>OX463244.1:139320658-141720658 GCA_949820135.1 Sylvilagus floridanus
CCTATGAGGTACTTCAGAGTGGGGGCGGAGAAAACTTAACCCAATTATCATGTTTAGAGCTGCCACTAGGGATTCACAAAAGCCTGCATCATGCCATTTGGATGTCCAGCCTCCAAAGCAATGAACTAAACAAACTCCTCTTTCCTTTATCAATAGCTGGTCTCCGGCATTTTGCTATAGTAGTGACAAACTAAGCAATAAAGCAGGATACTTATACCCAGTTTAAAACACAACCACACACGCAAACACACACAGCGAGAGTGAGAGAGAGGGGAGGGGAGGGGAGGGGAGGGGAGGGGAGGGGAGGAGAGAGGAGAGGAGAGGAGAGGAGAGGAGAGGAGAGGAGAGGAGAGGAGAGGAGAGGAGAGGAGAGGAGAGGAGAGTTCATTAGAGGAGTGTTGCTGGAGTGTTCATTAAATAGGCATAAACTTGAGCCAAAGAGGCCTCAAAGATAGATTTCTTAGCGTTCACTCTCCAGATTTAAGAAATTCGTGTTTATCCTAGCAGACATCTCCTGGCAGAGTCTTGCTCATGTAGAAAGTGATTTGTGTACATCAGAAGAAGTCACTGCTTGGATGAGGCACCAGAAGAAGTAATGACCCTGTTCTAACTGAAGATCCTTAAACTGAACCTATGCCAGAAACAGAGTGAGAGACAGCCCCATGTTATACAATATAATTAATCCAACTAGAGAAATTTGTCTACTGTAAAAAAATTTAAAAATATAGAAGTGGAAATTGAAGCTACCATATTTAGCTCCAGAGATGAAGAGCTAACCATCTACTATATTTCTTCCTTTATTTTGTTATTTATTTTAAAGTCAGAGTTACAGAGAGCTATAAGAAGGGAGACACAGAGAGACAGAGATAGAGACAGAGACAGAGAGAGCTCTTTCATCTGCTGGTTCACTCCCCAAATGGCAACAGTCAGGGCTGGGCCAGGAGCCAGGAGCCAGGAGCTTCTTCCAGATCTCCCACGTGGGTGCAGGGTCCCAAGCACTTGGGCCATCCTCCACTGCTTTCTCAGGCACATTTGCAAGGAGCTGGATTGGAAGTGGGACAGTCAGGACACAAACTAGCACACATACGGGATGCCAGCATCACAGGCTGCGGCTTTGTCTGCTATATCACAACGCCAGCTCCCATCCTTCCAATCTTATTTCCCATCATGTGCTTTTGAAGACATAGAGTAATGGGAGTTTGGACTTGGTGACAGGTTTTTATATCTTAATAAGATGTTATCTATATTTTACGTTCACAAAGTAATTAAAACTGTAACATATATTACACAATGTTCAAGTTTGATTTCATACACTTTTCACAATCTGTCATATTTCTGACAGGTGAGAAGTTGGGACATGTGGTGTTTGGCTTAGTATTTACAGAGCCAGTTAAGATGCCCTCATCCCATAGCAGAGTTCCTGGGCTGGATTCCTGGCTCTGGTTCCCAATTCTAACTTCCCACCAACACAGACCCTGGGATGCAACAGATGATGATTCAAGTAGTTGCATCCCTACCGACCATACAGGAGAACTGGAATGAGTTTCCAGCTCCCAACTTCAGCTCAGCCCAGCCAATGAGGTTATCTGGAGAGTGAATGCAGCTGAAAGCTCTCTCTGAGTGTCTGTCTGTCTGTGTGTGTGTGTGTGTGTGTGTGTGTGTGGCTTGAAATTTTTGTTAATTTTTTTTAAAAGGTGAAAAGTTTTTCACTGGAAATGTGGGAGGCTGTTTCAGGCACTCTCACCTAATTTATTATTTAATAAATATTATGTTCTAATGTGCCCTAATTTTTTAGTTCACATTATACTATTATGTCATTAAATATTCTCTAAAATATGGATCAAATGAGTGTAAAATATTTCAAGCCAACGATAATCTGTTTAATATTTCACTGAGATAGATTCCTACCCTTGAGGATATTTTCAGATTCTTTAACTAATGTACATAATACTACAATGAATACATATAAATGTATTCAATTCTTTGACCACATCTCTGATTATTTCTTTAAGACAAACTCCTACAAATGAGACCTGTGGACTTTTTTTTAAATTAATCTATCTTACCATGATAACAGCTTTAAAATATTATATTTAATCCCTCTCCCAAGTCATGAACTGTTTTCTTTTTTTCCCAGAAGCATCTTATTTAAGGTATTATACAAACTTCATACATTCCACAAATACAACTTTAGGAACATGGTGATTCTTCCCACTGTACCCACCCTCCCAGCCCAACTCTCACCCTTATTGCTTCTCCCTCTCCTATTCCTACTCTTATTTTTTGCTAATATCTATTTTCAATTAACTTTATACACAGAAGATTATACTAAGTAAAGAGTTCAACAAATAGTATGAGGGGGAAAAAAACTATTCCTCAACAGTTTTTTTATTTCTCTTTTGATTTCTTCTATGACCCACTATTCATTCAGGAGCATGTTGTTCATTTTCCATGTGTCTTTGTATGTTCTAGAGATTCTTAAGTTGTTGGTTTCCAGCTTCATTCCATTGAGGTCAGAGAAGATGCATGGCATGATTTTGATTTTTTTTTAATTTGCTGAGACTTATTTTATGGCTTGGCCTGTGGTGTATCCTAGAGAAAGCTCCATGCACTAGTGAGAAGAATGTGTATTCTACAACTGTAGGATGAAAAGTTCTGTAGATATCAGTTAAATCCATTTGGTCTGTAGTGTCGATTAACCGTTGTTCCAGTTGCTGATTTTCTGTCTGATTGATCTGTCCATTCTGAAAGTGGGGTATTGAAGTCCCCCATTAGTATTGTATGGGAGTCTATGTCTCCCTTTAGATCCATTAACATTTCTTTTAAATAGCCAGGCACCCTGTAATTAGGTGGTATACATTTATTATAGTCACATCTTCATGTTGAATTGATCCCTTAGTCAATGCATAGTGCCCTTCTTTGTCTCTTTTAACAGTTTTTGTGTTAAAGTCTATTTTGTCTGATGTTAGGATGGCTACACCAGCTCTTTTTTGGTTTCTGTTAGCATGGAATATCTTTTTTTTTTGTCCTTTCACTTTCAGTCTGCATGTATATTTGTTGGGGAGATGCGTTTCTTGTAGGCAGCAAATAGATAGGTCTTGTTTTTTAATCCATTCTGTCAGTCTGGATCTTTTAACTGCAAAATTGAGGCCACTTACATTCAAGGTGACTATTGATAAGTAGTGACTGCCCTGCCATTTTCCCATGAATATTCCTATTGTTTACTTTGGATTCCCTTTGTATTTTACTGGAAGATTTTGTGCCTTCACCTTCTTTCATAATGATGACCAAGTTTCAGTATTTCTGGGTGTAGCACATCCTTAAGCATCTTTTGTAAGGCTGGACAAGTGGTGACAAATTCTTTCAATTTCTGTTTGTCATGGAAGGACTTCATTTCACCTTCATTCATAAATGAGAGCTTTACAGCATACAGTATTCTGGATTGACAGTTTTTTTCTTTTAAGACTTGGAATGTATCTTGCCATTCTCTCCTAGCCTGTAGGGTTTCTGACGAGAAGTCCACTGTGAGTCTAATTGGAGATCCTCTGAAAATAATCTGGCATTTCTCTCGTGCATATTTTAGAATTTTTTCTTTATGCCTTATTGTTGAGAGTTTGACTACAATGTGTCGTGGTGAGGATCTTTTCTGGATAGGTCTATCAGGAGTTCTATGTGCTTCCTGTACTTAGACATCCCTTTCTCTGCAATTATTTCGCTAAAAAGGCCTTCTAATCCATTCTCTCTTTCCACACCTTCAGGAACTCCTAAGACCTGTATGTTGTGTTATTTGACAGTATCCCCAAAATCTCCAACACTGTTGAGTTTTCTAATTTCTTCTTCTTCCTTTTTATTTTATTTTATTTTATTTTATTTTTTTTTTGGTGTGACTGTAAAATTTCCAGAGATTTATCTTCTAACTCAGATATTTATTCTGCCTCACTGAGTCTGTTGTTAAGGTTTCCCACCACATTTTCTAAGTTGACCTATTGAGTTCTTCATTTCTAATATTTCATTTTGATTACTCTTTAAAATCTCAATTTCATGATAAAAATTTTCATTCATGAATTTCTGTCTGCATTTCTGTAATTCATGAATTCATTTGTGATTACTTCTAAGTAATCCTATGATCAATTTTTAAAATTCCATTCCTGACATTTCTTCAATCTCTTTATTTCCACATTCTAGTATTGAAGTTTTGTGTTCCTTTGGGGGTGTCATGTTGTCTTCTTTATTCTTGTTTCTCAAATTGCTACCTTTATTTTTAGGCACTTGTGGAGATACTTGTTGGGTTTTTGTTTCTGTGATGGCTTTTATCCTTAGACTATGGCTCTGTGGCTTAGTAGAGTGGCTGCTCTTTCAATGAATACCCTGAGGTGTGTGCTGGGTATGGCCAGGGAGCTCTGTTCAGTGCTGCAGGGTGAGGGGAGTGTCCAAGGTGACACCTAAGTTGGGCACGGTAAACCTTTTGTTTTAATCAGAGGGGAGCTTTGTTCAGCTCTGTAGGCATAGTCTCATACTCACCTCCTCTCCTCCAAGGAGACCAATGCTTGTGCATTAGCCCCACTGGGTGTACTATTCATCAATGCTGCCACAAGAACCACACAAAGGATCTGTGCAGTACTCAGAGGGAGCACAGATCTTGCAACAAAGACCCTCACCAGGGAATCAGGGAATGTCAAGTATAGGGAACCCCACCATCCCAGCCACTCCCTGCAGCCTCCCACACAGCCACAGTGTTTTCACAGTCCCAGCACACAAGGCACCCAGCCCCCTCTCAATTCTCCCAGCCAGACTCAGCCATCTCCTCTTGGCTGGTTGCTGGGCACAGGAATACGAGCTGGTGCAGCTGTTATGTATATCCAAAATGGCACCCGCCCCCTCTTGGCTAGTTATGGAACACCAATGCCGGTGGTCAGGAAGAGAGAAATGTGTCCCCTTTTTTTACTTCTAGGTTGGCAGGTACACACAGGGCTCCAAGCTGGACTCCCATAACTTTGTCAACAGTAGCTTGGGCTGCTGCAGTCTCATCTCACCTCACTCTCCAAACCTGGTGCTGGGGCTTTCGGCTCTTGGGGTCCTGAGTTGTGCGCATCTACTCCCTCCACTCACAGACTCACAGTGTCCCTCTAACTTGCGTGGAGTTCCCGTGCTGTTCTCTCTCTAACCCTTCCCTGAGATTGCACTCTCTCCACGTTGTTTTAACTATCTTCCCCCAGACTAGAGCAGTAAGCTCCCTCCCTATTCTGCCAGCTTGGTGCCTCTCCTTAAGACCCAAGAACTTTTACAGAATGCTTTTCTTAGTCTCAGAAGAGCCTCGTGTTTTTCAGAGCATGCATCTTCTTTAAAGCTTCTAAGTTGAGCCTGTGCAGGTGCTGCCCCTGGGTTTAAACCTGAGACTTTGTGAATTGCTAAAGCATCTTTTTCAACCTAACATCCTTGCCAAACATTTCAGTCTCATGCTCACAGTTTTCCTCTGTGCTGATTCCCTATTTGAGACCAGCTCAGGTCATTCCTAAGCACAGTGGGGTAACAGGTGCCTATCTCACCTTTCAACATGCTTTCTCCTCCCAGCGCTATTATTTAATCCCTTTTTCCCAGAGACCCCAGTGCCCAAGGACAAGACAATTAACAACTGAGGTGTTAGCATAAGTTCTCTCCCCGGAGTATTTAACAACTAATCAGTTAGGACTTCCATTATTACTTACTTTTTAAGGATCCTAGAGGTTGGCATTGTGGTGTAGCAGGTACAGTTTCCACCTGTGATGCCAACATCCCATAAAGGCACCAGTTTGTGTCCCAACTGCTCCACTTCTTATCCAACTCTCTGCTAGTGGCCTGGTAAAAGCAGCAGAGGATGGTCCAAGTGTTTGGTTCCCTGCACACATGTGAGAGACCTAGAAGAAGACCCTGGCTCCTGGCTTTGGCCTGGCCCAGCACAGTTCACTAAGGAGTGAACTAGCAGATGTAAGATCAATCTCTCTCTCTCTCTCTCTCTCTCTCCCTCTCTCTCTCTCTCTCTCTAATTCTGACTTTCAGGTAAAGAAATCTTAAAAAAAAATAAAGAAAAGAAAAGAAAAAAGAAAGACAAAGTTCCTAAAAAGAATTGAGCTTAACTGAACAAAATGACAGAGAAAGAACCCTCCCTTCCACTGGTTCACTCGCCAATGCCCTCAGTGGCTGGACTGGGCCAAAGTTGGCACCCAAATGGGCCAAGTTGAAGCCAGGATCCAGGAACTCAAACCAAGATTCCCACATGAGAGGGATCCCAACTGCTTGAGCCATCACCTGCTGCCTGCCGAGGACTGCATTGGCGGGAAGCTGGTAGAAACAGGAGACAGAGGCAGGAATCAAACCCATATTCTCTGATATGGGATGTAGACACCTTAACCAGCATCTTAACAACTTATCCAAACACCTGTCCCAAATTCCTACCTTTCAGAAATATGGTAGCACTGTCCAAAGTGCCTGAAATCAGCCTTGAAAATTGTGTGTAATATAAGGGCTGGTGCCATGGCTCACTTGGTTAATCCTCCACCTGCAGCACCAGCATCCCATATGGGTGCTGGGTTCTAGTCCTGGTTGCTCCTCTTCCAGTCCAGCTCTCTGCTGTGGCCCAGGAAGGCAGTGGAGGATGGCCCAAGTGCTTGGTTCCCTGCACCCGCATGGGAGACCAGGAAGAAGCACCTGGCTCCAGGCTTCGGATCAGTGCAGCACCAGTCGTAGCGGCCATTTGGGGGGTGAACCAATGGAAGGAAGACCTTTCTCTCTGTCTCTCTCTCTGTCTAACTCTGCCTGTCTAATAAAAAAATCTATCTTTCCTTGTTATACAAAAATTATGTAATGTAAGTCACCATTTTATTTATATATAAAAGCAAAAGATAAAAATATTTTCACTCACTTATGGTGAAAATCATACAAAAAATCAAATTAGAGAGAGACTCATATTAAGTCAGTAAGAAAGGAAAGCTATTGAAGCCACAGGTTCGGCTGAACTCCCTGATCAGGAGTGAGAGGAGGAAGAAAGGGGAGCCAAGCATGGAGCCTTGGGAACACTCACCATGAGCCCATGACAAGTGCTCCCAGGAGAGAGCTGGAGGGAGAGCAGGCAGGAAGTCTGGACGGTGGGGATGGCCAGAGTGAGGCATTGAGATGGGAGGGCGGTGGGGGCCTCTGTTTGCCAGACAAGCAGCCTGGCATCTTGCCTCCAGGCTGTAAGTGGGATGCCACTGTTCAGCCAGGCAAGAGGAATATGGGGCAGAAGCCAGTGTTTCAAGTTTATTCCAGTAAGTATGGCTTGATTAATTGTGGAGGACAGAGACCAGGAGCAGGAAAATCAGCCAGCAAACTGTGCCAACCAGAATAGTTTATGTTTATTTATTCTATGTCAGGCACTATCTTATCTGTTATGTGTATTAATTCATTTAAAAACTAGCCCAGATCTATGTTGTATTACTGCACTATTTTTATAGATGAGGAACTGGGAAATAAAGCAGTGAGGTTACTCTCCTAAAGCCACACAGCTCGTAAATAGTAAGGCAAGGATTTGAACCCAGGTGTTTCACCTGTTAACCTGCCATGAGGGTGGGGGGAGGCTGTGGAGACAAGGATGGCCATGGCAGAAGAGCATGCATGAGCCACTGTGCATGGTTTGCATCCTGGGGTGTGAGGGGAGCAGGGCAGAGGAAGGCAAGAAATGGAATGAAGACTGTTTCTCCCGAAAATCCTCAGAGGTGGTCAAGCCAGCCGCTGGGAGGTGAGGAATGTGTGGCTCCTGTGTAGCTCAGCAGAGACCTGGTGCACACCCAGCAGGGTGTCCTGGTCCTTCAGGCTGCTCTAACCAAAATGCCACAACTTAAACAACCGACATTTCCCCTCCCTGTTCTGCAGCTAGGAAGTCCATGCTCAAGGTGCTGGCAGACGTGGTGACTGGTGAGGGCCCCTTCCTGGGTCACAGATGGGGGGCTTCTCATTGTGTCCTCACACTGCACATAGGAGGCCCCCAGCATAAGGGTGGGAATCTCATTCATACAGGTTCCACTCATGACCTAGCCATCCCCAAAGACTCCACCCCCAAATACCAGCATACTGGGGATTGGGATTTCAGTAAATGAATTAATTTGGAGAAACACAAACACTCAGTCAACGGCACAGGGTCTCTGCCAGACCCAGTTCAGCTACATAGGAAAAGGGATAGTGTTCTCTTACTGAGCACCTGTCATGTGCCAGGCACTGAGACAGTACTTTCACATGTACAATTTCATTTGTTTCCCACAGCAAAGCTCTTTGAACTTCCATTTTATAGATGCCAAAACTGAAGATTTAAGAAGCTAAGTGACAGGCCCAAGGCCATGCAACTATAGAAACACCAAGAGTGGAGCTCTAGAAAGTCTGACCTCGATGTCTACCAGCTCCTCACCCTCCCTGGCTGAAGATGACATTTCAGGTTCTCGTCTTTGGGCTCTTCCACTTCCAGTTCCCCAGGGGACTCCTTTTCCCAGCAAAGGAAAAAGACGGAGCTTTTCCTTTCTTGGATGCATCACCAACACCCCTCCATTCCCATGCCTGCCTCAAAAAGCAAAAAGGAAGAATCTGTCAGTGCCTGGGACTTGTAGGCTGATGGGAAGTGTCTTCATCCGTCATGGTCATTTTACCTACTCTTTCCTTCCCTCTTAGGGACTTCCAGGGAGCACTCAGGAAGAAGCACAAAATGTGGAAAAAGGACGCCTGGGCTCCAGCCATGGCTCCTCAGCCCATTGATGTGTAATTTCAAGTAGACCTCAATTTCCTCACTGGGCTGTTGGGAGAGCCGAGCGAGAAGATGTGTGTGAAATGCCTTGTGAACTAAATCCCCTATACACCTCTTTCTCACCAGCAACCTGCTCTCGCTGGTCAGCCAGGATTGAACCCAGAATAACCATCCCCTGTGTTGCTCCCTCCTTGTTAAGGGAGATGAAGCTGTCGACAGGGAGGCCAGGCATCCATCAGAGTTCTGCTGTGAGCAGAACCACCTGCCTGAGAGTCAGGACCGGAGTGGAGCGAGGTGAGACGGCGCATGCCTGCAGCACACATCATTTGTTATCTGGTTGGTTTCACAGCCATGCTCTAAGGCAGACAGCATGGACAGCGTTACCTCTGCTGGTTAGAAGAGAAAAATGAGTCTGCAGAGAAGTAACTTGTCCAAAGTCTCCCAGTTCCCAGTGAAGAGCTGAGCTCCGACCCTATTCTTGCACCTCCTGGTCGATGCTGCTTCTGGTTTTTGAGCAGCAGGCCAATGGCTTACAACACTGCTTCCTCATTGTGCCCAGCATGTGCAAGACTGCAGAGCATCATGATAAACTATATATGCCATGTACAAGTGTGTAGTTTTGTATTAGTTTTGTACAAATGTATAATTATATATAAATTATGTGAAATAATCATTAGTTGTGATTAGGCTATTTTGTTTGTTTCAATTTTAAATGGGGAACATTTTGAAGACCCTTGAAAATACTATTGGCCCTAAGTGCAGTGTCATTGGAGCTGATGATTAAAACCACCTGCTTGGGGGCCGGTGCCGTGGCTCACTTGGTTAATCCTCTGCCTGCGGGTGCCAAGTTCTAGTCCCGGTTGCTCCTCTTCCAGTCCAGCTCTCTGCTGTGGCCTGGTAGGGCAGTGGAGGATGGCCCAAGTGCTTGAGCCCCTGTACCCACATGGGAGACCAGGAGGAAGCACCTGGCTCCTGGCTTCGGATCGCCATAGTTCTGGCTGTAGCGGCCATTTGGGGGGTGAACCAACGGAAGGAAGACCTTTCTCTCTGTCTCTCTCTCACTGTCTAACTCTACCTGTCAAATAAAGAAAAAAAAATACCATGGGAATATGTGTTAGAGTGTTAGAAATCCATTTAAAAATTTTTTTAAAAAAAAACACCTGCTCGCCAACTCAGTCCCCAGCCTGGGCCAGCTCAAGGTACTCCACAATACTCAATTAAGCCCAGCTGTGGGATCTCCCACTGGCTGCTGGGCCTGTCATAGCGAGTGCTCACAACTTCTGGTCTTCAAGTCTCAGCCTCACTGTCACCTCCTTGGGAGCCTTGCCTGCCCAGCTGGTCACGGTGTCCTTGCCTGGGTTCTCACAGTGCCCAGGAGTACACCAGTCACTGTGGAGCAGGTAGGGTGCCTGTATGTCATCTCTGCACAGTGAACACCAAAGGCCAGGACTGAGCCTTGCTCTCCCCCACCAGACGACCTGTCACTAAACCTTCGTGAGTGAGTGTGAAAAATAAAAAAGGAAATGGAAAGTTTTTTACCCCCTCTAGCTCCAAGATTTCTTCCATGTTAAAGATTAGGGTCAGGGGACGGTTAAGACCAGAAAAATATACTACAAAAAGAAGATGGGAGGCTGGTGTTGTGGCACAGCAGGTTAACCCGCCGCCAATGCAAACATCCCACAGGAGCGCTAGTTTCCAGTCTCAGCTGCTCCACTTCCAATCCAGCTCCCTATAATGCCTCTGGGAAGGCAGCAGATGGTCCAAGTGCTTGGGCCCCTCCACCCAGGTGGAGTTCCAAGCTCCTGGCTGAGGCCTGACTCAGCCTTGACCACTGAAGCCATTTGGAGAGTGAACCAGCAGATGGAAGATCTAGGTCTCTTTCTCTCCCTCTCTTCCTTTCTCTCTAACTTTGCCTTTCAAATAAATGAACAAATCTTTTGAAAAAAAATTGCATTGATAAATATTGTGTTTTTAAGGAACTGGCTCTCATAGGTTTCCAGACAGGCAGCCCATGGTGTCAGGCATGGCCAGGAAACTGAAGTGTGCTCATTTCTTCCCTTATATTCTTGATCTTCTGAACTTTTTCAGGAATACTGTCTTCCCTGTATTCCTTACCAGCTCACTAATATTCAAGCTGCAGTGACCAAGTGTTTTCTATGCAGTAGTTTCAATTTATCTGTTTCCTTTGGTGAATACAATTTTTTTACACCTACCTTAGGGCTTTCTCCTTGACCTACAAAACAGCGCTGAGCACTCCACGTTCTTTGGGGAGAGGTCCTCTGCAATCTTTATTTGGAGAAGCGAGTGTGTGCCGGAGCCTGTCTTCCTCAGTGGGAACTTCGATTCATCTCACCGGGGAGCGGTTGGGGGCAATTCTGTCCTGGGCTCCCATTTCTTCCTTTAATGAAGTGGCACCTATTTGGATGATAAGGAGCCACTGAAAATTGGGAACATCTTACAAATGCAAAATGTCCTTTTATATAGAAATGTATACCCTTTTTTCGAATGTGTCCTGTAATATTATTCTACTATAATAAGAATACCTACAAGGACTTTATAATAACTTGAGGAAATGTTTATGCAATAACATTAACTTTAAAAGCAGAATGTAAAATTATATATACAGTGTGTCCTCAGTTCTGTTTTTTTTTTTCAGAGAAAAGAGATAGTTTTCTCATTTAATCTTCACAACAACTCTGTTGTGTTATTATATAGAATTATTAGATAATTTGCTCAAAGCCATACAACTAAATGTGCTACCCAAGGTCACAATATACATGAAGAGGTTTATTTGTTGGTTTGTTTCTTGTTTGTGTTTTTGCTTGAGATGCAGAGAAAGACAGAGAGAGACCACACACGCTGGGCACTCCCAAAATGTCCACACAGGCTGGGGCTGGACCGAGCCCAAGTCAGAAGGTAGGAACTCAACCCAGGTCTCCCACATGAGTGGCAGGAACCTAATCACCTGAGCCATCAGCACTGCCCCTGCACTGCCCCCAGCTCCCAGGGTCTGCATTAGCAGGAAGTGGGAATCAGCAGCAGAGCAGGATGTCAAGCCCAGGTACTCTGATAGGGTACATGGCTTTCTTAGCCCACAACGTATGAGGCTAAACGCCCATCACACACGAAGAGGCTTGATTGTGCATGTATATTTCACCCAGAAGGAAATTTGGGAAGAAGAGAGAGATCCGGGGGACTCTGCTCCCAGGCACACAGTAGGATGATGCTTCCCTAGCACTGGGGAGTACAGTGTGGCCCAATGACTGGCTTGGGCCAATGAAACATGAACATTAAGAGCCAGTGTGCCTTCCCCATGTACATTCTCCATGTTGTCCCTTCCCCCTGCCTGAAGATTGGTACCCTCCAGAGAAGGCGACCATGAAATAAGGATACCATGAAGCAGAACTGATATGGAGCATGAGCAAAAATGGGCACCGACTTGTTTTCAGCCTCTGAGATGTGGAACGCGATTGTCACCACGATCTTCGCCACAGTGAGGACTGGCCTGCTCTGACTGATCCAGGGAAGACGTGAGGCCAGGAGACCCAAACACTCCCACATGCCTTCTCACAGTGTAAATGGGAGGTGAGGTAACTCCTAGATGGGGGTAGCTCTCAGAACTGGACCTGAATTTCAACACAAGCTATTAATCTGCCCAAATTTATTTCCATATTTTAAAACAAATATGGTAATATATCCTATTACAAATTGTATGAAATAAGATATTGCACATAAAATGTCTGCCACTTGGAAGAAATGGAAACTGATTATTGTTAAACTTTTCTCTGTGATAATTTTTATATGGCTACCCCAATTCTAATGTAATTGTTAACCAAGATACGGTTGCACCTTTTCAATTTTGAATTTGTTCTTTCTACCTATGGACAAAAGTTTTCCCTCTTCCAATCAATAATAAATTAATAATACATAATATTTCTGAAGAAAAAACAGTATTTTCATAATTTAAAAGGTTAACATAAACAAAATTAATTTTGAGATAAAAATTAATGAAAGAACGACAACATTATTGAAAATCCCACTTGGTACATATGAAAATTGGGACTCAATTGTGCATAAATTCAGTCTAAGGGACATATAAGGAAATAATAAAATCCAACTTGCTTTTAACACACTGCTCCTGTCCTCAACAAACTTTCAATCTGAGGAGATCAAATATATACGAAAGATACAATGGCAACTGGAAGTTACATGATTGTATGCCAGAATTAAGCAACCGTAGATCTGCTCCTTGATGAAATAATAGCACACTGTACTATATAACTCTCCCACTATTTTCTAACATATGTAATGAGTCTGCTCTGTTTTTCTCACTCCATTACTCTACCCATGATGATAATATTTGGATATCTGTTAGATTGTAGCTATTTCTTTGTAATATAATGCATCTGAATAAAAATCAGACAATTTTAAGTTATAGCTATTTCAACCTTCATCCTCCTCTTGAATGTTACATTGTCTCTTTATATCTCCTTCTTAGGACTCTCCCAAGAGTGTGGGGTTGGAACTGGGACATCCCTTGTACAGATTACTGCAAATAATGCAGAACCATAAGCTGTATTCTCTCTCCCATCTGTATTGTCAACTCCAAAGTCAGCTTCATTGATGCGGTGGTAAATTAAAGCTGTTAGGAGAGACTCTGCTGGCTCCCTTAATAATTCTAACCCCATTTAGCCACGATCGATCATTTAGCCAACACTGGAGAAGGAGTGGTGAGGCCATGCTTCTCTGATAGGTCTGCTGAGAGCCACATCCCCATGGCGGTCACCAACCACATCTTCAGCCCATGTGCTTGCCCAGGAAGTTCTGCTCCTATGGCCACCCAAAGCGTGACACAGGGTCCCCAGACACCCCTGAGGAAGCCTTTTTCTCACTTACTCCCGGTGGGGACAGCATGGAAGGGAAGACTGTAAGGATGCTTTGTCACTCGTGTTACCATAGCTGCTCCCAGAAACCATCAAAGTCACAGGTTCGAAGAACCAGTTTGGGGGCTGGCGCTGTGATGAAATGGGTAAAGTCACCACCTGCAGGGCCAGCATCCCATATGGGCGCCAGTTTGACCCCTAGCTGCTCCACTTCCAATCCAGCTCTCTGCTATGGCCTGGGCAAGCAGTAGAAGATGGCCCAAGACCTTGGGCCCCTGCACCCATGTGGGAGACCCAGGGGAAGCTCCTGGCTCCTGGCTTTGGATCAGCTCAGCTCTGGCTGTTGCAGCCAATTGAGGAGTGAACCATTGGATGGAATACCTCTCTCTCTGCCTCTCCTGTCTATGTATAACTCTGACTTTCAAATAAATAAATCTTTAAAAAAAAAAAAGAGCCAATTTGTCATGCCCCACTCCAGAAAGCAATTTTGACCAGACAGCCTCCCCCTTTCCACCTTCTGAGTCCAGTCTGGCTGCGATGAGGCAGCCAAGGTCCCAAGTTGGGACTCATGCCAGGCCTGCCACATAGGACTGCTTATGGCAAATGCAATTTGAAGTAGAGTGTGCAAAGGGTGGGTGAAGGTGTGTTCTCCCAGCCTTGTCCACATAGACAGATGTGCTGATCAGCAGCCAGGAGCATTCCTCATTTTGTCAATCATTTCACCACAACAGCTCCAGAACCCAAGCCATTGTTCCAACATGGGAATCTCTCTAGAAAAATTTATTCCGTGTAATGTCAGCCCATGGCTGCCTCATGTTACTATCTGTTTAAAGTGCTCCTACTTTCTGAACTTAGCTAAGTTTTATACAAATACAGCTTTACACTGCCCTTCAGCTCTTTTCTTTCATTGCATTGACCTGCAAAGCGCTTCCTCCCAACACTCCTCCCTTCTACTCTTCCATACTCCCTATGAGGAATTTCCTTTTAGAACCTATTTGTAGAAAAACTTTGGTCACCCCACCACCACCAAGGAACTAGTACAGGTATTTGTAATGCTCACAGATGTTACATATAAGCCAGGTGATTTTCTGGTTTTTGTATTTTCTCCTTTACCTGCTCACAGCCAAACCTATTGAGCTCTGAGTTGGGTCTTCTGACCCACATATCTACATTATGTTTCCAAGTTATATCTTTTCCCCTCCAAATTTTTCAAATTATACTTTACTATTTTATCTTATAGGTTTCTAGATTTATGCTCAACTCTTGAAAACCCAGTAAGAAATCTAGATGATACACAGATAGATACATACACAGGCAGATAGATATAGATGAGAGAGGGAGGGAGGGAGAGAGGGGGAGAGGGACATAGAGAGAGAGAGAGAGAGAGAGAAAGAGAGAGAGAGAGAATCAACTCATTGGTTATCTATTCAGCTAGACTTTTTCAATGAGTATCCACCACCTTCTTTAAGAGGTTAAGGCACCTGTTCAAGAGCACACATGTGGCAGTGGTTCAAGCAAGGTTGTCTTAGTTCTCCTGGCTTCCAATCCATTGATCTTTCAGCAACATTTATCTGGACTTTCTATACAGTTATAGCACACAAAAAAAATGGGAAAGCCCACAATTAATGTTGGAGTCCAAATTCAACACATTTTTTGAGTCCAGTACTACGCTTGACTCCATCTTTCCCTGGGAAGGATATTTTTCCCCCAATATCTTTTCCTTAAACATTTTTAACCTTGATATCACTTTTCTTTCTCTTTCATTTCAATATTTTCTCTGTTTAAAAAGGAGAAGATGCAAAACATGGCACTCATAACTGCCTAGCTAATGTCTGTTACTGGCACTCTATAAGTTACTTCTCCCCCACTGTACTTAACACACGTGAATGCTCCTGCCCCTGCTTGTATGCCCCTCCCCATTCTTGCAATTACTCCTCTCTATCTGCATTAACCTGTGAACTTGTTACTGCCAAGCACATAGGCAAAGGTAGAATACAAATAGACCTTGTCATTCAGGTAAGCAAAATAGAAATCAAAAAGTGTTGATCTACTGAATTCGGGTAAAAAAACACTACCTGTTTCCAATAAGTCTTTTTTCTTTTCATACTTCAGCATGTTTGACTTTTGGTATTTCATAGAGAGGAAACATGATGTCTGGTCTTTATCTTTTGGTTTTCATTATGGAAATTTGACTTCAATGGAAATCACAGGAAGGAATTTGATGATTTGTAACAGGAATTTGTAGGAACTTCCCCCAAGCACCCTTTCACCTTCTCTACAAGCCCCTATTTCCATGTGGGAATCCATATAGGAATTCATGAATCCAAGGAAGCTAACCACTCTCTCTTGCTCCAGGGGTAGAGCACATGACTTGGTCTACACAAATCAGCACAATCCATCCTCCAGGCCACGGTGACTCATCTACCAGGTAGGTCATCCAACCATGGGGAACCCAGTCAACATAATCTCAAGATTTTGTTAGAATTTCTGGGTAACTCTCTCCTACTCTAGAAATAGGAAGTCTAAAACTCCTACAGACAGGTACTTTTCTCTTAAGGGAGGAGAGAACTTCCACTTTGTTTATGGTCTTGTCTAAATGCTGACGGAGTTTGTGGATTCAAAAGGCTTCCATAGCCTAGGCAGCTCATGTCAAGAGCCTCGGCTGATTACTGACATCATATATATTAGAGTTAATTGTTAAATTAACAACAGAGTCACTGTGCATTAACTTCTCATGCAGGACCTTTGTCCTCAAAGAGTTGTATTATAATTATGTCTAAGTGCTCAAAAAAGATGCATCATTCTTGGGTGCTTCTTTAAAGTTAACTAAGTTTTGGGAGCTGATGCTCTGGTGTAGTGGGTAAAGCCACCGCCTATAGTGCCGTATCCCATATGGGCGCTGGTTCGAGTCCCGGCTGCTCCACTTCCAATCCAGCTCTCTGCTGTGGCCTGCGAAAGCAGTAGAAGATGGCCCAAGTGCTTGGGCCCCTGCACCCACGTGGGAGACCCAGAAGAAGATCCCGGCTCTGGGCTTCAGATCAGTTCAGCTCCAGCCATTACAGCCATTCGGGGAGTGAACAAGCAGAGGGAAGACCTCTCTCTCTCTCCCTTCCCCCCCACCCCGCCCTGCTCTCCCTCTCCTTCTGCCTCTCTGTAACTCTGCCTTTCAAATAAATAAATAAATCTTTTTAAAAAGGTAGTAAGTTTCAAAAAAAAAAGATAGAAGTGAAATTAACTTCAAGATGCAATGACTTTGAACAGCCCTTATCTCAACTGTTGAGGAACAGGTTTTTGTTTTGTTTTATTTTCCATGCAAATTGTTGAACCCTTTACTTAGTATAAAGTTGGCCTTCTGTGTATAAAGTTAATTGAAAATGGATCTTAGTGAAGAATGGGACTGGGAATGGGAGAGGGAGGAGGAGGAGGGGTGGGAGTGTGGGTGGGAGGGTGAGTACAGTGGGAAGAATCACTATATTCCTAAATTGTACTTATAAAACGCACGAAGTTTGTACTCCTTAAATAAAAGGTTTCTTTGGAGGGGAAGTTAATTAATTAATTAATTTTTAAAAAAAACTACAACATTTTTCAGTCATGAAGGTGAAGCCAAACTATGGAGAATTGCAAAGCATGATTGACATCAGGAACCACTGAGTTAGGCCTTCCCTATGCCTAAACTTCTCAGTTGCATGAATTAAGTGATTTTCTGTATCATTTAAGCTCATGTGTTACTTTCATATAGGAGCTTCCTGACTGATTCAATGAAGTTACCTTGAAATTCATGTAAACTTTGCTTGTTTCTGATCGATAAAAGTTGTAACTCATCTTTGCTGCTAACTTCCTACCCAATATGCTAAAGACACAAAGCAGATAGCGACAGTGGTGGGAAGCGTGTCTGTGTGTGTTTCCTCAGATGATCAACACCACAATCGTCATTATGCCCGTCATCTCAGTGGATGGGACCATCATATGTAAATCAAACTCAGATGACCAAAGTTTACAGCAACACTTGAAATTTAGTGTCTCAGAAGTATTTTATTCCAGCCCCATAAAAGTTATGGTATGCTGATTAAATACTGACTAGAAGCTGAAAGAGTGCTTACTTGGGGTTTATAGGGATGGAAGGATGCATTCTGTTGCCACCTAATTTTTTTTTCCTAAATATTGCTGCCCAAAGACAGCCAAATGCATGTATTTCATGTTTTTAAAGGGAGGAGATGTGGATACTCCTTATTTTTTATAGCAGTATTTTCTACCAATAATAAAATATGAGGACGAAAAATGATGATAAAAGAAACCATATGCCTCTTCCAAAGAAAACATTTGCTGTTTCCAGTTTCTTCACCTGTGTTTTTGAGAGGGAACAGTGACTCACTCCCTCTAGTAAACAGTTTTCACATGGAATGTCCAGCTTCACTCCTCTCCAGGGCTTTAAGTATTTTGTCCCAATTCCCTTCCCCTCCTTGAGCCTCTGAGAAGACAGAGGACAATTACCACTAATAGATTTTCAAGGAAAAAATTGAAAACAAAGAACCCAGGAGCTGTCTTAGGGAGGGAATAGGGCATGCCCATGCCCTTCCAGGGGCTGCTCCTCACCCAGAAGGCAGAGACAGGGGAAGGAGGGGGACGGCAGCTCAAGATCCCCTGAGCCCAGAGAGCAACCCTGCATGGCCAAAGACAGGGGAGTTTCAGGTGCTGAGGGATAGGCGAGCACAGGGAATTCTAGAACTGCTCTGGATCAAGTGGTTGATTAACCTTTTAGAATTTGAGATTCGAGCCGCCTCTTTTTCTTTCTTTTTTTTCTTTTTTCTTTTTTTGAAAGGCAGAGAGACATAGGAAGCAGGAGCAGAAGATCTTCCATTCTCTGGTTCACTCTCTAAATGCCTACAACAGCCAGTGCTGGGCCAGGCTGAAGTCAGAAGCCAAGAACACCACCTGACAGAGACCCAAGTATTGGAGCTGTCTCCCAGGTATGCGCGTTACCAGGAAGCTGGATCAGAATTTGAGCAGGCAAGACTCAAACCAGGCACTCCAATATGGAATGTCGGTGTTCCAAATAGCAACCTAACCACGGTGCCGAACACCTGTCCCTGAGCTGACTGTATATACAACATTTTTCCAGAATTGAATCCTGAGCAGGAAGGCCATCACTTAGTGATTTCTTTCTTATTTGCCAACATTTTATTGTGAACATGTTCAAACATATAGAAAAGGTGAGGAACTGAGGAGTGGACACCTGTGTACTATCTAGTCCACAATTAGCAATTTGCTGTAATTTCTCTCTGCCCTCTATCCATTCATCAATCTATCTTATTTTTGGTGCCTTTCAAGGTAAATTGCATGTATTAGCATACTTCACCCCTAAACACTTCGTTGTTCTTATTATTAACTAGAGCTCAAGATTTATTTAGAGGACTTTTTAAGGTAAAATTTACTTACAGTGAATGCGTGAATGGGAAGAAGACCATCCTCTGGGTTTTGTCAGATATGCATGGCTGTAAAGAGAAAGCTGTCAAGACATGGGACATCATCATAGTGGTTTCTGTCCAGTATGAACTATCAGCAGTGCTATTTCTCTGTGCCATCCATTCACCCAACAAATATTTTCCAAGCTCCTCTATGGTTCAGGTGTTGTGTTAGGTACTTGAGATAGCAAGATAAATGAGACATAGCCTTCCACTGGAGCTGACAGTTTACAGAAAGAGGTGCCTATATTTTAATGAAATAGTTTATTAATTAAACTACATGGTCAGCCGGTGCCATGGCTTAATAGGCTAATCCTCCGCTTTGCAGCGCTGGCACACAAGGTTCTAGTCCCGGTCGGGGCGCCGGATTCTGTCCCGGTTGCCCCTCTTCCAGGCCAGCTCTCTGCTGTGGCCAGGGAGTGCAGTGGAGGATGGCCCAGGTACTTGGGCCCTGCACCCCATGGGAGACCAGGATAAGCACCTGGCTCCTGGCTTCGGATCAGCGTGGTGTGCCAGCCACAGCACACCGGCCATGGCGGTCATTGGAGGGTGAACCAATGGCAAAGGAAGACCTTTCTCTCTGTCTCTCTCTCTCACTGTCCACTCTGCCTGTCAATAAATAAATAAATAAATAAAAATAAAAAAATAAAAAAACTACATGGTCACTGTTGCTATGGAAATCTGTCCACACCACAGGGGTTAGCCAACACACCTCAGGTCAGGGAATAGAGAGATTCATCTTGGACATGTTGAAAATGAGAAGTCCCCAGAAGGCTGAGGAACTAAGCAGCCTGAGTTCTATGATTCTATAGCTGGGCCAGCGCCATGGCGCAGTAGGGTTAATCCTCCACCTGCGGCGCTGGCATCCCATATGGGCACTGGTTCTAGTCCCAGCTGCTCCTCTTCCAATCCAGCTCTCTGCTGTGGCCTGGAATAGCAGTAGAAGAAGGCCCAAGTCCTTGGGCCCCTGCACCCACATGGGAGACCAGGAGGAAGCACCTGGTTCCTGGCTTCAGATCAGCACAGTTCTGGCCTTTGTGGCCATCTGGGGAGTGAACCAACGGAAGGAAGACCTCTCTCTTGTCTTTCACTCTCACTGTCAGTAACTCTCTCTCTCTCAAATAAATAAATAAAATCTTTAAAAAAATAAAAATAAAAATATGACCCTGTAGCTGAGACACAGGATGAGGGGAAACAGGTGAGGTTGGAGACACAGGGTCAGGACCAAGAAGGCCTCAGATGTGCTGCTAAGGAGGTGATCTGCTATCCGGAAAGTGATAGGAAACTGCACAAGGAACCACCAGACACCTAAGCCAGAGTAATATGGTAAAGGCCACTCCATTTGGACTTTGAGTGAATAAAGAAAGGGACCATAGGGAGGCACTGTCGATAGAAAGACCAATCTGGGGATTAGGTGTTAAACTGGGCAAAGGTGTAGCTCATAATCCAGGCTGCCGGACCCCAAAGGCTGTGGGAGATGCAGTTGGATGTCAGCTGGAACATGGCTTCTGCACACTGTCAGACCCTGTGGGGAGCCCGGGAAACAGCCTGGCCCCAGCCCCTTCTCCTCTCATGGCATCAGAGAGCCCTTCGGACTCAAGAGACTGCGAATTCCTGGATCCCAGCATATTCTCTCAATGTGGGAAGTTCCATTATGATCACCTAATAAAGACTGCACAACCACTTGTTTAAACAGGGTCAGGGAAGTGTTTGGAGCAATAGCTGTGCTGTGTGTGATATCTGTATCCCAGATCAGGGTGCCTGTGTTCTGCTTCCAATTTCTTTTTTTTTTTTAACTTTTATTTAGTAAATATAAATTTCCAAAGTACAGTTTATGGATTACAATGCCCCCCCCTATAATTTCCCTCCCACTCGCACCCCTCCCATCTCCCACTCCCTCTCCTATTCCATTCACATCAAGATTCATTTTCAATTCTGTTTATATACAGAAGACCAGTTTAGTGTATATTAAGTAAAGATTTCATCAGTTTGCACCCACACAGAAACACAAAGTGTAAAATACTGTTTCAGTACTATTATAGCATTACTTCACATTGGACAACACATTAAGGACAGATCCCACATGAGAAGTAAGTACACAGTGACTCCTGTTGTTGACTTAACAATTTGACACTCTTGTTTATGGTGTCAGTGATCTCCCTAGACTCTAGTCATGAGTTGCCAAGGCTATGGGAACCTTTTGAGTTCGCCGACTTCAATCTTATTCCGACAGGGTCATAGTCAAAGTGGAAGTTCTCTCCTCCCTTCAGAGAAAGGTACCTCCTTCTTTGATGGCCCCGTTCTTTCCACTGGGATCTCATTCGCAGAGATTTTTCATGTGAAAAATACGCACTCTCCCAAGAACTCACAAGTCTCTGCCCATTACAGTACTGGCCAGAAGTCCAGACTCTCACCACCTAAGTCAAATGCATGTGTGGAATTCCTTGAGCAAAGCTCTTCAAGTAGAAGTTTTCTTGATCTATAGATCTGCACATTGAAGGGACAAGTTCCCTACGCACACATACCCAACATCCAGCAATGGGGCTGGCTTAGCATAACTTTCTATGGACGTTCCTGTTCACAAAGGGGAAGTTCAGGAGGCACAAAGGAGTAACTAACTAATCCATAGCAATTATAAAATTCAGCCAACCAAATGTGGCAGGTTTCATGCTGATTCTCTGTGGTTCTTGGCCCTGTGCTTTGGGCTCTTGGTTCTGCTTTCTCCATCATCCTCCTTTTTCATGAAAGGTAGCGTGTCTTTGTGGCTGATGAAGTGTTCTCAGCCTGGTCCCTTCCAGTAGAGTTTTGAGGGCCCCTTGCCTCTTTTCCTTCTGTACTGATTCTGTCCCTTTCACTACAATATGGCACCGTTTATTCTAAATCTGTCAAAAAATTCACTGCAGGGCCAGCATTGTGGCACATCAGGGAAAGCACTGCCTGTGACACCAGCATCCCAAACGGGTGCCGATCTGAGTACCGGCTCCTCCACTTCTGATCCAACTCCCCGTTAATGGCCCAGGAAAGCAGCAGAAAATGGTTGGGCCCCTTGGCACCCATGTGGGAGACCTGAATGAAACTCCTGGCACTTGGCTTCAGCCTGGCCCAGTCCTGTCCATTGCGACTGTCGGGGGGGTGAACAGTGGACAGAAGATTCTCTCTCTCTCTCTCTCTCTCTTTTCCTCTCTCCCTCTCTAGCTCTTTCAAATGAAATAAATAAATCTTTTTTAAAAAATTCAGTGATTTTCACTGAGCTTCATCAAAAGTAAGAACACTGCTCTTCAAATGACAGTTGAGAGAAAAAAAAACACAAGCCACAGACAGAGAAAAGATATTTGCAAAGTGCATAACTGATAAAGGACTTGTATACAAAGAAAAGGGCTTGTATAAACAAAGAAAACTTAAACTTCAGTAATAAGAAAACAACCAAATTTAAAAATTGGCAGGGGCATGAATTTGGCACAGCAGATTCCCACATTCCTTATTGGACAGAGTCCCTGGGTTCAAATCCCAGTTCCACCTTCAATTCCAGATTCCTACTAATACGCACCATTGGAGGCAGAAGGTGATGGCTCAAGTAGTTGGGTCTCTACCACCCAAGTGGGACACCCAGAATCAGTCCAGGCACTTAGCTTCAGTCAGGACTAGGCCTGGCTTTGCAGGCATTTGGGGAGTGAACCAGTCGATAGGGAAGATATCTCTCTCTTCTACTCGCCTCTTCTCCTCTCTCTCTCACACTCTCCTCACATACAACTTTCAAATAAATTTAAAAAATAAATATTTCTTTAAAACTTTATAAAAATGGTCAAAAGATGAAGAGGCACTTCACCGGTAAGGTAAACAGATGACAAATAAGCACGTGGAAATAAAATTCACATTATTGGCTATTTGGGACATTTAAATTAAATGACAATGAAATACCACATATTAGAATCTCTGAAATTAAAATGACTGAGCACAGCAAGTGCTGGGGAGGGTGTGGAGTGACTGGAATGAGAAATGACAATGACAGTGAGAAGGTAAAACAGTTCAACCACTTTGGGGAAGGTTTGGCAGTTTCTCAGGTCACTGCACTTCCAGGTAGGGACCCAAGCGTAATGGAAGCACATGTCCACTCAAAGATGCAGAGTTATGAGACGTGGGACTGCCATATCCCAGGGGAGCGGGTGCCCAGGTTCTGTGCGAGCCAGGAGACCCGAGCTCCGCACCCTGACCTTGCTCCTCCCACGCCCTCTGCCCAACCTCCCTGCAGGCGGCTGGCCACCCCGGAAGCATGGTCTTGGCACCTCACACTCCTTAGAGCTCTCAGAGCTCAAGTGCTCAGTTCTCCGCTAGATACCAGATCAATTCCACAGTGGCTGCCTCTCAGTCGCCCAGGTATTCTCTGAGCTCTACCAAAGCCAGCATGCTTCCAGAATATAAACCAATCATTACCTGAAATTTGTTGTTCCTTTTCATGGAAGTTTTAGGTTTCTCCCCAGCAGTGTAATTTCTGTAAGGCTTCACTAATCAATCGGGTATTTGGTAAGAAAACCCTCCACTTGAGCCTTGAGCCAGTTCAATCATGGGCAGTTCTGGCTCCTGGGAGTTCCTGAACTCTAAATTCATAGATCCCTTTGGAAAACTGATGGGAGGCACACACCATCAGTGTAATACTTGGGAGTTAGAGGAGGTTATGCAACTTAACTGTCCTGGAAGGACAGATAGGGCGGAGGAGCAGTTACCTGAACTCCTCCTTGAACAGGGTCAGGCCCTCTGGCACGGTTGACAGGAAAGCTGGATGAAGGACCAGAGAATGTACCAGCTTTGCCCATGTGCAGTGCCCATCGGGAATATGAGTCAGAGTGTTCACTCCCCGGCTTAGGGAGGCAGCATACAACACAAAGGTAAATGGATCAGACCTGGGAGTCAAACCACCTAGATCTGCAACCCAGCACCAACTCTGATCTCAGCCAAGAAGCTTCAAGTCATATGGCTTTTTTGAGAATGAAACATGACAGTGGCTTAAATTATTGAGCACAATACCGGGTACAGAATGAGGGATAGATTCCTGTTAATTATTATCCTTGTCACAAACTCTCTTCTGGACTTTAGGTGGAACCCCCTGCCCTGTCCCCACATCACACTTCATTCAAACACTGCAATCATTAGAGGAGCTGCCAGCGACAGTCCTGGCTTAACAGACTTAAACTTCTAGCCTCCTGGAGGACCTCCCAGGCCTGGAGGACCACCAGAGAAACTTGTTTGCCCCCAGTAGCCTGCATATCTGATGCCAAGTAGCTGGAGCCCAAACTCTGCTTGGAACACAATAATCATGCCACTACCATCATGGGGAATGAGAGGGTTAAGGTCTTATAACTAATTCAAGACCACATTCCACAGAGATCTGTAGGTTGCAGGCCCTCAAAGGCAGGGCCTCGGCCTGAATTTTTCTCTATGATCCAATATCAAGCAGAACACTTGGCAATGAGCATCAGATAGAGGTAAGTTCCACTTGCTCTCATGAGTTGGGTACTAGCTCAGTCTAAAGATCATAACTACTTGGTGAGCACCGTGGCTCACTAGGCTAATCCTCCACCTGTGGTGCCGGCACCCCAGGTTCTAGTCCTGGTTGGGGCGCCGGATTCTGTCCCGGTTGCTCCTCTTCCAGTCCAGCTCTCTGCTGTGGCCAGGGAAGACAGTGGAGGATGGCCCAAGTGCTTGAGCCCTGCACCCGCATGGGAGACTCTGAGGGAGCTCCTGGCTCCTGGCTTCGGATGGGCACAGTGTGTCAGCCATAGTGGTCATTTGGGTGGTGAACCAACGGAAAAGGAAGTCATTTCTCTCTGTCTCTCTCTCTCTCACTGTCTAACTCTGCCTGTCAAAAAAAAAAAAAAAAGATCATAACTACTGCTATTTACTGAGAAGCATGCAGAATGCCAAATGCTTTCAAAACCAGTTACAGAAATTTGTAAAAACCATGGATGTGGAAAGCAGGCGGCAGCTAACAAAGTCTATCTGACAGCAGAGGCCACACTTATATCCTATACCATGCCACTTCAAGCATACTTGACAGTGCAAGACAGAAGCAAACCCCTTCCTCTGTCTTCTTGATTCCCAAGGAAGTTGGAGGAGGACATCTCCTATTGCTGCCCCTAACGTGCTCAGAGGAAGGTAGCAGCTGTGCTGCCTCCCACCCTCACACCCCCTACACACACACACACACACACACACACACACACACTACACAGAAACTCCGGGAAAACCACTCTAGGCTCTTGCCCAGGCCAAACTCTACCATGCACCATGAGCCAGGAGGCAAAGTCGTTCTAGAGCCAGCTCAAGTGGGAATGGGAGTAGATGGCATTAGTAATTTGAAATGAGCCATGATGAGGGCAGGCATTTGGCCAGGAGGGTAAAACACCAGTTCAGGGACCCATGTCTCACATCAGAGTACCTGGCTTTGACACCAGCTCCAGCCCCCGACTCCAGATTCCCACTAAAGCGGACCCTGGAGACAACAGTGATGGCTCCTTAGCTGAGTTCCTGCCACCCACATGGGACATCCGGATCAAGTTCCTGGAACCAACTTTGGTCCAACCAGCCCTAGCCATTGCCAGTATTTGGGGAGTGAACCAGCAAAGGGGAGTATTCTCTCTCTCTTTTTTTCTCTCTCTCCATCATTCCCTCCCTCTCAAATAAGTAGATAGGTAGATATATAACCTAAAATCAAAACAAAGTAGCCAAAATGGTAATATTTACACCTTGGAAATCAGTGAACACTACATAGTGGGGCTCTTTCTCTTTTCCTGCAGAGCTGGTTCTTTAACATTTACCAGCACATCACGGTTTAACAGTGATGAGACAGGAACTCTCTCCATCCTGAGACCATGTTCTCATCCGTGTGCAAACGTTTTGTGCTGCTATGAAAACTAGCAACACGTCAGATGGATTCATATGTGGCCTTTGGGAGCCCAGACCTTTCAATTGCCTCGCTTTAAGTATTACAGCTGTCATCTTGGAATTTTTCATTTACCAATAGAACCCTTAATCCACCTATAAAATACGATTCACATAATGAGTTCAGGTATTTCACCCAGTGCTAAAATTCAAAAGCAATTAGCCTTTTTGTTTATTTCACGTGGGAGTTAGACTATAAGCTAAATGAACATGCAAAAAAAAAGAACCAGGCATTGGTCCAAATGTCTGAATGATGTACTAATTAAATTGTATAACAACACTGCTATCTTCATATGTACACTTTATTACAGGTTGGGGAGTCAGCCCAGGCCTTCCAAGTCAGCTTGGAAAGAACACTTTTTCAAAACTAGAGCAACAGCACAGACTAAGCCTTCATAAGGAAGATCCAGTTTCACATGCAGGAAAAAAACACAGATGGCTTTGGATGAGACTGAAAATCTTGGTTAATTTTTGTGTTCTTGATATCATTTGAACCTAACCAGAGAGGAGAATCTAAAAGTCTGCTTATTTGTGTATGCACTAATAAGTGTTAGAAAACTTGGGATTGATGTTGGGGAAAATACAAAATTAGGAAGGCCTTGCCTGGGTCTTATGAAAAGCCTCGGATAGCCCCGGCCTGGCAGGCCAGTGGATGCTTGGGAAAACAGCATCCTAAAGGTAACCCAGGTCCCCAGGCTCCATGTGGGTCCGGTGGAGGGAGTCGCTGAAGGCTCTCCCCAGGGAAGCTGAGCAGGTTTCACTCAGATCTTCCTCCCTACTCCCCAGGCTTCCCTGCGGAGTGAATAAGATCTGCGTTGCTGAAATAGCTTGTTTCCAAAACTGTGCTGTCTGTCACATGGAAAGCCCAGGAGGAGCAGCAACAGCAATAGTGACTCACAGGCAATGAGGTTCCTGGGTACCAGGCCTTGCTCCAAGAGCTTATGTGTCCTGACTCGAGTTTCATTCCTCGCAATGCCAGGATGAGTAGAGATGGTTAGGTGATGAGGCTGGGATTTGAACGCAGAGGTCTGGTGCTCCTGGTCGTACTTGATCTCCCTGGGGACTATGCAGCTAAGTGCAAGCTTGCGGCCCAGAACCCTCCACACCTGGCACTGCATTGCCTTAGGGTAGCTGCTTTCTTAAGTAGAGCAACGAGGAAGGCAACAGAGGTGCCAGGTAACGAGGAAGGGCACAGAGGTCAATGACAACACATCAGTCCTCCTCCAGGGCCCATGGCTCACCAGGCCAGAGAGTGGCTTCTTCAGTCTCAACTGCCACTGCAGGCATCTCAGGTCATGAAACCAAGCCGCTGAGCCACTCGCTGTCCCCTGGTCATCCGAAGAAGCCATGCTTCCTCTCCAGATCCATGTAGGTGGCTTCCTCTCCAGCACAGCCCTTGCCCCAACCCAATCATAGCTCCACACCCATGATGCCCCTTCCACCAAGGAAGTCCCCCTGAGCCCTCAGCACTGGGGAGGGGCCCTCCTTGGGTTCCTGGGAGACTCTGCCCTCATCCCCATAGTGGCATTTATCCACCCACTGGACCTGCAGGAGAACTTCAGAATCAGCTAGATTTTGTTCTCCTAATATTGTTTCTCAAATCCACTCCAGAGACCAATTCAGAAGACACTCAAGGTAACTCAGGGGACTTTGATGGGCACCTCTGATTCAGTACTACCTCACTGTAAAGTGCCCTGACTATACATTTTTGAAGGCTTCGGTTGTGCATTTATCTACGGGTATGTACTCAGAGCGGGGTACATGTCCAACCGACACTACAGATCTGTTAAGTGTCTCTTAGTTGACTGAATGAGCAAAGTTCATTAACCTCCTATATCCTCAGTTTTTCACCTATCAAATGGTATTGCAACAGGTCCTTGGGATGATTCCAGGCACTGATGCCTAGGCCTCGCCTAGTGAATGTTCCATGCACTGATGAAAAGAATAGGTATTCTGCTGTTGTAGGATTGGAATGTTCTATAGATGTCTACTAGCCCTAGTAAAAGAACAAAGTAGATTCAAAACAAGTCCTTTATGGGAAAACGGCATGACCAAGTCATTACAAACTAATAATAACCTTGAATGTAAACAAACTACATTCCACAATTAAAAGATGCAGACTGGTTGAATGGATTAATCTAAATTAATCTAAATGCTGCCTACAATAAACACACTTCACAGATAAATATACACACATACTAAAAGTGAAAGGATAGAAAAAGATATTGCATGCAAATGGAATACTCATATCAGACTAAATAGATTTTAAAACAAAAACTGTTAAAAGACACAACCAAAGTCACTATGGAAGAAAGTAGAAGTTTTCAAAGTCCCAGGAGAGCCCTGGCCAGCCTGTTGCAGCCACTATTTTTTTTTTTTTTGACAGGAAGAGTGGACAGTGAGAGAGAGAGAGAGAGAGAGAGAGAGAGAGAGAGAAAAGTCTTCCTTTGCCATTGGTTCACCCTCCAATGGCCGCAGTGCGGCCGGCGCACCACACTGATCCGATGGCAGGAGCCAGGTGCTTCTCCTGGTCTCCCATGGGGTGCAGGGCCCAAGCACTTGAGCCATCCTCCACTGCACTCCTGGGCCACAGCAGAGAGCTGGCCTGGAAGAGGGGCAACTGGGACAGAATCTGGCACCCCAACCGTACCGGGACTAGAACCTGGTGTGCTGGCACCACAAGGTGGAGGATTAGCCTATTGAGCCGCGGCGCTGGCGCAGCCACTCTTGCACCCCTCTCCCCACTGGGCTGCCCTACAGGGTGCTGGACGCCCTGGCCAGCCTGACCTGGTGGGGTCTGATGTGCATAGGGCTTTCAGACATTCTCTGTTGGGACCCAGCAAGGAAGTCTAGGAAACACAATCAAGGCAGATAAATCCCTGTCCTTTTCAGGACACTGTCCCAGGTGCCTGGCAGGTTCAGCAAAGGGCATGTTCCAGAAAAGAAAAATAAAATCACTCCCTGGGCTGCCACCTGGGCCTCAAGAACTCAGAGCAGAACTGGCCGCTTGGGGCAGATACAGGAGCATCACCAACCTGTGACACAAGGGTGAGGTCTTTTACCTTCCCAGGCAGTGACTCAGAGGGCCCACTGCAGATTCTAGGAGATCCAAAATCTAATGAAGCTGCTCCAAGCCCCAGGTATGTTCAGAGATTTCCAAGGAGAATTGATATGTTCCCTAGATCTGTCTCTGTTGCCTCTGGCAGACGGTCCAAACCATTGGTTTCCTTAGCTCTACCAACTCTTCCCAGCATCTGCTTGCTGGCTTCTCCAGAGGTCTCAACTCCCCTGGCCTTGGTTCCTTCCAAACAGGGACACAAGCCTGTCACTGCCACTGCAAGAGGTAATCGTGCAATAGCCATGACAAACCTGCCCGAGGTTGGGTACTTTGGGTGCCCTAAGAATGGCTTCCTTCCTAAGCAAATCCCCTTCTCCGAGGTCTTCAGCCTGCCTTGCCCTTTGGTCAGGAGGAAGGTGCTCTTTCCTCTGGACTTCTGGACCTGAAGAGATGAAGCTGCTGTTTTCCTCTTGCACAGAAGGTGGAGAGAAGTTGTGGCTCGCTCTGCCATACAAGCTGATTCTCTTTACCTCTGTCCATCCATGGCTATCAGGAGAGTGGCAGCCTTCCCTCTTTCTGTCAATAGACTTAAATTCTTGCACAGTGTATTTTTTTCTGCAGGACTTGATCCCAGGCCTTCCCTAGACACCCAGAGTCTCTGGATCAGGGTGTTCAAATAACTTGCCATGGTTTCAGGGTCTGTCTCTACCCCTGCATCTTGTCCTCCACTGTTATTTGAGTTCCCAGGAACTCATTTCCCACACCAATCAAGGTGGCCACTGCCCCACCACACTTCTCGCCTTCTGCTGAGGGAGAAGAGAGGAGTTGGGAGAGCCAGCATTTACTCAGCATCTAGGAGTTGACTCCATATTTGTTTCCCCTTTTAATGTCCAGAATGAAAATTGCACCATTATGCACTGATCCCATATCCCAGATGAGGAAAGCAAGTCATGGAGATCACAATGAAAGGAAGTGAGAACCGAACCCAGCCATGCCTGCATCCACAGCCCGTGCCATGCCTACCACTCCCAGCTGCCTGTCTGAGGCTGAGCTGAACTGTTAAATCCGGGGCATAAAAGTGCTCAAGCTCAATTATTCCATTCCAGAAGGTTGTCGTTAAGACAAATATGTGGGTGTGGTATAAACACAAGCACCATTCATCTGTGTGCATGCTGTCTAATCCACTTACTCTCTCTGGGTCAAAACCCACCAGCTCAGCCATTCCACAGACAAACAACCAAAGCGCCCTTGCCTGGGTTGTTATGGACACAGCCACAGCTTTAGCTTCTCCGCAGTAATCCCCGACTCTGAATCTGCAACACCCCCAGGGTAGCTCCATCACTGTAAAGGATGCTGAAGGATTCTTAAACATTCTCAAACCAAATCAGCATCAATGCACTTTAAGAAATAAAGAGACTCCACACCAGACTTTTCAGAAGGCAGTGAGAAGGCTGTATTGAGAAGCTGGCAGTGGTGAGAGGCCCTTGGAATAACTAAGAGGAGGGGGGTTTGGGTCTGTGCCCTGTCTCTTCCCCCAAGAAAAAGGTGAGCCTGTCATTCTCCCTTGCAAATTGGGGTGAAGGTCTTGATGATGATATAGACTATATAAGGGGGAAAAAAATCCCAAAAGAGTACAAAGCTTTCTGAGTGACAGGCAAAAAGACATGGAGCTAATTTTGTTTGGAGACAGGAACGTGGAAAGCAACACCATTATGCTCAGGAATGACAGACAAGCAGCACTTACATCTGCTTCTGTCCCCAGACTGCAGCAACAACACTCGCTGCACACAGCACTGTTCAGCCCTGAGCCAGAAGCGAGCCTCAGAACCCTTCCCAACACAACTGTAGGGAAGCACTAGCACCCTGTTGGCCCTACTCCCAAGACAGAGCAGGCTCCCAGTCAGGATGCTGATACACACTGCTGCATATGAGGGGCAGACGGGATGGCAGAGCAAGCGCCCAAGCCTGTCTCTCTGCCCCTTCCTTCAGCGGGCCTTTGATCCTCTACTCTTCCATCTTCACCACTTCTACACACACCTGTCCTTAAGTGTGCGTGCATTTTGATCACTGAGCATCCACTCAGCCACACTCCCTCTCATGGGCATGCGACAGCTAAAGACACATTTATAGGACCTGATCCCAGCCTGGCAGCATGAGATGCTCACTTAGAATCCACCACATTTCAACTGTTTGACTTAAGGTGAGCTGAATTACTTCTTAGAGTCTACGCAAAGAGAATACCTGCAGCAACTTCTTCACGTGATTGTTAGGAACATCAAATGAAATAACATAAAAGACCTCACACAGCACATGGAATGCAGTGGAGATTCAATAAATGTTAGCTTAATCTGAGCGAACAGTAGGCCTACATGTTTTCAGACACATTCTCTTCCAGGGAGTTGAAAAGCACACCAATCTACCATATTAACCTTACTCAAACCCAGAGGCAGCTGAGGCTTCCAGCCTGGAGATTTAGGTTAAAATTAACCTGAGCCTCAGCCTGCAAAGCTACAGCCTCTGGAAGTCCAAGGCCCTTCCCCTGGCCTTGAGGATTCTAGGAGTTCACATGCTCAGATCTGCCCTCCCTCCCGGGCTCCTGTGACCTCACACATAGACTCTGCTCAGTGTCTATTGGGCTGAGACACAAATCTTAACTTCTTACTCTTCTTCAGAAAAAGAGTGTGTGTGTGTGTGTGTGTGTGTGTGAGAGAGAGAGAGAGAGAGAGAGAAAGAGAGAGAGAGCGAGAGAGAGAGAGCTCCACAAAAAGCTTTTGTGACCATAGAAGCCTCTATCTCCCAGGTTTGCTCTTATCTGGCTGCAGCCCCAGGCGCATGGTCACCCCTCTCCAGTTTCTGCCTGCTGGGGGCCAGCATTCTGCCCATCCTGGAGCACTCAAAGCAACCTCCCACCAGTAGTTTCTATGAGCCACCCTCGCCCGGGCCACAGTGGACTCTCACAGCCTTGTCATCCTCACAGCCCACTGCAGTGCAGGCCTACCCCAAAGTAACAAGTTGGCCAGCCTGAACTTTCTAGATTTCTTTACATTTTTCAGATGTAGACTGACAAAGTTGGAGCTCAGGACACTCTCTTCCCCCATCCCACTCCTAGCCACCTCCAACCTGCACAGGGCCTTCTTGAAAGTCACTCTCCATTGAAATGAAAGAATTGTATTTCCGGAGGAGGAGGAGAGAGAGGAGAAAGAGGAAGAGAAAGAAGGCCTTCATCAATACTATTGGCTCCACATGCTCTTCCACAGTTTGCCACTCCCCTATTAAGAAATGGAGATTTTACCTGTCCTTGAGATTAGTCAGGCCTGTGGGACTGCCTCGGTTAATACAATAGGGTAGCAGTGACCCTGCATAACTTTTGAGGCAATATGGTCCCATGAGGCAACATGGCTTCTTATTGGCCGTTCAGAGAGATCCCCAAGAGTCCTGGCAATGGGCATTTCTCTGATAAACATGTGCTAGTACAGAACAGAAGCCCACTTCTTTCTCTAATGTTTATGATAAACCATTCCCTAAGACCTGGTCTGAGAATCAGATTTTACTGGCAAGTTGAAGGGATGCATACTTCAGAATCATATACCAAATTCAGACATGCTGGGGCTGGCAACCTGGTGCCGTGGGTTAAGGCACTGCTTGCAATGCCAGTGTTATGTATCAGAGTGCTGGTTTGAGTCCAGGCTGTTCCACTTCTAGTTCAGCTCCCTGCTAATGTACCTGGGAAGGCATGGATAATGGCCCAAGTGCTTGGGCCTCTGCCACCCATGTGAGAAATTTGGATGGAGCTCCTGGTTCCTGGCTTCAGCCTATCCCATCCCTAGCTGTTACAGCTATGTGGAGAGTGAACCAATGGATATAAGATTGATATTTCTGTCTCTCTCCCTCTCCCTTCTTCCTTCCCTCCACTCCCTCCACCCCCATCTCTAATGCTCTGCCTTTCAAATGAGTAAGTAAATCTTTTTTTTTTTAAGTAAATTCAGACATTCCTGTTCCTGGGTTGAATGAGATGTGTCAGTGGGTCATTTCTCTGACTAGCACGTGCCAGTAGAGAACAGAATGTCTAAGAATCAGATATTCCAAAATATCTGGTCAAACTAGGTGCTTCATTCTTCAGAACTGTGTATTAATTCCAGACGCCCCTATCACTTTCAGCCATCCTGGCCCCCACCCCAGTCAGAGCCCTGAATCCCACCAGATTTCTATCTCTCCCTCACCTTCAATTTTTCCCTCTTCACTCCCTCTTTTCCCAATTGCCCCCAAAATTCCATGTCCAAACACAGCACCTTTCCTTCTATCCTGTAGGTCAGCAGCTCTCAAACTTGATCTTGTATAAGAATCACTTGGAGAGTTTGTAACACACAGACTTCCAGGCGCCACCCCAGGATTTCTGATTTAGCAGATCTGAGATAGAGCCTGAAAACCTGTATATCCAGCAAGTCCCCAAATGATGCTGATGCTGGGGAACCAGACTTCAAGAACCACTGATGTAGATTCCACTTCTCTCCAGCCCTTGTTTTCAATGTTGTCTTCAGGTCCACCTTTGCACCCACCCAATTAACTGGCCAAAGGATGCTTGATGGCATCCAGAAGTCACTTCCTCCATGGAAGTGTCAGTTACAGTTCTTATCTACAAGCTTTTCCCCTCCGATAATTTGGGAGGCAGTAGAAGTTGGTCTGATTGGCTCAGAGGTGGCTCCACCAATCACACCTTGGGTCACAGTATCTCATCTCACTGGGCCCAGTTCCCTCGTCTGTAAAACTGTAGATGATCATGCTTAGTCCTTAGGGTTGCATGAACACTAACAGTGATAATGCATGCAAAGTGCTCAATGCTTTCCAAGTATATAAAAAGTACCCCATACGTGTTAGTTATTGCCTACAAACCTTGACCAAGCCTCTGTGGCATTCCAGCCATCCTACTGGTCACTGGGATAAGAAACAGGGGATCAAGTCCCCCTCCCTTAGATAGCCATCTAATAGGGACAGGGACTCACAGACAACAAACACGATTGCCAGGTTTATGCCATAGAAAAGTTCTTAGAGGCCTCTCGTAAGTCAAGACTAATTCCTCTTAGCAATAAATGTAAAATGGAGGATATGTTCCAGGAGCACACAGATCCACAGACATTGGAGGAAAACGTGCTGTGACGCTGCTTTTATTTTCTCAGCATCAGCTCTAATAGTCTGCAGAGGACTTGGTCTTATATTACCAGCACAGCATGACAGTTGCTGGGGCTCCCTTGCGGTATTTCATCTCCTCTAACTTCTGTTCCAAAGCTGTTGATTTTTCTGATGTGCTTTTCATCACTTGCACAAACAGTATCACTTAATAAATGTTTGGATGACTTTGTTAAATTATAACTGGGGCCAGCGTTGTGGCATAGCAAGTAAAGCCAGCGCCTGCAACACCAGCATCCACTTCCATGTCCCAGCTGCTCCACTTCTGATCCAGCTCTCTGCTGATGGTCAGGAAAAGAAGCAGAAGATAGCCCAAGTGCTCGGGTCCCTGTCACTCACGTGACAGATAACCCAGATAGGGTTTCAGGACCCTGGCTTTGGCCTGACCATCTGGTGAGTAAACTAGCAGATAGAAGATTCTCTCGCGCTCTCTCGCTCTCTCTCTCTCTCTCTCTCTCTCAAAATTATAACAAGTCACAGAAATTCAGGCACCTGTGACCAGCAGCCAGGTGCCCCAGAACGCTGACACCAGGGAAGTCCAGTTGGACAGCTAAGGCAGCATGTGGCAGCGACAAAGACACCTGTCACCAGGCATTGGGTCCTCCAGGCTGTGATGGGTATTTTGGGTTAGATCGTTGCTGCTTGTGCACTTGTGATGAGTTTCATTTCCTTAGATTTAGGACATAAAGTGAACATTAGTGTTTTTATGTCGCACTGTTTGAAGTCCGCCTCAGAAATGTGTGTGCATCCCAATAGCCTACTAGAGACAGGGAGCCACTGACAGGGGAGGCTGCTCCTGGCATGATCTGCTCCCGACATGGGCAATACTGTCCTCCCTTCCAGCAGCTGCTCTTTCCTTTCCAGGTGGGCTCAGCTTTCCATCTGCTGGGAGGCAGCAGTGGTTCCTGTTATCCAGGATTGAATTCCTAGCTCCTGGCTTCAGCCCCATCCAGTTCCCCATTGCGGACATTTGGGATCTCTCTCTCTCTCTCTCTCTCTCTCTCTCTCTCTCTCTCTCTCTCCTTCGAGCATTTTCCTATCCAGGGTCGTTGGCTTTTCCTCTTTTTGAAGAAGGCCTCAGGGGTATTTAAGGCAGATGAGTTCCCTTCAGCATGCAATGGAATGCATGCATCCACAGCTTTCAGAATGGCCGGTGTTCCTGTTACATACTTGCTGATGTGCGTTTGGTGAGCCCCCTTTGGAAGCATCAGCTACCTAGGACACCTTTGAAATGATGAAAATGTCTTTGCCAAGGAAACCTTGAAAGAAAACTGTCAGTGCCATGGGTACAGATGGAACATGTTTGCTGTTCCACAGTGCCTCTCGCTCTACCATTCTGTTCAGGAAAGCAACTTCACACATCATGCTGACTGACTGTTTTCTACATCCACGTGATATGGACAATAATTCTCACGTAAATCATGTCCGCTTCAGCTTCCCCGAGTGAGGGCCTTGAATCATGCCGTCTCAACAGAATTTGTCAAGACACAAGTGCTGAGGTTCAGTGGCTTTGTAAACTGCAAGCTTTGAAGCGATTGATTAACTCCAGGCGGAAAGCTTTGCCTCCCTTAAGTGACTAGCAAAGCCCGTTCTCAGACTAATCTGACAAAAAAGGAGTTCATTCATGTCTTGGGTGACTTGACTGATATTTTTGGCCATCTGAGGGAGCCATAACTCTTGACTCAAGGTCCAACAGATCCCACTGTTGATGCACCTGAGAAACTGTAAAATCCGACCAGGCTGCCATTGTGAGAGAGGTATTTGGAAGGAGACAGCGAAGTCTTCCTTGCATTTTGGAGAAAGGGCGTCTGGAGGCCAGAGCCAAGGGTAACAGGGTTTTGCTGACCATTGTGCAGGTATGAGTGGGCAGAGAAAGAAATCCTTGAAATTACATCTGGTGGGTGGCCTTAAAATGGAAACAGGGGCCACCATTTGGGCACAGCAGTCACCACTTGTGATGCTGGCATTCCACATCACAGTTCCTGTGTGAGTCCCGGCTGCTTCGCTTCCAATCCAGCTCCCTGCTAATTCACCTGAAAGGCAGTGAATGATGGTCTAAGTACTTGGGCCCCTGCCACCACGTGGGAGACCAGGATGGAGTTCCTGGCTCCTGGATTCAGCCAGCCCAGACCTGGCTGTTGTGGGCATTTGTGGAGTGAAGCAGGGGATGGAACATCTTCCTTCCTTTCATCCTTCCTTTCTTCTCTCTCTCTCTCTCTCTCTCTCTCTCTCTCTCTCTCCCTTTCAAATAAATAAATAAATCTTTAGAAAATTGAAGTATATGCTGCTAATTCTTTCCTTCATGAGAAAGGTAACCTTTATGGTTTAGACTTGACAAAGCTGACCACATTGAACTGAAAACAAAGAAAATATTATATTAATTCAACTCAAAATATTTTAAAGAATGCTGATGCTCTGGCTGGCACTGCAGCTCACTAGGCTAATCCTCCGCCTGCGGCGCCAGCATCCCGGGTTCTAGTCCCGGTTGGGGCACCAGATTCTGTCCCAGTCGCTCCTCTTCCAGTCCAGCTCTCTGCTGTGGCCCAGGAGTACAGTGGAGGATGGCCCAAGTGCTTGGTCCCTGCACCGGCATGGGAGACCAGGAGGAAGCACCTGGCTCCTGGCTTCAGATGGGCATGGCACGCCGGCAGCAGCGGCCATTTGGGGGGTGAACCAACAAAAGGAAGACCTGTCTCTCTGTCTCTCTCTCTCACTGCCTAACTCTGCCTGTCAAAAAAAAAGAATGTGAATGCTCCTGGATATAAGCCTACCCTCACTGGCAACAACTCTGTTAGCAAATATCAAGGAAACTTAGAATTTGATATTTTTGTTACCACCAAAATGAAAAGTCTAAATTGATTGGTTGTGAGAGATACTTGCAGCATCGTTTATTAAAAGCATATTTCTACCTCTTGTTTGAACCAAGCAATGATAATCTCCTTAGGAAAGTTACTTTTAAACTAACTTGCATTTTGCTTTCATTTGCACATTTTGATTTAGTAAGGTTTTTCAGGAAATGACTATTAAATTTTGCCTACAGAAATAAGCAAGAGGATTATGAGTTTCTTCAAGTATTGTTTTAACATTCTGACGATGTAACAGATGCTTGCAATGCAGCAAAATAAGTTGTATTGCAGACAAATGATTTTAATGTTTATATGAATTTTTCTGAAGAAAATTTTTCAGATTCTTAAAGATTACCCACCCCTTCCCACATATCTCTAAAAAGAATTAAGAACCAATGACCTAGTTAAATATGTGCTTTCTGATGAGCTCTGAGCCCCAAAAGGAGCAACCCCAATTCAGACATATTTGGTGGCTTATTATAATAAAGTACTTTTTATCAGAAACCTATGTTAAAATGAAGTTCTTATTCTTTTCTTTTTCCTCATGGTCTTCCAACTCCATGTCTCCGTGCAGTACAAAGCAACCTTAGCCATCCTAACTCTAAAATCCATGGGATCCTTACTAGGGGATCTTATCACAGCAAAATGTATTTCAAATAATTAGCCCTGAAAATACCATAGTCATGACATACTGCCTTTCAATTCTCTAGAAGGCATGCAGCTGAACAAAAAAAAATAAAAGCTTTAAGCAAAGGAAGCCAGATGAAGTCAGAGATGTCACTAAGGCCAACCTTCCCAGCCAACCAAGAAGCTGTGCACATGTGCAAGGGACGAGTGGTGTGCATCTGTCCCTGTGTGTCCTTGAATGTGTGTGTGTGTGTGTGTGTGTGTTTGTATGAGAGTACATGAAATGAGCAAGCAGCAGCGATTTTTTTCCAACCAAACGCCTATCTTTTAAAGTGAAGAGTCAGCCCTGATAATGCTAATGGACTGGAACATAAATATTGGCAAGCAAGTTGTCAAATTGAGGCTCTCAAAGGTTGGAATTTTTTTAAGGAAAATGTTAACTGCAGTTAACGGGCCAAAGTGGTCCTAACCTGATCTCAGAATCTAGAATTTTCACTTGGACTTTCTAAATACTCAGGACTCACATACTAAATTTAGACTTCCCTTTACTGCCACTGGCATTTTGGAACATTTGGTCCCCAACGATAAATCACTGCACTTGCTGAATACAGGGTTAGAAGGCGACTCTCAGACATAACCAATTAATGGATCAGCCTCCCTAGCAGGCCGGGGAGCAGAGGAGAAGGTGCAGGCCAGTAATAAACTGCTCTGCCACATCACAAATAGCAAGTGTGCTCAGCCCTACTAGGGCACCCACTCGCATCTCCACCCCACACACCCAGCGCATCCTTCTTGCTTCTCGAAATTATCTCCATCCCATAATCAGCACAGCTTCTCCCTTCCTGCGTTTCTTCTCCTGAGTTTCTTCTCCAAACTCCTGTAACTGCATCAGTCTCTACCTTCTCTAAATCCCTCCATGTCCTTCGCTCCCAATCCTGCCCACTTGCTAACCCACATTGCTATCTTTCCTGTAATAACAGCTGGCACTTCCTGGAATTTTTACTATGTGCCAACCACTGTACTAAATGCTTTGCAGGAATAACCTCATTTAATCCTCACAACAACCCTATGATGTAGGTTTTATTATCATTCACAGATGAGAAATGTTCACAGAAGGAAACTGAGGCTTAGTAAAGTCACTTTCCTAGGGTCCACAGCTAATAAACTATGGACTAGGCCATCAAGCAGGTTGCCAGGCCCAAATACCTCCCTCTTAACAGCAAAACACACAGCTGCTGGCATCTAATGTACATATTGTGTCAGCTCAGCTAGATTTTAAGCCCTTTAGAGCACCTGTAACTTTTATTTCTTGTGACCCCGGAGCTGGCATTGTGCTCTATCTCTAATCAATCAGTGCCCATTGAGGGAGTAAATGAATTAATAAATGAATTAAATTTAATGTGCAGTCTGCAAAATCCAAGAAAAATTAATTGAATTGCACCTCCAAATAACAGGAAGAATGAGGGGAAATCATTCTGTTACTACGTTTGGTAGCAAGAGTGTCAGGAAGCAGACAAACTATGGGCGTGCTGCCCTCCTTCTCCTCCCAGAGTGGCAGCTATGGAACAGGTTTCTGGGAATGCCCCTGGCATCCCTTGGCTTTGTCTCTGGCAGCCCCCTCAACCCCCAAGTCTATCCTGAGCCTCAGAATCCACAGTTCACTGGGAGAGAAGGAACCAACACAGGAGTTTCCCAGTGCCAAGGGCAATTCCTTAGACCAGAGCACTGCTCATATGCACACACACACACACACACAGAGAGAGAGAGAGAGAGAGAGAGAGAGAGAGATGATCCCACTTAGCGCAAGTCAATAAACACCTATTGAGTGTCCAGCCTAGAAAGCCACACTATTGACTGCATGTTACAATCATCTATGATTTTTGAAAAATTGCTGATGCCTAGGCCCCAGCCCAAACCTCAGAACCCAGGCACTGGGATGCCTATCAAGCTTGCACTCGACTAGTGAGCAGTTGGGGTAAAGAACCACCAAACTGCACACCCAGCACTGTGTGCTAGTTAGGAACAGTGCCAGAGACGTGGGTATGGGGAGGGAAGTGTACAAAGCAGTAGGAGAGTCCCAAAGCAGTTGTAATAAATCCACCATGACGTGCTCAGACAAACACAGGACAGACCTGGAGCTGGGAGATCCACCCTCACTGAGAGTTGTTGGGAGGCCAGAGAAGAGAGTGTGGACAAATGAGAGGGGTGTGTAGTGGGGTGCTGGATCAGGCTGCGGAGCAGGTGGAAGCTGGTGGTCTCCGGGAGCAGAAGGCAGACTGCTGTAACCTCTGAGGACCCCCCTCACATATCCCAAAATTCCCTAAACCTGGAAGCCCCCAAATCCCACTCATAAACAGAATGGAAACGGCCATTGCTAAATATTGTCCCTTGGTTTCCAACATCAGAATTAAAAATTTTTGTGACATTTAGTTAGCATTCAAAGGAGACTAAATAATTTTACCTCAATCTTTTTCATCTGTAAACTAAGCATAACAGTATTTACTTTGCCATTGATTGTGAAAATTCAAAGTACTCATCCAAGAAGCATTTACTGAGCACATACTGTGTTCTAGGCATGGTGGTAGGTACAGTGATACAATGACAGACATATGGAGAATCAGCCCCAGGTCCTATTCTCGTAGACTCGCAGTCTGGTAAGGGAGGTGGACACTGAGGAAGTAACACAGCCAGTGTGCAAGTGCACACCGTGGGGTCCAGTGAAGAAAGCACATGGCCCTGAGTGCCATGACAAGTGCATCGTGTAGGAACCCGGCCAAGTCTAGAGGGGCAGGGGAGGCGCACCTGAAACAGTAACCCTTACTTGAGATTTAAAAGATGTCTAAGAACAAACTAGATGAAGACACAAATGAGAAACCAGCGAGGCAGGGAGCCTGGGAACAGGTCCAGTGGCAGAATCGAGCCCTGTACGCAGAGGAACCTAAAGCAGGCCAGCGTGAAGGGAGCAGAGAGGGCAAGAGCAAGGCTGTGCAGCGTGAACCAGGGAGGCCATCACAGTCCGCCAGCCACATCCTGATCCCAAGGGCACGCATGTGACATGATGATCCACATGCACTCAAGAAACCCCTCTGGGGCTGGCATTTGACGCAGTTGGTTAAGCCACCGCCTGCGATGCTGGCATCCTATATGTTGAGCGCCAGTTCACGATGTGGCTGATTGCTGCTGATCCTGCTCCCTGCTCAGGCACTTAGGAAAGCAGCAGATGCCAGCTCGAGTACTTGGGTTGCTGCCACCCCTGTGGGAGATCTGGGTGGAGCTCTGGGATCATGGCTGTTGCAGCCATTCGGGAAGTGCATGAGCAGAAAGAGGATCCCCTGCTCTCTGTGTCTCCCCTGTCTATCTTTCACTCTTTCTCTCAAATAAATAAACATTTTTAGAAAAGAAGCAGGAAGCAGCAGCAGCAGCACCCCTGGCTGCTGTGTTGAGAATGAACTAGATGAGCGAGAGTAGCTGTGGAGAACCAGGTAGGCTAATATTCAGGTAATCCAGACCAGGAGTGACCACGTTTGGTTTTTAATGCACAGAATCTGAGATGCCAGGAAGAAAGAATTGGATTTGAGAAAACATGTGGCACATAAATGGTCACTGTGTAATTAACGTTACACAGATATGCAGGTGTACAGAAACAAGGTTACCACCTGGAGGGAAAACAAAATTGATCACTGCTAGAATTTGACCTAGATCAGCAGTGCCAAGTCCACCTTCCTCTGGCCACCATTTTGAGCAAGGCCAGCCATCAGCACAAGAAAGCTGAGGCCAGCACCCTGGCAGCACCAGTTAAGGACCTTTGGCGAGTAGTAGGTTAACCACGGAAAGGAGCCATGGAACCAAGCCACATTTCTCACCTGGGGACACCGGCAGAGATCTTGTTCTGGAGCCCAAGAGGCAGAAATTTGCCTTCTCGTGGCTTCCAGCTCCAAACCTACTAAGGAATAGCAAATCCCAGCCTCACGTGTTTGGCTGCTGCTCACTGCAGGAGGGGAGGAGGTCAAGGGCTCTACACCTGATCCACAGGGATTTGGGCTGGAGAAGTAATCAATGAAGGATCCCAAGATCACAATCCAGGCAGGTCTCCAGAGAGCCATGTCGCAGAAGAGGTAAACACAAATCCATTTCCCTTACAAACTGGCCGGTCTTTTGATTATATCTTTTTAAAGATTTCATTTATTTATTTGAGAGGTAGAGTAATAGACAGAGAGAGGGAGAGAAAGAGAGAGAGGTCTTCTATCCACTGTTCATTCCCCAAATGGCTGAAACAGCCAGAACTGAGCCAACCTGAAGCCAGGAGCCAGGAGTCAGGAGCTTCTTCCTGGTCTCCCACATGGGTGCAGAGGCACTTGGGTTATCTTCCACTGCTTTCCCAGGCCACAGTACTGAGCTAGATTGGAAGAGGAGCAGCCAGGACTTGAACCAGCACCCATATGAGATGCCAGTGCTGCAAGCGGAGGCTTGGCACACTATGCCTCAGCGCTGGGCCCTGGTCTGTCTTTTCATAATGAACTTTACCTTCTTGGGCAGGTGATTCCATGAGGTTGTAGATTGAGGCACCCACACCCCACAGGGAGTTCACTGCACAGGAGTTTTCAGCAGAGCAAGATAGAGAGCCCAAAGGCTCCTGATATGGTCACCATGGCAACTAACCCAGATCTGGTCCATTTTACTCCCAGACAAAAAAAATACCAGTTCCGTGAACACTGTAGGGAAGTAGGAGCAGCTTAGATTAACCAGGCTATCTTCTGGCCCCAAGCAATCTGCAGGATAAGACCTGCATTAGGCAAAGGTCTTCACTGTGACAAAGCAGAGGATTTGTTAAGCTCTTTGGATCTTACTGGGTCCATTTAACTTCCAGTATGGAATAAAAAAGTTACTCTTCTCAAGGCAGGAGACCTGAAGTTTCACAAGAACTCAGTTTGAAGAGGCAATGGTCTCGCCATGATAAACAGTCATCCAGAGCCATTCTCTCCCTCATCCCTGCGAGGTCAGGAGACGGAGAAATCAGCACCTCTGATCTCCGATTTAGCAGATAAGAGACTGCGCCATATTTTAAAAGTGGAAGCAAGTCTTAGAATGGACTTGAGTGTTAACATGAAATTCACACATATGGTTTCCCCTTTTTTCCCTAGTTACGGGAACAAACACTGTATCTGAGAACTTAATTAGGACAAGCAGTAAGAGTCTTTTCAGGTAAACATAACTCATGCATTCAATTCTGTCTATCAAAAACTTACTCTGTGCCATGGGGCTGCACAGATGAGTAAGGCAAGGATCTACTCGTAGTTCAGCAAGCGAGAAGAGCTTGATTAGAGTTGACTGTGCTAAAACTGTGTACTGTGGCTCAGATGAAACAGAAGCTAAACCCTACTCATGCAATCATCCAGGACAGGTGGTCCTCCACCACATGGGCAGGACAATCTGCCCTCTTCAACACATGGCTGCTCTGTCACCCTGGCTGTTGTTCCAAGCGAGGGTTCATGGGTCAGTTCTGGAAGTGTGAAAAGTATGTTGGAGTTGAGCAATGGGCAGAAGACAGAAGAATGTTGAGAAGCTTGGCAGAAATAACCTAGATTTCCTTTAAAACCTTGTTGATAGGAATATGGACAATAAGGACTCTTCCAGAGGTGTTCTGAAGGAAGTGAGGCACTTGGGTAGGCAAAACTTGGATCATCTAGGCAATACCATAGGGAAAGGGATTCTCACTATATCATGGCACGGAATTCAGCTGCATTGTGTCCCGTGATTATACGGGAAGCAGACAGAACTTGTATGTAATAAAGTTGGGTATTTAACTGGAATTTCCAAAAATGTATCAAAATGTGGCTGGGTTTCTTCTTTTTATTTATTTATTTTTTACAATCGGAAGAAAGGGAAAAATTGGAGAAAGAGCATTTTTTTTTTGTAGAAAAAGGAGCCAGAACTTGATTGTTTGGAAACTTCTCAGCCCATCCAGAGTGCAGAAGACAATTAGGAGGTTCCCCGTCAGGACATCATGCTCTGAAGGAAAGCCTTCTTCTGGTCCCGCACAAGGTTAGCGTTTCCCATGGCACAGAGGGCCCTCTGCAGAGGCGAGTCCTGTGAATCAGGGCTCCTCTCAGCTATATCAGCAGAAGCCAGGAACACAACTGGGATTATCCAGGAAATACCTGGACAGGAATTCTGTATATTGGAGTTCATTGACATAACATACACAAGAGATCCACAATATCTTTGAGAATGTCACATTGGTAAAAACACTGCAAACTTTGAAAGGAGAAAGAAGGTTTTCAGATGCCCAGGACCTGTAAGAAATATAATGATAAAATTATTTGACTGCAAGTACTTGCTACCCTTCAGAAAAAGGAAGGACAACTCAGAGGGCAGAGCTGCAAGCCCAGCGGGAGAGTTGGGAGTCCACGGGATGCAGGGGAAGGCTATATGACAGAGCATCACCAAACACAAGGGATTATTTTTATTTCATTTTTATTTTTATTTATTTGAAGGTCAGAGAGAGATCTTCCATCTACTGGTTCATTCCCCAAATATCCGCACCGGCCTATCAGGCCACAGCCAGAGCCAGGCCTCTCACACAGGTGGCAGGAACCCAAGCACTTGAGCCATCATCCACTGCCTCCCAGGATATGCATTATAGGAACTGAGGGCTGGTGCTGTGGCATAGCAGGTAAAGAAGCGACCTGCAATGTCAGCATCCCAAAAGGGCGTCAATTCAAGTCCCAGCTGCTTCACTTCCAATCCAGCTCTCTGCTATGGCCTGGGAAAGCAGTAGAAGATGGCCCAAGTGCTTGGGTCCCTGCACCCACATGGGAGACCCGGAAGAAGCTCCTGGCTTCAGATCGACACAGCTCCAGCCGTTGCGGCCATCTGGGGAGTGAACCAGCAGATAGAATACTCTCTCTCTCTCTCTCTTTCTCTCTCTCTCTCTCTCTCTCTGCTTCTCCTTCTCTCTGTGTGTAACTCTTACTTTCAAATAAATAAATAAATCTTTAAAAAAAATAGGAAGCTGGATTTGAAGTGGACTAATCAGAACTCAAACCAGGAGCTCCAATATGGGATGCAGGCATCCCAAGTGGCAGCTTAAACCATTGAACCACAACATCTGCCCAAATGATCATTTTTAAGGATTTATTTATTTACTTAAAAGGCAGAATTACAGAAAGTTGTGTGTGTGTGTGTGTGAGAGAGAGAGAGAGAGAATCTTCCATCTGCTAGCTCACTCCCCAAATGGCCGCAAGGGCCAGGGCTAGGCCAGGCCAAAGACAGGAGCTAAGAGTTTTCTCTGGATCTCCCACCTGGGCACAGGGGCCCAAGCACTTGGGCCAGCATCCACTGCTTTCCCAGGCTCGTTACCAGGGAGCTGGGTCAGAAGTGGAGCAGCCAGGACTCAAAGCGGCACCTGTATAGGATGCCACTGCTGCAGATGGCAGCTTAACCCGTGCCACCACAGCGCTGGCCCCCCAAAGAATTATTTTTAAACACATCAGAGCTTTCCTGGTTAGATTTCAAAATTTCCTGGAACTCGTAACTCTTTTCATTCTTTCATGTTCTCTCTTTTTAATAGGAATGTCTATTACTGGTAATCTGTGATTGTTTCACAATTACAATTTGAAAGCAATTAATTTGTTTTTTAGCTCCTTAAGCCCACAGATAGACAGCAAATGTGACTCAGGTTGTATCATACCTCATGTCTCACTCATTCCTGACATAGATGCTTTGGATGACGAGATTTGGGACTTGTGAGCTGAAAACATTTAGATAAGATTTTTAGACTTTGAGTGCATGTATAAAATTGGTTAAAACTTCAGGGGATGTTATTATGTGGTGAATGTATCTTGAGTGTGGGACAGGCATGAATTTTGGGTTTCCACAGGGTAGACTGTGGTTGTGTCAATAATGGTCCCCCAAAGGTGCCTGTGTCTTACTCCCTAGAACCTATGAATGTTACCTTATGTGCTAAAAGAGTTGATTAAATTAGGAATCTTGTGATGTGATCTTATCCTGCATTGTATGTGTGGGTCTAAATGTCCTTGTTAAAGGCAGACAGGAATATCAAAGTTGGAGAAGTTGTGAGGGTGGAACCAGAAGTTGGAGTGATGCTCCATGAGTTAAAGAATGCATGCAACCTCTAGCAATCAGAAAAGACAAGGAAAGTGATTCTTTTTCACTGACGTCTCCAAAGAGAACATAGCCAGTCAATACCTGACTTTAGACTTCTCATCTCCAGAACTGAAAGGGAACACATCTGTGCTGTTTTAAGCCACAAAGTTTGGGGATTTAATCCACAAAATTATGGCCAAAAAAATCTGTTAACTGCCTGGCACCGTGGCTCACTTGGTTAATCCTCCACCTGCGGCACCGGCATCCCATACGGGCACCAGGTTCTAGTCCTGCTGCTTCTTTTCCAGTCCAGCTCTCTGCTGTGGCCCAGGAAGGCAGTAGAGGATGGCCCAAGTGCTTGGGCTCCTGCACCTGCCTGGGAGACCAGGAGGAAACACCTGGCTCCTGGCTTTGGATCGGCATAGCTCCGTCTGTCGCTGCTATTTGGGGTGTGAACCAATGGAAGGAAGACCTTTCTCTCTGTCTCTCTCTCTTACTGCCTAACTCTGTCAAATAAAAAAAATAAATAAATAAAAAATTTGTTAACTGCAGCAATAGAAAGTGAATGCAGCCTCTTTCCTTGCATTCTTCCACAGTTGCCTGTGTTCCTACAGCCCTAGTGTGGAGGTGGGGGTGAAGGAGCGGCACTTCTCCCACACATGGGTGTTGCTTTTCACTGCCCTCCCAGAGAGAGGTAGATGGTAGACAGCAAATGTGACTCAGGTTGTATCATACCTCATGTCTCACTCATTCCTGACATAGATGCTTTGGATGACGAGATTTGGGACTTGTGAGCTGAAAACATTTAGATAAGATTTTTAGACTTTGAGTGCATGTATAAAATTGGTTAAAACTTCAGGGGATGTTATTATGTGGTGAATGTATCTTGAGTGTGGGTATTGGTTCCTGCCACACTTGCTGAAGATGCCTGTCCCAGATCCAAGCCTCATTCCATACACAACAAAATGTCCATAGACATTTTTGCTGTCTAAAGCAATAACATAAAATACACACAGATAAGGATAATTATCATATTGTTATTTGTAATCATCAAGAAAGAGATGAGAAATAGTTAAAGAATTCTCTGAATGTTAGGAGAGGGAGAAGAATGAGAGAGTGATGTGGCCAGCAGCTGGGACACCACCTGGGAGATCCATGTGCCATATCACAGTGATGCATTCAAATCCTTACTCCACTTTATACAGCTCCCCTCAGATACCCAGCCTGGGTGGCAGCAGGTGACGGCTGAGGCACTTGAATCCTTGCCACCCAGGTTAGAGATCTAGTCTGAATTCAGGACTCTTAGCTTCAGCCTGGCCCAGCCCCAAGTGTTGGGGATATGTGGGAGTAAAGCAGCAGGTGAAAGATCTCTCTCTCTCTCTCTCTCTCTCTCTCTCTCTCAGCCTTTCAAATATATAAAAATAATTTTTATAAAAGAAGAAGAATGTAGGGTAAGAGAGAAGTGTGTGGTATTAGATAATCGAGGCCGCAGTGGAAAGCAGTTCCACAGCACCTCCACTTCACCCCCTGTGCTCCCTGCAGCCTGCCCCAGGATTGACATATCTCACCCAGTGGTACAGAGCTGGCCACCAGGATGGTCAAGGTAGGCAAAATAGATCTGATAGCCTTGCTTTGGAAGTACTCAGACCTCAGGAACCATGGTAGGCAGAGGTGACGGACAGGCAGACAACTGGAGTGGCAGCATAGATGAAAGGCTCCGTCAGGGCCTGGAGCCCAGAAGATCTGCGCTTCTCCCACACATCACTACGCTTCCATGGGATAATTGCAAGGGCATGAGCTTAGCTGATGCCTCAGTTTCTTTACCAGAAAAGGGAGAATAATGCATTCTTTTTTTCTTCTCCCTCAGGGACTTGCATGAAGAATCATTAGTGCATAATTAAGGAAACATTTTCTTGACAGTAAATGAGTGTTAATACTTGTGTTTTGTTAAGTGTGTGTTAATTTATTAAGTTAATGTGACAAGGCAGGAAAAGTGGCAGTGAGGGGAGCACTTGGCCTAATTTTGTTGAAACACATTTTCTTTGCAATCCCAAGGCAAACGGAAGACAAGCTCTGCATGCACAAAGAAACTTGGGCTCAGCACAGTGCAACCTGTTACTCGGGCTGGCGGGGCTCTTCATGGTTCCCAAGTTCCATTACCTGCAGATGGCTTTGCTCAGGTTATCCCATCTGACCCCTGAGACAACCCCTTTTTTGTGAGAAGTGCCATGATTAGCCACTGTTCCTAGCTGAAAACCCAGGTTAAGTGACACGGCTGTGGCCACACAATTGGTAAGCGTTGGAGACAGGATATGAGTCCAGGTCGTTCTTACTCTACCCCAGGCCCTTTTCTTTGCCCATGGAGCCCCCACAGTCTCAGCACTTGGATCTTCTGAGATATTCTGATCTGTTATAGGAATTCGAAGCCAGGAATAAGCAATGTAGCCTAATCTGGTCAGGGAGACACCTCCTAGGCAGACCAGAGCCTGAGCCAGACCTGTCAGACATAGATTTGCAGAGGGATAGACACTCGGGACACAAAGGGGAATTGCCCACCCAAGGCAGGAAGACAGGAGTGCTGGGATTGATGGAGCTTGGTAAAGAAAACCGGTCAGATCCCAGCAGTAGCCAAAAAGCTTGAACAGAGCTGGCAAAGACAGCGGCACCTTCAAGGTATTCCCAGCTCTTTGAGGTGAGGTCAGAGGAGCGTGTGACATGTGTGCGTCCGTCTTCCTCCTGACACAACCATCAGGCCTCTTACACTGAGCCCCTCTCAACAAACAAGTCACTTCACCTCCTAGACAAGTTAGAAATACGGGGAGTCAGGCAAAAGGAGTCATGTAAACACAGGCCAGCGAGACCCTACAGAGACTTCTGGTCCCACAAACTTCCTGCTGGGCAAACCAACCCCAGGGCAGGCACAGCAAAGGCCCTCAAGCAAAGCCCCGTATGTGGCTGCACCAGAGCAAGAAGTGGTGAGGCCATGTCTGGAGGGGGTGCTTTGCAATCATGGAAGCAGAACCCAACAAGGCCTGGGAAGCATCTCTGGATTCAGAACAGGATGTATCCAGAGCCCCTCACAGGCAGGTCCTACAGTTGCCTGAGACTTCTCTAGACCCCAGCCTCCTTCCTTGGCCATGGGAAGGGGCCATCAAAAGGATGGAGAAGTGTCTCCTCTCTGGTTCTCTCTCTTCTCCTTTTCCTTTCGTTTGGCAGAGCAGAGAAAGAAGAAAAATCAACACGCCACTGAAGTGTGAAGATCCCATGACTCATACCATTCTTCAACGAAAGTAGCTTTCTTCCAACTCCTACAGACATCTCCCCTCCAGCTAGGTGTTCCCAGCCTTAGCTGCTGGCTAGGTATTATGTGAAATTTACATCTGAGTCACCCAAGCAACTTGCACATTTTAAGCTGTTTCTAACATAAACTGTCCCAGGAAGGCTTACATGAAACATTTGCATCCCTTGCCATGGAGTATTTTACCCTAGCACTTAAGCATGGATTTTGCAGTATGAATGCGAAGTGAGGACCTCACAGGGACACATGCTCCAAGGATGCAGGAGCAGGGGGATGTCCAGGGAGCCGGAGGCAGATATCTGAGCACACACCAGCTGGGCTCCACCTCTCCCTGAAGAAGGATGGAGAGGTTTTTAGGAGGCTTCAGCATGGCTGGAGATGGGAGCCCTGGGATGGGGTGACAGGTGAGGATGAGGCAGTAGCTGTTCTCAGACTCAACCTGATAAAAACCACTGCTTACAAGGTATCCAGGCTCTGGACAAAGATAAAACATGGGACTCTGGGTGGCATCTGTGTCACATGAGTGTCAGCCAGGCTAGACGCTCTGTGCAGTGGGACTGACCACCCAGGAAAGCCGCAAAGGGAGCTTCAGGTTCAGACAGGGAGGGCGCACAGAAGAGCCTGCAAAGGGGTATTCACGGGCTGAGAGAGAGAGTGGGCAGCCTGGAGGGAAAACATCCAGAACTCTCCAGGGAAGCCCAGTCAGCCAGTGTGAGGGCAAGAAGCGGTGCAATCTTACCAAAGGGCCAAACCTCAGAAGAAAGAGAAGCCTAGATTTGAGACCCAACTCCACTGCCAAGTTATCGTTCATACCAAACAGTTCACTCAGCTTCTCTGAGCCAATTTCCACACCTGTAAAACAGGTCAGAGAACAATGGAGGTGACTCATATATAAACAGTGCCGGGCATGTAAGAGTCCAATGATGGGTACTAGCTTTGTCCTCCCTGCCCTTATCATCACTGTATCCACTGCTATCACTATCATCAAAGAGTACAACCATGCCCAGTGCTGAGCTCAGAGCCCAGCATAGGGAAGTCTGCTCGTAAATGTGTGAAAAGATTGAAGGCAAGACCACTTCATGGGCAGGCAACCTGTGGAGTCAGAGTGCCCTGCCCTTGGCAGGGACTACACATGGTTTAATACCCTGCTGTGGCCATCAGGAGATTGTAAATTTTCCCATGGGGTTGCACAAATTATGTAGCTGAAAGACGCAAATAAACAACTAAAGCAGGATAAAGAGGGTAGAGGCAGAAATGGCAGATGCTACTGAGAGTTACAGGGTGCCCAGTATCCTCTCTGGAAGAAAGAACCAGCAATCATTCACATTCTGAGTTCTCATTACTCCACACACTTGGCAACATATTAGAGGGACATGGAGGTCATTTCCCCAAAAATGTCTGCGCCCTGCTCTGTTTTTGACCAATAGTATTTCTGGAGTTTTCGTGTTTTAATGCTCAGAAAACAAACTACCAAAGAAGAAAATCCAATTCAGTCCCAACATTTTTGGGGATGCTTGTATTGGTTTTGTCATGGGATGGCTGGATCGAGGTTCTTGTCTCTGATTCAGGAAAGAATTCAAGGATGAGATGTAGGTAACAGGCAGTAGAGAAACAAGATTTATTTGCAAGGGGACAGCACTGTGGTACAGTTTAAGCCATGGCTTGCAATGCCAGCATCCCATAACAGATACCAGTAGAATCCCAGCTGCTCTGCTTCTAATCCAGCACCCTGCTAAGGCACCTGGGAAGGCAGCACGTGATGATTCAAGTTCCAGAGCCCCTGCTACCCAAGTGGAGACACAGATTGGGTTTCTGGCCAAGAGATGGAAGATCTCACTCTCTCTCTCTCTCTCTCTCTCTCTCTCTCTCTCATATTCTACATTCCAAACAAGTAAATAAATAAATCTTTTTTTTTTAAAGAGTGTGTTCACAAGCAAAGTGAAAACAGGCACACAATCAAGAAGGGATGCAGGCATACTCGAGAGAGAGCTAGAGCTGCACCCAACAAGGCTCAGGTCCATTCCTTTATATGATCAGGAGGCACAGTGGATGGTGACTGGGGTAGGTTGGGGGTGGGGCTTGAGTAAGTGCCTATTTCCTTGCCCTTTTCTGGAAATTCCAGAATTGTCATGGTGCCAAGTGCATCATGAGTGTAGGAGTGTCAGCCATGGTGATTTTATTATACTGACATCATAATTAGCTAAAGGTCATTGCAGAGACAGAGCCAGCAGCCTCACTGGGTGTTTTTGGATGGCGCCAGTTCTGGGCAGCAGTTTCACAGAAGCTACAGTTTTCCAGTGCACCCAAAAGGAGGAGTGGGTTTGGGCGGTACAGGCAGGGCAGCAGGGAGGGTCTGGTGACCTCAGCTCCTCCTTGCTAGCTACCTCCTATCTCTATCAGTTTTGGTTTCTATTGTGCAGACCAAGAAATGGAAATATTATATATATATATATATATATATATATATATATATATAATCCAACAAGTGTGAGTCAAGGTTTTTTTTTTTTTTTTTTTTTTTTTTTTGCTTTTATTTAAAGAATATAAATTTCCAAAGTATAGCTTATGGATTTCAATGGCTCCCCCCCTCACAGCTTCCCTCCCTCCCGCTACCCTCCCCTCTCCCGCTCCCTCTCCCCTTCTGTTCACATCAAGATTCATTTTCAATTCTCTTTATACACAGAAGATCAGTTTAGAACATATTATGTAAAGATTTCAACAGTTTGCCCTCACATTGAGACACAAACTGATATTATTGTTGGAGTACTAGTTATAGTATTAATTCACGATGTACAGTACATTAAAGAAAGAGATCTTACATGTTTTTTTTTAAAGAATTGATTAATTATCTATGCAATTTCCAATTTAACACCAAGATTTTTTAATCATTTGCAATTATCTTTATACACAGAAGATCGATTTAATATTATAGTATGTAAGGATTTCATCAGTTTGCACCCACACAGAAACACAAAGTGAAAAAAATACTGTTTCATTACTAGTAATAGCGTTATTTCACATTGGATAACACATTAAGGACGGATCCCTCATGAGACATAAGTACACAGTGACTCCTGAAATTGATTTAGCAATTTGACACTCTTGTTTATGGCGTCAGTAATCTCCCCAGGCTCTAGTCATGAGTTGCCGAGGCTATGGAAGCGTTTAGGGTTCGCCGACTTTGATCTTAATCCGACAGGGTCATAGTCAAAGTGGAGGTTCCCTCCTCCCTTCAGAGAAAGGTACCTCCTTCTTTGATGGCCCCGATCTTTCCACTGGGATCTCACTCGCAGAGATCTTTCGTTTAGGTCTTCTTTTTTTTTTTTTGTTTTTCAGAGTGTCTTAGCTTTCCATGCCTAAAATATTCTCATGGGCTCTTGAGCCAGATCCGAATGCCTTAAGGGCTGATTCTGAGGCCAGAGTGCTATTAAGGACATCTGCCATTCTATGAGTCTGCTGTGTATCTCGCTTCCCATGTTGGATCATTCTCTCTCTTTTTCATTCTATAATGTTAGTATTAGCAGACACTAGTCTTGTTTGTGTGAACCCTTCTACTCTTAGACCTATCCGTGTGATCACTTGTGAGCTGAAATTGGTCACCTGGACTAATGAGATGGCTTTGGTACATGCCACCTTGATGGAAATGTATTGGAATCCCCTGGTACACTTCTAACTCTATCATTTGGGGCAGTTCCGATTGAGCATGTCCCAGATTGTACATCTCCTCCCTCTCTTATTCCCACTCTTATATTTCACAGGGATCACTTTTCATTTAAAATTTAAACACCTACGGCTAATTGTGTGTTAGTTGCAAGATTCAACCCATAGTACTAGAACGCATACAAACAACAAGGGGAGATACTAAAATGGGTAAAGATTTAGATTGTACATCAACAGTTCAGGCAGGAGCTGATCGTGTCTTATTTCCCCATAGTGTTCATTTCATTTCAACAGGTTTCCTCTTTGGTGCTCAGTTAATCATCACCAATCAGGGAAAACAAATGATATTTGTCTCTTTGGGACTGGCTTAATTCACTCAGCATGATGTTTTCCAGATCCCTCCATTTTGTTGCAAATGGCAGGATTTCATTGTTTTTGACTGCTGTATAGTATTCTGTAGTGTACATGTCCCATAATTTCTTAATCCAGTCTACTGTTGATGGGGATTTGAGTTGATTCCAGGTCTTAGCTATTGTGAACTGTGCTGCTATAAACATTAGTGTGCAGATGGCTTTTTGGTTTTCCAATTTAATTTCCTTTGGGTAAATTCCAAGGAGTGGGATGGCTGGGTTATATGGTAGGGTTATATTCAGATTTCTGAGGAGTCTCCAGATTGACTTCCATAGTGGTTTAACCAGTTTGCATTCCCACCAACAGTGGATTAGTGTCCCTTTTTCCCCACATCCTCTCCAGCATCTATTGTTGGTAGATTTCTGAATGTGAGCCATTCTGACCGGGGTGAGGTGAAACCTCATTGTGGTCTTGATTTGCATTTCCCTGATTGCCAGTGATCTTGAGCATTTTTTCATGTGTCTGTTGGCCATTTGGATTTCCTCTCTGGAAAAATGTCTATTGAGGTCCTTAGCCCATCTCTTAAGTGGGTTGTTTGTTTTAATGCTGTGTCGTTTCTTGATTTCATTGTAGATTCTCGTTATCAGCCCTTTATCTGTTGCATAGTTTGCAAATATTTTTTCCCATTCTGAGGGTTGCCTATTCACTTTCCTGACTGTTGCTTTTGCAGTACAGAAACTTCTCAGTTTGATGCGATCCCAATAGTTAATTTTGGCTTTGAGTGCCTGTGCTTTTGGGGTCTTTTCCAAGAAGTCTTTGCCTGTACCTATATCTTGCAGGGTTTCTCCTATGCTCTCCAGTAATTTGATGGTGTCGGATCGTAGGTTTAAGTTTTTGATCCATGTTGAATGAATTTTTGTGTAAGGTGTAAGGTAGGGGTCTTGCTTCATGATTCTGCAGGTGGAAATCCAGTTTTCCCAGCACCATTTGTTAAATAGACTGTCTTTACTCCAAGGGTTAGTTTTGGGACCTTGATCAAATATAAGTTGGCTGTAGATGTTTGGGTTGATTTCAGGTGTTTCTATTCTGTTCCATTGGTCTATCCATCTGTTTCTGTACCAGTACCATGCTGTTTTGATTACAACTGCCCTGTAGTATGTCCTGAAATCTGGTATTGTGATGCCTCCGGCTTTGTTTTTGTTGGACAAGATTGCTTTAGCTATTCGAGGCCTCTTATTCCTCCATACGAATTTCAGCATCATTTTTTCCAGATCTGAGAAGTAAGCCTTTGGTATCTTGATTGGGATTGCATTGAATCTGTAAATTGCTTTTGGGAGAATGGACATTTTGATGATATTGATTCTTCCGATCCATGAGCATGGGAGATTTCTCCATTTTTTGGTGTCCTCTTCTATTTCTTTCTTTAAGGTTTTATAATTTTCATCATAGAGATCTTTAACATCCTTGGTTAAGTTTATTCCCAGGTATTTGATTGTTTTTGTGGCTATTGTGAATGGGATTGATTTTAGCAGTTCTTCCTCAGCCGTGGCATTGCTTGTGTATATAAAGGCTGTTGATTTTTGTGCATTGATTTTATATCCTGCTACTTTGCCAAACTCTTCTATGAGTTCCAATAGTCTCTTAGTAGAGTTTTTTGGGTCCTCTAAATAAAGAATCATATCATCTGCAAAGAGGGATAGTTTGAGTTCTTCCTTCCCAATTTGTATCCCTTTGATTTCTTTTTCTTGCCTAATAGCTCTGGCTAAGACTTCCAGCACTATATTGAAAAGCAGTGGCGAGAGTGGGCATCCCTGTTTGGTGCCAGATCTCAGTGGGATTGCTTGCAGCTTTTCCCCGTTCAATAGGATACTGGCCATGGGTTTTTCATAAATTGCTTTGATTGTATTGAGGAATGTGCCTTCTATACCCAGTTTGCTTAGGGTTTTCATCATGAAAGGGTGTTGTATTTTATCAAATGCTTTCTCCTTTCTCCGCGTCTATTGAAATAATCATATGGTTTTTCTTCTGCTGTCTGTTAATGTGGTGTATCACGTTGATTGTTTTGCGAACGTTGAACCATCCCTGCATACCAGGGATAAACCCTACTTGGTCTGGGTGGATGATCTTTCTGATGTGTTGTTGTATTCTATTGGCAAGAATTTTATTGAGGATTTTTGCATCTATGTTCATCAGGGATATTGGTCTGTAATTCTCTTTCAATACTGTATCTTTTCCCGGTTTAGGAATTAAGGTGATGCTGGCTTCGTAGAAAGAATTTGGGAGGATTCCCTCTTTTTCGATTGTTCTGAATAGTTTGAGAAGGATTGGAGTTAGTTCTTCTTTAAATGTCTGGTAGAATTCAGCAGTGAATCCGTCTGGTCCTGGGCTTTTCTTTGTTGGGAGGGCATTTATTACTGTTTCAATTTCCGTCTCAGTTATGGGTCTGTTTAGGTTTTCTATGTCTTCCTGGTTCAGTTTAGGTAGGTTGTATGTGTCCAGGAATCTATCCATTTCTGCTAGGTTTTCCTGTTTGCTGGCATACAAGTTTTTGTAGTAATTTCTGATGATTCTTTTGATTTCTGTGGTGTCTGTTGTTACATTTCCTTTTTCATCTTTGATATTATTAATTTGGGTCTTTTCTCTTCTTTTTTTAGTTAGTTGGGCCAATGGGGTGTCAATCTTGTTTATTTTTTCGAAAAACCAGCTCCTCGATTGGCTGATTTTTTGTAATGTTTTTTTGGATTCAATCCTGTTAATTTCTTCTCTGATTTTGATTATTTCTCTTCTCCTACTAGCTTTGGGTCTGGTTTGCTGTTGATTTTCTAGATCCTTGAGATGAACTGAAAGCTCATCTATTTGGTGCCTTTCCAGTTTCTTGATGTAGGCACCTATTGATATAAATTTTCCTCTTAGCACTGCTTTTGCTGTGTCCCATAGGTTTTGGTATGATGTGCTGTTATCTTCATTTACTTCCAGGAAATTTTTAATTTCTCTTTTGATTTCTTCTATGACCCATTGTTGATTCAGGAGCATGTTGTTCATTCTCCATGTGTTTGCATATGCTCTAGAGATTCCTGAGTTGCTAATTTCCAACTTCACTCCCTCGTGGTCTGAGAAGTTACATGGTATGATTCTTATTCTTTTGAATTTGCTAAGGCTTGCTTTATGGCCTAGTATGTGGTCAATCCTGGAGAAGGTTCCATGTACTGCTGAAAAGAATGTAAATTCTTTTTCTGTGGGAAAAAAAGTTCTGAAGATATCTGTTAGGTCCATTTGGGCTATAGTGTCATTTAAATCTACTATCTCCTTGTTAATCCTCTGTCTTGGTGATCTGTCTATCTCTGAGAGTGGAGTGTTGAAATCTCCCAGTGTGAGTCAAGGTTTTACAATCATTTTTTTTTCCTGTCAAAACACATGACTCCAAACCTCCATGGCCCATGCATTACCAGGCAGAGTTCTATGGCATCACTAAGTCTGGCTGGTTCAGGCCATAACAAGGGCCTTTTCACACTGGGGTCCATAGTTACAACACCACAGCTGAGTCACATCTGGCTTTGAAGTTCTGCACGGCATGCTGCCTTCTAAGAAACCACCAGAGCAAGCCACGCTTCACATTTACAATGACATGGGTGGCTTTTCAAATACAGGGCATTCAAGCCCCTCTAGAGCCATCCCTTTGTTTGAATGGATCGGCTGATAGACCCTTGGATGAGCTGTCATCTGTCATGTGGGTCTCCATAGGGTTCAGTCACTCACCTGAGTGCCAGTGCACAGGAGACTCTGATGTGGGAACGCTGTTCTGTTCTCACACAGCTCATGAACCAGCTAGAGTCCAGGTTCAGGATGACCATGCAAGATCCTAACCCAAGCAGAGGGTGAGAGACTTCCTGGACGAACAGACACCTGGGCAGGGTTCTGAAGAACAAGCAGAGGAGGAGAGTGTTCTGGAGAAAAGCCAGTAGCATGTGAGGAACAGACAGGGAGCACTCAGCTTGCTCCTGGAGGTTGAAGTGCTTTACTCAGTACCTCTGCTGTGTGGGGAGGAAGAAAAGGGCCAGACAGGATCTCCTGGGCCAGCCTAAACTCAGTCTTTATCTTCAGAGCAGAGGGAATCACCAAAGGATTTTTGGTTGGTTGGTTGGTTGGTTTTTATCACGAAAGTGTCCTGCTCAGATTCCCTATACCCAAAGATAGACCAAGTGAGGAACTACTGCTGGGTTCTGGTTTCTGTTATCTTTTGTTTGCTAAACACACTAGGGGATTTGAGCCATCTTGCTACAGGTGGGACAAGAACTCAGTTTGCAGGAGAAATTCAGGAAGATTTTCTCAGTTGGGGCATGGGGTCACGGCACCCCTCCTCCCCCAGGAGACCTCTGTGAATGCCATATTGCTTCTCAAGGCTTCCAAGGTACAGTTGTGTTTTTGGGAACATGTGACAGCATATAATGAACACAGTGGCATTGGGTAGGGCTCAACTGGAGGTACGCGAAGTAGTTCAATTATTTTCAGATTACACAAAGATCACTTGGGTGAGATCCTGGAGAACAGATCAGAGTCGTCAGGGGTCTGAGGCTGTCAATGAGGTAACCAGAATGAAGACTCCGGAAGTTATACTGGGAACAGATCTAAGGCAGTGGTCAGGAGAATGAGGAAAAGGAAAGGCAGTGAGACAGAGACATCTTCCATCACCTGGCTCACTCCACAAATGCCTGCAACAGCCAGGGCTGGGCCAAGCTTAAGACAGGAGCCTGGAACTCAATCTGGATCTTCCACGTGGGTGGCAGGGATCCAAGCACTTGGGCCACCACTTGCTGCCTCCCAGAGTACTTATCACCTGGAAACTGGAATTGGAAACAGAGCCAGGACCCAAGCCTAGACACTCCAATATGGGATGCAAGCATTCCAATCTCCAATTGCTGTACCAAATGCCCACTCCCACAAAATAATAATACTCCTTTTTTAGGGATAGGCAACCTTGTCCCAACAGTAGCTCAGTTGCCCGAGGTCAGTGGTAGCAGGTCAGAACGGATGCCCTGTTTGGCCACCCCTTGCTAGTACCCCAACAATTGCTCTCCCAGCCTGATCTTGAGGCTCTACTTTGGCCAATGAGGAGTCTCTGCCAGAGAGGCTGAGGCACCCTGGCATAGAAAGGATCGGACTGAGAGCAGTACTGGGGCAGCAGGGGTGGCCTTGGGCTCCTGGTGCAGCATTCCCTGCTGAGGCTGTGACTACGACCACGCCCAGCTCAGGGCTGAGGCTCAGCCACACGGACTCTCGAGCGCATCACCGACTCCTAAGCTGTCGCCGAGGTCGCCGTGATGAAATCTCACACGTTTGTTCCCCAGCACTGAAATGTGTTTATGCTCCCGAATTTAAGGTTTGTAATGGGTTTTGCTCACGGGAATGATTATTTTAGTGCTGACTTTTAAAAAGGCAATTGATAACAAGTTTACGCAGCCAAAAGAGCTCTGGCAATTATCTGCAAATTCAGGCTCCGTGAAGAGCCAAACCAGATCATTTAAGACCCCCTGAATCCATTCCAGGGCCAAGATTATCCAAATTGACAAGCTAAAAATGAGATAATTTATGCCGAAATGGGGCTTAGGAAATCAAGATGCTGCTCTGGATGGCTGCTGCTGGGAGCGGCCCCAATCCCCACCTCCCCTGGCTCCCACATGGGCCCCTCCCCTCCCCTGTGCTCTTTCCAGTTAGAGCAGCAGGGAAAAGGAGGGAGGGGTTGTGCTTAGAATGGTGTTTTTTTTTTTTTCCTCTGAAAACTCCCTGGAGTCTTTTTAAGTTTTTCATGGGAAGCTTTGAACAATTTATAGAGAATATAAAAGTCTCCAATGTCCAGCATTTTGTGTTGGGTTCTTTAAAATCCAGGTTTGGTCAGGGTGGGTCTGGATTGTATAGTCATCCACACCAAAGGGAAGGAAGGCAAGTTCTGAAATAGTTCATCTCTGCAAGCCCCTCCCCTGACCCCTGACTACCCAGCCAGGGGGTCTCAGCCCCAGACCTTGGCAATGAGGCTTCCTAAACAGCAGAAGAGGCGGGGCCACCAGGGAGCCCTGGCTTGTTCCAAGTCTTTCCTCCTGGATGCTGTCCCAGCCACCTCATCGCTCAGCCTGCTCAGAAATGGACCACAGCGACCTAGGGGAAGCGGGGTCTGCTCTGGTCAAGGGCAGAGGATTTACCATACACATTGAGCCCCTCCCCAAATGAAAGTAAAGGAGTCAAAAAGCAACCACCAACAGGAGAGTGGGAAGGCAGAAGGTGGTGGAGGAAGTTGCAACACGAAGCAGGTGCACGACGGTGACGGCCCCAGAAGGACACAGGAGGAAAAGTCTTTGTGCCTGCAGAGGAGCTGCAACAAGAGGAGCTGCAACAGCTAAGAAGCAGAACGCTTTGTCCTGCAGCGACAGAAGAGACACGGGTCTCAGAAGCACCCAGTACTTTGGAAGTAGAGATGAGATGTGGGGCTGAAAACTATAGAAGTTGTTCAAGACCGATGTAAAGAAAAGAGAGCTGCTGGGGCCCATGCCCGAGCCAGGCAGCCAGGCCACCATTCCAATGCCCTCTCTCTGCAGGAGCCAGGAGGCTTATTCTCCGTGGAAGACAAAACAGAGGTTTCTGCCTAGAAGGCAGGGGTCAGGTATGAGGTTCAAGCAATTAAGTGGAGGCCTACGTGTGCACTCAGCTGAGGGGCACCCAGGCCTTGCCCATGCCTCACTCCAAGGGGCAGGTGGCAGGGAATACAGGTGTCCTGGCGAGACACAGGAAGACCTCTCGAGAGGAAACTAACAACTCCAACTTCCCACCACAGTGAGGGAAAACTGGGGAGAAGCCTTGCCCCTGTCTGCAGGACTTTCATCATCGTTGTTACTATTATCATTATTATTATTTAAAAGGCAGAGAGAGAGAGAAGTCTTCTATCCACTGGGTCACTCCCAAATGCCCACACAGCCAGGGGTCAGACCACAGCCAGGAGTCTGGCGCTCCTTCTGGGTCTCCAGAGCCCCCAGGACTTGAGCCATCACCGGCCACCTCCCAGGATGAGCATTAGCAGGAGGCTGGACTGGAAGCCAGGAAGTCAGTGTCTGAACCAGGCACTACGATACAGATGTGGGTGGCCCAAGCGGTGACTTCAGTGCTAGGCCAAATGTCCACCCTGTTACCCAGAGGGCTCAAATCTTAGTTCTTTGTTCCAACCTAAAGCAGAAACACCGGAATAAGCAACAACAACAACAACAACAAAAGCCAGGCCAGGGGGCCGGAGCTGTGGCGAAGTGGGTTAACGCCTTGGCCTGCAGTGCTGGCATCTCGTATGGGCGCCAGTTCTAGTCCCGGCTACTCCGGGACTCTTCCAACACAGCTCTCAGAAATGGCCTGGGAAAGCAGCAGAAGATGGCCCAAGTCCTTGGGCCCCTGCACCCACATGGGAGACCTGGAAGAAGCTCCTGGCTCCTGGCTTCGGATCGGCACAGCTCCGGCCGTTGTGGCCATCTGGGCAGTGAACCAGCAGATGGAAGATCTTTCTCTCTCTCTCTCTCTCTCTCTCTCTAACTCTGACTTTCAAATAAATAAATAAATCTTAAAAAAAAAAAAAAAGGGCCAGGCTTGGGGGGGGGGGCAAGGAATACCACAACAGTAATACTGACATAGACAAAAACTAGGAAAAATAATCTCAGAGATATAACATTATTACATCTACAATAATGGTATCCAATCAAAAAAGGTCAAAGAACTAGAAAGGGTTTTTGGGGGGCAAGGTGCATAGAAAAATACAATAGCCAAAGTTGTATAAATCAATAAAATGAATACATGTAAAATCAAGAAACTCTCCCAGAAAATAGAGCAAAAGGTAAAGACTTAAAAATAAGAAAGAACTGGGGCAGGTGCTGTGGCATAGTAGAGTAAACCTCAACCTATGGCAGCAGCATCGCATATAGGCATGGGTTCGAGTCCTGGCTACTCCACTTCCAATCTAAGTCTCTAGCCTGGGAAAGCAGTGGCAGATGGCACAAGTGCTTGGGCCTCTGCACCCATGTAGGAGACCCAGAACAAGCTCCTGGATCCTGGTTCAAATCTGCTCAGCTCCAGCCATTGCAGCCATTTGGGGAGTGAACCAGCGAATGCAAGACCTCTCTCTCTGTCTCTCCCTCTCTCTGTTTATCTTTAAAAAATGAGGAAGAATAAGAAAATTAGAGAATTAGCCCAGGGTTTCCCACAGAATGAAATAAAACAGATGTTCTCTGAGACAGTGATAAGAACTGAAGGACTTTCCAGATTTAAAAGGTCTTCTGAATGCCTAACGCAATGGCAGAATAAAAACTACACTTCACCGTAGCGTTGGGTTGGGTTAAATAGAGCACTTTAAAATATCCCAGAGAGAAAGAAAAAAAAATCACATTTGAAGAAATAAGAAATCCAGAGATCCTACTTCCCAGTGGCAAAAGTGCCTACTAGAGAACCGTCAGGTGATGTCTGGGGGAAAGGGGTCTTCCACTGAGATTCTGCACATAATTAAACCATCAGAGAATCCACAGGGTAAAATGCAGAAGCTATCCAGTGGTTGTTCACGTGCATACCTCCTCTTAGGAATGCACCAAAGGACGCACTTTGGTTGGATACAGGAGTCAACCAAAACACAAAACCAAAAAAGGAAGATGTGGAAATCCAGGGAAGAGGAGAGCCAGCCTAGAAGCCCAGGAAAGGAAACCCCCGAACAGGTTCCTTTAGCAGCCTGGGGAGTAGCCGGCCTCCTGCGGAGCACAAAGAGGGCCGAGGAGATGATAAGCATGGAACAGGCCTTTGGGAAAGCCAATGGAGTAATGGTACCCAGCTCTGCTCACCTGGGAGCCTCTGCAGTCATGTCAATAAGAGCAACACGACTGTGATGGAATCACCTTGGAAGGGTGGGGGGTCCTGACGTGGGCAGCAAGTGCCGAGAACCGAGTCTTCGACTGCCAGAGCGGAAGTGCGCGGACACCATGTAAAATGGACTGCTAACGAAACGAGGGAAGGCCACAGCAGGCGCACACGTGGAGGCACTTAGCAGACGGACTCTTCCAGGTGGGAGGGGAAGGGGCGGGGGTATGCACGGGGCTTCTGCTTCATAACAACGAGTAACATGTAACTGTACTACACTGATGAAAATAAATGTTTAATTACGCTTAAATTCAAACATCAGTCCATTGTCCACATGCATAAGAGTGTGGACGAGGCCAGCACCATGGCTCACTAGGCTAATCCTCTGCCTCCGGGTTCTAGTCCAGGTCGGGGTGCTGGATTCTGTCCCAGCTGCTCCTCTTCCAATACAGCTCTCTGCTGTGGCCCGGGAGTGCAGTAGAGGATGGCCCAAGTGCTTGGGCCCTGCACCTGCATGGGATACCAGGAGAAGCACCTGGCTCCTGCCTTCGGATCAGCGAGGTGCGCCGGCCGCAGTGCGCTGGCCACAGTGCGCCGGCCACAGCGGCCATTTGGGGGGTGAACCAACGGAAAAAGGAAGACCTTTCTCTCTGTCTCTCTCTCTCTCTCTCACTGTCTAACTCTGCCTGTCCAAAAAAAAAAAAAAAAAGAGTGTGGACGAAGTTTCCATTTTACTCATTTTGCTCTCTGAATAGTAGAAAGGAGGTGGCACATCTCCCTCTATTTTCACAATTTTCTAATTCATGGCTCCAAAGTATTTTTTAAAAAGATTTATTTATTTATTTGAAATGCAGAATTACAGAGAAGCAGAGAGAGAGACAGAGAGAGGTTTTTCACCCGCTGGTTCACTCCCCAAATGGCCGCAACAGCCAGAGCTGTGTTGATCCGAAGCCAGGAGCCAGGAGCATCTTCCAGATCTCCCTTGTGGGTGCAGGGGCCCAGGGACTTGGGCCATCTTCTACCGCTTTCCCAGGCATAGCAGAGAGCTGGATCAGAAGTAAAGCAGCCAGGACTCGAACCGGTGCCCATATGGGTTGCGGGCACTGCAGGCAGCGGCTTTACTGGTATGCCACAGCACCAGCTCTCAAAGTATTCTTTGTTTATCTTTTTAAGAAGATTAATTACTTAGTTGAAAGGCAAAGTAACAGAGAGAGAGAAAGAGATCTTTCATCCTCTGGTTCACTCCCCAGTGACTGCAACAGCCGAGGCCAGCCAAGCTGAATCCAGGAGCCAGGAACTGCATCCGAGTCTCTGACATTGGGTGGCAGGGGCTCAAGTATTTGGGCCATCTTCCACTGCCTTCCCATGTGCATTAGCAGGGAGCTGGATCAGAAACGGAGCAACTGGGACTCGAACTGGTGCTCCAATATGGAATGTCAATCACAGGTGGCAGCTTAAACCCATGGCACCACATGGCCATCCCCACCATGTGATTCTCAACCAGTTTCTAGGAGGCACCTCCTTGTAGTTAGTTAGAAAGGAATATTAATTGAAAACACATGAGACTTAATGCAAACAGATGATTGCAGGCCCCTGCTCCACCTTCCTACCTAACTGTTCAGAATAAGATCAATAAGAATCAATCTCTGGTTCATTTCAGAGACGAGACTGCTAGGTAAACATGGATGAGTGCCTGTGCCTGACTCCGACCTTGATGCTGAGGGCACAGGAAGACAGATGCTACACAACCAACCTTCACTTCCTCCTCTTATCTTTCCCTCTAGTCAAGAACACGGAAAAATGGCCTGGAGAGACCCAGCCCAGTTTTGGCTCTAAGCAGTTCCCAGTGCAGCTGAACCTTTGTATCCATTGAGGAGCTTTTTTTTTTTTTTTTTTTAAAAAAAAAAAAAAAGACCTTAAGAGAGAGAGAGAGAGAGAGTCTCCCATCTACTGGTTCACTCCCAGATGCCTGCAACATGCCAGGCTGGGCCAGGCCAAGCCAGGAACCAGGGACTCCATTTGCGTGTTTTCATGTTAATGGCAAAGACCCAACTGTTCGAGGCATCGCTGCTACCGCCCAGGTGTACGTCAGGAGGAAGCTGGAATTGGAAACAGCCAGGACTCGGACGAGCCACGCGGAAATGGGATATAGGTGTTCTGAGCAGTGTCCGAACCACTGTGCCTAAGGTCCACCCACATGGAGGAAATTTGTTCAACTGAAACTTCTTTGGGCTCCAAAAGGACCTAGAGAGATGAAATCACCTAGGAAAACCATATCGGAGAATATAAAAGAAATTCTCCAATGACTTTTGGTGAGAAACCCATATGGAGGCCAAAATGACTGTGAATGATGCTAAGTGAAAGATAGGTAGAACATTCTACAGAGCCAGCAAGTGATGCACCTACTAATCTCATCCCAAATAGGCCAGAGTAGAAGTGAACCATTTGCTTAGAGGAATGAAAAACCTTCTGAACAAACAATGAACAAAGCTGAGCAACATTTGTGTAGTGAGGAGACCAAACCAAGGGCTCTGCCCAATCCTGATGATGACAGAAGTGAGGCAGAAGCTCCAGCCTTCTCACCAATATTCCCTATGAATGAGGCATTCCATTATGTTTCCTTTTTCTATTTTCCTCAGTCATGGAACTCCTGATCTCAAGTCTCTGTCCGCTGTTTTCTCTTGGGAGGGCAGGGACCAGGTCATAGGCTAAAGAAACAAACCTGAAGGAACCAATACTAAAGGAAATAAATAAAAATCATGAGGAGTGCATGTTAAAGACTCTCCCAAAGGAAAATTATTTCAATTTGACTCTGTCTCACTCACTTCTCCCCACTTCCTCCCAGAATACACCTGCATAACCATATATTTATACAGATTTTTTATTATTGAGATAATACGCATTACAGGCCTCATGCTTCCTCCCTCCTAAATCCAAAATGAAGAAGCTTTCTCTTTTCTCTCGCTCCCTTTCTCCCTTCGCTCCCCCTCACCAACACGATTTACATTCTCAATGTAATGTATTAAAAAGTTGACAGGGACGAAAGGATTCACACGATGTCTGCTACGAAACCCAATTTCCATGATGAATTGCCCGAAGCCCCTGAATCACAAACCATTTTTTCCGCTGCTCAGAAGTTGGTTTTTTTTTTTTTTTTTAAATCTTCTTAAAGCCTCTCTCCTAATCTTCGGCTAGAAGAGATGGGTGAAAGGATTTTTTTTTTCTAAACTAAGGAAAGTATTAGCATCTTGGTTGTTGTGCATCAAATTTGAAAATGCAAGGTTAGTAATATTTCAAATCAGCCATGGTCCAAACCTCTTGATAAGTGAGTGTGCTCTTTCGTGTTCACCTCTCTCTCTCTCTCTTCCTCTCTCTCCCTCTCCTTCTCTCTCTCTCTCTCCTACCCCCACCCCATTCTTTCTTATAGCCAGTAATAAGGAGGTGCTTCAGGAGAAAAGAGAAATTTAGAGTGCTTCTTCACAAACCTATCCCACTGGGAAGGTTACAGAATCCCAAGTAAGATCCCCACTTCCCTAGGTGGCTGGGTCCACCACAGCTGGATAAAGAATTCAGCAGCAAAACCGTGACCCAACTCAGGCGATGCTCCTGTCTGCTCAGCAAGCTGTGGCTGTGACCATCAAAGACGCACCTGCTTCGCTGAGAGTGCTCTCCCCCAAGACTGGATTTCACTCTCCCAGAGGGGTCCATGCCACGCCACCTGCTACAAGAAGGGCGAGGGAGGATGCAGCATCCATCTGAGCTCCTGCCAAGAGTGTTGGCCTTAGAAGAAGGCCCACTCTTTCCCAGACATTCTGGAGACCTGGGCTTTGCCAGCTGTCTTGGCTCAACTTCACATTTTTACCTGTGTGTGTCAAGGAGGTGCCACTGCCTCTCAGGGCAGAGCTGGCCTTTCCCTTGCACACAGTCTCCTAGAAAACTTATCAAAAAGAAAGACAAAACGCTTTATAGAAGACATTTAAAATAAGATCACTAATGAAATGCTTCTTTAAAGAATATATTCAACGTTCAACAGGGAGAAAAGTGATCTCTGAGCTTACCCCAACATTGCCAGTACATTTGTAGAGAGACTGACAGCTGACCGGCACCTTGGAGACAGAGAATGAGCAGTCTAGACTCAGGAGAGAGTAACACCAAGGTCATTGACACGTAATTTGATCCAGGAAAGCTAAGAAATCTCTCTAAAGTGCAAAAATTCAGAAAAGTTCTGCCACGTAACACATGCCAGGATCTTGAGCCTAAATGCTAAGAATCTCCATTTGCAGGGGAAGAAACTGAGGGCTTCAACGCGAGCGCTGTCCGCTGGTTGTACACACCCCACGGGCAGTTCAGTGAACGAGTGACAGAGCAGGACTGGGGTGGGTGTGGCCACTGGCCCGGGAATCACCAAACCTGCAACTACCTGAGCTCAGGCACATAACGCTTCTGGGTGACGAAGTGAGGGTTTTACAACACACAGTTCCCCAGGGCTCTTCCTACCCACACACGCCCTATGTTCTAACCAAGCAGAAGGGGGCAGTTACAAAGGGACAGGAGCTCTCATTACCCTTCCAGGAAGCTTTAGCAAGAGGACTGAATGGGCCACTTTACTGAAAAGCCTTCTGCTTGGCTTGATTCGGGGCTAATTAGTTGTCATCAGGTCTCTGCATTGATCTACATTGAGTTGGCCTTAAATGTGGACATCATCTCATTTAAAGGAAGATCTTTGAGCTTATCACTCATTTTTGTCTACTCAAACAATTCTCAGAAAGCCATTAATCCTGTACTACTGTACAGGAATCCCTTGCCACAAAGAACTTGGCTTAGAAATGGGACATGTCACTAAAGAAGATATACACAGGGCAGAGGAGCATATGAGGACAATATCAACATCCTGTGTCATTACAGAAGTGCAAACTCAAACAACAATGAGATACTACCCACAGATACTGCATAGAATAACCAAAATTCAAAACTCTGACAACACCAAATGCTGGCAACTGTGTGGAGCAAATTGGCGCTCCCATTCATTGCTGGTAGAAATGCCAAAGGTAGAACCACTTTGGAAGATAGAGTGACAGATTTTTACAAAATTAGACATTCTCTTATCATATGACCCAGCAGTTGCACTCTTTGATATTTATCCAAATGAGTGGAAACCTGCATCCACACAAAATCCAGCAATATATGTTTACAGATGATTTGTACATAATTACCAAAACTTGGATGCAACCAATGTATCTTTCAGTAGATGAATGAATTGTAATACATCCAGACAACTGAATTCTATTCTATGCTAAAAAGAATATATATGAGCTATAATGCCACAAAAAGACATGGATGAATATTAACGCACATTTCTAAGAGAAAGAAGTTAACATGATAACACTCCATCCTGTATGATTCCAACTATATGCCATTCTGGAAAAGGCAAAACCATGGAGACATTAAAAAGATCATGAGGGAGGCACCTGGCCTAGAAGTTAAGACACTGGTTACCCTATCAGAACCCATATCAGAAGCCTGGGCATGATGCCACCTCCTGACCCTGACTCCAGCTTCCTGCCAATGCAGCCCCTGGGAGGCAGCAGTGATCCCTGCAACCCACATGAGAGACCATGAGTGAGTTTCAAGCTCCCAGCCCTGGCCATTGTGAACATCTGGAGAGTGATTCAGCAGATGGGAGAGCCCTCTCTCTTCCTCTCTCTGCCTATCTGAGTTTTTGTTGCTCTCTCCCAAATAAATAAGAAAAAAATTTAAGGATTGTGGTTTCCAGGGGTTAAGAGAGAGGGAGAAATTAACAGGTGAGGCACAGAGGACTTTTAGGGCAGTGAAAATATTCCTACCCATGACACCATAGTGCTAGACACGTCACTGCTACATTGCTTAAAATCCAAGAGTGAGCCCTAATGTAACTCTGGACTTTGGATAATAACAATGTAGCAGTGTAGGCTCATCAATTGAAACAAAGGTACCACTGGTGCAGGATGTTGATAGTGGGAGAGGTTGCATCTTGGGGGGTGGGGGGAGCAGGGAGGATGCAGGAAAGCTCTGTATTTTCTGTTCAGTTTTGCTGTCAACCTAAAAATGCTCTAAAAAAATTAAGGTCTATTGAAAAGGTAAATAACCCTGTAATGGCAAAGCCTATAGAATAGTGCCCAGGCCCCAAAAAGACAAAGAAAAAGGAGGGATGAGAATGAAAATTCAGAAATCATATATTGACAAAAACGGGCAAGAAGTGAGTGCAGCACATTTGAAATAGATTCAACTTCAGTGAAGAAAATGGACTACTTTGAAAGCAGTCATCCTGTATAATCTAAATGCAGCTAAAACTGGGGCAGGTGTTTGACTTAGCATTGACATGACCACTTAGATGCCCACAATCCCACATTGGAGTGTCTGGGTTCAAGTTCTGGCTCTGCTCCTGATTCCAATTTCCTGCTAATGTGAACCCTGGGAGGCAGCAGGTGATAGATAGTTCAGGCAGTTGGGTCCCTGCCACCACGTGGGAGACCTAGGTTGAGATCTCCACTCCTGACTTTGGCCTGGCCCACCCCTGATGTTATGGACACTGGGCAGTGAACCAGGAGATGGAAAAATTCTCTTTCTCTCTCTCTCTCTCTCTCTCTCTCTCTCTCTCTCTCTCAATAAATAAAGGATATAAAAATAAGAAAGAATGTAGCTAAATTGAAAGACGAAAAATATACGAGATAGGAGAGAAAATTAAATAAAGATCTAATTGATGAATCTGTTCATTTTTCTTTTTTTTTTTTAAAGATTTTTTTATTTATTTGATAGGTAGAGTCATAGACAGTGAGAGAGAGAGACAGAGAGAAAGGTCTTCCTTCCATTGGTTCACTCCCCAAATGGCTGCAACGGCCGGAGCTGCACCGATCAGAAGCCAGGAGACAGCTGCTTCCTCCTGGTCTCCCATGCGGGTGCAGGGCCCAAACACTTGGGCCATCCTCCACTGCCTTCCCAGGCCACAGCAGAGAGCTGGACTGGAAGAGGAGCAACCGGGACTAGAACTGGTGCCCATATGGGATGCCAGTGCCACAGACGGAGGATTAACCTAGTGCGCCATGGTGCTGGCCCCTTTGTTCATTTTTCTTAAACGTGCCAAAGAAATGGACATCAATAAAGATTTTGTGTTCTGTGAAAAAGGGAACTGTTTTTATTCATTATTGTATCAGCAGTGCTGAGAATAGTGTCTAGCATTAATTATGAAAGCTAGAGCTAAAGTAAAGACAAGGATGGGACAAAGATAATCACTAATGACTATCATCCAGGTTTACTAACTACTGGAACAAATACCCTACCTATCTAGAGGTTTAACAATAAAGATTTATTTCTTACTCATACTGTAATCTGAAAATGAGGACTGGTAGAGATAACTATGCTCCACACAGTCATTTAGGGAACCAAGGTTCTTTCATCGATTGGCTCCATCGCTCTTAGAGCCCAGGAGTTCCCCATTAAGTCATCTGTATTCATCTGGTGACCACAGAAAAAGCAAATGCCTGGGGGGTCGTAGGTACTAGGTTTAGATGAAGCATCTATGTTTTATTTTTATTTTTATTTTTATTTTTTTTTCTTTTTGACAGGTAGAGTTACAGACAGTGAGAGAGACAGAGAGAAAGGTCTTCCTTCCATTGGTTCACTCCTCAAATGGCCACCACAACCGGCGCTGCGCCAATCTGAAGCCAGGAGCCAGGTGCTTCCTCCTAGTCTCCCACGCAGGTGCAGGGACCCAAGCACCTGGGCCATCCTCCACTGCCCTTTGCCACAACAGAGAGCTGGCCTGGAAGAGGAGCAACCAGGACTAGAACCCAGCGCCCAAATGGGATGCCGGCACCACAGGCAGAAGATTAACCAAGTGAGCCATGGCACCAGCCCTAGAAGCATCTATGTTTTCTATAAACTTTCAATTAGCCAGGGCTCAAAGATCTGACATAACTGCAAGAGACACTGGGAAATACAATGTTATAAGCAACATTATGTCAGAACATCAAACAGGAAATTGCAGGTACCACAAATGCTTTGTTCTCTGGATCAATATTTGGGTCTATCAGGAGAGAGGTGGAGCAAGAAGAATTGACCAAAGCAGAGAGTATTGTTTGAGATCCTCCTTTTATTAGGATGACAGAGATATGAATTGTCAGGTAAAATAGAAAAATCAGATACAGCTAGACCTGGCCACTGGTAATGGTGGAAAGCACTGCCTTACTAAACAGTTCAGAAGAGGAAAAATATCAAAGAAGCCATCCCTGTAGGTTTCAGCTGTTCACTGGGTTCTTCAAGCAGCAGACCATGAGCAAGAATTCAGCGTGAGTGACTTGTTCAGAAAGCTCCCTCAAGAGAAACTGAAAGGGAAGCATGACCGAGGAATGAAGCCAAGCTGAGGAGAAAACGCGAGTAAGCTTCAACCTGACTCCACAGAAAGCCCAACCTCCAGGCAATGAACCTGTGCTTTTGTACTCCTGTAGCAATTAGTCATTGGCTTCCGTTATCCCTGAGAGGATGTAAACTCCCAGGTACTCCTGAATGAGGATTCACTGGTTACAGAAATGTTCAAATATCTTAATGGGCAAATAGATCCAACAGTCCAAGAACAATCCTCTGAAGAATGCTACAGATAACAGCTATTAGCAGCAAAGTATAAAGAGTATTGGGGATAAATACCTAGGACCAGTAAGAGATATTGAGGAAATATAAGTGATATACAAACAGTGTCTGCGACAGGCCCTTATGCACATTTATCTTTGAACTTATTTTGTGGTTATCCAAAGTGTAGAATACTTGGGGCCCTGGTGGGAGTCAGCACAAAATCTCTCTAAAGGTGAACACATCCATTCTGGACCTCAGAGAACCCCAGAAATCATGCTTGAAAAGCATTGATGAGCAAGTAATCAGAAATTACCAGACACATAGGAATATAAGATAATAAGAAAATATAATAAGAGAAATCACAGATAACACCCTTAGATCTACACAGACTTCAAATATTCCAGGTATCAGATCAAATTTTTAACCTCTATCATCAGTTATTTATGTTTAAAAACATAAATGATAAAATTGAAAATATCTGCTGGAAATAGACTATGAATGGAATCACAGAAGTTTTAACAAGAACTAAATGGAACCATTATAATTGAAAAGTAAAGCAAGAAATTCTAAAAATTCTAACTCAGAAGAAGAGAAAAAAAGGCACCAAGGTAATTGGTGAGGAGAGAATGGCTATGAATTTTCAAAATTGGTTGGTGGCAATGACCTTCAGAATTCTCAAGAATTTCAGAAAATCTCAAGCAAGATAAGTAAAAAAGAAATTCACCTGTTAGAAAAATCACAGATTTTTAAAATGAAACCAAAGATAAAAGGAAATGCAAAAATAAAGTCAAAGATCAAAATAAATCTTAAATAGAGCCAATAAAAATGGAAAGGTTACATTCAAAGAAATGATACTCAGACTGACAACAGACTTCTGAACATCAGTAATGGAATTCAAAGACAATTGAATGCCTTTTCAAATCCCTAATAGGGAAAAAGTATAACTTATCATTCTCCTTTGAAAACAGAAGATGAAGACATTTCAGGGGAAAAAGTTCATCATCAGTATTCCTTCACTGAAAAAAAATTCTATAGTACATACTATGAGCAGGGATCCCAGACTGAAGGCTTGGGGTATAGGGGGCAGCAAGCAAAACTGAATGGATATATATTCATATTTGAATTATAAATGGATGTGGATTATTTATGGCAGTAATAATAACCCCTAAGGGGGTTAAAAGTCAAAAAGGCATTATTGCCTGAAGTCAAAGTCACTATAAATAGAGTTTAAGCTATTCTAAGGTTATTTGGGATATGGATAAAGGTTATTTCTTGGGGCTAGCATTGTGGTGCAGCAGGTCAAGCTACCACCGGTGACAATGGAATCCCATATGAGCACCAATTCATGCCCCTACCCCTGGAATCCCATATGAGCACCAGTTCGTGCCCCAGCTGCTCCACTTTTGATCCAGCTCTCTGCTAGTGTATCTGTGAAAGCAGTAGAAGATTGCCCACATGCTTGGGCCCCTGTACCCACACGGGAGATCCAGATGGAGTTGTAGGCTCCTGGCTTTGACCTGACTCAGTCTAGGCTGTTGTGACAAAAGGAGCAAGCAAATGAAAAATCTTTCTCTCTCTCTCTCCCTCCCTCTCCCCTCTCCTCTCTCTCCCCCCTCCCCCTTTTTCTCACCCTCTTCTCTTACAAATAAACAAATTAATCTTAAAAAATGTAGTTCAGGTCGGCGCCGTGGCTCAACAGGCTAATCCTCCGCCTTGCGGCGCCGGCACACCGGATTCTAGTCCCGGTCGGGGCGCCGGATTCTGTCCCGGTTGCCCCTCTTCCAGGCCAGCTCTCTGCTGTGGCCCGGGAGTGCAGTGGAGGATGGCCCAGGTGCTTGGGCCCTGCACCCCATAGGAGACCAGGAAAAGCACCTGGCTCCTGGCTCCTGCCATCGGAGGATCGAGGATCGCGGTGCGCGGGCTGCAGCGCGCCGTCCACGGCGGCCATTGGAGGGTGAACCAACGGCAAAAGGAAGACCTTTCTCTCTGTCTCTCTCTCTCACTGTCCACTCTGCCTGTCAAAAAAAAAAAATGTAGTTCATAGTAAGATACTTATTAACTTTGTCCTTTTATAATGTAAACATTTATTTTATAACATCCAAAGTAACTTATAAAATGTATAAACATAACATATAATATTCCCAAAATTAGAATTTTCACAAAAAAGGTAAAAAAAATAAAGAGGAGATATAACATAAAATTGTTATAGAAAATAAATAGTATAAAAATTTCAAATATATCAGTAATTATGATGAATATAAGCCAATATTGCTTCAATTAAAAAGAGGGAGACCCTAAAAAATATAAAATCCAAATTTTCAAAAGACACATTAAATATATAGATACAGAAAGGATGAAAGTGAAAGGCAGCATGAAAATACTAATAAAAGCAAGATTATATAACTATGCTAATAGCAAACAAAATAGGATTTGAGGCAAAAATCATTCCTAAAGACTATTACAGTTCCTAACAATAAAAAGTTAAAGCATGCTGGAAACAAAATAATTTTAAATTGACATGCATTTACTAATGTGGCCTCAAATATATAACACAAAAATTAATAGCATAGATGAGAAAATAAACAACCACAATGTATGAAGACTTCAAAACAAACCCTTCAGTGATTGGTAGACTAAACTGGCAAAAATCAGTGCAGATCTAGATTTGACAAACTTGGCCAAATGGACACTTGGAGAACACTAAACCAAATGACCACAGAAGACCCAAACATACACAAACATTTACAAAAAGGGACCATATGGTAACCATAAACCCATTCTCAAAAGTGAGATGAGAGTATGTTCTCTGACCTCAGTGCAAATACTTAGAAAATGACAAAGAAAATACTGTACCCTCAAACCTGCAGAAAATATGAGCCTTAACCTGTGTTCATTTGAAAAGAAGAAAATTGATGAGTGAAGCACTTATCTCAAAAAGTTAGGAAAAGTGGGAGAAAACAAATTGAAAGAGGGAGTAACAAAAATAATGAAACAGAGAATAGACATGAAATAGAGGAGAAACAAAGTGAGAATTTACTCTTTGGAATAAGAGAGGACACAGAACGTGAGGTCTACATACTGGAGCCATCAAACAGCACAGCATTATGAGCAACTCAACGCCTATAAATTAGAAACACACAGGTTAAATGAGCATATCTGACATCATGGCACTCAGAGCACATCACTATCAATACCTTTGTCTTCTAACAAAATCTTTTCTAGAATAATCATATAATCAAATAAGTAACAATAGGCAGAAAGAAAAGAGTATGTTCTGTTATTAAACTTCACATATTATCAAAGACTCACAGCTACATACCAAAAAAGTTTTAAAAAATAAAATACAGAATTACAGAAAGAAAGCTGAGAAAATTAATGGATTAATACTTTTCAATGGCCTTAATGTATTTCAAAGGGAAAATACTTATCCTTATCTATTGATTTGTCACAACAATAAATACAAATAACATAATTTATATTTTTGAGCCTAAGTTTGTGTAAATTTGTCAATGACTTCATCTAAATTGGTCTTTTTTTTTTTTTTTTTGACAGGCAGATTTAGACAGTGAGAGAGAAAGACAGAGACAGAGAGAAAGGTCTTCCTTTTTCCGTTGGTTCACCCCCCAAATGGCCGCTACAGCCAGTGTGCTGCAGCTGCCATGCTGTGCCAATCCGAAACCAGGAGCCAGTTGCTTCCTCCTGGTCTCCCATGCCAGTGCAGGGCCCAAGCACTTGGGCCATCCTCCACTGCACTCCCGGGCCAAAGCAGAGAGCTGGACTGGAAGAGGAGCAACCGGGACAGAATCCGATGCCCCAACCAGGACTAGAACCCAGGTGGAGGGTTAGCCAAGTGAGCCACGGCACCGGCTCATCTAAATTGGTCTTTATGTATTCATGCCCACAGATAGTCTAGCCAGATTTGTCATTCTGTCTGCCCAGAATCAAGTAGAAAATACTTTCTATTCATTCTAATTTTGAAAACTATCTTTCATATGAAGGAACACAAATACAAGTAGTTAGGAAAAGTGTTCAACTTGATCATGATTTATAAAATCATTTAACAATGAATTCTAGAAATTATAATACTATCCATGCCTTTGTTTCTTTGAGATCTGCTCAAGTCACCTTCAAACATGTTGCAGATGTTTGAAAACTCCAAGTGGGCACATAAAATGACAGAATTTATGAAACTTAAGGGCTATTTATCTGCTCTTCTAATCACTGTTCATTTCTAATCTACTATTTAAATCCATGAACATGTAGTAGCACAAGGATTAGAGATATCACCTGGACCAAAGCAGGCAAGCTCCAATAACTCCCAACTTTTACAAACTTACTCTTGAGATAAATGTGTGTAGCTGAGTCCAAGTGCGTCAAGAGCTAACTCTATAATTAGGAATTCTCTAAACCTGGGGCCCAGTGTTGTGGCACAGTGAGTTACACCGCTGCTTGCAATTCTTGTATCCCATGTGGGAGCACTAATTCAAGTCCCAGCTGCTCCAATTCAGATTCAACTCTCTGGCAATGCACGTAAGAGAGCAGCAGAAGTCGGCCCAAATCTCTGGGCCCCTGCCACCCACATAGGAGAGAATAGGATGGAGTTCCCGACTGCTGGCCCAGCTCTCGGCCACTGCAGTCATTTGGGGAGTGAACCAGAGGGTGGAGGACCTCTCTCTCTCTGATACTGTCATTTTGCCTTTCACATAAAAAAAATCATTTTTTAAAAAGAATTCTTAAAATGAACTTCACATAAAATGTGTTATAACATGCCAATTTAAAGCTTATACATACTCATATATGTGAAAATGCAACAGATATCTCAGCCATTACTTTTAGAACTTAACTAACAAAAGATTTGGGCTGTAGGGAAAAAAGGATTACTTCAAATTATTGAGATTCTCATTGACTTTGTTTCTGTGATTATACAATCAACAGAGCACACCCTCCCTCACTATATACTTCCAGGGCACACAGCTCCACCACCCTGGCATTGGTACTGAATGGATGAATTCCTAGAAAATTATAATTAATCCAAACTGTCTATGGGGTTGGCATTGTGGCACAGAGGGTTAAGCCTCCCCTTGCGACACCGGCATCCCATATCAGTTCTGTTGTTGGTGTCCCAGCTACTCTGCTTCTGATTCAGCTCCCTGCTAATGTGCCTGGGAAGGAAAAAGAAGATGGATGGCCCAAGTATCGGAGCTGCTGCCACTCCTGTGGGAGACCCAGATGGAGTTCCAGGCGCTCAGCTTTGGCCTGGCCCAGAATGGCTGTTGTGGCCATTTGGGAACCAGCAGATGGAAGAGCAATCCTCTCTCTCTCTGTCTCTCTCTCTCTCTGTCTCTCTCTCTCTCTCTCCCCCACCCTCCCTCCTTCAAATAAGTACATAAATCTTAAAAACCTAACTCTGCACTAGAACATACAAGATGATTCAAAACGTTTGTGGAAAATTGAATTAAAGGCCGGTGCCACAGCTCAATAGGCTAATCCTCTGCCTGCGGCACTAGCACCCCGGGTTCTAGTCCCGGTCAGGGCGCCGGTCCTGTCCCGGTTGCCCCTCTTCCAGGCCAGCTCTCTGCTGAGGCCCGGGAGTGCAGTGGAGGATGGCCCAAGTGCTTGGGCCCTGCATCCCATGGGAGACCAGGAAAAGCACCTGGCTCCTGCCTTCGGATCAGCGCAGCGCGCCTGCTGCAGCAGCCATTGGAGGGTGAACCAATGGTAAAGAGAGACCTTTCTCTGTCTCTCTCTCTCTCTCTCTCTCACTATCCACTCTGCCTGTCCAAAAAATAAATAAATAAATTTAAAAAAAGAAAATTGAATTAAAAGACGTTAATTTTGGTATAAAAATTTTGAAATGGAAGCATACAAGAGGTCTAGAGAAAGTCTGTGGAAAGTGTATATTGTGGTAATCCATTATTATTTATGGATTAATAAATGTTTCATGTAATGAATCTATTTACATTATTACAAATTATTATTCATGGGAAACACTATTTATGGATCTAAAAATTTTTCACACCAGAATAAAATTATTTTTAATTCCATTTTCTACAAACTTTGTGGAGTTTCATCATATTATACTGTTCATAGTAGCCTTGTTCATGATTGTCAAAAACAAAGCAGAGACAGGCATTTGGCCTAGCTTGAGAAACCAGCTGGGATGCACACATCCCATATCAGAGAGCCTGGGCAATTAGGTCCTTGCCACCCACATAGGGGACCTGATTTGAATTCTCAGCTCCTGGTTTTGGCCTGGTTCAGGCCTAGCTACTGAAGGAATTAGGGGAGTGAACACTAATAAATGACAAAATACAGACTTTTTTTTTTTTTTTGACAGGCAGAGTTGGACAAGTGAGAGAGACAGAGACAGAGAGAAAGGTCTTCCTTCCGGTGGTTCACACACACACACACATACCCCCGCAAATGGCCGCTACGGCCAGAGCTGCGCCAATCCGAAGCCAGGAGTCAGGTGCTTCCTCCTGGTCTCCCATGCGGGTGCAGAGCCCAAGCACTTGGGCCATCCTCCACTGCCTTCCCAGGCCACAGCAGAGAGCTGGACTGGAAGAGGAGCAGCCGGGACAGAATCCGGCGCCCCAACAGGGACTAGGGTGCCGGCGCCACAGGCGAAGGACTAGCCAAGTGAGCCAAAATACGGACTTTAAAGCAAATGACTAATAAAAGCAAAGCAACCTTAGCATTCATCAATAATAGAATGGTCAAACAGTGTGTAGTACAATCATATAGGAATGCAATACCACACAACCAATCCCTCTTGCTAACACCTAACAGAATCTGTTATGATATGCGCTTATCTATTTGTGTACTCTTAGTCATGCCTGTTTCAGCTACTGTTTGGTCATTTCCATGAAAGCGAGCATCGAGTCCCAGCTTACCTCTAATTCCCAGCCTGGCACCTGAGACAGGGTAGGCACTCAGAAATCGCTGAGTGGGCAGTTACAGTGAGTCCTGCTTCCCTGGGAGCCACCGTATCACTGGGAGATGACTTTGCTGTGCTCCACTATATAACTAACTTTTTGTTTCATTCTCAAGGCGAAATCTATTTTTTTTTTTTCATTTCTAACATCTTGGCAGAACCTCGCTGCATGCGCAAATGCTGACAACATGGGCAACAGTATGTGGAACTGATTTACTCTGCGGACTTCTAACACAAAGCAGAATATAACCCATAAAAGGCGCTGACTCTGCCTCCTCGCTGCGGGCACTGCCCTAGAGGTACCCTGCCCTCACTGGGAACGCCTTCACTCGCCACAGTCGTCATAGGAAGTAACTACTAGCATTTTCATCTTTTTGCAAATGAGCAAACTGAGGCTTAAAGAGTAACTTTTCCAAAGTCACGCGGCCAAGTGGTGGAGCTGGATTCAGCCCAGTAGGCCATACTGTGCTGCTGCCTTAAGTACCCGGGGCTGCAAACAGGAGCACTAATAATTGCAACTCGCACTGCAGACTGGTCGGCAGGGTGAACAGCACAGTCTAGGGTGTGCGGGGCACAAAGACTGAGCTGATGGGCCCCACGTGGGTCCTGTGAAGCCAGACTTCAGAAAGCCAGTGCTCCTGTGGGCTTCCAATAAAGAACCCTTCAGATCCCACCTTTTCCCTGTGCTGAGTAATCGCAGGATTTACCTGAAGGAGCCAGGATTGTGTCTCTTGTGATCCTGGTTGGGGGCTCAGAGCGCCTGTTGCTGCTGGAGTCATCTATAATTAGAGGATTAAACTGTCTTGCATTTGGGCTGACTGCAGGCATCCTTGACAAGCATCATTCCTACTGGTAGGTTTGGATGTCTGTGTGCTTCTGGCTCCGTGGAGAGATGGCTGGAACTGCGGGAAAATAGAACAGGGAAATAAATTGCAGGAGCCTTTCAAGTTTCTTCCTTTCTGCCTGCTCAGGGTTTTTCTCCCCTTTTTGAACTTTTCATGCATCAGAGACAGGGCCATCCTCCTTTCTTGCTCTGCAAACTGGCTGCAGCCGCTGTCCGCCCAGCTCTTCCCAAGCACAGGCAAGGGACACCTCCAGCTCATACCCATGGGTTTGTCCAGCTCAGGTAAAAACATCAGGGTTTCTTCCAAAGCTGCTCTTCTTGGCACCAGCTCTGCTATACACACTGGCCTCTGAGCTGGGGCCAGTTGTCTGCATTTGTCACGTCCTTGAGCTCCATCAGGAGCCTAGAATTCTGTATGGTCCTTAAATACTTAACCCTCAGCCTTTCTGACTTCCCTTCTGGTCAGCAACTGGAATATTAACAAATTCTAGCATGCGGGGCAGATGTTTTGTGCAGCAGGTAAGAAACCCACATCCCAAATCAGACTGCCTGCGTTTAAGTTCCACTTCCACTTTCAAATCCAGCTTCTAGCTCATGCACACTCGGGAGGAACCTAGTGACAGCTCAGGTACTTGGGTCCTCGTCACCCATGCTGTTGCAGCCATTTGAGTATTAACCCAGCAGATGGAACCTCAATTTCTCTCTTACTCTGCTTTTCAAATAAAATGAAAATAAATAAATTTTTAAAGAAACAAACTTTTTTTCTTTTTTTAAACTTTTATTTAGTAAATACAAATTTCCAAAGTGCACTTTATGGATTACAATAGCTTCCCCCCCCCATAACTTCCCTCCCACCTGCAACCCTCCCATCTCCCACTCCCTCTCCCATTCCATTCACATCAAGATTCATTTTCAATTCTCTTTATATACAGAAGATCGATTTAGTATATACTAAGTAAAGATTTCAACAGTTTGCACCCACACAGAACATAAAGTATAAAGTAATGTTTCAGTACTAGTTATAGCATTAATTCACATAGGACAACACATTAAGGACAGATCCCACATGAGACGTAAGTACACAGTGACTCCTGATATTGATTTAACAATTTGACACTCTTGTTTATGGTGTCAGTAATCTCCCTAGGCTCTTGTCATGAGTTGCCAAGGCTATGGAAGCCTTTAGGGTTCGCTGACTTTGATCTTATTTAGACAAGGTCATAGTCAAAGTGGAAGTTCTCTCCTCCCTTCAGAGAAGGGTTCCTCCTTCTTTGATGGCCCATTATTTCTACTAGGATCTCATTCTCACTTGCAGAGATCTTTCCTTTAGGTTTTTGGTTTTGTTTTTGTTGTTGTGGTTGTTTTTGTTTGTTTGTTTGTTTTGCCAGAGTGTCTTGGCTTTCCATGCCTAAAATACTCTCCTGGGCTCTTCAGCCAGATCCGAATGCCTTAAGGGCTGATTCTGAGGCCAGAGTGCTGTTTAGAACATCTGCCATTCTATGAGTCTGCTGTGTATCCCGCTTCCCATGTTGGATTGTCCTCTCCTTCTTAATTCTATCAGTTAGTACTAGCAGACACTAGTCTTGTTTATGTGATCTCTTTGACTCTTAGACCTATCATTATGATCTACTGTGAACTGAAATTGATCACTTGGACTAGTGAGATGGCATTGGTACATGCCACCTTGATGGGATTGTATTGGAATCCCCTGGCACATTTCTAACTCCACTGTTTGGGGCAAGTCAGCTTGAGCATGTCCCAAATTGTACCTCTCCTCCCTCTCTTATTCCCACTCTTATATTTAACAGGGATAACTTTTCAGTTAAATTTAAATTTAACTGAAAAGAAACAAACTTTTTAAAAAGACAAATTATACCATGCCTATTATGAACAAATAATATTCATATACATCAAGAATATTCTTATTACTATTAATATCCTTATATATTAAGGAGAAAGTGAAAGGACCCTAGAATCCCACCCATACCTCACGGATGAAGACTGTTATCAGCTTATGCCCTGGCTCACGAATCCCTTGGAAACATACAAAAACAAAAAAATGTTGATATATCCTAAAATATTATTTTGTAACTCAATTTCGTACTCAGTAACATGCTATGGGCATTTTTCCAGGTCTGAATAATTCACAAGATTGATCTGCCTTGTCCTTATAAGTGGCCACACAGGATTTCAGGGTCCACAAATGCCTCCAAGTTTGAGATTCCTCACCCATCCAGGTAAACACCGAGCCCAGCCATCCTCCTTGCCACGCTTTTCCCCCTTGCCTTCTCTGCATTCCAATCATTTACCAAGTCCTAGCAAATTTGCTTATTGAATTCACTCAGATGCACCCCTCCTTCCATTGCTGTTACCACCACTTCAGTCTAAATGGTGATCATCTCTCAGCTAAACTTCTACAACTGTCTCTCAGTCAGGGCCTCTCCAAATCTGATCAAATTACCACCCACAACATGCAGGTTTTCTTTCTTTAAAAACATGCTGATGGCTTCCCTTTGATCTTGAAATATGAATAAGAGGCCTTAACACGGACCATAGGTCCTCAGAAAAAGGTCTTGCTGGTACCAAAGTCCCTGTACATTTACAGTTTTGTCACATCATCAATTTGCCTCCAAAACGACAGATGAGGCTGCATCCCCACCAACGGTATCTGAAAGTGCAAGTGAGAAGGATGTCTGCATCCTCCACCTCCACCCACAATCCCCAGCATCCTGCGCCCAAAAAATTCCTAAGAGTCTAAATGTTGATCCAACCCACATCGTGTATTTATATCTATAAAATAATATGATTTGAGGCAATTTCAAATTAATACAGAAAATGCTGCAGCAGCCTCAGCTCTGCCAGCTATGTTACTGCGCAAAGACTCAGTCGGGAGGTAATTACAACCCAGCACATCCTGGGCCTCCCACAGACCTGCAAGTGGGCAGGTCTGCTTGGCGACAGAGTGCTTCCAAGTCCGTGTCTCCAGGGCAGCCAGCTGGAGGCTGCCATCCGGTCTGTGAAAGGAAATCCCTGGCTGGGTCTTTCTTCAACCTGGAAAAGTGCTGGCTGTACATTCCCTCGTGCTGTCTCTCGTCTGGGTCAGTCTGACAGCACACCTTCCCCACACATCTTCTCCAGAGGTAATCTTTGAACAGGGAGCAGCACACTGTACGATCTCCAGTAAGAGTGGAGTCATATTTTGAACCCATGTGTATACTGGATTCTAGTTCAGTCCCAATTTGCTATTGCCCCTTTATCCGTACCTTCTATGCAAGCTACAGAAGAAGAGACATGTTAAGATTTCCCCCGCATAGAGTTTTCATGTTTATTCAGTCATTTATTCATTCACTCAGTAAAAAATTGCAGGACACCTATTGTGTACCAAACACTGAACTAAGTGCCAGGAATACAGCAAAGAAAAAGGCAAAAATAATCCTGGTCCACTTAATGATTGGAGCATAGCAAAATATTGTCATGAGGCAAATAGAGTCCCAGGACAACAGGCCACGTCTGACTTTTATTAAAGGCCACATTTCCGTCCTCATAATTCAACGTCGGGCCTCACCTAGAGCAGTTCCTGAGTCACCCGGAGAATCTGCACTTTGCTTTCCAAGAGAGAACTCCTCGTACAAGACAGAAGCCTCTCCAGTTAACGCCTTCTGTGCTGTTTCTCTTTCCTGCTTTTTCAAAACTTTCCTAGTCCCTGTGCTCCATTAAATTATTGACCTCAATTCTTTAGCCCTCCTTGCTTTCACACTCTGCTAAGGGAAACATTCCTCAAGGTGGAATCACCATGCCCTGCCACAGCCTGTGCTGGGTTGGGAGGGGCTGGCAGGAGGCGATCCAAGTTCCTTCTCCAGCAAAGCACCAGGGGTACTACAGGTCATTCCCCTTACTGGGCTGCAGGCTGATGGCTGGGGACCCCTCCTGTGTCTTGCATTGTCTTGCAGAGGGGCCCTGCTGAGTCTCTATCACACACCCTTTCCTCTGGCATGAGGATCCCAGCCTGTCGTGGCACCATGGTCATGGTGGTTTAGTTGGCTTTGCTTCTCTATGCCGCCATCCCAGGTCTCTGTCCTGCGGGATTCCCACAATTCCCTTGCTGAGTCCTAGTGTTCTCCCTTGGCACTCATCTCTACACACAGCTGTTTTCATTGTTGATGTTTTGGTTCTTCTTTGTGGAGGAAGAGGCAAACACTGGGCACCTCTAATCTACCATCTCCATTCTTTGAACCTTTGTCAAACGATGTTGCAATTCCTCTTACCAGAGGGCTCTGAACTTGAGCGAACCCATGTGATCTGCTTTAGCCAACGAGATGTTAGAAAACACAGCATAAACAAATACACACTGTACTTGCTTACATGTCTACTATTACCATGACAAGAACATGCCCCGGGCAATCCACAAGGAGTATGAAAGACACGTGGACTAAACCTGGATCCAACCTACACTCAGTCCTGACTGGCAGGTGCATGAGTGACATCAAATAATTGCTGTTTGAAGCCACTGAGTTTGAAGTTTTTTTGCACAATAGGTAATCGATAATGTGTTCTATAACTGGTATAAACATCCCTAAGTCTCTCCACCCCCAAATTCCATTAGGCTTCCTTCCAGAAGCCTCAACTAAAAGATGACCATGTTTTAAATTATTTGGGAGGAGACAGTCACTTTGGAAACCATGACAAAACGGAGTGTTGTTCCTAGGAGACTGAGCTGCCCCTCTGTCCTCTTGGAAAAGCTGTTGCTTCCACTCCCTTCTGGATTCTCACCGACCAAAGAGTGCAGGACCTTTGTAGGCTCTTTCTTGGAGGATTCCTGGGAGTTTCAGTTTAGAACAACACAGACCAGCATTTATAGTAGAACTCTGGTGTTTGTTAGCTGTGTGACTTTAAGTCAAGTAATTTAAAGTCTCTGAATCTTGTTCTACTCATTTAAAAAGTGAGGCTATTACCCATCTCTAATTAAATCATGTTATAGACATGAAACCCTTGGACCCAGACTCAATCATGGGATTCAATAAAAGTTGTAGGCTACTTTTTCTTGTTTTTGCATTGCTTATTGTTTTAAATTGTCATTAATTTTTAGGTTTTGCTTTCTATTCTTAGCTTATCACCAGTATTTACTGTAACTGATGAATTGTCCAGAAATAAGAATTAAATAGAGGCCTTCTTACACGTTATAGAAGAGAAAATTACATGGTGGGAAGGGAGAAACTCCTTGGAGAACCACTTCAAAATCTCAAAGAAGGCCGGCGCCGCAGCTCAATAGGATAATCCTCCGCTTTGCGGGCCAGCACACCAGGTTCTAGTCCAGGTCGGGGCACCGGATTCTGTCCCAGTTGCCCCTCTTCCAGGGCAGCTCTCTGCTGAGGCCCAGGAGTGCAGTGGAGAATGGCCCAAGCACTTGGGCCCTGCACCCCATGGGAGACCAGGAGAAGCATCTGGCTCCTGCCATCAGATCAGCACGGTGCGCCAGCCGCAGCGCGCCAGCCACGGCAACCATTGGAGGGTGAACCAATGGCAAAAGGAAGACCTTTCTCTCTGTCTCTCTCTCTATCACTGTCCACTCTGCCTGTCAAAAAAAAATCTCAAAGAAGACAATCAATATTTATATGACTATATACAAATAAAGTGGGGCTACGCAGAAGCATGAAGCAAAACCCCTACCTTACCCCTTACACAAAAATCCACTCAACATGGATTGAAGACCTAAATCTACAACCCAACACCATCAAATTATTCGAGAACATTGGAGAAACCCTGCAAGATATAGGCACAAGCAAAGACATCCTGGAAAAGACCCTGGAGGCACAAGCAGTCAAAGCCAAAATTAACTACTGGGATTGCATCAAATTGAGAAGTTTCTGTACTGCAAAAGAAACAGTCAGGAGAGTTAAGAGGCAACCGACAGAATGGGAAAAAATATTTGCAAACTATGCTACAGATAAAGGATTAATAACCAGAATCTACAAAGAGATCAAGAAACTCCAAAACAACAAAACAAACAACCCATTTAAGAGATAGGCCTCAATAGACATTTTTCCAAAGAGGAAATCCAAATGGCCAACAGACACATGAAAAAATGTTCAGGATCACTAGAAACCAGGGAAATGCAAATCAAAACCACAATGAGGTTTCACCTCACCCCGATTAGAATGGCTCACATACAGAAATCTACCAACAACAGATGCTGGCAAGGATGTGGGGAAAAAGGGACACTAACCCACTGTTGGTGGGAATGCAAACTGGTTAAGCCACTATGGAAGTCAGTCTGGAGATTCCTCAGAAACCTGAATATAACCCTACCATTCAACCCAGCCATCCCACTCCTTGGAATTTACCCAAAGGAAATTAAATTGGCAAACAAAAAAGTGGTCTGAACCTTAATGTTTATTGCAGCTCAATTCACAATAGCTAAGACCTAGAATCAACCTAAATGTCCATCAACAGTAGATTGGATAAAGAAATTATGGGACACGTACTCTATAGAATACTATACAGAAGTAATAAACAATGAAATCCGGTCATTTGCAACAAAATGGAGGAATCTGGAACACATCATGCTGAGTGAAATAAGCCAGTCCCAAAGGGACAAATATCATATGTTCTCCCTGATTGGCGACAACTAACTGAGCACCAAAGGGGAAACCTGTTGAAATGAAATGGACACTATGAGAAACAGTGACTTGATCAGCCCTTGTCCTGACTGTTGATGAACAATTTAATACTTTATCCCTTTTGGTATTTTTTTGTCCTACTTAATATTATTGGTTGAACTCTGTAATTAACACACAATTATTCTTAGGTGTTTAAATTTAACTGAAAAGAAATCTCTGCTAAATATAAGAGTGGGAATAAGAGAGGGAGGAGAGGTACAATTTGGAACATGCCCAAGCTGACTTGCCCCAAACAGTGGAGTTAGAAATGTGCCAGGGGATTCCAATACAATCCCATCAAGGTGGCATGTACCAATGCCATCTCACTAGTCCAAGTGATCAATTTCAGTTCACAGTTGATCATAATGATAGGTCTAAGAGTCAAAGAGATCACATAAACAAGACTAGTGTCTGCTAGTACTAACTGATAGAATTAAGAAGGAGAGGACAATCCAACATGGGAAGCGGGATACACAGCAGACTCATAGAATGGCAGATGTCCTAAACAGTACTCTGGCCTCAGAATCAGCCCTTAAGGCATTCGGATCTGGCTGAAGAGCCCAGGAGAGTATTTTAGGCATGGAAAGCCAAGACACTCTGGCAAAAAAAAAAAAAAAAAAAAAAAAAAACCAAGAACCTAAAGGAAAGATCTCTGTGAGTGAGAGTGAGATCCTAGTAGAAATAATGGGCCATCAAAGAAGGAGGAACCCTTCTCTGAGGGGAGGAGAGAACTTCCACTTTGACTATGACCTTGTCTAAATAAGATCAAAGTCAGTTTACTCAAGAGGCTTCCATAGCCTTGGCAACTCATGACTAGAGCCTAGGGAGATTACTGATGCCATAAAGAAAAGTGTCAAATTGTTAAATCAACATCAGGAGTCACTGTGTACTTACTCCTCATATGGGATCTCTGTCCTTAATGTGTTTTCCAATGTGAAGTAATGCTATAACTAGTACTGAAACAGTATTTTACACTTTGTGTTTCTGTGTGGTTGCAAACTGATGAAATCTTTACTTAATATATACTAAATTGATCTTCTGTATATAAAGAGAATTGAAAATGAATCTTGATGTGAATGGAATGGGAGAGGGAGTGGGAGATGGGAGGGGTGTGAGTGGGAGGGAAGTTATGGGGGTGTGGGAGAAGCCATTGTAATCTATGAACTGCACTTAGGAAATTTATATTTATCAAATAAAATTTTTAAAAATAAAAAAAAATTTTAAAAACAAATAAAGTGGGGCATATTTTATGGTCCAGCATGTCAGGCCACCACTTAGGATGCCCACATTTCATATCAGAGTACCAGTTCAACTACCAGCTATTCTGCTGCTTACCCAGCTTTCTGTTAACGTACCTGGAAGACTGCAGATTACGACCCAAGTGCTTAGGCCTCTGGCACCCACAGGAGACCCAGATGGAGTTCCTGGCTCTTTTCTTCAACCTGACCCAGTTTCTCTCTCTCTCTCTCTCTCTCTCTCTCTCTCTCTCTCTCTCTCTCTCCCTCTCTCTCTCTCTCTCTCTCTCTCTCTCAATCTCTCTGCCTTTCAAATAACTATATAAATCTTTAAAAAATAAGTAAAGGAGGCCAGTGCTGTGGCATAGCAGGTAAAGCCGTGTGCAGTGTCTGCATGCCATATGGGCACTGATCAAGCCTCAACTGCTCCACTTCTGATCCAGCTCCCTGCTATGGCCTGGGAAAGCAGTAGAAGATGGCCCAAGTCCTTGGGCCCCTGAACCCACGTGGGAAACCAGAAGAAGCTCCAGGCTCTTGGCCTCAGATCAGCCCAGCTCCAGCTGTTGCAGCCATTTGGGGAATGAACCAGTGGATGGAAGACATCTCTCTCTCTCTCTGTCTCTCTCTGTCTCTCTCTGTTTCTCTCTCTCTCTCTCTGTAACTCTGCCTTTCAAATAAATAAATCTTTTAAAAATTAAATAAATATATTATGACTTCAGCAAAAAAAAAAAAATGGCAAAAAGAAGCCAGGTGTCCTTCTCATGTATCTGACGAAATAATCCAAAAGGAGTAATAATAATTTTAGCAAAAAAATTATCAGTGACAACCCAAACATCTACAAACTTCAAAAACTGTTGGCCAAGAGGTCATCAAGTCTATGGCATAGCTCTGTAAGTTCTCAACATTGCCCTCTGCTCCCAGAAACCAAACTGGGAAACAAGATGAGTCACAAAGTCCTGAGACTTCCTCCAACATCTTGTCTGATGAAAAGACTGGACAACACGCCAAGTCAATCAACTCTCAACACAAAAGCCCCTTATTTCCCAGAGACGAATGACAGGGTCTCAGGAGAAAGAAGAAGATGGCCTCTCTGCTGCCATGCTGAATTTCAAGGATGACGTAGAGCTTGCAGATACACTCCCTATGAAAGACACACCCTTCCTAGAGGGAGTCAACACAGAACAGGGAACTGACAAAATCCCAGAAGATAGTCCAGAATCCAGATTACGAAACAAAACTTGCCTACAGCTGCTAGAGACTTCTCCTTCCCCACTGCGTCCCCAGATCCTGCCCTTGAGGAAATAGGAAAGAGGATAAAATTTCAATAGCTCAGCCTTCAAAGTGCAGAGAATAAAAACAAATTTTGGTTACAGAGAAAAGGTGGAACCAAGGAGAACATAGCCTCACCCAATCAGAGAAATTAGAAGGATGAACAGGGGCCAGCGCTGTGGCTCAGCAGGTTAAAGCCCTGGCCTGAAGTGCCAGCATCCCATTAAGGCACCAGTTCTAGTCCCGGATGCTCCTTGTCCAATCCAGCTCTCTGCTATGGCCTGGGAAAGCAGAAGAAGATGGCCCAAGTGCTTGGGCCTCTGCATCCACGTGGGAGACATGGAAGAAGCTCCTGGCTCCTGGCTTTGGATTGGCACAGCTCCTGCCATTACAGCCATCTGGGGAGCAAACCAGGGGATGGAAGACTTCTCTCTGTGTGTCTCTCTGCCTCTCTGTAACTCTGCCTTTCAATTAAATAAATAAATCTTTAAAAACGTATCAGGGCCGATGCTGTAGTGCAGCAGGTTAATGCCCTGGTCTGAAACACCAGCATCCCATATGGGCACCAGTTTGAGACCCGGCTGCTCCACTTCCAATCCAGCTCTCTGCTATGGCCTGGGAAAGCAGTAGAAGATGGCCTAAGTCCTTGCGCCTCCGCACTCATGCAGGAGACACAGAAGAAGCTCCTGGCTCCTGGCTCCTGGCTCCTTGCTTTGTATCAGAGCAGCTCCGGCTGTTGAAGCCAATTGGGGATAAACCATCGGATGGAAGACCTCTCCCTCTCTGCCTCTCCTCTCTCTGTGACTTTTGAATAACTCTGACTTTCGAATAAATAAATAAATATTTTTAAAAATTTATCACAGCAAAAAGAATACAGCATGCTAATGATCCAGGGCCCATTTTACAGGACAATTTCCTGTAACCAATTTGGACCATTGAGAAACACAATCAAAACATAAAACCAATAATCAAGAGTATGAAGGCAAAATTTATAAACTACAGAAAGAAACCAAAAGGGAAATCACACAGCTCTGATATAACCTAAACCAAAGTCACAGTGATAATTAATAAACCAATTAAAATCATTGAAAAATCCAGTTCTAAGCAAAGCATGCATTACTGATTGAGGAATGACATTGAGATAATAAAAAAATAAACCTTAGAAATGAAAGATAAGCTTTAAAAGTACTTAAATGATAATAGGTATGAAGAACAAAGGCCATCCAACAAAGGAATTATCCCTGAAGTAGAAGCCAAATATAATTAGAGATATAATACAAGAAAATCCCCTGCCATAAAAGAAGCACCAAGACCATGGTCTAGAAAATTCCAGTATGGCAATATCAACAAGACATCACCTCTGGCATTACTGAGACCCAAAGATATGAGAGAAACACTCAGGAATACAGCACCTTCCACAAAAATATAAAATCACCTATAAGACGATGGACACCAGACACATAAAGGGAAAAGACAAGGATTCTCAACATAAAATAACTAACTTGAAGAATAAAGCATTTCAGAGACCCTCTGAAAAACTCATACAATATGAATCCTGCCAACCAAGAATGAATGGAGGAACTACGATAGAGGGAAGCCCAGAGAGTTTTATAGGAATGGAATTGGGACATGAAATTTTATACCCAGCCAGGTCACCATGAAGGCAAGCAACAGAAATTTGCTAGTATGTAAGAACCCAGGCAAAACTGCTGTAAATTCAACTTGGGGAAAAAAAAACTTGATGAGGAAATACAGAAAATCAAAAGTGAGACATAATTTTTAAAAACAAATAATTCAGTAAAGCAGAAGCTAATACAAAGCAGCAAATTCATTTAATTATAGATGTAAGACTAAACTGTAATAATTATGGAATTACAAGATTTTAAATGGAAAGTATTAATGCTTTATATTTTGACGTGTTTAAAATATTACTAAAAACTCAGAAGATGAGGGGAGTGGGAAATGAGGTGAAAGGAAGATTAGGAGTTTTAATTTCCTTATCTTCTATAGCAGAGAGTCAATCAATATGTCTAAAATTAAACATGAATCTTTTTAAAAAACTCCAGCTTTTCAATTTTTTTTATAATCTTTTTTGTAACCTTAGGGAGAACTTTTAGGATCTATTATCTCTATGGTGAAAAAAACATTATCTGAAGTTCCATAACTCCTTTGCTTTCTTTTTTCTTCGGCAAAATTCAAGAAAAATTCAATTTAATGCCTTTTTATTTTTGTAAAAACATATAAAATGATCCAATTTTCACAAAATTATGCTGCATTTTTCATTTCATTTACCCATTTATCAAGCTACCTGGAATTTGAATTTAGAACTTATTTGACTACTTGACAGTAGATTTAGTGATGATTTTTTATTTTTTATTACATACTTCATATTCAACATATATTATTTATATAAAAACTATAGTCACTTAGCTCTAAATACATAAGTATCAGGTTGCAAAACTTGCTCATAAAATCCTCCCATCTCATGCACATTCCCCCTGTTATGGGACTGTGCAGCTCCATACAAAAGGACAGCATTGACTTCCCCTCCCCTCACATCTGAACTGGCCTTATGACTTGTACTTGTGCTATTCAACAGAATGTGGCAGAAAAAATGGATGACTGGTGAATGTAGGCTTTAAGGACTGCAGTCTTTGCCCTCACCATCTTGGAACACTTCCCTGGGACACCCATGTGAAGAAGCCTGTGCTAACTTACTGGGTAAGGAGAGGCTATATGGAGCACAGATGAGTTGTTCAGGCCCTGTAGTCTCGCCAATGACCACCAGCACCAGCTACCACTCATCCTAGACCATCAGGCCCCTGTATAGCTACCAGACAACTACAGCCACTGAGTGACCCTAGATGAGGCTAGAAGAAAAGTTACCCAGATTAACCCAACTCAAATCTCTGTCAACCAAATTGTGGACAAATGAAACAGCAACTATAATAGGCTGGCAAATTTGGGCATGTTTCGTTATGCAGCTATAGATAACTAATACATTAACACAGGTTCACTGCATTAAAACAACTGGGCTCTCATTCCAAGATGGAAGACTGAGCACATACATGACGGTACTGCAAAAGCTCATGGAGAAATGGAATTAAAATATCATTATATTCTTGGTGCAAAAATAAAAATGTGGAATCCATGCACATGAGGGATCTTCAAAAAGATCATGGAAAAAGGACAATGCATATTAGGAAATCCCATGAATGTATTTCAAAATTTTTGCACCAAAATAAACTTTTAAAAAATATTTATTTTCATCTAGTTGAAAGACAGACTGAGAGAGAGAGAAAGAGAGAGAGAGAGGGAGATAGACAGAAAATCTTCCATCTGCTGGTTTACTTTCCAATTGCCAGAAAACAGCCAGGGCTAGGCCAGGATGAAAACCACGGCTCACTTGGCTAATCCTCCGCCTGCGGCGCCAGCACCCCGGGTTCTAGTCCTGGTTGGGGCACCGGATTCTGTCCCGGTTGCCCCTCTTCCAGTCCAGCTCTCTTCTGTGGCCCGGGAAGGCAGTGGAGGATGGCCCAGGTCCTTGGGTCCTGCACCCGCATGGGAGACCAGGAGGAAGCACCTGGCTCCTGGCTTCAGATCGGTGTAGCTCTGGCTGTAGCGGCCATTTGGGGGGTGAACCAACGGAAGGAAAACCTTTCTCTCTGTCTCTCTCTCTCACTGTCTAACTCTGCCTGTCAAAAAAATAAATAGAAAGAACTCCATACAAGTCTCCCCTCTGGGTGGCAGGACCCCAAGTACTGAAACCATCATCTGCTGCCTCCCAGCAAGGTGGATTGGAAGCAGAGGAGCCAGGTCTGAAACCAGCACTCCAATATGGGATAGGAGCATCCAAGTAGCAGCTTAACTCATTGTGCCACAATGCCTGCCCCTCTGCAAACTTTTTGAAGTACCCTGGTATTTGTCTACCTTCCCTCCCCAAGTCCATTGAAGTGACATTAAAGAAATATAAGAGTAGAGGGTCTGGTGCTGTGGCGTAGTGGGTAAAGCCCCCACCTGCAGTGCTGGCATCCCATATGGGTGTCGGTTCGAGACCCAGCTGCTCCACTTCTCATCTGGCTCTCTGCTATGGTCTGGGAAAGCAGTAGAAGATGGCCCAAGCCCTTGGGCCCCTGCACCCGTGTGGGAGACCTGGAAGAAGCTCCTGGCTCTGGATCAGCGCAGCTCTAGCCATTGCAGCTAATTGGGCTGTGTACCAGCAGATGGAAGACTCTCTCTCTCCTCCTCCTCCTCCTCCTCCTTGTCCTCCTCCTCGTCCTTGTCCTCCTCCTCTCTCTGACTCTCCTTCTCTCTCTGTGTAACTCTGACTTTCAAAGTAAATTTAAAAAACTTAAAAAAATACATATAAGAGTAAAGGCATAAGCCTGAGTCTCATGCTTATGTCCAAATCAATCCCTTACAAGGCCAATGAGACCGCAATGACTGGTTCATACGCCATGGTTCATTCCCCTGTGTCTGAGATACAATCACTATCCCTGACATAGGGTCTACCAGATGCTTAGCATCCAAAATACTGGGGGGTTGTGGAAAGGAAAAATAAAAGTCACTCACTGCCACTGATCAATGTCATGAAAAAACATATTCCAGAAAACCCTTTTCTAAGAAATATATGAATATATAGATAGAATCAAATAGCAAACCTATATTTGCATGAGAAGGAAGAATACAGCCCACAAAAGGAGACAAAAAGACATATAGGAAATAGGAGAAGTCACTAGTAATGAATTCATTCAATCACTTAAATTTGCCAAGTGTCTCCTATCTATTTGTCAAATGCAACATACAACCAGAAACCAAAGGAAGGCATTACAAGAAAGAGAGCACATTGAGGATGTCAAATGCTGTACAGAAGCCCAACATAATGAAGTCCAACAAGAGGCCAGTGACTACAATAATGGAAGGAAGTCCTTGATTACTCTGGAGAGTGCAATTTTGGTGGAGAGATGGAGCTGGAAACAGTGAAAGCTGCAAATAAGTAAGGGAGAAAATAAATACAGGGTTTACAAGACCACTTGGTTAGAAAATTTGCAGGTGACAGGAAGGTTAAGAACACGACAGCCATCTCTAGAAGTTAAGTAAAGTCCGTGTTTTGTTTTTTTTTTTTTACTAAGCAACAGATGTATTGAAGAAAGACAATTAGAGTTTGACTGGAAGGAAAGAAGAGCAGATGTCCTGAGGTGAAATGGAGCTGGTGCTGTGGCATAGCAGGTAAAGCTACCACCTGCAGCACCAGCATCCCATATGGGCAGCGGTTCTAGTCCCGGCTGCTCCACTTCCGATCCAGCTCTCTGCTATGGCCTGGGAAAGCAGTAGAAGATGGCCCAAGCCCGTGGGCCCCTGCACCCGCCATGGGAGATCCAGAAGAGGCTCCTGGCTCCTGGCTTCGGATCGGTACAGCTCCAGCCATTGCGGCCAACTGGAGAATGAACCAGAGGATGGAAGACCTCTCTCTCTCTCTCTCTCTCTCTCTCTCTCTCTCTCTCTGTCTCTCCTTCTCTGTATGTGTAACTCTGACTTTCAAATAAATAAATAAATCTTTAAAAAAAAAAAAGAAAGAAATGGAGATGGGGCCATCCTATTAGCTATCAAATCTCCCAGCAAAGGAGGAGTGCACTTGTCTTCAGTGCACTTGTGAGCAAATCAGAGAACGCAATGCCTGGAGGTGACCCACGATGGCTTTCAACTTTCTGTGTCCACACAGATGGAAAATCTGACCTAAGGTCATGAGATCGTGGCCATGTATGTGTTGTGCAATCAGAGGTATTACTGTCTACAAACCTGGAGTAGGAGGCAACACCCAACAAGGTTCTCAGTGATTTGCACCTCTTGGGAATCATGCCCTCGAGGGTGAGCTACCCTTGTGACTTATTTCTTACGAAGAAAATATAGCAAAAGCAATAGGTCACACACACACACACAAAACTTGGGCTTCATGTGATGTTGGTGCTCTCCTGACCTCTCACGTGCTCACCCTGATGAATCCAGGTACCATAGCGTGACCTACCTTATGAACAGGCCCACTTGGCAAGGAGCCAAGGAAAAGCTTGAGCCAACAGCAAGTGAAGAACTGTGGTCACTCAGTCCAACAACTATGAGGCATTTAATCCAACCAAAACCTTGAATACGGGCTTAGAAGTGAACCGTCCTCCAGGTGAGCCTTGAGCAATTTCTCAGCTCTGTTTGGCACTTCAGCTGCAGCCATAGATTAGACCCTGAATCCAGGTAGATCACACCTGGGTTCCTGAACCACAGAAACTGTGAGAAATAAATGTTTGCTGTGGTAGGCTGCTAAGTGTGAGGAGAATTTGTAACACAGCTATGGATGACAAATAAACACGGTATTGCAGCTCTGATGCGTCTCCCTGATAACAGCCTCTACTATTAATGTCCAAAGAGCCATTTGTTCCCTCTTAAGAACACATAGTAGAGATACTTTCCAAGAAAAGAAATATATTTTGTTTAAGCTCTGTCATCATATGTCCTGAAATCTCAGGACCATCTATGACTCTTCCCTTTCATCAAATGCCTCTCATGAGTCTCCTGCCCCCCATCTCCACAGTGCTGCTCCTATGGAATACTGATCATCCCACCCCCTGAATCCCTTATGTCTTCTCACAGCATAGCAAGCCAGACAGAACTGAGTGGCCTAAAGCACTATTACTGTATCATGCTCCACAAGCCCATGGTTTGAGTGGCATCTTTATTGGTCTCACCTGGACCATCTCATGCAGCTAGAGGATCTGCTTGAAGCTCATTCAGCTGGTCACTAAGGACAGCTGAGGTTGCTGGGCTGCCTTTGTCTTCCTGAGGCCTTTCATCTTCTAGGAGACTATGCCAGCCAGACTTCAATACGTGGTAGAGATAGCATTCTGAGAGGGCAAGCACCAATGCACAGTGACTTATCAAGCTTCTACTGACTTTGATGGATGCTGATGTCTCATTGGCCAAAGCAAGTCACATGGCCAAGCCCACTATCAGTGTGGGAATGGATGACACCACCCCACAGTGGGAGGGTGACTCACTGGGGGTGAGTTAGGGGAGGTAATCTACCATACTTCTTACTCGGTTCTCACCAATATGCTGAGATTAATCTTCCCCACACACCTGTTCCACTACTCCAACCCCGTGTCAATCATCTCTTAGATTCAATGAGGCATTGGACAATTTCTTTTATGCCCACCTTGTGAATAAAAGTTACACTGAGGGAGGAAGCAGTCCTGCAGTACTACCAACAGCCCACATCTGAGAATTACAACCAGCCTGGCAACCAGAGCACAGCCAGGATGAGCAGAGATCTCAAAATCATCTCTTGTCTAAGTATACAACTGTGTCTTTCATGTCTACCCCCAGTCCCAGAGAGAGTCTACAGTGTGTCATGCTCACAAATAGTTAATGTATAAATGAATGAATGAAGTGTGGGAATGTGTGAGTGAATGAATGAATGAAGGTGGGGGAGTTGAAAGAACAAACTTGAGCATTCATCAGACAGACTCACTTGGAGGACTTGTTGAACCACAGATTGCCGGGACCCAGCCCTAAATGAGGAGAGAGGGGCTGAGAATTTGCACTTCTAACACATTCCAGGTGATGATGGAGTTGCTGATTGGAATCCTTACTTTAAGAAGCCCCTAGCCCAGAGGAGAAAGGATCAAGTAAAGACATGCTGTCATTCAAAAATCTAAATAATTTCTGTAGCCCAGAGAAAGCTGATTTGTTCTGCATGACTCCCAAGTCAAGTTACCTGGCGGTAGATCTTTTCTAATAATGAGAGGTGTGTGACAAAGGACGAGGCTAGTCTTCTTCATCTTCTTCTGCCTCCTTCCTGCCTTCCCTTCTACATTTCTGTGCCAGTAACAACTTTCCAGCCCTGGCTAAGAGTGAAGATCTCACATTTCCACATTCATTGGGTCTCTCTCTCCCAGAAACCCAACGTCAGCAATTTTATGAATATAACTGTACAAAAGCAGAGAAAGAATCAGTCTCTATAATGTCCATTTGTCTCATCCATGCTACATTACTACAATGAATTGTTGGCTCAGGTAAGAAAAGCAATCTACATTTGATCAGTTCTGTAAGTTTATCCTATACCGCTAATTTCCAATAAAATATTTTGCAACAAAATCAAATCGCATTTCCACATGACACTATTTTGTTTCTCTGTGGAATTATACAGACATCCCTCACAGTTTCGCTTTTGAACATGGTGCCGCACAGGAAATGCTGATAACACATTTTCTGAACACACACCAAGTACACAGGTTACACAAAAGAAGATTCTATTTTCGCTTCTCTGAGAGGCTGTTTAAGAGTTAAGTTCCCCTTAATGAAACAGCAAGGAGAAGGGCTTTTCTTTTCTTTTCTCAGCATCCCGGCTTTCCCCCTTTGTGGTTTCTGATGTTTTCCTGCTTCCTCATGTTATCTGTGTTCCCTGCTCATCTCAACTTGATGACATGTTGCTGAGACAACTAAGTCGCTAACCTTCTTAACTTGGCTTTTGTTGTGTGCTTGGGCATGTGGAGGAGGGATATTTTCATTTTCTTAGAATGCTCGTCTGCTCGGGGGAGGGTTATTAGACCCGGAGGTGGAGAACAAGGGAGCCTTTTTAAGTGTTTGCTATTCAAATCTCCTTTGGACTCTGGTTAAACCCATCTCTCGCGTGTGGGAGGGCACTGGGGGAAGCCTCCCTAACCTCCTATGGTGGGGATTAATTTGCTCCGTGATGTCATGCTTGTTCCAGACCAGACTCCTTGAGGGGAAGGGAAGGCCTGAGACAAGAAGCACACAAAATTGCCATCGTCCCTGTTTCTTTATTTTCTCTTTCCTTTCCTCACCAGAAAGTGCAGAGGCAGCTTAAATGCAAAATTATTATTCCATGTAGTCCTTTTATTCCCTATGACCGTCTGGCAAAATAAGATTTGGGCCTAAACAAGACCCCGGTGCCCTCAACAGTGACCTAGCCCAGCACTGAGTGGGCCTTTCGGATGACACCCCTTTGTATGCATCTCTGCCCCCAGCTCACATCTCCAGCCTCTGCTGGGCTCTTATTCTGTTTCATTTAAGATCTTTAAATTGCTCTTCTGAACCTGTTCCTGCATTTGCCTCCTTGTGTTTATCATGCCCCTCAAATAGCAACTGCTCCACAAGAGCTGCTGCGGAGGTAAAGTCAGACCCAGCAAAGACATTTCCCAAGATGCAGTCTACAAAATTCAAAGGTACTTTTCAGGACCAGCGGTATAGCCTCGCAGTGAGGGCGCCTCCATTCCACATCAGAATGCCTAGGTTCCAGTTCCGACACCGCTCCTGACTCCAGCTTCCTGCGAGCGCACACTGTGGAAGGCAGCAATGATGGCTCCGGTAGTTGGGTCCTTGCCACCCACATGGAAGACCTGGATTATACCGAGGAATCTGGGGAGCAAACCAGTAGACGGGAGCCTGCTTGCCTGTTCCAAGTTCAGGCTTGGGGGATCTCTATTAGGTCACAGCATATAAAACAGGACCCAACCCCAGTGCTACCACGGATCCCTGAGGCAGCCCCAGCCCTCCGTCTCAGGGAAGGGATGAAGAGAAAGACGAGTTGTCTCTCAAACACTAAGTAAGATCTCAAAGTTCCTAGAAAGAGCTGAGCTTTCTGGGAGAGAAAAGCAATTGTAGTATCTAAGACCCAGAGCACAGGAGCACTATTTGTGAAACAAATGCAAGAGTCAGATTAAGAGTCATTTTACTCTGACAACGAGAACTTTTTTTAATCAAAATAAAATCTCCCTGTCTTGGTGAAAAGAGCCTGGAGAGCAAAGGAGGTAGAAAGGAGAAGGCAGCCGGGCCGGACTTGGTAGAGCAGGGTCTGGGGCGAGAGTGCCAGCTCCACAGAGAAGCCCTGCCTCCAAGAGACCTTTGCACAACCAAGGAGCCAGTCCAAAGATCAGGGCCTCAGCCCCCTCAGAGGGAGGAGTGTGATCCTCAGTGGAAAGAGAGCTTGAACTATGCAGGCTCCCAAACATGTCCACCGCACAGTTGGTGGTGGTAATGGTTGGAACTTAATCAGAATGTATTATTAACTTCCCAGTTCTGGAAGCACATGGATGAGTCTTGTTCCAACACTGGATTTTAAGTTCTTTGAAGGCAGGAATCATGCCTCATACTCGTGTTTTTCTCACTTTTCTTAATGTATGCATTGCTGTATTTGTTGAATGAACTAATGAATAAATGAATCTATTGAAGAACTGTGAATAGGTATGTGAGTTAATAAGCATGAGACTTTACATTAGGCTTTCTTGTTAAATGGCAATTAAATGCATTGACATTCATTATAGCCTGAATATATTGAGAATCTAATTGCTCACATGTTGCTCATGTAATCTCCAGTTTTTCAATGACAATTTGATGTCTTTCTGACATACTTATTGTACCTGGATCAATGGCTATTTCACTGCTAATTGATCTTTTATTAACATTTAATACCTCTTATTAAATCTAAATTAAAGTCTTAATTGAGACACTTTATCTACAGTGCTTCAACATACAATCCTCATAACATAATGGATAATCGACAGAAAAGCTAGTAACGTATTATCTGTCACCTTTCTCATTGACCTAAGAACAGATTTTCAGCTGGAGGGTTTCTGCACTTCATTAAGAAACCTGAGTGCTAGCTACACTCCGGAATGCCTCCGCACCATCTCAGTTTTCATGCACAGAACTAGTCCCCAACTGCGCTTCCTGCTCACTCAGCTAAGGCCACCAGATTGCCAGTAGTAGGCAGCAATCAGTGAGCACTGTTATTTTAAATGCAGATATGGCCAGCATAGCAACACAAGAAGCTGCAGTAAATAGTAAAGACACTCCCTTTCCCAACCCAACCTCCCTGTCTTGGCTCCCTGTCCCCCTCTAGCATAAGCAACCCTTCCTTCACCCAGCCCACACACCCCCATATGGACCAGTCTTTTCCTGTGTGGCTCTGCCCTTTGGTCTACATTTGAGGAAAGTATCCCTAGCAGATTCAGCACAATTCCCTGCCTTTATTTACTCGTGTCCAATCCATGCACACTAGTGTTCCCAAACTCCACTGCCCCACTCCTGCCCCAGAAAAGTAGCACTTGTGAGAGTCACCATCTAAGGCCAATGCTGACCTCAGCCATCAGCTCATACTTATGATGATCTGGAACCAGCTTGAGTCCTGCTTCTCCTATCTGGGTTTCTGGCTGGCCATCCTATCCTGGGATATGGTTCTAGCATTTTACCTATCCCTCAATAATGCCACTCTTCACCTGGGGCTACAAATTTGGTAACTGCTCTCAAGTTCCCCTGCTGCTCAATATATGCCTCAATTCCTGAGGGCCACTTGCTTCTGGATTCCCTATTGTCCTGGATACCAGGGAGCCTACCCAGCATCCTCTCCCTGCCCGGCCTCCCACAATAAAACACCATCTCCCACACAGCCCAGCAGCCTCCGGGGCAGCAGACAGCTGTCTCAACTCCAAAGACTGGCCTCACTAGTCCAAAGGAGATCTCATCCTCATTGCTAGTGAATCATTTAGGAATGAGCCAGTGAGGATTGGCTCACTAGGGCTTCTGGGAAAATGCTTCCTTGCTGTTCTGGAAGATCATCCAGAAGGGACTCTCTCTTCCTCTGAACATTGTCATATCTGTGTGTGATACCTGAGAGTGGTTGGTCACTGCTTCACCCACCTTGAGATTATACTGGCAAGCAGGAAAAGATAGAATGAAGAACATCACACAGAAACACCATTGGATAAAATCCACCTGAAGTCTTCCTGCTCTGGAGTTCCAATTATATGGCCAAATGAAGTTCCTTTTTGTTTCCATCTGTTGTGTTGAGTTTTTCTACTACTACAAAGCGTCCTGTCTGAAGTGCCAGTTTCTACGTGTGCCACAGAACTCAGATTTCTTTAGGTAGACATAGCCCTCACCCCACCAGAAACTGACACTGGTCTTCCGTTCACACCAATATCCACTGGCTCCCATGCTCTCTACTGGATGGAACTTTCTCAGCCGGTGGGTCATGTTCAGCACCTCATCTCCTTCATTAGGCAGGTCTTATCTTATTCTAAGTTCCAATCCTTCCCAATAAGTTGATACCTGCTATAGAGCAGTCACATTTACATAAGGTAAAATGAAGAAAACTCAGATAAAGGCACATATTCTAATTGCTGAGAGTTCCAATTGCATGTGGGCATATGGAGTTACAAAGGTGGTAATTTCTTAAAATTAAACACTTAACAATGTAGTACATATAAGCATAAAGTCAAAAGATAAAATGAGAAAAATCTAACAAGTAATGCTAGTAAAATATATATCTGGCAGGATACCCTCATATTACAAAAAAGGGGGGTCTGTCTTGAAAGTATCTAGCAGAATGTAATATCACTGAGATTATATGTATTTGAATGATCCTTTCACAAATGTCTTATTAAATAATATCCATTTTGCTTAAAATGTACCTTATGCTTTCAAACACTGTAATGCTGAAAATAGTGTTTGTGTTGATATGTCGCAGTATTCATAAATGGGGCTAAGATTCTCAAAGAAGGCTCGACTGAAGCGGTGAGATGAGTGTTTGCGGCCCATTGGCCGGGGTCTGGTGGAAGTCCTGCCTGGCCCTCTGCCTTACTCTGCCGGAGGCCTCCTGCTCTGAGCAGTGCTCATGAACAGATCTGCACAGATGGCCCTGCCCTAGTCCAGCCAGATACCAAAAGGCAAGAATTACTTGCAGAAGTGGGATAGGCTTGTTTGAAATGAAGCAAAATAATGTTTGCTTTGCAAATTAAGAACATGCAGCATAATTTCCTAGGGGAAAGAAAACCATTTTAATTGTATCCAAAAATCAGATAAATAATTACAAAGAGCAGTTGTATGAAATAGTGCTAGGAACCTAGTCTTTGGAATGACTTGGGTTCAAATCGTGACTCTACACTGACCAGCTGTGTGAACTCAAGTGGATGACTTTAGCACCTGATCTCAGAGCCTCTACCTGTAGATTGGTGCTGGTGATAGATAAATGGAGGGGATTTCATTTAATGTATGGAAAGCACGGAGCACAACATCAGCACACTGCAACATTCAATCACTAGTAGCTGTTATTTGTGGGGCTGGTTTAGGTCATTATATTTTCCCATCTGTAATAGAAATCAATGCCATTAACAGGCTAAATTAAATTGTGAAGGAAACCAAGTATCTTAATTGTCACCGTATCCCTATCTGTGCTGTCACTGTATCTTCCAATGCCCATTCCCCCACCCAGGTCCTAGGCCTGGGCCACATTTTCTGGCCACTCCTAAAGCCAGATCTGTCTCTCATGCTGTTTCCCATGGCAGTATATACTTACATGCCTTTCTAAGTGTGCTCCCTGCTTCTCCAAAAAGGATATCAATGGTCATTCTTTGAGGATTCAGTCTTTTAACTAGTTATGTGGCCACGTGGAGCCTCCTAGCTGAAAGCATTAGAAATCACTGGCCTTGGAGCCTCATCACCAGTCCTTTCCTGTCCCCCAAACATCATGAGGACCACAGGCAGGCACTGGTCTGTGCCAGGCCAGCCCCTACATCCTTTGAACACTCAGCCAAAGTTCTCAGCATATCTCTCCCTGATCTAAGCAGGCTAGTCTGGGTTGCACGGCTAGAGTGGACAGCTCCCACTGTGCCCTTGCTTACACTTCTCACAACCCTAAGAACACTGGAAAGCCACTGTCATTTTCATGTCCATCTCGTCTCATTCAACTATGAGCACCTCAAAGCCAGGGAAAATGATCTCTGTGTTCTGACTACCCAGGACCCACCACGGTGCCCAGCAGGTGTTAACTCTTACTAAATCTACACTGAGTGAGTAGATGGGGATATGGACTTTCATGTTAAAATGGAAAAAAAAAAAATAACAAAAACAGAGGTTGGCACTGCGGTACACAGGCTTAAGCCATGGCCTGCAGAGCTGGTATCCCCTTTGGGTGCCAGTTAGAGTCCTAACTGCTCTACTTCCAATCCAGCTCCCTGCTAATGTGCCTGGGAAAGCAGTGGAGGATGACACAAGTGCTTGGACCCCTTACCCACATGGGAAGAAGCACCCAGTTTTGACCTGGCTCAGCCCTAGCTGTTGTGGCCATTTGTTTTATTATTTTTTTTTTTTTGGACAGGCAGAGTGGACAGTGAGAGAGAGAGACAGAGAGAAAGGTCTTCCTTTTGCCGTTGGTTCACCCTCCAATGGCCGCCGCAGTCGGTGCGCTGCGGCCGGCGCACCACACTCATCCGATGGCAGGAGCCAGGTGCCAGGTGCTTTTCCTGGTCTCCCATGGGGTGCAGGGCCCAAGCACTTGGGCCATCCTCCATTGCACTCCCGGGCCACAGCAGAGAACTGGCCTGGAAGAAGGGCAACCAGGACAGAATCCGGCGCCCCGACTGGGACTAGAACCCAGTGTGCTGGCGCCGCAAGGCGGAGGATTAGCCTGTTGAGCCACGGCACCGGCCATGTTGTGGCCATTTGTGAAGTGAACCAGCAGGTGGAAGATTCTCTCTCTCTCTCTCTCTCTCTCCCTCTCTCTGTGTAACTCTGCCTTTCAAATAAGTAAACCTCTTTAAAAAACAGGATAAAATGATAACATGTGTTTTCTAATTCATTAATTTCTATCTCTAGAAAACATGGCTCAGATATAGAATAGCATTTTTATAACCGCTTCATTTGCTATTGAGATGTAATTTTCATACAACGAAAGGCACAGATATTAAGTTTACAATTCCATGAGTCCTGACAAATCAATGGAATAGAATGAAAGGTCCAGAAATAAACACACACATATATAGGCCTATTTATATAGGCCTATATATTTATATATATAATATATATGTATTATATATACAATATATATGTATTATATACTATATATTATATATTACATATTATATAATTATATATTATATTATACAATATCATATATAATATATTATTATATTATTAATTATAATTATTATAATCATATTATAATTATTATTATATTATTATTATATAATTATTAATATATTATTGTATTATATTATATAATACATAATATAAAATATATTATATAATATATAATATTATATATTGTATATAATACTACATTATGTACAATATATTATAATATATAATATATATTATATAATATATTATATATTATATTATATAACATATTAATACTATGTATTTATATATGTATATATTTTTATTTATTTACATATTTATTATATAATAAATAACATATAACATTATAATTATCATATATAATTATAATACTATATAATATATTATATATTATATACTATTATATAATACATATTAACATATTATAATAACAATATATACTATATCTATATATTTTATATATTGTATATGATATAATATATTATATAATATAATATTATATATTGTATATATATTGTATATATAGTATATCTAATATATTATATAGTATATAGTATATAATATATTATATACTATATATTATACAGTATATAATATATTATATACTATATTATTTATTATATATACATAATATTATACAACATATATAATATATTATATACTACATTATATACTGTATAATATATTATATAATACAGTATAATTATAATATATTATATATAATATAATATATTATATAATATTCATGACATATAATATATAATATAGTATATATAATATACTATATTATATAAAATATATAATATATAATATCATACATATAATATATTATATTATTATAATATTATATATTATATAATATATTACGTATGTTATATACAATATAATATATAATATATTATATATATTATGTAATAAAATAATATATAATATTATATATTATATAATATATTACATTGTATAGAATATATAATATAGTATATATTACATATTATATATTATATTTTATAATATATACTATATTATAGTATATAGTATTGTATATATTACATATTATACATTATATAACATATATTATATAGTATATAGTATGTAGTATATAATATGGTATATATTATATATTATGCATTATATCATATATAATATAATACATAATATATATTATATATTATATGTTATATTATATGTAATATAATATAATACAGTATATAATATATTGTATTATATATGATATATTATATAATTATATATTATATAGTTTATTATGTATTATATTGTATATAATACATTATATATTTTGTATATTATATATGATATATGATATATAATATATAATATAATATAATATAATATATTGTATATAGTATATATTGTATATCTAATATATTGTGTATTATATACTATATAGTATATACTATATTATATATCGTATAATATATTGTATATAATACGGTATATTATATATCATATAATATACAATATAGTACAGTATATATAATGCAATATACAGTATATAATATCATACATTTGATATAATATATTATATATAATATAATATAATATATTATATATTATATGTGTTATATAGTATATAATATAATATATTATGTATGCTATATACAATAAAACATATAATATATTATAATATATTATAATATATAATATATACAATATATAATATATTATGTATGTTATATACAATATATAATATATTATAATATATTATATATTATAATATATAGTAGTATATATATAGTATATACTATATTATATATTATGTATTGTATAATATATTATATTATATATTATATATTGTATAATATAGATTATATTATATTATGTATTATATATTATATACTATATTATATATACTATATTATATATAATATTATATATTATATTATCTATAACATATATAATATATTATATTATATAGTATATATAATATGGTATATATTATATAATTTATTATATATATTTCATATTATATATGATATGTTATATCATATATAATATATTGCATATTATATATTATATTGTATTATATTATATAATATATTGTATGTAATATATTATATAATAAATAATATATTATATATTACATATAATATATTATATATAACATATATTATATATTATATTATGTATAATATATTGTATATAATATATTATATAGTATATTATATTATATAATTTATATATAATTATATATATTATATATTCTATATATTATATAGAATATATAATATATATATTTATTTATATATATAAATAGGCCTATATATATTTATATACACGAGATATATATCAATTGATATATGACAAAAATGGCAACAGAGAAAATATTTTCAACAAGTGACTCCAGAACAATTGAACAAATAGGGAAATGATTTCCCTTTCCTTACCTCAAACCTTATATAACAATCAGAGATTGATTACGTCACTAAAAGTGAACATTTAAACTGTAAAGGGATTTTTAAAGATTTACTGATTTTATTTGAAAGGCAAAGTTACAAAAGGAAGGGTGGGGGAGAGAAGGAGTTTCTACTGCCCGAAGAGCTACAGTAATGGGGACTGAGCCAGACGGAAGCTGACATCACAGGCGGCAGCTTAACCTGCTGTGCCCCAACACTGGCCCCTGCACTGTAAAAAGTTCTAGAAGAAAACATAAAAGAAAGTCTGCATGAAAATAAGCAAGATACATAGACAAAAGGTGACAAATTGTATCTCATTTAAAAAATATATTTATTTATTTATTTTTTTTTGACAGGCAGAGTGGACAGTGAGAGAAAGAAACAGAGAGAAAGGTCTTCCTTTGCCGTTGGTTCACCCTCCAATGGCGGCAGTGGTCGGCGCACCGCGCTGATCCGAAGGTACGAGCCAGGTGCTTCTCCTGGTCTCCCATGGGGTGCAGGGCCCAAGCACTTGGACCATCCTCCACTGCCTTCCCAGGCCACAGCAGAGAGCTGGACTGGAAGAGAGGCGACTGGGACAGAATCCGGCGCCCCGACCAGACCAGGACTAGAACCCGGTGTGCCGGCGCCACAGGCAGAGGATTATCCTATTGAGCTGCAGCGCTGGCCAAAAAATTTTTAATTTACCCTCCAAAGAACACCGATAAGAAAATCAAAAAGAAAAGATTGCTTTTGAAACTTCAAAAGTATGTCTTTCTATTTGTCCTTTCTCTTAGTAAATTTTAGCTGTCACTCTCAGACCTGATAACCCTTCATCTCAATTCTCTCCATGAGTTGTAAATCCAGACCTTGTATTTTCCAGTTTCCCTGAAATCCACTTCTTCCTCCCTTTGCCTTTAGAGATTAGAAGATAAAAGCAAGGCCAGCACTGTGGTGTAGTGGGTTAAAGCTCTGGCCTGCAGTACCAGCATCCCATGTGGGCTCCAGTTCAAGCCCCAGCTGCTCCACTCCGATACAACTCCCTGCAAATGTGTCTGGAAAAGCAGTAGAAGATGCCCCAAGTCCTTGGGCCCCTGCACCCACGTGGAAGACCTGGATAAAGCTCCTGGCTCCTGGCTTCGGATTGGCACAGCTCCAGCTGTTGAGGTCAACTGGGGAGTGAACCAGCGGGTGAAAGACCTCTCTCTCTGTCTCTACCTCTCTCTGTAACTCTGCCTTTCAAATAAAAATAAATAAAAGAAGATAAAAGCAAAGTGGAAGGTAAACTCTGCCATTCTCTCCAACTTCTTGAAACTTATGTTTGTCTCTAGTCCAATCAAGTAAAAGATAACACTTGGCAATCACACTTTTATACCACTATCTCCTCTAACTAACTGAAGATTCATGTGCAAAACTAGATTCATACACATATATGAAATTCCTTTTTAACCACACTCCATAAAGTCTCTGTGTCTAAAAGGAATGTACACATTTCCTCTTGAATATTTGGCTAAAGTAAATCTGAACAAATAGTCTTTACAGCCTGAGCATTTCCACACACAGCTTTAACATCAGTGAATTTGAGTGTTTTTATTTGAAAAATTACAAAGATCAAAATAGAAACTATATGTGAATTGCATTTTTAACTACCTTGTGTGACAGCCATACAAGGAGTCTTGGACTTCAATTTCTAGATATGTGGCCAGGCAGGTATTCTGAAAGGCTCTCACTCTCAAATGCCACTACATCCTGGATTAATGATCATAAATAAAAATTTAATTAGTTAATGGAATCTCCAGAAATTTAGGTAAATCTCAAAGAAAATTTTGTTAAAAGATAGCAAGCTGGACCCAGTTCTGGGAACTTGGCAGTAAGTAAATACAGAAATGTCACCCTGATGAAAATATTATTTACTACCATCAAATCTGCTCTTGAGAAACTAAGCCTTGACCCTGAACAAAGTGCTGAGTCTGCAAGCCCAGTATTATCTTAGCATTATCAAAGGAAGTTCAAGGGTTTCGAGGCCAGGGGCACTCCTTGGGTCCCAGCAGGTACAAAAGAAAATCTACTGAAAAACACATCACTGATACGGACCCACAGGAACCTACAATAAGAACAATAAAATGTTAGCTCACTATGAAAAGCTACAAAACAAATAAGCAAGCAAGTCTGGGAAAGAATCAACAAACAAAAGTAGACACCCAAAGGCTCCAAATATCCTCAAAGAAAACTTAAAATAGCTACTATGAGATACTTAAATACATAAAAAATTGAATTTTTGAAATGAAAATAATGAGAAGGTATCAAAAATGACCTTATAGTTTTTTAAAGGGCCAAAATAACTTTCAGAAACAAAAATATAAGCATTAAACTTAAAATTTAATGAATGGGTTAAATAGCAGATTAGTCACAGCTGGAGAGACAATAATTATAAACTGAACATGAAGCTGAAGAAGTCACCCCAGCTATAGCACAGGAAGTGAGAAGATAAACATGTGAGATGTTCACAGCCGTGGGCAAGAGTGGTCCGCATCTAATCAGAGCACCAGGGGGGAAATAAAGAATGGAGAAGTAATGTCGAAGAGAAATGGCTTTCATGACTAAACAAATAAATCTTCATGAACAAGAAGCACAGGGACCAGTGTTGTGGCGTAACAGGGTAATCTACCACCTGCAGCACCCAGCATTCCGTGTCAGAGTGACAGTTCGAGTCCCTGCTGCTTGGCCTCCAGTCCAGCTTCCTGCTAATGTGCCTGGGAAAGCCGTAGAAGATGATGCAAGTGTCTGGGCCCTTGCCACCCATGTGGAAGACCTGGGCGTGGTTCCTGGCTCTTGGGTTCAGCCTCGCCTAACCTCAGCTATTGTAGGCTCTCTCTCCTCTCTTCTCTTTTCTCCTCTCCTCCCCACCTCTCCCCTCCCCTCCCCTCCCCTCTTCTGTCCTCTCCTCTCCTCTCTCTTCTCCTCTCCTATTCTCTCTCTCTCTTCTCTTTCTCTCTCTCTCCCTCTCTCCTTCCCTCCCTCCCTCCCTTCAAATAAAAGTATATGGAAGAGCAAAAGTACACTAAAACAATAAATTTAAGGGAATTGTCCTGTCAAATATTATGACTTCTCCTGGACTACAGTACACAAGATAGGGCAGTACTGGTACAGGAACCAACAATCTTAAATAGAAAGACCAGAAATGTTTCCTATGTATAGCAACTGCTGTACCCCAGCACTGCCCACAGGAGTATCACTGTTTCTTGTTGATTCTCCTGGACCAACCACAGCAGCCTACAGCACTCAGGGATCTGATGGTTTAAGTTTCATGGCACCATCCCTAGAGCCAGAAAAGTATCAATCACCACAAGGACTAAGAATAGAAAATAGGGAAAAGGAGACTCCCAAAAGTACAATGGGGAGTATAATAAATTGAATGGGAAATGGATACTGACGGGGGTGGGGGGGAGTGTCTACTCTATATTCTGCAGACCAGAGGAACATGGGTATCAACACAAAGCATTCACAAGCATAGCCATGCAGACACGCAGACAGACACAGCTGAGTAAGGGGCTATTTGTTTTACTCGAGCCCTCACTTTGTCACCATGTTTTTTGCTGCCAGGTGCATTCTATATAGTCCCATTCTACGTCCCTGTCTTAGTCCATTTGCTGTTGCTATAACAAATTACCTAATACTGCATCATTTACAAAACACAGGAGTTCGGAGTGCAGCTCTGCAGGTTGGGAAGTGCAAGAGCATAGCACCTGCTGGCTGCAGCCTCTCCTGGCAGACGGTATCACTGGCAGGACAGGGCGAGCAGGCCAGCTTGGTCTCCCTTCCGCTTCTCACAAAGCCACGAATGCCATCATGGGGCTCCCACCCTTGCGATCTCATCTAATCTTTTTACCATCTCCAAATACCATGAATATATGGCTTTGGGGATTAACTTTCAGCAGGGGGTTTGGAGGGGATAAACACCTAGGTCACAGCATCTGAAGAAGCATCTTTTTTCCCCAACTCAGCCCTCTCTCTGGGAATCACCAAAGGTAATCCGTTCTTACTACTTTAATGAAGCATTTCCCAAACTATGTTCAATAGAATCCAAGGACTTGGGATGCTACTGTGCACTACGCATTCTTTAAAATTCACTATTGGGACTGGCGCCAGGGCTCACTTGGTTAATCTTCTGGCTTGAGGGGCCGGCATCCCATATAGCTGCCGGGTTCTAGTCCCAGTTGCTCCTCTTCCAGTCAGCTCTCTGCTATGGCCCAGGAGGGCAGTGGAGGATGGCCCAAGTGCTTGGGCCCTGCACCCCATGGGAGACCAGGAGGAAACACCTGGCTCCTGGCTTCGGATCAGCGTGGTGCTGGCTGTAGCGGCCATTTGGGGAGTGAATCAATGGAAGGAAGACCTTTCTCTCTGTCTCTCTCTCACTGTCTAACTCTTCCTGTAAAAAAAAAAAAAAACCCTCTAAAAAATAATAAAATAAAAGTCATTTTTAAGTAAGTCTGGGGGCAGTTCATCTAAGTGCTGTGTTTTGACTGCAGTAGCGCTAGACCCAGGAGCCTTCTAACATGACAGTGGGCACTGGGAATCTTCCAGAATTGGATCCAGTTCCTGAGTTCGTAACACTTGCACTTTACACCAATGGCCCAGTCACCCTCCCTCCTACTGGTGGTGAGATTCACCAAAAGTAGACCTTATTTCCCTGGGAGCCGGTACCCCTTAGCTGTTTCCCTAGACCAGAGGCCCAGGGACGTGTTCGGGATCAACAGTGTAATCAGCTCCACACTACAGAGCCTGTCCCATCATTCAGCATCCACTGGCTGTCCGCTATCTCATAGGCCTTCTCTCACCTACTCAGAGCAGAGTCACACATAGCAAAGTACAACTAGAGAGTTTGCTTTTCTTTTCTCTCCTTTCTAACTTTCCTAGGGTGAGTTTATATTTGTCTTTTTTTTTTAGCTTTTATTTAAAAAATATAAATTTCCAAAGTATAGTTTATGGATTCCAATGGCTCCCCCCCTCACAACTTCCCTCCCTCCCGCTACCCTCCCCTCTCCCGCTCCCTCTCCCCTTCTGTTCATATCAAGATTCATTTTCAATTCTCTTTATACACAGAAGATCAGTTTAGAACATATTATGTAAAGATTTCAACAATTTGCCCTCACAAAGAGACACAAACTGAAATTATTGTTGGAGTACTAGTTATAGTATTAATTCACAATGTACAGTACATTAAAGACAGAGATCCTACATGATTTTTTTTAAAGAATTGATTAATTATCTATGCAATTTCCAATTTAACACCAAGATTTTTTAATCATTTGCAATTATCTTTATACACAGAAGATCGATTTAATATTATAGTATGTAAAGATTTCATCAGTTTGCACCCACACAGAAACACAAAGTGAAAAAATACTGTTTCATTACTAGTAATAGCATTATTTCACATTGGATAACACATTAAGGACAGATCCCTCATGAGACGTAAGTACACAGTGACTCCTGAAGTTGATTTAACAATTTGACACTCTTCTTTATGGCGTCAGTAATCTCCCCAGACTCTAGTCATGAGTTGCCGAGGCTATGGAAGCGTTTAGTGTTCGCCGACTTCGATCTTAATCCGACAGGGTCATAGTCAAAGTGGAAGTTCTCTCCTCCCTTCAGAGAAAGGTACCTCCTTCTCTGATGGCCCCGTTCTTTCCACTGGGATCTCACTCGCAGAGATCTTTCATTTAAGTCTTCATTTTTTTGTTTTTCACAGTGTCTTAACTTTCCATGACTAAAATATTCTCATGGGCTCTTGAGCCAGATCCGAATGCCTTAAGGGCTGATTCTGAGGCCAGAGTGCTATTTAGGACATCTGCCGTTCTATGAGTCTGCTATGTATCCCGCTTCCCATGTTGGATCATTCTCTCCCTTTTTCATTCTATCAGTCAGTATTAGCAGACACTAGTCTTGTTTGTGTGAACCATTTTACTCTTAGACCTATCAGTGTGATCAATTGTGAGCTGAAATTGATCACCTGGACTAATGAGATGGCCTTGGTACATGCCACCTTGATGGGAATGTATTGGAATCCCCTGGCACACTTCTAACTCTATCATTTGGGGCAGTTCCGATTGAGCGTGTCCCAAATTGTACATCTCCTCCCTCTCTTATTCCCACTCTCATATTTCACAGGGATCACTTTTCATTTAAAATTTAAACACCTACGGCTAATTGTGTGTTAGTTGCCAGATTCAACCCATAGTACTAGAACGAATACAAACAACAAGGGGAGATACTAAAATGGGTAAAGATTTAGATTGTACATCAACAGTTCAGACAGGAGCTGATCATGTCTTATTTTCTCATAGTGTTCATTTCGTTTCAACAGGTTTCCTCTTTGGTGCTCAGTTAATCATCACCAATCAGGGAAAACAAATGATATTTGTCTCTTTGGGACTGGCTTAATTCACTCAGCATGATGTCTTCCAGATACCTCCATTTTGTTGCAAATGATCGGATTTCATTGTTTTTGACTGCTGTATAGTATTCTGTAGAATACATGTCCCATAATTTCCTAATCCAGTCTACTGTTGATGGGCATTTGAGTTGGTTCCAGGTCTTAGCTATTGTGAACTGAGCTGCAATAAACATTAGTGTGCAGACGGCTTTTTGGTTTTCCAATTTAATTTCCTTTGGGTAAATTCCAAGGAGTGGGATGGCTGGGTTGTATGGTAGGGTTATATTCATGTTTCTGAGGAGTCTCCAGACTGACTTCCATAGTGGTTTAACCAGTTTGCATTCCCACCAACAGTGGATTAGTGTCCCTTTTTCCCCACATCCTCTCCAGCATCTATTGTTGGTAGATTTCTGAATGTGAGCCATTCTGACCGGGGTGAGGTGAAACCTCATTGTGGTCTTGATTTGCATTTCCCTGATTGCCAGTGATCTTGAGCATTTTTTCATGTGTCTGTTGGCCATTTGGATTTCCTCTCTGGAAAAATGTCTATTGAGGTCCTTAGCCCATCTCTTAAGTGGGTTGTTTGATTTAATGTTGTGTCGTTTCTTGATTTCATTGTAGATTCTCGTTATCAGCCCTTTATCTGTTGCATTGTTTGCAAATATTTTTTCCCATTCTGAAGGTTGCCTATTCACTTTCCTGACTGTTTCTTTTGCAGTACAGAAACTTCTCAGTTTGATGCGATCCCAATAGTTAATTTTGGCTTTGAGTGCCTGTGCTTTTGGGGTATTTTCCAAGAAGTCTTTGCCAGTACCTATATCTTGCAGGGTTTCTCCTATGCTCTCCAGTAATTTGATGGTGTCGGATCGTAGGTTTAAGTTTTTGATCCATGTTGAATGAATTTTTGTGTAAGGTGTAAGGTAGGGGTCTTGCTTCATGATTCTGCAGGTGGAAATCCAGTTTTCCCAGCACCATTTGTTAAATAGACTGTCTTTACTCCAGGGGTTAGTTTTGGGTCCTTGATCAAATATAAGTTGGCTGTAGATGTTTGGATTGATTTCAGGTGTTTCTATTCTGTTCCATTGGTCTATCCATCTGTTTCTGTACCAGTACCATGCTGTTTTGATTACAACTGCCCTGTAGTATGTCCTGAAATCTGGTTTTGTGATGCCTCCAGCTTTGTTTTTGTTGTACAAGATTGCTTTAGCTATTCGAGGCCTCTTATTCCTCCATACGAATTTCAGCATCATTTTTTCCAGATCTGAGAAGAAAGCCTTTGGTACCTTGATTGGGATTGCATTGAATCTGTAAATTGCTTTTGGGAGAATGGACATTTTGATGATGTTGATTCTTCCAATCCATGAGCATGGAAGATTTTTCCATTTTTTGGTATCCTCTTCTATTTCTTTCTTTAAGGTTTTATAATTTTCATCATAGAGATCTTTAACATTATTGGTTAAGTTTATTCCAAGGTATTTGATTGTTTTTGTGGCTATTGTGAATGGGATTGATTTTAGCAGTTCTTCCTCAGCCGTGGCATTGCTTGTGTATATAAAGGCTGTTGATTTTTGTGCATTGATTTTATATCCTGCTACTTTGCCAAACTCTTCTATGAGTTCCAATAGTCTCTTAGTAGAGTTTTTTGGGTCCCCTAAATAAAGAATCATATCATCTGCAAAGAGGGATAGTTTGAGTTCTTCCTTCCCAATTTGTATCCCTTTGATTTCTTTTTCTTGCCTAATAGCTCTGGCTAAGACTTCCAGAACTATATTGAATAGCAGTGGCGAGAGTGGGCATCCCTGTTTGGTGCCAGATCTCAGTGGGATTGCTTGCAGATTTTCCCCGTTCAATAGGATACTGGCCGTGGGTTTTTCATAAATTGCTTTGATTATATTGAGGAATGTGCCTTCTATACCCAGTTTGCTTAGGGTTTTCATCATGAAAGGGTGTTGTATTTTATCAAATGCTTTCTCCGCGTCTATTGAAATAATCATATGGTTTTTCTTCTGCTGTCTGTTAATGTGGTGTATCACGTTGATTGTTTTGCGAACGTTGAACCATCCCTGCATACCAGGGATAAACCCCACTTGGTCTGGGTGGATGATCTTTCTGATGTGTTGTTGCAATCTATTGGCCAGAATTTTATTGAGGATTTTTGCATCTATGTTCATCAGGGATATTGGTCTGTAATTCTCTTTCAATGCTGCATCTTTTCCCGGTTTAGGAATTAAGGTGATGCTGGCTTCGTAGAAAGAATTTGGGAGGATTCCCTCTTTTTCGATTGTTCTGAATAGTTTGAGAAGGATTGGAGTTAGTTCTTCTTTAAATGTCTGGTAGAATTCAGCAGTGAATCCGTCTGGTCCTGGGCTTTTCTTTGTTGGGAGGGTATATTTGTCTTATAATAAAGTTTTAAAGTGTTTTTTAAACTTAATCTTAAGTTAAACAATATTAGTCCAAATAGACCTCTACATAAAATTTCACTAACTTCCCCCCTAGGAATCTTTGGTTTAGAGTAGAAGAACACAGAACTAAGTCTAAAGACCTGGATTCCAGTCCTGGCTTCTCCATTTCCATCAGTGTGATGTTTAGAAGGGTCATTAATTGTTAAATCGCAGTTTTCTTATCTGTAAGTGTCTCAGTGTTTGCATGGGTCTGAATGTACTGGAAAGTTACTCTCCAAGGCAACAACGTTGACAGGTGGGATCCTTAAGTGGTGATTAGGTCATGAGGACTCTGCCCTTGTGGATGGATTAATGTCATTATCGAAGGAGTGGGTTCATTATTAAGAGAGAAGATGTGTCACAAAGTGAGTCTGACACTTTCATACCCTTCCATCTTCACATTGATGCTGCAAAAAGGCCCTCCCCAGATGCCTAATCTTGGATTCCCCAGCCTCCAGAACTGTGGGAAATCAATCTCTGTTCTTTATAAATTAGTCAGTCTAAGATATTCTGCTCTAGCAATTCAAAACAGACTGAGACAGTGCTATATATCTAAAGCACGGTTGTAATTATGCTTTGAATACTTTCAATCTGCACACCAATCCTAGGAATTTGCTGTATCTCCAGGAACACCTCCCCTACAGAGGAGGAGACTGAGCCACAGAGAGTGTAAGTAACTTGGCCAAGATCACACACCTGTCTAAGTGACCCTGCCTGAATTTGAACACAGAGAGCTGCTCTGAGCTTATACCCTTGACCGCTATGATGTGCTGCCTCCTAACAAGGATCATATACAAACCAAAGAATACTGTGTATATCAAGTAGTTTTCATTTTGCTACCCAGTCACAGACTACATGTGCCTGATAGGAAGGAATTGTGTTTTCACCATATTATGTCCTCTTCACTAGGCTTGTTCTCTAACAATAGTTAAAATACTACAATACTGAAATATTTCCATAACGAGCCACTCACTGGCCCAAGTCTCTTCCCCTAAGATATCCCCTGCTCTGCCCAAATCCAGCAATTAAGAGCTATGCCTTGACACAGCAGGGAGCCCCAGTCCCTATTTCAGAAATTCCAACAGATGTTCCATCTTTTAGGCAGGCAAGTGAGCCTCCAAGAGGCATAAATATTTGGAACACCATTCTCTAGAGGAAGTACTGGTAAACACTTGTTGAATGAATACAGTTGAGGTCAATTGTAGAAACGGAATTTGCACCCAGGTGCACTTGACTCCAAAACCTGTGATGTGCACCCCCAGGAGACCCGGCACCCACAAGCATCAGCATCTTTAGGGGTTGAGCCTTGAGAGGCAGAACAAAGCTTACCCTGGACTCAACAGCACAGACGAAAATCCTCAGTGCCTACGTGCCCTGCAAGATCCCCGTCACCCTGCCTCCCTGGCTCCCTGGCTCCCTCTCTGTCCACGTTCCAGCTGCAGTGACCTCTCTCTGTTCCTTGCCCACACTTGGTTTCTCCGGCTTGGAAATCTAGGCTCCTCATCATTCAGCTCACGTCTGAAACGTCATCTCCTCAGACTGGCCTCCCAAGATCACTACACCTGAGACTACCATTCTCCCAACCTCCACACCCTCATCACAGTCATCTGAAAGATGACCCTTTCTCTTCCTTCAGGCCACTAGCATAAGTGTCATGAGGCCAGGGTCCAGTCTCTCCTTTCCACTGGTGTATCCACAGCTTCAGGCACCTTTCTGAATAAGTTAATGAGGAACAAGTATAGATATTCAGGAAGAATAGTTTAAGTAAACCAAAGCCAGATGGTTCTGAAATACAGTAGAAAGCATCCAAGAGAGTCAATTCTGGTGGACATTTACCTTTTGTCAATGTTAAATGATCACCTGCTTCTACCAGGCTCTATCCTAGGGCCTGGAGATGCACAAGGGAACAAGCAGAGAAAAAAATGCAAACTTTATGGAGTTTTTCTAGTATGGGGATCTAGAGTAAAGGGAAGAGAAGTGAAAGGCCAGGACACAAAAGTAACATGAGCAAATGAGAAGGGGATCATGGGAGGGCTTTGGGGAGAGACAAGCTCTGTTCTTTGAGCATAAACTGGCGAGTGCAGGGAAGGGGAGCTGTGGCACAGGGAGTTCGGATGCTATTGAGTTGCACTAACACAGGCACAAGTGCCGAGTAGCTAGGTCTAGAGCGATCCAGGTAGAGGTGGGGAGAAGAGGTGTCCCAGAATCAGTCATAAGGGCATGAACATTTGGGGCTGGCCTTGTGGTGCAGTAGGTTAAGCTGCTGTGTGTAATGCCAGCATCTCATATTGGCTCCAGTTCAAGGCCAAGCTGCTCCACTTTCAATCCAGCTCCCTGATGATGTGACTGTAGGGAAGCAGTGGAAGACGGCCCAAGTGCTTGCATCCACATGGCCACATGGGAGACCCAGGTGATGCTCTCAGCTCCTGGCTTCAGCCTGGCTCACACTTGGTCATTGTGGCTGTTTGGGGAGTGAAGCAACAGATGGAACATCTCTCTTCTCTCTCTCTGTAACTCTGCCTTTCAAGTAAATAAAGGTAAAATAAATACATTTTTTAAAAAGACCATGGTTGTCTGAAATCAGGGCCAGTAGCTATGGAGAGAAAGAAATGACCTCAAACCTTTTTGCTAATGATTACACACTATAGGAGCAGGGACAGCTAGACGTGGAGGAGGGCATAGGAGCACGTTAAGAAAGGAAGATGGAACTGTGGCTATGGGCACAAATGCAATATATCATGGAGACACACAGCACCAGCAGACGGGATAGGAGACCAAAAAGGAGGCATGGAGGAAGTCCCTCTGGCTGCTCCTGCCTTGGAGGAGCTGTGTCTCCAGTGCATCCTTCCGAAGGCAAACTCCCTACGAGTCAAGGTCAGCTGTCATGGGCATGAGGCCTGCACAATCACACGAGCCCCCTTCTGGAAAGGGCCCCTGCACTTAGTTGAATGCAGTATTGTCAGTGTCTTGAATTCCTAATAATTTGGGGCCAGTACTGTGGCATAGTACGTTAAGCCTCTGCCTGTGGGGCCAGCATCCCATATGGACACCAGTTCATGTCCCAGCTGCTCCTCTTCCAATGCAGCTCTCTGTTATGGCCTGGGAAAGCAGTGGAAGATGGTCCAAGTGCGTGGGCCCCTACACCTGCGTGGGAGACCCAGAAAAAGTCCCAGGCTCCTGGCTTTGGATTGACTCAGCTTTGGCCATTGCAGCTATTTAGAAAGTGAACCAGTGGGTGGAAGACCTCTCTGTCTCTCCCTCTCTCCGTCTATAACTCTGCCTCTCAAATCAATAAATAAATCTTTTTTAAAATCCTGATCATTTTAACAGGGGGCCACACATTTGCACTCTGCTCCAGGACTCACAAATCATGCAGCTGTTTCTGCTGACACACCCAGGACTCACTTGATGCCACAAAACACTAAGATGGTGTTGTTGGGACACCCCCAGGGAAGAAGATACTGTATCCATCTGTGCTCAGCAGCACCACAATGACTATGAGAACGTTAGCCCTCCACCCAGGGTTGTTGCTGGCCTCTTTAAAGTATAAAAGGAAAAGGACAACACAAACAAAATCTGTGGTGGAAAAATACAGCATTCCCTCTTTCCACAGTTATCTCTGCCTTCCAAAAAACAATGCACCCAGGAACAGCCCCAGCCACCATGGTAGTCCTGTTGATTGGTATCAAAAATTGGGCCCCGGCCATAGCCATGATTGACTCTGAAGCACAGAAAGAAACGCATTAATAATGACTTATCTGTTCATTCTCTTTACTCACTCTTCATCCATGTACCCAGACTAGCAACTAGACATTAGAAAATTAAATTTGAAACAACTCCTCCATTCTAGGTAATAGACCCAATTCTCCCTCACCTGATTCTAGGTCTGTGGCTAAAACAAGCTAAGCATCTATTCATTTCATTTTTAAATATCACGTGATCCATGAGGAGGTGTCAAAAAGGAGAATTCACAAAACTGACGCTGGAATGCACCAAACACAACAAGATGAATAGACTTTGTTCCTGACTGCATGGCTATTTGGCCTTTGTGGACTATCTTAGAAATTTAAAAAATAAATAAATAAAAAGGAGCACTAGCAGTTTACTGAGTCAGCAAATCCATCTTACGGCATCAGAATAACACTCTGTGGTGTATCAGATCCCCAAAACATGGGCAGCCTCTCCCCCAGGATCTATAGTAAGAAACAGATGCTGAGAGTACTTACATTTATACTAGAACACTTTTAAGTATTAAGGAATCCAATCAACTTATAACCAAATATATAAGCGGGCTTCCAAAGCCATTAGAAAAATGGAGTTAAAAGATAATGTACATTTTCCATGAACCCTCTGAAGCCCCCTACTAGCTCCAAGCATCATAATCATATTCTTGAAAAAGCTGTGGCTGAAGCTGAATTTTCCAGAACTTCCCTGGTTCACATCTCTCATAATGGACAAGACACTGAATGGTCTTCAGCAATTGCTACCTCTCTTACATCAGTGCCCTTGCCACCCAACACCAGAGCTCCAAATGTGAGGTCCTTCCATTCATCAGACCTTAAACCAACCAGAAAATGATTCTCCCCCTCCCCTGCCCAACCACCTCCTCCTCCACTCTCTCTTGGGCATGCACAATTGAAAAGTAACAAGTTAAAAAAGAAAAGTTGGACATTGTTGAGAGAGTTAAATAACTGGCAGATGATCAAGGAAACTGAAGCTAAACAGTCACTCCAAATGGGAAGCATGCAGGGTCCTGTGCCTTGGGCAGGACACATAGCAGCACTGACCCAGATGTCACTGACAAACACCATCAGATACAACTCCGTCCAGTGGAAGGCCCTGGAGCTCTGGGAACAAGCTGTGCAGATACTTCCATGTACCCCCTCATGTCTGGGTGTCTCTGGTTGAACCCATCAAGATGAAACTGTTCCTTTGAGCAGAAGGCAGTCATGATCATCCTGGAAAAAAGAGCTTTGGTATGAGGCCACTCAACCTATCTATCACCCACTCATGTCCTCCCCCCACCAGATTAGCCTTACTTCCAAGAAATTCACATGGGCTTGGGACAAAGCCCCACTAAGAGCAAAGTGTTATTTTGCTTTGCATTGTTGCTACAGCACATATGTCACCTGAGGTTAGATTCTCCCATTTCTCCTAAAACAAGAGACCCATACATATCACTTTCCATTATGAGTAGAAAAGGGGGAGAGGGAAACTATGAGAATTTATTTGCTTTCAAGAATTAGTTCCCCATGGGTTAAAATGACAAATGAAGAAGACAAAATCGGTTTTTCTTGGCAATTAGCTAATGAGACTTGAACGTTCTCACGTATGAAAGGACGTCCTTCCTCCAGCAGGTGTTTTTGACATACTGAATTAACAACAGGAGCTAAAGTTTGTGTTTTTTATGACCCAATTTTCAGTGCATACCCTTGTTTTGAGATAACACAACTGATACACTAAAAAAAGATTTGCAGTCAGATCTGTACTTATGTTATTAAAATAAGAGGTTATATTAAAAGAAATTTATTTTCCCTTGCCACTCCTTTATAAAACATTAAGCACTTTGAAAGTCATGACTTGTTTCTCTTCAAAAGAGAACTGAATTTAAGAGGGATGCTTATCTAAGTCCTTTTAGATTTGGAAAGTAATTCCCAAGATAGGCCTATATTCATTTCAAGTGAAAATTTTACCTAACAGAGGCGGCCACATGATTAAAATTGAAGGTACTTTGAAATGTTTTAGATTTTACCTTGCAAAAAAAAAAAAAAGATGATCCTCGAAAAATCTGGCTTCCCTTCTGGCCCAGTGCTGACTATGACCTTGAAAAACTGCAGCCCTGGAACCAACTGCTTACAGGACCACACAGAGATCTTCTCCCAAGACTGCAAAGGTTGAGGAGCCCACCAATCCTCTACCTTAAAGGTTACAAAGCTGCGGTTGTCCAGATGACCTCATTATCTTATTTAAGTAATGCACATTTAAATTAGAGAACTCTCCAAGCATCACTAGGGATCCATTGTAAATCCATTGTAAAATTTTTCATTGACATCTCTCTCCTCCCTTTGCTTTCGTGGTAGGACTTTCTTGTTTGTGTCTTAGAGTCACAAGACAACCACTAGGAACCCAGCAAGGAGCATCTTGCTGTGGTGCATTACAGACTCATGTCTAGTGAGTGCACCAGCCTTGGTAGATCATGAAGCAGTCCTTTCAGAGTCTTGCCAGAAACTGGAAACAAAAACTAGAATCAGTGCTCGAAATGTTTGGCCTACCAACATCACCAGGGCTCATTTCGTTTACAGATGAGGTTTGCCAAAACTTCAAGAAAAGCATGGTCCCTCTCTCTCAGAAAATATTTCAAAGAATAAAAAAGCCATCAGCTAGATTTACCAAATCAACAACAAATTTGATAACAAAACCAAAGAAGTACAGTGCAATAAAAGAAGATTAGACTAACTTTCACTGTTCACATAGATAGGAGAGTTCCAAAATATAAAAAAAATCAAGTCCAATAGCACATCTATAAAATTACATCATAACCATTTGAAGTTTACCCAAGGGGCAAAGAAAGGTCAACATCAGGAGATCTATTAAGATGTAACTCACACTGATGAAGGGAGAAGAACCTCAAATGGTGTTGACAAATCATGTGTTAGAATTGAATATTCATTCATAATTTCTAAAAGTTCTTAGTGGCCGGCACCGCGGCTCACTTGGCTAATCCTCCGCCTGTGGTACTCCAGGTTCTAGTTCCAGTTGGGGCACTGATTCTGTCCCAGTTGCTCCTCTTCCAGTCCAGCTCTCTGCTGTGGCCCAGGAAGGCAGTGGAGGATGGCCTAAGTGCTTGGGCCCTGCACCCGCATGGGAGACCAGGAGGAAGCACCTGGCTCCTGGCTTTGGATTGGCGCAGTGCACCGGCTATAGCAGCCATTTTGGGGGTGAACCAACGGAAGGAAGACCTTTCTCTCTGTCTCTCTCTCTCTCACTGTCTAACTTTGCCTGTCCAAAAAAAAAAAAGTTCTTAGTGAACACTCAGTAGGAGGAAAAATTTTAATATGATAAAAAAAAGTATCCACCAAAAGCTTAGAGCAAACATCCTTCATCATAATGAAAATTTAGAAATATTGCAATTACTAGAAATAAAATGAAGATGTCTGCTATCCCTGTTGCTATTCAATATCATTGCAGAGGTCCTAGGAAACGCAGTAAGACAAGGGGCAGAAAGGATATTAAATTGCTACTATTTGCAATTAATAGCCTTTACTACTTACAAATGCAGGATAATCTACAGACCAACTATTAAAAGCAACACAACAGATTCACTGGCTACAAAATCAATATAAGACCAACAACCCCCACACACACACCAGCAATAACAAGTATAGAATGCAAAGGAGGTGTGTACACATGCAATTCATATTTACAATATATCTAACAAAAGATTTTTAGAGGAAATTACAAAATATTATGAAAGAATATAAAAGAAATCTCAAATAAACAGATATCTTCTTCATGGTTGGGAATCTGAAAGAAACTACATTTTTTTCTCAATAAGATCAGTATGATTCTAATCCCAGTGATAGAGTAGAACTTAATAAAATGATTCTGAAGTTCTTGTGGCAGAACAAAATTCCAAGAAGAATCAATATAATTCTAAAAATAAATAACAAAGACAGCAACCCTGTCAGAGTTGCAACACTATGTAAGGAGGTAAAGAAATTAATGAAACAGAATCAGAAGCCTGGAAATATGGTACAGAAATCCCATTTACCATGATTTTGCTTCCACAGTTTCAGTTACCCTAAGTCTACCAGGTTCAAAGATATTAAGTGGAAAATAAACAACTCATAACTTTTAGGTCGTGAGTGGGGCTAGGCACTGTAGCACAGTGGATTATGTCACTGTTGGGACATCCGCTCCCCATAGCAGAGCACAGGTTCATGTCTGAGCTATTCTGCTTCTGATCCAGCTTCCTGCTACTGCTGAGAGACAGCAAAAGATGGCCCAAGTGCTTGGATCCCTGCCGCCCACATGGGAGACTGAGATGGAGTCCCAGGCTTCTGGCTTTGGCCTGGCCTAGCTCTGGCTGTTGCAGCCATTTGTGGAGTCAAACAGCAGATACTAGACATCTTGGTCTCTCCCTCTCTCTGTAACTCTGCCTTACAATAACTTAGCAGACCCAATAAAGCCATGTTCTTCTGCTTCTTCTTCTTTTTTTTTTTTTTTTTTTTTGACAGGCAGAGTGGACAGTGAGAGAGAGACAGAAAGAAAGGTCTTCCTTTGCCGTTGGTTCACCCTCCAATGGCCACCGTGGCTGGCGCGCTGCAGCCGGCGCACAGTGCTGATCCGAAGCCAGGAGCCAGGTGCTTCTCCTGGTCTCCCAAGGGGTGCAGGGCCCAAGCACTTGGGCCATTCTTCACTGCACTCCCAGGCCACAGCAGAGAGCTGGCCTGGAAGAGGGGCAACTGGGACAGAATCCAGCGCCCCGACCAGACCGGGACTAGAACCTGGTGTGCCGGCACCGCTAGGCAGAGGATTAGCCTAGTGAGCCACGGTGCCAGCCGAAAGCCATGTTCTAAACCAGCAGTGAAGAACCCAAGGAGCACCTCTGGTTTACTGGACAGAATCGACAAACGATGTCCCCAGTGGCTTCACAGCATCACTGGACAAGACATGAGAACAAAGGTGTGCTAGCAGCTAGGCTCCCAAACCCCCATGTTCATTTTACCCACTAGGCCAACTGCACCCCCAAACCTGGAGAAGATAAAATAGAAGATCGATGGCTTGGGGGCACCTGCCTGGTTGTGGGCAGGAGTGTCTTTGTAAAAATAGGAGGATTTAAGTAAATGTCTTCACTCTGAAGGTGAGATTCCCAGATTTTTTGTGGACTTGATCCCAGAATTCTGACAGCCTGGCTTATATGATGTTTCAGTCATGGAAAGTCAGGGCCAGTGCTGTAGCACAGTGGGCTGGGCTTTCAACTGCAGTGCCAGCATCCCATATGGGCAACGGTTCTAGTCCCAGCCACTCCACTTCCAATCCAGCTCTCTGCTATGGCCTGGGAAGGCAGTGGAAGATGGCCCAAGTCCTTGGGTCCCTGCTACCCATGTGGGAGACCCAGAGGAAGCACCTGGCTCTTGGAGTCAGATTGGCTTAGCTCCAGCTATTGCAGCCATTTGAGGAATGAACCAGCAGATGGAAGACCATTCTCTGTGTCTCCCTCTCACTGTCTGTAACCTCTCAAAAAAATAAACAAAATCTTTAAAAAAATAAAGACATGGAAAGTCCTTTCTAGGGAATATATTCAACCTAAGAAAAAGAGCTAAAGAAAATGGCAGTGGGTATTTCTAAACAAAAGGCCCAGCAGGTCCCCCTGTAATGAGGCCTGTAGTTAGCAGGTCAGACTTAGTACCCCCTTCAAACATGACAGGATTGGATGATCAAGGACATGCAGGCACTTTTTCAAAGCCCTCTAATTGAAAGACAGGAGCTAAAAAAACATTTCAGACTGCGGAGCTGTGGCAGTCGCCTCATCATCATCTGCTGTGGCTCATGCCCCTGCATCTCCGGCTTCTGCACAAGGGACCCCACCACCACCCCCTCCTCTGCCTAGGGAGCTGCTGCCACCACCGAGCTGTGAGGGCTACTGAGCTGCGTCCTCACTGCCAGCTTCCCATCCCGCCCACACAGGCACTCCTCTAACTGCTCAGCCCCACCTCGGGATCAAAACAGAAGAGAAGCAAAGTTCAACAAAAGTGTATTATGTTTCGAGTTCCTTTTTAAATGGAGAAAAAAATGATGGAGACTATGGATAGAAGCAAATGGAATTCAATTGCAGGATTTCCTCCACATGTCGAGCATCTTGAAGAGTTTGAAGGAGTTAGTGGAGGGGATGGGAACGCGACCCAGGTGGGAAGAGTCTGGCCGTCTTCCTATTGAGCTCTTATAAGTGCCTTTTCCAGACTGACTCATTTGGATGATTTTACCGGTGAAAAAAAGGGTCTGGCTTCTTCTCTGAAGTTTTCAAGGAGCACTCCAGAGCTTTGGGTCAGCTGATGGCTCTTGAGATGAATATATGGAGCAGTAACCAGGCAAATACGCTGAAGGCAGTACAGCTCATGAATAGACTCTCTCAGCCCAGCACCCTTAGGTTCGTGGGTGGGTGCGCACATCAAGGACAATTGCGAACATTTACAGATTAGATCAACTCCAGGAACCTGAAACAGTTGGCAGACTGTGACCCGCATTTGCCCTGGCCCGTGAGCGTGAAACTTCACTGCAAAGGCATTTTTCATCGGGGCCTCGCGCCCCAGAACTGCCCATTAAAGAGAAAAGAGAAGGGTTCCTCTGCAGTGGTGGCTGACTTTGGCCTGCCCGAGAAGATCCCTGATGTCACCATGGGGCGTGGGAAGCAGGCTGTGTGGGCTCTCCTTTCTGGATAGCACCAGAGATGTTCAGAGACGAGCCCGCCCTATATGAAAAGGCAAACACGTTCTCTTGCGGTACCATCCTCTGCGATTCATTGCTCACATCCAGGCTGATCCGGACTATCTTCCTGGCACACAGAATTTTTGGGCTGGATCATGACGCTTTCTGGCACACAGATGTGAGACTGTCCCCCGGACGTTCTGCAGCTTACCTCAACTATTGCAATATGGACCCCATACTGGAGCCTGGGAAGACCCTCAAGAAAATTCTGAGCCACCTACAAGAAGAAGAACCAGAGAAAGACAGAAAAATGCAGTCCACAGCCAAGGGATTCCTAGAGAAAGCAACTAGATAAAGCAACTGAGCTCATTGGCTGACATGATCCTTCATAAGTCCCCATGCCCAAGCCCAAGAGGTACCATCTGGCTATCGTGAAGCCAGTCAGATATCTTCTCCCATAAGCCCCCACATACAGTGAGCATCTTGGATCCCTATTACCAGCCACAACAAGATGGTTCTGACCACGTTCCCAGTGTCAACCTCTTTAGCACTCACCAGGACCTCAAGGGCAGCAAGATCCAATAGAAATGGCCTCAACTCTCCAGTTAAAAGATACACTGGCTTAAAAAGCAAGACCCATATATTTGCTGCCTACTAGAAGCACATCTCACCAACAAAGATACACACAGACTGAAAGTCAAAGGATGGAGGGGCTAGTGCTGTGGTGCTGTGGGTTAAAGCCATGGCCAGCAGTGCCAGCGTCCTATATGGATGCCGGCTTGATTCTCAGCTGCTCCACTTCTGTTCCAGCTCCCTGCTGATGAGCCTGGGAAAGCAGTGGAAGATGGCCCAAGTGCTTGGGCCCATGCAATCATGTGGGAGATCCAAAAGACTCCTAGTTCCTGGCTTCAGACCAGTTCAGCCCTGGCCATTGCAGCTATTTGGAGAGTGAACCAGCAGATGGAAGACCTCGCTCTATGTCTCTACCTCTCTCTGTAACTCTTTCAAAAAATAAAATAAATCTTAAAAAAAGTAAAGGTATGGAAAAAAGAAGATATTCCATGCTAATAGAAACCAAAAAAGTACTGATGTTGACATCCTAGTATCAGGTAACATAGACTTTAATATAAAAATTGTTAAAAGGCATGAAGAAGGGAACTATGAAATGATTAAGGGACCTACTCAACAGGAAGATGTGACTATAATAAATGTATACACACCCAATTTCTGGGCACCTGGTTAAACGGAAATGTTAATGGACCTAAAGGGAGACACAGACTCCAATACAATAGTAATGGGGGACTTCAATGCCCTACTTTCAGCAATGGACAGATCAAACAGAAAGAAAATAAGCAAGAAAACAACAGAGTTAATCAACACTATAGATCAAATGGACCTACCGGATATCTACCGAACATTTTACCCCACAGTGGCAGAATACACATTCTTCTCATCAATGCATGGAACTTTCTTTAAGGTAGACCATATGCTAAGCCATAAAGCAAATCTCAACAAATTCAAAAAAAGTGAAATCATACTATGGAATAAAGCTGGAAATCAACAACTCAAGAATCTCCAGATCACATGCAAATAAATGGAGATTGAACAATCACAGAAGAAGTCAAAAGAGAAATCAAAAATTTTCTGGAAACAAATGAAGATGACAATATATCATATCAAAACTTATGGGATATAGCAAAAGCAGTATTAAGATCATGCCAGGGGATTCCAATACAATCCATCAGGGTAGCATGTACCAATGCCATCTTACTAGTCCAAGTGATCAATTTCAGTTCACAATTGATCACACTGGTAGGTCTAAGAGTCAAAGGGATCACACAAACAAGACTAGTGTCTGCTAATACTAACTGATAGAATAAAAAAGGGAGAGAACGATCGAGCATGGGAAGTGGGAGACACAGCAGACTCATAGAATGGCAGATGTCCTAAACAGCACTCTGGCCTCAGAATCAGCCCTTAAGGCATTTGGATGTGGCTGAAGAGCCCATGAGAGTATTTTAGGCATGGAAAGCCAAGACACTCTGGAAAAAAAAAAAAAGAAGAAGACCTAAATGAAAGATCTCCATGAGTGAGATCCCAGTGGAAAGAATGGGGCCATCAAAGAAGGAGGTACCTTTCTCTGAAGGGAGGAGAGAACTTCCACTTTGACTATGACCCTGTCGGAATAAGATCGAAGTCAGCAAACCCTAAAGGCTTCCATAGCCTCGGCAACTCATGACTAGAGCCTAGGGAGATTACTGATGCCATAAACAAGAGTGTCAAATTGTTAAGTCAACAACAGGAGTCACTGTGTACTTACTTCTCATGTGGGATCTCTGTCCTTAATGTGTTGTCCAATGAGAAGTAATGCTGTAACTAGTACTGAAACAGTATTTTACACTTTGTGTTTCTGTGTGGGTGCAAACTGATGAAATCTTTACTTAATGTATACTAAATAGATCTTCTGTATATAAAGAGAATTGAAAATGAGAAAAAAAACTTGGTGTTAAATTGGAAAGTGCATAGAAAATTAATCAATTTTAAAACAAATCATGTAGGATCTCTGTCCTTAATGTGCTGTACATTGTGATTTAATGCTATAACTAGTACTCCAACAGTATTTTTCACTTTGTGTTGCTATTTGAGGGCAAACTGTTGAAATCTTTACTTAATATACACTAAACTGATCTTCTGTATATAAAGATAATTGAAAATGAATCTTGATGTGAATGGAAGGGGAGAGGGAACAGGAAAGGGGAGGGTTGTGGGTGGGAGGGGAGTTATGGGGGGCAGCCATTATAATCCATAAGCTGTACTTTGGAAATTTATATTCATTAAATAAAACCAAAAAAAGCAGTATTAAGAGGGACGTTTATAGCAATTTGTGCCTACATGAAAAAATTGCAACGGTACCAAATAAATGAGCTATCAATGCATCTCAAGGACCTAGAAAAACAACAAACAAGCCAAAAATTAGTAGGAGGAAAGAAATAATTAATACTAGAAGATAAACAAAATTAAAACCAAAAAATATACAAAGAATCAGTGAGATGAAGAGCTGGTTTTTTGAAAAATAAACAAAATTGATACATCATTGACATAACTATACAAAAACAAAGAAGACCCAAATCAATAAAATCAGAGATGAAAGGGGAAATGTAACAACAGATACCACAGAAATATAAAGAATCATCAGAAATTATTACAAAGAGGTATATGTGAAAAAATTGGGAAACCTAGAAGAAATGGATAGATTCCTAGAAACACACAAAATTGAGTCATGAGGATATAGAAAACCTAAACAGACCAATAACCAAGATGGAAATTGAATCATTAATAAAGACCCTCCAAAAAAAGAAAAGCCCAGGACCAGATGGCATCAGGATTAAATTCTACCAAGCATTTAAAGAACTAATTCCAATTCTTCCCAAGCTATTTGAAAGGGAAGGAATCCTCCCAAACTCCTTCTATTAAGCCTGTATCACCTTAATACCTAAAACTGAAAAAGATGCAACAAAGAAAGAGAACTATACACCAATATCCCTGGTGAAAAAAGATACAAAAGTCCTCAACAAAACATTAGCTAATCAAATCCAACAACACATTAAAAAGATCATTCACCCAGACCAAGTAGGATTTATTCCTAGTATGCAGGGATGGTTCAACATTTGAAAATCAATCAATGTGATACATCACTTTGACAAATTGAGGAACAAAACCATATGGTTATCTCAATAGATGCAGAGAAAGCATTTGATAAAATACATCTTTCTGCAGCACTGAAAGAGAATTGCAGACCAATATCCCTGATGAACATAGATGCAAAAATCCTCAATAAAATTCTGGCCAATAGAATGCAACAATACATCAGAAAGATCATCCACCCAGACCAAGTGGGATTTATCCCTGGTACACAGGGATGGTTCAGTGTTTGCAAAACAATCAACGTGATACACCACATTAACAGACTGCAGAAGAAAAACCATATGATTATCTCAATAGACACGGAGAAAGCATTTGATAAATACAACACCCTTTCATGATGAAAACTCTAAGCAAACTGGGTATGGAAGGAACATTCCTCAATACAATAAAAGCAATTTATGACAAAACCACGGCCAGCATCCTATTGAATGGAGAAAAGTTGAAAGTATTCCCATTGAGATCTGGAACCTGACAAGGATGCCCACTCTCACCACTGCTATTCAATATAGTTCTGGAAGTTTTAGCCAGAGCTATTAGGCAAGAAAAAGAAATTAAAGGGATACAAATTGGGAAGGAAGAACTCAAACTATCCCTCTTTGCATATGATATGATTCTTTATTTAGGGGATCCAAAGAACTCTACTAAGAGACTATTGGAACTCATAGAAGAGTTTGGCAAAATAGCAGGATATAAAGTCAATGCACAAAAATCAAAAGCCTTGGTATACACAGGCAATGCCACGGCTGAGGAAGAACTTCTAAGATCAATCCCATTCACAATAGCTACAAAAACAATCAAATACCTTGGAATAAACTTAACCAAGGATGTTAAAAATCTCTACGATGAGAATTACAAAACCTTAAAGAAAGAAATAGAAGAGGATACCAAAAAATGGAAAAATCTTCCATGCTCATGGATTGGAAGAATCAATATCATCAAGATGTCCATTCTTCCAGAAGCAATTTATAGATTCAATGCAATACCAATCAAAATACCAAAGACATTCTTCTCAGATATGGAAAAAATGATGATGAAATTCATATGGAGACACAGGAGACCTCGAATAGCTAAAGCAATCTTGTACAACAAAAACAAAGCCGGAGGCATCACAATACCAGATTTCAGGACATACTACAGGGCAGTGGTAATCAAAACAGCATGGTACTGGTACAGAAACAGATGGATAGAAAAATGGAACAGAATAGAAACACCAGAAATCAATCCAAACATGTACAGCCAACTTATATTTGATGAAGGATCTAAAACCAATTCCTGGAGTAAGAACAGTCTATTCAATAAATGGTGCTGGGAAAATTGGATTTCCACGTGCAGAATCATGAAGCAAGACCCCTACCTTACACCTTACACAAAAATTCACTCAACATGGAGTGAAGACTTAAATCTATGACCTGACACCATCAAATTATTACAGAGCATTGGAGAAACCCTGCAAGATATAGGCACTGGCAAAGACTTCCTGGAAAAGACCCTGGAGGCGCAGGCAGTCAAAGCCAAAATTAACAACTTGGATTGCATCAAATTGAGACGTTTCTGTACTGCAAAAGAAACAGTCAGGAGAGTGAAGAGGCAACCGACAGAATGGGAAAAAAATCTTTGCAAACTATGCTACAGATAAAGGATTAATAAACAGAGTCTACAAAGAGATCAAGAAACTCCACAACATCAAAACAAACAACCCACTTAAGAGATGGGCCAAGGACCTCAATACACATTTTTCAAAAGAGGAAATCCAACTGGCCAGCAGACACATGAAAAAATGTTCAGGATCACTAGCAATCAGGGAAATGCAAATCAAAACCACAATGAGGTTTCATCTCACCCCAGTTAGAATGGCTCACATTCAGAAATCTACCAACAAAGATGCTGGAGAAGATGTGGGGAAAAAGGACACTAACCCACTGTTGGTGGGAATGCAAACTGGTAAAGCCACTATGGAAGTCAGTCTGGAGATTCCTCAGAAACCTGAATATAACCCTACCATTCAACCCAGCCATCCCACTCCTTGGAATTTACCCAAAGGAAATTAAATTGGAAAACAAAAAAGCTGTCTGCACCTCAATGTTTATTGCAGCTCAATTCACAATAGCTAAGACCTGGAACCAGCCCAACTGCCCGCCAACATTAGACTGGATAAAGAAATTATGGGACATGTGCTCTATAGAATACTATACAGCCGTCAAAAAATGAAATCCTATCATTTGCAACAAGATGGAAATCTGGAAAAAATTATGCTGAGTGAATTAATCCAGTCCCAAAGGGACAAATATCATATGTTCTCCCTGATCGGTGACAACTAACTGATCACCAAAGGAGAAACCTGTTGAAGCGAAACGGACACTATGAGAAACAATGACTTGATCAGCTCTTGTCCTGACTGTTGATGTACAATGTAATACTTCATCCATTTTAGTATTTTTTTGTCCTACTTAATATTATTGGTTGAACTCTGTAATTAACACACAATTATTCTTAGTTGTTTAAATTTTAACTGAAAAGTGATCCCTGTTAAATATAAGAGTGGGAATAGGCCGGCGCCATGGCTCAATAGGCTAATCCTCCGCTTTGCGGGACCAGCACACCAGGTTCTAGTCCACGTCGGGGCACTGGATTCTGTCCCGGTTGCCCCTCTTCCAGGCCAGCTCTCTGCTGCGGCCCAGGAGTGCAGTGGAGGATGGTCCAAGTCCATGGGCTCTGCACCCCATGGGAGACCAGGAGAAGCACCTGGCTCCTGGCTTCGGATCAGCGCAGTGCAGCGGCCACAATGAGCTGGCCATGGCGGCTATTGGAGGGTGAACCAACAGCAAAAGGAAGACCTTTCTCTCTGTCTCTCTCTCTCTCTCTCACTGTCCACTCTGCCTGTCAAAAACAAAAAAGAGAGTGGGAATAAGAGAGGGAGGACATGTAAAATTTGGAACATGCTCAATCGGACTTGCCCCAAATGGTGGAGTTAGAAACGTGCCAGGGGATTGATTCCAATACAATCCCATCAAGCTGGCATGTACCAATGCCATCTCACTAGTCCAAGTGATCAATTTCAGTTCACAATTGATCACACTGATAGGTCTAAGAGTCAAAGGGATCACACAAACAAGACTAGTGTCTGCTAATACTAACTGATAGAATAAAAAAGGGAGAGAACGATCGAGCATGGGAAGTGGGAGACACAGCAGACTCATAGAATGGCAGATGTCCTAAACAGCACTCTGGCCTCAGAATCAGCCCTTAAGGCATTTGGATGTGGCTGAAGAGCCCATGAGAGTATTTTAGGCATGGAAAGCCAAGACACTCTGGAAAAAAAAAAAAGAAGAAGACCTAAATGAAAGATCTCCATGAGTGAGATCCCAGTGGAAAGAATGGGGCCATCAAAGAAGGAGGTACCTTTCTCTGAAGGGAGGAGAGAACTTCCACTTTGACTATGACCCTGTCGGAATAAGATCGAAGTCAGCAAACCCTAAAGGCTTCCATAGCCTCGGCAACTCATGACTAGAGCCTAGGGAGATTACTGATGCCATAAACAAGAGTGTCAAATTGTTAAGTCAACAACAGAAGTCACTGTGTACTTACTTCTCATGTGGGATCTCTGTCCTTAATGTGTTGTCCAATGAGAAGTAATGCTGTAACTAGTACTGAAACAGTATTTTACACTTTGTGTTTCTGTGTGGGTGCAAACTGATGAAATCTTTACTTAATGTATACTAAATAGATCTTCTGTATATAAAGAGAATTGAAAATGAATCTTGATGTGAATGGAATGGGAGAGGGAGTGGGAGATGGGAGGGGTGCGAGTGGGAGGGAAATTATGGGGGTGAGCCATTGTAATCAATAAACTGTAATTTGGAAATTTATATTTACTAAATAAAAAAATTAAATGATTTCAAATTAAAAAATACATCTTTTCATGATGAAAACCTTAAGTAAATTTCGTACAGAAGGAGCATTCCTCAATACAATCAAGACAATATATGACAAACCCATGGGGAGGAGCGGCAAGATGGCGGAATAGGAAGGGAGCATACCGATAGTCTGGGGAGAGACAGTTTAATAAAAGTGGAGATACTGCAGGTTCAATGAAGAGTAGGGGAAGAAACAGCAGAGAAAACCCTTCCGGAACTGGAGATTCACAGTGGACCTGCGTGGAGAGCGTGGGAGCCCGCAGTTTGGGACACCAGCAGCAGATTCAACACACCAGCGCTGGAACGGGAGGTGAGCTGAAACTCAATAGCCCGAAATACCAGCAGCAAAGCAGAAAAGGGAGCCTAGAGCGAACAAGGCTTGAAACCCTGCAGGGAAAAGTTCACCAGGCTAACTAGAAGAGAGAGAGAGAGAGAGAGGGGAAAAAAAAAAAAAGTGACCCATACGGACACGAGCTTCTCTCTCTCCGCTCACCTCTCAAAGGTGAGCAAGACAAAGAGCAGGCGCCATTTTGGAATACGTCATAAGCAGGGCGACCTCGGGTCGGCACTGGCCCCGAGCCTAGCAGAAAAACCTGACTCTGTGGGGGAGGGGTGAACTAACAGGAGATTACAACCTAATGAATGTGTTGTGTTAATGAACTGAGACTGTGAAAAAAGAGACTGTGGGGGAGAGAACTCACGGAAATCACGAATTCATGTGAGTACTCTCCAGAGACGCTACAGTTCAGTAGCCTTGGCAGCCCAGTGGGAGACTACAGGAGAATCTCAGCCCACACAAAGGGCCGCAAAGATTCCTTCTCTGGTCCTTGGGAAAGAGCTTCTGATCTCTGGCTCCCGTGGGTATATCATTCGTCTGCTAACCACCCCCAATTCCATTCAGCTGTGTGGAATTACTTCCCTTTTGAACCAAAAAAAAAAAAAAAGTAACAGAGAGAGATTTACCACGCCTAACCTGGGAGTGTCTCCTTTGACACACCCTCAACCCTGAGGAACCAAACAGAGCTCTCAGGCCACACCCATCTCAAGCCTCTAAGGCTCCATCAAAAGCAGACAGTCCACTTAATCTAGAGTCATAGTATAACAAGAAGAAAACACCACAGTGAAGAAACCAATATGCCAAACAACAAACGCAAAAACCGAGGTAATAAGAACAAGGAAGACACTATGGCATCCCCAAATGAAAAAGACACCCCAATTCAAGATTACGAAGATGATGAGATAGAAGAGATGCAAGAAGCAGATCTCAAAAAATTGATAAGAACACTAAGAAGTACTCAAAAACAAATTCTTGAACTACAGAAATCCTTAATGGACAAGGTAGAAAATCTCTCTCGTGAAAATGAAATATTAAGGAGAAATCAAGCTGAAATGAAACAACTAGTAGAACATGAAACTGTGATAGTGACGAGAAATCATAATGAAGTGAAGAATTCAATAGATCAAATGAAAAACACATTAGAGAGCCTTGCAAACAGAATGGGTGAGGCAGAAGAGAGAATATCAGACTTAGAAGACAGAGCACAGGAAACTATACCGTCAAACCAAAGAAAAGAAGAGGAAATTAGAAATCTAAAAAATATTGTTGGGAATCTACAGGATACTATTAAAAAACCCAACATTCGAGTTCTAGGAGTTCCTGAAGGCATGGAGAGGGAGAAAGGATTAGAAGGCCTTTTTAGTGAGATAATAGCAGAAAATTTCCCAGTTTTGGAGAAGGACAGAGACATCCTAGTACAGGAAGCTCATAGAACCCCTAGTAAACATGACCAAAAGAGGTCCTCAAAACGACACGTTGTAATTAAACTCACCACAGTGAAACAGAAAGAAAAGATCCTAAAATGTGCAAGAGAGAAACGTCAAATTACACTCAGAGGATCTCCAATTAGACTCACGGCAGACTTCTCAACAGAAACTCTACAAGCTAGAAGGGAATGGCGAGACATAGCCCAGGTACTTAGAGAGAAAAACTGCCAGCCCAGAATATTATATCCTGCCAAGCTCTCATTTGTGAATGAAGGATTAAATAAAGACCTTTCATAACAAACAAAAATTGAAAGAATTTGTTGCCACTCATCCAGCCCTGCAAAAGATACTTAAAGATGTATTACACACAGAAACACAGAAACACGGCCATCAACATGAAAGAAGATAAACGAAGGGAACCTCACAGCAAAAGATCACAGGGAATTCAAAGCATACATTTGGATAAAGAAATTATGGGACATGTACTCTATAGAATACTATACAGCAGTCAAAAACAATGAAATCCGGTCATTTGCAATAAGATGGAGGAATCTGGAAAACATCATTCTGAGTGAATTAAGCCAGTCCCAAAGGGACAAATATCATATGTTCTCCCTGATCGGTGACAACTAATTGAGCACAAAAGGTGAAACGTATTGAAGCAAAATGGACACTATGAGAAACAGTAACTTGATCAGCTCTTGTGCTGACTGTTGTTGTACAATGTAATACTTTATCCATTTTAGTAATTTTTTTATTCTAGTACTATTGGTTGAACTCTGTAATTAACACACAATTATTCTTAGGTGTTTAAATTTTAACTGAAAAGTGATCCCTGTGAAATATAAGAGTGGGAATAAGAGAGGGAGGAGATGTACAATCTGGGACATGCTCAATCAGTCGTGCCCCAAATGATGGAGTTAGAATCGTGCCAGGGAATTCCAATACAATCCCATCAAGGTGGCATGTACCAAGGCCATCTCACTAGTCCAAGTGATCAATTTCAGTTCACAATTGATCACACTGATAGGTCTAAGAGTCAAAGGGATCACACAAACAAGACTAGTGTCTGCTAATGCTAACTGATAGAATAAAAAAGGGAGAGAATGATCCAACATGGGAAGCGAGATACACAGCAGACTCATAGAATGGCAGATGTCCTAAATAGCACTCTGGCCTCAGAATCAACCTTAAGGCATTCAGATGTGGCTCAAGAGCCCATGAGAATATTCTAGGCATGGAAAGCCAAGACACTCTGGAAAAAAAAGAAGACCTAAATGAAAGATCTCTGTGAGTGAGATCCCAGTGGAACGAATGGGGCCATCATAGAAGGAGGTACCTTTCTCTGAAGGGAGGAGAGAACCTCCACTTTGACTATGACCCTGTCGGAATAAGATTGAAGTCAGCGAACCCTAAAGGCTTCCATAGCCTTGGCAACTCATGACTAGAGCCTAGGGAGATTACTGATGCCATAAACAAGAGTGTCAAATTGTTAAATCAACTTCAGGAGTCACTGTGTACTTACGTCTCATGTGGGATCTGTCCTTAATGTGTTGTCCAATGTGAAGTAATGCTATAACTAGCACTGAAACAGTATTTTACACTTTGTGTTTCTGTGTGGGTGCAAACTGATGAAATCTTTACTTAGTATATACTAAATCAATCTTCTGTATATAGATAATTAAAAATGAAAAAAAAATCTTGGTGTTAAATTGGAAATTGCCTAGAAAATTAATCAATTTTTTAAAAAATATAGCATGTAGGATCTCTGTCCTTAATGTGCTATACATTGTGAATTAATACTATAACTAGTACTCCAACAGTATTTTTCACTTTGTGTTGCTATTTGAGGGCAAACTGTTGAAATCTTTACTTAATATATAGTAAACTGATCTTCTGTATATAAAGAGAATTGAAAATGAATATTGATGTGAAGCAAGGGGAGAGGGAGTGGGAAAGGGGAGGGTTGCAGGTGGGAGGGAAGTTATGGGGGAGGAAGCCATTGTAATACATAAGCTGTACTTTGGAAATTTATATTCTTTAAATAAAAGCTTTATAAAAAAAGAAAAAAAAGATAATTAAAAATGAAAAAAAATCTTGGTGTTAAATTGGAAATTGCATAGAAAATTAATCAATTTAAAAAAATATATCATGTAGGATCTCTTTCCTTAATGTGCTATACATTGTTAATTAATACTATAACTAGTACTCCAACATATTTTTCACTTTGTGTTGCTATGTGAGGGCAAACTGTTGAAATCTTTACTTAATATATACTAAACTGATCTTCTGTATATAAAGAGAATTGAAAATGAATCTTGATGTGAACGCAAGGGGAGAGGGAGTGGGAAAGGGGAGGGTTGCAGGTGGGAGGGAAATTATGGGGGGGAAGCCATTGTAATCTATAAGCTGTATTTTCGAAATTTATATACTTTAAATAAAAGCGTTATTAAAAAATAAAAATAAATAAATAAAAAAACCCATGGACAGCATCCTATTGAATGGGGAAAAGCTGGAAGCATTCCTCCTAAGATCCAGAACCAGACAAGGATGCACACTTTCACCATTGCCACTTATTATATTCCTGGATGGCTTAGCTAGAATCATTAATCAAGAAAAAGAAAGGGATACAAACTGGAAAGGAGGAAATCAAACTATCCCTGTTTGCAGATGACATGATCCTATATATAGGGAATGCAAAAGACTCCACTGAGAGACTATTGGAACTCATAAAAGAGTTTGGTAAAATGACAGGATGTAAAATCAACACAGAAAAATCAACAGCCTTTGTAAATGCAGACAATATCTGGCTGAGAAAGAACTTTTAAGATCAGTCCCATTCACAGTAGCTCCAAAAAGAATCAAATACCTTGGAATAAACTTAACCAAGGATGCCAAAGATCTCTATTAAGAAAATTACAAAACACTAAAGAAAAAAAATAGAAGAAGACATTAAAAATGGAAAAATCTTCCATGTTCAAGGATTAGAAGAATCAATATCACCAAAATATTCATACTACTAAAAGCAATTTACAGTTTCAATGTAATCCCAATCAAAATACCAATGACATTCTTCACAGATATAGAAAAAATGATGCTAGTATTCACATGGAAATAAAAGAGACCCTGAATAGCTAAAGCAATGTTATACAACAAAAACAAAGCTGCAGGCATCACAATACCAGATTTTAAGACATACTACAGGGCAGTTATAATCAAAACAGCCTGGTACTGGCCAAAAACAGACTTCTAGACCAATGGAACTGAATAGAAACTCCAAAAATCAATACATGCATCTATCACCAACCTATCTTTCATAAAGGAGCTAAAATCAATCCCTGGAATAAGAACAGTCTCTTCAATGGATGGTGCCAGGAAAACTGGATCTCCACATGCAGAGGTATGAAACTAGACCCCTAGCTTACACCTTACACAAAAATCCACTCAAAATGGATCAAATATGTAAATCTACAATTGAATACCATCAAATCTTTAGAGAACATTGGAGAAACTCTGCAAGACATTGGCATAGGCAAAGTCTTCTTAGAAAAGACCCCAAAACCACAGGCAATCAAAGCCAAAATTGACAGTTGGGATTACATCAAACTGAGAAGCTACTGCACTGCAAAAGAAATACTCAGCAAAGTGAAAAGGCAACTGACAGAATGGGAGAAATTATTTGCAAACTATTCAACTGATAAAGGATTAATTTTAATATTAATAACCAGGATATATAGAAAGATCAAGAAACTCAACAATAGCAAAACAAACAACCCAGTGAAGAAATGGGCAAAGACATTTTTTCTGTTTGTTTGTTTGTTTGTTGACAGGAAGAGCTAGTCAGTGAGAGAGAGAGAGACAGAGAGAAAGACCTTCCTTCCACTGGTTCACTCCCCAAATGACCACTGCGGTCGGCACACTGCACTGATCCAAAGCCAGGAGCCAGGTGCTTCCTCCTGGTCTCCCATGCGGGTGCAGGGCCCAAGCACTTGGGCCATCCTCCACTGCCTTCCCGGGTCACAGCAGAGAGCTGGACTGGAAGAGAAGCAACCAGGACAGCATCCGGTGCCCCAGCCGGGTCTAGAACCCGGGGTGCCAGTGCTCTAGGCAGAGGATTAGCCTAGTGAGCTGCAGCGCTGGAAAAAAACATTTTTCAAAAGAAATCCAAGTGGCCAACAGACACTTGGAAAAATGCTCAGGATGACTAGACATCAGGGAAATGCAAATCCAAACCACAATGAGGTTTCACCTCACTCCAGTTAGGATGCCTTTCATACAGAAATCAACAAACAATAAATGCTGGCGAGGATATGGGGGAAAAGATACCCTGGTCCACTATTGTAGGGAATGTAAATTGGTGCAATAATTATGGAAGACAGCATAGAGATACCTCAAAAATCTGAAGCTAGACCTGCCATATGATCCAGCCATCCCACTCCTGGGAATTTACCCAAACCAAAATAAATCAGTGTATGAAAGAGTGAATTCACAATAGCTAAGATATGGAATCAACCGAGGTGTCCACCAACAGTTGACTGGATAAAGAAATTAAAGTTTACATATACTACGGAGTACTACTCAGTGAAAAATAAATAAATAAATAAAACCTGTTTTTTGCAGCAAGTTGGTCACAACTGGAAACCATTATACTTAGTGAAATAAGCCAGTCCTAAAAAGACAGATATCATGTTTTCCCTGACCTGAGGTAACTAATAGAGTACCTGAAATAGAAGGTATTGAAGTGAAATGGACATTCTGAGCTTTGATGGTTGCTTATAGCCTTTGTCTCTGCCCCTGAAGAACAGTCTTATCTTTTCTTTCTCTTCATACTATTTGTTGAACTCTTTTATTTAGAGTAGGGTTAGCTATACTGTCATTAAGTATACTGAAAATGGATCATTGTAAAAATTAAGAGTTGGAATCCAAGAAGGGGGGGAGGAAGGATTGGAGTATGGACAGGAGGGAGGGTAGGGAGAAGTGCCACTATGTTATCAAATCTGTATGTATGAAATATATGAGACTTATATAACTTAAATATAATTTTTTAAAATTTTAATTAAAAGACGTGTTCTGTCTCATAGAACTTTCAACCTTGTGGTTGGGAGAAGGGCTGGTTTTATAGGCCCAATAGGGCCTGTTCTATGTCTTTGACAACATATGACACACCCAAAGGGTTAAATGGTTTATAAATGGACTGATTTTCTTTCCTTCCAACTATGGACAGAGCCTCAGGAACAATCTGTCCTCACAGACACATTAAAAAATAACTAAAGAATGAAGTTGGTCAAATATTTTCAGAACTTGTTTCTGCTGATTTTTTTTGCAATAATTTCCCAAGATATTTTCAGACTTAAAGTTGCGGGGCTGGCACTGTGGCGTAGTGGGTAAAGCCGCTGCCTACAGTGCCAGCATCCCATATGGGTGCCGCTTTGAGTTCCGGCAGCTCCACTTTCAATCCAGCTCTCTGCTGTGGCCTGGGAAAGCGGTAGAAGATGGCCCAAGTCATTGGGCCCCTGCACCCATGTGGGAGACCCGGAAGAAGCTCCTGAGTCCTGGCTTCAGATTGGTGCAGCTCCAGCTATTGCAGCTATTTGGGGATTGAACCAGCAGATGCAATCTCTCTCTCTCTCTTTCTCTCTCTCTCTCTCTCTCCCCCTCCCACCCAGTAGCTCTGCCTTTTGAATGAAAAAATAAATAAATCTTTAAATTAAATAAAGTAGCTATTACAGATGAAAACAACAAATAAACAAAATTTTCAGGATACAGACTCCATGTGGGAAGAACAAATTTTAACATTAGTATTAATATCATTACAGACAGAAGATACTGTATATTCATGAACTAATGAGGAGATACCATTTTTAAAATAATAGGAAAAAGGTGATTTTTAAAGGCTCTTGGAAATTGAAAATAATACAAATTAAAAATTTCATTTTGAAGGTTAAGAGGATTTGAATACACACACACACACACACACACACACACAATGTTTTATCACCTCACCCTGTCAGCCAAAAGACAAAGGGTAAGAAAATGCTGGTGACGATGTGGAGAGAGGGGAGCTCTTATAAACTGCTGGTGGGAATGTATATTAGTGTGGCCGCTGTGGAAAATAGTACAGAAATTTCTTTAAAAACTAGAAATAAACTAGCCATGTGATCCAGCAGTCCCACTGCTGGGTGGGATTGATATGAATACAGTGCATCAAAGAGATACCTGCACCACTATGTTCATAGCAACACTGTTCACAACAGCCAAAATCTGGAACCAACCAAGGTGTCCGTCATCAGAAGAACGGATAAAGAAAATGTGGAATATTATTCAGCTATAAAAAGGAATGAAATTCTATCATTCACACCAAAATGGTTGCAACGATTGACTGAAATAAACCAGCCATAGGAAGACAAACACCACATGTTCTCCCTTACAGGTGGGAGCTTAAATTTAAAAATAAAAATAATAATAAATGCCTAGGTGTAGTAGTATTGTTGCATATATAGTTTTGTCAAATTTTGTTTCTTATCTTTTTCAAATTGTTAAGAAGCTATACCCCCTATGGCTTTAATGATCTGTATTTATTTATTTACTAAATGTGAGTGAAATTGACATATTCACACTTGATTACTCTTTACAGCCCCTGCCTATATTCCTGCTGAATTCTTGTATTTTTACTTTTTATTTGTTGAACTCTTCATTTAGTGGAGCATTAACCTTTGCCTATAATGTAAATTAAAAATGTTATCTCAAAAATTAAAATTTTTTAAATTAAATAATTGTTTTAAAAGTAGAGAAACTATACCTTAAAGTAGAAGAAAAAGGCAGAAAATAGAAAATGTAAAAATTTAGGAGGAACAGTTTAGGAGACCTAACATCTCAATAACAGGAATTTCAGAAAGAAAAAACAGTGAGAGAGATCTTAGTACAGAAACTATTCAAGGAATCTCCCAGAACTGCAGAAGTCAATAACTGCCCAGAGACTAGATGAAAATTAACCCACACTGGGACAGATAATGAAATTTCCAAACCCTGGGAGATCTTTCAAGGTTCTAGAGAAGACAAACATAACAAGAAATATCAAACAATGATATCAGAACAGTTACCAGGACAGCTTCCCAGCCTTAAACAACAACACTCTAATAGTAAACTATTGAGCATTGTCATTTTAAAAATTAATAAAATGAAAATAAAATGCATTACACATGAAAAAGTAAATATATTTTATTTTTTCTTAAAAGTGAAAATATAGGATTGAAAGTTTATTTCAGGCCGGCGCCATGACTCAACAGGCTAATCCTCTGCTTTTGCAGCGCCAGCACACTGGGTTCTAGTCCCAGTCATGGCACTGGATTCTGTCCCGGTTGCCCCTCTTCCAGGCCAGCTCTCTGCTGTGGCCCGGGAGTGCAGTGGAGGATGGCCCAGGTGCTTGGGCCCTGCACCCCATGGGAGACCAGGAGAAGCACCTGGCTCCTGGCTTTGGATCAGCGCAGCACGCAGGCCGCAGCGGCCGTTGGAGGGTGAACCAACGGCAACGGAAGACCTTTCTCTCTGTCTCTCTCTCTCACTGTCCACTCTGCCTGTCAAAAACAAAAAAACAAAAAACAAAAAACAAAAGTTTATTTCAGTGCAAAAAAATCTGAAGAAAAATTCTTTTTTAACTAACAGTATACATCCAGCAATAGTACTAAGTGTGAGGGCAAAACACTGACGTTTTTAGCAACAGGTTCTCAAAAAGTTAATCTCCCATGAGTTGCTCCTCAGGAAGCTGCTGTAATATGGTCTTTTCCAAAATAAAAGATTAAACGAGAAAGGACAGGGAATCTAGGAAAGGGGAAACCCAACGGAGGAAATGCAAGAGGAAAATCCGGAGGATACCAGATATTCTTTTATTTATATATTTTTTTATTGACAGGCAGAGTGGACAGTGAGAGAGAGAGACAGAGAGAAAGGTCTTCCTTTGCTGTTGGTTCACCCCCCACTGGCCACTGCAGCTGGTGCGCTGCAGCCGGTGTACCGCACTGATCTGAAGCCAGGAGCCAGGTGCTTCTCCTGGTCTCCCATGGGGTGCAGGGCCCAAGCACTTGGGCCATCCTCCACTGCACTCCCAGGCCACAGCAGAGAGCTGGCCTGGAAGAGGGGCAACCGGGACAGAATCTGGCGCCCCGACTGGGACTAGAACCCCGTGTGCCAGTGCCACAGGTGGAGGATTAGCTTATTGAGCTGTGGCGCTGGCCAGATACCAGATATTCTACCAGTGCAGAAAGCAAGCAGTTCTGACTGCGGAAGGTGAGGGCCCCAGCAGACACAGCAAGTAGATGCCCTTGACAGACAACTTGACGTGTTTGAACATATCAAGAGGAGAATTTAATACAGTCATGTAATTAAACTCTACGCAGAAATTAAAATGAATCACACACACACAAAATCTCAACATGGAAAGGTTTGTAAGGTGAACATGTGGAAAAGGCCGTGAGAATTCCATGAACACAACAATACCATTTGCGGGTAAGACACAGCAGGAATGGTACTAGCAATGCTACATATTTTTCACTAGAAGAGAAACATAAACCAAGGTCATAAAGTTCCCTTTATGTCCTAAAGGACCACGAGTGATGCGGGGGAAGGGAAAATAGAGAAGCTTTTAATTTTTATAACATTTTATTTCCTCTAAAATGACTTTTAACACTTAAAGCAAAAATGTCTAAATCTTTGCATTGATTAATTCTGGGCAGTGAGTCCATGGGTATCGCTCTGACTTTAGTTTTTTCTTTTCCAGAAAGGAAAGAAGGGAGGGAGAGAAAAGAACGCCAGGGGCTTCCATCATGGCCTCTCCCAGGCCTGGGCTGGGGGCACATGCCAAGGTGTACCCATTCCAGGCAGCCCTCCTCCTCCTCCAAGTCTGCTTTTCATTTTGTTCAGGCCGTGGCTCACAGCACAACACAGCCATTCTCGAAGGCGTATGTCTTCCTTGCAGTAACATCCCTTTTTAAATCTCCACTCTCTGGCTCTCTCGACACAGTCCGTAGAATTTATGTTCAGCAACAGTCCACACCGAGGAAGGGTGTGCTACTGGCCCTTTTAACACCAAATACTGAGGCTCAGAAAGGAAGCTTCGGGAAATGGCTTGGTAACTAACACAGCTAATGAGTAACTCACGGCATTACTTAGTACCACTCCTCCTTTAATACAAAAAAATGTAGGTAACAATTGCCTCTCTCTCACTTGCTCTCACCTTCACGTGGCAAAGTACACTCGTGTCCGAGGGCTCTGCCCTCACCGGAAGGAAGCAGGCAGCTTCCTCCGGCAGGTGAGAGCCTAGGAGGGATTCTGTCAAGATCACCTAGAAAGGGACCGTAGGCATCACAACGATGCAGGGTGGTGCTGAGGCGGCATTTGTTCTGTTTAACACAGAGATTTGCCCTTGGCCGTGAAAGGGCCTGCTACAGGCTCAGCGTCCGGGGCACATTCCCAGCTCCTGCAGAAACCCGAAAAGCTGAGCCCACAGATACCAGCACGCGTGGTCTCGGACAGACTCGAAATAGTTCCTCATCGGATTCTTTCATTTGATTTGGGAACTGCAAGAAGAATTGCAAAGAAGCCAAAATGAGAGGCACCGGACAGTTATCCTTTCTCTATTTAAAAAAAAAAGAATAATAACCCTGAAGTTGGGTGAGAATGGTGTGCGCTGGGCTCGGGTCAGTGCATGCATTCACTGAGGGCTTGATGGATTCCTGGCTTTAAATGTTTTATCAAGACAATCCACCTTGTAGCAATCTCCAAGGAAGACTGTGAGGCTCCATTAAGTCGCAATTTGCTTTTTAAAAGTGACTAAATACGCTTTTGCACAACAAGGGCAAGTCCTCTCCCTCCTAGAGCCAGCAGAGTTTGTCGCCCAGCGTGCCCTGCTTTACAAAGCCAGCCATCAAAAAGCAAAGGAAATGTCATGACTTTGGAGCGGTCAGAAAGCTCTTAAGTCGCAGTGCAGGCTATTTCTCCCTTTGTGGCACAGAAAAGAGTGGACAGACACAATGAATAAATAATCCCATTGTACTTACAAATGTGCAACAATCCCTCAAAATGAGGTGAGGAACAAAGATAGGAGATAGCAAAGCAGCCTGGGTCTTAGCAGAACAGCCTGCAGTCCCAGGGCCTTAAACTGCCTTTGCAAACACAAACACGCATGCTGCAACCGTGAGAAAATAAAAATTAAAAATGGCATCTGATTCAGAATGTCAGGAGGCTCAGCCTGAATGTCTTTCTGCATAATTTACTATGGACACTTCCAGCCTCCCTGGGTGAGGGCAGCAGGTCCGGGCCAAGGTTAACACCTTAAACCCTTCAAAACAACTGACTTTGAAATCATCATCAGGGTCACCAGTTGTTGCTAAAACCACCTCTTCATCATTTTTACTTCTCAGCAGCCTTTCCTTTGCCTTTTAAAGGAGTCTTGTTGTTTTATGTTCTAGCGTTTGCCCAAGGCCTCCATTTTTCATCTCTGGTGCCTGCAGCCACCCCTTCCACCTTGAACTGCAGAATCCAGCAGCACACGGAAGGGTGTGCAATCACTGGAAGGCCCTGCAATGAAGGCCTGACGTAGATCCTAATTATACATCATTCCTGTGCATTCACCCAAGGGGTAACATAGGGAAATACACCAGCCAGGGTAGTCCTAAAACATTTCCACACTCGGACTCTGGCTCTTCCGAGTCATTTTCCAACTGTGACATTTACGACCATGGTTTTCTATACAGTGTCACCCTCTGTGCCACCAGCCGCATAGATGAAGCCACATTTTGTGCACTATCAGCTCTAGGATTTTCTGCCAACCCACAGGCACCATTCTGCAGGTCCTAAATGCTGCAGCTTTCACAAAATTATCAGTTAAAAAAACTACTTAGTGATAGAGCCCCAACTGACTGAACTGTAAGATGCCAATGACGCTAAGACACACCCCGATGTCACACACTACTAAAGCACTGATGGAGGTCCTAACTGTGTAGGTAAAAAGCGGAGGGCTGCAGGGCGGGACGAGGAAGGAAGGAAGACAAGTGGAATGTGGGCACCTCAGCTGTCTAGGTGCCCACGAGCCACATGGGGGGCTCTGGGTACCCTCAGGGGGATATTTCACCTGTCTGATGACCACAGCACCCCAGGGACTCAGCATCTACAGTGCAGCGAAGTGAAACACGTGAGCCGTCTGGCCCAGGTTGGACGGACTTCCTCCCAGCTCCTGCACACCCACGGGAGCAGCAGTGTCGTTAAGAGGCCGCATTTCCCAGAGCCACCAGGAGCCACCGAGCTGGAACCACACCAGGCTCCCCCTCTACCCCGTAGGCCAAGCAACCAAAAATGAAATGAGAGAAGACAAATATTGATCTCCCCACGCACACAGAGTCAAAATAAGGACTCCTGGCTTCTGTTCAGAAGGCCCGTCACATCAACATGGAGCCACGGAGAGCGCCTGGGTGCTTATGAAAACGCATGTTGTTTGAAAAATGTTCTTCTATGCTTTAATCCCCTTTTAAAATTAATGTTCCCAAATCCTGGGCCTGCCACGATAGGATCTCGGCCATCTGCCCCTGCCGGTTCCTATGGCATCCTCCTGATTAAACAAAGGGTGCCGGGCTGGAAGACACCAGGGTCTTATTTCACAGGGAACCCACACTTTCTCCACAGGCCCCATCTAGGACTATAAACACTTTTGCAAATTAATTAAAGGGGCAAATTGTCTTCCTCCTTTCTTCTGCTTCAAGAAATGAGAAGACTCATGGAAGCTTTCAGATTCAATGCCTTGTCAAGCAGACCCCTGCCATGTCCAAAGGGGACATTTATGTCTGCCCAGCACCCTGTCCAGGTCCTTTAGCATCTTTCTGATACACTTTGCACATATGGCGATGCCCCGACCTGCCCACACCTCTGAGAATTGGTACAACGCCACTGAAAATCATGAGGTAAAACAGAGCATCGTGCAGAATTTACAAAGTGAGTAATTAATCCACGGACACATCTGCTCTGAGTGCTTTAGCAGCTGCAAGCTTTCACAGACCACAAAATCGGGCTTGCCAAAAGGAGGATCATTTCAGCCGGCACTGTGGCGCAGTCAGGCTAAGCCTCCACCTGCGGCGTCAGCATTCTATACAGGTGCCGGTTCAAGTCCTGGCTGCTCCTTTTCCATTCCAGCCCTCTGCTGTGGCCTGGGAAAGCAGTAGAAAATCGCCCAAGTGCTTGGGCCCCTGCACCCATGTGGGAGACCCAGAAGAAGCTCCTGACTCCTGGCTTCGGATCGGCTCAGCTCTAGCCGTTGTGGCCATCTAGGGAATGAACATCGTGGATGTAAAATCTCTCTCTCTGTGTCTCACCTTCTCTCTGTCTCTAACTCTGTCTCTCAAATAAATAAATTAAATCTTAAAAAAGAAGAGGAAGAAGAAGGAGGAGGAGGAGGAGGAGGTCTAACTCCACTCCATTTCTACTTTGAGCTCCGTTTCCACGTGACAGCCAAGACAGACCATGAGCTCCAGGTATGTTCCATCAAACTAGTGGTCACTCAGGTACACTGAGCTTACTAAGTCAAATGGTGCAGATCCCTTGTCCTCCATCACACCCCTGCTCTGTCTGCCCTTTCTCCTCAGGGGAGCAGTGAGCTTCCAAAGATAGCACTAGAGACCGGGACATGGGAGCAGGCATTGAGGGGCCCCTGGGCCACAGTCACCCTCCGTCCTCCTCTGGCATTGCTGGCTTGAGCTCTTCAACCCCCTGTCCTCCACCAGCAGTGTAAGCACGGCTCCCCAGCCCTGGGGACTTCCGATGCCCTCCATCACCATCCTGAGGCCTGTGGAAATCCACTTTTTCCAAGGAATCTGAGCAAGGCTGCAACTTTCAGAGTTCCAGAGGATAAATAGGTCACACCTCAACAGTCCCAAATTTAAAGGCATTTCTAGGGACTCCTTCTGGGACACAGCCAAAGGCAGGGCACAGAGAAGGAACCTCCTCCCCATTTCCAACCTCTTGCTTCTTCCCCAACTCCATCTCCATCTCTCTGGATCTACCACAATCTGTTACCAAGGAAACCATTTCTCGACAGGAGTGGTATTGCCCCCATAGCAATTTTGAAATTTCTAAGAGTATTGTTCCCCAAAACATTTTATTTCAAAAGCTTTCAAATCTATGGGAGAGTTATAAGAAAAGAAATGGGTAATTATCCAAATAATCAAGAAATTTAGCATTATCCACCATACAACTTAGTATTTAAATATCCTCAATTACCCCCTTTAATTTTTATTTATTTATTTTTATCTGTTTAAGAATCAGAGAGACAGAGTTCCCATCTTGCTGGTGCATAAACCACCAAGTCAAACAGCTACCCCTAACAATAATGCTCTTTATACCTGGTTTTTAGTTCCAGCTAAGATATAATTAAAGATCATACACTGAGCTTAATTCTCAAGTCACCTCAGTCTCCTTTAATCCAAAATAGTTCTGGCACTTAGTGGGCAGGGGCCCAGAATAATAGATCTTCACAATGCATAGGAAGGGCCTACCAGTAAAGAATTGCTCCACAGCCCATACCACTTTCGAGTATTCCCCCCATGTACAGTCTTATAGGTTTAAAAAATTGCTTATATGTGTCTTTACCCAGTGCCTAACAACATTTTATGTATAAACTCAAAGTAACTTTTGCAAACTTTACATATGCACTCAATTTTTCAGGTCCATAAAAACACTATAAATCAAAGGTTGAACTCTATTTTATTAAAAAATTTTTCAAGAGTTATTTATCGTTTCAAAAAAGTATTTCACTAATGGCAATGCCATTCACAATATTGAAATCACCATGACACCCCTAGGTCAGACTATGTTCAAGGCTGTCACATTCGCTGTGGCTCTATATTCAAGTTCAAGCACAGAACTACATTATTCTATCTTCAAGTACAGTCATTTCTAAGCACTTAAATGCTGAAATACATGTTTTAAGTAGCTTTCATTTTACTTCTGTTAGGGCATTATATTGATTATGTTTTAATTGTGTAATAAGTCAGATTTATCTATAAGTTTTATTCCAGGATAATAAAGGGCACTTTGCAAAGTGCCAGCTCTGAAAGAGGTTTGTTTTTAACAAATTGTTAAATATGTATAAGTTGGCCAGGAAATGTGAACACAGTAATTAGGGAATTAGCAATAATTATCTCCAGGTGTAAAAATCATGCTGGGGTTATGCTTTCTTTTAGTACATGCGCTGCCGAAGCGAGCACTTGGGGTTATGAATTCTTAAAAGAAAAACTCATTTGTTTTAACAGATCACATCCAGAAGTGTTTGCAGATAAAATGTGGCAACTGTGGTGAAATCATCAAGGTAGCAGAGTGGGTCAGGATGCAATGAAAGATGCCCCTGGTCAATCATTGTTGAAGCAGATGATGAGGACATCAGGCTCATGTTACTATTCTCTCTCCTGGTATAAATTTTTTGAAGTTTTCTATAATAAAAAGGCCGAATTAAAAGGAGGAGGGAGCCTGCTGGGTCTGATGGGGTTGAGAGCCACTGGTTTGTGGCGAGTCGTATTTCTAGCTTCCTTTGGGGCTTACTCTTTTGAAGTAAAAAGAAAAATGGCTTCAAATCAAAAGCATTGACGTTTAAGAATGTTCTCTGGGATGAGTTTTTAAATCTGCTTGGAAACTCAACAGCCAAGAACTGGCTCTTTCTCTGTATGTTCTTTTGTGTCTTCCTTTTGATGGAGGTGGCAGACTGTCCACTGTGGACAGTCCTCCCTGGAGGAGGAGGATAAAAATGAGGGAGGAGATGGCTTGGGAACACGGGAGAAGGAACGTGGCAGACACCCACTGTTCCAACACCGGCCTCTCTGCATCTCAAACCAACGCCCCTGCTCGCAGCGGCTCCTTCACGGCACTGTGACGCTCTTCCCACCAGCCGCTCACAGCCAAGGGGCAGGGTCAGCCCTGCCCTCCCTTCCCAACCACACTGGCTTCTAGTTTCAAGGTTTCTCTTCCTCTCTGTTTCTGATTCAGTGTCTCGGAGGTGGAAGTTACTGCACATGAGGCATTCACCGATGAGCATGTCCTGGTTTCCGGGTGAGTGCTGGGGCGGGGGCCAGCCCTGGACCTGGGGAAACCTAGCCCAGTAAGGGCGAGGTGCAAGCCAAGGAGCTGCCAATGCTGTGACAGCAAGGGCAGAGCCACTGTCCTTGTCTCCTTAGGTCCGGAGGCGGGTGCCGAACTGCCTCCAGGGGCCTACAACGGAACTCAGTTTAACTTGGTGCATACCTACCAGGCACCTACCCTGTATTAGGTGCCACTTCTTTCGAAACATTGAAATATTTTAGCTTCCTTCCCCGGTCTCCCCCCTCTCCTCCATCTCAGTTTTGTTCTTTACATCCGAACATTTTCGACCCCAGACAGATCGGCACTCAGAGCTATGCCCGGCAGACAATTTCTGCTTCGTTTCGGACGTGCTTTCCTTAAAGCCAGGAAAATAAATAACCAGCCCAACAGACGTGGGTACCTCAAAAAGTCTGTGGAAACGGAATTAAAACACTTTGGTGCAAAAAGAAAACATTTGAAAACCGTGCGGCTTTTTTCCTGATACACATTTTCCATGAATTTTTTGAAAACCCTCTTATGCATTAACTTCAAAGTTGTTTGCACCAAAATAAACGTCTCCTTTAAATTCCATTTTCCAGGAACTGTTTGAGGCGCCCTGGGACATAGCGGGAATGGGGTGTGGTGAATTCGCCCTCTCCCTGGTCCCCATGCCTTCACTCTCTCTGTCAGCTCCTTCACCAATTCCACCTGCAGCTTCCCCCACCTGCTCCTCTCAGTAGAAAGCTTCGCCTCCCTAGTGGAGCCAGCCAGGAGTGAGCCCGTTCAGCTCCTGCACCCACAGGCGATCCCGGACAGGAGACACCCGTCATACCACGCTACTGCGCTCCCCAAGGCACAGCTGCAGCCTCCACCGCCAGTCCCAGCAGGGCGCTCCAGGCCGGACCCCAGCCAAGGCAGAGCTTTCTGTCCCCTTGTGTTCCTGCAGGGCTCCTCAGGGCTTGCGCTCCAACACTCCACGGCTGTCTCCTCCCGGCCACTTTCCCTGAGCCCAGGCTTGGTCAGGCCCTCGTCTGGCCCCCACGGCACTGGCGCTCACCTCCGTCTTCACGTTTGTTCCGTGCTGACAGTATCTCCTGGAGGTCGAGAGCTGATCTCACCCACCTGTTTCCCTGGTCCCGGTGGGATCTGGCTGTGTGTTTGCTGGGCTGGGCTGGGCTGATGGTCCGTGTCAGCCGATTTAAACATGACCTGGGCTACCTCTGGACACCATGTGGTGGCACAGCCACCGTTGTCACCAGAGAGTGCAAAGCCAGTGTGACATCTTCCTGCACCTACACGTACCTCGTTCCTCCTCCACCAGGGCCAAGGGGAGCAGGAACAGGCGTTGGAGGGCAGGGCTCTCCTGCTCCTCCGCGCCTGCTCTCTGCACCTGGCCTCACCCCTGGCTCCAAGCAGGCACTCCAAAAGTAAAATGCAATTTCTAACTAGCACGATGCAGACTTACTCCTCATTATGATTTTTTCCAAACAGGCTGAATTTTCAGGCAATGAAATCATACATATCTTCTGATTAATGATCAAATAAGACGAGTCACAATTCTTCCCTGCATTAATATTGTACTTTCAAATGCAAAATCAGGCAACCCCCTCGCTTAGGGAGCAGAGGGGCTTTCTGGAATCTGACCAAGTCCGCCTCTCTCAGTACATTTCCCTGCTAGCGATGCTCTCAGGAATCAAATGTGGTTTATTTCATTTTAAGTCGCCTTTTTTTTTTCAGTGCAGGAAAATGAATGTTGGAGCCAGATAAGAAACTATAGTCTGCTTTCAAGAAGGTTACAAGAAAACTGCATCTTGCATTACTAATCCTTTATCTTCATGTTAACAAAAAGATTACCGACACATTTTTGAATGAAAGAAAATAAAATAGCAAATGCATCTTAGGAAATGTGTAACTTTCATGCGACACACAAATCAGTTGTTAAATATTTTTAAAATGAAGAAAACCGCATAATAAATTTTTCCTTCAGAAGTCAAGAAACCAACTTTCGAGAACAGGAGGGAAAAAGAGCAGTCGGACTGGGCCATCGTCCTTACACAGAATGTAGGCTGAATGAATTAAATGATCACACCTAGAACTTCTTCATAGAGAATGTGCTTTCTAAAATGATTCCATTGGCCCAAGCGAGTGTTGTTTTGTGAGAGGAGTCGTTCTGAGGCTGCCTTTGTGTCTTTGCTCCCGCAGGTCACACTGCTCCCCAGAGTTTCTCCAAGGAAGGGCCTGCAAGACTGAAGTCAGCAGATGGTGCCGAGTGCAACTGGGCCAGGAATCTCGAGAAAGATCCCAGGGACAGAGGAGGTGACCGAGGCAATCAGCAGTGTGCACTGAACCCATCCTGCAGCATGAGATTGGGTGAGGACCACCATCCTTGGCAGCAAACACACCTCTCCTCAGTATCAGTCATGCCACTCATACGCTGGGTGCTTGGGTAAGTGTCCCAACCTCCCTTCATTCTCTTCAGTCTCTCTTCATTTATAAAGTGGACATAACATTATACCTGTCCAATAGCATTAGATGAGTTACTACTTGTGCTTAGTCCAGTGCCAGCACCCCGTATGCACTATATGAGTATTTGACTAAAGAAATAGTCAAGAAATATAACTGTACACAATAAAAGAGGGTACTGCTCTTGAGCAAGGAAAAGAGATACTGAGAAATGCAAATTACAGGATGGATGGAGGATGAAAGAAATAGGATTCACTCTCCCCCAAGGGGTAGGCATTTGGCCTAGCAGTTAAGATACCAGTTAGCACGCCTGGATCCCACACCCCACAATAGAGCACCAGGCTTTGACATGCAGCTTCCTGCGAGTTCAGACTCTGGGAGGCAGTGGTGATGGCTCAAACAGGTGGGTTCCCACCTGCCACATGGAACACCTAGATAAGTTCCCAGCTTTGGCCCTAGCAGGTGCCCCTGTGGGCATTTGGGGATGAGCCAGTCATTGGAAGTGCTTACTCTCTCTCTTCCCCCGCCTCTCAAATAAACACATAAGGTTATGCTTGTTAATTACCTGTGCCACTGACGGAACTGAGGGAGTCTGAAGGGCATCTTAGTTGAGGGTTTGGATTTTTTGCTTTGTTTTCTTGATTATTGAAGTGGTGAATGATACTTAATGCCATCTTTTTTAAAAGATTGATTGATCTGAAAGAGTTACAGAGAGAGAGAGAGAGAGAGAGGTCTTCCATCTGCTGGTTCACTCTCCAAATGGCCACAACTGCCAGGGTTGGGCCAGCCAAAGCCCAGAGCTAGAAGCTTCTTCAAGGTCTTTCATGTGGGTGGCAGGGTCCCAAGCACTTGGGCTATCTTCCGCTGCTCTTTCTAGGCCATTAGCAGAGAGCTGGATAAGAAGTGGAGCAATGGGCTCGCGCCGTGGCTCACTAGGCTAATCCTCCGCCTGCAGCACCGGCACCCCGGGTTCTAGTCCCAGTCAGGGCGCTGGATTCTGTCCCGGTTGCCCCTCTTCCAGGCCAGCTCTCTGCTGTGGCCTGGGAGTGCAGTGGAGGATGGCCCAAGTGCTTGGGCCCTGCACCCCATGTGGAGACCAGGAGAAGCACCTGGCTCCTGGCTTTGGATCAGTGCAGTACACCGGCTGCAGCGCACCAGCTGCAGTGGCCATTGCGGGGTGAACCAATGGCAAAAGGAAGACCTTTCTTTCTGTCTCTCTCTCTCACTGTCCACTCTGCCTGTCAAAAAAAAAAAAAAGTGGAGCAATGGGGACTCGAACTGGCACCATATGGGATGCCAGTGTTGCAGGTGGCAGCTTCACCTGCTACGCCACAATGCCAGCCCACTTTATGCCATCTTAATCATGTTGGTCTCTCAGCAATGTTATGGTATGACTTGGCATTAAGAAGAAACAGTCATTTATGTCAGAGTTGGTCTGTGCACTTTATATAAAACTTCTTTTGATCCTTTTGACAGCTCTGTGACGTAGATATTAATATTGTCACCATTTTACAGATGAGGAAACTGAGGCCACAAAATATTTAAGTAACTTTCCCAAAGCTGATAAGGAAATAAGTGGAGAAATATACATATACCATATACAATTAAAAATCTCATCCCCCAATACCTGCATGACTATTTATCCATACCGTTACTTATACTTTCACACACACAATTTCATTTAACAAATCTGAGGCAAATGTTCTTACTCCTGTTCTATAGATGAAACTCAAAATATCAATGAAACATTTGTCAGTGTGTGTCTCAGAATTACACAGTCTGGGGTGGGCACTGTGGCACAGCAGGTTAAGCTACCTCTTGGGACTCCCACATCCTGTATCTGCATGCCAGCTGGACTCCTGGCTACTTCACTTCCAGTCCAACTCCTTGCCAGGGCTACTCTAGGAAGCAGCAGATGATGGTCCAAGTGCTTGAGTTCCTGCCACCCACATGATGGACCCAGACTGAGTTTTGGGCTTCTGCCTTTGTCCTGGCCCAGTCTTGGCTGTTGAAGGCATTTGAGGGGTAGAGATTCTCTCTCTCTCCTTCTCTCTCTCTCTCTCTCTCTCTCTCTCTCTCTCTCTTTCTCTCTCTCCCTCCCTGACCTCCTTCTGTGTGTGTGTCTGTATTTGTCTCTCTCTTCATTGCCCCACCTTGCAAATAGATGAAAAATAAAAATAAACATTTTTAAAAGATACATACTGTCTTTTCTTCTGTAACTCACAGCTATGTAATGCAAATTAGTTCACTCAAGACTGGAAACTAAAGACACTATGTTAATTTAACACAAAAGTCATGTACAATTTTTTCCAATATTTTAATGCAGCAAGCTGGGAAGGCAAATGATATTGACCAAGCTCTCCCTCTCCAACAACCTTTCTCCTCCTTTCTTTACATCATGAGATCGGTCTCAGATGTGCCCACTGTGAGGTTCCACTCAGTCTGAACTTTGTCCTTGTCTCTGTCACTCATCAGCCTCCACGCTGCCTGATCGGCACTTCCATAAAGATTTTTGTTAGGTAAAGTCCAGATTTACTGTAGTGTTTTTCATCTATTAGGACTTAGCGTGGCATTTTACTATGCTAGTATTTTTACTAGGATTGCAATTGATTTACAGCATCCTGGTGACAACATTGCATAGGTTTTGAGTAATCTGTTTCTCACCCTATTTTCCTATAATATCTGTGTTTTCCAGTGTGTGATTCTGTAAAATATGGGGTTTTTCAAGAATGTTCATAGCACATCACAGTAGAAATTTTTATATAAGATAAAGTATTTGAATTAGCTTGCCATTATCTTGTGTGTGTGTTTGTGTGTTTTAAGTTTTTTTTATTTACTTAAAAGGCAGAGTGAGAGAGACGCAGAGATGTTCCATCTGCTGGTTCACTCTCCCAAGTGGCCACAACAGCTGAGGCTGCGCCAGGACAAGGCTAGGCCAAGGCCAGGAGCCTGGAACTCCATCCAGGTCTCCCAGCTGGGTAACAGGGGCCCAAGGACTTGAGCCTCTTCCACTGCTTTCCTGGCACATTAGCAGGGAGCTAGATCAGAAGTGGAGAAGCCAGGACTCAGACTAGGAGATGCTGGGATCATAGGCAGTGGCTTAACCTGCTACACTACATCACCGGCCCCCTATCATATTCTCATCAACCACAGCAGTGGGCTGAATTCGTGGGTAACTTTTTATTCATCTGAGATCAAAATTTTTTTTTTCTTTTTTAGGACAGAGAGGGGACAAAATAGAATGCTAAGGAGAAATCATTTCAAATCTTTTTTCTTCCATGCCATACACAATTCTTCCTTTGTGGGGAATTAGCCACTCCCCTCAAAGGAAGAGATATTTATCTGATAAGTGTGAAGACTGAGGAGGCTGCAATGACCACGAGTGGAGCTACTGGGCTTCAAGGGGCTGCATTCACTTGACTGGAGTCCTACTCTTCTTGATGCAGAATTAGAAACCTTTCCAGGCTTGGACAGGAGCCCAGAATCTCCTCTGTCTCTTTGCTCCTCACAGATGCACTGGGAGATGCAGGTAAGTCCCAGCCGGCTCTGCAGATCTGCCCATATCAATCCCTCAACCTGGCTTCAGTTTCATTCCTCCACACAGCCCACCAGGGTACAGTCCAAATCCCAAATGCTGAATTCCTGGAAGACATGGGAGAATCTACTAAGTCTCAGGTTCATGCAGTCTCTTCAACCTAGTCTTCCTGAGAAGCCCACTTGGGTACAACAGCAACTCGTGCTGTCCTGAGGAATGACGGTGTGATCAGCAGGGCAGAATTTGGGCACAACTGGGCTTCTGGCCATATTGTTGACATATGCCACCAAAATCAAATTCAAGACAACAAAGGCTGAGTCTCATCAGGCTTATATGTTATATACATATATTTATATATATTTTATATATAATATGATATACACATATATTAGAGTTTATGATATATACATATAATTTGCCCTCCCCCTAGGTTGCCAAAGCACAAGATCATGTTTTCCGAGTCAGAGCCTCTGCCACAGGCTCCCAGAAGTAGCAATGTTTCCCTCCTTCACTACCTGCCTGAGGGCTGCAGCTTCACCCAACATACATTTTCAACTCTGGAGAAAATGGTTAAGAAATGTGCAACTACTCACACTAATAGTTCAGATAATATTATCACCTTCATGTTTTTCATACTGAGATATTTTTCAGAAATCCACTGGTGTTTACCATTTGGATACTGGGGAAAGGTTAAGAGGTTTCTTAATTCTGATTAAATAATCAGTAGGCCGGCGCCGTGGCTCAACAGGCTAATCCTCCGCCTTGCGGCGCTGGCACACCGGGTTCTAGTCCCGGTCGGGGCGCCGGATTCTGTCCCGGTTGCCCCTCTTCCAGGCCAGCCCTCTGCTGTGGCCGGGGAGTGCAGTGGAGGATGGCCCAGGTGCTTGGGCCCTGCACCCCATGGGGAGACCAGGAAAAGCACCTGGCTCCTGGCTCCTGCCATCGGACAAGCGCGGTGCGCCGGCCGCAGCGCGCCGTCTGCAGCGGCCATTGGAGGGTGAACCAACGGCAAAGGAAGACCTTTCTCTCTGTCTCTCTCTCTCACTGTCCACTCTGCCTGTCAAAAAAATAAATAAATAAACAAAAAAAAATAAAATAAATAAATAATCAGTAAACTCCAAGTGGAAGACAACAGTAAAAGAAAATGTATTACATATAAGAAAGATTAATGAAGGAAGTTCTCAAGAGAAAAATAATAAGGAAACAGGGAAAAGACTGTAGAAAGTGAAAAATTCTGTAGGGTAAAGGCCATTTTTTTTTTTTTGTCTGGCCAGGCTCTGCCTCTGGAGACACCCATCCCTAGTCAGCGTGGACCTGAGGGGCTGTCAATCACAGAGCATTTCCTCCTCCCCCCCTCCCCCATCCTCCTCCTTCTCCTTCCAGAAGCATGTCTGACCAATCAGAATTCCCACTCCCCCCCGAACTACAGTATCAGTTTGTTCAGGGATGACAATGTGACTCAGGTCAAACCACTCAGAGTCTTCACCAGGACCTTTCTGTAAGTCAGTAGGAAAGAATGCTTCTTGCCTTTGGGGTCATGGTGCTGGGAAGAAGTAAGGTTGGAACATCTACCACCCATCTGCCTTCCTTGGGGAGAAAAAAGCTTATATATTCTAAGAAAAGGGGGAAAGTGAGGTCAAGAAAGAAGAGAAGCAAACTAAAACATTACATCAAAGAAAGTTCTGTTGATCCAACCAAGTCCAAATCCAGAGCTACCCTGGACTTCCCATTAAACGGGCCAACAAATTCCCATGTCTGCTTAAGCCAATTGGATTGTGATCCCCTCCCACCCCCATAACTGAAAGGCTACTGACTAATTCAAGGGTCTTTGTCACTGAACAAAGATGACCTTATCAGGACAGGCAATATCCCACATGCTGGAATTTTCGGATGAAATGCCTTATTGAAATAGCAATAAACCACATTTGCAGATGTCCAATACAATCCACGTAAATATCTTACTGTAGTGCATTACTCTTCACTAAGAAGGTTCAGGAATGAGATTTAGTGCTGCCTAAAATTAGAGGGGAAAATGATAAAGGATTCTACAGGATCCCCAAATGTCTTTCTGGAGGGCAACTGCAAGGGCAGGTGTTCCACCAGTTTCCTCCACTAATGAGTAGAGACCACGGCCACTCAGCCCCCAGGCCTGCTGGTAGAAGAAAGGAGCCCGCACTAACTGGCATTGCACTACGCCAGACCTGCTGGGTATTTGGCAGGTGTCATCTAATTTTCTCGACAAGCCTGCAACATAAGGATTATCCCCATTTGACAAATGAGCACACCAAGACACAGCAAGGATAAGCAACTTCCCAAGGCCACACAGCCACCACACGCCAGAGCCAAAAACTAAAATCTATACAGTGTGTCTGTAGGAGTCCAAATCCCATGTGCTCTGCAGCTCAGGAAGCTGGAATACCCACCATCACTACCATGTCTTGGAGGAGACAGTCAGCCAGGTGATAGGTGTAGAGGGGAAATTTCAACTCAGGTCAGCCATCATCTATCAGGTTTGCCAGTTGCTGGGAGGTAAGACTCATTCATCAGAATCATTACCATGGAGCTGGCAATATCATGGGGAAGCAGACTATTAACAAATTACTGTACTCCAGGTATGAATGAGGTTATAGCAGAAAGTCATGGAAGACCTTGAAGAGGGGAAGACAGATTCCAACTACAGATAGCAGAGAATGCTTTATGATGGAAGAATCAGCCTAAGCTGAAGAGTGAGTGAACCTCCCTCAGGTCCTCACTTCCAAAATGACAAAGAAAAGGAGGTACAACAGTGCCAAAAAAAAAAAAAAAAGGAGGTACACACACAGCCTATTTGCTCAATGTGCGTCCAAGGACAAAGTCATTAAGAGTTCAAGACCACAGCAGTCAGAAACTTTTTCTAAGATTTATTTTACTTATTTGAAAGGCAGTGACAGAGAGAGGGTGAGAGAGAGCACACTTCCATGTGCTGGTTCACTCCCCTAAGAGCCACAATAGCAAAGGTTGGGCAAGGAGCTCCATTCAAGTCTCCCCTGTGGGTGGCAGGGGCTCAAGTAGTTGGGACATCACCTGCTGTTCCCCAGGGATGTTAGCAGGGAGCTGAATTAAGAGTAGCTAGGACTCACACCAGCTCTTCGATATGGGATGCCAGTGTCACAAGAGTGGCTTAACCTGCTGTGCCATGACACCAGCCCCATTCAGGGACATTCCTGAAAGGAATGTCCTAGATGCCTGCATGCGTCCTTGTCTGTGAGGCTATTTGACCGCAGTAGCTGCAGTCACAGCAAGGGGGCAGGCATCAACCTTGCAAGTCCACAAAGACCAAACCCTTCTGCCTTGACTTTGCCCTGCCAGTGCTGCCAGACAACCTCCACCAAAGCCCACGGGAGGAGCTGAGCCCAGGTAAGGACTGCAGAAAATGATCCTCTGCAAAAATAAAGTGACATTCACACCTTAAACCAAAAAGAACAAGTGGATTGCAACGGGTTGAAGGGTGAGATCAGAGGTTTTCTCCTTTGACTAAAACATCATGTGATGGTGGCTAAGTGCCCTTGTCCCAAGAGGACAGATATTTTTGAAAAGTTCACGGAAAATTAAAGTTGTTTTGGTGCAATATTTTTTGAAATCCTTGCCTACAAAGAGTTTTCAAGTGGTTCATGAAAAGTATGCGTTATGAAAACACTGAGCCTGGCTTTTGTAAGGAAAAGGGGTACAGACTGGTGCCGCCTCACATGGGGCACCAAATCTAAGAGAAAGGGTTCAGAACTGAGAGGATACAGAACATGGACTTGCAGCCAGACCGAATTTATTCAAAGAAAATAAAGTCACAGAGACTGACCAACTGCCAGTGTGCAAACACACCAAGCATGTGGCAGAGGGCCCAGACCCCAGTAAGCTGGGCCTTTTTATATCTTAGATAGGCTAGGAGTTGAGGTGGAGGGCAGTAGGCAGAGGTGCGTTTCCCCATGCAGGTTCCTCAAGATTGGCCCCCTGGCTTCTAAATCTGAGGAAGAATTCGGGGGGGGGGGGGGGGGGCACGACAGTAGAGTGTGAGACAACTGATCTCTTGAAAGAAGGCAGAAGTGAAAAGAACCTAAGATGGCTCAGGCTTATGTCCTTGTTCCAGCAATCCTGACTCTCAGTATAGATGAGGTGTGGCGCCAGTTTCTTTCTGGCTACTTCCTGTTGATATGGGGCATAGATCTGGGGTGAGGATCTTGGCGAGGATCTATACTCGGGATTGGATTGATTGGAAACAGAGAGCAATCTAGTGTTGTTCCTGCATGATGGCTTGGATATAGCAGTCATATGCTGCTGTAAGGACTTTTGAAATGTATTATACTGGTTCATTTCACCTCCATTAGACCCATTTGACTTGGTGACTTACTTTGGGGCTGGCACCGTGGCTCACTTGGTTAGTCCTCTGCCTGCAGCACCAGCATCCCATATGGGTGCCGGGTTCTAGTCCCCGTTGCTCCTCTTCCGGTCCAGCTCTCTGCTGTGGCCAGGAGGGCAGTGGAGGATGGCCCAGGTGCTTGGGCTCCTGCACCTGTGTGGGAGACCGGGAGGAGGCATCTGGCTCCTGACTTTAGCTTGGCGCAGTGCCGGCCGTGGTGGCCATCTTGGGGGTGAACCAGCGGAAGGAGGACCTTTCTCTCTATCTCCTCTCTCTCTCTCTCACTGTCGGACTCTGTTAAATAAATAAATAAATAAAATATTAATTGTACATGATAAAACTAGGAGCACTATGAGTATGAGGTTAAAAGGAGAAACTGGAAACACTGCCCATGGTGGAAAAGATGGCCAAAATGAGGAGGACAAAGAGACGTATAGGAAAGCAAGAGTCCTGTCCAGTTTTTAGTGGGAAGACAGGTGAATTCCTGAATGCTTCCTTCCGTTTTGTTCAGGGTGTACAAGCTGGCAAGGAGCTGTGGGATGGAGTTAGTCTGGCCTGCTTCTAATCCCAGGCTCCATCATTCCCTCCCTCTGCTTATGGAAACCATGGCTGCTGTCAGGGGTTAGGACAAGGACTGCTCTGACCTTTTTAAGCTGAATAGGAGTGAAGTAGGGACCCATGGTCAAGACAGGGTTCCAGCAGAAGGTGGCCTCTCAGGGAGGCTACAGTGCTAGCTCACAGAAACTGTCTCTACAATACAATGTGAAAATGTTTCATATGCATGGCCATCTAGAATTTTGCTGCTTCAAGTCTAGAGGAAAGGAATCTAACAAGCATATTAGATACACAGGGACTAAAACAAAAGGCAGATCATTATTAGAGGACCTAAAAGGTGCTGTCCAGACCAGGAGGGAGTTTTTCCATTGAGAGGCAAACAGAAACTGACAGGAGGGGCTTGACAATGATCAGGGAGCATTACGGCCTGGCCAGGTACAGGTGAGGTCCAGACCTATCACTTCACATGGGTTATTGGAAGAGACATCATAAGCCAGTTGTGAACCTCCTTAGGGAAGATACCCTGTTGACTCCCATTACCTAGCTGGCCCAGGAGGAGGGCTGGCCTGAACAGGAGGTCAGTAGAGAGTAGGCAGGATCTCTAAAGGCAGCTCTCCAGCTCTGCCTGCAATGTTACTGCCCTAGGCTGTCCCCTTGGTGGCTGCCATTACTTTGGAAGCTGGGAAGAGTGAAGAGCTTTTTAGCATAGGGCCAGTGGGGTCTGCAGTTCTGACCCAACAGTCCTCCAACCCCTAGGGCAGTTCCATTCCCAGGGGCCTGGCTCTTGGGCAGAGCAGACAGATTTCAAAAAGTGTTTGCACCAAAATTAACTTACCTTTCAATTCCATTTTCCATGAACTTTCTGAAATGCCCTCCTACTTTACGACTTGTCCATTCTAGGATGCAGGCTGATGAAGCAGCTTCTATAAAGAACATGGCTCACCACCATGAAAGAGGACACACAGTCTCTGGGGGTCTCATCACCACTTAATGCTCCAGCTTAGAATTGCACCCACAGCTCACTGTCCAATCTAATCCACGGTCTGATACAATCTCAGTGATCCAAGAAATAGGATCCCACTTTCCTGGATAGAAGAGAACCAGAGATATGTGGTGAACAGCAGTAATGACAATTACACTTGGGGGTATAGACACTTACCCATGACAGGGTTCTTGTGAGGTACGGACGTGAGGAGCAGATAGTTATAGAGAGCAAAACAAGAGTCCAGAAATCACATAAGCAAACATAAAAACATTGATTAAACAGCTATCATGGGCTAAGCATTGCGTTTAGCACTGGTGATACAAAGAAGAATAATAATATTGCCTTAAGGAGCTCATGGTCTCATGAGCATGTAATAGACTGAAATATGTCCCCACAAAGTTCATCTGTTGAAGCCCTAACCCCAGTGTGATTACACTTGGAACAGAACCTTTAAGGAAGTGATTATTGTTAACTGAAGTCTTGAATGATAGGACCTGGGTCCTTATAAGAAGAGGCAGAGACACCAGAGCTCTCTCACTGCCTATGTGCTCACATACAGGAGAAACCATGTGAGGACACAGCAAGACGGCAACCATCAGCCAACCAAGGAGCCATGCCTCACCAGACACCAGCACTGGCACACTGATCCTGGACTGCTCGTCTCCAGAACTATGAGAAAACAGATTTCTGTTGTTTCAGCATTCTCTGTTTCTCCTCTTTGTCATGAAGACTGACAGTACAAAGGCAGAAAATTATAATATGCAGTGATAGATTTATCATACATTCACACATGGGGAGGGGGTCCTGCAGTGATTAGCATAACCATGTCACCCTAATACCGTGCCCTGATGCGGAACCCAGGGACAGAGCCCCGACTCCACCTAGAGTCAAAGGTTCAGGGTCTTTGAGAAGCTTCAGGAACCAGCCATGGTCTAGTGGACATCACTTTTCACATGACCCAAGGCAAGCATCATGCAGAAAGATGCCCTGAAGTTCACTTTCATAAGCATGGACACAAAAGACAATGGAACAGGGTTGCTACTATTGTCTTCTGCCCTGTATCCCCCTTGGTCATCAGCCTTTTCACAATGAAGCACCATTAGCAATGATTTTCTGAGACTCCACCATTCCACTTTATACTGGATGAAACCAACACACTGAACAAGCACAGTTCATGAAATGAAGTCGCAAAGCATTCCACTATGCCTTCTGCATTCCTGTAAAACTAACTCAGTAGTTTACTCGTTAGTATAAAACCCAGGTTGTTTCTATGACTTTTCTGATTGTCAGAAAAACAAAATCTTACAGGTTCAGTTTCAAAGGACAGTTAGATATCTAGTCCCATGTTCAGGCTTCCAGCTTTATGTAGAGTTCCTGCTTCTGCCCTCTCCACAGGACTGGCTTGCTGTGTGGGAAGAAGAGGTGGTTACTTCCATCTTTCTGGCTTACCTTCTCTCTCATGCAGTTGCTGTTTCTGACACTCCAGCATTGGGGGCTACGGGAAAAAGAAGGGTGAGGGGACTAGGAAGCTCTTAATTGACTGACACTAGCCTAAGCTCAAAAGTCATTGAGTGATGGTACTATCCTACCCTGATTCTCTTGCAAACTTTCACATGCTATTTGGAGATTCCCATTTTAATGATTTCTTGTCCATAATTTCCTTGACCCAGGCAAAGCCATCCCCAGTCCACTTGCTCCTTTTCTGCATGCACAGCCCCTGGGTAGTCTATCTGCAGCTTACTACCTGCAGCAGTAAACTGTCCCATTTACCTTCCAGAAGCCCCTCTGGTTGGGACTCCGCTGTTTCACACACATACAGGCATCTAGCCCTTAAAAAACACCTGTGCCTCTTGGCCCTGACACATGGCAATCCCCAGACAGATACCACACCTCTGAATCATCCACCAGTAACTAGTCAGCCCATATCTTATCCATATTCCTTTTTTAGATTTTACTTATTTATTTGAGAAGCAGAGAGAAAGAGAGATACAAACAGAGATCTTAACCACTGGTTCACTCCTCAAACTCCCAGATTGGCCAGGGCCAAAACCAAAGCTGAACTCTATCCAGGCCTCCACATTGGCGGCATGAACCCAATTACTTGAGCCTCCCGGGGTCTGCATTGGCAGGAACCTGGAGCCCAGAGTCAGAGCTAGGAATCCAGCTCAGGTACTCCAATATGGGATGTGGATTCTCAACATCTAAGCCAAATGCCCACTCCCACCACACCCTTTGAAGACTTGCCCAGTAGGAATTTACATCAAACCACTGTTCCCTCCACTCTACAGGATCTCATAAGCTTTCTGAATAGTCCTATTAAAGTATCCCTCACTAGGTTGGAAATGAAGTCAGGCACAAGTCACCCCTCTCCTGGTAGGGGCTCCTTTAAGGAAGTGCTCTCCAGAGAAATTCTCTTCACCATTTCTGTCTTACCTCCAAAAACAACCACTTTGCCCCTAGTGTGAATTCATGTTTAAGAAATATAAACTTTGTTTTTAAATACTTTCTCTGCAATTTTGCATCAGGGTCTGGTCCCCTGTGGTGGTATCTTCATCCATTGTCTTTGAGTCTCAGCTAGAATGTACACTTCAATATTCAGTTACTCAAACTGTGGTGGCTAGAATTGTCTGCACCCATAAAGAGTATCACCTAGCAATCCAAGAAATTTCAAACCAGTATCTCCATAGGACTAAACGCATGTCCACCAGCAAATTAACACCACACACCTTCTTTTCTGCTGTGGAGTTTCATCAAAAGAACTAAGAGCCTGTGCTGTGGCGTAGTGGTTAAAGCTGTCCACATGCAGTGCCAGCATCCCATATAGGCACCAGTTTGAGTCCTGCCTACTCCACTTCCAATCTAGCTCTCTGCTATGGCCTGGGAAGGCAGTGGAGGATGGCCCAAGTCCTTGGGCTTCTGCACCCGTGCAGGAGACCCAGATGAAGTTCCAGGCTCCTGGTTTTGGACTGGCTCAGCTTTAGCCATTGCAGCCATTTGGGGAGTAAACCAGTGGATGGGAAGATTTCTCTTTCTCTGCCTCTGCCTCTCCGTAACTCTGCCTTTAAAGTAAATAAATAAATCTTTTTAAAAAAGGAGAAGAACTAATTCTGTTCGGTCTCATCATCCTTTGTGGTCTCATTAGTCCTGATTTCAAATCATTTGGCTTCAACAACCAAAGGCTGAGGCCTGTGTCATTCAAACCAACCAACTCAGAACAAGTATTCTGACTGTGTTTCAATGAAGTTGGAACTCCTAAGAAAAAGATGACTTCACCTAAAAAGACTAATCATTTAGAAATTTATATTTATAAAGATAAGCATGGGACAAAGAAGTTACAACAACATATGGAACATTTAGAATTGAAGGATGAGAAACCTGTTATGAAAATTTGTGAAGCGTACCTAAAGAGTCACTAGAGGAACTTCCGTTGCCTCGAGAGCTTAGTCCATGTGTGTTGCTACAACAAAATATCTCATACTGAGCCATTTATAGAGGACAAAAATGTATTGTCTTACAGTTCCGGAGTCTGGGAGCCCGAGAGGAAGATGCCAGCAGGTGCAGGGTTTGGGACAGCCTGGCTCCGCTTGTACTTTGTTGCTGCATCCTCCAGAAAGGAATGTGTTCTCACATAGAGCAAAGGACAGAAGGGACAAAAAGGACAAGGAACAATGGTGAATGCCTCTATCAAGCTCATTCATAAGGGCTGCTAATCCCAGTCACGAGCCGTCCTAACTCAACCACCTCCTAAAGGCAACACTTCCTAAGGCTGTTGCATTGCAAATTAAATTTCAACATGAACTTGGGGGAGGATACAAATATGCAAGTCAGCACAAAATCGTAATTTATAAAAGAAGAAAACTGAAAGGTAACAAATTTAGCATTCATCCCAACAAGTTAGGAGAAGAAACAAGTAAAAGGACAGAAATAGTAAATAACAATAGTAATCAAAAAAGAGATGAAATTAACAACAAAAGAAACAATAAAAAGATAATAAAATATTCAAGTCTCTGGCAAGATTGATTAAGGGGAAAAAAGAGAAAGCACAAAAAACACTAGATATTTTTAAGAGGACCTAACTATAGATTCAGTAGGTATTTAAAAATCAAAAGGAAATGCTACAGAATTCCTGCCAATCAAATTGAAAATTAAGATAAAATGAACATGTAAATGGCCGCAAGTACCTAAAGGAGAGCTAGAACACCACATTAGACCTGTTAAGGAAGCATCAGGCGCCAAGCACCAGTTCTACAGCTAAGTTTCATCTAACCTTCAGGAAGCATCTAATCCCTACCTCATCAAAAAGTCCCCAGAATAGAAGATGGCGCCGGAGGCAAAGAAAGCAGCTCCTGCCCCTCCTGAAGCTGAAGCCAAAGCAAAGGCTGTGAAGGCCAAGCAGGCAGTGCTGGAAGGCGACCACAGCCACAACAAGAAAAACTGTGCTTCATCCGTGTCAGCCACGTTCCAGCGGCCCAAGACACTGCGCCTCCAACGGCAGCCCAAATAACCACAGAAGAGCGCCCCGGGGAAGCAACCCTGACCACTCTGCCATCGTCAGGTTCACCTGACCACCAAGGCCACCATGAAGAGGACACACGCACACGTGTTCATCGTGAATGTCGGGGCCAACAAGCAGCAGCTCAGCCAGGCTGTGGAGGAGCTCAGGGACACTGACGTGGCCAGAGTCAGCACTCGGGTGGAGGGAACAAGGCGTGGTGCTGCCAACAAAACTGGGATCATCCACACTGAGTCCAGCTGGCTAATTCTAAATACAGTGTTCACATTAAAAAGGTCAAAATATTAGAAAAAAAGCCCATAGATGCACAGATGTGCATAGATGTACATAGATGCGCATAGATGTACAGCCCATTCTATGATGTTTATGTAACCTCAAAACAAAACTGAACAGAGCCCAAGGTAGAAAAAGCGTAGGTCAACCTTGTGATAAACAAAGATGACAGATAACTAAAATAACAGCAAAATTAATAAAGAAAAGTACAAAAATGGTTATGACTAAGTAGAGCTCCAATATACAAGGATATTCTAATAGGTAAAAATCTATTAACTGCTTCACAAAATAAAATATCCAAATGGCAAATAGCCATACAAAATTGTTTAATGTCATTAATCATCAGGCAGATGCAAATGTAAACAATGAGATATCACTTTATATCCACTAGAAAAGCTAAAATTAAAGACTAACATACCAATAAAGACTAATACCAAATACTAGCGGAAGTGTGGAGCAACTGGGATTTTCACACATTGTTGATGAAAGTCAAAAATGGTAAAAACCCTTGAGAAGATTGCTTCACAATTTATTTTTCCTTTTTTGATTTATTTATTTACTTGAAAGTCAGAGTTACACAGAGAAAGAAGGAGAGGCAGGAGAGAGGTCTTCCATCCGCTGCTTCACTCCCCAAATGGCCGCAACGGCTGGAGCTGCGCCAGTCTGAAGCCAGGAGCCAGGAGCTTCCTCCGGGTCTCCCACATGGGTACAGGGGTCCAGGACTTGGGCCATCTTCTACTGTTTTCCCAGACTATAGAAGAGAGCTGGATAGGAAGTGGAGCAGCTGAGTCTCGAACTGGCGCCCATTTGGGATGCCAGCACTGCAGGCTGCAGCTTTACCAGCTAGGCCACAGCACCAGCCCTGATGTTTCACAATTTCTTATAAGATTAAATAAAGGCCCATATTTACTAGCCAGAATGATGTCCCATGCCCCAGTTACATAATACACTAATAAAACAGGGGCGGGCTACTGGCCTGGTGATTAAGACCCTAGTTAGGGTGTGCAGACCCCATACCAGAGTGTCTGGGTTCAGACTGGGGCGCTGCTCCTGCTTCCAGCTTCCTGCTGACCCACACCCTAGAAGGTAGCAGGTGACGACTCCGGTGATGGGGTCCCTGCCACCCACATGAAAGACTTGGATTAGGTCCCGGGCCCCCAGCTTTTTTAAAGATTTACTTATTTATTTGAAAGGTGGAGTTACAGAAAGAAAGGGAGAGATCAATCTTCCATCTGCTGGTTCATTTCCCAAATGGCTGCAACACCCAGGGCTTGCCCAGGCTGAAGCCAGGATCCCAGAACTCCATCCTGCTCATGGTGACGGGGGCCCAGCACTCCCAGTGCTTTCCCAGGTGCATTAGCAGGGAGCTGGGTTGGACGCAGAGCAGCTAGGACTCACCACTTGAGTGGTGCTCACGTGAGATACAGGCACCACAGGTGGTGCCTTACCCTGCTGTGCCACAATGCTGGCCCGGGCTCCCAGCTCTGACCTGTTCACACACTGCCCATAGCAGGCATCTGGGGAGTAAACCAGTAGATGAGATCTCCCTCTCTCTCTCTGTCTCCCTCCCTCTGCCTCTCAAATAAGTAAAAGAAATAAATTTTTAAATAAATTAAAATAATTACTATTAAATGCCCAACCCACACAATATATATGAGAATATTTTTACAGAATATATACCCACAAATGATTATGGTCAGGACATATAAAGAATATATATTGCTTTTTAAGATAAATCCATATGAAAGAGATAAGAAGAACCCAATAGAAATAGATGCACAGTCAGTACCCTAAAGAGGAAACTCAAAGGCCGATAGACATAAGAAACAGGTTAGGAAAATGTCAGTTAAGACAACAAAACTTCACCACACCATGAAGCTGCCAGCCGGACAGGTGGGGAGGAGGCCATTCGATGCAGAAGGCACAGCATGTGCAAAATCGCCTAACACGGTGAGAACGCATCTGCGTGTCTGCCTGAGGCAGAGCAGCAACAATGTGAAATGTGGCTGCAGAGGCTCAGGAGACACGACCCCAGAACACGGCAGCCTGGCACACTGAAGGCTTCGGGCTGAGGGAAACTGAGAAAGCCACAGACGCAGAGGGTCTCTCTGACCTGCTTCCGCCACCCCTTCCTTGAAGACTCTCAGAAGACCAGTGTCCTGCCTCTCCCCTGAAGGGAAGGGGGGTTACACTGGGAAGGCAGGAAGAATCGGAGCAGGCCTGGCCAGCACCACCCCGGCCCCAGGCTCATCCCCATTACACCAAACCCCCTGTTTGAGACTCAGACTTCCAACTGTCGTCCAGGCACTCTGCCTCAAACCTAAGCACAGAACAGCGTCGCCCATCTCCTTGGGTCTCCATTTCGGAAGGCTCCCGTGTCATGTGCAACGTACACTGATTACACGTGTTATGTTTTCCTCTTGTTAATCTCTTGTTTCGGGATTGTCAGCCATGATCTTTGCAATGAGTGAGGAAAAACCCAACTTTTTCCCCCCTACAGAAGAAAACATCAAAGTTGGACCCCCAAAAAAATGTTTTTCTCTGCATTCTTAGCACAAAGGGGCATGCAATTCCTGTGATTCCGCAGATGAGAACTCTCCAATAGCAGGCATTCCTAGAATTCTGGGCTAAGAAGGAGTCCTGTCTGCTCGTGGGAGTGGATACGTCTTCCTACATTAATGTAGGAGTTCCGAACCATTCACCATTGTATCTTGTGGGAGACACGACTCCACTGGCTGTACCTGAATCAGACAAAACTAGCAGATGGTGACTTCCTCCTGCGAAGGCCCCTCTTCCTGGCCTAGTCCCGGGAGCTCGTGACCTTAGGAGGAGCGCAGGGCCGCGTTCCACGCACTGACCTTCGCGTGCTGCAGCTGAGGCTGCATTATCTTTGAGGTCTGAAACACAAACAGTAACTTGTAAAGAAAAGAGAAAGCACCGAGGGAAAGTAAAGGCGGTACCCAGCCCCAGTGCAGAGCTCCAGCAACGCTTCATGCCCCACTTCCACATCACTGTATCAGTGTCTCTGTGACGACGGAAGCTTTTCTGGATGTCACCGAAATGTGGAGACAGTGGGTCTTGCTAGTTTTGTCTTTAAAAGGAAATGCAGGTAATTATGGAAATGCTTGCTCCCCCAAAAAATGGAAATTTGGGGACTTGCGTGACTTGGGGCATCGCTAACATACCGTGAGAGAGGAACAAAAACATCCAAAGCCTGAGCCGCAGCCTGTGGAGGGAGGAGGGAGAGCACATTGGCTCCCCCTGGCTGTGAGGAGGGAAGAACGCCCATGCCACCCCTGAGACCACAGGCGGCTCCCCTGCCTGCCCGTCCCCTCCCGTGTGGGGGCGCAGTGTACGGATGAGAACAGTCCCTGATGTGGATTGACAAAGGGACTCACTCACCCAGCTGGTTATATCTTGTCTGAAAGTTAGGGGCATCGGGTCAGGGGAGAAACAGATCTTCTTCCTGTCAGTGGATATGGAGATCTCTCGCTCTCACTAGCTCTCTCTCTCTCTCTCTCTCTCTGTCTGTCTCTCTCCCTTGCTCTGGCTCTCACTCTCGCTCTAGCAACAGCAGGAAAAATAGAAAAAGGATAAGTTCAGAAGGCCAAGTTGAAGAGCATAAAGAAAATGAGCTTAGGGGCTGGCACTGTTGCTCACTTGGTTAATCCCCCACCTGTGGCGCTGGCATCCCATATGGGCACCAGGTTCTAGTCCCGGCTGCTCCTCTTCCAGTCCAGCTCTCTGCTGTGGCCTGGGAGGGCAGTGGAGGATGGCCCAAGTGCTTGGGCCCCTGCACCCGCATGGGAGACCAGGAGAAGCACCTGGCTCCTGGCTTCAGATCAGCGCAGCGCCGGCCATGGCGGCCATTTGGGGGCAAAGCAACGGAAGGAAGACCTTTCTCTCTGTCTCTCTCTCACTGTCTATAACTCTACCTGTCAAATAAATAAATAAATAAATATTAAAAGAAAATGAGCTTAGGCAGACATTATGAGCAAGCTCACTGAGGTCACATGTTTACAGGGGTCTAGAAACCACTGCAGGACTGTCCCTCCGAGCCCCTCCAGGCCTGGTCGGGGAGTCGAGCCCGGAGCGCTGAGCCCTAAGGAAAGCTGAGTGACCACCTGGGCCTCTGTAGTGCATCACTTCCCTGAAACCAGAACTGGCCCAGATGAACCATCCCAGGGGCCCAGGCAGGGTTTCTCAGCCTTGGGCCACGTCCCAACCCCCGAAGGAGCCATTCTAGGTGCATTTGATTTGAAAACCACAGAAGTTCTGGGTATCCACTTCCGGATTGCCTGCGAACATGCGTGCTCTGTACATAAAATGACCTAGATCTCACCTCCCAAGAACCAATTTTCACCCCCTCTGGGCTTAAATAATGCTCTTAATGAGTGGCCTCACCCCCCACTCAGTCTCTTTTCCTCTGTATTGCCTCAGATGGCATTGCCTTATAACCACAATCGATAGAGAAATTAAACTGTATTATTACAGAGCAAGTAGCACAAGCAAATTAGCCAGGAACAGGTGTGTGTGTGTTCAACTCTCAGAATCTAGCCACAGTCCTCTGCAGCACTCACACCTCTAGTGGCAGGTAACAGAATTGCAGGCATGCAGATTAAAGAATCAATGGGTTCTAAAAAGGTTTGGTGTTGGTTACAAAGATCTCAAACACAGATGTCTGTCCCCACCTTGAAAATGATTTTTAGGGTCTATATCCCACATAGCCCTACCAGTCAAGAATACTCTGACATACTCTCTGGTCCACATCTTGTATTGTGAAATAAAAGTAAGTTTTATTTCTCTAAAATTTTCTAAATTCAAATCATAATATAATTTTTAATATGATTATGTGATTTTTTTCAGGCCATATTGCCTCAAAAATCATGATCCAGCATCCTAGACATGGGGCAGGGTCCCCATATGGAAATCACTCTTCCAGAAAACCAAATTAACAATTTCATGAGACAAACATTTCAGACAGCCTGGAAGCTACTGATTCAAGTGGACTAACCAGTCATTTGGTTCCGAAAGCATCCAGGGGCTTGGCTCAGCCAGGGCTCTTCAAACCAGCTTCTGCCATAAGAGCAGCTGGAGCAATAGTTAGCATCTTGGGGAACACCTTCCCATGCCTTCACCTGCCTTGGCTGTGCCCACCATCTCGCCCTCTAGGTGGCCATGGAGGTCACCCCAAGCCTTATGGACTAAAAAGGAGGATACAGTCTCTAAGATAACCTGCAGCTCTTAGCTGACCCTGGGAATGTATTTTATGAATGATAATAGTTCTCGAAAATCCAGGTGTATTCCAATGAACCATGGACCACTTTTGTCTATAAAACATCTTCCTGATACAGAACCCACACGGCTCACAGACCACACTTCTGTTCCAAAGTCTCTCCTCCCCCCACTTTGTGTCATCCTGAAATGTCTGCCTCTTTCTTGGGGTTTCCCCACACCTCTGCCTTTGGTGGCCAGTTCCTGTACACTGGGTTTTTCCCAAACACCATAATTCCAGTAAACTTATTAAGCAAGTATTGCTGTTTCCATTTTACAGATGCAGAAAATGAGGCTTGTGGTGGTCACACCTTGTGCCAGTCCACAGGCTAAAGAGAGTGGTGGAGCTGCAATTCGAATCTGGCCCTGCCTAAACACAAAGCCCACATTCTCACAGCAGCACAGTCCCTCCCTTTGTGCAAACAACACTTCGTTTGAAGATCAGAGAGGTAAGCATCAGTTAGAAATAGTTGCTGTGTCACTCAACTTTGTAGGCTTTTGAAAAATTTGGGCAACAGCTCTATCCTTCTAAAGCCAAGCAGGCTGGAGAAGCCACTGTGAAGATTTGTTTTCGAATTTGAAACCCACTCCAGGAAGGTGTGCTTGGAATCCAGCGGACAATGAAAAATCATCCCCAGCTCTACCCACTAACAATTGGTGCTCAGGACTCCTGCTCTCTGTCAACCTCCCGGCTCCAACCAGCTCAAGGGGCTCTCTGCTTTGCATGCGACTGCACAGAGGCAATTTATTTTCTCATTGGAAATGGTGATGCCGGGAGAGCAGCGCCGTGTCACACATGGGGGAGCCACCACTATAGGGAACAGAGGCTCCTTCCAGCTTGGCTTAGCTGCCATCTTTTAGGCTGCTCTGATAGCAGTGAGAATGGTGCACACCCAATCCCTGTCTCAAGCAGGATTGAGAGTGTCTCAAATCCCTGGCTTCTTAGAGAGAATAATGGCAAGGGTTCATGGGGGAGGAAGGAAGGGGGGCCTCTCCCTTGAAACCTCGACTATTGGGCTCCTTTAAGATGGATTAGCATTTCAGAGATTTATTCCGTTTCTTGGGTAGGAAGCTGACTCACAGATACTATAAGTTTGGGCGTGATAGCTTAGAGTTAAATCTGTGTCCTCAAGCAGAATCTCAAACCAATAATTTTGAGAAGGCATAATGGAGTGCTGTGATAACCCCCAAACTCTATAAATAATGAAGTCACACCTCTCTTATCCGCTAGTCGAGCATCAAACACCCTCAGCCATCCAGAGCATCTGAAAACACACAGGCATCCCTACTAGTCACCCTGCACCGGCAGGAATTAGAAAGCCAGGGAGCGCTTAGGAAGGAAGGTTAGGGAAGAGTGAGTGATGGTGGGTCTGTACCGAAAGGGGCTCCTTTATAGGCAAGCAGTGGCTTCAAAAATTAAAGTGTTATTAGGAGCAAAAAAAAAGGGTGGGGAATAGAAAAGAAAAAAATTATACAAAATCTGAATCCAAGAGAAGCACATTAACAGTATCACTGCCCCTGTAAGAGCCACAAATGCAAGGCACGTGTACAATCTTATATTTTCTAGTAGCCCCACTAAAAGCACAAATAAGCAGGTGATATTAATTATTTTTCTTAACCCAATATATCCAAGATAGCACCATTTCAACGTAAAGATAATACTACAGTATCAAATTATGAGATTTTTATATTCTTTTCTTCACTAAATCGTCAAAATCCAATATCCATTTTACAAAATCCTACAATGCAGCTCCTTTCGGACCAGCCACCCCTCCAGAGATGTGGCTAGTGGCAACTGTATGGGTAAAGAATTCTCAACCATATGTGCAGGAGAATCACAAAAGAATGATACAAGGACATTCGTCACAGCATTACTTGTAAGTCATGAAAAATTGTGAATGAGCTCAGTGGCCATCAAAAGACAAACAGATAATCTAATTCTGTATTAAAGAATGAAACACAGAGCAGCAATTAAAGTGAACAAATTAGGTCTAAACATATCACTGTGATAGCCCTCCAAACTACAATCCTTTTTTAAATGACAAAAGCAATCTGCAGAAGTGTACATACAGGGTGCCTTTTAGGTAAAGTTTGTAAACACATATCCTCTAAAAGCCATTTATTGCTTTTCAAAACAAACATATGTAATGCAGTCAAAATACATCAGACAGAAGGGCTACACACTAACATTGAGAACGTGGTTAGCCCTGGAAAGGAGCTAGGAAGGAAGGAGGGAAGGAGGCAGGGAGAGAAAAACAAAGGTTTTGAGAAATCCACAAGGAGTCCTCAACTGAATATCTAATGTTTTTATTTATTAAAAAAATATCCGGGCACAGGCATATGGCGCAGCGCCTCAGGCTGCTGCTCGGGATGCCTGCCTGCCCTCGCGGCACGCCAGTGGAGTGCCCACCACGTCTGCTTTGGATTCAGCTTCCTGCCAGTGCATCCTGGGAGGCAGCCAGCAGATCCTGGCTCAGGTACTTGGACCCTTGCCACTCACATGAGAAACCCAGATGGCACTCCTGTCTCTTGGCTTCAGCCTGGCCCAGGCATAGCTGTGGTGAGCATTTGGGGAGTGAACCAACAATGGAAGATCAATCTCGATCTCTCTCTTCCCCTCCCGCCTCGCCTTTCAAGCAGATGAAAAAAAAAATAAGCATTTTTTTAAAAATTAATATCTAACACAAACATAATGTTAACATCATTATTAGAATGTTAAGAGCCCGGCTCAATAGGCTAACCCTCTGCCTTGCGGCGCCAGCACACGGGGTTCTAGTCCCGGTTGGGGTGCCAGATTCTGTCCCGGTTGCCCCTCTTCCAGGCCAGCTCTCTGCTGTGGCCCAGGAGTGCAGTGGAGGATGGCCCAAGTGCTTGGGCCCTGCACCCCATGGAAGACCAGGAGAAGCACCTGGCTCCTGCCTTCAGATCAGCGCAATGCGCCGGCCACAGTGCGCCTGCCCCAGCGGCCATTGGAGGGTGAACCAACGGCAAAAAGGAAGACCTTTCTCTCTGTCTCTCTCTCACTGTCCACTCTGCCTGTCAAAAAAAAAAAAAAAAAAAGAATGTTAAGACGATGTTGGTGCAGAAAATGTCACTAAATTCTTCTCAGCTCTTGTCTGTGGGCTTAACATATTTCATGAGAGAGGGGGAAAACCAGAAGGAAGACACAGATACAAAAGGAAGGCAGAGAGAGATGAGAGTCTGACTCAGCCAGCACAGGGATTCTGAAGGTGTCCTACCTGCCGTCCACTCACGACACAGGCATTTGCTGTGCCCCTGCCAAAAGCCAACACTACAGAGCACTCAGAGTCCAGAGACACCCAGATGCCTCTAACTGTGACCAGAGATGGAAGCAAATAGTCTCATGTTTTCCTCACTCTCTATAAGGCAGAAGAGCATTTTGTTTAAGAGCCTGTGTGTACTTATTCAGAAGCTCCAGCCTGTAAAGGAGTCAACCTTCCATCCTCTGGAGCCCAGGCTGAGCAGCTCTCTATCGGGCAGGAAGAGGGGGCAGAGCAGTTACCCTGTCACTCGGCCCATGCAGCCCAACCCAGCTGTGTCACCACCATGCCCTGCACCGCCTCTTCTGCAACGAAGAGCTTGGCCCACCTCCACGGGGTCCTCAGTGTCTCTCGCTCGCTCGCTCGCTCACTCTCACTCTCGCTCTTTTCTCACACGCGCACACACACTCGTTGCTCGAGTCCACCTCTCCTCCCTTCCAAGCGTGTTTGTCTCTCAGTCCAGCTGGGGTCCTGCACAGACCAGAAGGGTTATTGCCCCTCTCTCCCTCTGGTCATGAATTGCAGCCACCTGCAGCGCAGATGCCACGAGGTCCCCACGGGGTGCCTTCTCTAGCCACAGAGACGTACTCATCGCTCACCTCATTGCCCAGTTCTTGCCCAGAATGCAAACGGCTCCCTGAGTTGCATGGCAACAGTTTTCAATGGTAAAAGCTCTCAGCCCCGGGCTGTCCTGCGGGGTTCCCGTTTCCTGCACCTGTGCTGCACTCACACTTTGACACTCTCACCCAAAAAAAAAAAGAAAGAAAAATGAATAGATCCATAGATCAGCAGATCGAGAGGTAGAGAGATCCATGGAGAGATGGGTGGATGGATGGATGGATGGATGGGTGGATGGATGAATGGATGGATGGATGAATGGGTGGATGGATGGATGGATGAATGGATGGATGGATGGATGGGTGGATGGATGAATGGATGGATGGATGGATGGATGAATGGATGGATGGATGGATGGGTGGATGAATGGATGGATGGATGCATGGATGGGTGGGTGGATGGGTGGAAGGATGGATGGATGAATAGATGGATGGATAGATGGGTGGATGGATAGATGGGTGGATGGATGGATGGGTGGATGGGTGGATGAATGGATGAATGGATGCATGGATGGGTGGCTGGATGGGTGGAAGGATGGATGGATGAATAGATGGATAGATAGATGGGTGGATGGATAGATGGGTGGATGGATGGATGGGTGGATGGGTGGATGGATGGATGGATGAATGGATGCATGGATGGATGCATGGATGGATGGGTGGATGATAGATATCGTCAGTGAGGCCTGAGCTCCTGATCCAGAAACCAGTCTCCCAGTCGGGTCAATCCCTGTGTGCTCTCTGCTCAGTCTGTTCCAGGAACCCAAGGAAGACCTGCCAGCCCTGGGGTCTCAGGGTCCTTTAGGACTTTAAGCTGAGGTCCTCTGCTTTTACTGGAGATTTTGAAACGCATAGAAACAGCTCCCTTTCCTTAAAGAGGCAATTCTTACTTTGTATGCTCCTGGATTCAAAATAAATTCAGACAAATTAGTAAAAATTCCCAATGTTCTACTATGGGTCACAGAAGGCTTTGAAGTTGATCTCTTTTCATGAAGGTTAGCATTCTAGGGGGAAAACGGTTGCAGGGTTGCATTTTCTGCCATCCAAACAAATGTTGGTAAACATTTTGAAGAAGTCTTATATCACGTGGTTCCACTAAGGCTGTCACCCCCGTGGATGTTGGTACACACGTGGCTGTGTCAACGCTACAGAAATAAAGGCAGAGAAGCTCCACGCGGGTTTCATTCATCGGGGAAAAAAAACCAACAAGTAATGCAGCTGCAGAGGCTCTTGGACATTTTCAGTGTACAATTTCCTCTTCCCCGGGAAGCGGCCCCGGGGAGCCGCCAGCCGCCATCCCGAACGCACGCACGGAGGGCCTTGGGCTGCCGGGGTCACACCCCTTACAGCCGGCCAGAGAAGGGAAGGGGCCCCACACACCGTGAACTTGAGCAAACGTCTTTTCCAGTCCCTTTCTAAAATCTTTTCAAGCAGACTCTAGTTCAAGCACAGGGAGACTTTTGCTCTGTGATGTTCACACTTTGCTACGGAGGCAAACGACTCCGTACCCCTCAGTAGGTAACCTCCCCCTCCCCCTCCCTCTCCTCCTCCTCCTCCTCCTCGCCCTCTTCAGATCTCGCCGCCTCCCTGTCCGACCGGCGGTAATCTTCCCGCAGAAGGCAGCTGCATCCTTTTGTCTTTGGCGCCCTCTGATGGCCGCTCCATTATTAGACCCACATCTGGCAGCATTTGGCGACCAAATCACCAATGAGGAATTTAGCCATGCTAAGACTAAAAAGCCAAGAGCAAATCCACTTCAATCTGTTTCTACAGAATGCCAATAAACTAGTCATCCTACTACTCAAGGACTAAACCCAACTCAAACAGACCCACCTTAGTTGATCTTCCTTATCCCTTAATGAGATGGACATGAGAATGCCACATTGGCAACAGTTACCCAAGTCCCACAGACTCATCCCAGCTTCACCCTTCCTTATGCCTCACTCAGTCCTCTCTCGGGAGTTTCCTACCAGAAATGCACCCAGGAAGTCCCAAAGTCTTTCCATCTACGGTGGTGATTCCCATCACAGTGAAATGGAAATCCCAGGCAGCAGCGAGCAGGCTAGCCCCAGTGGGTCAGCACTCCCAGCTGCATTAGCTAGAAGTTGGATCAGAAGCAGAGCAGCCGGGACTTGAACCAGCACCCTGATATGGCATGCTCACATCATAAGCAGTGGCTTCACTCACCACGCCACACCAGCCCCTAAATCTCTCTGTAACACATTTAGGGGTACACATAACACATATGACACTCAGACTCATATATTTGTGTGTGAAATTCACACTGTTTCTTCTTACTTCCATTTAACTGAAACACATTCAAAGTTGCAAAAGCAGCTCTTTGAAATATTTTACCCATTTGCAACCAATGTGCGAGAATTGGAATTTTTTCCATATTTGCAGCTTCAACAAAATTCAGAAATTAACTGAATTCTGAGGGTGTAAAGCCACAATGATCATTCAGTTGATTTCAAATGTCTTTGTGAAAAGACTCATTGTTTTCATGAATTTATTAATAGGTGAATGTTTCATGTGTTATCTAATAAAATAGATTCTCATAAAAGTCTGATTTCTTCTTCCATTAATTTTTTTCCCAGCTGGGAGGAAAGACATTTGGGAAGGCTGATCTTACCTGGGAGTGCCTTTCCCTTAGGATTACCTACATGGATAGAAACTTCCAAGCAGTCCCGGTAAATGCAGAGAAAGGAGGAAACGGTCTCTGGAGTCCACCGCCCAAGCCATACGCTCCTTGTGACTGCACACACTGGTCTGGGTAAGTCACAGCCTCAAAATTCCCAGCTCTGGTGTTCATTGTACATCAATGACACAGTGAATGATCTGTTCAGCTCACATACAAATGTAAAGGTAAGATCCAGTGTCAACTGGATTAAAATTCTTGTTCTTTGTAGAACTATGCTCAAACAGTTCTGCAAACTTGAGTAGAAAAACCAGGTAATAACTTTACACTGATGTGAAGGAGAGCGTCTTTGAAGAGGTCTTAATCAAAGCTCCTGTCCAGCAGCAAGTTGGCTTCTGAAGTTTCTTAGAGTTCAGGATGGTCTCTGAACTCCTTGCTAAGTGTGTTTCTATAGCTACTTGTTTACTGAGGAAACAGGATAGAGGATTAGACATAACTGTGACCCCTCCTTTCTCTGTAAGGATGTGATGTGTAGAGGCTTAAGCATTAAATATTCGGAAAAGGAGTTTAACATTAGACCCCAACCTTTTAGGGAAAAAAAAGCCCCACTAATGTGACATGATGGTTAAGACTCAGTTCGCAGGGCTGGAGTTTTTTTAAATCTTCCCAGATGACGGATGTTGCCACCTGTTCCTTAATCATCATCATTATCATCATAGAATGAGTTCTCGGATGTAAAAAAAAAAAAAAAATCATGACCTTCACATAAAAGATCAAGGATTCTAGTTCCTCTTGAGAAGCCAGCATATGTGGCAACACTGGAATCCTTCCCCACACAGCAATGAGAGAAGAACCAAGGCAACGCTATCTACACAGACACCAAGATCTTCCCTGGTGTCTCCCTCACTTAGCGTACTTGGGCCCTGTGGGCACTGGAGTTTGCCTACAACAGCCTTAATACAACATCACATTGTTAGCTAATAACTTTATGAAGGTTTCGTTCACAAAAATCAGAAAAGAGAGTATTCTGTGTCTGAGATGACGTATTAATGTGTGAGCCGTATTGAGAGTGAAGAGTTATAATGATAGTAAGGTAAGGCAGTGCTTCCCAGTTTTGCCTTATGCTACAATTTGCTTGGGGCACTTGTTTTAGAACCCAGCTTTTAAACCTGGTGAATCAAATCTCCTGGGGAATGGTTGGAAATAGGTATTTTTGACAAATACCCCCCAGTGATTCTAACACACAAGCTTGGGAAACAAGTTGATTTCTATGCCCATTAAGAGTTGAGGCACTCTGCCCATGATGACCATCTTGGCTTAAGTGGGCAAACCAATCGATCAATCCCCCCAAGATCCTTTTACAGGTTAAAACCTAATAGTCACCTTCAAAACCATGGTTACTTTTAAAGACAAAATTAGTCTGCCAAAATGGTATAGATAGCAATAAAATTATCTAATAATTTTAACACTGGGACTATGCAATTGAAATGAATAGGTTTAAAAGATGAAAAGACTTGGACTTAAATATCAATGATATTGCTGACTAACAGGTGCAAAAATGTTTACCTCTTAAAGCTTCAGTCCTCCATAAAATGAGAATATTACCATCTTCTTCACGAAGCTTAAGTGAGAATATGTAAAAGTCACCTAGCTTGATCTCTGGCCCATAAAAGACATCCAATAAATGGTTCGTTGCTAGCCCATTAGAAGAATGCTGTATTTGTGGTAGATTTGTATTTTATCAACCTGAGTTGAAACTACAATTCCCAAAATGCTCTTCTCTGCAAAATTATGAGTTCGCGTGGAACACAAGAGGCAATTTGGTGGAGATTTGGAAGACGGAACGGAAGCAGCGGCTGAATTGCCTGTATACAACATACAAATCAACAGATGGGAGTGGACGGGCATGGTCTGACAGGCAGCAGGTGGAGAGAGGAAGTGTGTAATGACTGCCTCAGACCGGGTGGCCTGAGGAAGCAGCCTCTGAGCCTGCATTCGGATGCCTCTGGGCAAGCTGACAGTCAGGCTAAGAGCTGGAATCCGACCCTCCCAGGCAGAGAGAAGAGCAAATATAAAGGCTTCACGGCAGGGCAGAGCGCTGCCTTGAGAAACAGAAAAGGGCCAGGAACATGTGAGTATCTGAAGTAAAACAGAATGGCACCAAGGGTAGCGAAGACCTGGGGAGAGGTCAGACCCATGTGGTCCACAGACTGTGTCAGAAAAGGGGGGAAAATGGATCCTAATCTATTTTTAATTTTTTTGTTTATTTGAGAGACAGAAAAGAGCAAGTCTGAGACAGAGAAAAAGCTCCCATCCACCTCCTCCCACAGCAGCCATGGAGTCTGAAGCCAGATCTAGCAATTCAACCCAGGTCTCCTATGTGGGTGGCAGGAACCCATCTACTTGAGCCCCCCCTGCTGTATTCTAGGGTTTTCATTAGCAGGAAACTGGAGTCAGGAGCCAGAGCCAGGTATTGCACCAGGTGCCCCAACGTGAGCCACAACTGTCCCAATGAGTAGCCACTGAACCTCTAGGCCAAGTCCCTACCCCACCCCCAAAAAAGCATGAGCTTTATTTTAAATAGAAGGACATCATTGAAGGGTTAGAGTAGAAGTGGGGGGAGGTGACACAGTCTTTTTGTGATTTTTAATTATAAAGATCACTTGTTTTACATCTTCTAGATTGCCAATTCTTTTTTTAGGTCAGACAATATCAAATGTTGAGGAATGCAGGGAAACAAGAAAACTCATTATGCTTCTGCAAATGTTCTGCCATTGGGGAGAGCAGTCTGGCAGTTTCAGGCAAAATTGAAAATGCATGTACCACAGGATCCAGCATTTTCATTAATTTCTGGGTATCTGCCACAGGAGTTCTTGAACATTGCACAAGAACGCTGCACAGATCACCCTAGTAAACCTGGGGCAGCCAGTGAAGGAAAAGCAAGAAATGTAGAAGTAGAACTGGGAAAAGGGGAGCAGGCACAGTGGCATAGTAGGTTAAGTATTCACCTGCAGCACCAGCATCCCATACGGGCACTTATTTGAGTCCCAACTGCTCCTCCTCTGATCCAGGTCCTTGCCGACAGCCTGAGAAATCAGTAGAAGATGGCCAAATTGCACCCAAAAGAAACTCCTGGCTCCTGGCTTTGGGTCAGCCCAGCTCCAGCCATTGCAACCATTTGGGGAGTGAACCAGAGGATGGAAGATCTCTCTCTGTCTCTCCCTCTCTCTGTCTGTAACTCTGCTTCTCAATTAAATAAATAAATCTTTTAAAAGACTGCCTGTACAATGCCACGGCTGAGAAAGAACTGCTAAGATCAATCCCATTCACAATAGCTACAAAAATAATCAAATACCTTGGAATAAACTTAACCAAGGATGTTAAAGTCCTCTACGATGAGAATTACAAAACCTTAAAGAAAGAAATAGAAGAGGATACCAAAAAATGGAAAAAAATCTTCCATGCTCATGGATTGGAAGAATCAACATCATCAAAATGTCCATTCTCCCAAAAGCCATTTATACATTCAATGCAATACCAATCAAGATACCAAAGACATTCTTCTCAGATCTAGAAAAAATGATGATGAAATTCATATGGAGATGCAAGAGACCTCAAATAGCTAAAGCAATCCTGTACAACAAAAACAAAGCCGGAGGCATCACAATACCAGATTTCAGGACATACTACAGGGCAGTGGTAATCAAAACAGCATGGTACTGGTACAGAAACAGATGGATAGACCAATGGAACAGAATAGAAACACCAGAAATCAATCCAAACATCTACAGCCAACTTTTGATCAAGGATCTAAAATCATTTCCTGGAGCAAGGACAGTCTATTCAATAAATGGTGCTGGGATAACTGGATTTCCACGTGCAGAATCATGAAGCAAGACCCCTACCTTACACCTTACACAAAAATCCACTCAACATGGATTAAAGACCTAAATCTATGACCCGACACCATCAAATCATTAGAGAACATTGGAAAAACCCTGCAAGATATAGGCACCGGCAAAGACTTCCTGGAAAAGACCCTGGATGCGCAGGCAGTCAAAGCCAAAATTAACTATTGGGATTGCATCAAATTGAGAAGTTTCTGTACTACAAAAGAAACAGTCAGGAGAGTGAAGAGGCAACTGACAGAATGGGAAAAAAATCTTTGCAAACTATGCTACAGATAAAGGATTAATAAACAAAGAGATCAAGAAACTCCACAACATCAAAACAAACAACCCACTTAAGAGATGGGCCAAGGACCTCAATACACATTTTTCCAAAGAGGAAATCCAAATGGCCAACAGACACATGAAAAGATCAAGATCACTAGCAATCAGGGAAATGCAAATCAAAACCACAATGAGGTTTCATCTCACACCGGTGAGAATGGCTCACATACAGAAATCTACCAACAACAGATGCTGGCGAGGATATGGGGAAAAAGGGACACTAACCCACTGTTGGTGGGAATGCAAACTGGTGAAGCCACTATGGAAGTCAGTCTGGAGATTCCTCAGAAACCTGAATATAACCCTACCATACAACCCAGCCATCCCACTCCTTGGAATTTACCCAAAGGAAATTAAATTGCCAAATAAAAAAGCTGTCTGCACCTTAATGTTTATTCCAGCTCAATTCACAATAGCTAAGACCTGGAATCAACCTAAATGCCCATCAACAGTAGACTGGATAAAGAAATTATGGGACATGTACTCTATAGAATACTATACAGCAGTCAAAAACAGTGAAATCCAGTCATTTGCAACAAAATGGAGGAACCTGGAAAACATCATGCTGAGTGAAATAAGCCAGTCCCAAAGGGACAAATATCATATGTTCTCCCTGATCGGTGACAACTAACCGAGCACCAAAAAGGAAACCTGTTAAAGTGAAATGGACACTATGAGAAATGGTGACTTGATCAGCCCTTGCCCTGACTGTTGATGAACAACTTAATACGTTATCCCTCTTAGTATTTTTTTTGTCTGTTCTACTTAATACTACTGGTTTAATTCTGTAATTAATACACAGTTATTCTTAAGTGTTGAAACTTAACTGAAAAGTGATCCCTGTTAAATATAAGAGTGGGATTAAGAGAGGGAAGGGATGTACAATTTGGGACATGCTCAAGCTGACTTGCCCCAAACGGCAGAGTTAGAATCATACCAGGGAATTCCAATTCAATCCCATCAAGGAGGCATGTACCAATGCCATCTCACTAGTCCAAGTGATCAATTTCAGTTCACAATTGATCATAATGATAGGACTAAGAATCAAAGGGATCACATAAACAAGACTAGTGTCTGAAAATACTAATTGATAGAATAAAAAAGGAAGAGAACACTCCAACATGGGAAGTGGGATACACAGCAGACTCATAGAATGGCAGATGTCCTAAACAGCACTCTGGCCTCAGAATCAGCCCTTAGGGCTTTCGGATCTGGCTGAAAAGCCCATGAGAATATTTCAGGCATGGAAAGCCAAGACACTCTGAAAAAAAAAAAATGACCTAAATGAAAGCTCTCCACGAGTGAGATGCCAGTGGAAAGAACAGGTTATCAAAGAAGGAGGTGCCTTTCTCTGAAGGGAGGAGAGAACTTCCACTTTGACTATGACCCTATCGAAATAAGATCGAAGTCGGTGAACTCAAAAGGCTTCCATAGCCTTGGCAACTCATAACTGGAGCCTAGGGAGATTACTGATGCCATAAACAAGAGTGTCAAATTGTTAAGTCAACAACAGGGGTCACTGTGCACTTACTCTTCATGTAGGATCTCGGTCCTTAATGTGCTGTACATTGTGATTTAATGCTATAACTAGTACTCAAACAGTATTTTTCACTTTGTGTTTCTATGTGGGTGCAAACTGTTGAAATCTTTACTTAATATATACTAAACTGATCTTCTATAGATAAGAGAAATGAAAATGAATCTCGATGTGAATGGAAGGGGAGAAGGAGTGAGAAAGGGGAACATTGCAGGTGGGAGAGAAGTTATGGGGGGGGAGCCATTGTAATCCATAAGCTGTACTTTGGAGATTTATATTCATTAAATAAAAGTTTAAAAAAATACTGCCTGTAAAAAAAAAGTATAAATCTTAAAAAGAAAAATACCTGAGTGTCCAAAAACTGACAGAGAGAAGCTGGTATTGTAGTGCAGGTGGTCAAGCTCAAGTCCCCACTGCTCCACTTCTGACCCAACTCCCTGCAATGCGCCTGGGCCCCTGCCACCCATGTGGGAGACCCAGACTGAGTTTTGAAAAAGTCTCTTTCAAATTAATAAACAAATATTTTTAAAACCAGAGAGGGGCCAGCGCCATGGCTCACTTGATTAATCCTCCGCCTGCGGCACCAGCATCCCATATGGGCACCGGGTTCTAGTCCCGGCTGCTCCTCTTCCACTGATGCTCTCTGCTGTGGCCCGGGAGGGCAGTGTAGGATGGCCCAAGTGCTTGGGCCCTGCACCCCATGGGAGACCAGGAGGAAGCACCTGGCTCCTGGCTTCGGATCGGTGTAGCTCCAGCCATGGTGGCCATTTGGGGTTGAACCAATGGAAAGAAGACCTTTCTCTCTGTCTCTCTCTCACTGTCTAACTCTATCTGTCAAATAAATTAAAAAAAAAAAAAAAAACAGAGAAACAACTAAAGTGAAGATAAAAGTAAATTAGATTTGGCAACATGATCATCAGGGATCTTGACAACAGCAGTATCTACCATAGAGTTGGGGGCAAAGGCCAGTAGACTGAAGAATGGATGAAGTTTTCGATTATTTGAAATATTTCATAATACAGTTTCATGTGAGTACTAACTCGTATATGGAAAACAAGGAAACAAAGCAGCAAGCGTGGACAGCTCTAGTAAAGCTGCTCCACTTCCAGTCCAGCTCCCTGCTCACGGCCAATTCTAGAGGTTCTGCTCGGAAAAGGAGCGTAGTCTGGCTGCAGAGGGAATGGGTATCAAGGAAGGTGCGGTTTGGTTTTACTTTGCTGAATTTGGGGGATGGGGCTGTTTTTGCATGTGTATATGGGTGTTCAGGAATTGTCCCGAGGTGAGGGAGAGATCAAAGATGCAGGGATAGGGGAGAGGGAGTGGGAAAGGGGAGGGTTGCGGGTCGGGGGGAAGTTATGGGGGGGGAAGCCATTGTAATCTATAAGCTATATTTTGGAAATTTATATTCTTTAAATAAAAGCGTTATAAAAAAAGAAAAAAAAAACAAAGATGCAGGGAAGACACAAAGGGAGGCTGTGTGAATCAAGGTCTTGGGAAGGCGAGAGGCAGGAAGGGGCCCAGCACCTGCTGGAAGATGCTTCGTGCACTAGGTAGAGGATGCAGTACAAGGGTAGAGAGTAGTGAGGGCTTGGCTCTGGAATGACAGGGGTGGTCCTGAAGCAGGTGGTGAGGACACTAACCAATGGCAGAGGAGGGGAGAGGTTGCAGGAAGCTTCAGAAGAACAGGGAGTCATCATGGAGGCACAAAGGTGAGCCCACTAGGGAGGAGAGCATGGTTGGAGACAATGTACTGTACCCACTTGAAATCAGTCATCACAAACTTTAAGTGCAACCAGTTAGCCTGAGTCTGAGTGGTTTTTTTCCCCCAGGAATGTTCTGATATTCTTTACAAGCATGAAGAAGATAGGCAAATGAGTTGGGCCAGATGTGGGGTAACTAACCATAGGGAGAAAGAGAGAAGGACAGGGGTATTGAATACTTTCACAAAAGAGCGATTATAGAGTTGGGAGATGGGCAGTGCTAGGGAAAGAAAGCAGGAATTGGAGAGCCTTCTGGTTCAAATAGTAGATTACGTACCCACACTTGTATTTATTGTATGAAGAGCTGGAAGAGAGGAGCTGGTCATCTCCAAACATGCAGAGTGGGGAAGTGGGGATGCGGATTGCCTGATTTGGTCAGTTTGTGCCGTAAGCATGTGTTGAAATATTGCAGCATGCCCCAAACAGGTGTATAAATAGTACAGGTTAATCAATGATTTTTTAAATAAGACAAAGAAGAAAGTATATATTCAAATTTGTTTCTACCCTTTCAGGAACTCCACTTAAATGACAACAAAAAGTGTTTAAGCACATAATATTCAAAGACAAAAGAGAAGAATTAACAGGTAACCTACCCCCCACACTCCCTAGGAAGCCAAAAAAAGACTGTTGTATGCTAACCAACAAAAAAAGGGGGGAAAGAAAGGAAAACCAGAGAATGCTGACGTCTAAGAGCCACTTGCTTGAGGTGTTGGGGAGAAAGCTAAGAAACCAACCAATTTTCAACACAATTCACACTGTAAACCTCCAGGAAGTCTCAGAAACTAGAGAAATGAGGGACGTTACGTGAGGCTGAAATCATGGACAATCGGTGTCAAAACAACTGGCTGTTAGGTCCTCTCTTCCTTCCCCGGAGCAACCAGAGACATCCTTTTCCTGCAGAAAAGTGGAGTTCTACTCTCTGGAGGGGCTGGGTTTTAAAAGGGCTCCACCTTAGAGACACCAGGCCAAACTGAGCCTGAATCAGAAGCTAAAAATCAGGAGTGGCCACACGGGCCCATGCGCTGAACGAATGTGCGCGTGCTTGCTTGCCCTCCTGCCATGTTCCGTCATACCCGAAGGCCCTTCCTAGATGCAATGCCACGCTTTCTAGACTTCCCAGCCTCTAGAACCGTAAGCCAAATAAACCTCTACCATATAGTTCACACGTCTGTAGCAGTCAACTATAGCAGCAGAAAACATGCTAAGACAGAGCCTAGGGATCTATGGAGCTAACAAAATATCTGATATTTATATCATCACAGCCCTGAAAGGAAGGGAGAAAGAAGACAGAATGTTTTTGTACCAAAAAAAATTATAACTGAATGAGCATCCACGCCATCCCACTCTTGGTCCAGAGAAACAACTGGGCAGGCTTCCTTGAGTGTGTCTTTCCAAAGAGACCCCATACAGCTGATGGACAGACCTGCCCACATACCCTCGGCCCTTGGAAATACCTAGGAAGCCTGAGCAATCTGACCTTCCCATGCCCCAGGAAGCAAACAGGTGGCACAGTGAGCAGGCCATGCCCTGAGACACAGGACTTGGACACTGCACAGGACCACTGCACAGGCCCACTGTAGCTGCCCAGTGTCCATATGGCCTTGAGGTGCTGTAGACCCAAAGAGAGCATAAAAAAGTAAAGCTGCTCCACTTCTGATCTGGCTCCCTGCTAATGACCTGGGCCAGTGGAGGATGGCCCAGGTGTTTGGGCCCCTGCTGTCCTCTTGGGAGACCTGAAAGAGGCTCCTGGCTTCAGTCTGGCCCAGTGCTGGCCTTTGCAATCATCTGGGCAGTGAACCAGCAGATGGAAGATCGATCTCTCTCTCTCTCTCTCTCCCCTCCTCCCCCTCCAGCCCCTTAACTCTGACATTCAAATAAATAAGTCTTTAAAAAAAAAAGCAGCAACTACAATTATCTCAGTTAAAAGAATAGACTTTAAGACAAAATTCATTAAAAAGAGACAAGATAAAGAATAATGATAAAGGAATCAATTCAACAAGAGAAAACAACAATAGTAAATATATATGCATCCAGTGCTGGAGCACCCAATTATATAAAATAAACAGGCCGGCGCCGTGGCTCAACAGGCTAATCCTCCGCCTTGCGGCGCCGGCACACCGGGTTCTAGTCCCGGTCGGGGCACCGGATTCTGTCCCGGTTGCCCCTCTTCCAGGCCAGCCCTCTGCTGTGGCCCAGGAGTGCAGTGGAGGATGGCCCAAGTGCTTGGGCCCTGCACCCCATGGGAGACCAGGATAAGCACCTAGCACCTGACTCCTGCCATCGGATGAGCGCGTTGCGCCGGCCGCAGCGCGCCGACCGCGGCAGCCACTGGAGGGTGAACCAACGGCAAAGGAAGACCTTTCTCTCTGTCTCTCTCTCTCACTGTCCACTCTGCCTGTCAAAAAAAATAAAATAAAATAAAATAAAATAAAATAAAATAAACATTATTAGATATGAAGGAGAGAGAAAGAGACTTCACTACAGTGATAGTTGGAGAAATCAACACCATATTTTCATCAATGAACATTACCCAAACAAAAAATCAACAAAGAAACATTGGAGTTAAACTACAACATGGAAGAAATGGGCCCAATGGACATTTACAGACTTCTTCGCTCAACAGCTGCAGAATACATACTCTTCGCAACAGCAGATGGAGCATTCTCCTGGATACATCACAAAATAAGTCTCAGAAAACTCAAGAGCATATCATTTACTTTCTCAAACTTCAATAAGAGGAACATTTAAAATTGAACAAAAACATGAAAATTAAGCACTAGGTTCTTGGACGACCAATAGATCAGGAGACAAATTGTAAAACTTCTTAGAACAAATGAAAAGGGAAATACTGCTGGGTCAAAACCCAGAACACAGAAAAAGCAGTACTAACAGGGAACTTTATAGCAATCAGCGCCTACATCAAAGAAAGAGAAACATCTCAAATCAATAATCTATTAATGAAATTTAAGGCATAAGAAACACAAGGAAAGAAACAACCCTAAAACTAGCATCAGGCTATATATAAGAGATAAATATTTGGGCTGGTACTGTGGCGTTGTAAGTTAAGCCTCTGCCTGCGGTTCTGGCATCCCATATGGATGCCAGTTCTTGTCCTGGCTGCTCCACTTCTGAGCCAGCTCCCTGCTAATGCACCTGGGAAAGCAGCAGAGAATGGTTCAAGTGCTTAGGCGCCTGCACCCATGTGGACCCAGAAGAAGCTCCTGGCTCCTGGCTTCCGAGTGGCCCAGCTATAGTCATTGTGGCCATTTGGGGAGTGAACCAACAGATGGAAGATACCTCTCTCTCTCTCTCTCTCTCACTCTCTCTCTCTCTCTCTCTGTAACTCTGCCTCTCAAATAAATTAATAAATCTTTAAAAAAAAAATTAGAGCAAAAATAAATGAAACTGAGAACAAAAAACATCAATGAAATGAAGAGCTATTCTTTTGCAAATATAAACAAAACTGACAAACCTTTACCCAGATTAACCAAGAAAAAACGAGAGAAGCACCAAGCAAATAAAATTAGATATTAAAAAAAGACATTACAACTGATATCAGAAAAATAGAAAGGATCATTGGGGATGTCAATGAACAAGCATATGCCAACAAACTGGAAACCTAGAACAAATGGATAAATTTCTGAACACATGTAATCTATCAAAACTGAGCCACAAAGACATAGAAAACCTAAACAGATCAAGGAACAAGTAATCAGTAATAGAATCAATAAAAGATTCAGTAATAGGAGTGTAATAGAATCAGTAAAAAACTCAGAATCAGCCCTTAAGGCATTCTGGTCTGGCTGAAAGCCCATGAGAGCATTTCAGGCATGGAAAGCCAAGACACTGTAGCAAAAAGTGTCGTACACGAAGGACCTGGGTGGGTGAGTCTCCAGTGGAAAGAAGTCATCAAAGAAGAACGTATTTTTCTCTGAAGGAGAGAGAGAACCTCCACTTTGCTTATGGCCTTGTCCAAATACTGAGTCTGTGGATTCAAAGGCTTCCACAGCCTAGACAGCTCCTGTCAAGATCCTCCAGTGATCACTGGCACATACATAAGAGTGTTAATTGTTAAATTAACAACAGAAGTCTCCGTGCACTAACTGCCTAGGCAGGACCTCTGTCCTCAAAGAGTTGGATGACAAGAGTTAATAGTAAAACTTGCTCTCAATAATTTACTTTGTTTTAGTGCATTAAGTGGAGGATATTCTTATGTCTCATAAGCTATAGCTATATCTAAGTACTTTTGCCATGCAAAAGATACATCATCATGGGTTCTTCATCAAAGTTAATTAAGTTTCTTTAAAAAAGAATATTTAAAATAAATTTATATATTATAAATCAAGTCTCAGAAAGTTTTACTTTTATTGAATTAAGCAGTATGCATTTTTCCTTATTGTAAAAATAATCTTTCTGATGTTCTATTGCACGTAGGGTAACAATGTTAACAATGACATATTGTGTAATTCTAAATAGCAGAAGCAATACTTCTGAATACTCACACTACCTAGAAATCTTGAATACATGAAGTGATGGATGCTAACTATCCTAATTTTATTATTAAAATGTATACATGTATTGAAATATAATATTGTACCTCATAAATATGTACAACTATTGTGTGTCAATAAAAACAAATACTCTAATAAAAAGTGCAAGTAAAAATAATAATAATAATACAGAATCAGTAAAAGAATCATTAATAAAAAATCTCAAAAAGCTCAGGACAGATGGTAAATTCACTGCAAAATTTTACCAAATTTTTAAAGGAAAACACCCACTCTACTCAAACTATTCCTAAAAAATAAAAGAGAATCCTTTCAAATTCATTTGACAAGGCCAAAATTATCCTGATATCAAAACCAGACAAAGACATACTAAAAAAAAAAGAAGAAAAGAAAAAGAAAAATACAGACAAATGTCCCTGATGAACATCAGTGCAAAATTTCTCAACAAAATATTAGCAAATGAAATCCAACATCACATCAAAAAGATTGTGTGGCATGACCAAGTGGGATTTATTTGAGGGATGTAAGGATGGTTCACTGCATGCATATCAATAAATGTAATAGATCACATCAACAGAATGAAATGGGGAAAGGATTATTTCAATGGATGCAGAAAAGGCATTCAGTGTAATTCAACATCCTTTCAGGATTAAAAAAAATCTTCAATAAATTAGGTTTAGAAGGAATGCACCTCAACTCAATAAAGGTTGTATATGACACACCCACAGCCGACATCGTATCAAACGGGGAAAGCTGAAGTCATATCCTCTAAGGTAAGGAGTAACACAAATATGTCCACTTACACCACTTTTATTCAACATAACGTTGAAAGTCTTAGAGACAGCAATAAGGTAAGGGAAAGAAACAATGGACATCCAAATAGGAAAAGAAGAGATCATATAATCTTTGTTTGCAAATAATATGATTTCATGTATAGAAATAGCTCCATCAAGAAGACTATGATAACTGATTTTTTACAGATTTATTTATTTATTTATTTATTTGAAATTCACAGTTATAGAGGCAGAAGGAGAGACCATCCACTGGTTGGTGCCCCATTTCTGGCTACAACTGTCAGAGCTGGGCCAAACCAAAGCCAGATCTCCTACACATGTGCAGGGGTCCAAGCACTTGGGCCATCCTCAGCCACCTTCCTGGGCCATCAGCAGAGAGCTGGATGGAGTCACCAGGGCACAAACTGGCACCCATATGTGATGTCAGCATCACAGGGGGCAGCTTCACTGTGGAGCCACAATACCAATCCCCGGTAATTGATAAATGAACTCAATGAGGTTGTAGGATGCAAAGTCACCCACAAGAAAAAGGAGCATTTCTTCTACACCAGTGATGAACTAGCTGAAAAACAAATCAAGAAAGCAATCCCACTCAAAGTATTTACAAAAAATACCTAGGAATAAATTTAACCAAGAAAGGGAATGATCTGTACAAAGAGAATTACCAAAAAAAAAAAAAAAAGGGAATGAAAGAAGTTGAAGGGGACACACACAAAAACATGAAATGCATTTCATGTTCATGTTTTGGAAAAGGTAACATTGTTAAAATAGCATTCTCTACTGAACTAGGAAAAAAAATCCTAAAACTCATGTGGAATCGCAAAAGACTCAGAATATCCAAAGCAATACTGAGCATAAAAATAATGCTGGAGGCATCACAATACCTGACTTCAAAATACTACAAAGCTACAGACATTAAAACAGCATGGCGGGGCCAGTGCTGTGGCTTAGCAGGTAAAACCACCACCTGCAGTGCCAGCATTCCATATGGGCACCGGTTCAAGTCCCAGCTGCTCCACTTCCAATCCAGCTCTCTGCTATGGCCTAGGAAAGCAGTGGAAGATGGCCCAGGTCCTTGGGCCCCTGCACCCACATGGGAGACCCAGGAGAAGCTTCTGGCTCCTAGCTTCAAATCGGCACAGCTCTGGCCATTGCAGACAACTGGGGAGTGAACCAGCGTACAGAAGACCTCTCTCTCTCTCTCTCTCTCTCTCTCTCTCTCTGCCTCTCCTTCTATCTCTGTGTAACTCTGACTTTCAAATAAATAAATATATCTTTAAAAAAAAAACAGCATGATTCTGGCTTAAAAACTGACACATAGACCAATAGAACAGAATAGAGCCCTAAACATTGATCCTTGCATCCTTCAATGAGCACCAAAAACATATATTACAGAAAGGGGCAGTCGCTTTAATAAATGATACTGGAAAAACAGGATATTCATACATGGAAGTATGAAACCACACCCCCATCTCTAACCATATACAAAATTCATTACATGATAGATTAAAGACCTAACTATAAGGTACTAAATTCCTAGAAGAAAACATAGCAGAAACACTTTAAGACATTGGCATAGGCAAAGATTTTTTTAATAAGACATCAAAAATACAGGCATCAAAAGCAAAAATTAACAAATGGGTTTAACAAACTAAAACTTCCTTTGCAGCAAAGGAAATAACAGAGTGAACAGACAACCAGCAAAACAGAAGACAATATTTGCAAACTATTATCTATTAGTAGTTCAGAATATATAATATTTGCAAACTATTATCTATTAATATTCAGAATATACAAGGAATTCAAACAAATTAATGTTAACAAATAAATGATTTAAAACAGCCAATGGATCTGAACAGACATTTCACAAAAGAAGGCACACAACTAGCCAACAAGTATATGAAAAAATACTCAGCATCAGGAATCATCAGGGAAATGTAAATCAGAACCACAGTGAGAGATATCGCACAAAATGACTAGTATCCAAAAGATAAAAAATCACAAATCCTGGTGAGGTTGCAGAGAAAGCAGAACCTTTGTACATGGTTGACAGAAATTTATAATATACAGTCATTATGGAAAACAACATGGAGCTTCCCCAAAAAATTGAAAACAGAGTTGGGTGTTGAGCCTGCTGGGTAACATCCCTACACCATATCAGAGTCCCTGAATTACATACAAGTCTGGCTTTCAACTCTGTTTTCCTGCTAATGCAGATCCTGAGAGGCAATAGTGGCGGCTCAAATAATCAGGTTCCTGGCACATACTTGGGATGTCTGGATTGAGTTCCCAGCTCCCAGCTTCAGCCTGGCTGAGTCCCAGCCATTGCAGGCATGCATTTGGGAAGTGAACAAGTTAATAGGTGTGTTTCTCTCCCTCCCTCCCTCCCTCCTTCTCTCTCTCTCTCTCTTTCTCTCTCTCTCCCTCTTCCTCTCCCTCTCAAATAAATTATTTTTTAAAAACAGTGGAAATAAAATTATCATGTGACCCAGCAATCCAACTACTGGGAATATGTCTAAAGGAAATGAAATAAGCATATCAAAGAGATACATGCACTCCCATGTTCATTGCAGCATTCTTGACAATAGTCAAATATGGAAGCAACTGAGGTGTCTATCAATGATGGACAGATAAGGAAAATGTGGCACATATATATAATGAAATATTATTCGGCCATAGGAACAAATGAAATCCTGTCACTTATGACAACATAGATAGAATTGAAGGACAACATATTAAGTGAAATAAGCCAGGCACAGAAAGAACACATATTCTCACTCTTTTGTGGAAGCTAAAAAAGTTGATCTTATAGAAACAGAGTAAATTGGACATCATTAGAGGCTAAGAATTGTATAAGGGAGAGCGGACAGACAGAAATTGGCCACTCTGTACCAAAATGTCAGTTCTACTTTTCTTTAGCACAGAACAGCAACTTGTCTGCAACAATTATTACTTCAAAGTAAATAGAAGAGTGCAATTTTTCCCAACACATAGAAATTACAAATGTCTGAAGAGACATGTGCAAATACTTATTCTGTGGACCAATCAAAATTTTTTTAAAAAAATCTATCTCAGCAAAAATATTCTTTAGGAATGATGGGGAAATCAAGACATCTTGTATAAAGGAAAACTAAGAGACTTGAAATCATCACACCTATTCTAAAAATTTGGCTAAAGAAATTTCTCTTGGAGCAAGTATTGTGCAACAGGTAGAGCTGTCACTTGGTTCACCGACATCCCATTCTGGAGTGCCTGGGATTGCATCCCACATCCACTTCTGATCCCTCCTTCTAATGTACCTGGGAGGCATAAGATTTTGGTCCAAGTATTTTGGCTCTTGCCAATGTGGAGACCTAGATAGAGTTCCTGACTCCTGGCTTTGATCTGGCTCAGCTCCAGCTGCTGTGAACATTTTGGGGGAGTGAATCGCCAGTGGAATCTCTCCTCTCCTCTCCTCTCCTTTTCTCCTCTTCTCTCCTCTCCTCTCCTCTTCTCTCTCTCTCTGTCACTGCCTTTCAAGTAGACAAAAAACAAGCATTTTTATATACCAATAATTAACTTGCTCAAAGAGAAATCAAGAAATCAATGCAATTCATAACTGCAAAAAAAAAAAATAAAGTGTAGGTGCTGGCCTCGTGGTATAGCATTGTAGCTGATACAGCCAGTGATGCTTGTGAGGCCAGCATCCCTTATGAGCACTGGTTTGAATCCCAGCTGCTCCACTTCCAGTCTAACTCCCTGCTGATGGCCTGGGAAAGCAGTGGAAGATGGCCCAAGTGCTTGATCCTCTGCCACCCAGACCCAGCCACTGAGATGATCTGGGACATGAACCGCTAGATGGAAGCACTCGCTCGCTCTCTCTCCCCCGCCTCCCTCCCTTTTTCTCCCTCTCCCTCTCTGTCTCTTCTTCCCTTTCTCCCTCTCCCTCTGTAACTCTGACTTTCAAATAAATAAATATATCATAAAAAATAAAATGTTTAAAGATAAATGTAACCAAAGAAGCAAAAGATCTCTGCAATGAAAACCATGAAACACTGATGAAAGAAATCCCAGAGGACACAAATAAACTGGAGAAACACTCCAAGACACTGTATAGGCAAAGATGTCTTTGGAAAAGCCTCACAACAAAAGCAAAACTAGACAAATGGCGTTGCACCAAACTAAGAAGCTTCTACAAAGGAAACCATCAACAGAATGAGAGAAAATGTTTGCAAAGTATTCATCCAACAATGGATTAATAGCCAGAGTACATAAAGAATTCAAAACTCTCAACAACTACATTAAGAAATAGGCAAAGGGTATGAATAGACATTTCTCAGAAATAAAGGGGTGAGTATGTGGAATAGCACTCAAAACGCCTCTTGGGATGCCCACATCCTGTATCAGAGTGTCTGGTCCAAGTCCTAGCTCTGATTCACTTTCCAGCTTCCTCCTAATGTTCACCCTGGAAGCAGCAAGTGATGACTCAAGTTGTTGGGTTCCTACCACCCACATAGGAGATCTGGATTGGCCTGGCCCAGCCCTGGCTATTGAGGGCATTTGGGGGAGTGAGTCAGCAGTTGAAATCAATATCTCTCTCTCCCTTTCAAATAAACAAATAAAGTTATTTTAAAATAAAGAAGTACAAGTTACAAACAAGTGTATGAAAAAATACTCAATATTAGTAGCCATCAGGGAAATACCAATCAAAACCACAATGAAGGATTACTTCACTCCGGCTAGAATGGCTATTTTCAAAAAGACAAAAAGTAATACACGCTGGCAAGGATGCAAATAAAGAGGAGCTCCTATATACTGTTACTGTGAATGTAAAATTTACACTACAGGAAACAGTGTGGAAATTCCTTTAAAATTAGAAATAGAACTGTTGGAACTGACATTGTGGCACAGTAGGTTAATCCTCCACCTGCAGCGCCGGCATCCCATATGGGGCCAGTTCTAGTCCTGGCTGCTCCTCTTCCAATCCAGCTCTCTGCCATGGCCTGGGAAAGCAGTAAAAGATGGCCCAAGTGCTTGGGCCACTGCACCCATGTGGAAGAACCAGAAGAAGATCCTGGCTCCTGGTTTCAGATCAGTTCAGCTTGGGCCATTGCAGCCATTTGGAGAGTGAACCAGCCGATGGAAGACCTTTCTCTCTGTCCCTCTCTCTCTCTCTCTCTCTCTCTCACTGTTTGTAACTCTACCTCTCAAATAAATAAATAAAATCTTAAAAAAAAATAAAAGAAAAGAAAAGAAAAGAAATAGAACTGCCATGTGATCCAGTAATCCCACTTTTGAGTAAATAGCCAAAAGAAATGAGATCATTATATCAAAGAGATACCTGTATCACCATGTTTACTGTGGCACTATTCACAATAGCCAAGATATGGAATCTACCAAGGTGACCATCAAACAGATGCATAATGTAAATGTCACACACACATACACACATATAGAGGAATATTTTCAGCCATTTAAAATAAAATCCTGGCAATTGCAGCAAAATAAATGGAACTGGGGGATATTATATTAAATACAGTAAGACAGACAAAGAGAAATAAAAAACATTTTTCCTTCTTATGTAGAAATTTTTTAAAGAAGCTAATCTAAACATAGATTGACTATTGAGTAATTGTTGGAGGCTGAGAGAGGTTGGGGGATGTTAGAGGCAGGTGGGGATAACAGGTACAAAATCACCATTCAGTAGGAAGAAGTTCCAAGATTACACAGCACAATGTGGCAACCATATTTCACAATAACCTATTTTATTTTCTGTGCAAAGAGAAGAGAGAAGCTCCAATTTCCCATCATAAAGTAACATCAGAGAGGGAAGCATTAATTACCTTGATCAGTACACATTGTATGTATGTGCTGCAATGGCACACTGTACACTAAGTATGTATACTTGACGTTAATCAAAAATATAATTTTTAAGTTGTTTTAAAAACATAGAGAGAGGGTAGTTGGCCTCGCAGTTTAGATGTCAGTTGATGTGCCTACATCCCATAGAGGAGTAATTGAGTTCGGGTCCTGGCTCCAGCTTCTGATTACAGCTTCCTGCTAATGCAGATCCTGGAAGCCAGCAGGTTATGAATCAAGTACTTGGATCCCTGACACCACGTGGGAGACTTAGATTGTGTTCCCTGGCTGGCTTCAGTCTGGCCTCGCCTCAGCCACTGCAGACATTTGAGGAGGGAGCTAGAAGATGGGAGATGTGTCAATCGATCTCTCCATCTACCTATTTCTCTATTGCCATCTCCATCTCTCTGCCTCCCAAATAATTTTTAAATATGGTACATGAGGAACATTTTAGAATTTAAATAAAATATAACAGGAATATTAAAGTAGAATGTTTTAAATGTTCAAGCCTTTAATGTAAACTATGGATTTCAGATAATAATGATGTACTGAAATAGTTTCATCACTCTCATGGAGGATGCTGATAATGGTGAAGCCATGCATGTGTGGGGTGGAGATATATAAGAAATTTCTATACTTTCCACTCAAAGTTTTGTAGGATTAAAATGCTCTTTAAAACTATATTTTTAAAAATTATTCCAGAAACATACAGATAGACTGAAAAAAGAAATTAGAGAAATGAAAAAAAGAGAAAAAACAGAAAACCTTAATCCCTAACATATAATCATATTAAATGTAAATGATTTAAATAAAGTAATTAAAAAACTGGTAGAGTGAAACTAAACCCTGACCCAATTATATGCTATCTATAAAAACTCAATTCAGATGTTATGATATAGGCAGGTTGAAAGTAAAAGTGTAGAAATCTATACATCATGCAAACAAAATCAAGGGAAACAGAAGAAACTATATATTTTTTTTAATTTTTGACAAGCAGAGTGGACAGTGAGAGAGAGAGACAAAGAGAAAGGTCTTCTTTTTCCGTTGGTTCACCCTGCAATGGCCGCTGTGGCCAGCGTGCTGTGGCCGGTGCACCGCGCTGATCCATGACAGGAGCCAGGTGCTTATCCTGGTCTCCCATGGGGTGCAGGGCCCAAGCACTTGGGCCATCCCCCACTGCACTCCCGGGCCACAGCAGAGAGCTGGCCTGGAAGAGGGGCAACTGGGACAGAATCCAGTGCCCCGACCGGGACTAGAATCCGGTGTGCTGGCGCCACAAGGTGGAGGATTAGCCTATTGAGCCACAGCGCCAGCCAGAAACTATATTAATACCAGATAAAATAGACCTCAGTATAAAGAAATTTATCAGCTTTAAGGAAGGCCATTATATAATGATGAAAGGGTCAGTCCACCAAAAAGATATAGCAATCCTAAATGCATAGGCATCAAACATCAGAGCTGTAAAATATGTAAAAGAAAGCCGTAAGAGTAAATAGTCAAATTATATTGGAGTCCAATTATATTGGAGACTCAATATCCCTAGCTCAGTATTTGGAGAAGTTAGACAAAAAATAAGAAATAAAATAATTCAACAATCCATTCACCCAACAGAATCTAATCAATAATTATAGAACACTTACAGAATACTCTACCCAACAATAGTAAATACAAGTATTTTTCAAGTGTTCATGGAACATATAGCAAGATACACCATGTCTTAGGCCATAAGCAATCCTTAACAAACTTTAAAAGAATTGAAATCATAAAGAATAGTGTTCTCTATGGAATACTACTCAGCTGTAAAAAAGAAAAATGAAGTCCTATCTTTCACAACAGATGGACACAACTGGAAACCATTATACATAGTGAAATAAGCCAGTCCCAAAAAGACAGATATCATCTGTTTTCCCCGATCTGAGGTAATTAATAGAGTACCTTGTAATGTATTGGAGTGAAATAGACATTTTGAGATTTGATGACTGTTTACAGCCCTTGTCTCTTCCATTGAGGAACAGTGGGGTTTTTTTTCCCCTTCATACTATTTGTTGAACTCTTTTATTTAGTGCAGGGTTAACTGTACAATAATTAAATGAACTGAAAATAGATCTTTGTAAAAATTAAGAGTGGGAATGTGAGAAGCAGGAGGAGGAAGGATTGGAGCGTGTGGGGGAGGAAGAGTAGGGGGAGGTTTCCTTATGTTCCTAAATCTGTGTATGTGAAATACATGAAACTTGTATAACTTAAATTTTAAAAATAATAATAATAGCAAGGGAAAAAAGAGTGGTGTTCTACAGTCACAATAGAATCAACTGAAGTTCAATAACAGGAACATCTTCAAACAATACACTTCAAATAACGCATGAATCAAAGAAATCTCAGTAGAATCCAAAAATGAATCAAGATAAATGAAAATGAAAGCGTAATATATCAAAATTTGTGAGATACAGTTACAGTACTGCTTAGAGGAAATTTTATAATGCTTATTATATGTTAGAATACATGAAAAGTCTCAAATCAATCATCTAAGCCTCTAACTCAAGAGCTGAGAAATAGAAAAGCAAAATAAACCAAAAGCAAGGAGAAAAAGATATATAATAAAGATAAAAGCAGTACCTTTGTCCAGTCTCTGTTTCTGTAATAAAGTGTCTGAGATCGGGTCATTTATGAAGAACAGAAGTTTATTTGGCTCAGTTCTGGTAGCTGGGAAGTCCAAGAGTTTGGCACTGGCATCTGATGCTCATGGCATGGTAAGACACAGCGAGCATGCCAGCTCGGGTCTCACTTCCTCGTATGCAATCACTAATGCCACCCTGGTGATCCTACCTCAATTACTTCCCAAAGGTCCCGCCTGCAAGTAATATTAACACAAAGTTTGGGATTTCATTTCCAACACATGAACTTTTAGAGGACACATTCAAACCCTAGCAAGCAGAAATCAATAAAATTGAAAATAGAAAATAGAAAAAAATCAATGGAACATCAGAACAGTCAGTTCTTTGAAAAGATCAATATAAACTCATAAAAACAGATCAATAAGCTGACCAATCTCTATAAAGACTAAAAAGAAAAAAGAATACAAAAATTACCAATATTAGAAATTAAGCAGGAATTATCACTACAAGCCTGCATATATTAAGAGAATAATTAGGGAACACTATGAACAACTTTAAACACAGGCCAGTGATAATCTGAAATGTCTTACTTCTTCAAGAAATACAAATTATCACAACTCATAGAATACGAAACAATTCATTTAAATTGCCTTATAACTGTTAATGAAATTAAATTCATAATTTTAAAACTATCAAAAAAATTCCCAGGCCCACTTAGCTTAATTGGGAAATTCTACCAAATTTTTAAGGAAGACCTGATACTAATTGTAAATAATCTTTTCTAGGAAACGGAGGAGAAAGATACTTCCCAATTTATCTTATTAAGCTAGTATTACCCTCATCCTAAACCTAGACAGAAATAACCCAATAAAAGAAAATAACCAACTTATATCCCTATTATAGGTGCAAAAATCCTTAATATTGGCAAATAGAATTCAAGGAATTATAAACCATGACCAAGTTAAGTTTCTTCCAGTGATGAATTCAAAATTAATTAATACAACCTATCACATTAACAAGTTAAAGAAGAAAAATCTTATGACCATGTCAGCCAATGCAGAAAAAGCATTGGACAGAAACCCAACAGAAATTCATGATTTAAAAAAAATGAGGGAGATGTCCTCAATTTGATAAAGAACATACACAAAATTACTGCAGCTAATGGCATACTTAACAGTGAGAGACTGAGTTCTCTTCCACAGGACCAATAACAAGGCGAGAATGTCTACTCTACCACTCTTATTAACCATAGTGCTCTATGTAAGTTCTTCTTTCATTTTGTTTGAAAGGCAGAGACAGAGAAAGAGAAGAGAGATCTTCTAACAGCTGGTTCACTACCCAAATGCCCGCAACATCTAGGGCTGGGCCAGGCCAAAGCTGAGAAGCCAAAACTCAATCTGAATTGTTCATTTGGTTGGCAGGGACCCACATCCGTGAGCCATTATTTGATGTCTCTCGAGGGTGCACATTAGCAGGAAGCTGGATCATATGCAAAGTAGCCAGGACTCAAAGCAGGCACTCCAATAAGGAATGTCTCAAGCCGTGTCCCACCCCTAAAATGATTTAAGTTCTATTCAGTCCTATTAAGGCAGACAAGGGAAAGGAGTGAAACGCACACTCATCCGAAAGAAGTAAAACTGTCCCTGTTTTCAGATGGCATGATTATCTACACAGAAAATCCCAAGGAATCTACACACACACACACGAATTAACTGGTAAGTTCAACAAAGTCATAGGATACAATATAAACATAAAAATTTTCATTGCACTTCTATGTGCTAGTAATGAACACAGACACCAGATTTTAAAATACAATTTAAAATCTCTCAAAAAATGAATACTTAGGTGTAAACTTAAGTTGTATATTGAAAACTACTTACAATCCCAGCATCTCATATCAGAATGCCAATCTGAGTCCTGGCTACTCCACTTCAATACAGCTTCCTGCTAACGTGACTGGAAGCAGGGGAAGATGGCCCAAGAACCTGGGTCCCTGCCACCCATGTGAGAGACTGGGATGGAGTTCCTGACTCCTGCTTTCGCCTCGGTTAGACCTGGTTGTTGCAGCCATTTAGAGCGTGAACAAGTGGATAGAAGATCTCTCTCTCTCTCTCTCTTTCTCTCTCTCTCTCTCTTTCTCTCTCATTCTACCTTTCAAGAAAATAAATATTTTTTAAAGAGAGCTTTTGCTAAAATTTATATAGAAAGGTCAAGAACCTAAAATTCTGGGCCGATGTCGTGGCTCACTAGGTTAATCCTCCACCTGCAGTGTCAGCATCCCATATGGGCGTGGGTTCTAGTCCCAGTTGCTCCTCTTCCAGTCCAGCTCTCTGCTGTGGCCCAAAAAGACAGTGGAGGATGGTCCAAGCACTTGGGCCCTGCACCCGCATGGGAGACCAGGAGGAAGCACCTGGCTCCTGGTTTCAGAATGGCACAGCGCCGGCCGTAGCGGCCATTTGGGGAGTGAACCAATGGAAGGAAGACCTTTCTCTGTGTCTCTCTCTCTGTCAATAACTCTACCTGTCAAAAAAAAAAAAAAAAAGAACCTAAAATACTAGAAATATTTGGAAAGGAGGTAGAAGGACACTATCCGTGCAATTTCAAAACTGTGTGGCCTTGGACAGAGAGAGCATGAGTGGCATGGTTCTAAGCAGAGTGAATTACACAGATTATATTCTAGTTGACGTTGACCAAAATTTTAAAATTCTATAAATACAGAATTCCCAAAGGTATTCCAACTACATAATACACATTGGGTAAGTCTATACAATGTGATAAACCTTAACAAAAATCAAAACATTGATTCTCTCATTTGTCTTTGAAACTGAAGAACAATTACCTGAATTTTGTATTTTCTCTTCATCAAATTATTTATTGAATTTATTTTAAGAAAAAATAGAAAGCATGACACGTTCTAGACAGGGAAAAGCCAGCTGTTCTAACACTCAGCTGGATCAGCCCGCTGCTTTCAGGAAAGAAGACAAATAACGCTTGTGAGGACTTAGAATTTTATTAGATTTACAGGATGAGAATTAAATTCTTGCATCTGAGAAGGTGGTAAGCCGCACACTGAAGGAGAACCCGAGAAGAAATCATGCTATATTTTATAGGGTTTTTTCCTGACAATACAGATTTTCAGCTAAAGAAGATGCAGACAAGCATTTACATTACTATAAATCTGAAAGTGGAAAGAACTCTGCTAGAATGTTTCCTCCAAAAATAGCCTTCGTCTTCCTAAACACGAGTGTGAGGTGGCTGGAATGGTGGCAGACAGCTGTTCCTGTTCCCATGCAGTGCAAAGACCATGGGCGCCCGGAAGATGGCGCAAGGGCTCACCGGCACCTTCAGCTTGCTGAGGGCAGGCTGCAACAGGCAGACAAGCTTCCCAATAGTAATAAACATGGAAGCACCACAAAACTGAGCAGCGCTCAGAAACACCTGGTGGGCTTGCTGAAGCTGATGGCCCAGCCGGACCCCCAGGGCATCTGTCAGCCTGCACTTCCTTTTTTGTATTGTTTATTTATTTGCAGGTCAGAGTTACACATAGATAGGAGAGGCAGAGAGAGAGAGAGGTCTTCCAGCCGATGTTTCACTCCCCAATTGGCTGCAATGCCCAGAGCAGCGCCAATCCGAAGCCAGGAGCCAGGAGCTTCCTCCGTGTCTCCCACACTGGTGCAGCGGCCCAAGCACTTGGGCCATCTTCTACTGCTTTCCCAAGCCATAGCAGAGAGCTGGATCGGAAGTGGAGCAGCTGGGACTCGAACCAGCACCCATATGGGATGCTGGCGCTTCAGGCCAGGGTGTTAACCCACTGCACCACAGCACCACCTGGAGCCTGCACTTCTAACAAGCTCCCCCCAGCCACTACCCTTGGAGAACTGCAAAGTCAGAGTAACTTACACTCTTGTTTGGCAAGAGGTTTTTTGTTTTTCTTACATAAATCATTGCAAGAAAAAGTTTCTCTGCAGATGTGCTGGTGGGCCACCCTTTATCAGAAACAATGTGTTTCCCTTTCTTCCGGGTCATTCCAGAACCATATTCTTATTAGCAATCATATGTAAATCTCAATGCAGTCTGGGTACATCAACATTCCCGCCCTTCAGGAGTTTCTACTTTTAGCCAAAGATGCTGCATTTATTTTTAAGAAGACCAAGTGGAATGACCGAGATAGCCAAATGATCGACCAAATTCTTGCTGTGCCTTATTTCTGGCCTAGAAATATAGGACGTGGGAGTTAGAGGCACTCACTAATTTAAGCCTTAAAATGTGACGTTTGTACCTTCATAAAACTCTTAGCTTCCAGGTGAAAACAAGAAGTCCCTGTGCCTGTGGGAGCTCTGATTTGCAGCCCATTCGGCCTGCTGCCCCCACAGGTGGCTTGGGAGGATAAGGCGGGAGATGTGCGGGTGCATGGGTGACACAAGGCTTCACCTACGAGCCAGCAGGCCAGTGATCACAGACTGCCTGCGGCTCACTGTCTCAACTCCTGCAAGATGCTGTTCACAGCCGACTGGTGAGTTCCCCACTTAGACGTTTCTCTGGGCCTACTCTCCACCGTGGACAGCTACGGCAAAGGTAGCAGCAAGTGGGCCCCAAGTTACTGCCGGTCCCAGCCCCAGGGTTGGGAAGGGCCCTGGCCCCTGGCCCCGGCCCCTGCCACGGGCGTCCGTCCGCAGCCTCTCCTCCAGAGGCATGGCCCCTACAGCCGAGCCGCAGGTCCTGCTGCGGACAGGAGACACGGGGCACGTAAGCGCGCACCGTCCAAGCAGACAATCTCGAGGCTGCTCTACAAACAGCCCGCCGTAAGGTTTGCTCACCTCACGCACGCACATGGAATTCTCTTTCTCTAATCACAGTGAGACTATGGGGGGTCTGGCCAATTATTAACACTGTCAGCTGCTTCCAAACTGTCGTTTTTTTCCAAGGGATCGTTCTGCAGCTGATTTCACAAAGGGTTTTTCCTTACCTGGGACGGGCTGATGTTGCACTCACGGAAAACTGAAGGCATTCGGATGGGGAAATTACAAAAACCCGGTCTGGGCGGACGGTGCTTACCTGGGTCTCTGTTCCTGTTTAGCTGGGTTCCTCCAGAGAATTCCAGCAAGTTCAAAGGGCAGAGCGGAGGAGGGCCGTTAGAAGACCATATGAGGAAAAAGAAAGGCCCTGGAGTCCAAATCCAGAGAGTCTGGTCAAGTCAGGGCCCCTTCGCAGATAAACGGGAACCGCGGGGGTGAGCAGCTTCCTCCCTGCTGTCCAGGCCAGCAGCGGTGAGTTAGAAGGGACCGTCCATAACACGCTTTGCTTTCTGCTAGAGGACCTTACGTGCCTCTCTTTCTCTGCTAGGAAACAAACCAACCAATCTCAAGGCTCCTCTAGGAAGAGGGGGGTCCAGTTGCTACCTCCATGGTCACACCTCCCATCTGGTCCCATCATTGTAAAGAGTGACATTTTCTTATTTGAATTGATGCAATTTTCCCCAGGATTTCCTGACACCTCAAAGCTCTCCTCTCTTTGGGGAACTAAATGTTGAGAACATAGGAAATTTTTATAAGAGACTTTTTTAAGATAATCACTTTTTAAAATTTATTTATTTATGTGAAAGGGAGAGGAAGAGAGGAGAGAGGTCTTCCATACGCTGGTTCACTCCCCAAATGGTCTCTACAGCTGAGGCTGGGCAGGGCTGAAGCCAGAAGCCAGAAGCCAGAAACTCTGTCCAGATCTCTCACATGGGTGCAGAGGCCCAAGCACTTGGGCCATCTTCTGCTGCTTTCCCAGGCACATTTAAAGGGAGCTGGATGGGAAGTGGAGCAGCAGGGACTTGAACCAGCACCCATATGGAATGCCAGTGTTGCAGGCAGTGGTTTAACCCTTGATGATGCCAGCCCCAGTAAGAGATTTATTCTTAGCTTTTGCTTTCCAAAAGTCCAATTCAGGAACACAAACCTGGGTTTTTGAGGTTTTACATACTGAGATAGGAAATAGCAGCCCAGGCATTTGGGAGCTGACCTTGGCTTTGGTGGGAGCTGGCCTGACTCTCATGAGCAGGCATCCTGTTACACAGCTATCAATTCACAGAACATCAGCACCGACCAAGGCTATGCTGGCATCATAAAGGATTAGGACAAAAACAAGACCGCCATCTGAACACGAGAAAAAACATGGGCATTGTCAAAGCCAAAGTACCCAACATGCCCCTCTCCCAGCTATTACAAGCAACGGTGGCATCTTTACCCATTACAGCTTAGCCTCCATCTGGTCTTCTCCACCTTCTAAATAAAATGCATTAAGTCACCCAATCCAGAGAAAACCCCATTTCCTTAAACCCTTCCCAGAATCTAACACCAGCCCAAATCCTATAATTAGTTCTTTCTAGGATGCTTTTGGGACAACACCCCAATTCCCCATGGTATGTGCTCTCCTTCACTGCTCCAAATAATAAACCCAATTCATTCAACTACAAATGTGTTCCTGTCGGTCCTGGCTTGAGGGCATTAACATTCGGAACTCTAAAGGAGTACAGGCATAGTTTGTGCCATAAAGAAATGTAATAGACTCATGTGATCACACAGACAATTTTATTCCATTCCCCACCCATGGAAGCAGCATAATATTCTGTGTGTTCTGTACTCTGAGGAACTGAGGCAAAAGGGAGAGATCAAATGGAGACATCCTGGCACTGTGCTACTGAAAAATAAGCACACCCTACAGGACTATCAGTGTATCAAAACCTGGATGGCAGGCAGAAGTGGGAAGGAAGAAACTTGAATGTTCATGAGTCCCTGAGAGGAACACCCCTGCCATTTACTCTCCAGCCTCTCCTCTCCACCTCTATTCCCCCACACACATACACAGCAAGCCAAGTCTTTCGGAGAATGTAGAAGAGAAGTTCCATATAGGTTTGGAGATTCAAGAACAAGAAGGATCTAAGCTGTATTAAAAAGAGGAACTCAGTGCTTGACAAACCTCATGGAAGTCCCCTAAGCCCAGCACCTATAAGAAAAGCAAAGCAGAAAACAGCCATGTGGGGTTCCCAGAAGGCAGGCCTGAAACTCTTACAGTCTTCAAGCTTCTAGCTCAGTGTGTGAAACAGTTAACTGTCACTCCAGAGGACAGTGGGAGAGGCTAAGAAGGAACCAGACAGTGGAGGATGGCCCAAGTGCTTGGGCCCTGCACCCACATGGGAGACCAGGAAGAAGCACCTGGCTCCTGGCTTCAGATCAGCACAGCGCGCCAGTGGTAGCAGCCATTTGGGGAGTGAACCAGCCTAAGGAAGACCTTTCGCTCTGTCTCCCTCTTTCTTACCCTACCTGTCAAAAGAAGGAGGAGGAGGAGGAGGAGGAGCCAGACCTGGAGAAGTCTTGTGGTGGGAATGAGGAGAAACAGGCTCCATAGCCCAGCTTTCAGGCATCAGATGGAAATGAGATGGTGGAAGGTGACTCTAGGAGCCACTGTACCCCAATGTCTTGGCATTCTGATGCTCCCCCCACCAAGAACTCACCTACAACCCCATGGGAGAGGAGAGGCAGGAAATTCTGAACTGCCCGAGATTATTTACGTTGATAAAAATTATTCACTTGGCAGCATAATGAAAGTTCAGAAAGAAATGAAGTTCTGTTCTGGAAACACAGAGCTGTGTTTTTTCTTCTAAGAACCTGAGTTTGTATAACGAGATCAATGCACTTCTGCTGTCTGCCCACTCCAGGCTGCAGGTGTCTTGAAACTGCTGTCTGACGGTCAAGGCCACAACAGCTGTGTGACTGCCTCACTATGACCCATGTTCCTGGAATACTAGCTCCCATCAGTGGCCATCACAGTGAAGGGTTTCATTCCTTGGATCAACCATTAACTGGCTGCATATCCATAGGCAAGTCTTGCAATTGCCTGGAGATTCTAATTCTCATGTTAAAATGAGGGACTCTACTAGTAAAAATAATGTGTATTTTTTCACTAATGATGGCAAAGACTGGTATTACATTGATCATAAGTATGAATTGTAGAACATTTAAAGAAAACGTGTTTTTCTATTTTACAGCTATATACTAATCAGAACTAGGTTAACTAGATTCAACTACTCTAATCCAAGTGATTCAGAGTCGTCCTTAGGGAACCTAATTTAATGACGAGATAAGGCAAATTTGTAATTAGTGTATTAACTGCTCATATGGAATTAAGTCTTTCCGAAGTGCTGGAAGGTGCTTGAAACAGTTTATCTGAAGTACACCAACTGTTCCCAAATGCGGTTCATCATCTGAGTCGTGTGTGGAACTTTTTAATCAGAGATCCCTGGACCCACCACAGCGATTCTGATTCTCTGGGTCCTGCTTGGTTCTGGAATCTAAACACTTAAAAAAAAGCTCCCGGAACATCCCAGTCGGCACTGAGAATTAATGTTTTAAGGGGAAAATTAACAATGGAAATCCCAACCCTATTTGAATTATCGTAGATTCCATATTAATTCCTCTTTCTATATTTTGTATTAGGATGTGATTTTTTTTCTTTTTAAAATCAACACATTACTAGCAAAGTGGCACAATATCTAGGAGCAGCTTTCTTTTTTTTTTTTTTAGGATTTTTATTTATTTATTTGAGAGGTAGAGTTACAGACAGTGAGGGGAAGAGACAGAGAGAAAGGTCTCCATCCGCTGGTTCACTTCCCAAATGGTCGCAACGGCCGGAGCTGCGCTGATCTGAAGCCAGGAGCCAGGAGCTTCTTCCAGGTCTCCCACATGAGTGCAGGGGCCCAAGCACTTGGACCATCTTCTACTGCTTTCCCAGGCCACAGCAGAGAGCTGGATTAGAAGAGGAGCATCTGGGACTAGAACCGGTGCCTGTATGGGACGCTGGGGGCCGCAAGCGGAGGATTAACCTACTGCACCATGACACGGGCCCCATAGGGGCTGCTTTCAAATAAGCTTGAGAACATAATGGGCTGGAAGGGTGGGAGGGAGAACCAGGTAGCCAGTAAAATCAAACAAGATCAGCAATGAACTGTTCGTTGTTGCTGGACCTGGGAAGAAGAATGGGTATTCTGCCTTGTTTTTATTATTTTTTCTATTTTTGTATACTTGAAACTGTCCATTACTAAAAGTTTTTAAGAATAAAACTGAAAGGGGCCAGCATTGTGGCACAGCTGGTTAAACCACCACCCGTGAGTACCAGTTCAAGTCGCGGCTGCTTTGCTTCCCATCCAGCTCCCTGCTAATGCACCTGGGAAAGCAGTGGAAGATGGGCCCCTGCACCCACATGGAAGACCCAGATGGGCCCTGGCTTCAGCCTAGCCATTGTGGCAATTTGAAGAGGGAACCATCAGGTGGAAGACCTCTCCATCTATCCATCTCTACCTCTATCCCTGTCTCACTCTATCTCCCTCTGTGCTTCTGCCTTTCAAATAAATGAATAAATATTTAAAAAAACAAAAATAAAACGGAGGCATGCAAACAATAGCGCCTCCAGCGTCTCCCTCCCACCATCGTACCTCAGGAATCACGAGTACTAGAAGTCGGTTTTGTATCTTTCGGGATGGTTGTCTGCATATGCTAATTGCATGCCTGGTCTTCTTTTGTGCCCACCTGTGCCAGAGCCCCTGGTGCAGCTGGTTTAGGAACCACGCCTGGAGGCTTCTCCTGGGGAGGTCACTGCGCGCCCATGCAAGCTGTTCCCTCACTCCTATCTTCTCTCGTCCTACCGTGCCCCTCCACCTGCCTGGGAGCCGTTTCCATGTTGTCCTCACAGCACAAGGGGTTCTTTCACTTCTAAGCCTTCCCTGTTTGGGGGGATTTCCAAGGCCTCAGAAGCAGCCAGACACTGAGTTCAAATCCCAGCTCCTCCACTTTCTAGTTGGGTACTGAGCCTCCCTGATCCCTAATGTTTCCGTCGTGACCACGATGCTACCAATACCATCTCTTGGGCGGTTGTGATGACTAGCTCCTGTAAAGCTGAAATTCTGCCGTCCCTTCTAGAATCCTCACCTTGCTTTACTGGTTGTTTCTGTGAGACTCACACTCAAACCCCAACTCCCACATCTATGTCAAACACACAACTATGTCAAAGTTTCAGGATTTTTTTGCACTAAAATATGGGAGAACTGAAAAAGTCAAAGTACTTATTTTTTTCAATGCCCTCCCAACAAACAACTGTCTTTCAAGGCCGTCATTGTGACACAACAGGTTGAGTTGCTGCTTGGAATGCCTGCATCCTGTATCAGGATGCAATTTGAGTCCTAGCTGCTCTGCTTCCAATCCATGTCCCTGCTAAAGCACCTGGGAAACAGCAAATGATAACTCAAGTACTTGAGTCCCTGCCACACATGTGGGAGACTAGGATGGAGTTCCTGGCTCCTGGCTTTGGCCTGGCCCAGCCCTGGCACTTGTGGCCATTTTAGAAGTGAACCAGTCGGCCTGCGCTGCGGCTCACTAGGCTAATCCTCTGCCTGCGGCGCCAGCACCCCGGGTTCTAGTTGGAGCGCCGGATTCTGTCCCAGTTGCTCCTCTTCCAGTCCAGCTCTCTGCTGTGGCCCGGGAAGGCAGTCAGGATGGCCCAAGTGCTTGGGCCCTGCACCCACATGGGAGACCAGGAGGAAGCACCTGGCTCCTGGCTTCGGATCAGTGCAGCGCGCCGGCCGTAGCAGCCATTTGGAGAGTGAACCAACGGAAGGAAGACCTTTCTCTCTGTCTCTCTCTCTCACTGTCTAACTCTGCCTTTCAAAAAAATAAAAAATAAAAATAAATTTTAAAAAAAAGAAGTGAACCAGTGGATGGAACATCTCTCTCTCTCTCTCTCTCTCTCTCTCTCTCTCTGTCACTTTGCCTTTCAAATAAATAAATCTTTTTTAAAAAACTCTCTCTCCACAGGGGTAGGAATAATTGACACATGTTCATATAGACCCACAAGTGTCCCAAACATTTTATCTAAAATTCCAAGAACCCAGCCAATCACCAATTGGGTTTTGTCTCACTTTGCTTCTAAATCTCATTTCTTCCCCCCCACACTTTCTTTAGGTATGATGATACAGTACCTCCAACAACAGATTTCAAAGGTCACCTTAACCTATCAAAATGACTTGCAATACATTTCTCAAAACCTGTTTGTGTTGGTGTTTCCGACACTGGATTTCGGGAATCTAGGGATACATCTGCTCAGTGTGCAAACACTTAAAACTAGATACATGTACTAATATGTATGTGGAGAGAGCGCTTCCAAATACATGTGTCATCACCTGATCTTATCTGGAATCCATATCTATTCCGCTGCAGGTGGGCACAGGCAGAGAAACATACACCTCCATGTGCATTTCCTAGCATGAATGCATGCACACACAAACATATATAAATTCCTTTGACCCTTTCGTGTACACAGTTTGAAAAGTTTGTTAGAAGAACCAGCCTGGTAATAATTCACCGCACCTCATGTATAATAAGCAGAAGTGCACGGGCCCTCATGATGAATTGCCAGGGTAACACAGGGACATCTTGTTTGCATTTCAATGCACCAAGTGTCAGATTCTTATTTCATTACTCGCCGGCACATTAGTGGATGGTTTTTAATTTCTTTTTTTTCCCCCTTTAGCAAAGCTCCATGGAGACCTCTCGCTCTTGCTACTGCTTTGGGAGCAAGGTTGCATTATTTTTAAATGCTATAGTGTCTGGGTCTCACTCGAAATGTTGCTGAATTAACAAAATAAATGATAGCATACTACCAGCAGGTCTATCTGGCTTGTTTTTTTTTTTTTCTTTAACACAAAATTTCTCTCTCGCTTTTATTGAACTCATTCTGTAGTATCTTCGCTGTATTTTAAAAACTGGAGGGCTTCTTCACTTTTAATGTTGTGCTTTCTCTTCCGCAGACTTATATTGCAAAACAATAGATGGAAATTCAAGAAGCTGTTCTCAGGGAAAGTCTGCTTCTTTTTAAACTTTATTTTTTTTATTTATTTATTTAGAAAAGCAAAGAGACATAGACAGAGATCTTCCATCTGTTGGATCACTCTCCAACTGTCCACAACGACACCCAGGGCAGGGCCAGGCCAAAGCCAGGAGCCCAGAACTTCCTCTAGGACTCTCATGCGGGGGGCAGGGACCAAGTCCTTCAGCTGTCACCGGCCATCACCTGCCACCTCCCAGGGTGCACATTGGCAGGAAGCTGGAAACGGAAGTGGAAGCAGAGCTGGGGCTGGAGCCAGGCGCAGAGACACGAGGTGCAGCTATCTCAGGGCTGACTTCCCTGCTGCCCCAACACCCGTCCTGAAGGTTTGTTTTCGAATCATCAGAACTGTAATTCGCGGGGAGCTTCTGGGAGATTCTGGATGCCCAGACCTGTCATGAAGTCCCCCAGCCTGCCCATACACGAAAGCAGCTGGCTAGATGTTGATCCCACTCAGACTGAGAGCAGTCATTGGTTTTGTTTCTCAATATTCTCCAAAAATTTGAAGTGAATTTTCTTCCTAACATTTTCCCATTCACATAATCAAATGTCATGGAAAGTTCTTTAGAGCAGCGATTCTCCAACCTCAGTGGGCATCAGCAGCTCCTGCTGGGCTTGTTAACACAGTCGGCTGGGCTCCAGCCTGAGTTCTGACTCGGCAGGGCTGGGCGAGGCCTGAGAATATAGATTTCTTGTTTGTTTGATTTTTTTTAAAGATTTATTTATTTATTCATGAGGCAGAGTTACAGACAGAGAGAGGGAGACACAGAGAGAGAGAGAGATCTTCCATCCGCTGATTCACTCCCCAAATGCCCGCAACTGAGCTGCGCTGATCCAAAGTCAGGAGACAGGAGCTTCTTCCAGGTCTCCCACATGGGTGCAGGGGCCCAAACACTTGGGTCATCTTCCACTTCTTTTCCAGGCCATTTCCCAGAGAGCTGGATGGGAAGTAGAGCAGCCAGGACCCGAACCAGTGTCCATATGGGATGCTGGCACTGCAGGCGGAGGCTAAGCACTGCGCCACAGTGCCAGCCCCGGGTCTCTGCATTTCTAACCCAGGTGGTTTTTGATGCTGACAGTCAGTAAATGCACTTGGAGGACCACTCCAGAGCAGAGTCCAGGCCCAGCCCTATCACTTCCCTTCTGAGTGCCCTTGGGAAAGTTACTTCACCTTTCTGAGCTGCAGATTGCTCATCAACAGAATAGAGAAAATAACCATTTCCTCTGGTCATGATGGGGAAAAAGACACAATGCAGGCAAAACAGAGGCTCAAGAAATGTGAGTTCTTTCTCCTCCTCGATGAGAGGTCCTGGAGCCAATGTTCTACATAGTGCAGGAGCCCCTCCTGCAACCTCCCTGCCGGCGTCGTTCAGCACCTGTGTGGTCACCTCCACTCCTCCAGATGCGAGGAGCTCACTACCTGAGGGAAAGCCATCCCTTTAGGGCCAGCTCTCACTGGAAGGAACTTAGGCTGAGTTGAACTCTATCTCCCTTGGGCCAGCATTGCAGCACAGCAGGTTAAGCCACCACTTGCAACACCAGCATCCCATGTTGCAGCACCAGTTCAAGTCCTGGCTGCTCTGCTACCCAACCGCCTCCCTGCTAATGTGCCTGGGAAAGCAGCAGAGAACAGCCCAAGTGTCTGGGCTCCTACACCCGCATAGGAGACCAGGAAGGAGTTACCAGTTCCTAGCGTTGGCCTGACCCAGACCTGGCTGATGAAGCCATTTGGGGGATGAACCACCAGAAGGAAGATCTCTCTCTCTCTCTCTCTCTCTCTCTCTCTCTGTCTCTCTCATTCTCTTTCTCTGTCACTCTGCCTTTCAAATAAATAAAAATAATTTTTTAAAAAGATTGACTCCTATATTAAAAAAAAGAAGTCTATCTGCCTAAAATTCCATGTTACTGTTCTTCAGAGATACAGGCAACAAATATTACCTCTGCTTTCAAAGCTTTAAGTTCAAGACACCCATAGGATTATCATTAGGGTGGCTGGGCTCCCATGAGGGTAGCTGTTGAACTTCTGGGCACACCTGTTGTATCCATTAGTGACTTGAATGATGGGTTCACTCCTGTATTCCTACCTTTGCTAAGTGTAGTCGGTGAGGAGAGCTCTGCCAAGGACAAAGCTGGTGAGGGGGACTGAGGCTGGATCACAGCAGCTCAGACAGATCTGGCCAAGAGGTCTAAGCTTTGTTCTCCAGGTAACAGGAAGCCTTTGACTTGTTTCAAGCCGGAGAGTGAATGGTCAGATTTGTATTTCATAAAGATCATACCAACAAAATTTTTAAAGATTTATTTATTTGAAAAGTGGAGAGAGAGAAAGAGAGCGAGCTTCCATCCATTGGTTCACTCCCCAAATGGCCTCAATGGCCAGAACTGAGCCAGTCCAGAGCCAAGAGCTTCCAAAGCCAAGATCCAGGAGTTTCATTTGGGTCTCCCATGGGGGTGTAGGGACCCAAGCATTTGGGCCATCCTCCACTGCTTTGCCCAGGCACATTAGCTAGATCAGAAGTGGAGCAGCTGGGACTGGAACCAGTGCCCATATGGGATGCCAGCACCACAGGACCCGCTACACCACAATGCTGGCCCCCCAACAACAATCTTAAAAATATATTGAATGTGCTTATAATGAAGCCAAGGAAACCACCTGGAAGATTACAAAGAAGAGAAAATAAACAGGAGAGATGTAGAAGAGGCAGAAGGAACGGGAACTGGTCATCAGTTGCATGTGAGGGATGAAGGAGAAAGAGGCATCTGGGTTGCTGGCCAAGGCCCTGGCAGCTGAATAACCGGAGTTGTCCTTTATTGAGACAGGGAATACTCAAAGTGGGTGAAGCTCTGCAGGAAAGAATGAGTCCAGTTAGGTGTGAAGTATTTCTGGGACACCATGTAAGCAGTTGAATCATTTGGGTGATATCATTAGTTGATATCATTAGGATGAGCCCTAATCCAAGATGACTGAGGTCCTTTTAAGAAGAAATGTGGAAGTTGGTGCAGACAGAAGGAAGATGAAGTAGAGAGCCAGGGAGCAAGACATGGAACACATTCTCCCCTCGAGGCCCTCGGAACCGGCCCTGCCATCACCTTCATCTAACTTCCAGTCGCGAGAACGGTGAGAAAATTAACTCCTGTTGTTGAAGCCACCGGTCTGTGGTCCTTTCTTAGAGCATCCCTAGCAAACTAATACACTGCGTGAATAACTGTCACCAACCTCTAGCAGCTAAAAGCCATAAATCTGGGAGTCGACTCTGAGACACCTTCTTGCTCACCTAGCTCATAGCCAGGTCTGTTGACCTACAAAGTGCATCACAGTCCACTCACTTCTCTCTACCTCCACTGCCACCACGTGGCTGGAACCCATGTTCTGACCGGAACCATATCGGCCATCTGATAACCAGACACGCTTCTTATCCCCTCCCACAGATTGGGTACAGATTGGTGAGTTGAAGCTTGTCACTGCCTGACCCTGGTTCAACAAGGTAGGGGTGCTTAGGAGCAGGTGAGGAAAGAGGCAAGGTCCTTCCTGGGTCAGCTGCTGAGTTAGCCTCTGACTTCTGACTTCTGCATTATTCAGGTTTATTCTGACCTACAGTACCTGCCTCCGTCTTCAAACTTGACCTCGTGGTGCAGACTTCAGATCCAGGGCCTTTAGGGCCAGCTCGATTCTTTCTAACCTGTCTGCCTACCTGGTTGTCCCCTGCTGCCTTGGTCCCCCTGCTCATACCCTTAGCACCTGAAGATCTCCAACTGCCCCCACCACCAGTCCTTCCATTCTGCTGCTACCACCAAATCCCCCAGGCTCTTGGGCCTGAGCCTCCTCCCTCGGCTACTCCTGAGGCACAGCTCCTCCGAGCGGTCTACACAAGGCACAGCCTTGGTTTGGTCTTTCCCCAGCACCTACGACAAAGTCCAGCCCCCCCCCCCCGCCCGCCCTCCAACACAACTGCCTGGCCCTACTCATGTCCCCAGCCTTGTCTGTTACGTCCCCCACCTCCCCTAAACACTCTAGCATCTGCTTGTCTCCCAGATAGGGCCCAGCGTCTCACACCTCCGTGTTTCCTGCATGCTCTTCTGCCTGCCCCACGTGCTTTTCCCTCACTTTCACTCGTGGCGACTCCCACTTGCTTTTGAGACTCAGGAGAGAGGGTCACCTCCCTCCAGAATCCCTTCCTCACTCTTCCACACCTACCAGCTCTGGACCCTCCTCCTGCTGCCCCTGAATTGTCTCTTCTCCCTGTACTTCACCCTTTGTATATTTTTTGTTCTTTTTTCCATCTTCACCACTAACCTGGGAGCTTTTTAAGGGCACAAACTACATTGTATTGATCTCCGCACTCTCCAGCCTGGCCTAATTGTTCATAATTGTTCAGCAGGTGTCAAAAGCAGAAGCGCTTGTTGAGAAGAACTGGCCCGGTTCCCAGGTGCACCTGTGGGGGGCTTCAGGAGCCAGCCCCACAGAAGGGTGACATGTTGCACCTGCTGCCCAGCAGGGGGTCCGGCTGCTGTGTCTCCGGAGCTGAGCCACATGGGAGAAGCTCTAAATGAAGTACACAGGTAGTGGGGCCTGGATGGCTTTTTAAAGTTTCTCAAGGAAAAGAAAATTGTGAAATGCCCCACTGGGGCCACGAAGCAATCTCTCCTCTTCCAGACTTGCGCCCAAAGCCAGCTGCTTGGGCTGGGAGATAACGGGCCCCACGCTGAGCCACCACCAGCAGACTCCGAAAAGTCACAAATTGACAACATTCAGGAAGAAGATTCCTCATTTCCAATAGTATCATCTATACCCTGTGGCATAAAGCACCTCCTGCTTTATTAACGTCTTTTACATTTTTTAGTGCTGAATCCAAGGTGAAAGGGAGGAGGGGGAGAGGGGACGTCTGAACCAGAGTCCTTTAGGAACCGGGAAAATGCCGTGGCAGAGATGAATTGTAGACCCAGAAATAGCATTTTTTGGATGAAATCTATAATGTTCACTCTTTTTCAAAAAAAATGTTTAATACAGCCCAAATGACATCATATCAGGTCAGACAGAGCAGACGGAAAGAAGAAAAATACTGAGTATGGAAGAAATTAATACAGACAGGAGCTTCCCGAAATGGATTCAGTGCTGCACAAACTAATGACCAGAAAGAAAAATCTTCATCAAAAAAAGGTGCCTCCCCTTGCCACCATTAAATGTCAGCTGGACTCATTTAGGCTTTTAAACTACATTCTGCACTTCAAATAGTCACACCGGAACGTGATGGAACATGTTTAGCCAGTCTGGGCAGCTCTCCCCCAAGTGCACTTGTGAAACAAGGGAGCTCCTTCTTATACTCACTGAATCCAGCATAATTCCCACACACAGAGCGCCCCTCCGAGTGCCCACCAAAGTGTTCTCTTGCCCGGGACTGCTGGTTCATATATTCTCCCCCTGAAACAGGGCTGCGTATCACTGAATTCTAAAGATCAACATGTGTCCATCAGTATGCTCACGGGTGCAGGTAACTGAAGGCCATCCAATCTAGATTTTAGCAAGAGGAAAGAGAAGTATCTGGGTTTTAAGCTTTCATGCAGAACCCAAGAGGAACAATGCCGCCCTCCTCAAGAAAGGACTGGAAGGTGGAGCTAGATCTCTCATCCTCTCTGCACCTGTCTCACTGTCTTACCTCTGCAGACCCACATCTCCTGATCCTCAGGCCATGGGACAGTTCCTGAAGCACCAGGTCACGACAACACAAGGAAGCTACACATCTGGCTGACCCTCAAATTCAGTTCTAAATCCTCAAGGAAAGAAAACAGCTTGTCCCTTCTTGGGTAAAGTATCGTCTATGCCCTAGTCAGCTGTGACTAAGGAATGCATCCTACAGTGCTCTGTGGGGAGCATCTGGGAGCAATTCCCACCGTGTGTGGTGTTTTGTGCTTTGTGCTGTCCACGATCCTGAGCCAACATTGTATATGCACCACTGTGGCTCTCCTAGGACTAGCCCTGGGTTGAGTCCTGTCCAGCTTCTCACAGGAAATCTAAACCAAATGAAGATGGAAAAGATATTGGGAGAAAGAGATACAATGGAAACAGGTGGCGATAGAGATAGATACAGTCAGAGAGAGAGAGAGAGAGAGAGAGAGAAATGCATTGGAATTAAGAGGTTGCCAAGGCTTGTTTTCAAATCATCATTGATCAGGAAAGAAGCCACAAACATGAACAGCTGAAGAAGGGGGTGCAGCATTGTTAGGGAAAACCAAACATGCAGGACATTAGGAAGGGTTTTTGCCCACTAGGTTGTACCAACAGCTTATAGTTTTCTTTGTTCTTCCTTTTTTATCTTGATTTGTATAATATCATAAAACTAATAGGTCTTGATATGTACAGATAGCATTACTAGCATTATTCTTTTTCGTCCAGCATTTTTTATTTAATTGACAAATAAAATTATACATATTTATGGTGTACAACATAAAGTTTTGAAATATGCATGCATTGTGTAATGGCTAAAGCTAACGAGTTAACATATGTATTACCTAGCAAACATTATTTTTTGTTTTGAGAACACTTAAAATCTGCTCTCAGTGCTTTTCAGGAATATAATGCGTTGTTATTAAGCACAGTTGACATGTTGTACAACACATCTCTTGAACTTATTCCTCCTGACCAACTACAGCTTGAGCTTGACCAACGTTTCCCCGACCCTCCCTCACCCAGACCCTGGTAAATATTCTACTCTCTGCTCCTGTGAGGTTCACTGTTTCAGAGCCCACAGGTAAGTGCAATCACACAGGATTTGTGTTTCTGTGCATGGCCTTATTCTTATTCATTCTTCCACACATCTATTTATTTTAATTTTTACTAAATTTAAGCCACACAAAAGTGTGGTTTCCATAGGCCAGAAATGCCAAATGTCAGCAAGATGTAAAACAATATTTTTTTGGAAATTATAACTATAAACATACTTTAAAATAGAACTACAGACTTATAATGGAAACATCAATCCATGGGCCACCTCCTCTGGACCCCTGAATCCTACCCACTGAAGGTAGTGTTTTTGTACCTATTTCTTCTCATTGCTTATTTCTAAATAATATTCATATATTCTTATTTCTTCACTTTTCTATTTTGTACGTTACGTATCCGTGTCCTCTCATGGAAGCTATGAGCCTTCTCAATTATCAACACTTCAGGTAATTTTCTTGGGGACATTCCTACTGGGGACTCCCATCCTTGGTTGAACCTTGGCTGGTGCTCCCTAGACTTACAAACTAATTGCAATCCTGGAACTTCTCTTTCCATCATCCTAGGAATTCCATTTGACTCCTGCCCATGTTGCCTGCTCCTGTATTGACTTGCATGCTCCTATCTCCTAGTTTGCAGTCTTATTTTGTGGAGCACCCAATATGTTTCAGGGAAACGTGGTCTATGAGAACCAGCCACCAAACACAGAAGATGCCACAAGATCAAAGAAAGAGGCAAACAAACCCTAGATTATGGAACTGTTATTAAAGACTTAGGAACAGAAGTATAGTTTTGGCCTGCTGCTGGATTTGAGGACCCCCGTGTATCACAGGATAATGGTGGCCTGTGGCTAACCAGAAAGCACCTTCACTTTCTCAAGAAATATTAGGATTCCAGACATCATAAAGAGGCATTCAAGGTGTCAGAAGAGACACAGTCCAGTCATCATTGTCCAGCGTGAAATGCTCAGAAGATTATCTGAACGATTTTGCTTGTCCTATCGGATTTGGAATGACCATTAGGGTCACCCGAAGGACAAGATGGTAATTATGACAAAGATGGCTACAGTCATGTCAAGCCGAATCTACACCATAGCTCTCTTAACATCATAGAAAGAGATACGTTTGTAAGAGCCTGACATGTCATTCTACCCTCACACTTGATTGATGGTTTGGCAGAACACAGAATTCTAGATTGATACATTTTTCCAAGACTTTTTAAAGTATTTCTCATTGTTTCCAGCTTCCAAGCTTTATATGGATAAGTCCTGTGGCCTTGAGCAACCTGCTGGGTCTCCTTCAAAGCTTGTAAATACACATACGTGCTTTCTGCACATAGGTATTTCATGAGCACAATACAGACAGCTAAGGGAATAGTACACTGGAGAGTGACACTTGAAAGGTGTGTTTTCTCACCGCCTGTGTCATCACCGGTGCTCTGAAATTATGTGAAGATGTTCTTTGGGGGCTGGCATTGTGGTGTGGCAGGTAAGTCCTGTGATGCCAGCATCCCATATGGGCACTGCTGGTTCAAGTCCTGGCTGCTCCACTTCCAAGCCAGCTCCCTGCTAATGGCCTGGGAAAGCAGCAGAAGATGCCCCAAGTGTTTGGGCCCTGCTTTCACATGGGAGACCCGTGTGAAGCTCCTGACTCCTGGCTTAGGCCTGGCTCAGCTCTAGCCATTGTGCAATTTGGGAACTACCTCTCTCCCTGTCCCTGTCTCTCTGTCTCTGTCTCTGTTTCTCTCTCTCTCTCTCTGTCTCTCCCTCTCTGTCTGTAAAACTCTGCCTTTCAAATAAGTAAATAAATCTTAAAAAAAAATAAATAAAAATATATTATCTGTAGTCCGACTCTGTTAATTCGTTGTGCTGGGCCTTTAAATCCAGAAATCCCTTCTCATAGCTCTGGAAAGTTCTCTTGTATTATTTCTGTAATGATTTCCTCTCCTCAGTGTTTTTCCTTTGGGCTCCTGTTGGTCAAATGGCGACATCCTCAACTGATTCTCTAGTTTCCTTGTCTTCTCTTTCCCATTTTCCATCTCTTTTGTTGTTTGTCCTATTTCTGAGAGATTATTTTCCACATTGTCAACCTCCATGCTATCTCCCAACTCATGTACGGAGCATATCATTTCCATCAAATCCTAAATTTAGTTTAAATTTCTAAATTAAAATTTCTCTTAGAGTTTAAACATAACTTCTGTGTTTTATTCCTCTTGTCTCTCTGAGGATATTAATTATAGTGCTTGCTTTGTTTTGAAGTTTGCTTCCACTTTCATCATTTGTGGTTCCTGGTCACTGTCTTTCCATAGTTGACTTTTTTCAATTTCTGCTACTCTTTGGTTTTCTGTCTAAGAGTGTCTAAGAGGCCCTGTGTGCCTGGGCAGGGCTTGTGGACTGGTGGGCTTCGCAGCAGGGACAGACATTGGCTAATGTGGCAACAATTACCACTGGGAACAAAGATGCCTCATTCTTCATCGTTTACAGCCTCGGGATGCTTTCGGTATGTGAAACAGGAAAGTTTGGGATGGAGATGCCCATAGAGATTGTGTTTGCCCTTTACTCCACAGCCAAGGAAGAGGAGGGTTCCAAGCCAGAGGAGGAGGAGAGATTTGAGAGAGAAGGAAGTAGGAGATACTCAGTAGGAGCCAAGCTCCTGGCCTCACATCCCTGGGCCAAGCCCAGGCCAGGCAGAAAGGATGTGAGAGTGGAGGGCCCTGGCACCCTGCCCACCCTGGAGCTCTGAGAGTCGGCCACCAGCCTCATGAGGACAACAGTGAGAGCTTATAGGCTTGGCTGTAGGCGCCCCTGGAATTTGCATGGATCTCCATGGACAGTGGAAGGTTACTGAGAGTGAGCCCAGGGATCGGACCCAGGAGCTGAGCCTGAGGAGGAGAGCCCAGCCAGACCAGGGGAAGAGCTCTGAGACTGAACCCAGGACGTCAGCAGCAATGCAGGGGCTGGCATGAGGCTATGTCAACAGAGAATAAGCACCATGCCCAGACTGAGAAGGGGGGAGACACCAAGAGGAGCGTCTGTATTGGACTGGGGAGGCAATGGCAGCCCAGACCCGTGCCACCCCAAGGACACTGGGTTCTGTAGTCTCCCTTGAGCAAAAAAAATGCCGGGATGGGATAGAGAGTACAGACTTTGCAATGAAGTTTTGAACCACAAGTTATTAAAAAAAAAGTGTTGGGGCCAGCACTGTGGCATCCTAGGCTGAGCCTCCACCTGCAGCACCAGTAACCCATATGGGCGCCAGTTCGTGTCCCAGCTGCTCCTCTTCTGATCCAGCTCTGTATTAATGTGCCTGGCAAAGCAACAGCCCAGCTCCAGCCATTGCAGCCATCTGGGAAGTGAACCAGCAGATGGAAGATCTCTGTCTCTCCCTCTCTCTGCCTGTTCCTCTGCCTCACAAATAAATTTTTTTGAAAAATCCTTAAAAACAAAAGTGTCAGATTGAGAAGTTTTGAAATGTTGCTGGATTACATTTTATTCTAGCAACAAGAACAAGGATTTGCAAACTGAGTTCAATGTTTGAGAAATTTCACTATACTATAAAATGCATGGTCTGGGGCATAACAGGCAAAGCTGCCGCCTGCAGTACCGACATCCCATATGGGTGCCAGTTCGAGTCCCAGCTGCTCCACTTTCTATCAAACTCTCCGCTATGACCTGTGAAAGCAGTAGAAGGTGGCCCAAGTTCTTGAGCCCCTGCGCCCACATGGGAGACCCAGAAGAAGCTCCCGGCTCCTGGCTTTGTATCCGCCCAGCTCCGGCTGGTGTGGCCATTTGGGGTGTGAACCAGCAGATGGAAGACCTTTCTCTCTCTCTCTCTCTCTCTCTCTTCCTCTCCTTCTCTCTCTATGTAACTCTGACTTTCAAAAAATAAATAAATGTCTTATTAAAAATGCATGGTCATCACACTTGCTTCTTACAGTTCTGACTTTGACTGATGCTCTGTCTACAAAGTCCCCAGCACTGGGCTTGGTGGCTAGAGAGAACTCACAAATATTGAGGACTCCCGTGATCTTGCTCACTCCTTTCAGGGTTGATACTTGCGGGCCAGGGAAAGGAAATGTGAAATTGTGCAGGGAGCAGACTCTCCCAGCCTGGGTCCAGTGCCCAATGCTCACTCACAATGTCCTAACCTGGGAAGCTTCCCGGATGCTGGCACCAGCCCCCATGTCTCTCCTCTTCAGACTCGCAGGCTGGGCTTCTCTTCTGGCCTGTGTTCTGATGCTGGCTGTTTGCCAACTTCACCAGGAGTTCTCACTTGGCACAGAACATTGCTGAGTCACTCTCTCTTTTCCTATATCAGCATGAACTAGTCACTCTGCTGGGGCTGTTAAATAATTCTGTGTATTCAGACACTATATGTTCAGTTCAGCCCACGTTAAAGAAATGATATGCAAAGGCACCAACAACGAAACAGAGATCTTTAGCTCAACTGCAGAAGGATCTATTCAGGGGCTGGCACAGTAGTGTAGCTGCTAAAGCCACCACCTGCAATGTCGGCATCCCATATGGGCACCAGTTCAAGTTCTGGCTGCTCTACGTCCAATCCAGCTCTCTGCTGTGGCCTGGGAAAGCAGTAGAAAATGGCCCAAGTCCTTGGGCTCCTGCACTCGTGTGGGAGACCTGGAAGAAGCTCCTGGCTTTGGATCGGCCCAGCTCCAGCCAGTGTGGCATTTGAGGTGTGAACTATCAGATAGAAGACCTCTCTCTCTCTCTCTCTACCTCTACCTCTATGTAACTTTGCTTTCAAATAAGTAAATAAATCTTTAAAAAAAAAAAAAAAGAAGGAGGCCGGCGCCGTGGCTCAACAGGCTAATCCTCCGCCTTGCGGCGCCGGTACACCAGGTTCTAGTCCCGGTCGGGGCGCCGGATTCTGTCCCGGTTGCCCCTCTTCCAGGCCAGCCCTCTGCTGTGGCCCGGGAGTGCAGTGGAGGATGGCCCAAGTGCTTGGGCCCTGCACCCCATGGGAGACCAGGAAAAGCACCTAGCACCTGGCTCCTGCCATCGGATGAGCGCGGTGCGCCGGCCACAGCGTACCATCCGAGGCAGCCATTGGAGGGTGAACCAACGGCAAAGGAAGACCTTTCTCTCTGTCTCTCTCTCTCTCTCACTGTCCACTCTGCCTGTCAAAAAAAAAAAAAAAAAAGAAGGAAATATTCAAAACCTCTGTGGCCAGAATGAGATGTTCCTATCAGGAAGTCCCTTTATCAGTGGAGGGCCCTAATTTCATACCCACGTAGTGGGCTACTTTCCTCATTTTATAGGCCTTCAGCTAGGTCTGCAACTTGATGGATCATTTTAATCCTTCTAAAAAAGGTGAGGTACCGGGCAGCAGAAGATGAGATTTTCAGGAGAAATGTAAAGGAATTTTATAACCTGTTTGTGTTGTCCATACCACCCAATGACAGCCAGGCCTCCATAAATACTTATTAAAATTAATATTATCTGAGCAACTCAAAGGAGAGGAAACCGCCTCTGTAAGTATGTGCATAGTAAAAGTCTCCTCTGCCAGAGCCTTGGACCAGAGCATGATGGGTTATGACATTCCTCTGATGGAAAGAACATTGTTCCAGAAATGAATAAACTCCGTCCAAATGGCATTTGGGAATGACACTCCCAGGGGTGGATAGGCCTGCGTTTAGGAATCAGACTTTTCATTCACTCCACCTCTGTAATTCACTAGAGACCCCCACACATACAGTATAACCATCTGACATCATGACACACACTTGGTAAAATCTCAAGTCAGGGGCCGGCGCTGTGGCATAGCTGGTAAAAAGCCGCCGCCTGCAATGTCGGCATCCCATATGGGTGCCAGTTCAAGACTCAGCTGCTCCACTTCCAATCTGGCTCTCTGCTATGGCCTGAGAAAGCAGTAGAAGACAGCCCGAATGCTTGGGCCCCTGCACCCACGTAGGAGACCCAGAAGACACTGGCTCCTGGCTTCAAATTGGCCCAGCTCTGGCCATTGTGACCTTTTAGGGAGTGAACCAGCAGATTGAAGACCTTTCTCTCTGCCTCTGCCTCTCTGTAACTCTGCCTTTCAAATGAATAAATAATTTTTTTGACAGGCAGAGTGGACAGTGAGAGAGAGAAAGAGAGACAGAGAGAAAGGTCTTCCTTTTCCGTTGGTTAACCCTCCAATGGCCTCCGCAGCCAGCGCACCGTGCTGATCTGAAGCCAGGAGCCAGGTGCTTCTCCGGGTCTCCCATGTGGGTGCAGGGCCCAAGCACTTGGGCCATCCTCCAGTGCACTCCCGGGCCACAGCAGAGAACTGAACTGGAAGAGGAGCAACCAGGACAGAATCTGGCGCCCCGACCAGGATTAGAACCCGGTGTGCCAGCGCTGCAAGGCAGAGGATTAGCCTAGCGAGCCGTGGCATCGGCCCTAAATAAATCTTTAAAAAAAAAAAATTCAAGTCAATGCAGGGCTTGCCCAGATGCAACAAGTCTGCTATTAGCATCTGCTATTACCCATTCCAGCTCCATGGGAGACACTGGCCCTCTCTGCCGACTCAGGAGCCACAGAGAAGCCTTGTTGGAATTGTGTCATCTGCATCGATGTTAGAGGATCCTCTTGTGCCCTTGCACCGATTTTAACAACACCTCAGGGAATCAGCAAACGCAGTGGGGATAAACACCTGGTATTTTATAACTGACAAAGGTGATTTTATCAACTTTTCGACTGAATCCTTGCAATGTTATAGGAGTAGGTATTTTATAGGCGAGGAAACTGGGGCTCATAGAAAATAGTCAACTCACCCAAGATCACAAACCCAGTAGGCCGTAGAGCTAGGATTTGCACCCAGGTCTCTGAAGTTGTATCCATGTGCATCCCAGCAGACCCTCAAGCAAGGTAGGGCATTGTAATACTGTTGCAAGTCACTCCCTTTTCCCTCTACTCAAGCAGTAGCTAAGGCAGCCTGGGCTTCCTGCATGGGAAAAGAAGGGCATGAAAGAAGGAAAGAAAGAAGGAAAGAAGGAAAGAAGAAAGGAAAGAAGAAAGGAAAGAAAGAAAGAAAGAAAGAAAGAAAGAAAGAAAGAAAGAAAGAAAGAAAGAAAGAAAGAAAGAAAGAAAGAAAGAAAAAGCAAGAAGGGAGGGAGGGAGGGAGGAAGAAAAACAGAAAGACAGAAAGAAAACATGAGTTTCCAACTTTTGAGTTTGGGAACTTTGGATAGAGAAAATAAAACTTCCAATATCAAAATCTTGGCTTCTGAGTGCAAGTAACCGACATTCTACAAACAGCAGCATTGAGAAGACATGCCTGTGGACAAGCACGCCAGTCCGCTACCCAAGACCCCACAGGCCGGGGGTGGGGGGTGAGCAGAGACACTCAGGGAGAGCGAGAGGTGAATGCAGAAGTGAGGCCCTGTGTCCTCAGGTGCGCGTCCTGGTCCAGCAGTGGACAGAGGGAAAGGTATCCCCCCCCCCAATCTCCACCTCCTGGGGTTCTTGCTGAGTGTGAAAGGACCCTGTGACTTGCTTCTAATCAACAGAATATGGCAAAGGGGACAGGTGTGTGTGATTACATTACATGTGACTGCCAGAGCCACCTTGCATGGAGACCGTCTCCCCTGACAGCCGTAAGAAGTCAGTAGCCATGCTGTGAGTTTGCCTTTGGAGAAGAGCCAAGAGCGGATTCCTACCAAGCCAGAAATTGAGGCCTGTGGTCTCGCACACTATAAGCAACTGAATGCTGCCCACAGCCATGGGATGGGGGGAAAAGCTTGGAAGCAGAAATCCCCCAATTGAGCCTCAGAAGAGAAGTCAGCCCTGGCCAACACCTTGAGTGCAGCCTTGCAAAGGAGCTGCTAAGCCATGGCCAGACTCCTGACCCGCAGAAACTGTGAGATAAGAAATGCCCACTGTTCTAAGACTCTGAGTGTGTGGTAAGAGTGAAAGTCAGCAATAGCCAACCACTGCAGGTCAGTACAGGGACCTGGAGGAGGAGGGATGTGTGTCACTCCCATGGAAGGCCTGGCAGAGTGAGTGAGGCCCCTCAGAGCCCCACAGCCCTCAACATGGTAAGATGCAGTGGAGGAAAAAATGGCAAGAGGGCATGTCTGAGCGAACAGGGCTCCCTCAGTCCTGCAGAGGATCCTGCAGGATCGCAACCAAGAGGCTCAAGGATATGCTAAAGAGGGACAGCAGATGAAGAAGGGTCTCGTTGGTAAAGGCAAGGAAGACTTAGGCCAATAGCACAGGGATTTCAGCAGGTGCCAGGATGCATGCCAGAAGCAAATCAGAGGGGAAGCTTGCACATCCCAGAAGCTAGCACGAACTCTTGGTGTGACCAGAGACCAGGAGTTCTCCATGAAGCTCAGGCATCCACAACTTCTCAGACCTGATGCTACCGCAGGGAAAGGGTGGGGGTTGGCAAGAGGATCCTGAACAACTGTGCTCAGATCAGAAATGACTGTGTTTACCTAGAAACGATCTGGGGTACAAGGTCTGCCACCAATGGAAAAGGAGGACAAGGGAGTGACCTGGTACGGTGGATTGATGAGCCCTGTGGTGGCAGGATGTGCAGCATGTGGGAGACTTGATGAGGGTTGGGGAAGGCTTCCTGCAGGCAGGGACACTCAAGTTTCAAAGGATGGATTAAGTTGAATACAGTCCTACCATAGGACCTAGCCATCACACTCCTCGGAATTTACCCAAGGGAAATTAAATCGGCAAATAAAAGAGTAATCTGCACCTCTATGTTTATTGCAGTAGCTAAGACATGGAATCAACATAAATGCCCATCAACAGAAGACTGGATAAAGAAATTATGGGATATGCACTCTATGGAATACTGCACAGCTGTAAAAAAAAATAAAATAAAAACTAGTCGTTTGCAACAAAATTGAGGAATCTGAAAAACATCATGCTTAGTGAAATAAGCCAGTCCCAAAGGGACAAATATCACACGTTCTCCCTGATCTGTGACAACTAACTGAGCACCTAAAAGGAAACCTGTAGAAGTGAAACTGACATTATGAGAAGCAATGACTTGATCAGCCCTTGTCCTGACTGTTGAGGAACAGCATACTATTTTATTCTTTTTAGTATTTTCTTGTTCTACTTAATACCATTGATTGAACTCTTTACTTAACACAGAATTATCCTTATATGTTTAAATCCAGTTGAAAATTGATCCCTGTTAAAAATAAGAGTGGGAATAAGAGAGGGAGGAGATGTACAGTTCGGCACACGTTCCCTCAGACGTACCCCTAAGGGTATAATTAAAAACTTGCCATGGGACTCCAAATCCCATTAAGTTGGCAGGTACTAATGCTATCTTATTAGCTAAAGTGATCAGTTTAAGTTCACAACTGATCATAAAGATAGGAATAAGTGTCAAAGGGATCACATAAATAGATCAGTGTCTGCTAATAATAATTGATAGAATTAAAAAAGGAGAGAATGATCCAACTTAGGAAGCAGGCCACACAGAAGACTCATAGAATGACAAATGCCCTAAACAACACTCTGGCCTCAGAATCAGCCCTTAAGGCATTCGGATCCGGCTAAAAGGCCCATGAGAGCATTTCAGACGTGGAAAGCCAAGACACTGTGGAAAAACTGATCTATATGAAAGATCTCTGAGTTCCCAATGGAAAGAAGGGGCATCAAAGAATAAGGTACCTTCCTCTGAAGGGAAGAGAGAACTTCCACTTTAATTATGTCCCTGTCTAAATAACGTCGGAGTTTGTGAACTCAAGAGACCTCCATAGCCTTGGTAGCTCATGACAAGAGCCTCAGGTGATTACTGATGTAATAAATAAGAGGGTCAATTGTTCAATCAACAACAGGAGTTACTATGCACTTGCTCCCCATGTAGGACCTCTGTCCTTAATGGTGAGACTAGACTTTAAACAGTACTTTATACTTTGTGTGTCTGTGTGGGTGCAAACTGTTGAAATCTTTACTTAGATTTGATTTACTTAGAGTTGATTAATTAAAAATGAATCTTAACGAATTATGAGATGGGAGATGGTTTGGGGGTGGGAGGATGGTTATAGGGGGAAGAATCATTATAATCCAAAAGCTGTACCTATGAAATTTGTATTTATTAAAAAAATTTAAAAATTAAAAATAAATCAAAGGTTGGATTAAGGCGGGATTCTGCAAATTTAAGATCCAACTTCTGTGGTCCTATGAGGTCAGCTTTGGAAGGTCCCAAGACTCTTTCCTCCTGATGTCTAAAGATCAAAGGCTCCTTGCTTGCACTCTGACCTACCAGGTGCTGCTTGTGGGTGGGAGGACACAAGACAGTATATCCAAAATACATCTGACTCAGCCTCCCATTCCTTCTAATTTCTCATCTCTCGGTCATCTCTGCCTTTGGGCTTCCTTCCTTTTGGAATTGACTCTTTTATTTTTAATAGGAGTTTAATATGCACACAATTTCACATGCACAGTTTCAAGGATCAAATCATTTTATAAGACTTGTTTGCAAAACAGCAGTTACACACTGCCCCATCTAAATCCAATTTTTCACCACCCAGAAGAAACCACTTTCTTCTTTTTTTAGATTTATTTATTTACTTGAAAGGCAGAGCTAAAGACAGGAAGAAGCAGAGGCAGAGAGAGAGAGAGAGAGAGAGAGAGAGAGAGATCTTTCATCCACTGGTTCACTGCTCAAATGGCCACAATGGCCAGGGCTGGGCCAGGCCAAAGCCAGGAGCCAGGAGTTTCACCTAGGTCTTCTTCATGAGTACCATCTTCTGCTGCTTTCCCAGGTACATCAGCAGGGATCTGGATCAGAAGTAGAGCAGCCAGGACTCTAACTGGTGCCCATTTTGGATGCCAGTGCCACAGGCAGCAACTTAACCCACTTCACCAATGCATCAGTCCCACCACTTCCAACTTTTAGAAAATTTTTTTTATCTTTATCTATATTGACGTGCTAATACTGCTTCTTGATTTCACACTTTCACCATCCATGGGCTGCTCAGTACAGAAGATGTGACTCTTTCACTATGCTCCCCAATTCCACTGTACACATCTACTCCCAAGCACTGACCTCCCAACAGAGTTCTTCCAAAATCTTTGTTTAATTCGCTACTCTTGGTGTTTATGTGACTGTGAACATGTAGATGGTATTCACAACTTTGTCATGAGGTTTATGAATTATGAGTATTTTTTCTGATATGTTTTGCTTACCCTGGAGTTTATGGTTGTCTTTGGTCTTTAATTTGCTAAGTTTTCTGTATTCTTATTGCTCAATCTTTCTCATATGTGTAAATCTCTTCTCAGTATGTTCAAATGCATTAGGTATTTCATCACTCTGATGTAACTTATTCTACAGGATTCTCCTGCAGGTTCAGATTGAAGCAACCTTCCATGGAGCCTTGCCTGGAATCACATCTTGCTTAGCTTCCTTTCTACCCTTTGTTCCGCTTCCTTCACTCTTAAAGGGATCCTTAATAAGTCATTTGCACAAGAATTCACACCTCAAAATCTTCAAGGGAGTTCAACCCAAGACAAACATCTTCCTTTTTCTTGGTGTAATCCCTAGGTTTACTGCATTATGTCCTTCAATAGCTTCCTGAGAGAGGGTATATGGCATATAAAAATGTTTAGGCCCTTTATCCCTGAAAATGTCTAATTCTGCAGGCACACTTAACTGACATTTTGGCAGGTGTGAAGTTTAGTCTTGCATGTCAGCTCGACTAGGCTTAGCACAGTTGCTTAAGCAAACACTAGTACAGGGTGCTGCTGGGAAGGTGCTCTGTAGGTGTGGTTAGCATCCTCAGACAGTTACCTGAGTAAAAAGATTACCCTTAACAGCAGGATGGCCTTACCCAATCAGTTGGAAGGTTTTAAGAATAAAACTTGAACTTTTCTGAAAAGAAGACATTCTCGGTTGAGATTGTAACATTCACCCTTGCCTCTGTCTCCGGCCTCAGCCCCCAGGTCTCAGCCTTGCAAGTCCCCGCAACACTTGAGCCAATTCTTCAAATCAACCTGTCTGCAGCTGACCTGTATCATTATACATATATACCAACACATCTCCAACACCATACACAAAGGTATTGCACAGAGTTTGTGGAAAATTTTAGTACAAAAACTTCTAAATATATGCTAATAAAATGTCTTCCAAAAGTTCATGAAAAATACATATTAGGAAAAAATTATACATAGATTTCAAAAATGTTTTGCACCAAGATAGATTTGTCTCTTTTTTCCATTTCCCTCCAATTCTGCGACATATCCTCATATGTATCATCTCTTGTAGGTTCCATTTTTCTGGAAAGTCTTAACTGATACAATATGGCATCAAAGTCATCTCATTCCAGTATTGGATGGTGTTGCTCGATCATCCTGCACTACTATCCCGGGTTGTTGTTGAGAAATCCAGTACTACTCAGTCCAGACTCTCATCATGTAACCTGCTCTCGATCTCTCTCTCCTCTCTCTCTCTCTCTCTCTCTCTCTCTCTCTCTCTCTCTCTCCCTCTCTCTCTCTCTCTCTCTCTCTGAAGGCCTTTGGATTCTCTGTTCCTTCCTGCTGTTCTAACAATTGCACTTTATGTCCTAGATTTGATTGATTTCCTCTGGTGTCTAGCATTCAGTGGGACCCTACAATTTGGATATTTGAGTTTTTAATTCTGAAAATTCTCTTGAGTTGTGTCTTTAGCAATGTGTTCCTCTTCATTGTCTGTATTTTCTTTATTTGGCTTACATTAGTTGAATGTTGGAACTCCTATTACTGTTTCTTTAACCTTACTGTTTTCTTTTTTCAATTATTTTATTTATTTATTTTTGACAGGCAGAGTTAGACAGTGAGAGAGAGAGACAGAGAGAAAGGTCTTCCTTCCATTGGTTCATCCCTCAAATGGCCACTGCGGCTGGCGCTGCGCCGATCTGAATCCAGGAGCCAGGTGCTTCCTCCTGGTCTCCCATGCGGGTGCAGGGCCCAAGCACTTGGACCATCCTCCACTGCCTTCCCAGGCCACAGCAGAGAGCTGGACTGGAAGAGGAGCAACCAGGACAGAAGCTGGTGCCCCAACCGGGACTAGAACCTGGGTGCCAGCACCGCAGGCGGAGGATTAGCCAAGTGAGTTGTGTTGCCAGCCAACCTTACTGTTTTCTAAACACAGACTTTTTCTTCTACCTTTTGGGAGAGTTCATTTAATTTTTCTTCTAACTTTTCTATTGTATTTATATATATATATATATATATATATATATATATATATATATAGCTTTTATTTAAAGAATATAAATTTCCAAAGTACAGCTTATGGATTACAATGGCTCCCCCCCCATTGTACTTTTAATTTCCTCTCTCACATTTTTACTTCCTTTTAGTTCTTTGTTTAATAGCAATCTTTTCTTGTTTCATGGATGAAATATCTATTTTTAACTCACTGAGGATATTATTGAGATTTGTTCTTCACATTTTTTCCCTTTTTCAAAAGATTTATTTATTTATTTATTTGACAGGCAGAGTTACAGAGAGTGAGGGATATCGTCCATCCTCTGATTCACTCTCCAAATGACTACAACATCCGGGACTAGTCCAGGCCGAAGCCAGGAGCCAGGAGCTTCATCAGGGCCTCCCTTGTGAGTTCAGGGGCACAAGTACTTGGGCTTCATCTGCTTCTTTCCCAGGCACAGTAGCAGAGAGCTGGATCAGAATTGGAGCAGCTAGGACGTGAACTGGTGCCCATATGGAATGCTAGCTTCACAGATGGTGGCTTAAACTACTATGCCGCAACACCAGCCCCTACACTTTTCTTACTACAGACTATTTATTCTGAAAGTGCTTGTATCTATTTCTTTTAGTCTCTTTCTTACATGTAAGAAGATTTGCTTGCAATGCACAGATCCTAGATTATCTGTTCCTGAGAGTGTGACATAGAACATGACAGGAAGTCCCAAGAGTGTGGTTAGTTTGCTGTGGTTTGACTGTGGACCCCACAGGTTCATTACTGGGAGTTTGGCCCCCAGTGTGGTGGTGCAGAGATGATGGGACCTTTAGGAAGTGTGTCCTCATGGAAAGGAGTTAGGTTAGGGGAGCTCCACTCCCATGAACGGATTAGGATTATGGCTGTCTCGTGGAAGGGTCTCCTTATAACGTGAGGCCACCCCAAGTCTTGGTGCCTTCTGCACAGGACCATTTCCCTTGCTGCTTCGCTGCCACGTCGGGATGGAGTCAGCATGCCCTTCCAGAGGCCAGAGAGAGGGTAGGTGCTCTCTGTTCTTGGAGTTCCATCCTCCAAAACTATGAGGTAGGTTGTTATAGCAACAGAAAACAGGCTACAACAGATTTCATCAAATTTCATCCTCACAGTCCAGCCATCTGACCGGCCTTTGTCAGGGGACTCCCACTTTTCTCTTTTTCTTTAGCCTGAGTTTTTACTCCTCATCGAAGTTGCTCCTACTTCCTTCGTGGACAGTGGGGCTGCTGTGGTAGGAGTTGCGTGGCTTCGCGGATGTCACCATTGCTAGGTTAGGCTTCAGCCATCTAGTCTGCCAAGGCCTATGTGACAAGTCTGTCTTGCTTCCTGGCTATCTGTCTTCCAACCTCTGGTGTTTGGTTACCCTGGTTGCCTCCCTTCTTTGTTTTTATAAATTTAAGGTTTAAAAAAAACTCTTTTTGTGCATGAGGTTACAGGAAGAGCAGCAGTCAAGGTGTGTTTTCACTCAGCTGGGAGTCTTCCAGGGCTTTCTGGTCTCTTGAACCATGCTGCCCCCATCTGCCTCCGCCCTCCCTTCTCCTGAGCCTGCCGGAGTTGTATTGGCTTCCACGGCTGCCAGGAACACATCTGGAAGATTGAAATCACAGCGTCAGCAGAGTGTGTTCCTTCTGAGGCTGTTAGGAGAATCCAGGCCATGGCTCTCTCCTGGTTTCTGGTGGTCTGTTGGGAATCTTTGGCTCATCCAATCTCTACCTTCATCTTTATGGTGCTCCCTCTGCTCTGCCATATCTGTGTTGTCTCCCTCCTGAGCATGGCTGTCTCTGCATCCAAATGCCCATTTGAGAGCTCATACTAATGACCTCATTTTTTATTTATTTAAGATTTATTTTTAGTTATTTATTTATAAAGTAGAGTTACAGACGGGGAGAGATCATTCATCCACTGGTTCACTCCCCAGTGGCTGCAATGGCTAGGGCTGGGCCAGGCCAAAGCCAGGAGCCTGGAGCTCCATCGTGGTCTCCCATACAGGAAGCAGTAGCCCAGGTACTTGGTCCATGTTCTGCTGCTTTTCCAGGCACATTAGCAGGGAGCTGGATCTGAAGTGGAACAGCCAAGACTTGAACTGGTGCTCATATGGGATGCCAGGGTCGCAGGTGGTGACTTAATTCATCATGCCACAAAGCTGGCCCTAATGACCTCGTTTTAATGACAAAGACTCTATTCCCAAATGAAGTCACACTCTGAGTACTAAGGGTTAGGACTTCCATGCATCTTTTTTGGAAGGCCACAATTCAGTGCACTCTAGGAACCAACTTACCTTTCTTGCCCCACATTCAAGATGATACCAAGGGCAGGTGGAGGGCTACCTATTCGGATCTGTCTCCTGTAAAAGTGTCAGCCACTGAAGCAAACTTTGTTCTAAGAATGTGATGCATCTGCAAACTGCAGCAGCACATGAGCTGAGGCTCAAAGCCACTGAGTCAGGACCAGCAATCACAGCAATGGACCTCAGAGGGCCCCTGATAAGCTCCTCCAACCAGGCATGAGGACATGGGCTTCCACAGCAGAGAAGGGCTGTGAGTCACAACATGTTCCTCAAACAGGTTAGTCCACTTACGGTGATTTATTGTCAAGTTTAAGAACCCTGGGCTGGGGGTCGGCACAGTGGCACAGCAGGCTAAGCCTCCACCTGTGGCTCTGGCATCCCATATGGGCACCAGTTCAAGTCCCAGCTGCTCTACTTTCGATGCAGCTCTCTGCTATGGCCTGGGAAAGCAGTGGAAGATGGCCCAAGTCCTTGGGCCCCTGCACCCGTGTGGGAGACCCAGAGGATGCTGCTGGCTCCTGGCTTCAAATCAGCTCAGCTCTGACCATTGTGGCCACTTGGGGAGTGAACCAGAGGATAGAAGACCTTTCTCTCTGCCTCTCCCTCCCTTTGTCTGTAATTCTACCTCTAAAATAAATTAAAAAATCTTAAAAAAAAAAAAAAACCTGAGTCTGTGTTACCTTAAGTTTAAACATTTTTGTATTTTAAGCTTAAAACTCATGTAATACTTGCTTTCTACTCCATAATATATGCTTTTTTGTTTTCTTTTTTAAAAGATTTTTTATTTGGAAAGCAAAGTTAAAGAGAGGCAGAGGCAGAGAAAGAGAGGTCTTCCATCTGCTGGTTCACTTCACGAATGGCCACAGCGGCCGGAGCTGTGTTGATCTGCAGCCAGGAGTCAAGAGCCTCTTTCTGGTCTCCCACACAGGTATAGGGGCCCAAGCACTTATATGTGTATATATATTTATGTGTGTGTGTATGTATATACATATATGTATATATTGTATATACACAAGGGTGTATACACACACACAGAGAGACAGAGAGAGAGACCCAATTATTAAGCTGTCACCACTGCTTGCCAGAGTGCATGGCAGGAAAGCCGGAGTTGGGAGCCAAACCAGGCACTGAACCCAGGTACTCCTGTACAGGACATGGGCTCGTAACCTGCATCTTTTCTGCGAAGCCAAATGGCCACCCCACTCCATTGCTGAGTTTTTCTCTACACACTCACTCACCTCAAGGCCCTGGAAGCACACACAGGAAGTAGACCGCTGAGTAATGAAACCAAAGTTCCACCTTTCTAGCCGGAGGACCAGGAGAAGAAGCTGCTCGGTGCCAGGAAGTGCCGGGGGAGAGACACCCAATGGCCAGCAACTGGACTAAGTCCCGATAGGTCTAATCTCAGCGAATCGCTGTGGCCCCACCCCCTTGACAAAGATAGGTTTAGGCTTGAACACGGGATGCATTCTGGCCAAGGAGAAATGAAAGGGAGGCTACTGGGGGTGAGGGCAGAAGGCAGCTTTTGAAAGGACGAAGGCAAAAGGTAGTCCTGATAGTGTGTGTCAGGTCTGTGGGCTGGATCCCCAGCAGCCATGCGGGGATCACAATAAGAGCTAGCAAAGGACACAGCTGACATTCTGAGGCTGAGAGTACGGAAAACACGGTAGGAATCTGGAGCTGTGGGATTAACCAACCCACAGCTGCTCTATCCACTGCTTCTTGTTGAGAGGAACAGTATGGTTTCCTGTTTTCTGAGTCATTCAAAGCAGGATTTTCTGGCATTTGCAATCGAAAGTTACTGCCTTATAAAGTAAGCAGAAGACCAAAAGGTTGCCAGACCAGGAGCAGCGTCAGCTGCTCACCTGCCCAGCGCGACCCTGTCCTCACTCTGCCCCTGTGCCCGGGGTGTAGCCTTACATCCTCCTCAAGGTTCACAGGGCGCATTAACTTCAGAGAAAAGAGCAGAGACAGAATCTGGGGTAGGAAGGTCGACTTCCTCTTCCACAGCGACCCCCGGGGGGGGGGGGGGGTTGTAGCATCCTTTCAGTGGCTTCCTGGGCAGGCAATACACATCCCAGCTACAGACATAGTGAGGTTAGCTCTCAAAGGGAAGCTAGAAACACCCTAGGTACCAGAAAAGAAAAGGACTACACAGATTACACAACTAATGAAGTTTTTACCACTGTTTCATCTTCATCCAACAATGTTTGATAAATGTTTGAAGAAATGCAGCTTATTGGCCGGCGCTGTGGCTCAACAGGCTAATCCTCCGCCTTGCGGCGCCGGCACACTGGGTTCTAGTCCCGGTCGGGGCGCCGGATTCTGTCCCGGTTGCCCCACTTCCAGGCCAGCTCTCTGCTGTGGCCCGGGAGCGCAGTGGAGGATGGCCCAAGTGCTTGGGCCCTGCACCCCATGGGAGACCAGGATAAGCACCTAGCACCTGGCTCCTGCCATCGGATGAGCGCAGTGCGCCGGCCGCAGTGCGCAGGCCGCGGCAGCCGTTGGAGGGTGAACCAACGGCAAAAGGAAGACCTTTCTCTCTGTCTCTCTCTCTCTCACTGTCCACTCTGCCTGTCAAAAAAAAAAAAAATGCAGCTTATTGGAAAAGTAAGCCATGAATTTAAAAACCCCAGCTCTATACATCTCTCTACACAGATTCCAGACTCATCAAAGCACAGGCACCATTTCTATGAAGTTGTAAGGTGGGTATTTTAGCTTGCATTCTGCTTTGCTTCTACTTATCCTTGTGACACACATACATTTTCACTGATGAACCCAGTTCACTTGTACTTCTCAATGCTTGTTGTCATAGAAAAATCCTAATACATACAATTCATTTATCTCTTCCCACTCACTGGGCATTTTGGTCACTTTCCACCTTCCCCTATTATGATTTTGCTGCCATAAATATCTTTGCCTAAATGGGGCTTTTTCATTTGGGTCATTGCCCTAGGGTGTATTTCCAAAGGTAAAGTTACCAAGGCAGAAAGTGAATTCTCTCATGGTTCTTATTACAAATTGTCAACTTGTAATTCAGAAATGTTGGGCCAGCAATGTGAGTTTTTTATGCAGAATCTCATACAGTATGCTTTGTCAGTCTTACTTATTTTTACAAATTTAATGTTGACACTCCACAGCTGTTCATTTCTTTATTTCTTCAATTATTATTTGGGCTGAGCATTTTAATGTTAGTATACTATGTTCAAAACAATAAAAGAAAAAGACATTTCCATAGAGCAAACCTATCCACTGTTATAATTCAGCCACATTATAAATTCTAAAGGCAATTCTAATGAACAATATTACCCACCTTTCTTCACAGGCAAACAAAATCTTCATATCTTTTGATAAATTGTTGAATAGAATTTAGGTTTTAACCGTAAAATTGGATAATTCTTTATTTTTTTGGTTGTAAATCCTAGTCAAAATAATTAAAATAATTTTCCATTTTTTCATTTCATGAGTCCCTTTTATTGCTCCTCGAAGTCAAAGTTTTTTTACACTTGATTCGATTCACTGTGTTCTGATGATATCTTCTCTTGCTTTAAATATCACAAATATATTTCTCATCCATTGTAGATATAAATATGCTATTTCATCCTCTTTGATTTTTTTATGGTTTGTTTTATGGTCATTTGTAAGGTGCAAACCCGAGGTAAATTTCATTACTTTTGAAATACGCAGCTAAATCTTTCCCTCATAACAGCAAGTGAAATAGGGACGTAAGGTCCTTGAGTTCTGCTATTGAGAGGCTGGCGGTGAGGCGCAGCCCAGAGTTCAGGGTGCTGTGGTATCATATCCATTGTTCCTCACTTTCCAGGAAGACTAAGGAGAGACGCATTCATAAGTATCATGAGAGCACACACACACACACACACACACACACACACACTTTTAACACATCTCTTTCTGTACTATTTCTTATAACTGCATATGAATCTACAATTACCTCAGAATGAAAAAGCTTAATTAGAAAACAAAATACTTTTAAAATGCATGGAAATTTATTAAGATATTTTCTTCTAACTATGCAAATTTGCAGGTTCATACTCTGACTCTCAACAAAAGTCTACAAGCTTGGAACATGGCTATTCTTGATTATTGATTCCCTTACAATCAAAGCAAGGGCCATGTATCAGTCAGCTTTTCATTACTGTAACAGAACACCTGAGACACGCTACTTCAAAGTCACAGAGGCTGAAAGTCTAAACATCTGGATGCAGGCTCTGGCAAGCGGCCCAGGCAAATGGTGGATGGTGGAGTTCAAGTACAAAAAGAACCACATGGTGAACCAGGAAGCAGAGAGAGCTGGTGGGCCTAAACTTGGGTTTTTAGAACAATCCTCTCTAGAGAACTTAAGAGGTCACAGAACCACCTTCCCAGTGCGTGCCTGTAATGACCTAAAGAGCTCCAACTAGGCCCCACCTTCTAATGGTCTTACCGCCTCCAATAGCACCAACCTAGGGACCAAAGTTTTCTCACATGGACCCTTGGGGGGACACCCAAATTAATAACCAAATCACAGAAGGCCACCTGGTTGTGAAGTCTTTCTCCTCAATTTCCCATTATTTCAGGAGTCAGTCTTTAAAGGCTACATAGTTAAGGCAAAACACAAGTTTAGAAGTGCTGCTTGCTAACCAAATTGCCAAACACAAGGGTACTTCAAAATGGCCCTGGAAAAATGGAATTAAAAGTAAGTTTATCGGGGCCAGCACTGTGGCGCAGCGGGTTAACACCCTGGCTTGAAGCACCAGCATCCCATATGGGCGCTGGTTTGAGACCCGGCTGCTCCACTTCCGGTCCAGCTCTCTGCTATGGCCTGGGAAAGCAGTGGAAGATGGCCCAAGTCCTTGAGCCCGTGCGCCCACGTGGGAGACAAGGAAGAAGCTCTTGGATCCTGGCTTCTGATCAGCGCAGCACCGGCAGTTGCGGCTATCTGGGGAGTGAACCATCGGATGGAAGACTTCTCTCTCTCTCTCTCTCTCTCTCTCTCTCTCTCTGCCTCTCCTCTCTCGGTGTAACTCTGCCTTTCAAATAAATAAATAAATCTTTAAAAAATTTTTTTAAAAAGTAAGTTTATTTTGGTGCAAAAAAATTTTGATACCATACAGTTTTTTCCAAAACGCATATCCATAAACTTTTTCTAAAGATTTATTTATTTATTATTTAAAAGAGAGTGCTAGAGAAACAGGGAGAGATGGAGAAGGAGAGAGAGTAATTTTCTATCCACTGGTTCATTCCACAAATAGCCACAGCAGCCAGGACAGATTCAGGTCAAAGCCAGGAGCCTAGAACTCCATCTGGGTCTCCTACATGGTTGTCAGGGCCCAACTACTCAGGCTATCATCTGCTACTCCCCAGGCACATTAGCAGGGAGCTGGATTGGAAGTAGAGCACCCAGGTTTCAAACTGGCACTCAGATGGTATGCCTGCATCACAGACAGTAGCTTAACATGCTGCACCACAGTGCTGGCTCTGCCCTCCACCCATGAACCCCAAACAAACTCAACCAAAAATGATCTTCTCCAAGGCATATTGTCATCAAATTGTCAAAAGTTAAAGACAGGGAGAGAATCCTGAAGACAGTAAGAGAAAAGCATCAAGTTACAAATAAAGGAAAACCAATTAGATAAACATCACACTTAGCAGAAACACTGCAGGCCAGAAGAGAGTGGGATAATATATTCAAAGTCTTAAAAGAAAAAAACAAAAAAAACTTTCAAACAACAATATTATATTCAGCAAATCTATACTTTAAAAGTTAAGAATACGGGGCCAGCGCCATGGCTCACTTGGCTAATCTTCCGCCTGTGGTGCTGACATCCCATATTTGCACCGGGTTCTAGTCCCGGCTGCTCCTCTTCCAGTCCAGCTCTCTGCTGTGGCCCAGGAGGGCAGCGGAGGATGGCCCAGGTGCTTGTGCCCCTGTGCCCGCATGGGAGACCAGGAAGAAATGCCTGGCTCCTGGCTTTGGATTGACACAGCGCTGGCTGTGGTGGCCATTTGGGGAGTGACCCAGTGGAAGGAAGACCTTTCTCTCTGTCTCTCTGTCTCTCTGTCTCTCACTGTCTGTAACTGTCAAATTAAAAAATTTTTAAAGTTAAGAATAAATACAGTATTTTCCAGATTAAAAAAAAAGGCTGAGAGAATTCACCACCACCAGGCCAGCCTTACAAGACATTCTGAAGGAAATCTTCCATTAGAAGTAAAAATCATGAAAATACATAACACCAACAAATTCACCAATGGAGCAGGTAAAATCATTATCCACCCAACAAAAGGACAGGTCTTACTTCTTATCCTTCAATGCTAACCTTGAATGTAAATGAATTAAATTCGCCAACCAAAAGACATATGTTGGCTGAGTGGATAAAATACCATGACTGCACTATATTCTGCCTACAAGAAATGCACTTCACAAACAAAAACACACACAGACTGAAAGTGGTGACTTCAACCCCACTCTCATCAATGGACAGATCATCCAGACAAAAAGTCAATAAAGATACATGAGAGCTGAAACATACTATGGAGCAAATGGACCCTATAGACATTTACAGGACATTTCACCCTACAACTATAGAATACACTTTCTTCTCATCAGCACGTGGAACCCTTTCTGGGATAGACCACATACAGGCCACAAATCAAGTCTCAGCAAATTTAAAAAGACTGAAATCTTATCATGTGTCTTCTCAAACCATAAAGGAATAAAACTAGAAATCAACAACATGAAGAACAATAGAACACTCATAAATACTTGGATTTAAGGCCGGCGCCGTGGCTCAACAGGCTAATCCTCTGCCTTGTGGCGCCGGCACACCAGGTTCTAGTACTGGTCGGGGCACCAGATTCTGTCCCAGTTGCCCCTCTTCCAGGCCAGCCCTCTGCTGTGGCCCAGGAGTGCAGTGGAGGATGGCCCAGGTGCTTGGGCCCTGCACCCCATGGGAGACCAGGAAAAGCACCTGGCTCCTGGCTCCTGCCATCGGATGAGCGCGGTGCGCCGGCCGCAGTGCGCCGGCCGCAGCGGCCATTGGAGGGTGAACCAATGGCAAAGGAAGACCTTTCTCTCTGTCTCTCTCTCTCACTGTCCACTCTGCCTGTCAAAAAATAAATAAATAAATAAATAATCGGATTTAAACAACATGCTACTGAATGATCAATGGGTCACTGAAGAAATTAAAAGGAAATCAAGGCCAGCGCCGCGGCTCACTAGACTAATTCTCCACCTTGTGGCGCTGGCACACCGGGTTCCAGTCCCGGTCGGGGCGCCGGATTCTGTCCCGGTTGCCCCTCTTCCAGGCCAGCTCTCTGCTGTGGCCAGGGAGTGCAGTGGAGGATGGCCCAAGTGCTTGGGCCCTGCATCCCATGGGAGACCAGGATAAGCACCTGGCTCCTGGCTTCGGATCAGCGCAGTGCGCTGGCCACAGCACGCCGGCCGCAGCGGCCATGGAGGGTGAACCAACGACAAAAGAAGACCTTTCTCTCTGTCTCTTTCTCTCACTGTCCACTCTGCCTGTCAAAAAAAAAAAAAAAGGAAATCAAAAACTTTCTTGAAATAAATGAAAATGAAAACACAACATATCAAAACCTGTGGGATACAGCAGAAGTAATGAGTGAAGTTTATAGCATAAATGTTTACATTAAAAAAGAAATGTCTCAAATTGAAGATCTAATGATGCATACTGAGGCATGGCAGGAGCAGCTGATGCCAGCACACCCTGGGTTTGGATACAGTGTGAATGCAATTATGTACCAAATTTAACTTGGCAAACTTTCTATGGCCTGTCCCATATTTCCAGAGCGCTAGTTGTTTTAGGCAGCTTGTGGTGTCCCAGGCCAGGGCGGCATTATGGGCTGATTTTATCACCAGGTTACCCAAAACCAGATTGGAGGGTCGGCTTCCTGCTGCCGCTCTGCAGCCTGGACCTGTGGACCCTGGTTGTAAAGAGTAAACTGTATCTTAGGAAAAAAAAATATTTAATGATACATCCTGAAGATGTAGAAAAACAAGAACAAAGCAAACCCAAGATCAGCAGGAAGCAAGAAATAATAATAAATAAATGGAATTGAAACTAAAAAAAAAAAAAAAACAAAAGATCAATAAAACAAAAAGTTGTTTTTTAAGAAGATAAACAAAACAGATAAACCTCTAGCCAAGACTAACAAAGAAAAAAAGAGAAAAAAATTCAAATAAATAAAGTTGGAGATGGATTAGGAGACATTACAACTGATACCATTGAAATACAAAGGATTGTAAGAAACCACTATGAAGAACTACATGCTAACAAACTGGAAAACCTCCAAGAAATGGATAAATTCCTAGAGTCACATAACCTACCAAAACTAAATCAAGAAGACACAATCTGAACATCCCCATAACAAGCAATGAGATTGAAGCAGTAACCAAAAGTCTCCCATCAAGGAAAAGTCCAGGACCCGATGGCTTTACTACTGAATTCTACAAAACATTCCAAGAGGAAGTAACTCCAAAATATGGAACAGGATGGAACTCTGACAAATCTCTTTATGAGGCCAGCATCACTCTGATACCAAAATTAAAGACACAGCACAAAAAGAAAACTACAGGCCTGCCTCCTTAATGAACAGAAATGCAAGCATTCTCAACAGAAATGCAAGCAAATCAAATCCAAAACACATCAGAAAGATCGTGCATCATGATCAAGTGGGATGTATCCACAAATGAATAAATGTTAGAAATCACATCAATAGAGTGAACAGCAAAACCGTATGATCATCTCCATATATGCAGAGAGCATTTGATAAGACTCACCATCCCTTCATGATCAAAACCCTCCACAATCAGGTATAGATGAACATTACTCAAAGTTAGAAAGGCTCTATGTGAGAAACAGCCCACGTCATACTGAATGGGGGAAACTGCAAGCCTCTGCTCTTAGATCTGGAACAAGACAAGGATGTCCACTCTCACCACTCATTCAATATAGTGCTGGAAGTTACAGCAAGAGCAATTAGGAGAAAGAGACAAAGGGCATCAACACTGGGAAGAGGAAGTCAAACTACCCATGTTTGCAGGTGACATGATATTGTACATGGAAAAACCTGAACACTCCAACAAAAAGCTGGTAGAACTAATAAACCAAGTCAGTAAAAGTGCCGATTACAAAAGAAGCACATACATAAAAAGTGGCACTTTTGTATGCTAATGATGAAATCACAGAAAGAGAAATTAAGAAAGAAATCCCACTCACAAGAGCCACAAAAAAAAATCAAATATTTAGGAATAAATTCAATCAAAGAAGTGAAAGATCTCTATAATAGAAATCATCAAATATTGATGAGAGACATCATCAAGATCACAAAAAAACAGAAAGCCATTCCTTGCTCATGGATTGGAGAAATCAATATCATTCAAATGTCTATTCTACCTAAAACAATCTACAGATTCACTGCAATCCTTATCAAAATACTAAAGGCATTCTTTACAGGTTTAGAAAAACCAAGCCTAAAATTCATTTGGAATCACAAAAGAGCCTGAACAGCCAAAGTGATCCTGAGCAAGAAAAACCAAGCTGGCCGGCTAATCCTCCACCTGCACCGCTGGCACCCCAGGTTCTAGTCCCGGTTGGGGTGCCGGTTCTGTCCCAGTTGCTCCTCTTCCAGTCCAGCTCTCTGCTGTGGCCCGGGAGCACAGTGGAGGATGGCCCAAGTGCTTGGGCCCTGCACCCCATGGGAGACCAGGAAGAAGCACCTGGCTCCTGACTTCAGATCAATGCAGCTCGCCAGCAACAACGTGCCAGCAGTAGCGGCCACTTGGGGGGTGAACCAACGGAAAAAGGAAGACCTTTCTCTCTGTCTCTCTGTCTCTCTCACTGTCTAACTCTGCCTGTCAAAACAAACAAACAAACAAACAAAGGAAAAACCAAGCTGAAGGCAACACAATACCTGATTTAAAAGTATACTACAAAGCTATAGCAATTAAACCAGCTTGGTACTGGCATAAATACTGACACATAGATAAATGAAACAGAATAGAGAGCCCAGAAATTAATCCAAGTACATACAGCCAACTGATTTTTTTTTATTTGACATGTAGAGTTATAGACAGTGAGAGAGAGAGACAGGGAGAAAGATCTTCCTTCCGTTGGTTCACTCCCCCAAATGGCCACCATGGCCGGCACTGCGCTGATCCGAAGCCAGGAGCCAGGTACTTCCTCCTGGTCTCCCATGCGGGTGCAGGAGCCCAAGCACTTGGGCCATCCTCCACTGTCTTCCCGGGGCCACAGCAGAGAGCTAGACTGGAAGAGGAGCAGCCGGGACTAGAACCCGGTGCCCATATGGGGTGCTGGCACCGCAGGCAGAGGATTAGCCAAGTGAGCCACAGCACCAGCCGCCAACTGATTTTTGACACAAGTGCTCAGACCCTACAGTAGAGTAAGGATAAACTCTTCAACAAATGGTGCTGGCAAAACTGGATGTATATATGTAGATAAATTTGATCCATACCTCTCACCATTTACAAAAATCAACTCAAGATGGTTAAAAACTAAATTTAAGACCTGAGACTATGAGGTTGCTGGAAGAAAACACAGGAGAAACACTCCAAGACACTGGTGTAGGGGACGACTTCTTGGACGAGGCCCCTAAAGCACAGGCAGCGAAAACAAAACCAAACAAATGAGACTACGTCAAACTCAAAAGCATTTGCACAGCAAGGGAGATGATCAAGGGTGAAGAGACATCCAACAGAATGGGAAAAAATATTCACAAACCACCTCTCTGACAAAAGATTAATATCCTGACTAGATCAGCAAGAAAACTCACATAACAACAACAAAAACCAATCCAATTGAGAAACAGGCAAAGGACTTCAATAGACAGTTCTCATAAGAAGAAATACAAATGGCCAACAAATATATGAAAAAGTTCTTAATGTCACTAGCCATCAGGAAAATGAAAAATCAAAACCGCAATGAGGTATTACCTCACCCCCATCAGAATGGGTAAAATCCAAAACACAAATGCTGGCGAGGATGTAGACGAAGGGGAATTCTTATACTATTGTAATGTAAATTAGTGCAGCCCCTGGGGGAAAACCATGTGGAGATTTCTTAAAAAACTAGAAATAGACTTGGGATATGACCCAGCAGTCCCACTACTGGGTATAACCCAAAAGACTTGAACACAATGTATCAAAGAGACACCTGCACCACCATGTTTATAGCAACACTGTTCACAATCAAGGTGTCCAGCATCAGATGAACAGATAAAGAAGATGTGGCATATATACACACTGGAATATTACTCAACTATAAAAAAGAATGAAATTCCATCATTTGCAGCAAAAAGGACGCAATTCAAGGACATCAAGTTAAATGAAATAAGCCAGACCCAGAAAGACAAATACCACGTGTTTGGCAGTGTTGGCACCTGCTGCAAACAAAAAAGAAAGGAATTTCTGTGTGTATCAGTATTGCTGCAAATATAGTTTCGAACAACTTTGTTTTATAACTTTGTCAAACCAATGAATAAGAATGTTATACTACTATAGTTATAATGATCTGTGATTACTTTAAAATTTACTGTATATGGATGAAATGGTTATTTTTACATTCAATTATTGTTTGTAGCCATTGTCTATATTCCTACTACACTAGGGTCTTTTTGCTATGTACTTGTTACACTTCTTATTCAGTGAAATAGTAAGTCTTTTTACTGTAATGTAATTTTAAAATATACTATCTTAAAAACTAAGGGGAAAAAAGAAAAAAAGGGAGAATGAAGGATGGTGAGAGGGAAAAGGGGAGGGAGGGAGAAGGGAACATCATTATGTTCTTAGAATTGTATCTAAAATCACATTGAATTTGTTAAAAAGTAATGAAAATTAAAACTTAAAAATTATAAAATAAAAATAAATACCCTTCATATTTATTAAAGACCATAGCAGTTTTACTTGAAAGTATGGCCTAAGCTGCCAAGTAAACAATTTGTAGGGGCTGGCACTATGGCGTAGCAGATAAAGCCACTGTCCACAGTGTCAGCATCCCATATAGGCACCAGTTTGAGACCCGGCTGCTCCACTTCCAATCCAGTTCTCTGCTATGGCCTGGGAAAGCAGTGGAGGATGGCCCAAGTTCTTGAGCACCTGCACCCGCGTGGGAGACCAGAAAGAAGCTCCTGGCTCCTGATTTCGGATTGGCACAGCTCTAGCTGTTGGGACCAATTGTGGAGTGAGCCAGCGAATGGAAGACCTCTCTCTCTCTCTCTCTCTCTCCTTTTTCTCTGTGTAACTCTGCCTTTCAAATTAATAAATAAACTCCTTAAAAAAAAAAAAAAAACTTGTAGCAAAGAAAATTAGTATTTTTCTGACATCTCCTTCTCATTGCTGCAGGAGAAGTTTAATTTTTGAAGCTGGGACGCTGTCACTCTGGTGACCAAGCAGAGTTGGAGTCCAGGGTTTGAGCTGGAATTTGTCCTTGGGCAGCTCTCTCCTTCTGCTGCCCAGCCTACATGGTGACCTTTTCAGCAATGCAGACAGAGATAAAGTGATTTCTTCCTCTTTTTTCTGGGAACAGCCCAGCACCAGCCACGCCTCCGCCTGCAGAGTTAGGTATTCTGTACGCCAATGAAAAAGCCTGTTTCTATTTCAGCAGGACCGTGCCCTTGCAAATAAATTGTTTAGAAATAGGAATTTAAATTGTCCAGTCCCTGAAAATTATTGTTTGTTCATGAGAAATACTTTCTTTTCCTCCAGCCCCAGTGTTTATTCCCAGCAGACTGCCAGACAGCTCGGGTCAGGTAAAACCTTGGTCCTGATCACCTATCCACAGCAAGGGAAGAGGCTATGGGCTGGGCAGGGCCGCTGCACCCTGACCTAGCCACTTGGAACCCCACACTTGAGGCTGTGCCCCTACAGCCATGGCTGCCTCAACCCTAGAGGTCCTAGGATCCCAAAACAATCCAACCACTCAGAGAACTAGTGTGAGTCTGAACCCAGCTCTGCCGCTGAGCCCCCTCCCTGTGTGGCCTTGGCCAACTCACTCTGCCTCCCTGTCTCTGCTTCATCGTCTATGAATAATACCTACCTGAACACATTCGTTTCCACCTGTCCCCAGCCTGGCTCGGGAACTTTGCCAACCTGTGCATGCAGACTGACCCGTGCAGGCCACGCAGGCTGATGAGCTGTCGGGAAAACCTGCCCACCCCACTAATGGACATGCCAGCAGAACCAGTTCTCCCCAGAAGCCCCCCGCATGCTAACCAGTGTGGAGTGGGCCTGGGACTATGTCCTGAGTGTGAGGGTAGGTGGGGGGTACTGCTGTGCACCTGTCTCCCCCAGATTGTGTGGAGGATTTTCCTGCAATCTGCCCCTCACACCAGGTGCACAGACTTGCAGCACTGACCTTGGACTTCCTCACGTCTTGGGCAACTTAGTAGGAAAACCACCGGAAGGCAGATAGTCTCTGCCCAATGGGCCACCATCACCAAGCCCCGGCTCAGGTCGTCTTCTCGGGTGAGAACCAACACCCCTGGGCTGTGCTCCTCGCCACATCACTGGATCATTCCTCTGCCCCCTGGAAGAAATCTGCCCATGCCCAGAGCCCGCCATACACACACGCACATTCACACACACACACACACACACACACACACACAGCTCCTAGTCCACATCCCCTCTTCCAGTTCTGCAGGCCATGCCTGATTCCTCTCCCAAATGTGCTTTGCTTCTAAGAGCCCTTGCCTGCAGGGCTCAGGGGATGACTCCAGGGCGCTGGAGCCCCTGGGAACCCAATGACACCAGAAGTGCTGGGGAGTTTATGTCCCTGGCACTGCCCAGATCTCATGTGTGGCTGGGCAAAGGCATGCAAGTAGCCCCATACTGTGATGGAAGACACGATGGGAGATCTGTGCTCCAGAGAGCCCCAGAGCATCTGGCCAAGGCTGACACTGCCCCTCAATTCCCATCCCTCCCACCCTCTCCAGTCTCCCTTGGGAACACTTCTTCATATTGTCACTAGCACACTCCTTTGCCTTTCATGGCTTGCTTGACCTAAAACACAACACCAGCTTGTAGCACTGGCTTGAGCCCACATGTGCATTCTTCACTACATGTATGCACATGACCGTGTGTGCATGTGGGGAAGGGTGTAAGCATGCATGTGTGTGCCTCCGTGTGTCGGTGTGCTGCTGGAGAATCAGTGTGTGCACATTCTGAGAGACAAGCATGTTTTCTTGTGTTCATGTGTCCACATAGGTACATGAGCTTTAGTGTGTAAATATGGGTGTAGGTGAGGAGTATGTGAACTAATGCATGCATGGACAAAGTGATGGGTGCATGTACACACACACACACACACACACACACACACATGCTCTGTCCAGCTCCCCTGTGGGCAGTTAAGGTCATTGGCCATGTGAAGCATCCTACTTGTTCAAAGCCTACAGAGCCCATGACTCCAGGCAGTCCAACCCTGAGCAGGGTCCTAGGCCACAGTGAAATGATATTTCATCATCAATGTGCCCCATTTGGGGGTTCAGAAAACATCAGACCCACTTCTACACGTGCAAGTGAAAGATTTGAGGAAGAGGGAAATCCTAGGATAGATGAGACCTGGCCACCAGGGCTGAAGCCCCCCGCCCCATTCATCTGACTGGTTCCAGCACCTCTGGGCGGGCACCTGGGAAGCTGATGCCACCTCCACTCCCACCTGGAAAACTGGATGCCCACTCCTAGTCATGCAAACCCAAGCACTTCACTGGATATCTCTCTCTCTTTCTCTGTCTCTCTCTCCGTGTGTGTGTGCGTGTGTGTGTGTGTGTGCGCCAGCTCCCTCATCTGCAAACAAGAACAATCAGCAGCAGAAATCCGTCTTGCAGCTCTGGAGGGAGGCTTCCAAGATCAAGGTGTCCCAGCGTTGATTCTCCCCGAGGGCCATGTGGGAGACTGTTCCTGGCCCCTCCTCCTGCAGACTGCCTTCTCCCCACGGCTTCACATCATCTCCCCCATGCATATCACATGTCTCTTTTGCAAGGGCACCAATCTTACTGGATTAGGGCCCACCCTAACGAGCTCACTTTCACCTGGTTGCCTCAGTAAAGACCCTACTCCATAGAAGGGCACATTCAGAAGTCCTGGAGACGCAGCTCAGTCCTGACACGTACTGGCAGGGCTTCTATGAGGAGCGACGTGAGAACGTCTTACAAAGTGCTTAGATCAGTGCCTGGCCTATCAGTACCCTATTTTAGCAAGTCTTAAAAAAATATTTTTGCAATGATGACACTGATAATTGATTATATCAAATTCATAACTTTTGTGCCTTGCACTAATATGATGTGGTCATAAGACAAAATATAGAAAGCCTTGTAATAAAGATGAAAGAGAAAAAAATTCATCCTCTAGTGCTTATGCTCTGGGTGTTGGGAGACCAATTTCCACCAGTTTGGGAAGGATTTGAGCCAGGTTTGTGCACAGCAGAACTGAATATGAAGGTGGGTAAAACCAAGCCACTTTCCAACAATGCGTGTGGGTGCAAAGTGTACCTCCCCAGGAGGGACCACACCCACGCTCACAACCATGAAAAGAGGAGGCAATGGCTCAGGGACTCTGGTCGTGAACCCACTGCCCTGAGAAAGGAGAGAATGCCAGGCCCCAGGGAACTTCCAGGACACACACTGCAGTTGTGTGTTTATGTCACACGGGTCAAGCAGGAGGCTCTGTGTCCATCTCCGGCCACAAGGAAATGGGAAGGGCTTCCTCCTGGACCCCAGCAGGAACAGAGGCACCGGATTTGCTGACTGAACCCCCCAAGCACGGCACCCAGCGGGAGGCCCTGGATCCGAGGGCAGCGTGCCTCCTCCCCAGCTCCTCCAGCTTGCCCTGCCGGTCTGGGGCCACATCCCCGCCGCAGACCAGGCCATCGGTCATCAGAAGGTGTGTTAAATAGTTAAAGTAACGCAGTTGCTCGTGTAAATGGGTTACTTTACACCTGGACAAATATTGCTGTGTTCCACAATAAGTAACGGGGAATTTAACTAACGTACTCAGATAAGGGCAGGCATTTATCATTTGGTAACAAGAAGACAGGAGAGTCTGTGTCCCAGCGATGTACAGAAACCAAAAATTCCCTATGTCCCCATGCTGCTCTAAGCCTCACAGTTGCAAGACAGCTGTCCCTGGTCCAGCACCTCCTCCCCTTATCTCTCCCACTTCAGGGGGCAGCGGATTGCTGCAAGTGCTAATGTCTGGGTTGCCTCATTCATTGTGTGTCTTCTTGACTCCTCTCTCACCTGTTCCAACAACTTCCTGTCCTAAATTCCTTCTGTTGCAATGACCCAAGTGGTTTTGTTTTCTCAGTTGAACCCCAACTTACCAGCTGCCTAAAGCGATAACAGAACTATTTTCTTAGGGAGCAATGTTTGAAAGGCACATTCCCGAGAGGAACATGAAGATACTTTTTGGTGGAAATTCTAAAATCTCAAAGCAGGTAACAAGAAAACTATCTGGGCCATGAAGCCTAGGGATCACAGGACAGTGGTCAGACCCTTGACAAGTTAGAAGGTGGAAGAAGGCAGCACCCCACTTGGACGAGGGCATCTGGCCAAGGGGGCGAGTGGGGCTCAGATTCAGCCTGTGCCACCCACGCCGCTCCACGCCCCCTGGATGGGAACGTTCTCCCAAGGAAGGGGCACCTTCTTGTAACACGCACAGAGGTAACCAAAGTTCTAACTGCCATAGGCTACACTTGGCTTTGTCTGCAGTTGCCCAGATTCCCGGCAGGCAGGAGAAAAATGAGGAAGAACACAGAAAAGCAGCAGAGCATGGCATGAGGCCAGAAGATCTTTGTTCAGGGTTTTTAATGCCTCAGGGACTTAAAGGGAAAGGACTTTTCCAAAGGCTGCCCCCTGGGGCCAGCAATGTGGCACAGTGAATTAAGCCATTGCTTGCAATGCCTGTACTCCCATATCCCTGTACCATTCAAGTCCCAGCTGCTATGTTTCCAATCCAGCTGGAATGGCAGCAGATGATGGGCCAAGGGACTGGGCCCCTGCCGCCCACATAGGAAACCAGGATGCAATTCTGGACTTCTGGTTTGGCCTGGCCCTACCTGGCTATTGCAGTCATTTGGGGAATGAACCAGCAGATGTAACATCTCTCCCACCCTCCCCTTTGTCACTTGCGAACTTCTCTGCATCAGCAACCAACAAGACTCTCTGGTCTACTTAGCAGAAAGAAGCGGGGAGGGAGCTCCCCTCAGCAGAGCAAGGCATTGTGGGAGGAGCTGAGCAGAGTTAAAAAAAATTATGGGGAAGGGGCAGGCATTTGGTCTTGCAGTTAAGACATCAGTTAAAATGTATTTCAGGGTACCTAGGTTTGACAACCAACTCCAGCTCCCAGCTCCAGCTTCTTGCTAGTGCAGATTCTGGGAGGCCATGGAGATGGCTCAAGTCTTTGGGTCCCTACCACCCACATGGGAGACCTGGACAGAGCTCCTGGGGCATCTGGGGAATGAACCAGTGAAAGAAGCTCTGTGTGTGTGTTTCTCCCCCCACCGCACCCCCATTTTCTTCCTCTGGGAAGGAGGGAGGATGGATGCTGGAGAAAATTACCACCTCTTGCTGCATCTCCAGGAGGACCACAGGTGCAGATGCAACAGTGAGATCCTACAGCAGTGGGAAGCCCTGGCAGGCCTGGAGGTAGCAGGCCTCCATCTGGAGGATGGGGAACGGGGGGGGGGGAGCCATCCACTCCTCCCCTGTCTGCTCTCCTCTTCCCTCTTTGTCTTTCCCTCCCTTTCTCTTTGCTGTCACCTGCCCCTCCCTCCCATTCCCTGGCCTCTCCAGTTCCTTGTTCTTCTACTACCTCCCTCCTAAGTCCTTTCTCTCCAGCACCACCTGTGGGCAGAGCACCTTCCTGCAGTGTTGGAGGTGAGAAAAGGAGTAGAAGACACCAGCCTCCCCCCACCACCACTTTGGGAGACTGAAATAAGCTACAACAGCAGAGCCAACCAAAGGGCAGGACTGAGTCAGAGGTGGCTCTGACGAGGCTCAGGTGTGTCCCTCTGCACCAGAGGGAGCTCCCTGCTGCCCTGATCCACAATCAGTTCAGAAGACAAAGGAAGGGTTCGGGGGGGGGGGGGGGGGGGGGCTCAGTGCAATTTTCCATGAAAAGCTCATCTATCTCGTTTTACAATATTATGATGTTCTATTTGAATACCTTTTGAAAGAAAGGTCACTTTAAAAGACATAGGCATCTTATTGTTAAAGTCCTATCAGATACAAGTCCAGAGGATTAGGGGAAGGACAAATACTCTAAACAGGGGTCTAAAAATTCTCCCAACCAATGAAGGACCCTGCAGCTGTGAACTCAGAGTAGAGCTAAACAGGAGATTGCTCCTTTCTCATGGAAACAGCCCGTCCTGCAGGAATGCCTACCCTTCTGTGACCAGAAAGACAGAGTCAGTGACAATAAGGTCATTCTCTCCCTTACACAAAGAAGCAGGGTCTGGGTCTGGCCTCTCCGGATGGGGGCGGGGGGCTAAGTGCCAGCTGATGAAAGCCCCCAAGGTGTCTGAATGCTACTGAGACCCATGTTCTGGCACCTCCCAGACAAGCCAAGAAAGAGTTAAGGCATCGCCACAATCGGAGCAGGAACCAGGGATGGAGCAGCAGAAGCTGGCTGATTCTTCCTGCTTTTGAACTTTCCGTTTAAACCTTACCTTTGACGTAGCCGTCAGTCTACCTAACATGTATGTTGTGTTCATGAGAGGTAATGTGTAGCGGCTTAATAGAGTTTGAAAAAAGGAAGGTAAATCTCTTTCTGTCTTTCAGCTTCCCACAGCTACGGGGCCCTGGTGATCCATGGCGGGGACCTGAGCGGGAAGCACCTTCTCTAGAGTCCAGCTAACCCAAGAGGCGACAGCAAACTGCACAACTCCTACCTAATACGGAAAACCATGAACTCATCGGGCCAGCGGCTTAGACAAAGGGAAGGGAACATGGGTAACAGACGCGCGTTTTCCTGTTGCTGTCCTGTCGGCTGCTGGCTTAAGCATGATGGACAGGAGAACCACATTCTGCCAATTAATTCCAGAGCATAATTTGTAGCCTGGGCCCATCCTGGACGATCCTGGGCTGCTAACAAACCATGACACTGCTTTAATTTCTCCTTTGCCCTCACACTTTATTAAAACCTAGAGTGGGTTCCATCAAATATCCCTTCAAGGAAAACACAGAGAGAGGGAGAGAAATGGAGCAACATTTGTCTCAATGCAATATGAAAGATTAGAGTTTGCCGGATAAAGAGGGAGGAGGGAGGGGGCAGGAATCCTTGTGAAACACACACGCACAGGGACACACACACACAATTTCTCTTTTGCAATGACCTCCTTATGCCCCATCCATCAGCCTGGGGTTGGCTTATTCTAACTAGCAGATTCCTTTCTTCTGTAGAACAGGCCCATCAGACACAATCTGCATGCCAATTACTGGCACAGACCCCTTGATACCAAAAAATGGAAATTAGCTGTCAAGAAAAGGCTTCAGCCGGCCAGGTCTCTTTCCCGCTCTCCGTCTCCAGCTCATATCCAGCCTCTCTCTGCTCAGCACCTGCTCTCACCAGGGAGTCCCCAGTGGAAAAAGTCATCTAAAAATACAAACATATTTTATTGTTATTAGTATTAGTTGCTGACTTTCTCAGTACAATGTGAAATTCACCGGTGGGCAAAAGCTGCTTAGGGCAGGAATGGGTGAGAGAGGTTGATTTCTGATAATTGCATTTCTCTGGGAGCAGATCAAGGCGTCCCATGAAAGGACATTCAAAGAAATGTGAGGATAAGGGCAAGAGAAAACAGACGAGGAATGGGATTCCGTAACCAAGATAACAATCAGAACTTTCTCACTTCGGAAGGGGCCTGGGCAGAGTTGAGAGGACGAAGGTGAGACAGGCGCGCTGGGCCAGGCCCCAGTTCCTGCCTGGCGTCCTAATCAGCTCGCACAAAGCCTGGCTGTGGGCACCTGCGGGGCTTCCTGTGCACTGCTCTGAAGCCAGCGCCAGCATGCCACCGCGAGACTCCCCAAACCTCCGAGAGAGCCAACGCTACTAGGGAGCCCCTCTTCTGCCTTTTTCCAAAATGAGTCTCAGAGGAAGGGAGCTCATGTCCCGCTGTGCAAGGCCCAGGGCGGTGCCGCCGGACCCCTCACCTGCTGGGACGAAGGAGCCCGCAGGGATGACTGGGACGGCAGCGTGCTGGCCCGGAAGGTTCAGGGCCTCACATCCAGCCAGGGATGCGAACGCCCACTTCAGGGTGGCCCTGGGCCTTGGTATTTTCAGGAAGGGCTGTGTGCATTTTACTTTTTTTAATTGCTGTATCAATCCATTCAAGAAAAGCAATTTTTCCCCCCACTGGGCATTTTCATTATCACACAACTCAAGATTTGTTCAAAATCTGGATTCTTTCATTGGCAAGAAGAAAACACTTTCATTGTGTCTGTTTCCTCTTGCATCCTGGGAGATAAAACTGTCAGGCAGGCAAATCTGGGTTCGTTTAGATGTACAGCTTTTGGGAGATGACCTGCACAGACATGCGGAAGCCAACCATGGGCCTGGCATGGAAGGTCACAGCCAAGACTCACAGAAGCAATGAAAGAATGCCAGGCCGAAGCTGGACACTGCAAACAGCTGGTGGGGACGACACAGGCCTTGACCTTCCAGTCTCCCAGGACTCATTTCTTGTCCCTGTATTTTGCAGCTGGGGTTAATGAGTCTCCTTAGCTACCACTGGAGGGTGGCTTATGGGTTCCCACCTCCAAGTGTTCTTTAAGCTCCCAGTTTGAAGTTACTGAATTTGAAAAAAAAAATAATATTTACTTTCATATCATCTCAAACTACTCTTTTTTAAAAAAGATTTATGTTTTGTGTATTTGAAAGGCAGAGTCACACAATGAGAGACAGAGGGAAGAGACAGAGAGAGATCTTCCATTCACTGGTTCATTGATGGCCAAAATGCAGCAATGGCCAGGGCTGGGCCAGACTGAAGCTAGGAGCCAGAGGCTCTTCTGGGTCTCCCACATGGGTGCAGGGCCCAAGCACTTGGGCCATCCTCCGTTGCTTTCCCAGGCACATTAGCAGGGAGCTGGATCAGAAGCCGAGCAGCCGGAACTCAAACTGGCACCCACATTGGATGCCAGCACTGCAGACGGCGGCTTAACCCGCTGTGCCGCAACACAGACCCCATCACACTACCCTTGAGATGGAAAGGAGAGCAGCCTAAGTCTCTATGACAGGTGACGGCTCTGACCACCCCTCCCTTTCTTGGCGGGCATTCCTGGGTTTCCTCCCACTTTGCTGCCTGCTCCTCCTTGGAAGCTCGACCTCCCTCTCCTTCGGTGTTGCTGCTCCTCGGGGTCTGCCCCCGCTGCTCTTGTACTCACACATTAGGGCTCCAGAACAACACAGCGCAAAGACAGCCTCCACTGAAGACCTTCCCCCACCCATCCCCCAAGCTTCTGGCTTGAGCAGCCGGTCACTCTGGTTCTGCACCTTGGGGTGCAAAGAACAGAGGTGCAAGCAAAGGGCTAAAGTCAAAACGGAGTTCAGTGAAGACACACGTGTCTCAGCTCAGAGACACGAAGGAAACCCCGGGAACCAGGAAAACGTAAAACCAAGGCAGCGTGCCCCCAGGAGCAGGCTCTCACCTCCCCGCCTCGCCTCCCTGGAGTGGCTCCCTGACTCCTCCAAGCTGCCTTCCCAGGTCCCAGCCTCTGAGTCGCCAGTCCAGGCACAGCTCTGCCCCAGCCCTGCTGCCCCAGCACCAAGGGGGAACCGGACACTTTCTTGGTCACTGAGGACAAACTCCTCGGAGTGCAATCTGATCAGTCCAACTCACATTCCCCGAGCCAGGACAGCTCATCCCCCAACTCCCCTTAGACGCAGTGCACAGCCCTGTGCTGGCAAACAGGATTTGGGGTGAGGCCAGGGGGCCTGCTGTCTACTCAGCTGGAGAAGCGGGGACAGGGAGACCTTCTAAGCTGGGAGTTGTCCCCCAAATGTGCCAAGGACAGTGGCGTTGTTAGACATACAGGTTAATCCCACACATGCTCATTGCGAAAATGCTAACCGCCCAGCAAGAAGACATTTCAAGCTCCCATATTCAGGAGGAAGTAGAATACAGCGAAGCAGCAGCAGTTTCCATCAGTTTGGATGTGACGATGAAAGGAAGAGAGTATTGATAAAGGTACCGGTTTCTTACAGCTACCGTAACAAATTCCCAGAAAGTCAGTGGCTTAAAGCAATGCAAACTTACTGCCTTGCAATCCTAGAGGTCAGAAGTTTAAAATTGGCCAAATGGGGCTCCAATAATGGACTGGCAGAGCTGTGCTCCTCATGGAGGCTCCGGGAGACATCCCTTGCCTCTCCCAGCTCCCAAAGGCCACCAGCATCCCATGGCTCATGGCCCCACACCACTCACACATCAGCTCCATCATCACCTCTCCTCTGAATCTGATGCCCCATCTCCCTCTTCCCCTCATACGGATCTTGTGATTACGTAAGACAATCCAAGGTCATCTCCCCATCTCCATCACATCTACGAAGCCCTTTTGCCACATAAAGTCACACACTCCTCCTGCAAGGAGTAGAACATCTGGGGAGGATCCTTACTCTGTCTGCCACAGGAAGGCTATGATGCTGACACAGGCAAACCCTGCCACTGGTCTGAGGAAGAGCTACAGGGACCAGGCATCACAGCATCTCGTAACACGAAGGGAGTGGAGGCCAAAGGCCCAGAGCCCAGGAATGTATGGGAGGCAGAGAGAAGGAGGCAGAGACGCCGACCACTCCTTGGAAAGGTGATGGGAGGCTGCAGGAAGGGCTGCCGTGCAAGGGGCCAGCAGGCCACAGCAGGAGGAGCAGTGGCACACAAGTTGGAGGTGAAGAATCCCCTGAGCCTTGGGGAGCAGAGGTGGGCAAGCCCCGTGACGTCTGGGCTCAGTGCACCCTAGGAGAAGTGCTCGGGGCGGGGCGGGGAGTCCTGGAGAAGAAGGGCAGTCCACCCTGACTCTCAGGGTCTCCAGCCCAGGTCAGGTGTTGATGCAACTTACAAGACTCCATCCGGAGCAGAGGAGGAAGGCAGTGGAGATGGCTGAGGTGCAGGCTTGGCAGGATGGGTTCATGGGGGCTCTGGGGAGTGAGCAACCCCGGAATACCACAGAGAGCAACAGTAGAAAGGCTGGGTGGGCACGGAAGCCAGGGAGAGAGCAGCCTGGGAGCAGAGCCCGGTAGGAGGCTCTGCCAACACCCATTGAGTGACTGCACCCACAAAGGATGAACAGGCAATCCCTGGTCCCCAGGCTGCAGGTCCACTGGGCATGAGGAAGAGTGTGGGGCTGACAAGTAGGAGGCTACAGACAGGTGGCCAGAGACAGATGGTGTCACACAGAGGTACCAGGACAACGGGTAAGCTCCCTTTGCTGGTGTTTGCTTCCCACGGACTGGTGAGGCCTGACCCCCAGGAACGAGAGGACTCAGCTTTGACTTGGTTTAGCCAATGTAGCGGTTTTAGGGGGCAGCATGAGCGGGTAGTTTTTGTAAAAGACCTCTTGACCTGCTAAAAAGAAAACCCTAAATACGGGTTTGCCTGCCACGCAAACATTCATCCAGCTTGTCAGATGGACAGAAAAACAGAACACACACTTCTCCCCCGGCGAAAAGAAAAATGTCCCTTCAACCAGCTGGGGCTCCACAGGTGACACTTGTACAGCCAGGCTGCGCAGCAGCGAGTGCCAGTTTCCACGAGAGCTCTTCGCCTGTGCTAAATGGAAATCGGACCCTTTTTGTGTCAAATACAGAGATGAGAAACCTTCCCCCACCACCACCCCGCCACGAGGCTGGTGCTGGACTGAGTGTGGGCCCCGGGCCACTTATCTGCTTGTGTAGGTGAATTCTCTGCTGCGTGGCTCTAGAGGAAAATGCATCTTACATAAGGCGCTGCTCCGTAGATAAGTCTGCTGTTAATATGCCTCGGACTGACTTCGCCATGGCTGTTATCACGGATACACGAGACGTACATCTTTATCAGTGCACGTTGTATTCGGGGTAAAAAAAAGGGGGGGGGGGAAGAGGGAAAGAGACCACGGGATATCATTTGTTGTTTTTTTTTTAAAAAAGGAAAAACATATTTGCTACAGATTCAACCCATACCACATATTTCCTTGATATGTGAAACTGGAACATTCAGCACGCATTAGTCAAATTTGGGGGTTTTTCCGAAGTGAGTTTTCCATAGTTACATGTGCTCAGCAGCACTTTCTGGACGCTACACCTGAGCCAGGTGAGCTAGCTGAATACTACGTGCTGAGATTCTGCCCCCTTGTTACTCGTTCAACATGTGTGAGGAGGTGGGTGTTTGACACAGCTCCCACATCAGAGTGCCCGGTTCAAGTCCCAGCTCCTCCACTTCTGATCCAGCTTCCTGCTAACGCACACCTGGGGGGACAGCAGGTAATGGCTCCGGACTTGGCTCCCTGCCCACCCACATAAGGGTCCCATCCTGAGTTCCTGGCTCCTAACTTCTGGGTGGCTGTGCCCGGCCATTGCAGGCCATTGGGGGAAGGAGCCAGCAGCCGGGTTCTCTGCCTCTCTGTGTGTGTCTCTTCTACTCAAATAATATTTTTTTTTTATAACGCTTTTATTTAAAGAATATAAATTTCCAAAATATAGCTTATAGATTACAATGGCTTCCCCCCCCCATAACTTCCGCCCCCACCCGCAACCCTCCCCTTTCACACTCCCTCTCCCCTTGCTTCACATCAAGATTCATTCAAATAATATTTTTAAAAATTAAAGTTTTAGGAAGAAAAACGTGTGGAGCTTTTCCCCAAAAAAGAGGAGGATTTGCCTATGAGGTCTTTTGGCTGGGGCAGCAGAGGATACAAGTGGGGGCACACGGTTCTCTCGTCTCTGCGCCACTTCTTGGGTACCATCCAGGCGCTGAACTCCATCAGGAAGCCCAGGCAGTCCCAGTGTTCCTCCATCGCCCGCCTGGAGGCACGCCTGGAGGCATTCAGGCAGTCATGGGACCATAATGGTTTCCTGCACCTAGGAAGGCAGAAACCTGGATACGGATCAGCGAGGAGGTCCCCCACGGAGAAGCAGCAGCAGGAGTGCAGCGCATCCATCTCTCAGGGCCTCACTGTCCCCGTGCGTGCGTGCAGGCCTGGAGACGACTGACATGGCAGTGCTCTCCCGCACCCTGCCGGCCTGCTGCGTGGCGCCTGGTGCCTGGGGAATCTGCATTCGCCACTCCCGCCCCTCCGTGACCTCGGCCCGGCGCCCCCGCGGGGTCCAGGCACAGCCTGGGGATGGACGCGGGAGCTTGGAGAGCCAGAGCCCGCGGGCAGGAGGCGCGGGATGTTAGTCCCAGACCCAAGATGCGGGTCAAGTAAGAAGCAAACGGCGTTCCAGCCCAGATAGACGGGGCACGGGCGGCCCAAGGTGCCTGCCCAGCCTCGCCCACTCTCGGACTGCCTCCATCAAGTCCCGGGTTGATGAGCCCTTCCATGCAAGCTTCGGGAAGAGTCTGGGGTCCAGAGCAAGCCCTGAGGCCGGTTCACCAAGCCGCGCTGCCGCCGCCCTCATGGGGTCCCGCGCGCGCCGCCCGCCCACGAGTATCGCTTGGCACGCACTCCCCCGACCCTAATAATCTCATCTATCACAGCCGGGGGCTGGGGGGCGGGGCGACCCCCGCTCTGCCGGCAGCGACTCCGTGAGACGCCGAATATCATTATCAGAAGCCCCTCGCCTGCTCGCCTGAGTATGCAAACCCCAGAGCTCCCTGGGGCCCTAGCGGCAGAAAGTGCCCTGCACGACGGACATTAGTTATTTTTGCGGGAGGGGACGCTAAACTCCACGGGGACCCAACCGAATCTACCGCGGCCGCGAGTGGACACCAACCAAGACCTGCACTGACACCTAGTGGTGGCTCGAGGAACTGGCTGGCTCTTGCGGGCACAGCTGGCCAGGCCGGGAGGAGCTGCGATGCCTGGGCAGGGCCAGGGTGGGAAGCGAACCCTGTGTTGTCACCAGCTGTTTACTGAGAGACAAGCCAGTGCTTCGTGCTGAAATATCGTACCTTGGCAGGGAGAAGGAGGAATAGAAGTCCTGAGTCGTTCAGCCATCTCAGAGAAAGCCAGGTCGTGAAGAAAAGGAACCAATCAAAAGTGCACGTGGGCTCCAGCGTCACCTGCACCCCCGGGGGCGCCCATACACTCACACTGGCCGGCAGAGACGGCCATTGCAGCACTTTTTGGAAGAGCAAAACATTACGTTTTCCAAGCAACCTTTTGTTTTTATCGTCCCATATTTTATTGTTACTTTTATTTGGAATCTCCTTTCTATAGGAAAATAAACTTAATCGTGGCCATCTGCAGGTAAAGGCGGACGTTTTCTGTTTAAACTCAGTCTCCTTGGAAGTCTTCCTCTCCTCACCCTGGCTTCCAGGCTGAGCGTTCCCGGCCCTGGCGGCTGTCCGGGTCTCCAGGCGGAGGTCTGCCGCTGGGGCTGCTTCTCCTGGAAGCTTCATCTTCTTCTGCTCAAGGCGGTCCCATCCCCCACACTTCTCTGCACCTGGTCCCCCCCCCCGGGGGGGGGGGGCAAAGAGGTCTCCCTTTTCGGAGTCCCTGACTTTCTCCGGTTCCAGCACTTCCTCCCCATCTCCTTCCTCCACCTCGGCTTTATCTAGTCTGGGGTTGGGAGGGGTGGGGGGATTGATTGAGCAAACCAACTAGGAGAAGAGGGGCAGGAAGAGGGGCCGGGGGCCTGCACTGTAGCACAGCAAATTAAGCTGGTGCTATCAGCATCACATATGAGCACCAGTTCAAGTCCCAGCTAGTCCAGTTCTGATTCAGCTCCCTGCTAATGCCCCTGGGGAAAGCAGCAGCAGATGGCCCAAGTACTCAGTGCCCTGCCACCCACTTGAAGACTTGCAAGAGATTCCTGGCCCCTGGCTTCGGCCTGGCCCAGCCTCAACCATTGTGGTTATTTGGGGAGTAAACCAGTGGGTGGAGGACCTCTCTCTCTCTCCTTCTCCCTCTTTTATTTTTTTAAGATTTTATTTATTTATTTGAAAGTTAGAGTTACACAGAGAGAAGGAGAGGCAGGGGGGGACTTCCTTCCGCTGGTTCACTTCCCAATTGGCCGCAATGGCCGGAGTTGTGCTGATCCAAAGCCAGGAGCCAGGAGCTTCTTCCAGGTCCCTCACGTGGGTGCAGGGGCCCAAGCACTTGGACCATCTTCTACTGCTTTCCCAGGCCATAGCAGAGAGCTGGATCAGTAGTGGAGCAGCCAGGACTCGACTGGCGCACATATTTTATTTTTTTTTAAAGATTGATTTATTTATTTAAAAGTTATACTGAGGGGAAAGGAGGCAGAGAGAGCCTCTCTCTCTTTGTAACTCTGCCTTTCAAATAAATAAAATCTTTGAAAAAAAAAAAAAAGCCTGGCGCCACGGCTCACTAGGCTAATCCTCTGCCTTGCGGCGCCGGCACACCCAGTTCTAGTCCCAGTTGGGGTGCCGGATTCTGTCCCGGCTGCCCCTCTTCCAGGCCAGCTCTCTGCTGTGGCCCAGAAGGGCAGTGGAGGATGGCCCAAGTGCTTGGGCCCTGCACCCCATGGGAGACCAGGAGAAGCACCTGGCTCCTGGCTTTGGATTAGTGTGGTGTGCTAGCTGCGGCGGCCATTGGAGGGTGAACCAAAGGCAAAGGAAGACCTTTCTGTCTCTCTCTCTCACTGTCCACTCTGCCTGTCAAAAAAAAGAGGGGGGCTTGGGCACCGCACATTGGAATCGAGAGGTGACAGGACTGCCTGAGGAACGCGCTGCCTGGCACAGACGCGGCCCCACCCCCAGGCCTCAGCACCCACACAGGGCCCAAAGCAGAGTGGCAAATCAGGAAGAAGCTGAGCCACCTGGGCTCCATGGCCATCGCCATCTGCCTCCAGGGTTCCCCAGTGCTGGAACCCAAGGCCCTGCCTGACTGAGGCCTGCCTGGCGGACTGCCCAGCCTCCTCCTGCCCTAGGAGCCAGCATGAACACAGTGAGAGGGGTGGGGCAGGAAGCTGCAGGTCCTCAGCCCCTGTCACCACTGAGGAGCAGCCTCACGGTCCTGCTCACGGGGCCCAACCTGGCTGGACCCAGGTGGACCCAACCCACACCCTTGCAAAAGAACTTGAACCAAAGCACTCAGATCCAGATGTGGGTCACCGTGGGTGGCCCCTGGAGCTGGGAAGGTGACGAGGCCCGGTGCCTGGCCTAGGTGGGCTGTGGAGAGAGAAGCAGCCCACCCCGCCAGAAGGCCACCGCAGAAACGGTGCAACAGAGCCGACTTCAAGGCTTGTGGCACCTGCAGCTGGAAGAGTTTGGCATCCCCCCTGAAAGCAAAATATGAAATTTGGATACAAAATTAGGTATAAAAGTGAATACTGGGGCCGGTGCTGTGGCGTAGCTGGTAAAGCCACTGCCTACAGTGCCAGCATCCCATATGGGCGCTGGTTCGAGTCCTGGCTGCTTTTCTTTCAACCTAGCTCTCTGCTATGGCCTGGGAAAGCAGTAGAAGATGGCCCAAGTCCTTGAGCCCCTGCACCCACGTGGGAGACCTGGAGGAAATTCCTGGCTCCTGGCTTCAGATCAGCACAGCTCTGGCCATTGCGGCCAATTGGGGATCAAACCAGCAAATGGAAGACGGCTCTCTCTGCCTCTCCTTCTCTCTGTGTAACTCTGACTTTCAATAAAATAATCTTTAAAAAAATTAATACTGTTGGAAAAATTTCAGAGGTATACAATACTTTCACACCTCTTTAGTGTTTGTCTTCTCTCATTCTAAGTACTTTTTTTTTTTTTTTAATTTGAAAGAAAGCTCTCCCATCTGTTGGTTCACTCCCCAGGAGTAGGCTAGGCCAAAGCTGAACCCAGGTCTTCCTCTTGGACCATCCCTGGCTACCTCCCTGGATGCAGGTTAGCGGGGAGCTGGACTCAGGAGAAGAAGCAGGACTCAAACCCAGGTTCTCTGACATTAGACACAGGGTCTACACTGCTGCCCCAAACACCTGCCCAGGTCTGTGCTGACTCTGTAGTGTCGCTACATCTAGAGAAACCAGAGGCATAACTTACTCTGTCTTCTAACATGGCTGATCAAAGTATGCTCTTTGTTACTGAGAGGTAGAAGCGTTCATTTTCACCATCTATAATTACATGTTTTACACGTAAATATTACTTTACAGATATATGTAGTATCTTCCATGCTTCTAGAATTACTGCCAGGTTTGTAAAAACCTTGAAAACATGTCTTTACATATTAATGGCAATTAGGACATTTCACTCTGTGTGTGATTAAAGTTAATTACAGGTTGAGCATTCCTTATCTAAAATGCTTAGGATCAAAAGAGTTTCCAATTTCCAGGTTTTCAGATTCGGTAATTTTTGCATAGACTTTATTGGTTGAGTATGCCAACTCTAAAAACCTAAAATCTGTTTTGGCAGTCAAAAATTTCAGATTCCAGAGAACTTTGGATTTTCAGATTAGGGAAGCTCAAGCTGTTCGATGTTCTTAGAACTGATGACACTTGGCCGGCGCCGTGGCTCAACAGGCCAATCCTCCGCCTTGCAGCGCCAGCACACCGGGTTCTAGTCCCGGTCGGGGCGCCGGATTCTGTCCCAGTTGCCCCTCTTCCAGGCCAGCCCTCTGCTGTGGCCCGGGAGTACAGTGGAGGATGGCCCAAGTGCTTGGGCCCTGCACCCCATGGGAGACCAGGAAAAAGCACCTAGCACCTGGCTCCTGCCATCGGATGAGCGCGCTGCGCCGGCCACAGCACGCTGTCCGCGGCAGCCATTGGAGGGTGAACCAACGGCAAAGGAAGACCTTTCTCTCTGTCTCTCTCTCTCACTGTCCACTCTGCCTGTCAAAAAAAAATAAAAATAAATAAAAAAGAACTGATGACACTCACTGTCCACTTTTGTCATCTTGGCAGGGCTTATTATGAAGTTATTATTATAAGGAATTTATTTCTTGGAAGAGAGCTTCCTTTTAATCAATACAGCAGTGAAACAGATTCAAAAAATTTTTTTCAACAGGACTGCTGCTGTCTTCTTAAGATCTGCATGCAGGAAGAAATGCAGGGGGCGACAACCAGTCGCAATTGCAGGCATCAGTGTCACGGGGACTCTTAGCACGTGAGTATGAACAAAGACCGCGCAGTGGGATTGTGGTACTTCGTGTGGTGCTGCCTGACACGGCCGAATGAGTCATTCCACGTGATGCGTTTGTGTTTTCTGGCTTCTATTTTCTTCATCATTTCAGCTTAATAGCAACAGGGCCGATGACTCAGCAGATACTCCCTTGGTCTCCACCTTCTCCAAGACTACATGATGTAGACTTTCTGGATTCATGGCTTTTCCCATGTGTGCTGTGCCCAGTGACCTCAGCCTGGCTTCCCCTTCTGACGCTCAGATTGTCTCCACTTTGGCCAGAAGGGCCCCATTTTGGATTGGCTCCTGTGGTCTTGGGATCAGGCTAATTTATGCCTTGGTTTCTGGCCTGAATGTTCAGTGTTGAGTTTCGCCTTGAACTTGCAGCTCAAAGTCTGACATTTACTATGTCTCCCAAAGTGCTTTTGGTGGGAAGAGTACTGGAAACCAGAACGCGGGAGCCAAGTGCACTGTGGGCCGACGTGGCTCCCTGGTCATTTCAATAGCCAGAGACAGGAGGTGTGCATTTTAATATACTATTTCTGTTCTTTTAGAAGCATCCATTCACACTGGTTTTTTTCCAGCCCAATTCTAACCGCATAATGGTTCCTTCTCAAATTCTTCATTCTATAGTATTTTTCCTTATTTCTTATATGAAAAAAACTGGATCCCTAACAAAATTTACATAATTACTTATCTTCTTTGTCTTAAAATGGCTCTAAAATAACATTACCACATGAACACAAATTATCCAATCATTAAAAATACAGTTCAGTTTTTCAAATGCTTACTTTTTATTTGTTTTTATGCTGCAGGCTGCTAAGGATTTGCAAAAAAAAAATTTTAAAAACTCTCTTGGGCTCTATGGCTGCTAATAATAGCTCACGTTTCGACTCTCTGAATCCTTATCTGGCATGGAGCTGCAGCTCTACCGTTTGCTTTCATGCTCGGTTTGAAGGTCCTGGCATCAGAGCAGCTGACAGCCCAGAGCTCTTAGAAGGCAGCGACTGGCACTGACCTTATTTTACTCGCAGGTCAACACAGTGCACAACTGCAGATGCTCAGAAGTCCTTGGAAAGCACAATTAACAATAACCTTAGTACTACAGAACACTCACACTTCCCACACATGTAAGAATGCCATAAAACACAACCAGATAGACCTCGATAAAGTTGTAACTAAAAAGACATAAGCGGGTATATCAAAATAAAACACAATTTTCATTTACTGAAAAATGTACCTGGTTATTTCACTATTGCACCATTTTCAGGAAGTTCAAGTGAAAACTTTTCTACAGAATTATACAATTCTGACATCCTGTGGGTTCTAATGGAACCAGCTAATAAAAGCCACAGTGCTTGTAAGCAGAGCCTCTGACGTCACCTGCAGGCTGTAGCTATTTCGTGCCGGTGAGGAAATCCAGATCCTTCCCCAGAAGCAAAAGCACTGTGCCCCAGATTCCTGACCTTGCATTTCACAGGGGTTGCACCAGAGTAAGTCATAAAATTATATTCTTTGAATTTAAGGTAAGCTGAAACATCATCTGGTTTCCCCTAGCACATGTTAACACCTTTGTATAAAGTTTCAAATGGCATTTTATTCAAAAATTCCAACTGGGAATAACTGTTTTAGGTAGAAAATGATTTTTAAAGTGAGTTATTAGGGGCCGGCACTGTGGCATAGCAGATAAAGCCACTGTCTGTGATGACGGTATCTCATATGGGCACTGGGTCCAGTCCCAGCTGCTCTACTTCTGATCCAGCTCCCTGCTAATGAGCCTGGGAAAGCAATGGAAGATGGCCCAAGTACTTGGGCCCCTGTACCCAAGTATGAGACCTGGGAAAAGCTCCTGGCTCCTGGCTTTGGATCAGACCATTTATGGTGTGAGCCAGTAGATGGAAGATCTCGTTCTCTCTCTCTCTCTCTCTCTCTCTCTCTCTCTCTCTCTCTCTGCCTTTCACATAAGTAAATCTTAAAAAGTCTTGTTGCCAAAGCAAAAAAAAAAAAAAAAAAAGGGCCCAATTCCTGGCATCCACCCCACACCACCACACGAAGCTCTGGAAATGGGTATTTTGCAACCTGTTTAGAACCATACCCTGGACCCAAGGTTTTTTGTTTTTTGTTTTTAAATCAGTCCTTCAAGTTGAAGCTGGCTTTTGACAACCAAAAATTAAATTTATCATTCAGGGGGCGGGTGCTGTGGTGTAGCAGGTAAAGCCGCTGCCCGCAGTGCCAGCTAACCATATAGCCACTGGTTCGAGACCGGCTGCTCCACTTCCGTTCCAGCTCTCTGCTATGGCTTGGGAAAGCAGTGGAGGATGGCCCAAGTCCTTGGGCCCCTGCACCCACGTGGGAGACCCGGAAGAAGCTCCTGGCTCCTGGCTTCGGATTGGCACAGCTCCGGCCATTGTGGCCAGTTGGGGAGCAAATCAGCAGATGGAAGACCTCTCTCTGCCTCTCTTTCTCTCTGTGTATGTGTAACTCTGACTTTCAAATAAAATATTTTTAAAAAAATAAATAAATTTGGCCGGCGCCGTGGCTCAACAGGCTAATCCTCCACCTTGCGGCGCCGGCACACCGGGTTCTAGTCCCGGTCGGGGCGCCGGATTCTGTCCTGGTTGCCCCTCTTCCAGGCCAGCCCTCTGCTGTGGCCCAGGAGTGCAGTGGAGGATGGCCCAAGTGCTTGGGCCCTGCACCCCATGGGAGACCAGGAAAAAGCACCTAGCACCTGGCTCCTGCCATCGGATCAGCACGGTGCGCCGGCTGCAGCGTGCCGGCCGCGGCAGCCTTTGGAGGGTGAACCAACGGCAAAAGGAAGACCTTTCTCTCTGTCTCTCTCTCACTGTTCACTCTGCCTGTCAAAAAAAAAAAATAAAAAATAAATAAATAAATAAATAAATTTATCATTCAAAGTTTAAAACCTGTTAGTAAAATAAAGGAAGAAGGGCCGGCATTGTCGTGCAACAGATCAAGGCACTGCTGCAGCGCTTCCCGTGTCTCCCATCAGAGTGCCGGTTGGAAACCCAGCCCCTCGACTTCCGATGCAGCTCCCCACTAATGCACCTGGGAAGGCAGCGGATGAAGGCCCGAGTGCTTGAGTCCCTGCCACTCATGTGGGAGACCCGGATGGCATTCGTGAGCCAACGGACACAAGTTTCTCATCCTCTCTCTCTTTCTCCTCTGACTCTTCCTTTCAAATAAATACATAAAAATCTTTTTAGAAACAAAATTTAAATAAAGGAAGAAGGAATTAAGGGCAGAAAGGAAAGTGAAAAAGGCAGTGGGAATGCAGGACAGGCAGTGATCTGCTGGTTTTAAAAACACTGCAATTCGGCCGGCGCTGTGGCTCAACAGGCTAATCCTCCGCCTTGCGGCGCCGGCACACCGGGTTCTAGTCCCGGTCGGGGCGCCGGATTCTGTCCTGGTTGCCCCTCTTCCAGGCCAGCCCTCTGCTGTGGCCCGGGAGTGCAGTGGAGGATGGCCCAAGTGCTTGGGCCCTGCACCCCATGGGAGACCAGGAAAAGGCACCTAGCACCTGGCTCCTGCCATCGGATGAGCGCGCTGCGCCGGCCGCAGCGCGCCGTCCACGGCGGCCATTGGAGGGTGAACCAACGGCAAAAGGAAGACCTTTCTCTCTCTGTCTCTCTCTCTCACTGTCCACTCTGCCTGTCAAAAAAAAAAAAAAAAAAAAGCCACTGCAATTCATACACTTTCTAATTCCACAAACAGGCTCCCAGAATCACCAGTCTGCACAGCTAAAAGTCCATAAACTGTATTCCAACGCCCTTACAAAGCCAACCCAACCCATTTCAGACTCTCAGCCACCAGGCGCCTCCTGTTTGGAGGCATATTTCCAAGCAGACGGTACTCAGAAGTCTCAAGATGCCACTTTTACTGCGATGAGTCTCAAATGTTTAGAACTTTCCAAAATGTTTGTAAGTGGACAAATCCTTTTGTGTTAAAAAGAGATTATCTCATAAATTACAATCGGGCCGTTCGGAGTTGCTCCTAATTCAAGGTCGCCATCTACTTGCTGCCATCTGCTAAATTAAACTCTGCGCGTGCAGCCCATTCAGTCGTCCACCTTGTTGGCCTCCTTAATCGAGGCTGAATCTGAGGGCTGGGGATGTCCTATTCGGTTCTATTTCCAACTTCAAGACGCAAAATTCAAGGCAGGGTGGTGGGGCAACAGCCGAGGTGTGAGATCGCAACGGGCTCCTGCCAAGTTGGTGTTTTTCCGTGGGCGTAGTCGTACAGTGACGCAATTTACTAAAAGATTTGCATGCAAGTCCAGGAACTCTGGTGGGTGTGGCTGCTTCCCAGATGACTATTTTTGTTTGCTTTTGTCTTTTTTGAGAGACAGACAGACAGCTCCCATCCACCAGTTCACTCCCCAAATGCCTATGGCCCACTGCCACCAAAGCCAGGAGTCAGCTACTCAAGGCGGGTCTCCCACATGGGTGACAGGAGCCCGACCACCTGAGCCATCATCTGCTGCCTTCCCAGGGTGCACCTTCGCAGAAAGCTGGATCAGGAGCTGGTGCCAGCACCCAGACTCAATCCAGACACTCTGATGCGAGAAGCAGGCCTAACTGCTGGGACAAAGGCCCACCGCTGATGAGAGGTTTTCAGTACAGATACAAAATGCGGGAGTTACTGAGGCTTGTGCAGGCACTCGGTTTGCCAACAGCCAGGTTGGTTTTATTTTTTAAGATTCATTTATTTATTTATTTGAAAGTCAGAATTTACAAAGACAGATTCCCTTCTACAAACTCACAGCTCAAGGAGTAAAAGAGCCAGCCTAGCCCAGGGGTGGGTTGGAAATAGGACAGCAGATGTCCCAAATCAGTCTTTTTTTTCCCCCAGAAGTAGGGAATGGCAGCACAGAGGAAAGACTAACAAAGTGAGTGAGTGAGGGAGGGAGGCAGAGGCCAAGGGTTCCGGAGGGAGAGCCTGGGGCATAGGGCAGCCCCCTAGGTCATGCTGGGAACAATACAGACAGAGAGATACAGGCACGGGGCAAAGAGATGGTGGCCCAAAAGTGCCCACTCCACTAGTGATCATGGAGGTCTGCTAGGGTCCATGTCCTCGAGAATTTTCTGAGTTCTCCTTCTACGACAGTGGCCATAGCTTTCCTTCCTCCACCCAGCAAGTCCAGGAAGCGCGAAGTGACAACAAAAGAAATATTCCCAAACTCAACACAAGGTGGCGCCAGACACCCGTGGACATAATGAGGTCCTCCCCTCCAGGTGGGCTCCCGGAAGGGATCTGGTCAGGACAGAGGCTGAGAGTCTGCAAACCGAGATCTGAACCCACAGGCGTTAAGTTACTGTAGCCCAAGGATAAAATATGGCACACAGAAAATAAAACATTTTTTTAAAGAGAGTCTGCAATCCGTGTAGGAGGAACTTGAAAGAACTGGGCCACAGAATCCCCTGGCAGACAGACGCCAGGCAGGTGCCCAGGGAGGAGTGGGGGGGCCGGGTGCTACAGGGGTTCAGGTGGGAGGCAGTGGTGGCTTGGGCCGAGTTGGCAGGAAAAAGTGCCTTCTGGTAGGCATTTTTTTTTTTTTACAAACGTTATGCATTGACACAGAAGCCCAACAAAACTGCATAACAAGAAGCAACACATCCTAACCAAGGCACCTTCTTTGTTCATTGTGTTCACTCTGCTCTTGTTGGCTGTCATCACGGACTGGTGACTTCCCACATTTATCCTGTCAGCTGGTGCCAGCCAGCATTCTCCTGATGCTCATACCGTCCCAACTTTGGACAGTAGCGACTCTTTTTAGATTGCCTTTTGTGTGATTTTGAATGACCCAATGACTTCAAGCATTGCTTTCTGGCCCAACGAGGGGTAGCCAGTCATTCTAGGGTCCCCATGGGCCTTTCAGCTCCAGACATGGAATCAGTTACTGCTCCAGGAAACCTTGGCTCCTTGGGAGAGGAAAAGAGCATTAGAAACCAAAACATGGGCATTGGAGTGCCTTATGGAGGTGAAATATTTAAACTATTTTTAAGGTAATGTTGAACAAAGGCAGGCTTCCTCCCCGCCCCGATTATGAACACATTTGACTCAGTTGTAACAGTGCACTGTGCTTGCTCAAATTTGAGATCTAGCACTGACCTGCCTTTTCACTAATACTGAAATCCGGGTTATAATAATTATAAATAAATAATGATTTCTCTACCTGATAAGAGAATAGCTCATGCGCACACACACACACGCACAACAATCAGTACAAACACAGAACACAGTTTGGGTTTCAGACTGTGTATCCCAAGGAAGTGCTGCCCCGCTGCTTTGCTGCAGAGTTGGGGAACGTCTGACCTCCGGCTGTGTAAGGCCCGTGCAACCATTCGCTCTGGCCCTGCCAAGGCAACCACAGTGAGACTTGAAATTCATGAAATCTATAGCAAGCTAGTTTTTAAAGTTTTTAAAGAGTTGGAGAGAGAGAGAGAGAGAGAGCTCTTCCATCCACTGGTTCACTCCCCGGATGGCTGCAGCAACCAGGGCTGGGCCAGGTCAATGCCAGGAGCCAGGAGCTCCCCCTTGAGTCTCCCAGATGAGTAGCAGGGGCCCAACCATTCAGGCCATCTTCCACTAGTTTTCCCAGGCCATCAGCAGGGAGCCAGATTGGAAGAGGAGCAGCGGGATGCATGGACCCTGTGCCCATATGGGATGCCAGTGTCCCAGGTGGCGGCTTTACCCATTATGCCACAGTGCCAGCCCCAGCAGGCTAATTTTTAAGTTGATCAATTGGGATGTATAAATATTCAAATAACCCTGACAGAATTAAGGCCCTCCACCCCGTGAGAATCACCCCAATCTCTCACACAGGTGATTATGAAGGACTTGTCTGACAGTTCTGCTCTGTTGTCTCCACTCAGTGATTCTGAGAAGGCTATATTTTCTGTCCTGCCTTTCATTTTTCCTTAAGGTGTATAAACCCCCAATATGCTAGATAGCTCACTTGAAACTGACTTTTTTTGAGAGAGAGAGAGATCAAGGGAGAACACTCCCATCAGCTTGTTCACCCCAAATGCCCGCAACAGCCAGGACTGGCCTGGTTGAAGCCAGGAACCAGGAACCAATCCAGGTCTCCCACATGGGTGACGAGGACCCAGGCATTTCAGCCGTCACCTGCTGCCTCCCCGGGTGTGCATCAGCAGGAACTGGAGTCAGGAGCAGAGGCAGGAATCGAACCCAAGCCCTCTGATGTGGGATGAAGGCATCTTGACAGCTAAGCCAAACAGCTACCCCGTGGTTACTCTCTTATCATGTGATTATTTGTTCCCTGTTCCACTGCAATGCACGGGCCCTGGGACAAGTTGAGAGAGATTTGAGCAGAGGAGGTCAGGGGTCCTTTCTCAGACCCAGGCCTGGGCAGAACCCCAGGGAATCGGGCAGGGAAGAGGGAGGAGGTGGTGAGCCATGTAAAAGTACACTTTATTTTTGCAAACTGAACATTTTCCAGTTTAGGCCAAATGTAAAATTAACACACACTTGTAACAAACAACACAATAGCATACAAAATGCTCCAAAGGAATCTTCGTAGCCGGGGCACAGCCCATCCTCTTGTCTCTTGGAGACCCCACCAGGTGGGGCTGGGGTTGGGCCTCTGTCTTGCAGAAGGGAAACACCTGGCAGAAGCGGTTAGACCTTCTCTACCCCAGCTGGCTGGAAGGGGCCTAAGAAGTGGGGGTGGAGATGAACCAACTTAGAGGCCCCCGACCTGGGGGAAGTAGGGGATAAAATGTGAAGCCACAGGTCTTGCTCATCAATCCCTTCATCCTTCAGGAAACTCCGTCCCTCCCTTCCTCCCTCCCCTCTCTGGCCTTGGCTCACCTGGGAGCACAGAGGCGAGGGAAAGGGCTTCCAGAGGCGGGTCCCCCGGGAGCAGACTGAGACGGCTGGGGATTCCCCATGCGCGCTGCCTCAGGGAAATGAGGGTCCCCACAGGACCTCCAGGACGTGCCCAGGAGGACCCGACCAGGGGAAGCCTTTGCCAGCCACCTCTGCCAGCTTCTCCCGCAGCTGGAGGCTGAGTCAGCCCTGGCTGTGGACTCCCAGAGTCTATGAGCAGAGCCTGGGCCTTCTTCCACTCCTAGCTCCTCCTGGGCGTACCCCCACTCCTCCTGGGCGTACCTCCACTCCTATCCCAAGGAGACCTCTCGTGCCTCCCTGCACTCAAGCCGACAATGCGACTAGAACTCTAAAGACCACTTTCGGGAGGAACCGAACAGACAGCCTAGGGCGACCCCCTTTTATTTTTCCTTCTGCATCGTAGCAACTCTAGAGAACAGAGGAACGTGGCAAACACCACACTTATCCACACCCTTCTGCGCCCTCTTCTCAAATACACACACGCCCACCTGCAGGCCCCAGCATGCACACGCTGTCTGTGAGCCCACAGTGCTCACGTGGGTCCTCGGTCAGTGGGGCTGAAGCCACCCTCTGGGTCACCCACTGTCACTGGCTGAGCCAGCCACCTCTGCACGGGCTCCCATCCTTCCTCTCCTCTTCAAGGACAGTGTGATTGCCAAGTGCACGGGGCATGGGGTCCTTGCTCTTATTCCACATCTGTATCCTGCTCTCCAGGAAAGCAGAACCTATCGCCAGAGGGAGGCAGGGTCACCGGGTCCCTGGAGTCTGGGGAGATTTTTATATACCCACAAGAGAGAATGTGTGTGTTTGAGTGGCAGGCAGCTAATCCCCTAAGTACAGGTGAGAAAATGGGCCATTTGGGGGCATCACCAGGATCACTCTGCTGGGAACAGCAGCGCCAGTCACCTCTCCGAGCCCCCAGCCAGTGCTTTGTCCATCAAACCAGTCCACCCCATAGTTGCTTCTGAGATGTGGACACAGCAGGCTTCCCTGTACGTCATCCGTGGAGGAAACCAAAAGAACAGCCTCCCGCCATGGCTCCTGTGTGGTGCCTCCCAGGCTCTCAGCCTCCCCAGCCCCTGCCCACGCCTGCTAGATCCACACCCTGAAGAACTCCTCGGAAGACAGCACAGACGTGGCACAGGCATCCTCATCGTCCCTTCTGCACGTGATCAACTTCTGGGGTGAACTGGTTATCTTCTGAAAAATAATTTCCATTGATACTCATTAGATGCTCACAGTAATAGGAGGAAAGAGCACCACAAACATTCCAACTAATCAATCAGTTTGCTTTCTTTCTTTTTTAATTTATTTATTTGAGAGGCAGAGGGAGTGGTTAGAGAGACAGAAAGAGATCTAATCCACTGGTTCACCCCACACATGTCTGCAGTGGCTAGGGTCGGGCTGGGGTCCAGCAGAGGCTGAAGCCAAAGCTGGCAAGCAGGAACACAATCCACATCTCCCACATAGGTGGCCAGAAACCAATTTTTTGAGCCCTTACCACTGCCTCCCGGATCTGCACTGGCAGGAAGCTGGAGTCAGGAGCTGGCACAGGGAATCAAGCCTAAGCACTCCCATGTGAGTTGTAGGCCTCTCAGCTGCGAGGCCAATTCCCTGATCAGTTAACTTCCAAGCAACAAAAGTCCCAAAGATGACGGCAGCCCCCAGACCAGAGGCTTCCTGATTGGCTGAGATCAGCTCCCACGTGGCTGCTCCTGTTCCCTGGTGGCCCTGCTTAGTCGATGCTTCGCTTTCTGAGACCCTGCCCCACAAAAACTATAACTCTGGTTAGCCATGGCTCATTTGGTTAATCCTCCGCCGGTGGTGCCAGCATCCCATATGGGCTCAGGGTTCTAGTCCCAGTTGCCCCTCTTCCAGTCCAGCTCTCTGCTGTGGCCTGGGAGTGCAGTGGAGGATGGCCCAAGTGCTTGGGCCCTGCACCGCATGGGAGACTAGGAAGAAGCACCTGGCTTCTGGCGCAGCACCAGCCGTAGTGGCCATTTGGGGGGTGAACCAACGGAAGGAAGACCTCTTTCTCTCTCTCTCTCTCACTGTCTATAACTTTACCTGTCAAATAAATTTTTAAAAAAGAAAGAAAAAAGAAAGAAATCTAGCCTCCTTCCATTGGACAACTCTGAGAAGAATGTGCTGGTCTGGGGTAGTTTATGGCCAGCATCCAGGTCAAAGTCCACCCCCCAGAGGGCTCAACAGGGGTCACGTTCCTGCCATCTTCTCCCAGCTGCCACAAGACAGCGATCATTGCTGGTTATACATAGGGAGTCATCAGAGGCCCCCTCCCACCCATTGCTAGCTTGCTGAACACCACCAAATCCACTAGATTCTTCTGCAGTTACTGACCACGGCCCTTCCTGTCCTCACTCCCAAGGGCATCTTCCAAGGGTTCCCTCCACCTCACTGTCCCAGAAGACTTCAGCCTTATTGGGAAAGGGGCGCCTGCAGGGGTTTTCTGCTAGTGTCCACTGGCAACCAGCACCAGGCAAGGACAATCCAAGCAGGGCTCGCTGCTTGCGGTGTCCAGTCAGAGCCGCAGGACACTGGCTACCCACATCCACAGTGTTACCCTTGACTATGTTTTAAAATCCAGAGCAATGCTGTCCAAGAGAAATACAATATGAACCCCACGTGCTGTCTAAAAATCTAGCAGCACGTTTTGAAAGATAGAAAGGAATACATAGAATGAATTTTATATGTATTAATAAATATATGAAAAATATGCTCATCTCAACATGTAATCAATATCAAAGTGTTACTGAAATGTTTTTAGATTCTTTTGAGTTTTCAAAATCGGTTATGCACTTGGCATTTACAACACACCTCCATTTGGACCAACCCCATTTCAAATGTTTCACCGTCACGGAGGACTAGCAGCTCTGTAACGGTGCGGTGCCAGAACACTGTACGGCACGGTCTCCCAGTTCCAGAAGGCACTCTGTTGGCCCACAGAGCAGAATAACTTCCAAACAAGGCTCAGCGGATGCTTTTTTAAACAACTGAACTAGTTTTCAACCTTTAAAAGTCAGGAGATTTCTGGGGTGGACACAGCCCAGCGTCAGAGACACCAGTTAGGAGACCAGTGCCGCATATCACAGTGCCTGTGTCTGCTACCTGCCCGCAGCACCTGCACCTGACTCCTGCTACTGCAGACCCTGGGAGACGGCAGGTGACGGCTTGAGCTCCCAGCTTCTGCCCTGGCACAGTCCTGGCCATTGTGGGCATTTGGGGAATGAACCAGCAAATAAATATCTCTCTCACACGCAAATAAAAAAATGCAAACTGTTTTTTAAAAAAATCAGGAGATTTCTCATAAAAGCCTGAATTTTTAGGTTTCTCACTTAAAATGTGGAGACCTGGAATACCAGCTCACGATCCCTCTTGGCAGCTCCTGTGGGAGCAGAGGCAGCTGGCTTCTTAGATGGAACACGGCTGCCACGGCCCCACCTCCTCTCGCCGCTGAATTACATTCACTGCCCTGCGTGCTCTGGCTTCAGAGGTGTCGGAGCCCACACACTCCACCGTCTATGGAGAGCTCAAGGCCATACGTGCGCTGGTCCGTGGAAGAGTTATCACCGTGGGCCTCCTTTCCCATTGCTACCCACTCACTGGAGTATGACAGCAAGAAGGGAAAGGATGAAAGAAAGTCACAGAAAAGAAAGGGAGACCCTTCAGTACCAAAGTGCCCATTCGTATGAAGCGACTACGGATAAAAGACAGGGAAAACAAATTCTATTTTTAACTATACACTGGGTAGAATTGATATTATTTTCCTGGCTTAAATATTGTTGCTTTCGACTCTTGCTTGGTGATACAAACTTTAATGAAAAGAAATCCCTAATAGCGTATTTCAGAGTACAAACACCTCCAACTGTAAAACTGTGGCAGTGGACGTGAAATGTTTTATCCACACAGAACAATTATACAAACTCAGGAGGGTTTCTTGAAGAATTGTCAAGGGTTTCTAGTTGGTTATTTTTCATGGTTTAATTGGAAAGATGAGTGGATTCTGCAAGGACGGCGAGAAATTGCTTTTTAATAGTTTGGAAGATAATTTAGAGGCAATGCCCATGCTGACGAGCAGCTAGGCTGTGCTGCAGGGGAGATGGTGGAGGCGAAGGGAGTTGGGAGACTGTGGTGGTGACACCCAGCTCCAGGACACATGTGGGACGTAATGGGCACTGGTGATCTGTTTCTCACATTACACCGTGGAGAAACACATACAGGCAAAGAATCGGTCTACTTTAAAAGTCGGGGGTAGGGTGGTAGGGGCTGGTGCTGTGACACAGTGAGTTGAGCCATTGCCTGCAACACCAGCATCCGATATTAGAGTGCTGGGTTAACTCCCAGCTACTCTGTTTCTGATCCAGATCCCTGATAATGTGCCTTGGAAAGCAGTGTAAGATGGCCTAATACATGGGCCCCTGCCACCCCAACATGGGAAACCTGATGGAGTTCCTGGCTTCAGCCTGGGCCAGCCATGGCTATTTGCAGCTATTTGAAGGAATGAAACAGAAGATGAAAGATCTCTCTTTCTCTCTCTCTCTCTAATGCTCTGCCTTTCAAATAAATTAAATTAAAAATTGGGGAGGGGGGATGGTAAAGAAAAATAAAAGCTGAATGCCTCATGGAAAGAAATGCATGTAGGAACGGACATGAAGGGAAAACCAACATAAAGGGAAAAGCAGACATATCCACACTCACAGTTGGGATTCTGACATCCCTGTCTCAATAATTAAAAGAACAGCTATACAATCAATCAATAGAGGCAAAGCTGATCTAAACAATAACATTGTGGGCCAGTGCTGTGGCATAGCAAGTAAAGCTGCCACCTGCAGTGCCAGCATCCCACATAGGCGCCAGTTTGAGTCCCAGCTGCTCCTCATCCAATTCAGCTCTCTGCTATGGCCTGGGAAAGCGGAAGAAGATGGCTCAAGTCCTTGGGCCCCTGTACCTACGTGGGAGACCTGGGAGACCTGGGAGAAGTTCCTGGCTCCTCGATTTGGATCTGCCCATCCCTGGCTGCTGTGGCCATTTGGGGAGTGAATCAGCAGGTAGAAGACCCCTCTCTCTCTCTCTCTCTCTCTCTCTCTCTCTCTCTGCCTCTCTGCCTCTCTGTAACTTTGACTTTCAAATAAAAATAAATCTTTAAAAACCAAAAAAAAGGGGCTTATGGATGAGAGTTTGAGCTCTTGCCCCCTCCCACCCATGTGATGCCTTCCAGGGAGTTATGACACAGCCCTCAGAACCATGAACCCAATGGCCTTCCATGGTTTATAAGTCACTGGTCTGTGGTCCTCTGTGACAGCAACACAAGATAGACTAAGCCAGAAGTGAAGTCCTCCTAGCGGCCTTCTTCCCTCTTGGTGCGAATCCCTGCAAACCACGAGACGTGTGCCCATGCCTAACGAAGGTCCCCAGCACATGTGCTCAGCATCACACACACAGCAAGGAAGAGAGACCAGGCTTACCAAGGTGTCCGGGAGGACCACCGCGGGGCAGCAGGAGTACTGGAGCAGCTGGCCCATTTTCCAGACGGACAGCAGCACCGCCACAAGGATCAGCATGAAGCCCACGAATGCAAACAGGGCCAGTGCCAGTGGGAGAGCCTCTCCTGGGAAACACAAGGATACGAGAGGCTCAGGCACCACAGCAAAGAGCAAACTCGGAGCCTGGGCCTCCTGGGGTCTCCTGGCGGTGGCTCCGTGCTCGGGCCTTGGCAGCAGGTGTCAGCATCCGGCGATGTTGAGGTGCACCCGGGTGACTAAAATGGCCACCATTAGAACCATCTTTCCAGAATGCAGACGAAGGCATGGTTTCCAGAAGGCTCTGGGGAAGATGCAAATCTTTTTTCCTGGGAAGGGAAGGGGAGGAGCGTCACGTGCTAAGGGACGAGCTGTGTCAGCACGTACCTTGGCACCACAGCCAGGAGGAAGGCGGAGTGCCAGGCCCCGGGCAGGATGAGGGGGAGGTGCTGGAAGAGAACAGCCCAGAACAGAGCTGGGTGGGAACCGAAAACAAAGTGTGTCTCACAGTGTGCTCCTGGGCGGGTTCCTGCTGCAGAGGAAAACACCAAGTTCAGAAAACAGTCACATAGCCAGAACTCTGCTAGGCCTGCTAAGTGGACCTGGGGGGCCCGTGTCCCTCCCCACGCTGCGGGCAGCCCCGCTCATACAGGAGAGGAGTCTGCTAAGAACGGCTCCGTGGCTCACCCCAGGTCACGCCTGGGCCGTTGTATTGACTAAATGGGACAGGGGGGTCTGACCATCTGAGATGCAGAAGAGGTTATTTCTCCATCTCTTTGTCCTGTGTAACCTTGAGCAACCCCTGAAGCCTCTCCAGGCCGGCTGCTGCCTGCAGTAGAAAGGGCAGCTCAGCCATAGGGGCTATGGGGAGGCCGCCAGAGACCCACAGGTGGCTGGGAGCACTGGGAGTGTTTCCTTGCTTTTGGAAACTGTTTGGGCCATCCCCATCAGGAGATACACCCAAGTTCATAGCTTTCCATCCACTCCTGCCATTTTCATTCCAAGGAAGGCAACTATTACAGCAGATCAGTTCACGACAACATCCAGACTGGAGCGACACCCCAGAACCCACCGCGCCCTCTGCCCAAGGCGGCGTGGCACAGCCACATCCCCACACCCCAGGCTGCTCTGAGACACGCTCTTCATGGGGCACATCGCCGAGGGAAGCTCCCTCCCTTGTTCCCTTGTTCCCTTGTTCATTGTCTGTCCTCACAACCAGAGGGTAGGTTCCATAAGGGGACGGGCTTTCTGCCTTATCCCAGTGCACAGACCAGGACTTGGCAGGCAGCCCATGCTCAGTAAGCATTCATCCAATGAAAGCATGAGCATCACCTTCAAAAGCAAATGGAGATGATTTAAATCTTGAAAAACAGGGGATCATTAAAGAGTGCATGAACTATCAATAAGGTCGATTAGCAATTCAGCTATTAAAATGAGAATCAGAACATATACAAACTTGTTTACTGCAGCATGGTTTATAGTGGAAAGCTCAGACTACACCTATACACAGGGAGAGGTTGCATCCACACATCTCAGCACACCCAGATGTGGACTTGCCATGCACGTTTATAAAGTGAGATGGATCCGTATGTCCTGAATGAGAAGATGCTCACTTCATGCAAGCCAGGCAGAATGAGCTGGGCCTAGCACAGGGGGAAGCGTACAGCCCCATCTGTGTGCCAGAGCACTGTTGTCACCCAGACTACAGCCAGATTACATGCCAAGCTTGCAGAGGAAAGCTCCTGGGGTGCGGGTGGGGTGGGGAGGGGAAAAGGAGCATTTGCTTCTTACTTTATATAGATCTGTGCTGATTGGATTTCAAACATGCTTGAGTGACTGATTTTAAAAGCAATGCAAAGTGATCATTAGAAAATCCATATGGAAGATGTTATGATGTTTACGAAAAAGCATGTACAAAGTATAAATGCTATAGGGTGACAGCGTGTGCCTAGCACAGGCAGAGACTGAGAGATCACACTCCTGGGGTGGGGGTGGGGGTTAATGTGCAAACAGTGATCACAATTCAAATGCATATGCCTTTGGCCAAGCAGGAATTTAGATAGACAGGAAGCTAATACCTATGGGAAAAGGGATGGGAATTATATTATACGGATGGGGAAACGGGATGGGAAGGAGGAGAATTTCCATATAAATTGTATATTCAGGGGCCATATGATACATTACATATTCAAAATAATACTTTTTTAAAGACTAAAAGGTTACACATGTAACCAGCGGTGTTCCATGGGCAGGATCAAGGGACAGAAGCTTTGGCTTTCTTTCTTTTGAAAGGGTTTTTAAATGCTGTAGGTGATAAGACCATGAAAAACTCAAGAGAAAAAATTCAAACAAGAAGATTCTGTGGACTGTGCACAAGGTCCCTTCAGGGTGAAAGGAGTACAAGGCCAGGAGGGGAACCAGCCTTGCAACCTCTGGCCCCAGGCCAAAGAAGCTCTTAGGGCAAAGTGATCCTGACAGCAGGGCAGGCCCAGGCTGGACTCTCATCTCTAGGGAATCAGAGTGAGGCGCAAATGATCATCACAGGATCACAGGAACCCACCCAGCCTCAGGGCAGGGCCCCGACATCAATTAGGACTCGGAGCCAAAGCGCATGTGCCAGGGACTCCCCGGAGCACCTGGCTCCAGGGTCCTGGCGGGCCGTCCTTACCTCGCGCCTCGATGCATTCTGGCTGGCTGAAGGCGCTGCGCCTCTGGATGGCCTTCACAAATGTCTGCGCCTTCACACAGTACGTGGCCCCAGGCTCCATGGTGGCCAGGTGCACCGGGACACCCTCACTCCTGAGCACTTTAAGGTGTTCCTTTGGGAGACGGGAAAACACAGTGACCCTCCTGGACGAGAAGAGCCAGGGAAGGATGCTCTCTCCTTCATTCATGCGTGCACACATTCAGTCACTCATTCTTACCCACCAAGTACCTGCTCTGTGCCAGCTACCGAACCAGGCACAAGGACACAGCACTGAACACGACAGACAAAGTCCCTGCTCCCACAGAGCTTACGTCAAGGGAGACAGAAAATACAAACATGTGTCAGGTACATAAGGGCTGTGAAGACAACAGGGGGCGAGGAGGAGGCAAGCGATGAGGAGGTGCTGTCATAAACAGCAGTTAAGGAGGGCCTCTCTGACTGGTAAGCATCTGGGCAGAGCCTGATGTTGGCCATGTCACCGAGCAGTGGCTTGGGGTGGCATCTGCCACCAGGGGCATTAGTGCGCAGGAGCGGTGGAGCTAGCAGGCAGTGCCCCCTCTCCCTCTGTCTGTCCATCTCCCTATCTGTCCGCCTTTCCCCCTCCACCAGCTTCCCCAAGGCCTGTGCTCTGCATCTGAGCCTGTGGAGGCTTGTCTGGGCCAAGCCCATATGACTCAGGGTGCACGCTCCTCTCCTACCACCTGCGCTGCCAGTTACCAAGGGTGGGGAGTGGGCTGCACCCCAAAATTCTGAGGGTGTGGCATGCTGCTCCTGCCCTGGCCCTGACCAGCCCTCCTTAGGCCCCTCTGCTTAGCTGGCAATGCCATGTCCCCCACAGGGGTAAACACTGGTTCCCAGTGGGACCGCCTGCCCTGCCAGCCCCCTGCTGAGCAGGTGGTATGTGTGTCCAGTCTCCCAGATACTGCTATGAGGTCAGGGGCCAACTGGCTCCTGGTAACCCCTAGTCCTGATCAAATGAGCAAGACCAAATGGATTCCTCTCTTAAGGATTTGGTCTTGGGAAATGGAATACCTGGAGAAAGTAGGACAAAGAGGAGAGGACAGAGCAAGGGGAGGCAAGGCTAGGAGGCCTTGAGGGGCTGGGACAGCCTTAGGCATGTGTAGGAGGGAGGGAGGAGGGACCAGGGCTTGGGAATAAGCTGGGGAGAGGCCACAGAACGAGGGCAACCGGAGGACCCACCAGGGGGAAGCAAAGCCTCCACAGGTGCTGAGGTTAGGCTGCACCTGAGCCAGCTCTGTTCCCAGCTTCTGTGAGAGCCCCTTATCAACAGGCACCACATTAGTCCTTAGGAGAAAGCCTTGTCTTCCCTTGTGCCTTTAGACCTTGCCCACGTCAGCTTGGACGGGAGCTTCACTGGTCTGGACTGTCCCTAGTGCCTGCTGGAGCTCCACCCCTCCTGCCACTGGTGGACCCTACCCTGAGCGCAAGCTGGGCTCCCACTCACCCCACGCTGCAGTCGCCTTCCCACGGGGAGGGCAAAACCTGACCCGTGCAGGCATTCTGCGTGGCCCACCCATTCAGAATCAGATGGGCTTATTCATAAGCCAGCCCTTGGCTCCCTGCCCACTTCTGCAGCCTGCCAAGGTACACACCCCGGAGAGGCTCGCACCAGCCTCATACTTTTGCAATCATCAGTTGATCAGAAACACCCTGGGATGCTGCTCCTAAGCACCTGGGAGTGGGGAGAGGGGAATACATTGAAAAAGTGTTATAGATGCAACTAGGTTAGAGCTTAGGGCGAGGAGGCAGCTCCCATTCTTTAGCAGATCTGGCCTGAAAAGCTCCCAGTGAAGGCCTGGGATGGATCAGGCAGCTCTCTGCAGCAAGATTGATGGGGGCGGGGTGTCAGCGTCCTCTCATCCCTGCTTCCCCACCTTCACCCTGGACTGCTGCCCCTCAGGCCACCCCGACTCCACAGAGCCCCTCAGGTGCTACTTTCCTGCTCACCCTCAGAGACCTGTGCCTCCTTCCTCCAGGCCAGGTGGCGAGTCTCACCTTGGCACCAGGCTCCCTCCTCCAGTAGGCCACGAAGAACTCAAAGTACGGCCCCAGCTCTTCCAGTTCGATCACCAGGTGAAAGCCATCCTTGGAGATCTCCACCACAGGGGGCGTGAGGACCGCTGTTGGCAAGACACGGAGAGGATCAAAGCCAGCCCCAGACGGGACTGGTTTCCCAGGCCCATGTCATGGGGGACACATGCCAGCCCCATGGGAGGGGTCAACTGCAACTTTGCAGCACCTGGAACCTGTCCACAAATACTCTCCTGTACTCAGCAGGTGCTCACTAAATGCTTTCCAAACAATGAATGATTGAAAAAGCAAAGACTGGCCGGCGCCACGGCTCACTTGGGTAATCTTCTGCCTGAGGCGCCGGCACCCCGGATTCTAGTCCCAGTTAGGGCGCTGGATTCTGTCCCAGTTGCTCCTCTCCAGTTCAGCTCTCTGCTGTGGCCGGGGAAAGCAGTGGAGGATGGCCCAAGTGCTTGGGCCCTGCACCTGCACGAGAGACCAGGAGAAGCACCTGGCTCCTGGATTCAGATCGGCGCAATGCGCCGGCTGTAGTGGCCATTTTGGGGGTGAATCAACGGAAGGAAGACCTTTCTCTCTGTCTCTCTCACTGTCTAACTCTGCCTGTCAAAAAAAAAAAAAAAAGCAAAGACTACAATTACCTTTTTATTTACTTATTTTTCTACCCCTTCACTACAATCAAGTCCTCTGTTGCTTCTCCGGGAGGCACCAATTCTTAGGAAACTTGATGAAATACTCATGTCAATGTTCTCTTTCCCTTTTACAAGGTTGTAGTCCATGTTCCTTCCCCTACCTCTCTGTCTTAGCAGAAATTGCTCCTCTCTTGGCTCATCTAAGCGAGCAGATGCTGTTTGCTAGTGCTTGCCAAACGCCTGCGTGGGTGCGGATCTACACTGAACACTCAGGCCTGTCTCGGCCCCGCAGGCGTGAGCTTCCCGAGAGCTCCGAGATGAGAGCCAGGGACTTGCATGTCGTACATCAGCAAGTCAGCCGCCTGCTCACGGCTTCGCCACGGTGCTCTGAGTTAGGGGTTCCTCTAACCAGACTGAGGCCTACTGACAAGTCAGAGGCCTTTTGCCCAGTCCAATAATCAACTCCAGAAACTCCAGCCTGCACACAAATGCCGCCTTTAATGCTGCCGGGCCCCAAACAGGGAGGCCAGCAGCCCCTTTGGATGCTTCCCCAATGGCAGGCCAATGACAGAAGGGCCTGCTCGGGCAGCCTCGGCTCCCTGCCACCGCTGATGGAGCCACGCCTGCTTCTGAGAGCCAGACGCAGCAGGACCAGAAGGGCCACCCTGGCTGTTGGTCTTGGTTGGGGGTCAGAGGCGCTCTGGGCTGCAGCCTCCCGCATCGGGGTCAGTGGACATTCAGCAGAAAGCAGTTCCTGGAGGGAATCCTCAAAGCATTTCCCCTCACCTACCCCTTCGGGGAAAATGGATGCCCAGGCATGGGAGGGCTGCCTGGCCAGGGGATGGGCCTTGGGGAGTCACACAGTGCCGAGCTCCGTGTCACCGCACCGAGCCTCCTGCGCTACCTCACAGACCCCTCCAGAAGGAAAGGAGGGTTCACCTGCTGCTCCACTTGCAACTCATGATTGATTGAGGCCTCTGGTCTCCATCTTTACTGAGAATCGAATTGGATAAAATGACCCAAAGTTCCCCTTCAGAGGGAAAAGCTGACGGTGTTGGGGCAGGAACCTCTCTCACTGCACCCGGCATACTCGGCTCACTTAATCCACCTAGGAAGCTGGAGAAGGCAAATGCTATCACTGGTGATCAGAGGTTAAGTCATACGGCCAGCAGCCAGAACGTGCGCCCATGCCTTTCCACACTTCCAGCCGCCCTTGTGTGGGGTGTTAGAAGATCTCAACCCTGGCTGTATGTGGGAACAACCTGGCGAGAATTGGAAACTCCCAACAGAAAGGTTGCAAAGGATCCCTTAAGCCAGGCCCTGGGGATGTGCCCTGGGCGTGAGTGGTTCCAAAGCTCTCCTGTGACCCGATCATGCCCTCAAGGGTAAGAACCTCTGCTCCTGGGAGCAGGCATTATGGTGCTGTGGGTTCAGCTGCTGCTTCCCATAGCCACATTCCATTTCAGAGTGCCAGTTCAAGTTCTGGCTGCTCCACTTTTTTTTTTTTAAGAAATACTTATTTATTTGAAAGTCAGTATTACAGACAGAGGGAGAGAGACAAGAAGAGAGCTATCTTCCATCCACTGGTTCACTCCTCAAATGGATGCAAAGGCCAGGGCTGGGCCAAGCTGAAGCCAGGAGCTTCTTCCAGGTTCCCCATGTGGGTGCAGGGGATCAAGCACTTGGGCCATCTTCTGCTGCCTTTTCCAGGCCATTAACAGGGAGCTGGATCAGAAGTGGAGCAGCCAGGTCTCGAACTTGCACCCATATGGAATATTGGCATTGCAGGCAGAGGCTTTAGCCACTATACCACAACACCAGTCCCCCGAGGCTGCTCCACTTTCAATCCAGCTTCCTGCTAATGTGCCTGGGAAAGCAATGGAAAATGGTCTGAGTGCTTGGGCTTCTGCCACCCATGTGGAAGAGCTGAGTTCCTGGCTCCTGTCTTCGCCTGGCCCAGCCCCGACTGTTGTGGCCATATGGGGAGTGAACCAGCACATGGAAAGCCTCTCTCACTTGCTTGCGCTTTCTTTCTCTCTTACTCTGCCTTCCAAATAATAAATAAACCTTAAAAAAAAATCTTTGCTCTCAACAAGACTTCCCTTTAAGCGTGGGAGTGGTTTTTAAGGAGAGCCTTAAAATGAGATTTTTCCCATGTCCGGGGAGAAGTTGGAATGGCTTTTCTCAGATGGAAAAGGACAGACTTAGCCTTTAAGAGACCAGCCCACCACGCAAGCCAGCTGCTAACACCACCCGCACGGGGGTCACACAGGAACACATGTACCCCCTCTGAGACAGGTGCAGACCCCCTGTCGGCAGCACCCCCTGCAGCGAGAGCTTTCTCTGTTGACGCCGGCCTCCTTAGGCATGGGTTGCTCCTGCTCACCCCCACCCAGGAGTTCTCTAGGCACTCCCTTCTCTCCCTCGGACCCGGGCCTGCCTTCCAGCAAGAGCTACCAGCACCTAGCCATGGTTTTGGCTGGAGCCCTGAGCTCCCGGCAGCCAGAGGGAGATGATTCTGGCTGAGAGTGGACACTCAGGCAGAGGCAGCGCTGCAGTGCCCTCCAGTGTCCCGTAGCCTCGCATAGTGCCTGGTGCTGGGCCCCTGTCACTTCCTGGGACCCGGGAAGGAGGGGTGGGAGGAGAAGCCACCTGCTCCACCAGAAATTCCACTGGGCTCCCATTCCATAGTCCCATTCCCGCTCCCTCCTGCCTCTGCTCTCTGGCTCGCCATTGGGCATCCTGAGAGCAACAACACCACCACCAAGAATTCCTACAGGAAGTTGAGCGCCATGACAGCACAGTGCTGCCCCAAGCATCACACCCCACAACCACTCAGCCACGCAAACTGCTTGGCCTCCTCTGGGTGAGGAGGCGGGGGCCCAGCTGCCGAGGGCCACGCTGGGATTTGCACCACACCTGACCGACATCCCCTTCAAACCATCTTCACCCTCCTCAGCCCCTTCCAGCCTGGGCTTCCCCAGCATCTAATTCCTCCTGATGTTAGCCCAACCCCATTCACTCCTTAGTGGCCCCTCACTCACCTGCACTGCAGCTGCTGCCTCAGTTTCCTCTGCCCTCGCACGGGGAGCATCTTCTGCCACACAGAGCAAACAGAAGGCTCGGGGCCCTCCCTTGCCTTTCCTGCTGCTCCGCACTGGCTGCATTCTCGCTCCCATTGCTGGCACAGGAGGAGCTGCCTTGCCCCTCCCCACCTCCCTCACCCCTCCACCCTGCAGCCACACTGTCGCCACTTCCATTCTACAGTCACTTTCTCAAGGGCACATCAGAAGACCCTCCCTGGCCCTCTCTCTGCCCAGCCACTCACTGGCGCCCCTCCTTGCCTTTCTCTATATCTTAAACCCTGAGTTTCACGGGATCCTGTCTTAGGCTCGCTTTGTCCCCCAGATTTTGCCCCTGGACAGTGACACTCTCTGCCAAGCCCTTGGCTACTCACTCCACATTGTGTGGTCAGCTTTAACCTTCCTGAGCCCCAGGACTTGATTTCCAGGTGCCCGTCAGACACCCGTGATGTGACAGCACAGGGCACAGTCAGTCTCGCAGAGCACACAGCCAGGTATCCCCCTCCCTCAAGGACAGCGCTCCTCCCGGGTTCCCTGCGTTCATCACCGCTTTTCGCTGCTCTGTCCTCCATAATTGGTCCCGAAGTTCTGTCTTTTCTACCTCAGTCCTCCTCCCCTCCTCACCCCTGCAGCCCTCGAGGGATCGGGACCCATCCTGACTCCCCCTTCCGTTGCCCTGCAGGCCTTGCCTCTCCAGCTCCCGTGCCAGAGTGAGTGCTCTCTAACAGCCCAGGCCCAGCCCCTCTCCTACATGGCTGTCCTCTGCTGAGTTGCTCAGGTTTCCTTCTCTGTGTGAGCGGCTGCTTCCTACCCCTTGGCCACCCAGCACGCATCACCGTGTGTGCCTTGGCCATTGCTTGCACTCAGCCAAGTCTGGCCAGCTCTCTGCCTTCTATGTCACCTCTTTCCTAGCCCTTTCCCAGACAGTACTGCGATAGAAAAGTCATTTGTTTCCCAGTCATGGTGGAAGAGCAATGTTTCTGGTGGCTCTGTGAAGTGTGTACACACATCTCCACCAGGAAGCTGCTCACACAGCCGGTTCCATGGGGGTGATGAGGTGCCAGGTGGGAGGCAGTGTGAGATTTATGAAGCCTGGGGAGAAAGAAGCAGAACAGCTTTCCTTCCAGGTGCGCAGCAGCAGCCTCCCTGCTGCCTGCAGGCCCTGACAGACACAGTCAGGAATGGCTTCCGGAACAAAGGGGCGTGAGAGACAGCACGTGGGAAAAGACTCACAATTTCCACAATGTACCAGTACAAGTTGTTTGGGTTCACAACATTCTAGCTTTGCAAGACTATGTTAATGCTGAAAAAAGGCCTAAGGCAAAGCTGTTGGGGTGAGGGTTGGGGTAGAGCGGGGTCTTACTTGAGTTTCGATTGAAGGGCTGCTTCAGGGTGCTCCAGGCTGAGGTCCGTGAGCCCAGAGTGGCCCTGACACGGAGGTTGTACGGCACTGTGGCAGTGATGTCGTCGCTGATGTCGCACTGAGGCCTTTCAGTGAGCAAGCACCAGCTGCTGGGGATCCACATGTGGCTCTTGTACAGGCTCTCGTACTCCCTGGGCAAGGAAAGGAGGGCACAGTGTTGCAGCAGCCACTTGCACCCCAGCTCAATGATACTTGCAGGGGATTACCATCATTCCCCTGCTTTGTATCAGCCAGAAAAAATAAGCCATTACTCCATGCCCCAGTTCTTCTACTCTTCCTCCTCACCAACCATGCATTCTCCATTATCACCAGACAAGAGAAAGCACAGGCATGACCCCAGTCTGTCCAGGTCCATAGTCACTACCTTAATCTCAGCCACTGTCATCCCATGCTTTGTTGTGGGCTTCCAGCTTCCACACTGGCCATTCTTCAAAACATTCATAGTCAGCAGACCATGACATTTCTCTCCTTAGTCACTTCCTGTAGCCCTTTAATGGAATCCAGACTCTTCCAATGGCCTGTGGGACTCTGCCGCACCCTACCTGTAAGCATGATGCTCTTCCCCACTCTGCTCAGCTCTTTCTGCCTTAGGGCCTTTGACCAGATAGCTGTTCTGCTGCTGTTGTTCAATGCCTGCTCTTGTTGTCCTAGAGCTGTGAGGTAAATGTCACCTCTTCAGAGAGGCCTTCCTGACCACTGTAAAGGAGCTGCTGAGTCAACTCTATCTCATCAGCCTTTCAGCTTCCTCCTAGCACTGATCCCTATCGGAAATGGCCTAGAGCACTATTGCCCAACAGAACTTTCTCTGATGATGGAAAAGTTCCATTTCCATGTCATGCTCTGCTGATTTATGTTTTACTTAAGGCTTATGTTTTTCAAGATGGTAGCCACTAGCTACATATGGCTAGGGAACACCTTAAATGTAGCTAGTGTGACTAGGGAAGTAATTGCTTTTAACTGATTTAACTTTTTATAGCCACAAAGGCCACAGTTGCCACACAGACCTAGAGGACTTCCTGTCTAAAGCCTCCTCCATATGTCAGCTTCCTATACCCAGGTGTCAGCTGTATTCCTGAGCCTAGACGAGTGTCCACACATACTGGTGCTCGGTTTGTATTCATTGATAATGAAATAAATTGTGCACTTTGTGTCCTTGTCACTCCTCAACAGCTGCAAGCACCTAAATACCTAGAGAAGAGGAGAGCCTGCTTGGCCCAAGGCCGGCTGACCCAGGGTGTGACAGTTGTTTTGGCTCTCAGGTATAAGATCACAGTCAATGAAACTAAGGTCTCTCCCAGCCCCCAGACGATTTGAGTCTCTGTTTATCTGTCTCAGTTCAGAGTCAAACTCATTGGACAGTGGCTCACTGTTGAAAACTTATGCCAAAATGTGTCTAAACTATTTGTGGTCCCAGAGAATTCACTGTCAAATCAAAAAGAAAATTCCCCTTATTTCTTCAACTCTCCCAAAGTTCCTGCAGACACAGGCCCCAGGACACTGGAGATGATCTACCCATGGGCTCAGAAAGCCTCCTTGAGCTGAGGGGAAGAGCTAGGCCTCCAGGAACCTGTTGCTGATGAAGGGAGAAGAGCTACTTTAAAAACACAGCACTCACCCCTGGAACTGGACAGAATAGTACACCGTTTCTCCAGGCAAGGCCACTGGGCTCCACACCAAGAGATGCTTCATGTTGGTTGAGTGTACTGAGAGGTTTGAAGGGGCAGGCAGAATGGCCACTCCATCTGGGATCAAGACAGACAGACAGAATGACAAGAGGGCTCATGGTGGGCATGCCCCAGCTTCAAAGTATGTCTGGTGCAAGTCTTCCCATGCTTATGAGTCAGATACAGCTCCTGCTTCCTTCTTATGTTCATGCTAAGTTCTTACTATCATCATTACAATTCCAACTTAGGTGATAAAATGGCACGTTAATAGTAATAATAACAATAGTTAACATTGAGCAAGTCCTTACCACATCCTCTCTAGACCATGTGCAAGATTGCTACATGATTATTTCACATAATCCTCATGACCATATTGATAAGAAGGACCACTAGTTTCTCCATTGCACAAAGGAGGAAACAGAAGCACATTTCTTTGACTCTTAGTCAGACTGACCTGGATCCTGGCCTTGACTCTGTCACTTACTAGTTGACTTTAGGCAAATTGATAAACCCAGGCCCCCCACCCCCACATGGCAAACCCATGCAGACTCCTGCCGGCCTCAACTTAATTCCCTCTCCTGCTGCTGCCACATTTGGTACCAAGGTGCATCCCTTGATGTCACCCAACAAGGCCAAGTGGGGCATCAGCTGCCTGTTGGGAAATGTAGGCTCAGGTCTGAATGGAGGGAGTGCAGCCAAGAAGGGCACCTGACCAACTGGGAGACTCCACCCAGGAAAACTGCAGGGCCCTAGGCCAGCCTGGGACACCAGCATCTGCCCACAGAGGTGTGGGAACACAGTTGGCCAACAATTCATATGGAAGGGAGGAGGCTTGCGAAACTGAACTAACACTCATAAGGACTTCAGGAAGCCCCAAAGCTGATCCTCACAAGTAACCCCCGGGTGCAGTCCAGACCTCTGTGATGGGATTCTCTTCCTTCCTTCACATGCTTCTCTTTTTAACACCAACACCTGCCTCCCTTTGCTGTTGCAGTCAGAGTGATAACATCAACAGTGTAGCATGGGGTGGGGGTGGGGCTGGGGCCCTAACCCGAGACTTTTCATCTCTGAGCCTGTCTCCATATTGACACCTGCTGTTTGTTACCAAGTCCTGTGACCACAAGGGCATAGAGGTTGCTGGGGACACCCTGTTTGGTTCCCCTGCCTCTTCTCAAATGTGGGACCCTGAAGATGCACCTCCACCTCACCCTCAGCACCCAGGGTTGGCCCTGGGAGGAGACACCTGGGGCATCCATAGGGGAAGCTTCCTGACCTCCCCAGGCCTAACTGAAATCAACAAAGGAATGGAAAGGAAAAGAGCAAGCTGGGATCAGGTGACGTGCAATGTTGGGGCATTGTCCTCTCTGGCAGTCTTCCTCTGGTAAACTAAGAAACAATTAAAACAAGAAACTCCATTTGGAGATTAAAAACTATATAAATATATAAAGTTGTATTTTATGTAATTGATTTAATGATAAAATTAAAGTATATATCACTGTAGTGTGTTAACTAATATAGCTTTATTATATAATTTGAAAACTTTTTTTCTTTTCTTTCTTTTTTTTTTTTTTTTTTTGACAGGCAGAGTTAGACAGTGAGAGAGACAGAGAGAAAGGTCTTCATTTTCCATTGGTTCACCCCCAAAATGGCTGCTATAGCCAGCGCATTGCGCCAATCCAAAGCCAGGAGCCAGGTGCTTCCTCCTGGTCTCCCATGCGGGTGCAGGGTCCAAGCACTTGGGCCATCCTCCACTGCCTTCCTGGGCCACAGCAGAGAGCTGGACTGGAAGAGGAGCAACCGGGGCAGAATCCGGTGCCCCAACCGGAACTAGAACCCAGTGTGCCAGTGCCTCAGGCGGAGGATTAGCCTAGTGAGCCACGGCGCCGGCCATAATTTGAAAACTCTAAAAAAGGAAGTCTCCAGGCCTATTTGGTTTCACTAGAGAATGTCACCAAGCATTTAAAAAAGAAATAATTCCAACTTTACACACTTCTTGCAAATCACAGAAGAGGAATGGACACTCTCCAACTTACTTCATGAGGCCAGTATTAACCTGATACCAAAATCAGATAAAGGAAATGTACTTAAAAGTTAAAGGAAAAACTACAAAATGAGTGTTTGGCACTCCCTTATTTGGGATGCCCACACCCTATATTGGAGCACCTGGTTCAGGTCCCAGGTCTTCGACTCCTAATACAGCTTCTTACTAAAACATACCCTGGGAGATACCAGGTAATGGCTCAAGTACTAGGGAGATATGAGTTGAGTTCCTGTCTCCTGGTTTTGCTGTGGTCCACCCCTGATTACTGCAGGCATTTGAGAAGTAGGTCATCAGATGAAAAATCTCTTTGTCTGTTTTTCAGCTTTTCAAATAAAATGAAAATAGAAAAAAGAAAAAACTATAGCAAATATATCTCATGAACTTAGGTGCAAAAAATCTTCAATTACATATTAGTAATCCACATTAATAATATCATAACCAAGTGGAATTTGTCCCAGGTATGTAAGACTGGCTCGATATTTAAAAATTAATAAATGTAATTCATCATATCGACTACCTAAAGAAGAAAAATCAGAGCAATCATGTCAACTGACATAAAAATGGATCTACAAAACCCAAATCAGCTCATTATTAAAACAAAACAAAAAGCTTTTCTTCAAGTTAGGGACATCATGGAGCTGTCATCACTTGATAAAGACCATCTCCAATAAAGCTATAGCTAATATCTTAAGAGAGAAAGACTGAATGTTTCCCCTTAAGATCAGGAGCAGGCAAAGATGTTCACTGTTACCACTATTACTGAATATGGTACTGGAAGTTCTAGGCACTCACTGTAATAAGAAAAGGGAGGAAATAAAAGAAAGAAAAAGAGGTTAGAGAAGGAAAAAAGAGAGAAGAGTAAAAGAGAGAGAAGGAAAAAGGAAGAAAGAGATAGAATAGAATGAAAATAGAAGGGGGGAAAGAAAGAGAAAGAAATAAAAAATCAGAAAGAGAAAAAAAGAAAGAAAAAAGAAAGAGAGGAAGGAAAGAAGGAACTATACATTAGAAAGAAAGTAGTAAAACCTCCCTATTTGCCAATGACATGATAGGTTATGTAGAAAATATAAAACAAAAAAAATCCACAACACCTAAAACTAACAAATGAGTTGAGGAAGTTCATAGGATATAACATTCATACATATTAGCAATGAACACTTATTCACAGAAATTAAAATTGTAATCACTAAAAAAAAAAAAACCCAAATAGTTTTAAATCTAACAATATCCATGATTTGTATGGGAAAAATCCAAATGCTAATATAAGAAATCAAAGACTATCTAAACAAATGGAGAGACATACTATGTTCATGGACAGGAAGTGTCAACATAGTTAAGATGACAATCCTCTCACATATTGATATACAGGTTTAACAATTCTTATCAAAAGCCTAGGAAAGGCCGGCGCCATGGCTCAATAGGCTAATCCTCTGCCTTGTGGCACCGGCACACCAGGTTCTAGTCCCAGTCAGGGCACCGGATTCTGTCCCAGTTGTCCCTCTTCCAGTCCAGCTCTCTGCTGTGGCCCGGGAGTGCAATGGAGGATGGCCCAAGTGCTTGGGTCCTGCACCCTATAGGAGACCAGGAGAAGCACCTGGCTCCCGGCTTTGGATCAGTGTGGTGAGCCAGCTGCAGCATGCCTGCACAGCAGCCATTGGAGGGTGAACCAATGGTAAAGGAAGACCTTTCTTTCTGTCTCTCTCTCTCTCTCACTGTCCACTCTGCCTGTCAAAAAATTTTTAAAAATTAAATAAATAAATAAATAAATAAATAAAAATAAAAAGCCTAGGAAGACATTTTTGTTTATTTAATTAACTTTTTTCAAAATCTTATTTTTAAGAAGGCAAAGGAACTAGAATAGCTAAAATAATTTTGAAAAAGAATGAAGTGGGGGAAATCAACCTACCCAATTCCAAGACTGTGTGGTATTGGCAAAAGGACAGACTCATAGATGAACAGAGGGGAATAGAAATCTCATAAATAGAATCACATAAATATGCTCAATTACTTTTTTGACAAAGGTACAAAAGTAATTTAATAAAGTATAATCTTTTTAATAATTAACACTAGAATAAAGGACATCTGTATTAATAAGCCTAAACCTAAACCACATACCTGATTGAAAAATTAACTCAAAATGATCTTTTTTAAAATATTTATTTATTTATTTATTTGAAAGTCAGAGTTACACAGAGAGAGAAGGAGAGGCAGAGAGAGAGAGAGAGAGAGAGAGAGAGAGAGAGAGGTGTTCCATCCACTGGTTGGCTCCCCAGATGGCCGCAATGGCTGGAGCTGTGCCAGTCCGAAGCCAGGAGCCAGGAGCTTCCTCCAGGTCTCCCACATGGGTTCAGGAGCCCAACGACTTGGGCCATCTTCTACTGCTTTCCCAGGCCATAGCAGTAGCTGGATTGGAAGTGGAGCAGCCAGGACTTGAACTGGTGCCCATATGGGATGCCGGCACTGCAAGCAGTGGCTTAACCCATTAATGTCACAGTGCCGGCCCCTCAAAATGATATTCATGTAAAATGTTAAACTCCAGGGGCTGGCACTGTGGCGTAGTAGGTTAAGTACCTGCCTGCAGCACTGGCTTCCCATATGGGCACCAGTTTGAGTCCCAGCTGCTCTAATTCCCATCCAGCTCCCTGCTAATGGCCTGGAAAAGCAATAGAAGATGGCCCAAGTGCTTGGGTCTCTGCATCTGTGTGGGAGACCCGGGAGACGCTCCTGGCTTCTGACTTTGGATCAGCCCAGTTCAGTTGCGGCCATCTGGGGAATGAATCAAAAGATGGAAGACTTCTCTGTTTCTCCCTCTGTTTGTAACTCTTCCTCTCAAGTAAATAAATAAATCTTTTTTTAAAAAAAAATGTGAAACTCCAAAACTTTTGAGAAAAAGCACAAGAGAAAGTCTTCAGGATTAAGTAATGGGTTCTTAGACTTGCAATGAAAAGCAAGATCCATAAAAGGAAAAACTTTTAATTGGACTTCATCAAAATATAAAAATTTTCCTTTGCAAAAAGATGGGAAGAAAAGCTACAGAGTGGGAGGCAATATTGCAAGCCATCATCTCACAAAGAACTCTAAGCTGCTGTCTACAATGCCAGCATCCCATACGCTGGTCCGAGGACCACCTGCTCCACTTCTGAGTCAGCTCCCTACAGTGGATGATGGCTGAAGTACTTGGGCCCCTGACAAACACGTGGCAGACCTGGGTGGAATCCCAGGTTCCTGGCTTCAGCCTAGTCCAGCCCTGGCTTTTGCAGCCATTTGGGGAATAAAACAGCAGATGGAAGATCTCTTTGTCCCACACTCTCTGTAACTCTGCCTTTCAAGTAAATAAATAAATCTTTAAAAAAAAAAAAAAACTCTTAAAATTCAATAGCAGAAAAGCAAACAATTAATTTAGAAAATGTGCAGAAGACATGAAAAGATATTTCAGCAAAGGGAATACAAACATGACAAGTATTGAAAAGATGTTCAGCATCATCAGCTACAGGGCAAATGCAAATTAAAACTACAATGAGATAATAGCTTATATCTCAGCTTATATAATTGGGAGCTTATAACTCAGCTCCCAATTGCTTATACATTGCTGGTAGTAATGTAATATGGTACACTCAATCTGGAAAGTAGTTTGGCAAATTCTACAAATGTCCCTACAAATGAGAATGTCTCTCATTGTCTGATGTTTTTACAATGATTTAATTGGGGTTATATGTTTTTGCCCTGTAATTACAAGGAGTAAATGATATCTTTATGCCTTATAACTGGTGACATAACCACTAATTATAAAGTATCATTTTCCCCCGTTAGAGTTAATAAATACTTTGGAGGATATACGTTAGATATGCAAATGTTTGGTTCTTCTTTAACTCCCACCCATTAATTTTAACTTTTATTCCTTGCAACAGTTATTGCTGGGATGCTCTAATAGGGATTTATTTAATTGGTCTTCTGTAAAGACATGCTAGTTCTTCTCCGCCACTTATCCATTTAGTTATTTATTTTGAATATGGACTTGCAGATTTTTTTTATGCTTAAAATTCAACACTATTGTTTTTATGACTCAAATTGTCCCAGTTTTGGCTACTGGAAACTCTTTCAGGTTGCCTCCTATATTCTTTTGACTTTGTCTTATCCCCTACCCTCTTTTTTTTTTTTTTTTTAAGATTTGTTTATTTATTTGAAAGGCAGAGTTACAGAAAGAGGAACAGAAAGAGACAGAGATAGAGTGAGCAAGATCTTCTATATGCTGGCTCACTCCCCAAATGGCCACAATGGCCAGAGTTGGGTCAATCCGAAGTCAGGAGCCAAGAGCTTCTTCCAGGTCTCCCACGTGGGTGCAGGGGCCCAAGACTTGGGCCATCTTCTACTGCTTTCCTAGGCACATTTGCAGGGAGCTGGATTAGGAAAGTAGAGTAGCCAGGACTTGAATCGATGCCAATATGGGATGCTGGCGCTGCATGTAGTGGCTTTACCCACTATGCCATGGCCACAGCCCCTTCCCTACCCTCTTTTTCATGTTATTTTTATTAGTAGACTTTTAATTTTTGGAGTAATTTTAGATTTGCAGAAACATTGCAAAGATTTTTGTACACAGAATTCCCATACACCTGACATTCAGCTTCCCCAAATGTAACCATGACACACTTGTCAAAACTAAGAAAACAACATTGGTCCACTACTATTAACTAATTCCAGGTTTTACTTGGATTTTGCCTGTTTTCCAGGTCAGGTCTTTTTTCTAGGATCCAATCTAGGATACTGTCTTATATGTAGTCTCCCATCCTTTTTTAGCATTTCATTACTTACCACAAGATGCAGTTGTCTTATTTTGTATCTTTCCTGCCTAGCCCTGGAATCAACCATTTCTCTAAGGAGTCTCACCCAAGGAATTTTGAAAAATCCCAGTGCTCAGGCAGCACCATAGATTCATTCAGAATCTCCAGCCATGAAGTCCCCAGGAGAGTCCAATGTGCACTTCAGACTGGGAACCGCTGATCTAGACCTTATATGTGTGGCTAAAGAATAATTGTGACTGCTTTAAGGTTTATGCCAAACACCTGTTTCCTAAAATCTTGAGTCAGTGCAAGAAAAGCAACGAGAAGTCTTGCCCACCATGAAAGCCTCAGGCAAACTTTCAAGGCAGAATCCTGTGTCTCTTTCCTGGATGGACCCCTGTTGGATTTGAAACCAGCTCCTGCAATTTGTGTCCTCTTCCACTACCTGTACCTCCAACAGCCTTTCTGCTACATCAGAAAACACAGCACCTACTTTATTTCTCTCACCTTGTTCCTGCTTCCTATTTCTGGCCTGTTTCAAGGTCTCGGTCTTTTTTACAGAGAACAAAGGGTACAGGCACTAGAGCTGGCCACCCAGAGTCAAATCCCAATCTCTCCACCGATAGGTTTTCAAAAAGTTCATGGTAAACCTATGAAAAAATGATGTGGGGCCGGCACTGTGGTGTAGCAGGTAAAGCCCTGCCTGCAGTGCTAGCATCCCATATGGGCGCCAGTTCAAGTCCCAGCTGCTCCACTTCCGATCCAGCTCCCTGCTATGGCCTGGGAAAGCAGTAGAAGATGGCCCAAGTCCTTGGGCCCCTGCACACATGGAAGACCCAGAAGTTCCTGGCTCCTGGCCTCAGACTGGTGCTGTTCCAGCCACTGAAGCCAGTTGGGGAGTAAATCAGTGGACGGAAGACCTTTCTCTCTCTCTCTTTGCCTCTCCTTCTCTCTGTGTATAACTCTTTCAAATAAATAATCTTAAAAAAATAAAAAGAAAAAACTATGCATGAATTTCAGACTTCTTTACACCAAAATAAACTTATCTTTTAAGTCCATTTTTTCCACAACTTTTTTTAAAGGTTTATTTACAAATTTACAAGAGTTACAGAGAGAGAGAAGGGAATAGATAGATCTCCTGTCCACTGATTCACTCCCCACATGTCCACAGTGGCTGGGGCTGGGCCAGGCCGAAGCCAGGAGCCCAGGTCTCCCACGTGAGTGCAGAGGCCCAAGCACTTGGGCCATGCTCCACTGCTTTTCCCAGGCCATTAGCAGGGAGCTGGCTCAGAAGTGGAGCAGCCGGGACAGGAACTGGCATTGCAAGTGGTAGCTTTACACACCAGGCTGCCACGCCGACCACCCTGCCCCACAACCTTCTTGAAGTGTCCTTGTATATACTTGTACAAATAACTGAACCTCTCTAACAGCACCTACTTTGCAGGATGGATGTGAGAGGTGAGAACACTTTTGCCATCTGAGAGCACAGTGTGGGCTCAGAAATGGCTGTTGTAATCATCATTGTTGGGAATGAAATCAGTTTCCTGAATCATAGAGGAGACCGAAGCTGCAGGGTCCAGTCAGTAGGTGATAGAACCAAAAATCATGCACAGGTCTTCCTGGTCCCAAGTGTTTCCACCTTTTCCCTTCTTCTTCTGTGTGAGAAAATGTCAGAAGAGCATACTCACCTCCTCCAGGTCTGCTTGAAACACAAGCTTTCAAGAAAAGACTTAAAGGACTGAATTAATGGAAGAAAATGTCAAGTTAAAAAAATGCTGGCCTTTCCTCTTACTTGGCTTCCCATCTTCTCCCTCTGGCTTAGTGGAGGAGTGTTTCCCGGTAACACTTTTGTTCTGAAAACTAAGTAATCAATCAAGCAACCAACTAAACCACTTTTGTTAGACATGCTGAAGACACTGGGAAAGACGCCTAGGACCTGGCATCGGCCAGAAGGAATGTACTCCATATATACCCAGCCAGGAGTGAACGGGGCCAAGGGGCACAAGAGAGGTCTCAGAAGGTCTGGAAGAGGGGGAAGCTCTCTGGAATGATAATAGGACCACGGGCCTGCAGAGGGGAGGAGGAAATAAGGCTGTGATAGGCAGACTGTGAAAACAGCAGCTGTCTCCAGTCTACATTAATTTTCAAGGAGTGGTGAGAAATAGCGTAGAATAAATCTGAGGTGGGACCCAAATATGCTGGACAGGAGAAGCGAACAGCTAAGGTTTTGAGACAGGAGGTAACACTATATCCTTGATGTTTAAGCCACTTCTAAATATAAGCAAATCGCTTTAGCCCTGATTTGATACCTCTTTTAAATTAACTAGAACAATCAGTTCCATTTAAAAAGAAAAAATGTAGGATCCAATTGCCACTGTAAAGTGCCCAGTGTCTTGGATTATAAAAACCAGAAATTTCACTTAAGTGTGATAAAAAGACATAAAAGGTTAAAGAGCTGTGGTTTTGTAATGATAAAGCAAGTAGGTACAAGCAACCAGGAACAGCACAGAGAAACTGCATAATCCTACCCGCAGGGAAAATGCCCCAAACCAAGAATTTTTAAAAAATAGTGTATAGAGTATCTGTCTCTCTCTCTCTTTCTCTCACTGTCCACTCTGCCTGTCAAAAAAATTTAAAAAGGCTTAAAAAAAAAAGTGTATAGAGGGCCGGTGCCGCGGCTCAATTGGCTAATCCTCCGCCTTGTGGCGCCGGCACACCGGGTTCTAGTCCTGGTCGGGGCACCAGATTCTGTCCCGGTTGCCCCTCTTCCAGTCCAGCTCTCTGCTGTGGCCCAGGAGTGCAGTGGAGGATGGCCCAAGTGCTTGGATCCTGCACCCTATGGGAGACCAGGAGAAGCACCTGGCTCCTGGCTTTGGATCAGCTCGGTGCGCCGGCTGCAGCATGCCAGCCTCGGCGGCCATTGGAGGGTGAACCAACGGCAAAAGGAAGACCTTTCTGTCTCTCTCACTGTCCACTCTGCCTGTCAAAAATAAAAATTAAAAAAAAAAAAATAGTGTATAGAGGACCTTCCTGCAATGATCACGAGAGAAATCCAACATTTGTAAGTCATGTTCAATATTAAACTCATAAATTGCCTTTTTATTTATGTGTACTTTGTCAGAATGTTTGACTTTAATCTGTCCTTACAGCTAACAACTTCACCACACACAGAAAGACTGAGAGAACTATGCAGCACCATTTAAGAACAGCTAATGAGATAAACAAGAAAATGCATGGTGGAACTCTGCTAAACTTCAGACTATTTTGATGTTGTATCTTTCTAGATTTTCTATGGACATCTGGAGATAGATTCCCAAACAGAATGCAGGTATTTTATTTTCTTTTTAAAAGTATTTATTTTAAATGATAAAGATCTCCCATCTGTTGGTTCACTCACCAAGTGCTCACAACAGCTAGGGCTGAGCCAGGCTGCAGCCAGGAGCCAGGAACTCCAGCTTGGTCTCCCATGTGGGTGACAGATACCCAAGTATTTGAGCCATTATCTGCTGACTCCCAGGGTACATATTATCCATTAAGTACATATTATTCCAGGAAGCTGGAATGGGGTTAATTCTTGAATCGGGGCACACTGATTGGGGATGAAAGTGTTCCCATTGGCATCTAACTACTATGCTAAGCAGCCACCCCAGGCCTTTTCCTTTCTTTAGGGGCGTGATGATAGATGTTTAAGAGGTTGAGAAATCTTTTATAAACAGACATGTATGTTCTATAGATATACTCATATTTCAACGCCAAGCCCCGGGAAAGTATTTTCACCTTTTTCACTTAGATGGGGGGCCCAAACTATGAGCTATATTCTAATTCATACTTACCTGTGAGCAAACACGGAATCAAGGTGAAGAACCACATGACAAGACTTGTGCAAATGTCTTCTAGAACCATTGTGAGTCTGTTTAGCAGATTCAGTTTGGTCCGGAACGCTGCTTCCTTGCAGGATGAAGTGTTCTGTCCGTCTCAGCCATCGTGCTTCAGAATGCAGATGCTGAAGCTGAGGTCTGAGTTCCAGGAAACCTCCGTTGTTCTGGCAAGGGGAGCTGGCCCAGACACTCAGAAGGGGCGGGCTCTGCTGCACCCTCCTCCAGCCAGGTGTAAACCCAGATATTGCATCAAGGGGAGTGGCCCCAGACAGTTCCAGAGAAACTCTGGCGAGCTTGAGAACCTGCCTGGAAGAGATACGTGGAGCAGAGATTCTGTCCTGGGGGGACCCTGATGCTTCCTAGAAGCCAGTGAGCAGGCAGGGTTATGTTCTCCCTCGTTAAATAGCTGCCCTCTTCTCACTCTCCCTCTGAGGTCATTCAAGCTGGGTACTGATTAGCTCTTTCTGCCAATCCTTCAGAAAAAACAGAGAAGTTAAAAGAAATGAGGACCTTTGTAAAAATGAAGCGGTGAAGAAGTTTCATACTTGCATGCATTTGAAAAGAAAATCTGGAAGGAAGTATGAGAAACTAACAAGATCGATTAGCCTGGGGCAAAGGCATGGGCAGTAGAAAGATGGAGGAGAAAAATGGAAACAAGACTCTAAATATTGTTTTATAGCATTGGATTACTGACCCAGGTGAATGTATTATTGAAAAATTAAAGCCAATTTTTAAGTTATTGGAGGAAAATTTTATGATAGGGTTTGAATCCTTACAATTTAGCTCTGTAAGACTGTAAATACTCTAATGTGCAAATACAGTAGTGGATAAACAGGGATTTTAGAGTGCAACAGGCTTTGGTTCTATTTTTAGAACTCATTTGCATTGCAATCTTAGGAAAGTTAGTAATTTATTAACATTTACCGAGGGCCTACTGTGTGCCAGATCCTGGGATTTCAACAGTTTCTGCCCTCAACAAGAACTTCCCAACTAGCAGAGAGGATGAACGTGGGAATGAACGTTCTCAGTATTGAGAACAAAGTGACAGAAATATTCACAAAGGAATATAGGAGCACTGAAGAGACCAACCAACCCAGGGGGCTTCCTGGAGATGACATTGGGGCTGAGAAACAAACTCGGGGGGGGGGGGGAGTAACCAGAAAAAGAAATTTGGTGCAACAGGACCAAGAAATAGGCCTCACAGATAGCCAGAAAGAGAGCTTTGAATACTTTCTTGAGGGACTTCAGTTAATCCTGAGAGCAGCCAAGATGAAAGGAAGAGATAAATGCTCACATCTGATCAAGCCATTCCCTGCACTTGGATTTTTAAAAGTTTAAGACTAGGGTGGAGAAGGGAGGGAGGGAGCCAGACTGGAGGGAGGAGGGCCAGAAGGGAGTTATGGCAGTCATCCAGGTGAGAGAAGTTGGCCTCCTTAGGTTCCCATGTCTGCAGAGAAGTGACTAAACTAGAAAGGAGAAAGCAGGTAGAGCTGACAACTCCCGGGTACTGAGTGGATTGGGAGGGTCAGCGAGCAGAAGCCAAACATGACTTTCAAGTTCTGGATTTGAGTAACTGGGCGAATGGCAACACCTCAAACAATGGAGAAGAGCTGGGGTGGGGTCAGGCAAGCAGATTTAGAGGTGGTACAAAGAAAGGCTGCACACGTTCAACATGATACACTGCAATTTGAGCTGTTTATATGGGTAGGAGGAGTCTCCAGTATGTAGTTTTTGTCCCAAGTTGATGGGTATCAAAGATATGGTACCATCTCCCCAGTGGTAGCTGAGTCCAGGATGTGGAGAGATCATTTAAGAAAACTATGGAGGGGCTGGCGCTATGGCACAGTGGGTTAACGCCCTACCTGAAGCACCGGCATCCCATACGGGCGCCGGTTCAAGACCTGGCTGCTCCTCGTTCGATCCAGCTCTCTACTGTGGCCTGGGAAAGCAGTAGAGATTGGTCCAAATCCTTGGGCCCCTGCACCCAAGTGGGAGACCCAGAAAAGCTCCTGGCTTTGGACTGGCACAGTTCCAGCCGTTTCGGCCAATTGGGGAGTGAACCAGCGGATGGAAGATCTCTCTCTCTCTCTCTCTCGCTCTACCTCTCCTCTCTCTGTGTAACTCTGACTTTCAAATAAATAATCTTTTTTTTTTTTTTAAAGAAAGCAAGCTATGGAGATTTTTATTTTTTAAAGATTTATTTTATTTGAAAGAGAGAGAGAGAGAGAGAGAATGAATGAGAATCGTCCATTCGCTGGTTCACTCCCCAAAAGGTCTCAATGGCCAGGGCTGGGCCAGGCCAAAGCCAGGAGTCTGGAACTCCATCTGGGCCATCTTCTGCTGCTTTCCTAGGCACATTAGCAGGGATTTGGATCTGAAGCAGAGCAGCCAAGACTTGAACTGGCACTCCTATGGGATGCCGGCTTCTAGAAGGTAGCTTTACCTGCTATACCACAAAACTGGCCTCAGTGGAAACTATGAGGATTAAAAAGTACAGTATTTGTGCCTCTGAAGAAAATCCACACTTACGGACCAGGCCACAAAAAAGAAGTAGGAAGATAAAGGATAGATTCGAGGTGGTGTTGGAAACAATGAAGTCATTATTAAAAGGGGGAGTGCAGAAGGGGAGGCCAGTAAGTCGTTCATGGAAGAATGGCTGCCTGGAACGGGCACTGTCTTAGCAAGTAAAAGCCGCTGCCTATAGTGCCAGTATCCCATTAGGGTGCAGGTTCAAGCCCAGGCTGCTCCACTTCCAATCCAGCTCCCTGCTAATGCTCGTTGGAAAGCAGCAGATGGTCCAAGTCCTTGGGTCCCTTAATCCACATGGGAGACCTGGAAGAAGCTCCTGGCTTCAGATGGGCCCAGCTCTGGCCATTGTAACCATCTGGGGATGGAAGACCTCTGTCTCTCCCTCTCTTTGTAACTCTGCCTCTCAAATCTTTAAAAAAATTTTTGAAATCCAGTTTTCTCATAATACAACTTTCCAAATTTTGAAGACTCTTCACAAGTGTGGGGTTTAAAAATGTTTTCACCAAGATAAACTTACCTTTTAATTCATTTTCTCACAAACCTTCTGAGGTATCCTCACATATTAGCCATTCATTGTAAAATATCAGCAATAAATGATTAGGGGTTATTTGCCAAGACTGACTGGCCTTTTGCTGCCTGCCATCTTCTGGTTTAGCTCCAGGACCAACGCGGCTTGGCTCCCAGTTGCAGGTATCTACTTGGGGACGGGGTAGTAATTAAAAGCGTGAGTTCTGAGGACGGCGCTGCGGCTCAATAGGCTAATCCTCCGCCTGCAGCATTGGCACACCGAGTTCTAGTCTCAGTCAGGGCACCGGATTCTGTCCCGGTTGGTTGCCCCTCTTCCAGGCCAGGAGTGGTCCAGGAGTGCAGTGGAGGATGGCCTAAGTACTTGGGCCCTGCACCCCATGGGAGACCAGGAGAAGCACCTGGCTCCTGCCATCGGATCAGCGCGGTGTGCCAGCCGCTGCAGCCATTGGAGGGTGAACCAACGGCAAGGAAGACCTTTCTCTCTCTCTCACTGTCCACTCTGTCAAAATTAAAAAAATAAAAATATCTCTGATCACTAGCTGTTTGTATGGTCCCTCACCGCTCCCCTTTGACTTTGCCTAATATATTGCCTGTAGGTATGCACAGCCTAACTTGGAAAGCCTCCCATCTGCTTCATGCATGGCTTCTTCATCAGCCCCAGTCTTATTTTTGTTCTCCCACACCTGCCTTCCTGCTTCCTTTCTCCTAAATCCACTTATGCTCAGTTCTAGCATGTCAAAAGCTAACAATGTGTACTGGGCTATCCACTAGCTTCCAGTTGTCCTAAAAGGCTTCCACACATTATATACATTTCCATGTATTACACAACTTGGTCTTCCACTTTTCAGATAAGGATACAAGACTCAGAGAAATTAACTGTGGACCAGAGAGCTAGACAGAGATGAAGACACAAACTGGCAGCCAAAGTCTGCCTAAATCCAAGTCCCTTTTATTCACCTGAACAGCCTCGTTAGCACTAAGGGAGTGCTCACAACATGCCAGGGGGTGGAGAGAGCCAAGAGATTAGCCAAGCTTCAGAGAACAGGAAGACCCCAATGTGGGGTTCCAAGGATATACTTACTGTATTTGGCTACTAGGGGGAGATGTATACACTGTGCAGCATTCTAATTAGGAAAATGTCATGGCAAGGCTCAAGAATAGAAAGGCTGAGGGAATAAAGACTGGATTAGAGGATGAGAAGGACGAGACAGGTGAACAGAGAAGATGAACAAAGAGTTAAGATTCATTTGGTTGTTCTATAGGTGAGAAATCAAAGTTGCAAACACCAAACCTTGTGATGGATAGTTAGCTCTACCTGGGCCTGGGTCCCTGTCAGGACAACCTGCCAACTGCTGCCATTCTCTGAAAGACACTGTCACCTGCCCATCCCTCACAAACAACTGCAAGAATCTCTGGGGGCCGCCTGCTGTGGCGCAGTAGGTTAAAGGCCCCAGCCTGCAGCACCAGCATCCCATATGGCTGCCGGTTCGAGTCGTGGCTGTTTCACTTCTGATCCAGCTCTCTGCTATGGCCTGGGAAAGCAACAGAAGATGACCCAACTCCTTGGGCCCCTGCACCCATACGGGAGACACAGAAGAAGCTCCTGGCTCCAGATCAGCTCAGCTCTGGCTGTTGCAGCCATTTGGGGAGTGAACCAGCAGATTGAAGACCTCTTAGGCTCTAGTTCTCTCTGTAACTCTTACAAATAAATAAAATAATTCTGTAAAACAAAAAAGAATCATCATCTCTATCCTGGGCTCAGTACACCTAAGGGGGAACTAGGGATTAATGTTATCCACCTATCATATTCTAAGTTTTATTTCAAAGTTAGAGACAGAGATCTTCCATCCACAGATTCACTACTCAAATGCCTGCAACAGCTAGGGCGGGGTCAGTCCAACATCAGAAGCCTGGAACTCATTCCAGGTCTCTTCTCCCACGTGGGTGGCAGGGACCCAAGTACTTGAGCCATGATCTGCTACCTCCCAGGTAGGAAGTGGGATTAGCAGAAAGCAGCCAAGAGCCAGGCACTCCGATACAGCATGTGGGTGTCCCAGGCAGCAATCTGAATGTTGGCCCTGGTCAGGATTTTTTTTTTTCTTAATATAAAGATACCTTTTAAGATTTTATTTATTTGAGTGTTATAATTACAGTGAGAGGGAGAGACCAAAAGGTCTTCCTTCCATTGGTTCACTACTCAAATGGCCGCAACAGCCAGAGCTGCGCCGATCTGAAGCCAGGAGCCAGGAGCCACAACCAGCGCCCATACGGGATGCCACAGGCAGAGTATTAACCTACTACAACATGGTGCCAGCCCCTGATCATGAGTTTTGAATCCTTTTCAAACCCTGGTTTTAACCTAGCAGCTCAGACTATCTGCCTTTGCTTGGGCCTGCCATGGGTTGAGGGGTTCTGGGAGAACTATGTATGTCACATGCTGGCCCCTACTCTTGCCTGGACATCTAACTCTGACCTTGGCTTCCCTTTTTGGTTTTGAGGTACCCTTCTGAAACCATCTCATCACTGGTAGTAATCTCAATGACATGCCCAAACCATCAGGATTTTCTATCCTATTGCATTTCTCAGGTTAATATCCACTGTCCTAAGAGAGTTGGATGATCATCCACATCTGAAGATGCATTGCTGGAGAAAAAAAAATGAAACTTCTCCTATTAGACAGGTACAAAAATAGGATTTTTTCCTCTCTATTATTTGCCACTTAAACCTTTGATGTTTAATTATAAAAGGTTTTCATGGAAAGACAGAGGCACTGGGGAGGAAGGGGAAGTTTGATGGCCGAGGAGGAGACTCCGTAAGCCTTTTGTGGCCTGCAGAGCCAGGTCTAGAATGAAACAGAGCAACATCTACGGTATAAAGTCAATGCACTCACTCTCAGGGTTGTATAGCCCAGGACAGGCCTTAGTATGACAGACACTTTAATGCATTCTATTAACCCTGCCTTGTCTTCCTTAACACAAAAAGTTCCTTCTCTTCACATCACGATCCCTAAACCCTATACAATAATGACTTTTTCTCACACATAACATTCAGCTGTAATGCAACATTCCCACCTAAGAATTAATAGGAAATTTAAACAGCGGGTTCCTCTGGCCTTATTCCTCTAACTGCTCCAGGTGTCATTTCCACACACTTTAAAGCTCTGATTTTCAGGGCTGCTGCAACTTTTTTCACCTCCTCTGAACAGACTTTAGTTTTCAATTTCTTCCCTAATGTTTACTTTTCTGGTCATCAGGAATTTAACCTCCTTTGACCTCAATTCTTTCCTTGGGGTGTGACCAATTAAAACCCTTAAGTGTGCCAAACTATTCTCCCGTAGTTATAACTGATTTCTTTTTCTATACAACACCCCCCCCCCCCCCCCGACAACTTCTCTTAAAAGGAAATTCAGACTTCATTCAGAAGAGCCCTTTGTTCCACGTTTAAATAAAACAAATGCCATTTCAGTCAATTTTAAAATTTGAAAACCAGGAACAGTGCTCTATAATACTGATAGGCATAATTTTCAAATGATTTTAGTTGTTGGATTTCAGTCACTGATTAGGATTAGTCATCAGTGATTCTGTGACTGGTGTACATATGTTCAATAGTCAATTTTATCAGAGGCCTCCCTCAATCATCCTCTATAAATTAGCAGCATCACTTTTGCTTTCCAAGCCACCAAGCCACTCTTTAAAAAAAAAATCAGAGCTCTTCTTCATTAGGCATTATGCAAGCTTTGTTCATTTTCTTCACTGTTCCACTGCTAGGGTGTCCCAGCAGCAGCCTGTCCCAGCCTGTCACCTGAGCAATAAAATATTTGAGGTGAGGTACTTAGATGGACGATGGATAAATACTTACAAAAACTATTTAACCATAGACACAATCATATATTGAGACATAAACAGCTTTAAAAAATGTTTTCATCTTGACACCAAATCAAGAACAAATCACTTTCTTCTCTATATTATTCCCCTTGTCCATAGTTTAGAACACTTATCACGTTTGTCGGAAATTACTTGTTTATAATTTTTAAAGACAGAAAGAGGGAGAGATCTTCCATCCACTCATTCACTCCCCAAAATGCCAGCCAGTTCTTCCGTGTGGGTAGCAGGCCCCAAGCACTTGACCTCCCAGGATGCAGATCAGGGGTAAAGCAGCTGGGACTCGAACCAGCACTCCAAAACAAGATGTGGGCATCCCAAACGGCAGCCTACCCCACTGTGCCATGACATCCACCCCCAGAATTTGGCATTTTTTTTCAAAATCTGCTGGATTTTGTTCAGAATACAAAATGAAGAAATCTTATATTACATGTCCTTTAAGGAAAAAGGACAAGTTGTAAAACAATTTGGAAGCAGCTAAAAGATCTATAAAAATGAGTATTACAAAGGACACCTCCATCTAGTATTCAAACGCTGCATTCCTAATTCATTGATTTGGACAATGCACCTGAAATGTTTCTGAAATGTGAGAATTTTCACATTCTAAAGCAAACACTCCATGTTACAGGGAAAGTACAGAAAAAAAGTAACAGGATTTGGAGATATAAACTAGGAGAATAAGGATTGGGAAGGGACTTTTTTATCACCCTCTTTGGACTGAATTTTTCCTCAATGTGCACTGATAAAAATAAAGGCCCCATACCTACTATGTTCCAGTTGGTCATTTCAACTCCTTTGTCAGCTTCTTGCTTTTAAAAATAAATTAGAACTCTGAATTTTATGTGACATTTCCAAATTCAAACATTGGCAATTTAAACACCATGTGGTTTGAACAGTATTCCTTGTCCAGTAATCTGGACAAGGCACCCCACCAAGGATGAAATTCAGATTTCTAAAGGGGCTAGGCCTGTCTGGGGAAAGGGCACTTTTCCTAATTCTCACAGACAGTGGTGACCTATGGATTACACCGCTGAAGATGATTTACAGGCCAGGTATCAATCTACGAAAATGACCTCTAACCACCCAAAGCTGCACATCTGTTAGGCCTTCATTTTTCTAGCAATAACAATGGATTGTACTTATCCTTCCTATTTTAGTGATACAGTGTAAAAGGCTTTAATAGTGCTTGATGTATATTGTTAATGTTAACTGTGTGAAGTGATATGTGTCATACGTGTGTGGACACACATTCAACTGAACCCTAAGGATTTATGACCAAATAAAAGACACAACAATAGCAGAAGTGGATTGGTTGAGCAGGGTTATATGTGCAATGTATATATAAATGTGATAGCTAAGAATCTCCTCGTGTGTGGAATAAAACTTCTGTAAAATTGCCTTCCCAGGACCCTCCTCCTAGTCTAAAAACAAGCACAGGGAAGGTTTTTTGTCATCATGTAGAAAACATCAAGCTGAGAATAAGGAACCCTGGTTTCTAAGATAAGTCCTGCTGCTATTTCTAAGGTACCAGTTAATAATATCAGCTTGGGGCATGCTATGCTCAAGTCTGTGATACAAGGTAATAACTGCTTTTCTTTCTTTTAAAGAAACATGCATTGTTTTCATGAGGGGTGGACCACAAAGAACAAAGTATCAAGTGTACGTTGAAAGTTAAACAAAATGATGTTTACTATCTTTTCACTTTACAACTACTTTTCCTCAATTATGTTCTTGTGATTTTATGTGATTTTACAGCAGAAAGGGTAAGCACACGGGATCTTTATTTACATTAAACTTATCCACTCAATAACAAAGGAGCACCCAAGTTAGAAAGATAATGAAATATGAACTAAAGGCTCTAAAAGCATAAGTAATAAATCAAAATTTGTACACTGATGTCTTAATTGTATCTGTTGATTTCTGCTGTTAGTGGGAGAAGCCAGGCCTGCCACCCAGTGGCAATGAAAGTCTCTGGTTTTCAGATTTAAATAAAGAAAAAAAAAAGTATTTTAAGCAATGAAGTGAGAAAGAAAAATCTCATAAATTATAAAATGTCAATGCTACAATCAGTAATTCTGGTGTACTGAATGTTCACAACAGCAAAGAATGGAAACACTCAGAGGCTTAGATAGTACTGGAGACATTTTTGAAAATATATGACTTTCTAATGTTTACTAAGCTATGTGGTTTTAGTTGTTACCATTATTAAAATGTTGATGGTTACCTGCTTAAATTTTAATCTCCAGAATAAATAATGGAGAGAAAAGCTGTGACCATAAGATACAGCTGGTTTTCTTCTGCAGCCTACAGAAGTAGATTCAATACTTTCCGGTAGCCTCTCATCCAGACACCCACTCTCCTATCTGATAAATAAAAATAGAACATTTAAAAAAGAAACATAATACTCCCTAATCATAAGCACATTCCACTTTTCCCTCAGATACACAATTTTAGTGTCCCAGTCAACAAATGTAGGAAATGAAAACAGGAAACACTATTCTAACAATTACAGATGTTTAGGGAGAAAAACTATAGGTATCTGACTGCCTCCTATTTCCCCAAAAGTCAGACATAATTTATTTCACCCTGGTATAAATATAACACGTACTTATATAAGGTGCTTTGGTAAAATAACACAAGGAGAGAAAGCAACACTACAGCAGCTGTTTAGTTTTAAGCTAAATATTTTAGCAATTGCTCTGTTCTCTTGAATAACCACAAAAGAGAAAAACACCTCCCAAAATGAAGAATTTAGTGATTTTTGCTTCCAACAGTTATAAATTAAAATTGTACAAGCTGTTTTCTAACCCATGTCCCACCTGCTTTGCAGTACATTGAAGATAATGAATGCATTTTTTAAAAATAAAGGCAGACATAATACTTTACTTTATATTTACAATGGCTGTGGCAAATATAATACCTGAAAATAATTTCTAATTTTTCATTTATTATTGCTATTTAGTCACAGAAAAGATTAACATTCTCCAAGAAATTTATTTTACCATATGCTATATAATTTTATATGAAGAGAAACCATCGCAGAACTAACAGGGTGCCACTAAAAGGAAATAAACAAATGGCAATAGAGGAATTCTTCCATATAAAGACCTCTGATCTGTATTATTTGACTTTTTTCAAAATACAAAACCTTAATATTAGAAGCAAAAAGGAAAAAAGTAAATAACAGAAGACCAAAGATAAGGAATTGTTCTATGTGAATGCATTGCATACGTAGTATATGTGAATGAGCCGTTATAATAAAAATACCTATGGTATATAGTCAATTCTCATACAGAGTTAGAAATAGCAATTTCCAATCAAGTATGACTGGACCAACGTTATCTCAGTTTTCAATTACATGATGAATTAAAGCTGTGTAGCAGTCACTTCTGAGCAGCAGTATCATGATAAATGCTTGACAAGATATAATTTTTCTCCTTGTTCACTTGTAAAAATTGGTGCCTTTTTGTAATGTTCTACAAGTTCTTCCATGGTGCTGAATTTACGCTGCCCAATGCAGTAGACAGTCTCTTTGAGTTGAACTTTAAAATGCTTGTTTTTTCCTTGTGCTTTTAGTGAAACAGAGAAATCATTTGGCTGAAAGAGAAAAAAACAAAAACATTCTGAAAGCCATCTATCAGCATTTTTATATTAAACTAGTAACATAAAATGTGATCACTTACTAAAGTACAAGTGCCATGCAAAATTATTTACATGCTAAATTACCTATCTCCTTTACTCCTCAAAACAAATTTTTAAAAGATGGAAATAAACTAAGTTGCCCAGAATCATCCATCCAGCTAACAAAAGAGTCTCAATTGAAATCCATGTAGTCAAGAGTCTCAACCTCTGTGGCACCCATGGCATAACATAATGGAAAATCTTTAAACAGCTGAAGCACTAGAGCTATCTTCTCTCCAGACTATTGGAGAAACACATGAAAAAAAAATCTAAGAGATCCAGCCTACAGCTCTTCAATTTGTTGCTAACAGTAACTGACTTAGAGATAATACTCTGAAGTCTCAAAAACGAAGGAAATGTCAATGAGAACTGAATTCTAATGAGAGGTCACAAACTCAAATGCCTACAAGGGTCAAAAGAGTAATGTAAATAAGAGGGGTAGGGAGGGAAGAGTAGATAGACAGTGTATGGCCAATCTAAAACAAGTGGTCATTTCCTCAGCTGTGAGTGTGATCTTGCAGGAACACAGCCTCAGTGTTGGCGAGTATTCCAATTTTATTTTACTCTTACTGTGTAGGTATATGTACATGTACACAAACACCCCAGTGGGTTTTTGTCCAGTGGGCGGGCAGGGATTCACTGGTTTCACTCCCACACAAATGCCTACAATGGCCAGGGTGGGGCCAGAACTCTGCTGGGAGCCAGAACTCAATCCAGGTCTCTCATACAGGTGGTCGGTCAGGAAACCAATTACTTGAGCCATCACCACTGTCTCCCAAGGCCTGATTAGCAAGAAGCTGTAATCAGGAGCTGGAGCAGAGAACCCAATCTCCGTACTCCATTGTGGGATGCAGGGGTCTTAACTGCTAGGCTAAACACTACCCCAAGGTCTTCCAATTTTGAAAGGGAAATCTGAAGTCTAGATTTTTATAATAAATATATCAATATTTAAATGTGGGCAAATGTTTAAAAGACACTTTGCAGGCCAAATAAAATATGCCCATGACACTTCTGCTTTAAGAATTACATTACTAGGGGCTGGTGCTGCAGGTAAAGCTGCTGCCTGCAGTGCCGGCATCCTATATGAGCAATGTTCAAGTCCCAGCTGCTACTCTTCCAATCCAGCTCTCTGCTATGGCCTGGGAAAGCAGTAGAAGATGGTCGAAGTCTTTGGGACCCTGCACCTGCATAGGAGACCTGGAAGAGGCTTCTGGCTTCTGGCTTCAGATCGGCGCAGCTCTGGCCGTTGTGGCCAAATGGGGAGTGAACCAGCGGATGGAAGACCTCCCCCCCCCCCCCTCACACACACACACACACACACACTCTCACTCTGCCTCTCCTTCTCTCTCTGTGTAATTCTTTCAAGTAAAATAAATAAATCTTTAAAAAATTAAATAATAACATTGCTAAATATAACTTTGGCTAATTTTTATGTTCAAGTAGCCCTAAGGAAATAAACAGTATTTTGCATTCAAACTGCTCATCTTTTTAAATCTAACACTCTTTCTGAATAGTATGCATCAAAGCCAGAAGGCTCTTTGATACTTTAAAACTCCCAAAGTTTCAGTGAGCCAGAACAGGCATCTCTAAAGGAAAATGGATCACTCTTCCCTACCAACTATGAGCTCTTCTGAAGGGTTAGCTATAGGCCTCATTTTCATGAACTTCACATCAGTAAGTTCAATTAATAACTCCTCTCTTTTCTCTCTCTCATTTTCTTCTTACTTGCTTTCAATCTTTTATACAATTAGACATTCATTTTTTATACAACCGCATTCACACAAAGCCAATCCCAAACATCATTTGATAAGTGGAAAAGCATCAAAGAAAGAAGCCATTTGTAAGAAAAATAAGTGTTACCAAATTCTAATATCCTAGACAGTAGCCCAAATACTCAATATAAGTATGTTCTTCAATGTTCATGGTTTTATAGTTTTACTAGCTATTGCAATAAAATTGTCCTATTATTGTAAATCCATTTCAAACATGGGAAATGTAAAACAAGCTTTTGAGCTATACAAGATAAGTGTATTCCAACTTTTAAACAACCAATTTATGAAGAAATTTAAATATCAAATTTTAAGTTTAGGGAATCTCCTATATGTTGTAGGAGCTGTGGTGATTACCTTGTTATGCACTGTATCCAGTAACAACTTAAGAAATGTTTTCCCAGTTTCATCTATATTATTTTACTCTCAAGGAAGAAGCCAATGTTCAATTTCCTTCATTTTTCAGTTTAAAGCAAGAGAAAATATTCTAGGTATGTGAAGCCAACAGAGCTAGTAAAAGTCACATACTCCATGGTATAACACTGCTATACGTATCTTTTATTAAAAATAGACAGAGGTAGGCCGGCGCCGTGGCTCAACAGGCTAATCCTCCGCCTTGTGGCGCCGGCACACCGGGTTCTAGTCCCGGTTGGGGCGCCGGATTCTGTCCCGGTTGCCCCTCTTCCAGGCCAGCTCTCTGCTGTGGCCCGGGAGTGCAGTGGAGGATGGCCCAAGTGCTTGGGCCCTGCACCCCATGGGAGACCAGGAAAAGCACCTGGCACCTGGCTCCTGCCATCGGATGAGCGCGGTGCGCCGGCCACGGCGGCCATTGGAGGGTGAAGCAACGGCAAAGGAAGACCTTTCTCTGTCTGTCTCTCTCACTGTCCACTCTGCCTGTCAAAAATTTAAAAAAATAAATAAAAAAATAGACAGAGGTAGAACAAATACTGACTTCAGCTTCAGAACATTTAAGTTGATGCCCCAGCTTACCACCTTAGGGAAAGATACTTTACTTCTCTCCAATCTGTTTTTTGTTTTTGTTTTTTAATACCCAGAGCTCTGTTTCCATTCACCTTTGAAAAATCAACTTACCGAAGATTCACTATCACGAATGAGGAAATCTCCTTCATGCCCTCTTTCATTTAATGCCATTTCTGCTTGATGCCTGGTGACTTTGCCATAATACCAAGGATTGCCAGCAAACTTCCCAGTGAGTGAAGGCCTAATGTAATCACATTGTGGAGGTGATGGTTCCAAACCCGAGGTTAACGGATTATTCTGCATGATGGTGACATAGTTTTTTGGCACCAGACCAACCATTCCATTGATCTTCCTGCACTTCCACCACTCCGGGTCATTTTCAGGTTTTTCAATAACATCCATGACATCTCCTTTCTCAAAATTAAGTTCTTCATCATTGGATGAGCTGAATGGGTAAAGAGCCTGTACCACATGCAACACTTGCCCAGTATTTAAGTTATTGACGACTGCTGCTAATTTCTCTGATAGAGAACCCACATGGTCACCCAAAGGACTGTCACCTTCTTCAGTTACATAGTTTGAAGGGAACCACCCAATTTGTCCATTGTAGCTACCCCGCCACCACCCATCACTGCATTTCTCCATGACGATCACCTTTGTCCCTTTTATCAGTGATAGTTCATCCTCTCTCTCAGCCATGTAGTTAAATTTCACATAAGCAGGCATGTTGAGGTCATAGAGACGTTCCCCTGGGTCAACAAAGCTATCATCAGCAGGAGATGCAGAATCTGGCACACTAGGTTTTCTTTTCACTTTTCCAATGCCTGTTTAAATCAAAAGGGGTAATGAGAAGAGAACATAAATAATTAACTAAAAACCAATTTATTCATTATTAAGAAAGGATCTTCAACTCTATATACCTTTTATAACCTTTATACTTAGATAACAAGTCTCTATGTGGTACAACCAATTCTTTGGAAAATCAGATACAAATTCAAATAAAGATTTAACTTCAGTTGTTTGAGTTAACCTTCTCATCTTTTGTATTACCAAAGACTCTGAAGTAACTACATAAAGTTTTCTAATATAATGAATTTTTTCTTAAATGCAAATACTGATTTCTCTCTTACCTACAACCTAAATACATAAAGGTTCCACTAAACCCATATTCTTCATCTTAACTTATTAATCTAGAACTAGCTGGAAAAAATTATCGATTTTCAGTAGATATGTTAATAGAGAATTTTAGTTATGTTTGGGTAAGCTTTCTCATCGCTTCTTTAGTTCCCAGGTAGCTCTGTTTACCTTGTATATTTTAAAATAGCAGATTATTTCTCTTCAATCCAATCATGTGGAACATCCACCAGTATGAAAATATTTTTATTTATTCACAGATACAATCCCAAGAATGTGATACAGTGCTTAGTACACAACAGATGCTTAATACGTATTTGTTGAAGGAGATGAGAAAACTGTCAAATAGGACTATTATCACAAATGTATGTCATGTCAACTTTAGTAAGGCATTTTCTCGGTTGTTCCATGATTTCATGTTTTGCTTTACCAAGAAAGCTTGCCTGGGTAAACTTTTCAAATTCCTCCCCATTGTCTCAAAACGTTCTCATTATACTCTTTCTTCATCCAAACTCTGATCCTTCTGTGGTCCTAACCGTGCTTTTTTTGACCTTTGAGATTCTTTCCCATCCTTATTTCCTTCTTACTCAGTCTCTTCAATTGTCTAAATAATACTCAAATCTCTTGTACTCCAAAATGAAAGTTCTTAAGCTCTACCACTTTTTAATTTTTTAAAATTTATTTGTATGTATCTTGTAAATACAACACTTGGAACATAGTAATTCTTCCCACCCATTCTCCTACCCCTCTTCCTCTTCTCTTTCTTGTTTAATCCAAGAAAGAAAAAGAAAAAAGGGGGGGGGGGGATAAAATTAAAAAAAAAAAGAAACTAAGAAAACTATTACTCAGAAGTCCAGACAAGGGCTGTTCAGTTTTTCCTTCTCAAAGGCAATTTTGCACTTTTTTCCCCTTCCTCTTTTCCCTTCCTTCCCCTTCTTTCTTTTTAGAAACTTAATTATCTTTAAAGAAGAACCTAAGAATGATGCATGCATTGCAAGCTCTTAGATGTAACTATAACTTACAAGACATAGTAATATCCTCCACTTAATATACTAAAAAGAAGTGATTGTTGAGAACAAGTTTTACTACTGAGTCTCATGATATAACTCTTTGGGGACAGAGGTTCTGCATGGAAGTTAGTGCACAGTGACTCTTGTAGTTTATTTAACAATGAACACTCTAATGTATGACATCAGTGATCACCTGAGGCTCTTGACATGAGCTGCCTTGGCTATGGAAGCCTTTTGGATCCACTAGCTCGTCAAGGCCATAAGCAAAGTAGAATTTCTCTCCTCCCTTCAAATAAAAGTACATTCTTCTTTGGTGGATGCACTGGGGTCTCACCCACAGAGGTATTTTATTTACTTAGAACATTTTTTGCCAGAGTGTCTTGGCTTTCCATGCCTGAAATGTTCCCCTGTGCTTTTTAGCCAGATCAGAATACCTTAAGGGCTGATTCTGAGATTGGAGTGCTACTTAAAGTGACTGTCATTCTATGAGCCTGCTGTATGGACTGCTTCCCATGTTGGAGCCTTCACTCATTTTTAACTCTATTATTATCTCCAGACACTTAGTCCTATTTATATTATCACTTTTATTTATTTTATTTTTTAAAGATTTATTTATTTATCTATTTATCTGAGAGGTAGAGTTACAGACAGTGAGAGGAAAAGACAGAGAGAAAGGTCTTCCTTCTGTTGGTTCACTCTCCAAATGGCTGCAACAACCGGTGCTGTGCCTATCTGAAGCTAGAGGCCAGATGTTTCTTCCTGGTGTCCCATGTGGATACAGGGGCCCAAGCTCTTGGGCCATCTTCTACTGCTTTCCCAGGCCATAGCAGAGAGCTGGATTGGAAAAAGAGGAACAGCCGGGACTAGAACTGGTGCCCATAGGGTATACTGGTGCCACAGGCAGAGGATTAACCTACTGCACCACGGCGCCGGTCCCTTATGTGATCACTTTAACACTTGTTCCTGTCTATATGGTCACTTTACCATTTAATCCTACCCATTTGATCTCCATAACACTTAAGCTGCTATTTTACCAGCCAGCTTAAGGGAATTTGGGGTCCTATGGCAAGTTTCTAAACTGTACCCTAAGAAGTAAGTCCATAGGAATGTATGCAAAACTATATAGCTTTGCAGTTACAATCTTCATACATTTCACAATTACAACTTTAGGATTTTGGTAATTCTTCCCACTGTGCGTGCCCTCTCACTCACACTCCCATTTCCCTTCCTCTTCCCTTTCTTATTTTCAACTAAGATCTATTTTCTATTAACTTTATACACACATGGTTACCTCTATGTTAAGTAGAGTTCAATGGTTAGTATGCAAGAAAAGGGTCACTCACCACTTCTTTTAAACTATATCATTCATTCCTTTTCCTTTAACTTTTTCACTACTCAGTCACACCCCCAACTCTTTATAATCTGATCCTCTATTTTATTTTTAATATCTCCCTCACCTCTATGTTCTTTTCAAGATTTTTATTTATTTGAGAGGCAGAGTTACAGATAGTGAGAGGGAGAAACAGAGAGAAAGGTTTTTCTTCTGCTGGTTCACTCCCCAAACGCTCACTACAGCCAGTGCTGTGCCGATCCAAAGCCAGGAGCCAGGTGCTTCCTCCTGGTCTCCCATGCGGATGCAGGACCCCAAGCACTTAGGCCATCCTCCACTGCCCTCCTGGGCCACAGCAGAGAGCTGGACTGGAAGAGGAGCAACCGGGACTAGAATCCAGCGCCCATATGGGATGCTGGTACCGCAGCTGGAGGATTAGCCAAGTGAGCCACGGTGCCAGGCCCAATCTGATCCTCTATTAAAACCATTCTTCAAAAAACTTTATCATCCCCTAAACTGCCAAATCAGTACCTTTTAGATTCCTCAGTAATCTCAAATTCTCCAGGCATTAAATAAGATCAAAGATCACTCTCTCTCTTTTCTTCACCTTTTAATTCCCTGAGAGTCTCCTACTTCCCCTCCTTTCCTGTTTACATATTTTTGTATGCCTCTGTCTGAACTCCTTTGTTATTATAACATTCCACTGTACTTTTTTGACTTGTCTGTCTTCCTTAATATGAGACATAAGCTTACTGAAAGGACAAAATTAAATCTTATTCCCTGTTAACTCCAGTGCTAAGCAGTACTGACATTAATGGTGGGAACAAAATAAATGGTGATTGTGATGGATTCCTTAGTTGGAAGTGTTTCCCAAGATGCCATACATGGCCTTCCCCTCCATTTTCAGGAAATTACACACTTTCATTTTCTATAACTTCTATGTAGAAGGGTCTCGGATCTCGTTGCAGCTCTAAGTTCTTTCTGGAATTCAACACTACAATTTCAATTGTCACTAGATATCTGAAGATTATAACAGCATCTCAAATCCAACACTCATTTCCAAATAAAAATAATCCCTCCTTTACCTGTAAGACAATTTCCCCTGTCCCAATTTTCTTTCTTTTTTTTTTTTAAGATTTATTTACTTATTTGACAGATAGAGAGAAAAAGGGAGAAGGAGAAAAGGAGAGGAGAGAGGAGAGAGGAGAGAGGGAGAGAGAGCAAGAGCGAGAGAAATTCTCTTTGCACTGGTTCACTCCCCCAAATGGCCACATTGGGGCTGGAGCCAGGCTGAAGCCAAGAGCCTCCTCTGCGTCTCTCACGTGGGTGCAGGGGCATCCTCTGCTGCCTTTCAAGGCATACTAGAGGAAGCTGGACTGGAAGTGGAGCAGCCGGGATTTGAACCAGCGTTGATATGGGATGTTGGCATTGCAGGTGGAGGCTTAACCTTCTATGCCACAGTGCCAGCCCCTGTCCCAATTTTCTTACAACTAGTTAATGGTATTACCATTCTGAAAAAAATCACAAAGGAGTGACATCACTAAAAACAGCAAAGTAGGGAACTCCAGGGATCTTACCAAAATGCAGTTATTGTGCTGGCAAATATTGTCAGAATCTATGTTTTTTAGAACCCTAGACATTTCAAACAATAAAAAACTTATGAAAAAACAAACAAAACCAAAAACTACAGAAAAAACTAGAGCAGGCTTAATACAGAAGAAGCTGCTGCTGCTCTGTAGTAAAGAGAGCACTACGGCATTTTGAATTCTCTGCCTACAATCCTGCACATTCCAAGTCAGTGGTGGCTGTGAAGAAGGCAACCTGGACTCCATTGTTAGGTGCAGCAATATAGACCTTATTCCTAAAGAACTGTAATTGTAGATTTCAACTTGTCTGGCAGGGTTCCTTAAAGGATCAGTGCAATAGCTTGCCTTGGCTTCAACATTCTCAGGGCTAGCCTATCTTCCTGGGAGGTTTCTGCCAAAATCTTTTAATTGATGCAGCAGCCTAGAGCAAGGAACAACAAATCAGACAATGAACAGAGAGATTAAAAGGCCTGGGAAAGATCCACCTCCCTGCTAATGTGCCTGGGAAAGCAGCGGAAGATGGCCCAAGTCCTTGGGGGCCTGCAACCCACAAGGGAGACTCAGATGGAGTTCCAGGTTCCTGGCTTCAGCCTGGCCCAGCCCCACAAGTTGTAACCATTAGGGGAGTCAACCAGTGGATGGGATCTCTTTCTTTTAAATAGATACATAAACCTTTAAAAAAAAATAAAAAGCCTAGGAAAGAAGGATCTATAGAGTAATTAATTAAGACTTTTTAATAAAGATTTTATTTATTTATTTGAAAGGCAGAGATACGGAGAGGCAGAGGCAGAGAGAGAGGTCTAATATCCGCTGGTTCACTCCCCAAATGGCCGCCAACAGCTGGAGCTGGGCCAGGAGCCAGGAGCTTCTTCCAGGTCTTCCACGTAGGTGCAGGGCCCAAGCACTTGGGCCATCTTCTAGCTTTCCCAGGCCATAGTAGAGAGCTGGATTGGAAGTGGAGCAGCCAAGACTCAAACCAGTGCCCATATGGGATGCTGGCACTACAGGCAGCAGCTTTACCCACTATGCACAGCGCTAGCCCCAATTAAGACTTTTAAAAAGATCCTATGTACCCCAGGAATCAAGAAGGAAAAACAAACAGCCAGAATTTGCCACATGCTCTGGAAATAACTGAGAAGAACCTAGGCTAACCTTCAGGTTATGATCAAACAGTAAGCGAAGGTTAAGTCAAAACTATAAATGGCTTCGCTTAGAATTTAAAAAGTACACCATGGCCGGCGCCGTGGCTCAACAGGCTAATCCTCCGCCTTGCGGCGCCGGCACACCGGGTTCTAGTCCCGGTCGGGGCACCGATTCTGTCCCGGTTGCCCCTCTTCCAGGCCAGCCCTCTGCTGTGGCCCAGGAGTGCAGTGGAGGATGGCCAAGGTGCTTGGGCCCTGCACACCATGGGGAGACCAGGAAAAGCACCTGGCTCCTGGCTCCTGCCATCGGACGAGCGCGGTGCGCCGGCCGCAGCGCGCCGGCCGCGGCGGCCATTGGAGGGTGAACCAATGGCAAAGGAAGACCTTTCTCTCTGTCTCTCTCTCTCACTGTCCACTCTGCCTGTAAAAAAAAAAAAAAAAAAAAGTACACCAACACAGAGCCAATCTGTAAAGACAGGAAGAATATGTTTTTTTCTTTTGGTAAAACTCTGTCAAAACATAGCTGAGGGGCTGGTGCTGTGGTGTAGCTGGTAAAGCCACTCCCTACGGTGCCAGCATCCCATATGCGCACCGGTTCGAGTCCCGTCTGCTTCACTTCAGATCAGCTCTCTGCTATGGCCTGGGAAAGCATCAGAAGATGGCCCAAGTGCTTGGACCCCTGCACCCACGTGGGAGACCTGGAAGAAGCTTCTGGCTCCTGGCTTCAGATCGGCACAGCTCTGGCTGTTGCAGCCAACTAGGGAGTGAACTATGGAAGACCTCTCTCTCGTTCTCTGCCTCTCCTTCTCTCTCTGTGTAACTCTTTCAAATAAATAAATAAATCTTAAAAAAAAAAATAGATAGCTGACTGCTAACCATATAGAGCACAGATTTCAAAGGCTACACATGATTAACATAGATCTCACAAAAATAGTTTAGAAACAATCACCAAGAGCCAGCGTTGTAGCACAGTGGTTTAAACACTATTTCTTTCTTTCTTTCTTTCTTTCTTTTTTTTTTAATTTTTGACAGGCAGAGTGGACAGTGAGAGAGACAGACAGAGAGAAAGGTCTTCCTTTGCCATTGGTTCACCCTCCAACGGCCGCCGCAGCCAGCGTGCTGCGACCGGCGCACTGCGCTCATCCGATGGCAGGAGCCAGGTGCTAGGTGCTTTTCCTGGTCTCCCATGGGGTGCAGGGCCCAAGCACTTGGGCCATCCTCCACTGCACTCCCGGGCCACAGCAGAGAGCTGGCCTGGAAGAGGGGCAACCGGGACAGAATCCAGCGCCCCAACCAGGACTAGAACCCGGTGTGCTGGCGCCGCAACTGGGAGTAGAACCCGGTGTGCCGGTGCCTCAAGGCGGAGGATTAGCCTGTTGAGCCACGGCACCGGCCCTAAACACTATTTCTAACACTGACATCCCATAACAGAATACTGGTTTTACTCCTGGATGCTTCATTTCTGATCCAGCTCCCTGCTAATGCACCTGGGAAATCAGCAGAAGACAGCTAACTTCTTGGGCCCCTATGTGGGAGACCCGGATGAAGTTCCAGGCTCCTGGCCTTGGATGGACCCAGCACTGGCTGTTGTGGCCATCTAGGGAGTGGCAGATCTTTCTCCCTGTCTCTCCCTGTCATATCACTCTACCTTTCAAAATAAATAAATAAATGAATAAGCCTTTCAGAAAAGAAAGAAAAAGTTGAACAAGCAAATACCTACCATCCAAAACAACAAGCAACAACAAAGAAAACAGAAGACTTGAGCAACATTATGAACCAACTAGATCTAACAGGCATATCTAAGCAAACAGCATTCTGCAGGATGTTAGGCAACAGAACAAGTCTCAATAAATCTGAGACAGCATTATTAAAAAAAAAAAAAAAAAAAGCCTTCTCGGACCACAACTGAATTAACCTAAAAACTAACAGAAAACTAGAAAATCCACAAACATGTGGAAAATAATCAGCATACTGAAATGACCACTGAGTCAAAGCAGAAACTACAGGTATGGAGAGAACTTTTAAGAACATACAAAAATATATAGGATGAAGAAAAAAGCAATGGAGAGAATTTTATGACTCTAAAAGATCGCAATAAAAAAGATTCAAGCCAACAATTTACAATTTATGGTATGACAAAAAATTAAACAATGAAATTTAAAGCATGTAGAAGGAAGGATATAATAAAAATAGCATAAATACACAAATAATAGTAAAACAGAATTAACAAAACCAAAACTTTGTTCTTCAAAATATCAGTGGGGCTAGTGTTGTAACATAGTGGGTAAAGCCACCACCTATGGAGCCGGCATCCAATATGGGCACCTAGTTCAAGTCCTGGTTACTCTACTTCCAATTCAGCTCCCTATTAATGTTCCTGGGAAAGTAGGGGAAGATGGCCCAAGTATTTAGGCCCCTACACCCATGTTGGGAGACCCGGAAGAAGCTCCTGGCTCCTGGCTTTGGACTGGCCCAGCTCTGGCTGTTGAGGCCATTTGGAGAGGTAAAGCAATGAATGGAAGATCTCTATCTCTCCCCATCTCTTTCTGTAACTCTGCATTTCAAACGAATAAACCTTTTAACAAAATAAAATATCAGCAAAACTGATAAATCTTTAGCTACACAGACTAAGAAAGAGACAGAAGGGTATGGACAGAAAGGTAGAACATCAGATAAAGAAAGAGAATTCAAATAATTAAAACCAGAAATGATAGGGCTGGAATCGGTTACAGTTGCTTCCAATACTGCCATCTCATATCAGAGTGCTGGTTCGAGTCCTGGTTGCTCAGCGTTCAATCCAGCTTCCTGCTAACGTACTTAAGAAGGCAGTGGATGACACCCCTAGTACTCTGGCCCCTGACATCCCTGTGGGAATTTCAGATAGAGTTCCTGATTCCTGGCCTAGCTCTTGCTGATGTGCCCATTCAAGGCATGAGCCAGTGGATGAAGGACCCACTGACCTCATCTGTCACACTACCTTTCAAATAAATAAATCTTAAAAACAAATCCGAAGGGGTTGGTGTTGTTGGCGCAGCAGGTAAGCTGCTGCCTATGATGCAGGCATCCTAAATGGGCACTGATTTGTGTCCCAGCTACTCTACTTCTTTCCAATTCCCTGTTAAAGTGCCTGGGAAAAGCAGTGGAAGATGACCCAAGTGTTTGGGCCCCTACCACCTCTGTGAGATACCTGGCTCCTGGCTTCAGCCTGGCGCAGTTCTGGCCGTTGCGGTCACTGGAGGAGTAAACCAGTGGATGGAAGCTTGCATATGCTCTCTCTCTCTTGTTCTCTCTCTCTCTTGAATAAATAAATCTTTTCAAAATACAGAATACAATAAAACCAAACCAGAAGTGAAGTGAGAATATCATTACAGATCTTATAGAAATTTTACAAGGATGCTAAAAAAATTTTTACAAACAACTGTTTGCCAACAAATTAGTTAGCTTAGATGAAAAAGATGAATTCCAAGAAACTCACAAACTACCAAAACTGACTACAGAAGAGAAAAACTTGAACAACTCTGTAGCATATACGATTGAACCAGTAATCAAAAATCTCAAAGCCCAAGACTACCAGGCTTCACAGGTGAATATAACCAATATTTAAAGACTTAATACTAATGTTTCTCAAACTTCTCTAAAAAGAAAAGAGGAGATTAGAGAAAACATTTCGTGAACTGTTCTATGAGGCCAGCATTAGCTCCAATACCAAAGCCACCAGAAGAAAATTAACAGGCCAATACTGCTTATAGATATACATCAAATCCTCAAAATCCAATCTATTCAAATCTGCACAGTAGTTAGGTTTGATAGTCACCACGAATACTGAGTTAGCAAATACTGAACAACTGCTCCTAGAACAAAAGGAGATAACACCTCTGGTTACTACACAATCAATCAGTATATGACCTTGTTTTCTGTGTTTCTCTTTAAAGACACTTTATCATAAATTGTGATTTATTAACCTGACAACTAACATTACTATAATTAGTGCCTGAATTTTTTTTTTCTGTAAGGCAAATCTTTATTCCTGTTTAGGAACAATAGACAACACTTCAACACATTTGGGAGCCATTTTAATGACAAAAAGGCAGAAAAATTCAAAGCACATGGTACTAAGACTGTAAAAAAGGATACTTGTTTACAGTACGAGAGCTGAAACAAGGTGGAACAACCTGTATCATCAAGTGACTCAAATTATTTGCCATTCTATGCATGTCCAAAGAAGCACCGAGGGTATCAATATAGAGTTCACAAACACATTTTAACAAGGAAGTAAATTCACAAATACAGAGTTCATGAAAAATAGGATCACCTATACTAGCAAACTGAATCCAAGAGCATTTTTTAAGGATTGTACAACATGACTAACTGGGATTTATGTAAGGGTGGTTCAACATATGAAAATCACTCAATATAATCTACCACATGAGCAGAATGGAGGGGGGAATGAACATCTGGTCTGATACAGAAAAAGCACTGAGCAAAATTAAAAACTCTTTCATAACACTCAGCAAACTAGAATTAAATGGAAACTGCCTCGAAATAGTAAAGGAGATTTACCAAAAAGTTACCTAAAAAAGCTTTACTCTTAAGGATGCCATTTCTTCTTCTTCTTCTTCTTTTTTTTTTTTTTTTTTGACAGGCAGAGTGGACAGTGTGAGAGAGAGAGTCAGAAAGGTCTTCCTTTGCAGTTGGTTCACCCACCAATGGCCGCTGCTGCACCACGCTGATCCAAAGGCAGGAGCCAGGTGCTTATCCTGGTCTCCCATGGGGTGCAGGGCCCAAGCACTTGGGCCATCCTCCACTGCACTCCCAGGCCACAGCAGAGAGCTGGCCTGGAAGAGGGGCAACCAGGACAGAATCTGGTGCCCCGACCAGGACTAGAACCCGGTATGCCAGTGCCACAAGGCAGAGGATTAGCCTATTGAGCCGCGGCGCCAGCCAGGATGCCACTTCTATTCAACATTGTATTGGAAGTGCCAGCCAGATCAATCAGGAAAGAAAAAGAAATAACAGGCATTTAAAGTAGAAAAGAAGTAATATAATCTTTATTTTACAGATGATATGATCTTACAGACCATCCTAAATAAAAAAAGCTCCACACACACACAAAAAAAATTTACTAAAGTTGTTAGATATAAGATCATACAAAAGTGAGTTGTATTTTTTTAGATTATCAATGAATACTCAAAAGAGAAAATGAAGAAAATTCCATTTATAATAACATTTTTAGGATAAAATACACAGAAATAAATATAACGAAAGAATAACATTTGTACACTAAATATTACAAAATATTTCTGAAAAATTAAAGACAATCTAAATAAATGAAATTATAGTCTATGTTACATGGCAATGCCATTCAAACTGATACACAGATTCAATGCAAACCTTACCACAGTTCAAATGCCACATTGACTGGTCTAATCTTCCAATAAATACAGCTGCAATCACATGACACTAGTATTCAAAAGTCAACAGTGGCTCCTCATTGCCTATCAAATCAAGAGAAACAGACTATCTAGAATCTACTGTTGTCTCTGGAATCTAGTCTTCCTTCTCAGGTTTACAGTATAGACTATTTAAAAAAGGCATAGACCCTAAATCAGACTTTGGGTTCAAATCCCATCCTACCACTTATCAGATATGGAATCTTAAGACATTTCACTTTTCTGAGTTTATAAATAAAGAAAGTACCACTTACTTTAAAAAAGTTATACTTGAGTAAATAGCAAAATTATACAGTAAATATTAAATAAAAACATCTTTTTACAATGCTGTAAATTTTAATAAATGACCCTGATTTTTAATAAAAATTGGATATTTTGCATCTCCCAAATGTTTCTAACTTCATGAGTTAATTTACCTCGTTGGCTAATTTCTTCCTAAAACCTGTCTCTCAAAAATCTAACCATTCAGAGGAAGGAGTGTGCTGTAGCATCTCTCAAAAATCTAACCAGCAGCGCTGCCATCCCATATGGGTGGCCAGTTCATGCCCTAGCTGCTATTCTGATCCAGCTCTTTGCTATGGCCTGGGAAAGCAGTAGGGGACTACCCAAGTGTGTGGGCCCCCGCATTTGCGTGGGAAGACCCAGAAGCTCCTGGCTCCAGATCAGTTCAGCTTCGGCTCAACTTCACCCATTGAGGCCATCTGGGGAGTGAACCAGCAGATGGACTGACCTTTCTCTCTATCTCTCCCTTTCTCTACTGGTAACTCTACTTCTCAAGTAAATAAATAAAAATCTAAAAAAAAAGGCTGGCACCGTGGCTCAACAGGCTAATCCTCCGCCTTGAGGTGCCAGCACACCAGCTTCTAGTCCCGGTTGGGGCACCAGATTCTGTCCTGGTTGCCCCTCTTCCAGGCCAGCTCTCTGCTGTGGCCTGGGAGTGCAGTGGAGGATGGCCCAAGTGCTTGGGCCCTGCACCCCATGGGAGACCAGGAAAAGCACCTGGCACCTGGCTCCTGCCATCGGATGAGCGCAGTGTGCCAGCCGCAGCACGCCGGCCGTGGCGGCCATTGGAGGGTGAACCAACGGCAAAGGAAGACCTTTCTCTCTGTCTCTCTCTCTCACTGTCCACTCTGCCTGTCAAAAAAAAAAAAAATCTAACCATTCAAAAAATATTTCAAGTAATAATTTTATTAATTCTACCGCTCTGTTCCACATCCTTCATTTCTCACCCCCAGCCCCAATAATGTATAAGCTCTCATCTAATACCTTGTAGGAGGGTGCTTCAAAACGTTCATGGAAAATAGAATTCAAAGATTTTTTAAGACTTCTTATATGGATTTCAAAATTATTTGCACCAAAATAACTATTTTTCATTCCATTTTCCAGGCTTTTAAAAGTCCCCTTGTACTTCTGAGGTATCCGTATTACCTCTTTGCCTGGGTTTGTTTGTTTATTTATTTATTTTATTTTATTTATTTATTTTAAAAGAAAGAGTTCCTATCCATTAGTTCATTCCCTAAATGCCCAAAATAGCCAGGTCCTATCCCCAGTGCAGAAACTGTGAACTGGAAACTCAATCCAGGTCTCCCAAGTGAGTACAGGAATCCAAATACTTGAGCCATCACTACAGCCTCCTAGGGTCTACATCAACAGAAACTTGGAGTCAGGGGCTAGAGTTGAGCTTCATTCCCAAATACTCTGATATGGGACACAGGAGTTTTAACTGGCACATTAACCATTAAGCTCAATGTCTACCTTTTGTATTTGTCTTCTAAGTCTATTTGCTAGTACATAGGATACAAGAGAGGAATGATCTGTCTCCTTCATTTTTTGCATTTCCTATACCATTCAAAACTGTATATGTAGCAGAAATCCAGTAAAAATTTTCTAAACTGAGAAAAACTGAGCACTGACATAAACAAATATAATAAAATCTTTTTGATCTAAAAACAGACTAATTTCAAAATTTCATTCTGAAAAAGGTCTAAAATTATAAATTATAAAAAAAGTAAAGAATTTTTACACAGACCCAACAATTAAACTCCCAAGTGAGAAGACACAAAACATTCAATTTTGATTTTAGAAGCCAGAAATATTTAAGGGAAATATGTGTTTTCTATGCAACCCGAAGTCCTCTATATTCTCTCTTCTAAGCATTTCTTCAATGTCTTACTTGTTTCCCTGACAGAGATACTATGTAACTAATGCTGCAGTCATTATCCACCTCCTTAGAATTACCAAAAAAAAAAAAAATTTTTTTTCCCCCAAAACATTAATTTCTTTTTATTTATTTGGAAAGCAGAGTGAAAGAGAGAGTGGGAGAGACAGAGATCTTTCATCCATTCGTTCAAAGGGTTAGGGCTGGGATGGGCTAAAGACAGAAGCCTGGAATTCCAACCAGGTCTCCCACGTGGATAGCAAGGCTCCAGTACTTGGGCCATCTTCTGATGCCACCCCAGGCACATTAGCAGGGAACTGGATCAGAAACGAAGCAACCAAGACTGAAACCACTGCTCTAACATGAGATGCTGGCATTGCAAGCAATAGTTTAACCTACTGGATCACAACACTGGCCCCAAAACCATACTCTTATTATTCTTGGTAAATATTTTTACTATAACACTTAACGCTCTGTGTGCCAGTATTTGCTTCTCATGAAACTAAACACCATGTTTTCAATTACTTATTTATTCTCAGTGCCTGGCCTGTATTAAATGTTCTATTTAAGATTACAATGTGAATGACTGAACAAATGCACACATGGTAGGTAGGCTGTATCATTCCCATTTACAACTCTTTGAGAAGGGCCTACTTTATTGCCCTTTGTTTGTATTACTAGAAAATGGCCTTTTCAATTTCCTGCTATCAATGCCAGCAGATGCAAAGTACTTTACCAAGTTATATAAACATTAAGCATTAATATCTCATTTCTCAATTATGTTGTAACCAGCAACAACTACATCCTTTCATAACAGGTATCCCTCAGATCAACTTATCTTTTCTAAATTCTTCTTTAATTCATTCAGGTTTCTGTAATAAAAATACCATAAACTGGGTAAAGTGTAACTAACACTAACTAATTTCTCATAGATCTAGAGGCTGGGAAGTCCAAGCTCAAAGTACCAACAGATTGTGTCTGGAAAAGGCCAATTCTTCATGGATAGCAAATTTTACCTCTCAAATGGTAAAAGGAACAAGCAAGATCCCTTGGGCCTCTTTTATAAGGCAACTAATCCCATCTATGAGGGCTCAACTTTCAAGATTTAGTCACTTCTCAAAGACCTTAACCTATTAATACTATCACAGTGATTAGGTTTCAGTCTATGAAGTTTGGGGGCACTTTCAGACCACTGCCTTTCTTGACTTCGCAGTTCACCACATCATCTAATCTAAATTAGTCCTTTTTGCTTCAAACCCTTCTAATCCATTGCTTGATTCTAATTCTCTCTCTACTCTTTGGTCATAAAAGTCATTCCATAAAAACTTTGACAAGAAGTAAGCTTAAATTTTAATTCTGCTCCTGGTTGTACAATCTTGGTTATTCAGTTATTTAACCTCTAATTTCCTTGTCTGTGAAATAGAGGTCTACAGTAAGTACTTACCTCATAACATTTTTGGGGAAAAAACTTAAGTATATGTAAAGCACTTAACACAGTTCAAAGTAAAATACGGAGCAGGCACTCAATCAATGGCAGTTGTTACTTTCCTACCTCTTAGTGCTTCTGGTATTCAATTTAATTACCTGAACCTTGGTTATCTTATATAGCTGGATCTGACTGTGGAGTTAAGAGGGAAATTCTCAGATCTAAGCACTGAGGAAGTATACAACTCTGAGGCAGACATTAGCTTTGTTCCAGAAGAGTTAGTACAACTTTCAATCTTCTCATTTCCACTGGTTTTACTTTTCTCTTCCTACAGCACCACATTTTAAGCAAAATAATGCATTATTAACCTTCTCAAAAGTTTAAGAACATGGTTAAGCATTCTGAACATTCTGTCTTTGTGTGATATCTGTCCTCTTCCTGACACAAATCTCTGTACCCATAACTACTCTTTATGCAACTTGGCTTGCAAATTCTTGATATACTGGATGTCAATGTTTGGAAGCATTCGAGTTTCTCAATATCATCATTAAAGGGTATCTATCCAAAGTGAATAACTACATCATAGTTTTTTTGGCCCCAGCACATACAAGAGGGAGCTTACTACATCCCTTCACTTGAGCATCCCACAAACTTGAACCAATGCCACCATGGACTGTGCTGAGACTTCCCCACCTACATTACCCAGCAGCTTTTCCTCAGTCTTTCACTCATGTCAACTGTTGCCAAGATAAGTTCTCAGCATTTTTTTCAACTTCTTTAAAAACTTCATGCAACATTTTATATTAATGCCTGTTCCTATATATCTTATTTATATCTCGATTTTAAACTTTCAAATATTCTGTGAATCTAATGTATTATGTTAAATTTTCCAGTATTAGTCTTCCCTACTTTTTAAGCATGTCATTTCCCCTTCATCTGAATGACTGAATAATGGAAAATAGAATGAGCACCAAGAAAGTACTACTACCTCTTCTAATTGCTTATTGAACAATACTTCTGCTCTTATGTGCTTCCTCAAAACCAATTTCTCCCTAACAGATTCCCCCAACTCTTATGACATACACATGACCATCTATTTTCACCAGGACCATAAAACTTTTAGAGTTAGAAGGGACTTTCCAGGATCATCTAGTCTTACTCAACCTCTCAGAAAATCAGGAAGGTTTAATTATATACCCTAGGTCATAAGGCTGGTTAATGGTATTTCAGAAAAAAGAACTAAGGAATTCTAAAACCAAATATATGGTATTCTTTCCATTATAGGTTATTTGAATTTTTGTATTTTCACCTGTTTATTTCATCTGCACATATTATTTTTTATTATTTTGTTTTATCTAAAACACTGGGCAATTTTGTTTTCAAGGGTATTCTGGCTATTAAACAAGATGTACCATATCCTTTTTTTCTCTATTTTTTTAAGTCCATTTGAGGAGTAGATTAACAAATAGCCTCGCCTTGTCTCTCTGATGAGCTACCTGTCAAGAGATGTATAAACTTTGGTGTGTTACAAGAACTCAAGAAAGGAATGATATGGCTACAAATCTCAAACCCTGACCCTCAGTATAAAAATGTACTTAAGGTTAACTATCAATTCCATAAGATCAGTAGAGAAAATGTAAATTTTATCATTGCATTGTTAAGATGAAATATATTGAATCTCTGTATTGGTGATACAACATACTCTTTTCACCCTCTTTTTTTATTACTCCGATCTTCGCTTGTAGTAGGCACTCAATAAAAAATGGCTGATCAGCAAATGAATAAACCAATAAATCTCTAAAAGGAAAGATCACTCAAAAAATGGAAATGCAAAGATCTGACTTAATAACACTCCAAAGAGTAAACTGAAGTTAAGAGACATATTCCAGAGGGACTCACTTAAACAACAAAGCTAACTAAATAAATAAATGTTCACATTGTAGTCACTTTTTGTTTGTTTTTTAGAGAAAGTGGTTACTCTTTTTTTTGTTTTGTACTTTTCTCTGTAATCTCTCACCAGGTAACTCTTGTATCCTCAGGCTCTTCGTACATAAAAAAATCTTGCACAACAATTCCTCTGCTCATTTTTCTAGAAACACCAATATTCAAGATCAAATCAAACTCAGTATAAGATCATAAAAAGTCATCAGTAGACATATGGATTAGACTCTTCTAATATTAGACTCTTCAGTATTTTACTAGTGCTTTCCATTAAATATTATTCTTTATACGGTTACTCTAAGTGAAAAGTAATAAAGCAATATCATGTTAACTCAGAAGTCAAAGATGAAGGAGTTTGCTCACCTAATTATTTTTTTCTAACGTTTTTAATTGTTTACCATTGATTTCACTTCAAATGTTTGTGCTAAGCTGAAAATTATTGAACTAGAACTGTATGAAACCCAAACATTTTTATCCTTTCCTAAAGTGTTATTTAAATATCATACTCATTTAAAAATTATCTTACGCAGTTAAACTAATGTTATTTGATACATGATCAATAATTTAGCTTGTATGAAACAACACAAAAGCACTAGCTTATAAAAACTGAACAAGTTCTCTCTAAGGTTTCCCTTTAAATTCACAAAAAGGAAAAATTTAATCCAAAAACTGTAATAAGAAAACTACAGATTTAATAAACAGAATAACTTACTGAAAAAGTCTTTAAAGACGTTTAGCCATTCCATTTTGAATACAAATTCTGTGTTCTCTTTTGTAAGCTTGTTAACAGCTCAGGATAATTCTCAGGGAGCTTCCTGGTCTGTTCTGCAACACTGAAACTTCCCACACCCAATCCATGTGACCTGGCCCACACCCAAGCAATAGAAAGTTTTTCTGAAGCTTCTCTTTCCAAAACTTTTTTCCCCATAAACTATAACAGAATCTGTAAAATAAGTAAATCATAATGGTCAAAAAAGTAACCTATTCTTCAGACTTATTTTAGAAGGAGTTTTAAAGCCTATACATTTCCTAACACTTAAAAATATACTATTGCATTCATTTTTCCTTTTCCTAAGCTTTCAAACAATGTCTCCACCAACACAATCACTGTGAAACAAACCCATTAAATGAGACATTTGAGTTACCAAAAAGAGATGCAGAAATACTAAGGAAAAGAAGGTTATCTAATGCACAAGTTGGATTTACATCATTATACTATCTAACTATATACTACCAATATTTCCAAGCACCCAGAAATAAAGGTAGTAATAACCGTAGTATTGTAATAAAGTTAACAGAGATTTCTTAAGTCTTACAGAGATAAACCTTGCTAAAACTGTCTCAATAGCAGAAAATAAGGAACATTTCCTAGTAATATTAATAATTCTAATTAACTTTCAGATTTATATACAATATCTAAAACTGGCATATTTGTCCTGTTTGCTCTAAGATTTTTGTAACTACAATCACATCTTCTCTAATGCAGACACCAGCATCCTATTAAAAACAAACAGGGGCAGAGGTTTGGAATAGCAGTTATTTGAGACACCAGCATCCCTTACCAGAGTACCTGGGTTTGAGTCTCAGCTCTGCTTCTGTATACTCTTGGAGGCAACAAGTCAAGGACCCTGCCACCCACATGGGAAACCCAGAACGAGTTCCTGGCTCCCAGCTTCAGCCGGGTTCTGTTCACAATGAGGAGTGAAGCGTAAGCAGTAAACCAGCAAATTGGTAATCTCTGTCTCTTATGTTTTTTTTCTCTTGCTTGCAAATAAATTTTTAAAAACAAATTAAAAAGGAACAAAAACTCTATATAGATATGCCTAGTACTCTCTCTGCATTCATCACTATGAGTTATACTTTCTTGAAAGAAGCTACCTTGCTCTCCTTCAATACTTTTCATCAACATGCTTTCAATAAATGTTCAGTATTTACAAAAGCAGAAATATTCTTAGTTCTAACACTGGTCTCTTCAACTATGTAAAGAAAATCACATTCCGATTTGCCTTCCATTTAAAAACTAATGGTCCTGGCTGGCGTCACGACTCACTAGGCTAATCCTGCACCTGCAGCGCCGGCACACTGGGTTCTAGTTCTGGTCAGGGCACCAGATTCTGTCCTGGTTGCCCCTCTTCCTGTCCAGCTCTCTGCTGTGGCCTGGGAGGGCAGTGGAGGATGACCCAAGTGCTTGGGCCCTGCACCCGCATGGGAGACCAGGAGAAGCACCTGGCTCCTGGCTTTGGATCAGCATGGTGCACCAGCCGCAGCGGCCACAGAGGGGTGAACCCACAGAAAAGGAAGACCTTTCTCTCTGTCTCTCCCTCTCATTGTCTAACTCTGCCTGTCGAAACAAACAAACAAACAAAACTAATGGTCCTGTTTGCAAAAAATTAGAATCTAAAAAACATTATCCCAACAGTTAAATAGCTCAGCAACAACAACTACCAATTTATCTTTAAAACAATGTAAACGCTTTAGCTCAGAAACTAATATTCTAATACTTTATTTACTACTGTGAAGTACACTATATTTTAGTTTTTGGTGTTTTCTGATAGTTAAAAACAGTACTTATCTTTTATTGCTGATAAATTTCTAGAGTAACAATAATATTAACAACAAGCACATCAATTATATTTCATACTTGTCAATAATGCTACATTTTCCCCAAACTATCACTGTAAGGAGAAATTTTACTTTCCTTCTACATAAAGACAAAGAATCATTAATCAACAGCATGTTTGCCTGAATACCAAAAATGAAATTCTGTCCCTCCCAATTCCTTCCTGTCAGTTCAGGATAATTTCTTTTTCTTTTTCTTTTTTTTTTTTTTAAAGAGGCCAGTCCTCACACATGCATATTTCCTTCCTACCAGCTCAATGGAGCCCAATGTGAAGCAAGCTCCACTGTCTCTGGCACTCATGGAAGGTCAGTAAAAACAGAAAGAAAAACAAAACAACTTTATAGTTAAATAAGGGGGGGGGGGATCCAAAAACAAAATAGAAAAGAGATCAGTTCTATAGATACATTCCACAGCTTAAAAACTCTTTCATCAAATAGAAGAGTAGACTGATAGTTTGTTTTTTTAAAGTTCAAAATGTAAGCCATTAAACAAATTAAAATTTAACAATATGCCATGTGAAACAAAATTGCCTTGATGATAAAAAAGGTAATTTTGCATCTTACTCATTTTTCCCCCACATCAATTAGAGGCAGAATTTGCCTGGAAGTCAAAACTCAAAAAAAAGGTACTCATAACTCAAGAAGTCCCTGCTATGAAGTCAAATTTAGTTCTGTGCATTAGAATCCCTCTAATGAACACATCTGGGCCCAGATTTACAGCAACTACTTGCTAACACATATGACCTTGACTTTTACTGGTGTCTGGCTTGAAAATCTGCTATAAACCAAATCTACCCAGCCAAGCTGAAATTCCAGTCCTGCCCCTTTCAAGTCTGCCCACTGCTGTCAGAAATCTGTATGAAGAACTGAGTAGGAATTAAGTTCCAGAATCCACTTAAAACAAATTAGCTGTTTTTAACACAAGACTAACTTACCTAAAGTATCCTTAAGGTTTTTTACAATAGATGCTTTCCGAGCACTGTTTTTCCTTTCCACATAGTTAGAAGGCACAAAACCTGTTTTATTCATGGAATTTCTAACTCTCCACCAGGACTTAGAGTCATCCAGAAGCCATAATCTCTCATTCTTCTTGATGTCCAGCTCTTGTTCTTGTTGGGCCACATAGTCAAATTTGGCTACTACCACCACTTCTTCTGCCATCTTTCAGCAGCTTCAGCACTGTAAACACACAGGAAGTATTTTTATTTAAGATTGGAGTGGTAGTGGTGCACGTACTTTTCAAAATGAAACACCTAAAAATCTAAGGATACTAAAATAATAAAAGTAAAAATATAGGAAAAAATAGATTAGCAAATACTAATTTTAAAAAGTTGATATTGCTACATTACATGACATAGTGACATTAGGGCAAAAACCATTACTACCAATAAAGTCTACTACATAATGATAAAAGTTTCTACTCAATACATAAGAAATAAACTTTTATGTACTCAGTAACACTGCTCCAAAATAGACTAGCATAACCACAAGGAGAAATGAACAAATCCATTATCACAGAGGATAATTTTTAACACATTTCTCTCAGTTAATAAAATAAACAAAAAAATAAAAATATTAGCAAAGCTAAAAAACAACTGTTATCACAACCAGTAACTTTAATCTAATAGATATATACAGAATATTACATCCAAACAGAAGAATACAAATACAACACATATAAAAACTGATAAAATGTTAGGCCATAAAGGAAATCTCAACAACTTTCATATAACTGCTATTTTACAATCATATTCTCTTATAATATACAAATAGCTTTTCAAAAATCACGTTTGAAAAAGTCAAAACTCCTGAGTCTAAGAAGAAATCATATGAAATAATGAAAATACTTATAAGTAAATGATAATAAAAAAGACTATACATGCAACCTTGTGTGATGAGGAAAAAGAAGGATACTAAGGGAGTTTTTTTTTTTTTTATTGTTGCATTGGAAAATAAGAGGCAAATAAAAATGTACTAGGGCTGGTGCTTTGGCACAGTGGGTTAAGCTGCTGCCTATGTTGGCATCCCACATAGGTGCTAGTTCAAGTCTCGGAGGCTCCACTTGTGATCCAGTTCCCTACTAATGTGTTTGGAAAGCAGTGGAAAATGGCCCAAATGCTCCAGCCCCTGGCACCCATGCAGAGACACAGATGAAGCTCCTGGCTCTTGGCTGTGGCCTGGTCCAGCCCAGACTACTGCAGCCATTTGGAAAGTGAACCAATGGATTAAGCTCTCTCTCTAACTTTGTCTTTCAATTAAATAAATAGATCTTTTCTAAAAATTAATATACTGAGTGTCTTATCTTTTTTTAAAGATTTATTTATGGAGCCGGGCTGTGGTGTAGCAGTTAAAGCTGCAACATGTAGTACTAGCATCACATATGGGCGCCAGTTCAAGTCCCAGATGCTCCACTTCTGATCTAGCTCTCTGCTATGGCCTGGGAAAGCAGTGGAGGATGACCCAGGTCCTTGGGCCCCTGCACCCGCATGGGAGACCAGGAGGAAGCACCTGGCTCCTGGCTTCGGATCTCTCTCTTTTTGCCTCTGCCTCTCTGTAATTCTGCCTTTGAAAATTATTTATTTGAGAGGCAGAGTTAGGGAGAGACAGAGAGAGGTCTTCCATTTGCTGGTTCACACTCTCCAGATAGTTGCAACTGCTGGAGCCGGGCTGATGGGAAGCCAGGAGCTTGTTCCATGTCTTCCATGTGGGTGTGATATGGGACTGGTCAAGGAGTTAGATTAGCTTCATGAGCTGGCAGCTGCACCTCCTTTGCTCTATGTTGTCATGTTCACCTATCTATCAATCTGAGGACCCCTCCCCAGGAAGTACATACTCTTATCTGAGAGGTAGGGGTGGTACCATGCAAACACTTCCATTTTTCTAAAGAACATAAAATGCTAAGAAGAACAGAAATGTGTTCTCTTCTTCTCACGGACTCAAAGAACAGAGTAGGCCATAATCCTTTTCTTTGGCCCACTTTCCCAAAATAAAGCCCTAATGAGTATGTTTTTCCTATTTTGTAAATAAATATCATACTTTATGCTGTGTTTGGGCCTGTACTTAGAATTTTCTTCTCTAGATAAAAGACAAGAGTCTGGAAAATTAATTTAGGCCCAACCCAGCCCATAGCAGGTGCAGGGGCCCAAGACTGTGACCATCTTTCACTGCTTTCCCAGGCCATTTGCAGGGAACTGGATTGGAAGTAGTGCAGCCAAGACTAGAACTGGTGCTCATATGAGATATAGGTGCTGCAGACTGAGGCACTATGAGCATCTATCTTAAATCATTAAATCTCAAGTTTTCAAATCTGCAAATATTTCAGTAATACTTATTTCAAAGTTACCTAAAGTGGTATATTTATGGCTTAAGTCGTTATGGGTGTTCTATATGTAGGATGATATGATACAATGGATTAAGCAATTAGAAAACTGGGACGGGCGCCGCAGCTCAATAAGCTAATCCTCTGCCTTGCAGTGCCCCGGCACACGGGGTTCTAGTCCCGGTCGGGGCACCGGATTCTGTCCCGGTTGCCCCTCTTCCAGGCCAGCTCTCTGCTGTGGCCAGGGAGTGCAGTGAAGGATGGCCCAAGTGCTTGGCCCCTGCACCCGATTGGAGACCAGGAGAAGCACCTGGCTCCTGCCTTCGGATTATCGCAGAGCACCGTCCACAGCGGCCATTGGAGGGTGAACCAACGGCAAAAGGAAGACCTTTCTCTCTGTCTCTCTCACTGTCCACTCTGCCTGGCCAAAAAAAAAAAAAAAAAAAAAAAAAAAAACCTGGAAGAATTGAAAGGAAAGCAGAAAAGGGGAAATAATAAAAAATAAAAGCAGAAATTACTGAAACAGAAAATACATAGGAGGCCAGTGCTGTGGCGTAATAGTTTAAGCCCCTGGCTGTGGTGCCAGTATCAATATGGATGCACATTTGAGTCCTGGCTACTTCATTTCTGATCCAGTTCTCCATCATAGCTTGGGAAATTAGTAGAAGACGGTCCAAGTCCTTGGGTCACTGCACCCACATGGGAGACCTGGAAGAAACTCCAGGCTTCTAGCTTTGGATCTGCCCAGCTCCAGCTGTTTTGGCCGTTTGGTGAGTGAGTCAGTGGATGGAAGACCCCCTCCCTCTGTCTCTCCCGAACTCTGCCTCTAAAATAAATAAATAAATCTTTGTGTACACACACACACCAGAAAGGTTCCATTAAAAGAAGTCACACCCAAATACCAGTAATGAAACAGTATCACAATTTATAAATGCCGCAGTTACAAAAAGCATGGCAATATAATAAATATACATTATCAATAAATTTGAAAACAGCTAGAATACCACAAATTTATAGAAAAGTAAAATAAGGAAAGCAATCAAATTTAGTATGTCATTAAGAAATCTTCCCATAGTATAAATATTAGCACAAGAAGGTTTTATAGGCAAGTTCTCTTAAAATTCAAGGAATACACGGTGCTCCTTGAAAAGTTCATGAAAAATGACCATTAAAAAGTTACTTATGGGGCTAGCACTGTGGTGTAGTAGGCTAACCCTCCGGCTGCAGTGCTTGCACCCCATATGGACACCCCATATGGTTCAAGTCCTGGCTATTCCACTTCCAATCCAGCTCTCTGCTTAACGGCCTGGGAAAGCAGTGGAGAATGGCCCAAGTGTTTGGGTCCCTACACCTGCATTGGAGACCTGAAGGAAGCTCCTGGCTCCAAGATTTGAGTCAGCCCAGCTCCAGCCATTGCAAGCCATTTGCTAGTTGGAAGGCCTTTCTCTCTGTCTCTCCCTCCCTCTAGAACTCTCAAATAAATAAATAAAAATCTAAAAAAAAAGTTATTTACACATTTAAAATATTTTTGCATCAAAATAAACTTATCTTTCAATTCCATTTTTCATGAATCTTTTGAAAAATCTTTATAATTTCAATTTAAACTCTTAGAACAAAGGAGGAGAACTTACAAATCAATTAACCTCATTCCTGAATCTAGATCAGCTCTGTGCTTTTTTCAGAATGATTATCCTAGTGAACAGCCATCCCTAGTTCAGATTTATTTTACTTACTTGAAAGGCAGAATGACAGAGGAGAGAGAGCTTACACCCATAAATTCATTCCTCAAATGGCCAAAATGGTCTGGTCTGGGCTAGGCCAAATCCAGGAACCTAGAATTGCACTTGGGTCCCCCATGAGGGAGGCTGGGGTCCAAATACTTAGGCCATTTTCTGCTGCCTTCTCAAGTGCATTAGCAGGGAGCTAGATCGGAAGCAGAGCAGCTGGGATTCAAATCAGCACTCAGACATGGAATGCCAGCACCACAAGCAGCAGCTTAACCCAACATATCACAAAGCCGGCCTCACAAATTTAGCTTTTTATCTTCGATATTGAGCAGCAGTTTCTTTCCCCAACAATGAAGCAAGCTCTTCACGACTATCAGGGAAAGACATTTAACTCAGAATCTTACATCCACTAATATTCAAGTATGTAAGCAAGGTAAAATACATTTTGGAAGCATGAAAAGCCTCACAAGGTGTCACACACTATTTACCTGTTCTGAGTAATGACATGCCCTGCATCAAAATAACTAATACTTAAAAAAAGAGAGAATGATGTATTCAAGAAACAATGATCAACAGAAATTAAAAAAAAGTATTTGTGTTCTTACAACTTTTATGTTTGAAATTATTTAAAAATAAAGTTATAACCAAGTCTAAACATGACTGGCATACGATGTAAAAACAATGAATGATAGCCTTTGTGAGGCACTCGAAAGCTAGAAGCAAAGAGATTTTTCTTGGGGATAACTGAGCATTGACTATGATTCCGTCCCTGTGTCTCCAGCACTCACCTCCCCAGTTAATTCATAAGCTGAAAACGAAATTTAATTTTGGGTCCCAAAGAAACTTATTCTGAAACTTTACAACTCAATTTTAAGATCTATCAAACGGGCCAGCGCTGTGGCGCAGCAGGTTAATGCCCTGGCTTGAAGCGCCAGCATCCCATATGAGCGCCGGTTCAAGACCCGGCTGCTCCACTTCCGATCCAGCTCTCTGCTATGGCCTGGGAAAGCAGCAGAGGATGGCCCAAGTCCTGGGGCCCCTGCACCCATGTGGGAGACCACGAAGAAGCTCCTGGCTCCTGGCTTCAGATCAGCCCAGCTCTGGCCGTTGCGCCAATTAGGGAGTGACCGACCCATCGGATGGAAGACCCCTCTGTCTCGCTCTCTCTGTAAATCTTTCAAATAAATAAATCTTTAAAAAAAAAAAAAAAGATCTATCAAAAAACATGTAAAACTGGCAACAAATATTTTGGAAAAAAGTAAGAGTTTGTATAATGACATTGTAGTGTGTATACCAAGCATTCATTTTCTCTTTTCCTAGCTGAATCCAATTATCCTTCTGGTCTCCTTGCAACCATTATTTTAGCTATGTAACTTGTTTGATTAACTCTAGCTTCAAAGTCCTATCTACATAAATCAAAGCCCTACTTTCACAACAGAATCATTTATGAAACTTCTAAAAAATACAGGTGCTTGGGCCTCTAATTCAGAGACTATAATCAGTGCCTCTAATTCAAAGATTATAATCAGTGTAAAGTTTCAATCAGGTATTAGTTTTTTTAAAAAACCACCCAAGTGCTCTAATGTACAGGTACGCTTGAAAACCCACAGGCCAATCATGACAACATTCCACTTGCTAGACTGGCCCAGTTAACCTGTTAAGGCCAATGTGATGCAATGTATGCTAAGAAATTCAGGGAAAAGTTGACTGGCTCTGAAGAAACGAGATTATTGGTGACTTTTGCTAAGGACAGAGAGACATGAGGTCTGGAACCAGCTGAGGATAGAACCGGTAAGTGAAATGAGATATGCTGGAAAATAGTACCAAGGTTGCTAAAATAAGCACTGATGCCCGATCCCTGAATCTCTACAATTCCTTGAACCAATACATTTCTTTATTGTGTAAAACAGCTGTTTTTTAAAAATTTTCAGTTGAAAGTTCTCAATGTAGGCAAAATTACTCCAGAAGATATAAAAATGTACTAAAAATGCTGAGGTGATTTAAAAGGACATGATACTTGCACGAAAACAAATGACCAACAGACTATAGACTGACGTCCAGGAAGCAGATATACCCATATACAGGTGGCTTTAGAAGCTCTCATGTGCGATAAACAAGCTAAGTTCTAATTTAGGTCTCTTTGAAATAAGAGTATTTCAAAGCACTGGTGATACAGAATCTGAATACATTTTTTTTTAAAATTATTGGAAAGGCAGAATGAAAGAAAGGAGAGTGCATGTGTACACATATGAGAGAGAGAGCAAGAGAGAGAGAGACAGACAGTGGGAGGGAGAGAAGTAGGGTTATCTTCCATCCACCAGTAATGCCTCCAAAGCCAGAGCTAAGCCAGGTGGAAGCCAGGAACCTAGAACTCCAGCCACCCCCCTCATAGGTGGCAGAAACCAATATACTTTGGCCTTGATTTGTTGCCTTCCCAGGTGCAACAGCAGGAAGCTGGACTGGAAGTGGAGTAACAGTGGGACTCAAACTGCTACTATAGGATGCAGGCATTGCAAACGGTGGCTTAACGTGCTGTGCAACATTGCCTGCCCCAGAGTTAAAAACATTTTTGTTACTTTATTTTTATTTATTTGAAAGCCAGAGAGACAGAGGAAGAGAGAGAGAGACTGACAGAGATAAAGCCAGGAGTCCAGAATATTATCCAGATCTTCACCAGAGGTAGCAGAGAAACAAGACTGAAGTCATCCATTACTTGCTGCCTCCTCCTAGTATACATACTAGTAGAAACCCACAATCAGGAGTAGAGACAGATTTAAATCCAGTAACTCCCATGCAGGATGCAGGCATCTCAGGGGTGTCTTCTCTTATGCATCCGTCATCTGCCTTAAGATTTTTGTCTATTTTTCTGCCAAATACTTAACACTGGTCCCACTTAGAACTAATTAAAAAGCAATTAATTTTTGTAGTGACATCTTTTAAGAAGTCTTTCCAAAGCAATCAATTCAGTTTTCACACACACACACAAATTATTTGTTTATAAAATATATAAAATATAATAAGAGGCACCACTTAAATCTGAATCTTGGTAAGTAGATTAAATTCAACTGGTAGGAATGGAAATGTGCCAATGATACCAGGTTGCAGGCTTCATAACAGAAATGAGTAGACTTAATTAACCAGGCAAATTCGTTAAGTAACTTGTAACCTGTGTAAATATAAACATGCAAAAATATGATAATTTGGTTTATGATGGGTAGCAAAACAAACTATTCAAGAATGAGTTATTCAGTAACTGATACCAGGACAACTGGTTATCCTTTGGGAAAAAAGTCCTACCTCACAGAGCATAAAAAAGTAAATTAGATTTCTGAGGAAGACAGAAGATCTGTCCTTTCCCTATTCCTCTAGTAAGTATAACTAAAGACCATGAACATCACATGTAAAACAAACAGAAGAAAACTGAGGGGCTGGGGTTGTGACAAAGCTGATAAAGCAGCAGCTCAAAATGTCAGCATCCCATATGGGAGCTGGTTTGTGTCCTTGCTACTCCACTTCTGACCCAGCTCTCTAATGGCTTGGGGAAAACAGCAGCAGATGGCCCAAAGTGCTTGGGCCCCTGCCACCCATGTAAATGACACAGAGGAAGCTCCTGGCTCCTATCTTCAGCCAGGCTCAACCTACTTCTTCCACCCCAATCCTGACTTTCAAATAAATAAAAATATAATTCTGAAAGACAAAGAGAAGGTGACAACTCAGATGGGGACCTCAGGACTCCAAGAATGAGTGAATTACCTAGTTTTATTTTTGCCTGATATATCCTAGTCTTGGAGGTGAAGGTTAGCAACCTAGACACACCAAAAGACACAGTCAAGAAAATAAAACTGGGCTCTCCAAATAATGGACCAAAACAGGAACAGCCAAAGAAGATAAAAGACATTAAGACTGCTCTACTTCAGTCAAACATCACAGAAATAACTGTGGCCCACTCATATCAGCAAAGGCCAAGCAGGAAACCTAGACTTCCAACCCTCCAGAGGCTATTATGAAGCACTTCAATCTCTCCTCTCCGGTGTGTAATGTAAGAAAAGACCAACTAAAGAGCCAAAGTTTTACCTGCCAGACAGGGAGAACATCAGAATCAGCAAAGCCATCACACAACTCAACAACCCACTGAACTAACATAACAAGATCTAATCAACATCTATAGACCCCTTCAGCCAAAAATAGAATGCAAAATATTCATGTGCCCAGGGAAGAAAAACCAAGATAAGTCATATCCTATGTTATAAAACCGCAACAAAATTTAAAAGAACTAAAATTGTACAATGTGTTCTCCAACTAAAATAAAATCAAACTAGCACTCAGTAACAGTATTAAAAGGAAAATCTCCAATCATGTGAAACCTAAACCACTTCTAAATAATCCATGGGTCAAGGAAGAAGTCGGCCAGCACCACGGCTCACTAGGCTAATCCTCCACCTTGCGGCGCCAGCACACCGGGTTCTAGTTCCGGTCGGGGCACCGGATTCTGTCCCGGTTGCCCCTCTTCCAGGCCAGCTCTCTGCTGTGGCCAGGGAGTGCAATGGAGGATGGCTCAAGTGCTTGGGCCCTGCACCCCATGGGAGACCAGGAGAAGCACCTGGCTCCTGCCATCGGATGAGCGCGGTGCGCCGGCAGCAGTGCGCAGGCTGCAGCGGCCATTGGGGGGGTGAACCAACGGCAAAGGAAGACCTTTCTTTCTCTCTCTCTCTCTCTCTCTCTCTCTCTCTCTCTCTCACTGTCCACTCTGCCTGTTAAAAAAAAAAAAAAAAGGAAGAAGTCATCAGGAAACTCAGACATTATGCTGAAATAAATAAAAATAGAAATACAACCTACCAAATTTGTGGGATACAGCTAAAGCAAAACTGAAAGGAAAATTTATAGTGCTAATAAAAGTAACTAGAAAAGGAAAAGGTGCAAATTACAAATCTAACCTACTTCAAGAATCTAGAAAAAGAGAAAAATAAAAGCAAGCAGAAGGAAGTAAATGTTAATGGTGTATTAAATCAATGAATTTGAAAACAAAGAAAAATCTTTGAAATAAATGGCTGATTCTTTAAAAAGATCCATAAAACTGATAAACTTTTAGCAAGAACAAAAGATATAAATCAGTAATATTAAAAATGACCTAAGATATCATTATAGGCTCTGCAGAATAAGCGAATACTACAAAGAGCTCTACACAAATTTGACAACATAGAAGGAATTGCCCAATTCTTCAAAATCACTTCTTACAACACACTCAATATGAAAGATAATTTGAATAGCCCCTAACTAATCAGAAAAATAAATGTATAATTAAAAATCTCTGATCCAAAGAAGAAATACTCAAGTTCAGAGGGTTCTACAGAAAAATCCTACCATATTCAAAGAATTAACTCAAATTCTACACAATTTCTTCCTTCTAAAAGTAGGAGAAAACACATCTTTGAGGTTAATATTACCTTTATGTCAAAACTAGACAGAGTCAGGTGCCAGCATTGTGGTGAAGTGCCAGTATCCTTTACAGGCACCAGTTTGAGTTCCAGCTGCTCCACTTCCGATGCAGCTCCCTACTAATGCACTTGGGAAAGCAGTGGAAGACGGCCAAGTACTTGGGCCTCCATACCCACATGGTAGACCCAGAAGAAGCTTGTAGCTCCCCTCTTTGGCCTGGCCCAGCTCTAGTTATTGCAATCATTTGGGGAGTGATCTTACCCCTACCTGACTGATCAAGAGATCAGAGTTTGTTAGCAGGACTTGAGCACTTCTTAGTTCCTTGCCCCATTTTTGAAGTATCAGCAGTGATGGAAGTGATGGAAGATCTCTGTCTTTCCCCTCTTTCTCTATAACTCAGCCTTTCAAATAAGTAATGAATCTTAAAAAAAAGACAAAGACAATACATAAAAGGAAATTAACAACCAATATCCCCTACAAATATGTTTGTAGAAATCCTGCACAAAATATTAGCAAATGAAATTAACAGGATGTAAAAAGAAATAACATTTCATGAGCAGGTGGGGTTTTTTGTTGTTGTTCATAGATAAAAGGTTGTATTTAAAAATCTGTATAATCCACCACATTAGCAGGCTAATTTAGAAAAATCACATTAGCATATTAATCAGTACAGAAAAGCATCTGAAAAATTTCAATTCTCACACATGATAAAAAATTCCAAAAAAAAAAAAAAAGGATTAAAAGAAAATTCCAAAATGATAAACAGCACATATAATAAATAAAATAAAAAAACCTTTCAACTAACACCATACTTAGTGGTGAGAGGCTGGAAGCTTTCCCCAAGATCAGAAACAAAGCTAGGATGTCAACTCTTACCACTCTTATTCAACATAGTTCTGGAAGTTCTATTGAATTCACTAAGGCAGGAACATGAAATAAATGGCTTATAGGATAGAAAGGAAGAAATAAAAACTATTCCCATTTGCAAATGCCATGATTACATAGATTTCTTATCTCTAAAACACGTAATACTATCAAAAATAATTAAGGGGACCGGCACCGCGGCTCAATAGGCTAATCCTCCACCTGCGGCGCCAGCACACCGGGTTCTAGTCCCGGTCAGGGCGCCAGATTCTGTCCTGGTTGCTCCTCTTCCAGGCCAGCTCTCTGCTGTGGCCCAGGAGTGCAGTGCAGAATGGCCCAAGTGCTTGGGCCCTGCACCCCATGGGAGACCAGGAGGAAGCACCTGGCTCCTGGCTTCCAATCAGCACGGTGCGCTGGCCGCAGTGTGCAGACTGCAGCGGCCATTGGGGGGGTGAACCAACGGCAAAGGAAGACCTTTCTTTCTGTCTCTCTCTCTCACTGTCCACTCTGCCTGTTAAAAATTAAAAAAAAAAAAATAATTAACGGGCCAGTACTGTGGCGCAGCAGGTTGACACCCTGGCCTGAAGCCCTGGCATCCCATATGAGCATTGGTTCGAGACCCAGCTGCTCCACTCCCGATCCAACTGTCTGCTGTAGCCTGGGAAGGCAGTGGAAGATGGCCTGGGTCCTTGGGCCTCTGCACACACGTGGGAGATCTGGAGGAAACTCCTGGCTCCTGACGTTGTATCAGCACAGCTCTGACCACTGCAGCCAATTGGGGAGTGACCCATCGAATGGAAGACCTTTCTCTCTCTGCCTCTCCTTCTCTCTGTGTAACTCTGACTTTCAAATAAATAAATATATAAATAAAATAAAAATTAAATGAGAGGTCATTAGATTGAGGTGACTCCAATGCCCTAGGTTCCTATATAAATACAGGAAACTCTAACTCAGAAAAAAAGATAATGAAACTTTAGCTCAAGAACAAGTTGACAACTGGAAATTAGTTACATAGTCCTGAACTTCCCACCAGGATAGTAAAAATAAATCCAACTGTTCAAACTTTAACCAACCAAACAATTTAAGATGTATTTATTTATTTGAAAGGCAGAGTTACAGAGAGGCAGAGAGAGAGCAAGCGAGCTTTCATCCACTGGTTCACTCCCCAAATGGCCTCAACGGCAGGAGCTGCACCAATCCGAAGCCAGGATCTTCCGGGTCATCCATGTGGGTGTAGGGGCCCAAGAACTTGGGCCATCCTCCACTGCCTTCCCAGGCCATAGCAGAGAGCTGGATCAGAAGTGGTGCAGCCAGGACTTGAACTGGCACCCATATGGGATGCTGGCACTGCAGGCAGTGGCTTTACCCACTATGCCACAGTGTCGGGCCCCTCAAATAATTTTATGTTTTAAAGCTTTTATTTAAAGAATATAAATTTCCAAAGTACAGCTTATGGATTACAATGGCTTCCCCCCCCCAATAACTTCCCTCCCACCCACAACCCTCCCCTTTCCTGCTCCCTCTCCCCTTGCATTCACATCAAGATTCATTTTCAATTATCTTTATATACAGAAGATCAGTTTAGTATATTTTATGTAAAGATTTCAACAGTTTGCCCCCCACATGGCAACACAAAGTGAAAAATACTGTTGGAGTACTAGTTACAGTATTAATTCACAATGTACAGCACATTAAGGACAGAGATCCTACATGATATTTTTTTTAATTGATTAATTTTCTATGCAATTTCCAATTTAACACCAAGGTTTTTTTTTTTCATTTTCAATTATCTTTATATACAGAAGATCGATTCAGTATGTACTAAGTAAAGATTTCATCAGTTTGCACCCACACAGAAACACAAAGTGTAAAAATACTGTTTCAGTACTAGTTATAGCATCAAATAATTTTAATAAGTAAATTCAGCAAGGTTGCAGGACACAAGGTCAATCTGCAAAAATCAACTGAACTTTTATATATCAGTGCTGTGGGAATGTAGGTGGCTAGCAAATGGAGCTGAGGTCTGACAGTCTCAATGAACTGCTATTGGACAGCTCTGAGCTAATTTGCAGTGATGCAGGCTACTGAGCAACAGCCATAATCAACCCACAGAGCCCGACTGACAGATCCAGGCAATGTGCAGTTGGACAGTTGTGACAAGCCTATAAGACAGCCTGGCCTGGCAGGCATGACAACTGCCCTTCTGTGCACCCACCAAGCCTCCCTTTCAGTTCACATACAGGTCTAGCTAGAGAAGTCCCTCTATCTTTCATAACTGCAAGTTCCACAATGTTGCAAATGTGGAGCCACCCACATCTAAAAATATCCAATATGGCAGCTGGATGTGCTCCCATCAAGACCTTAAGCTCATTATAATTTTATTATCATAAAATTACCAGGAGGGACATTCCCACTCCTATGATGCACTTGATACCACAACACTGCTGATACTTCAAAAATGGGGCAAGGAACTAAGAAGTGCTCAAGTCCTGCTACCAAACTCTGATCTCTTGATCAGTCAGGTAGGGGTAAGATCCTTCCACCATGTTTTTTGTTCTATTCAGGCACTCAGTGGGTCAGATGATGCTCTCCCACATTGGAGAAGGCTATCTGCTTTATTCAGTCTACTAATTCAAATGTTAGTCTCATCCATAAGTACTCTCAAAGTCACAAAATAATGTGAAAAATAATGTTTCATCAGATATCTCAACATCCCACAGACAGTCAAGTTAACACAAAATTAATTATCACATCCTTCTCTGTGAAACTTCTCACAGATTAGAAAATTTGGATGTAACCAGAGGTGCAGTGCAGACTTAGGAAAAAAGAAAGGGCTGATGTTGTGGTATAGTGAATTAAGCCTGCATGTGTGATGCTGGCGTCAGGTATCAAAGTGCTGGTTTGGGTACTGGATGCTCCATCTCCAATAGAGTTCCCTGCTAAAGTGCCTGGGAAAGCAGTAGAAGATGGTTCAATTATTGGGTCCCTGTTACACACTGGAGACCTGGATGGAATCCCAGGCTTTTAGTTTTGGTCTGACACAGTCAAGCTATTTTGGCCATTTGCAAAGTAAGTCAGTGAATTAAAGATGGATCTCTCTCTCTCTCTCTCTCTCTCTCTCTCTCTCTCTCTCTCTCTCTCTCTCTCTCTCTCTCTCTCTCTCTTTATCTATATGGGTGGCAATTTAAACAGTTTTATTTTCTATTCACATCCATTGCATTCTTCTTCTAAGTTTGTACCAGAATATATCTTGTAGGAATCTGGAGACAAATTCTCATTATTCTACAACAATCGTTGTAATCCCAGACCTTGCCAAGGAACTATTTAATGAGCCACAGTTGATGCTATTCTGGCCAGCACAGTGTGAGAAGAACTTTCAGGTGGTAAATTTCACCCCTGCACCAATCCGAAGCCGGGAGCCAGGTGCTTCTTCCTGGTCTCCCATACGGGTGCAGGGGCCCAAGCACTTGGGCCATCTTCTGCTTTCCCAGGCCATAGCAGAAAGCTGGAGTGGAAGAGGAGCAACCGGGACTAGAACCCGGCGCCCATATGGGATGCTGGCGCTGTAGGCAGAGGATTAGCCAAATGAACCACAGCGCTGTCCCAAGCCTAAACTTTTTAAAACCCTTGCTTTGTTTAGGGATTTTTCGTGTTAGTGGGTTTTTTCCCCCTTGAAGTAGGCTTTTTTTTTTTCCTCATGAGAGTTTTTTTGCTGTAACTTTTTTTTTGCATTTGGGCTGTTCCTTCCTTAGGCCACCACCCCCACCCTAGGGTGGCCTTGTGTAGTTGTTGAGATTGTATTTTTGCTTTGCTCTAAATAAACCCTTCTTTTCTATACACCTCTGTGCCCCCACCTTTCAGTTGTAGAGGGAATTTTCAGATGTGGAGGGAAGGATCTGCAAAAAGCCTAGCCAGGGAGACCAACTGCCCACAATACTAGCATTGAGCCATGACTACCAAAATTAAATACACAATACTATTTACAATCAATCAAAAAAAAAAAAAAAACTGAAGGAAATCTAAGAGAACATAAAGGCAATTTATATGTTAGAAAGTATTAAATGCTGATAAAGAAATCAAAGAAGAATAAATGTCCATTGATTAGAAGGCTTTGTTAAACATAGGACATTAATTTTCCTAAAACTCATAAATAGTGTGCAACTCTTAATAAAACTGAAGAATTTTTGTACTTATAGACAATTCTATAACTTATGTGGAAGGGCAAAGTAACTAGAATAGCTAAATGATTTTAAAAAGGAAGAATCAACTGGGTGGGAAGAATCAATTTTCCAAATGTCAAGATTTCTCATGTAGCTACTATAGTCAAGATTAGGTGAAGGGCCAGCGCTGTGGCGTAACTGGTAAAGCCACCTTCTGCAGTGCCAGCATCCCATATGGGTGCTGTCCCAGCTGCTCCACTTCCAATCCAGCTCTCTACTATGGCCTGGGAAAGCCGTAGAAGATGGCCCACGTGCTTGGGCCCCTGCATCCACGTGGGAGACCCAAAAGAAGCTCTTGGCTCCTGGTTCTGGCCATTTTGGCCATGTGGGGAGTGAACCAGCAGCTGGAAGACCTTTCTCTCTCTCTGCCTCTTCTCTGTAATTCTGCCTTTCAAATAAATAAATAAATCTTAAAAAAAAATTAGGTGATACTGCCAAAGGGTTGGACACACAGATCAATGAAAGAGAACAAAGAATTCAGAAATAAAGACACACACACATATATGCCGAAATGAATTTTGACAAAGGTGAAAAATTCATTAGAGGGAAAACTAGTCTTCTCAACAAATGTTATTAAAGCAAACAGGCAACTGGGTAAAAAAACAAAAAATGACCTAATGTAATCTCATCTCAAAATACACCACAAATTTAAACATAAAATTTTAGATTTTAGAAAAAAAGTCAGAAAAAATCATCAGGATTTAGAGCTACTCACAGACTTTACACCAAAAGCAAGATCCACTAAAATTCAACAGTTCTTAGAAAAAACAACTACAACTGTATTAGAAAATAAGAAAAAGAGGAGACATTCACTGAAGATGTATATCTAGCAAATAAGCATATGAAAAGATACATTCAGACATTGTCTTTGAAGGAAATATAAATTAAAACCAAACTGAGATGTTACTACATACATCTATCAAAATAGCCAAGAATAATAATATCAAATGCTGACAAGGACAATTTCTTTTTTTTTTTTAAATAAAACAGTACTTTTAATTTCTTTTTTAAAAAGATTTATTAATTTGAAAGTTAGTGTTACAGAGAGGAGAGGCAGAAAGAGAGAGAGAAAGAGAGTGAGAGAGAGAGAGAGGTCTTCCATTCGCTGGTTCACTCCCCAATTGGCTGCAATGGCCAGAGCTGCACTGATCCGAAACCAGGATCTAGGAGCAGCTCCCTCTTGGGCCATCTTCCACTGCTTTTCCAGGCCACAGCAGAGAGTTGGATCTGAAGTGGAGCAGCCGGGACTTAAACTGGCATCTATATGGGATGCCGGCATTGCAGGCACTGGCCCTACCTGGCCACGCCACGCCACAGCACCGGCCCCAAAGGACATGTTCTAACTGGATGGCTCATACGTTGCTAATGAGAATGCAAAATGATATAGATACTTTGAAAAAGTTAAGCAGTTTCTCACATGCAACTGGCAACTAAGCAACTACACTCTTGGGAATTTATCCAAGAGAAATGAAGATTTATGTTAACCTGAAACTTTTATATGAGTATTAAGCATCTTATTTGAATTAGCCAAAACCTATTAGAAACCACCCATGTGTCCCTCAACAGATAAATGGTTAAACTGTGGCACATCCATACCAAAACAGAAAACACAGGGGTAGACATCATGTGCTCCAGGTTAAACACTACTTGGGGTGTTTACATACCATATCAGAGTGCCAGTTTGAGTTCCATTTCCCATCAGGCTTCACCTTAATGCATCTTTGGAGGTAGAACATGGCTCAAGTGTAGGGAACCCCTCCACCCACACTGGAGACTCTTTAAATAGAGTTCCAGGATCCTGACTTCGAGATTAGTGGATGCAGACACTTTTCTCTCTACACCCTATCTCCCCAGTTGCTCTCTCTTCCACATCCGTGAATGAATAAACAAACAGAAAAAAAGGAACAAATGACTGATACACAAAACAACCTGGATGACTTCCTAGACAATTATGCTGAATGAAAATGCTAATCTTAACATACGATTCCACTTATATCACATTCTTGAAATGATCAAAAATATAGATGAAAAATTGGCCGGCGCCGCGGCTCACTAGGCTAATCCTCCACCTTGCGGCGCCAGCACACTGGGTTCTAGTCCCGGTCGGGGCACCAGATTCTGTCCCCGTTGCCCCTCTTCCAGGCCAGCTCTCTGCTGTGGCCAGGGAGTGCAGTGAAGGATGGCCCAAGTGCTTGGGCCCTGCACCCTATGGGAGACCAGGAGAAGCACCTGGCTCCTGCCTTCATATCAGCGCGGTGCGCTGGCCGCAGCACACCTGCCGCAGCAGCCATTGGAGGGTGAACCAACGGCAAAAGGAAGATCTTTCTCTCTCTCTCTCTCACTGTCCACTCTGCCTGTCAAAATATATAGATAGATAGATAGATAGATGAAAAATTACAGAATTTGGGGGCAGGTGTTATAGCTCAATTGAGCTTGGGACACCCATATCATGCATCAGAGTCTAAGTTCAAGTCCCTGGGACTCTGCTTCCAATCCAGCTTACTGGTAATGTGCCTGGGAAGGTAAAACATGATGGTTCAAGTACTTCGATCCCTGCCACCAACATGGGGGAGACGTGGATGGAATTCCTGGCTTAGGCCTGGCCCAGCCCTGGTTGTTCTGGGCATTTGGGACTGAATCAGCACATAGAATACCTCTGTGTCTCACTCTATCACTCTTCCTTTCCAGTAAATATCTTTTTAAAAAACAACCACAGAAATGGTTAACAGATTAGCAGCTGCCAGGAGCTACAAGGGGAGGGGAGCAAGTGGAAGAGAACATGGCTATAAAAGGGCAATTTGAGAGATTCGTGATACAGTTGAGATGTATAACATTTCGATTATCTCAACGTTAATGCCCTGGTTGTGATACTATGCTTTTGTCAAACATACTCACTAGGGAAAATGGGTAAAGGAGACACTGTTTATCTTAGTAAATTCTAAGATTCTTATAACTGCATGTGGATCTATAATTTCTCAAAACTTTCATTATAAGAAAATGAGTGAAGATAAAAAATAAAAATGTAGAAATAGTATTTCCATATTCTTGATGCCAGTAAGTTTTTAACTATCATGATTTGATAAACACTATAAAATGAAAAAATGTTAACTTCTGTACAGCAAAGGTTTTATCACCCAAGGATAATCGTTGCTTGGATTTACTTTTTTTTTTTTTTTTTTAGATTTTATTTACTTGAAAGGCAGAGTTACAGAGAGAGGGAGAGACAGAGATCTTCTGCTGTGATTCACTCCCCAGAAGGCCACAACAGCTGAGGCTGGGCCAGGCTGAAAACATGAGCTACTTCCAGCTCCTCCACATGGGTGCATGCAGTTGGGCCATCTTCTGCTGCTTTCCCTGACACAGTAGTAGGGAGCAGGATCAGAAGTGGGGCATCCGGGACATGAACTGGCACCCATATGCCAGTATCACAGACAGCAACTTTACCTGCTACAGCACAGTGCTGCCCCATGGATTTACTATTTTCAAAATGATTTGGTAGCTCTTCCTACTCTCAAAAAACTGTGAATGTTTTATAAATAACCTTGCCTCATTCATTGATTCCCCTAATATACAGATCCTACAAGGAGAAGTAAAATATAGGCCTCTGTGTGGTTGTAACACCAACTGCATAGAGTTAAGTTCATTTGTTCCTATATTTTTGAAGATCAATTTCTCTTTTAAAAATGCAATTTTTAAAAGTTTTTTCATTTTTAACAGTATTTATCAATTTTGACTTAACATACTTTTCAATTTACATTACAAAGAGTTAAAGTTGCACAAAAGAGTTCAACAAATAAAAAGTAAAAAGACCACAGTTCAGCAGGAATATAGGCAAGGGTTTTAAACAACAAATGAAAAGATGTTCAACTTCACTCATACAGTACACTTTAATGGTCAAAGATAATTAAAATTATATTAGTATACAAGTAACAATTTGAAAAAGATTTAAAACAAAGTTTGAAAAAAATACTGTATTTGCAGCAAAACTGATACACATAGGCATTTTTTTTTTTAAGTTTTAGTGTCCACATATAAAGGAAAACATGCAGTAATTATTTTTCTATGTCTGGCCTATTTCACTCAACATGTTGTCTTCCAGTTGCAACCATTCAGATGCAAATGACAGAATTTCATTCTTGGGGCCAGCGCCATGGCTCACTTGGTTAATCCTCTGCCTTCGGTGATGGCATCCCATATGGGCGCCAGGTTCTAGTCTCAGTTGCTCCTCTTCAGTCCAGCTCTCTGCTGTGGCCCAGGTGGGCAGTGGAGGATGGCCCAAGTGCTTGGGCCACTGCTCCCACATGGGAGACCAGGAAGAAGCACCTGGCTCCTGGCTTTGGATCAGCGCAGCACCGGCTGTAGTGGCCATTTGAGGGGTGAACCAACGGAAGCAAGACCTTTGTCTAACTCTGTCAAATAAAAAAATTTTTTTTAATTTCATTCTTTTTTTATAATTGAATATTCCATTTTGTGTGTGTGTGTACACATCACATTTTTTTTATCCATTCATCTGATGATGGACATCTTGCTGATTCCATATTTTGGCTATTGTGAACAGTGCTGCTAAAAACATGGTGCTTTAAGTATCTCTTTGATACATGTTCATTTTGGGAATATACCCAATAGTGGGATCACATGGCAACTCTATTCCTACTTTTTAAAAGAAATCTCCATACTGTTTTAAACAGTGGCTGCACTAATTTACATTCCCACCAACAGGGTATAAGAGTTCCCCTTTCTCCACATCCTTACCAGCATTTATTGCTGTCTTTTGGATAACACCCATTCTGTCAAGGGTGAAGTGACATTGTGGTTTTGATTTGCATTTCCCTGATGGCTAGTCATGCTGAACATTTTTTCATATATTTGTTGGCCACATTTGTATTTCTTCTTTTGAAAGCTATTCATGTCCTTTGCCCATTTGGTAAATGTATTTTTTTTTTTGGCTGTTGGATTTTTTGAGTTGCTGATATATTCTGGATATTAGTATTTTGTCAGACAAGCTGTTGGATGACTCTTCATTCTATTGGTTGTTTCCTGACATGCAAAAGCTGAGTTTGATATAATCCCATTTGTCTAGTTTTGCATTTGTTGCCTGTGCTTTGATCTTATCCAAGAGGTCATGTCACCACTTATACCAATGCCTTAAAGTACTTCCCCTTCCCACAACTTCACAGTATCAGGTCATAAGTTTAGTTCTTTGATCCAATGTGAGTTGATTTTTTTGTATATGGTGAGAGGTAACGAGCTAATTTTATTCCTACACACACACACACACACACACACACACACACAGTGTTGTCAGCACCATTTACTGAAGAGATTATTACTTCTGTCAAAATCAGCTGGCTCTATGTACATGAATTAATTTCTAGACTCTATTCTGTTTCACTGATCTGTGTGTCAGTTTTTATGCCAGTACTACTTTGCTTTAATTACTATGCTTTGAAGTCAGGTATTGTGATGCTTACAGCTTGACTTTTTCCCCTCAGGATTGCTTCGGCTATTCTGGGTCTTTTGTGATTATGTGGATTTTAGGATTATTATTCCTAATTCTGTAAAGAATGATAGTGATATTTTGATATGGATTCCACTGAATCTGTAGACTGTGTTAGGCAATATAGATATTTTAATTATATTAAAATTTCCAATCTATGAGCAAGGAATCTCTTTTTATTATTTCATAATTATGTAAGACATTTAGCTCTCCAAGCCAAACTATTTAGCAAAGTAGATTCAGGGGTCTTCTCCCATCTCTTTCTTTCTCTCCTCCCATGAGGTAACAATCTTTAAATTTTTTATAAGATTTATTGGGGGCCAGGTTTGTAGCAGAGCCAGTAGAGCTGCTACCTAGATGACAGCATCCCATTGGGGAACTAATTCAAGTCCCAGCTGTTCCACTTCTGATACAGATCCCTGCTAATGTGCCTGGGAAAGCAAGGCACATTAGCAAGACTGCCCCAGTCTTTTAGCCCCTGACACCCATGTAGGAGACTTGGAAGAAGTTCTTGGCTCCTGGCCAGCCCAGCTCCAGCTGCTGTGGCCATTTGAGGAGTGAACAGCACATGGAATATCTCACTCTCTTACTCTGCCTTTCAAATAAATAAATCTTAAAAAGTTTTATATATTTGAAAGTCAGAATTACAGACGGGGGAGATAAAGAGAGGGAGACAGACAGGGAGAGAGAATCTTCCGTTTGGCTGGTTACTCCCCAAGGGACCGTAAGCCAAGAGCTTCATCTGGGTTTCCCACGAGGGTGGCAAGGGCCAAGAACTCAGGTCATCCTCCAACACTTTTCCCAGGCCATTAGCAAGGAGCTAGATAGAAAGTGGAACAGCCAGAACAAGAACTGGCACTCATATGGAAAGCACATCTTTTATTTTATGGTTTACAGTTTTTTTTTTTTTTTTTTTTTTTTTACTTGACAGAGTTAGTGAGAGACAGAGAAAGGTCTTGCTTCCGTTGGTTCACTCCCCAAATGGTCGCTACGGCTGGAGCTGCACCAATCTGAAGCCAGGAGCTTCTTCTGGTCTCCCATGCAGGTGCAGGGGCCCAAGCACTTGGGCCATCCTCCACTGCCCTCCTGGGCCACAGCAGATAGCTGGACTGGAAGAGGAGCAATCGGGACTAGAACCCAGCACCCATATGGGATGCCAGCGCCGCAGGCAGAGGATCAACCAAGTGAGCCACGGTGCCGGCCCCAGTTTTGTTTCTTTTTGAAAATACAAGAAAAGTGGCCGGCGCCGTGGCTCAACAGGCTAATCCTCCGCCTTGCGGCGCCGGCACACCGGGTTCTAGTCCCGGTCGGGGCGCCGGATTCTATCCCGGTTGCCCCTCTTCCAGGCCAGCCCTCTGCTGTGGCCCGGGAGTGCAGTGGAGGATGGCCCAGGTGCTTGGGCCCTGCACCCCATGGGGAGACCAGGAAAAGCACCTGGCTCCTGGCTCCTGCCATCGGATGAGCGTGGTGCGCCGGCCGCAGCGCGCCGACCGCGGCGGCCATTGGAGGGTGAACCAACGGCAAAAGGAAGACCTTTCTGTCTGTCTCTCTCTCTCTCACTGTCCACTCTGCCTGTAAAAAAAAAAAAAAAAAAAAAAGAAAATACAAGAAAAGTATACAATATATAAGAAAATAAGAGTTTCTAATTTTTTCTTTTTTTTTTTTTTTTTGACAGGCAGAGTGGACAGTGAGAGAGACAGAGAGAAAGGTCTTCCTTTGCTGTTGGTTCACCCTCCAATGGCCGCTGCGGCCGGCGCGCCTGAGTTTCTAATTTTCATCTCTGCTTCATCTCTGTTTCACAAGACATACAGAAAGACAAGCTATATCCATTGAACTTTGCTTTTTAAGCTTAACAATGCATGCTGGAGATCATTCCATAGCAGTATATGAAATTTTCTTGCTAACATTTCCCACTACTTCTAAAAACTGCAGGGTATTTCGTAATTACAAAAGTATCATTTTTTTAACTAGACCGTAAAGATGGATAATGGGTTATTTCTATTTTTCTGCTTTTGATAGTGATACAATGAATTGCCTCAGATGATACGGTACTTCAAAAAGTGTGTGAGAAAGTGTAATTATTTTGGTATAAAAAATTTTGAAATCCGTGACATTTTCTTAATATGCATTTGCAATGAACTTTTTGAAGAACCCTCATACTAGTATACAAATATACTGTTTTTCTGAGAGTATACCTTTGTATTAAGAGTCATACAAGTCATACAAGTTGAAACTAAGATTTAAATAATCTTGTTGGGCTGGCACTGTGGCACAGCAGGTTAAGCTCTGGCCTGAGGCACCGGCGTCCCATATGGACGCCGGTTCTAATCCCGGCTGCTCCTCTTCTGATCCAGCTCTCTGCTATGGCCTGGGAAAAGCAGTAAAAGATGGCCTAAGTGCTCGGGCCCCCTGCACCCATGAGGGAGACCCAGGGGAAGTTCCTGGCTCCTGGCTTCGGATCGGTGCAGCTCTGGCTGTTGCGGCCATCTGGGGAATGAACCAGCAGATGGAAGACCTCTCTCTCTGTCTCTACCTCTCTCTGTAACTCTTTCAAATAAATAAAAATAAATCTTTAAAAACAAAATAAATAAATAATCTTGTGAGAATTTGCCAAATTCCCTATTCATATACTTTTCCTTTTGTATTCTCAACAATATATCAGGGATTATTTTATCACAGCCTCTTCAATAAACTATGGTGTCAATCTTTTGGATTTGTGCCAACCTGATAGGAGAAAATGGTTTAGATTAGTTTTTTATTTGTATTTCTCTTTTTACAGTAGACTGCACATGTTTTCCCATTTTGAAGGGGTGTCTGCATTTGTTTTACTGTATGGATTACTTAATCAGATCTTCTGCCTATTCCCCTGTGGTATGACTTTTCTTCTTCAATTTTTATAAGTTCTTCATGGAGTCAGAGTAATCACCATTTATGATATCAGTTTTACTGTTTTTCTAGTTTGTCATCTGATTATATAAAAATATAACTTGGCTATATATATATTTTTGGAGAGAGAGAAAGACACAGACACACAAACACAACAGAGAATATTCCTATTTGCTGGTTCACTCCCCAAATGCTTGCTTGCTTTGGCTGGAACTGGGCCAGGTTGGAGACAGGAATGCAATCCAGGCCTCTCACATGAGCAGCAGGGACTCAACTATTTCAGCCATTACCACTATCAACCAGGGTCTGCATTAATAGGAAGCAGAAGTTGGGAGCCAGGTAATGAAGGCAGGAACTCAAATATGGGACACAGGTATCTTAACTGGTTAGATTGAATGCCTGCCCATAGATGAAAAATTTTTGATGATCAATTAAGCAAAAGCTGTCAAAAATTTTTTTTAAAGATTTATTCATTTGGGGACAGCACTGTGGCATAGCGGGTAAAGCTCCACCTGCCGTGCCAGCATCCCACATGGGCGCCATTTCAAGTCCCGGCTGCTCCATTTCCGATCCAGCTCACTGCCGTGGCCTGGGAAAGTGGTAGAAGATGGCCCAAGTCCTGGGCCTCTGCACCCATATGGGAGACCCGGAAGAAGCTCCTGACTCCTGGCTTTGGATCCCCGCAGCTCTGGATGTTGCAGCCACGTGGGGAGTGAACAAGCGAATGGAAGACCTATCTCTCTGTCTCTGCCTCTCTGTAACTCTCAAATAAGTAACACAGAGCTTTAAAAAATGTATTTATTTATTTATTTGAGAAGCAGAGTTACAGAGAGAGGGAGACACAGAGGTCTTAAATCTGCTGGTTCACTTACCAAATGGCCACAATGACCAAAGCTGGGTTGATCTAAAGCCAGCATTTCCTGTGGGTCTCCCACGTGGGTTCAGGGGCCCAAGCACTTGGGCCATCCTCTGCTGCCCTCCCAGGCCCTAGTAGAAAGCTAGATTGGATGTGAAACAGCTGGGACACTAACTGGCGCCATATGGGATGTCAGTGCTGCAGGCAGAGGCTTAACCTACTGTGCCATAGTTCTGGCTACAATAGCTTCAAAAATTTAAATACACATTTCTTTGAAACAATCATCTATGGGGCTGGCGCCATGGCGCAGTGGGTTAGTCCTCCACCTGCGGCGCTGGCATCCCATATGGGTGCCGGTTCTAGTCCCAGTTGCTCCTCTTCCAGTCCAGCTCTGCTATGGCCTGGGAAGGCAGTAGAGGATGGCCCAAGTCCTTGGGCCCCTGCACCCACATGGGAGACCAAGAGGAGGCACCTGGCTCCTGGCTTTGGATCGGTGCAGCTCCAGCCGTTGCGGCCATTTGGGGAGTGAACCAGCAGAAGAAAGACCTTATTCTCTGTCTTTCCCTCTCACTGTCTGTAACTCTACCTCTCAAATAAATAAATATTTAAAAAAAGAAACAGTCATCTATATAATCCAGGAAAAAATGATGCAGGTACCCAAAAAATCATGTGTATATTTGTTGTAGCATCACAAATATGTGTGGAAAATTAAGAATAAAATATAAACTATCAGTGTTTTTACTAAATGTTAAGTACAGGTTAAATATCCCTTATCCAAAATGCATAGAACCAGAATAGTTTCAGGTTTTTTTTCAGATTCTGAAATATTTGCATATACAAAATGAGACTCTTGAGATGGGATCCAAGTCTTAAACTGAAATTTGTTGTTTTCACATATATCATATTCAGTAGCCTGGAGATAATTTAATACAATAATTTTAGTGTATCTGCACTTTGAAATGGTGATCTGTCACATCAGGCTAGGTGTGGAATTTTCCAGTTATGGTGTCCCACCAGTAATCACAAAGTTTCAATTTTATGGTAGAGGTATTGTGGGGGTTAAGCCACTGCTTGGGAAGCTTGCATCTAGGATCAGAGTGCTGGCACAAGTCCCAGCTGCTTGATTTTGGATCTAGTTCTTTGATAAAGCACCTGGAAAGCAGCAAATGATGGCTCAAGCACTTGAGTCTCTGTCATCCACAAGGAAGACTAAGACAGAGTTCCAGGCTTTGGCCTGGCCCAGCCCTGGCTGTGAGACCATTTGCAAAGTGAGCCAACAGATCGAAGATCTTTCTCTCTCCCTCTTCCAAATAACCAAGTCTTTAAAAAAAGATTTCATATTTTGGAACATTTTGGATTTCAGATTTTTTGATTAGAGACATTCAACCTGTAGTGGTATGAAATAATGTTCAAGAAATACTAAGTGAGGGGCCGGCGCCGAGGTGTAATGGGTAAAGCCACCGCCTGCAGTGCCATTACTCCATAATGCTGGCTCCATGCTCATTATAGTTCTATTTAGAAAAGAACTCCTATTCCATATGTTTGTATATCCATTAAAAGTTCTGGGAAGATATATACCAAACTGTAAACAGTGGTAGCCTCAGTTATTAGTAAGACAGGTGAAGTTCTACTTTCCACTCCATAGATAAGTTTGAAAATTTCACCATAATTATAATTACTTAACTCTAAATGTACTATAAAAAGAAAGAAACCAAACTAAAAGTTAGCTAATAAGAAACATAGGAGGGGCCAGCACTGTGGTATAACAGGTAAAGCCAGTGTCTGCAGTGCAGGCATCCCATACGGGCACTGGTTAGAGTCCCAGCTGCTCCACTTCCAATCCAGCTCTCTGCTATGGCCTGGGAAAGCAATGGAGCCCAAGTCCTTGGGCCCCTACACCTGCATGGGAGACCCAGAGAAAGTTCCTGGCTCCTGGCTTCAGACTGGCCCTGCTCTGGCTGTTGTGAACCAGCAGATGGAAGCTCTCTCTCTGCCTCTGCCTCTCTGTAACTCTGCCTTTCAAGTAAATAAATAACCTTAAAAAAATAATAAAGAAGAAACATGGGAAGAGGAGGAATGGAAAAGATATGCAAGGAAAGTGAGCAGATACAAAACTAGATTTGCTTTAAACTAGAATCACCAAAAAGTGTTTAGCACAGCAGTTAAGATGTCACTTGGGATACCCACATCAAAGATCAGAGCTCCACTTTCAGTTTCAGTTTCCTGCTAATGCACAATGGGGAGCCATCAGGTGATGCCTCGAGTACTTGGATCCCTATGACTCACATGTGAGACCTGGATGGAGTCCCTTTTCCCAGCTTTGGCCTGGCCCAGGCTTGGTTGGCTGCTGCAGGCATTTGTAGAGGGAACCAGCTGGTAGAAGCTCTCTCTCTCCACCTCTTTCCCTCTGATTTTCAAGTAAAATTAAAATGCTTAAAACCCACTTGTAACTTTCCTTGTATGATCGCTTCTTCAGTTAAGCACATGATAAAAGAACTTGAGGGGCCGGCACTGTGGCTTAGTGCGGGTAAAGCCACCGCCTGCAGTGCTGGCATCCCATATGGGCACCGGTTAGAGTCCCAGCTGCTCCACTTCCAATCCAGCTCTCTGCTATGGCCTGGGAAAGCAGTAGAAGATGGCCCAAGTCCTTGTACCCCTGCATCCGTGTGGGAGACTCAGAAGAAGCTCCTGGATCCTAGCTTCGGATCAGCTCAGCTCTGGCCACTGCAGCCACCTGGGGAGTGAACGAGCGGAATGGAAGATTCTCTATCTCTGCCTCTCCTTCTCTCTGTGTAACTCTGACTTTCAAACAAATAAATAAATATTTTAAAAAATTTTTGAAAATACGTATACGTAACTTTAAAACAAGAATCACAGTGAGATGAGATACCTACACTACCAGAAGGGAAGGGCAGCCATTGAGGTCAGTTAAGGAAACAATGATGTAGCCCATCTCATGCATAATCCGACAATCAAGAGTTGAGTGAGGGATAGCAAGAACACCTACATTATTTTAACAGCCATTTCTTTTGCTCTCTTTTAACCTATTTTTTATAAATTAAATATGAAGTAATTCCACTTTAATCCAGCCCAGAACACTGATTATAAAGGTAGTCCATTAATATTCTACTTTCATCTACTAAAACATCAAGTCCATGTTTCTAACTACACTCACAATATTTGCACTTCGATGCTCCTTGAGTCTTGCTCTTGATTTCATGAACTGGATTCACATCCATTCTTTTTTTAAGGGCAGCACCTTCTTTCTTTTTTAAGATTCATTTATTTATATGAAAGGAGGAGCCACAGAGAGAGAGAGGCAAAGAGAGAGAGAAAAGTCTTCCATCTACTGGTTACTTCCCAAATGGCCACAACAGCTGTAGCAGGGCTGATTTAAAGCTAGGAACCAGGAGTGCTCCCTCTGCGCCGCTCTCCTCAAGGTCCCCAGGACCAGGACCATCATCTGCTGCTATCCCAGGCCACAACAGAGAGCTGGATTGGAAGCAGAGCAGCTGAAACCTGAACCGACACCTATGTGGGGCGCCAGCACTGCAGGCAGTGTGGCCTCACCTGCTATGTCACAGTGCCAGACGCTGGATTCTTATCCTTTTGTCTCTGTGTCCACACCCCTGGCATCTGAGACCATGAGTTTTACAAACCCTTGTCCAATTTCTACCTGATATCAACTGTTGGACTTCCCTTACAAAGTCTTAACTGCTGACTGTTATCCTCAATGACTACTTGCTGTGCTCTGATTCAACCAACATCAATGGACCTCAGACTAGATAGAAGTCTCTGGTTATAGTACTCACATCCTCCTTGCCTTTCTTCTTGGACTTATTTCCCGATCTCAATCTGTTTTTTAAACTCAGTTCCAATCTGATTTCCAAACTAGACATGTAAACAATCACTGTTCATACTCTTGGTCTTTTCTTGATCTGACAGAACAGGACCCAAGTCTGAATTTAAAAACTCAATTTTTTCAATATTCCAATAAGAACAACATGAAACTTACTGTTCTAGAGACCTTTAAAAGTTACACCATTCCCTGGGCAGGAATCAACAGATTAAGTTGGAGAACACCCACAGGCTTAAGATCAGAGGTTTGCATTCTCTCACAAGGACTGGAAATTGTTGTTGTTGTTGTTTTTAAATCAGATATTATCCTAGCATTTCCTGTAAAATAAGCCTTTAAAGTATTAACTTTATAAAGTATGATTCAGAGGCTAAAAGGTTAAAATGGTTTTTCAATCTTGGAAAGCAATGAGTGGAAAATGAAAGTCAAATACATGTGCTTTTCACTTCTCCATGTACTTTCAATTACCATGTTGCCTCCTACAGAACAGAAAAGGAGTGCACACAGAAACCACCAAATGTTCCCCACTAGCGCCTCCAATGTTAAAGGCTAGCTCCCCTGGGTAGCGCTCTTGGGAGGTAGTGAAATCTTTAGGAGGTAAGGGCTAGTGGGAGATCCTTAGGTCACTGGGGGCATGTCTATGGAAAGCAGTTCCCAAGGAGAGGGTTGTACAAGAGGCCCAATCTTTTCTGCTTCCTAGCTTACCACACAATCCCCTCCTGTTATACTCTACTATCCCCCATCCACCAATGGGTCTCTCACCAGGGCCAAAGCCATTTGGAAATTGAAGCTCTAAAATTACGAGCTAAATAAATCTCTCGTCAATTCATAAGTACCTTATCTCAGGTATTACAGTAACAAAAAAGTAATATGAGCAGTAATTCTCAAAAGTTTTGGCCTCAAAGATCTCTTTCCACTTAAAAATTGAAAATTCCAAAGACTGTGCTTATGTAAGTTATATCTTCCGATATTTATCATAAGATTTAAAACTGAAAAACTGCAAGGATATTTACTAATTCAATTAAAAATAATCATAAATACAAAACATTTTAGCATTTAATGAAATAATTCTATTTTTCAAAAAACCATTGGTGAAAAGAAAATATTAAAATTTTGCAAATATTTAATGTCTGACTTAAAACAAGTATATTATCATATCTGTTTCTACATTCCATGTACTGCAATATATAATTTGGTAGAAATATATGAAAAAGCTTGGCCTCACACAGGTATGTGATTGGAAAAAGTATCCTCAGATAGCTAGAGATATTCTTACCAACACAGAAACTAAAACTGTATTAATGAACTTTTTACACTGCAAAATTCATTGGTCTAAGTATTTTTAATTCTGGGGAAGATGGGAGTAAACCCACTGTAACTCCTCTATGTGATTATAAATAACACTTCTGGAAAAAAACAAAGAACAACTGCCTAAGGAATCTGAAGACTGTAAATAATAAGCAGATTGGGGAGGGAATTCTAATTTCAAAAAGACCAATACAGTAGTGATACATTTTATTACCACCTCCCCCTACACCACTTTTTTCTTTCACTTTACCCAAAGGCAGAGAGAACAGGAAATTTTACAGTGGGTGAAATCACAAGGGAAAAAAGAAAACAAATCACAAGACCTCAAAAGCTCATTTGGCCAAAAAGGAAAAAAAGGCTTTTTGGGAGCACAGAGTGTAGGTTAAATCTCTGGAGCAACTTTTTTTCCTTTTTTCCCTGTTCTCAGACCAGCCTCAGGTGTGGATCTGCACTACTGCTACAATGGTGGATATGTCTTGTACATTAGGACCCCAAGAGGGGCTAGCTTTGTGGCACAGGGGTAAAAACTGCCTCCTGCCATGCCGGCATTCCACGTGTGTGTCTTGGCTGCTCCAAGTCCAATCAAGCTCCCTGCTGGTGGCCTGAGAAGAAAAGCAGAAGATGGCTTAAGTACTTGGGCACCTACACCCATGTGGGAAACCTCAGATAAGCTCCTGGCTACTGGCTTTGGCCTTGCCCAGACTGGCCCTTGTGACCATTTAGGGAGTGGCCCAGCAGATGGAAGATCTCTGTCTCTCCCTTTCTCTGATTCTGATTTTCCAATAAATCTTAAAAAAAAAAAAAAAAAGAAAGGCCACAACAGAAAATCTGTCCTTTAAAGATAGCAAACAGAAAAGCAGATCAGGAGCTACAAAGGGGCAGAGAGGTAATCCAATAATTTTTCCTCTTCTACCACTTCACCATTAAGGTAGGTACAGTCATGCCCAGAACTGAGCAAAGGATATGGGAGACTGAATCTCCAAGAGAACCCAATCTTCCTAGCTAGAGAAACCAGAGAATATGGAGAATATTCCCATGAGAAAAGAGCTGGCGTGAGTAACCATAACAAAGACTCTCTTTGACCCAACTGTAGTAAAGCTCCTCTGGGCCCTCTTCTCAAGGAGGCCTCAACTTCGGTCAATAAAATTCAGACCTTCAGAACAAATGATTTTGTCCACCACCTTCCTTTGCCTTTCCCCCTCCACACAACCTAAAAAACCTGAATAAACATTACCATGGTTACTAAGGGCTCAAGGCCACATCCCTAAGATGAGGCTTCCATTCCCCTTAAGTTCTTCACCTGAGAAAGCTCAACACTGCCAGGAGAAGTTATTGCTTCTTCCAGACAAAATCTGGTGGTAGGCAGATATAGGCCTCTGAAGCCCCTCTTAAGAAAGGTACAATAGAAAGCTTGCAATTATAATCCTTTCTTTACTCCTTTGTGATATAAATCTTCTAGGGTTCACAAGTGTCTTCTCCAGAACTTGAAAGCCATCTCTTTGAAATGTAAACAATTAAGGAGATAACTTTTGCTTCTGCTGCCAGTCTTTGTGGGAGGTAAGGGCCTAACTTGGACCACTGCCTCCTGTCAAAAAGATGTTTGTTTTTCCTCCAGATAAGAAGCAAATAACAAGGACAGACAACCTAGTTACATGGACCAAGCCTCCTTATCACCACTTAGCACCTTTCCCTTGGCAACCCTCAACTTTTTTTTTTTAATGGAAAAGCAAAGAAATTACAATAGCTAACATAATTTTGAAATGGAAGGACATTGGAGAACTTACATTACCTGATCTCAATCCTAACTACAGGCTCACTAAACCACACTGAAGACTGTAGGCAGTGTCTGCATGAACAGAGTTCAAAAACAGACCCACACAAATACTACCACCTTATTTTTGATAAAGATAAAATGACAATTCAATGGAGGACAGCCCCTTCAACAACTGGTGAAAAACTGGTTATCCATATGGAGAAAAGTGAACCTGGACCTAAACTTCTTATTTTAAACAAATTTAACAAGAAATAGTCACAGACTTAACAGCAAAGCTGCAGGGGCTGGCACCGTGGCTCACTAGGTTAATCCTCTACCTGTGGTGCCAGCATCCCAGATGGGCGCCGGATTCTAGTCCTGGTTGCTCCTCTTCCAGTCCAGCTCTCTGCTGTGGCCCAGGAGGGCAGTGGAGGATGGCCCAAGTGCTTGTGTCCCTGCACCTGCATGGGAGACCAAGAGGAAGCACCTGGCTCCTGGCTTCGGATCTGCGCAGCATGCCGCCCTTAGCGGCCATTTGGGGAGTGAACCAATGGAAGGGAGACCTTTCTCTCTCTGTCTATAACTCTGTCGGGGGGGAAAAAAAAAACCAACTGAAAACTTGGGCCAGTGTTGTGACATACCAGGTTAAGCCACTACTTGTGACATATCAGTGTGCCGGTTCAAGTCATGACTATGCTGCTTCTGACCAACTGCTTATTAATGTGCTTGAGCAGGCAGCAGATGATGGCCTAAGTACTTGGCCTCTGTCACCCATGTGAAAGACCCAGATGGAGTTCCTGGCCCCAGCCCTGGATGTTGCAGCCATTTAAGGAGTGAATCAGCACTTGGAAGCTCTCTCCCTCTGGCATTCTGCCTTTCAAATAAATTAATCTTAAAAAAACTATAAAACTTTAAGAACACATAGAAAATCATTGTGGCCTTGGATTAAAAAGAGCTCATAATACAACATCAAAGCATTATCTATAAAAGAAAAAAGTGATAAATTAGATTTTATCAAAATGTAAACTTCAGGGCCTGTGTTGCGGTGTAGCATATAAAGCTATTGCCTGCAACACTGGCATCCCATATGGGCCCTGATTCAGCTCCCTGTTAATGGGAAAAGCAGTGGATGATGGCTTAAGTCCTTGGGTCCCTGCCACTCACATGGAAGACCCTTATGAAGCTCCTGGCTCCAGCTTGGCACAGCCCTAACTGTTGAGACGATCTGGGGAGTGAACTAGCAGATGGAAGATATCTCTCTCTCTCTTTCCCTTTCACTCTAACTCTTTCAAAGAAATAAACATACCTTTTTTTTAAAAAATGGAAAAAATTGCCCTGAGAAGAAAATGAAAGATAAACTATAGACTGGGAGAAAATATTTATAAATCACATATCTGACATAGGAATTATATCTACAATATGTAAAGAATTCTAAAAACTTGACAATATAGGGGGGCATTTGGCCAAGTGGCAAAGAATGGTTGGGAAGCCTGGGTTCAACATCCAGCTGTGCTCTCAATCCCAGCTTCCTGTTAATGCTCACACTGGGCAGCAGCAGGCTAATGGCTCAAGTATTTGGTCCCTACTATCCACAAGGAAGACTTGGATTGGGGTTCCCAGTTTCCAGTTTAAACCTGCTCCAGCCTTGACTATTGTGGGTATGAGTGTACCTGTCTCTGGCCTCTCAAATAAATAAACTCAAAAAGAAAACAAGCAACCCAATTTAAAATAAGCAAGTATTTGAAAAGATACTTCACAAAAGAAGATACACAGATAGCATATAAGCATATGAAAGTCGTCAGTATCGTTATTTATTACAGAAATGCAAAGTAAAACCACATAATGATACCACTACACAGCTATTAAATGGCAGAGAGGAAGGGAGGGAGGGAGGAGTGGGAGTTGAAAGACAGAAAAAAGAAACTGACAGTACCAGGTGCCGATGAGGATGCAGAACAACTGGAACTCAATACACTGGTGGTAGGAAAGTAAAATAATACAGCCACTGTGGCAACAGGTTGGCAGTCTCGTAAATTTAATTTAAAAAAATTTTTTTTGACAGGCAGAGTTAGACAGTGAGAGAAACAGACAGAGAGAAAGGTCTTCCTTTTCCGTGGGTTCACCCCCACAATGGCCACTGCGGCTGGCGCACCACACTGATCCGAAGCCAGGAGCCAGGTGCTTCTCCTGGTCTCCTATGGGGTACAGGGCCTAAGCACTTGGGCCATCCTCCACTGCCCTCCCAGGCCACAGCAGAGAGCTGGACTGGAAGAGGAGCAAGCAGGACAAAATCTGGCACCCGAATTGGGACTAGAACCCAGTGTGCCGGCGCCACAGGCGGAGGATTAGCCTAGTGAGCTGCGGTGCTGCCCAGTTTCTTGTAAATTTAAATACATATCAACTAACCATATGATCCAGCAATTTCATTCCTGGATATTTACCAAAGTGAAGCAAATCCATATATTCACCTAAAAGCCTGTATTGGAATGTTTATAGCAGCTCTATTTACAATCACCAAAAACTGGAAACTCAAATGCCCTTTGAAAGGGGAGTAGATAAATGGATAAAAAAACTATGACTGATCCACACTACAGGCTACTACTCAGAAATAAAAAGGAATAAGCATGAAACATCATGTGCTTAGTGAAAAAGCATACTCAAAGGCTATGTATGACATTCCAGAAAAGCCAAAACTACAAAGGCAGATAAAACATGTCAGCAATCATCACAGGTTAATGGTGGAGGCAGGGTTTGACTACAAAGCAGGAAGAAATTATTTCTTCTTCAGAGGGAATGATGGAACTATTCTGTATTTAGATGGCAGTAGTCAAGCTAAGTATGTGTCAAATCTCATTCACACTTGAAAGTGTGAATCTTATTTTATGTAAAGGTAAACAGAGCAAAAAACATTCATTGATGTGTCTTTTGTGAATAAATTGTTTTTTAATCTACTCATGATACTATAATTACATAATATATTGACTGAGTTGTGCAGATCTTTTAAATGTTGACATGTTATACAATACTACCAAATTTCTTGTAGCCTCTGAAATCCACAGTGAAAAAGAAAATTAACAATCTAATATTCAGGAATTATTTTGGCTGTGTAGAACGCATAAAAAATCCACTTTAGTAACCCTTAGATGCAAATGATACCATACCAAATCCCTAAAACACAGTTTTTCCCAATCTTTCACAAATTCATCAGGTGTAGCTATTAGTAACACTATTTGTCAAATCATTTAATCAATCATTTATAAACTCCAAGGTAGGGTACTATTTGTATATGTGTGGATAAAGATAAATATGACCCTTGTTATATTCAGGAAAAATAAGAAAACAGCTAAATGTTGTAGTAAATAGAAAAAATTTCTAATGAGAAATCTCTGATGCTACCAGAAATTCAATTTTGAAATCTTCTGTAGTTAACACATAACTTCACAATTTCCTGTTTCTGATAAGAATCAGCTAAGTAACAATACCCAAGTGACTAAGTCCGGAAGTTTGGCTGAGTTACAGATCCCTCAGTAAACAATAAAGGGGGAGGAAGCAAGCCTCAAATAACTAACTTCAAAAATACCATAAGTAATGTGAAAGGATAAGTAAATGCATAAGATAATTCAGTTCTACTTTTTTTTTTAAAAAACAAAGATTTATTTATTTATTTGAAACTCAGAGTTACAGAGACAGGGAGAGGGAGAAAGGGAGGGAGGAAAGGAGGGGGAGAGAGAGAGGAGAATGAGAGAGAGAGAGTGAGAGAGAGAGAGGTCTTCCATCCACTGGTTCGCTCCCCAATTGGCCGCAACAGCCGGAGCTGTGTTGATAGGAAGCCAGGAGCTTCTTCTGGGTCTCCTACACCAGAGCAGGGTCCTAAGAACTTGGGCCATCTTTTACTGCTTTCCCAGGTCATACCAGAGAGCCGGATTGGAAGTGGATCAGCCAGGTCTCCAACTGGCACCCATAAGGGACGCCAGCACTGCAGGATTAACCTGCTACACCACAGCATAGGCCCCTTGACTTTTTTAAGTGCTAGTTACCTTTTTTTTTTTTTTTTGACAGGCAGAGTGGACAGTGAGAGAGACAGAAAGAAAGGTCTTCCTTTTGCCGTTGGTTCACATTCCAATGCCCGCTGCGGCAGGCGCGCTGCAGCCGGCGCACCGGGACAGAATTCGGCGCCCCAACCAGGACTAGAACCTGGTGTGCCGGCGCCTCAAGGTGGAGGGTTAGCCTACTGAGCTGCGGCGACGGCCTGAAGTAATTTCAAATGTTAAACACACACACACACACACACACACACACAAATTGTAAACACTCTTAAAAAAAAAAAAAAAAAGCCGGCGCCGTGGCTCAACAGGCTAATCCTCTGCCTTGCGGTGCCAGCACACCGGGTTCTAGTCCTGGTCGGGGCGCCAGATTCTGTCCCGGTTGCCCCTCTTCCAGGCCAGCTCTCTGCTGTGGCCCGGGAGTGCAGTGGAGGATGGCCCAAGTGCTTGGGCCCTGCACCTCATTGGAGACCAGGAAAAGCACCTGGCACCTGGCTCCTGCCATCGGATGAGTGCAGTGTGCCAGCCGCAGCACGCCGGCCGCGGCGGCCATTGGAGGGTGAACCAACGGCAAAGGAAGACCTTTCTCTCTGTCTCTCTCTCTCACTGTCCACTCTGTCAAAAAAAAAAAAAAAAACTTATGCAACAACTTCCTCCACTAAGAAAATGAAAATAGGCCAGTCAGAAATAAAGCCTACTAAAAATCAAACTGTGTGTGAAGTTTTATTTTTTAAATATTTTTACATAAAATATTATTTAATTCAACCCACTTTTGGAAATATCAGTTTGAAACACCAATATGAGGAAGCACAAAAATATAACAAAAGCAAAAGTACTATGCATACCAAAATTCACTCATTTATTCACTCGACAGTTGTTCACTGAGTAATTACTATAGACTATGAGGAGACTGAGTCAAGGAACAATAAAGAAAACCATTTCAAGCAAAAATCTTGCTCTCAAAATAAACCTCAACTATAATTCTATTTCTTCAACAAACTTATTAATGGTTTCTATATAGAAGGCATTACTCCCTATATAACTATTTTGTCAGGCTTCCAAAGTTTTATTCCAAATTTCAATAAAATAACCCTAGATTACATTAAGAAGATATCACAATTCTATAATCTGAATACTACAGTTTATATTATTTCAGTAGAGAGCCATTATTTGTCACCACTAAAGTGAAGTCATAAATAATCTTGCTGAATTATGAGCAAATTATGGTATAAACCACCAACAATGAAAAAGTACATCAGAATGAAGAACTTAATGTCTTAATTAACATAACAAACATGTAAGCACATTAACTGATCAAATCCTTATTGTACTGTACAGCAATTAAACATAAATGGGCTTATAATGAAGTGTAATTATATTTTAAAGTTATTTTAACATTTTGGTAAAATAAATGTTATGGATTGAATTGTGTCCCTCAAAAATTCATACACTGAAGTTCTAATCCTCAGTACTGAAGAATGTGACTGTATTTGACCATGGGATACTCCAAGAATTAACTGAGATAAAATGAGGTCATTAGGGTGGGCCCCAATCCAATACAACAGGTGTCCCTATAAAAGGAGACATGGACACAGAGGGAACACCATGTGAAGACCAGCAGAAGATGGTGATCTAAAAGCCCAGAAGAGGCCTAAGAAAAAAATCAATCCCATTGACACCTTATGACAGGCTTTCCAGCCTCCAGAATTGTGAGAAAATAATTTCTATCGTTTAAGCCACCCACTCTATAGTACTTTGTTAAGATAGCCCTAGAAAACTTATACAATACACATAAAAATTACAATATGAAACATTTTCAGGTATACAGTTCCATGGCATTAGGTACATTAATGTTGCTGGGCAGCCATCACCACCATCTAGCTCCAGAATAATTTTCATCTGCAAAACTGAGACTCTATACCAATTAGACAGTAACTGCATATATATATATATATACCAAACACATATATATACTATATATATACACCAAAACAAGGGCACTTTAAAAAAATCTTTGGAAAATTGAAATTAAAAGTTTCAATGCGGCTGGTGCCATAGCTCACTAGGCTAATCCTCTGCCTGCGGCGCTGGCACACCAGGTTCTAGTCCCGGTTGCTCCTCTTCCAGTCCAGCTCTCTGCTGTGGCCTAGGAAGACAGTGGAGGATGGCCCAAGTGCTTGGGCCCTGTATCCACATGGGAGACCAGGAGGAAGCATCTGGCTCCTGGCTTTGGATCAGCGGGGCACGCCGGCTGCAACACACCAGCCGTAGCGGCCACTTGTGAGGTGAACCAACGGTAAAAGGAAGACTTTTCTCTCTCTCTCTCTCACTGTCTAACTCTGCCTGTCCAAAAAAAAAAAAAGCTTCAATGCAAAAATTTTTAAATCTATGCATAATTTTTCCATAATACACATTTTCTATGAACTTTTTTTTGAAGATTTATTTATTTGAAAGAGCTACACAGAGGGGAGAGAAGGGAAGAGGGGGAGAGGGGGAGAGGGGGAGAGGGGGAGAGGGGGAGAGGGGGAGAGGGGGAGGGGGGAGAGGGGGAGAGGGGGAGAGGGGGAGAGGGGTTCACTCCCCAATTGGCCGCAACAGCCGGGAGCTGGGCCAATCCAAAGCTAGGAGGCAGGAGCTTCTTCCTGGTCTTCACATGGGTGCTGGAGCCCAACCACTTGGGCCATCTTCTATTGCTTTCCCAGGCCATAGCAGAGAGCTGGATCAGAAGCGGAGCAGCTGGGACTCTAACCGGTGCCCATATGGGATGCCAAAACTGCAGGTGGTGGTTTTATCTGCTATGCCACAGCGTGGACCCCTCTATGAACTTTTTGAAGACTTCACATAATAAATACGAATAGGGACCAGCGTTATGGCATAGGAGGCAAAGTCACTGCCTGCTATGCTGGCATCCCATATGTCTTAACTGCTGCACCAAATACCCACCCTAAATACTGTTCATAGCAACTGCTGCACTTAACTCCAATTCCTACTCATGTCTTCTCTGTGCTTATATCATTTTTATTAAATGAAAAAACAAGATGTCCTTCCATAATAGCCAATAGCAGCCTCCTTGGTAGTGTACCCAGTCTGTTGCCTGCAAAGTTTGCCCAAGAACCCTTGGAGACTGCCCTTTCCAGTGAACCTTCACTTTTTGACCTCATGCTGTTAGATTTCAGACAGCCATGCAGAGCACCTTTGAAAATTCCCAGGGTGTGATGCCCAAGCTTCACATTGCCAAGTCATCCTGTCCATCCACACCAAGCTGAAGGAGTGATTAAGGCCCTACACAGGGCCAAGTTCAAGTTCTCTGATCTCCAGAAGACTCACATATGAGATGTTTTACCAACTTTAATGCAGATGAATTTGAAAACTTGGTGGCTGTAAAGAGTTCATTCTAGACGACTATGGGGTGAAATAAATCCCCAGTCATGGTCCGCTGGACACACAGCTGGCCTTACATTTGTAAGGCATTCCACAGTGCTGCCCTGTTCTTAAGTACAATGGTTAGAATATTTTTTATCAAAAAGATGAAACATAACAAGCATTGGTGAGGATGCAAGAAAAGGGAACTCCTGTATAATATTGGGAATATAAACTAGTACATCCATTATGGAAAATGGTATGGAAGTTCCTCAAAAGCTACAAACAGAACTTCTCACATGATCCAGCAATCTCTCTTCTGGGAACATATCCAAAAAATTTCAAATCAATATGCTGAAGAATATTTGCACTCCCATGTTGATTATGCATCATTCATAACAGCCAAGATATGGAAAGAACTTATGTGTCCACCAATGGATAAGGAAAATGTGACACACTCCTACATACACAGTAGAATATCACTGAGTCTTCAAAAAGGAAATCAGTCATTTGCAACAATGTGCATGAATTTGGAGGACATGCTACATGAAATAAGCCAACCATATAAAGACAAATATTGTTATGATCTCATTTATGTAAGTATATAGAATCTTAAAAAGTTGAACTCACAGAAGTATAGAGAATAGAAAGGTGGCTACCAAAGGTTGAGGGACAGGGAGCTGGGGGAGGCAGAAAGTAATGGTGAGTCATTGGTCAAAGACTCAAATTATTAGCCAAAGGAGGATACCGTATATTAATAAAAGGATTAATAGAGCAATTAGATATAACAACTATAAACATTTACACACCTAATGACAAATCATAAAAATTTACGAAGCGAAAGCCTAACAGAATTGAAGGGAGAAATAGTTCTACAACAAAAGTTGAATAATTCAATACCCTACTCTTGATTAAGGAAAGAGCAATCAGAAAATAAGGAAATAAAGGACTTCATTCCAGAAACCAATTAGATCTGACAGAAAACACTCTTCCCAACAGCAAAATGTAATTTCTCCTCAAGCACACATGAAACAACTGTTTTATTAAATCACTCAACATCTTGCCATTGAAATTGCCTGTTTAATTATTTCTGGCCAGCATTGTGGCGCAGTGGGTTAGGCTGCTGCTTGCAATGCTGGCATCCCACATCAACAGCGCTGGTTGGCCGGCGCCACAGCTCAATAGGCTAATCCTCCGCCGTGTGGCGCCAGCACACCAGGTTCTAGTCCTGGTCGGGGCACCAAGTGCTTGGGCCCTGCACCCCATGGGAGACCAGGAGAAGCACCTGGCTCCTGCCTTCGGATTATCGCAGCGCGCCGTCCGCGGCAGCCATTGGAGGGTGAACCAACAGCAAACGGAAGACCTTTCTCTCTGTCTCTCTCTCTCGCTGTCCACTCTGCCTGTCAAAAATAATAATAATAATAATAATAATAATAATAAAAAATTAAAAAAAAAACAGCACTGGTTTAAGTCCCAGCTGCTGTACTTCTGATCCAGCTCCCTGCTACTGTGCCTGGGAGAACAGGTTAAGGTAGGTAAGTACTTGGCCCCTGCCACCCACATGAGACTCAGATGAAGTATCTGGCTCCTGGTTTCAACCTGGTCCAGTCCTAACTGTTATGACCATGTGGAGAGTAACCCAACAGATGAAGATCTCTTGATCTCTTCTACTCTATGTTGCTTTGCTTTTCACATATCTCTTCCACTCTATGTCGCTCTGTTTTTCAAATAAATAAATATTTAAAAAAAAATCATCTCTCTTATTTATAACACAGCAAGTTCTTAAGAGTCCCATGCATTTCATTTTGTATGATTGGCACCTCAACAGAATATCACCCATGTGGTAACTAATGTTTACAGATTAATGTAATTAATGTTTACACATTAAGACTTTCAGTCCCTTCATATGGGGTTTTAGTCCTCAAGTCTAGCATGCCTTTCCTCCCTCAGCAAACACATATTCTTTAAGATTCAATTCATGTTTCTTTTCTACCATTTTTTCCAGACATCTCTAGTCACTTCCTTCTCTATGATTCCACCTAAAACCTTTTCTTTGTCTTGAGACTGGGCAATTTATACACATTATAAATTTATTTCCTCACAATTCTGGAGGCAGGGGGGCAATATAAACACCCCAGCATCCAGTAAATTCCTTCTTGCTGAATCATTAATTTGGTAGAAGGTATCACTTTGCAAGTGATGGGGAGAGGGAACAAACCTACTCTGATAATGGAATTATGTGTCCATTCATGAGACTGATGCTCCACAACTCAAACTCCCATTACATTCTACCTACCAATACTATCACATTAAGGATCAAGTTTCCAACAAGTGAACTCTGCAGAACATATTCAAAATATACCACTTCCTATACTTACCTCACTCAATCTGAAATTCTTACTATTTTCTACCTCCACATGAAGAAACCTGAATTAGTTGTCTACCTCTGTATTTGTTCTCTTTTTCCTAATTAACAGATCTGATTTTGAGCTCAGCACATGGAAGCCACAATACAGATAGTCCTCATCTTAAAATGGTCCAACTTACAAAGGTTCCACAGAGGGATGTGCAAAAGGAATATGCGTTAAATAGAAACTCTAGCCTACATTTTGCATTTTGATCTCTTTCCAGGCTAGCAATATGCAATACAATAACATCTTAAGATGTTAGGCAATAGCAGTTAACTATAGTTCCCAGACAGTCACGCAATTATAAGAGCACACAACCAACACTCTAGAGTGTACTGTGTGGCTAAGCCATGATATTCAGTAGCTTAGACGTATTAAATGCAGTTTCAACTTATGGTATTTTCACTTTACAGTAGGTATACTCAGGATATAATCCTACTGCAAATAAAGAAACATTTTAGGGGCTGGCACCGTGGCTCACTTGGTTAATCCTCCGCCTGTGGTGCCAGCATCCTAGATGGGCACCATGTTCTAGTCCTGGTTGCTCCTCTTCCAATCCAGCTCTCTGCTGTGGCCTGGGAGGGCAGTGGAGGATGGCCCAAGTGCTTGGGCTCCTGCACCCACATGGGAGATCAGGATTCAGAAGCACCTGGCGCCTGGCTTTGGATCAGCGCATCACCAGACGTAGCGTCCATTTGGGGCGTGAACCAATGGAAGGAAGACCTCTCTCTGTCTCTCTTTGGAGATAGCATAATATAAGCAGCAGTCAATTGCAATTTGTTTCTTTTAACACATGGGGCAACTAATCCCTATCTCTGATTTTACTCAGTCTGCTTTCATCTGGTATCCACCCAGTCCTTCATCTGGACTCTAAGTTCTTATCCTCTGGTAAGATATGAACTCAGGACCACATCAAACCTATTTCCATACTGAAACAGGCATCGTGGCTTCAACTGCACTTAACAAGCTATACTTCTAGTTTACCATTTCAATGGAAAGATAAATTTACCTCATTTTTGAGCAAGGCTTTATATTTTAAATTTTTCTAGCGTCTGTCTGTCTCTCTCTCTCTCTCTCTCTCTCTCTCTCTTTCTGCCTCTCAGGTACATAAAAATTAAACAATCTGCAATAACTACAAAACTCTCTAATTTACTTACATTAAGAACTGATAGGGGCCAGCACTGTGGTGTAGCGGGTAAAGCCGCCACCTGCAGTGCTGGCATCCCATATGGGCACCAGGATGAGTCCAGGCTGCTCCACTTCTGATCCAGCTCTCTGCTATAGCCTGGGAAAGCAGTGGAAGATAGCCCAAGTGCTTGGGCTCCTGCACCCGCATGGGAGACCTGGAAGAAGCTCCTGGCTCCCAATCAGCACAGTTCTGGCTGTTGCGGCCAACTGGGAAGTGAACCAGCATATGGAAGACCTCTCTCTCTCTCTGCCTCTTTTTCTCCATGTAACTCTTGACTTTTTCAAATAAATAAATGTTTAAAAAAAAAAAAAAAAAAAAGAACTGGTAGGGCCAGGCGTTGCGGTGTAGCTGGTAAAGCCACTGACTGCAGGGCCAGCATCCCATATGCAGCCCCGGCTGCACCACCTCTGATCCAGCTCTCTGCTGTGGCCTGGGAAAGCACTAGCAGATCGTTCAAGTCTTGGGGCCCCTGCACCCACATGGGAAGACCTGGAGGAAGCTCCAGAATTCTGGTTTTTGATTGGCACAGCTCCGGCCGCTGAGGCCAATTAGGGAGTGAACCAGTGGATGGAACACTTCTCTCTCTCTCTCTCTCTGCCTCTCCTCACTCTGTGGAACTCTTTCAAATAAATAAATCAATCTTAAAAAAAAAAAAAAATAGCTGACAGAACAGAAAATCAAAACATCAACAAGGATATAGAAAGATTGATCCACAAAATATAAAATTTGAGCTAACATACAGAATATCTTCTAAAAAAAAAAGAATAATTATATTCAAGTACACATGGAACATGTTCAAAACTGATCATGGGGGCCGAAGCTGTGGTGTTAGTGGGTAAAGCTGCTGTCTGCAGTGCCAGTACACCACATGGGTGCTGGTTCAGGTCGTGGATGCTCCAATTCCAATCCAGCTCCCTGCTAATGCACCTGAGAAAACAGCAGAAGATGGCCCAAATGTGTGGGCCCCAGAACCCACATGGGAGACCCAGAAGAAACTCCTGGCTCCTGGCTTCAGACTGGCCCAAGTCTGGCTGTTGCAGCAATTTGGGGAGTGAACTAGCAGATGGAAGATCTCCATTTCTCTCCGCTCTCTAACTCTGCCTTTCAAATAAATAAATAAATAAATCTTAAAAAAAAAAAAAACTGATCATGTATAAGGGTAGCAAAAGAAAGTTTTGTCAAGGTGCTTCTAAGACTACAATGACCACAATATAATGTTGAAGTTATTAATAAAACAATTTAAACGTTTAGAAACAAATACCCAATGAATTTAAAAGAAAATCATAATAAAAATTATAAAAATGACATCTGAATAGCAATCAAAGTACTATACTATCACAATGTACAGCTCAGCTAAAATTATGGCCTTAATGTATTTGTAGCTGCAAAAAAAGTGGAGCAGCCAGGACTAGAACCAGCACCCATATGGGATGCCAACACTTCAGGCCAGGGCGTTAACCTACTGGGCCATAGCACTGGTCCACCAGCTGCTCCTCTTCCAATCCAGCTCTCTGCTATGGCCTGGGATAGCAGTAGATATGGCCCAAGTCCTTGGGGCCCTGCACCCACGTCGGAGACCCGGAAAAAGCTCCTGGCTCCTGGCTTTGGATTGGCGCAGCTCCAGCCATTGCGGCCATCTGGAGAGTGAACCAGCGGATGGAAGACCTCTCTCTGTCTCTACCTCTCTCTGTAACTCTTTCAAATAAATAAATCTTTTTTTAAAAATATGTAAATAAAAACCTGTTCTTCAGACCCTTTTACCAGAACCATGAACTTATTTTTTTTTCTGTTTTTTTTTTTTTTGACAGGCAGAGTGGACAGTGAGAGAGAGAGACAGAGAGAAAGGTCTTCCTTTGCCGTTGGTTCACCCTCCAATGGCCGCTGCGGCCGGCGCGCTGCGGCCGGCGCACCGCGCTCATCCGATGGCAGGAGCCAGGAGCCAGGTGCTTTTCCTGGTCTCCTATTGGGTGCAGGGCACAAGCACTTGGGCCATCCCTTACTGCACTCCCGGGCCACAGCAGAGGGCTGGCCTGGATGAGGGGCAACAGGGACAGAATCCGGCGCCCCGACCGGGACTAGAACCCGGTGTGCCGGCGCCGCAAGGCAGAGGATTAGCCTGTTGAGCCACGGCGCCGGCCCATGAACTTATTTTTGAAAAATACCATAATAAAACATCTTAATAAGAGACAAAATTCTAGCAATATTAGAGTAACTGTAGATTGCAAACAGCATCTTGTCAGACACAGATCTGAGTATATAGCATGAAGGGGTTAGGAGCCTCACATTCTAGGGCAAGCAGAATTTATACTTGGTCTAGAAATGGGTTCATCTTCCCTACCCAGTCTCTCTCTCAACATTTACAGTATACCAGTATACCTCAATGGCTTCAAAATGTTTCTTTAACTCTACAGGATCTACTGTAATATCACCTCAAATCAAAAGACATATTTAAGGCCGGCGCCGTGGCTCAACAGGCTAATCCTCCGCCTTGTGGCGCCGGCACACCAGGTTCTAGTCCCGGTCAGGGAGTCAGATTCTGTCCTGGTTGCCCCTCTTCCAGGCCAGCTCTCTGCTGTGGCCCGGGAGGGCAGTGGAGGATGGCCCAAGTGCTTGGGCCCTGCACCCCGTGGGAGACCAGAAGAAGCACCTGGCTCCTGGCTTCAGATCAGCATGGTGCGCCGGCCGCAGCGTGCCGGCCGCAGCGTGCCGGCTGCAGCGGCCACTGGAGGGTGAACCAACAGCAAAAGGAAGACCTTTCTCTCTCTCTCTCTCACTGTCCACTCTGCCTGTCAAAAAAAAAAAAAAAGCATATTTAATAGTGAAAGATGTACAACATTAAGCATTTTTTTTTAATTTGACAGGTAGAGTTATAGACCTATAGACAGTAAGAGACAGATACAGAGACAAAGGTCTTCCTTCCGTTGGTTCACTCCCCAAACGGCCGCTACGTCTGGTGATGCGCCGATCCAAAGCCAGGAGCCAGGTGCTTCCTCCTGGTCTCCCACGTGGGTGCAGGAGCCCAAGCACTTGGGCCATCCTCCACTGCCCTCCCGGGCCACAGCATGAGCTGGACTGGAAGAAGAGCAACCGGGACTAGAACCCAGCACCCATCTGGGATACTGGTGCCACAGGCAGAGGATTAACCAAGTGAGCCACAGCGCCAGCCCCAACATTAAGCATTTAATCATGGCAACCACTGGTCTTACCATAGGATCATATCACCCAGAAACCCTAAGACTAACAAAATGAAAGTAGTACATTAAAAGCTCAAATAAGTCATCAAAGGATGCAGTACATGCACAGAGCCAATGGCTAGGGTATTATATTCCCAAAACCTAGAACACATGGTACAAAAACCAAGTGATGGTCTCTTTTCACCATCACTCCCAATAACACAATTAATGGAACATGGGTTTTCATCTCCACAATTTGAAATCTTTGCTGTATTAGAGGTCCTCAGGGAAATGCTTTCACCAGAGGACATAGCAGAGAAGTCCACTCTGCCACACTGGACTCCTCAGACTGATGGACTAACAAGCAAAAATATGAATACATGTACTAGCGGTGATAATCAATCTTAATTATCATTAGGAGTTATTACATACAATGGCAGTAGGGTGTCTAGAACTCTAAGATGTTTCCAGACATGGGACAAAAGAAAACTGCAGCAACCACAGCCCAAAAGAGGCAAAATAGCTAAGGGCTCAAATCGCTCAAGTCTACAGATCATAAGCAATCTACACTAGTTGAACTGCTGGCTCAGTATAAGGGAACTCTTAAAATGAATGATGAAGGAGGGAAAGGAAGAAAATTAATTCCTTCCTCAATACCAGTTGCAATAATAGGAACCACTCACTAGCTTCTATTACTAATCCTTCTTAAAATTTCTGTTGCTAAGACCACACAGCCTGACGAAACTGTGATGGATTAGAATCAGTAGTGTCCAAAGCGATCTGAGCAGGAGTAGATTCTACTAAAAGTTTCTGTGCCTCATCTTCATGCTCTTGGCCTTTTCCATTGCTATTGCTATGTAACAAATTACCACATATTTGCTATCTTAGAGTTCTGGAGGTGAAAGTCCAAAACACGTCTTATAGACCTACCATCAAAGTCTGCATTCTTCAGCAGGTTCTGGGGGAAGAATCTATTCCTTGCCAATTCCAACTCCTGGAAGCTGTTCACATTCTTGGCTCCTGTATGCATCATCAAAATGTCTTTCCATCATGTCTTTATTGGACAGACATTCCTCATTCTCTCTTTTTTAAAATTTATTTTACTTGAAAGGCAGAGTTACAGAGAGGCACAGGCAGAGAGTTAGTTCTGCAGATGACCACAACGGCCAGAGCTGCGCCAACCTGAAGACAGAAGCTTCTTCTGGGTCTCCCACGTGGAGCAGAGGCCCAAGTGGACCAACCTGCACTGCTTCCCAGGCCATAGCAGAGAGCTGGATCGGAAGAGGAGCAGCCAGAACTTGAACAGGCATCCACATGGGATGCCGGCACTATAGGCAGCAGCTTTACCCGCTACACCACAGTGCCGGCCCCTTCTCTCTCTTAAAAAGACCCTTGAGATTGCACAGGTTCCTCTACAATCCAGTACACCAAAAGCACAGGCCAAAATAAAAAAGCATTTGAATTGGACTTCATCAGAGTTAAAATCTTTTGATAATCTTTTATTTAATAGTGCGAAAAGGCAACTCTGGGGCCAGCACTGTAGCACAGCAGGCCTCCCATATGGGTATCAATTCAAGTCCCAGCTGCTTCATTTCTGATCCAAATCCCTGCTAATGCACCTGGGAAAGTAGTAGGATATGGTCCAAGTGCTTGGACTCCTGCACCCATGTAGGAGACCCAGAAGAAGCTCCTGGCTTCGGCCTGGCCTAGCCCTGGTCATTGCGGCCATTTGGAGAGTGAACCAGCAGATGGAAGACCTCTCTCTTTCTCTAACTCTGCCTTTCAAATAAATAAATCTTAAAAAAAAAAAAAAAAAGAAAAGAAAAGAAACAATAATCCAAAGAAAGTGAGAAAATATCTGGAAGTAATATCTGATCAAGAATACTCAGAATATATGAAGAACTCACACAACAGTAACAAAAAAATCCAATTAAAAAATAGGTAAAGGACTTGAATACACACTTGTTCCAAAAATTATATACAGATGGCCAATAAGTACATAAAAATATGCTCAGTATCTTTAGCCATTAGAGAAATGCAAATCAAAACCACAATGAGACAGTACCACTTCAGACTCATTAGGACGGTTATTGTCAACAAAACAAAACAAAAAATATTAACTGTTGGTGAAAATGTGGAGAAGTCAGAACTCTTATGTATTGCCGGTGTGAATATAAGACAGTACAGCCACTGTGGAAAACATCATGGCAGTTCCTCAAAAAATTATAGGGCTGCTGCTGTGGCATAGCAGGCTAAACCTCTGTCTGCATTCCACGTGGGCGCCTGTTCATGTCCCAGCTGCTCCTCTTCCGATCCAGCTCTGTGCTAATGGCCTGGGAGGACACTGAAGGATGTACCAAGTGCTTGGGCACCTGCACCTGCCTGGGAGACCTTGAAGAAGCACCTGTCTCCTAGCTTCAGACTGGCTGAGCTCTGTCCATTGCAGCCATTTGGGGAGTGAACCAGAGGATAGAAGACCTTTCATTCTTTCTCTCCCTCTCTCTGTAACTCTACCTCTCAAATAAATAAAAATCTTTTTAAAAAATTAAAAACAGAATTAACATATAATCCAGCGATTTCATTTTTGAGTATACACCTAAATGAAGTCAAAGTGAGAATTCAAACCAATGCCTATCAAATATCTTCATAACAGCATTATTCACCATAGCCAAAAGGTAGAAGCAACCAAAGAGTTTTTCATCAGATTCAATGGAATATCACAAGCCTTAAAAAGGAAATTCTAGAGGACAGCATTGTAGCATAGCAATGTGATGCCAGCACCCTATATGGGCACTGGTTCCTGTCCTGGCTTCTTCACTTCTGATCCAGCTCCCTGCTAAATCGCCTGGGAAAAGCAGAGGATAGACAAGTGTTTGGGTCCCAGCCATCCAAATCAGGGGACCGGGATGAAGCTCCTGGCTTTGACCTGACCCAGCCCTGGCCATTGCTGCCATCTGAGGAGTGAACCAGCAGATGGAAGACTTCTTTCTCTAACTCTTTCAAATAAATAAATAATTTTTTTAAAAAAAGAAATTCTGAAATGTTGTAACATTAATAAATTAATAAATCATGAAGACATGTTAAGTGAAACCAGCCAGTCACAAAATGACAACGTTCTTTGAGTAGACAAATTCAGAGAGACAGAAAAAATAATGGTGGTTGCCAAGGGTTAGGGGCATGAAAGATTTGAGAGTTCAGTGTTTAATGGACACAGAATTTTTCATTTGACAAAAATGAAAAAGTTCTGCAAACAGAAGGTGTAATGGCTGCAAAACTGTGAGAGTATATTTAACAAGACAAACAGGTACATTTAAACATGAATAAATTAGTAAATTTTATGTTGTATGTATTTTACCATAATAAAGTGTACATGAATGTTCGTGGCAGTATTATTCATAATAGTCAAGAGAGAAATAATCCAAATATCATCAACTGATGAATGCATAAAACATGGTACATCAATACAATGGAATTATTCAGCAATATAAAGGAATGAAACATTGATAATATGTACTGTAACATGGATGAACTTTTAAACATCAAGTTGGAGGCAAAGAAAGATGGTAGATAAGCAAATGATTTGATCATTGGTGACTGTCTCTCCACAGAGAGACCAAATTTTTTTTTTAAGATTTGTTTATTTATTTGAAAGAGTTACACAGAGAGGTCAGCCTTCCATCCTCTGGTTCACTTCCCAACTGGCCACATAGGTTTTGATCCGAAGCCAGGAGCCAGGAACTTATTCCGGGTCTTCCCTAGCGGATGCAGGGGCCCAAGGACTTGGGCCACCTTCCACTGCTTTTCCAGGCCACAGCAGAGAGCTAGATCAGAAGTGGAGCAGCCGGGACCTGAACCAGCGCCTATATAGGATGCTGGCACTGCAGGTGGAGGCTTTACCTGTTATGACACAGTGCCGGCCCCCAGAGACACCAACTTAAACAGCTCTTCATGCATAAGCCACCTTCAGGACAGTTAAGGAAGCCAGGTGAGTGAGCACAAGATCTGGTTTTAGCATAAGATGCACTGAAGAAGGCAGAAAACAGCTGTAGGGTCATCCCCCCCCCCGCCGCCCCCCCTCCAGTTCTAAACAGTGTTAACTCCAAGCCTCTCATTTAGGGGAGGGAGAGTGTATTAAGCACAGATTTTAGACTTGAAACCTAGTACCAGACTTGCCACTGGAAAATTCTGTGCCAACAGGGCTCTATAGCCTCTGCTCCAAAGCCAGTACCTACAGACAAAGCCTCTGAATGCTCTTGGTCAGTGGCCAAGGGACTGCCTCCACCAACCTTCCCCCAACTTCCCACACTCTAGCTGCTGAAGAGGATGGGGAAATCAGTGTAGGACCTTGCCTTAGAACTCAATGCCAGGAACTGGAAAGAATTTCTAATCCTTCAAAGTACAGATGACATCATATGCCAACAAGCATCAAGAACTTCCAGGGAACTATGACCTCATTTAATGAATAAATATAGTGTCAGAAAATGAGCAGGCAGCAACTGATATATCCAAAATTTCAGATGCATTTTCAAAATATTTTTATTTTATTTATTTGGGGTTGGGGATGGGATGGGCATGCAGATAGACTGACCTTCCAATTGCTGGTTCACTCCCCAAATACCCTCAACAGTTGGGGGACTGAAGCCAGAATCCAGGAACTCAATCCAGGTCTCATACATGGGTGGCAGGAACACAACTACCTGAGTGGTTGCCTAGAACTAAGGAGATGGGAAGATCAGGTTTTTTTTTTTTTTTTTTTTTTTTTAAGATTTATTTTTTATTTGAAAGTCAAGAGTTACACAAGAGAGGTCTTCCATCTACTGGTTCGCTCCTCAATTGGCAGCAATGGCTGGAGCTACAGCGATCTGGAGCCAGGAGCCAGGAGCCAGGTCTCTCACGAGGGTGAAGAGAGCTAGATAGGAAGTGGAGCAGCCAGGTCTTGAATCGGCACCCATATGGGATGCCAGTGCTTCAGGCCAGAGTATTAACCCGCTGCGCCATAGCGCCGGCCCCCAATCAGGCGTTTTCTTTTTAGGGTGTTGAAAATGTTCTAAAATTGTGATGATAGTTGTACAGCTCTGTTAATATACTAAAAGCCACTGAATTGTACAATATATGAATCATATCTCAATTAAGTTTTTATTTGTAAGCCAAGAATACAAATGATTTAATGGAATTATAAAATGAAGAACAAGAATGAATGAGACTACAAGAGAATGTAAACACTACAGCTTGAATTCTTGCTCTGCCATTTATTATCTGTGTGACACTGAGCAAGACACTTAATCCCAGTGTGTTTCATCAATACTTACCTTCAGGGATGCTGTGAGGATTAAACAAATTAATGTGTAAACCACTTAGTACAGTGCCTGCTACAAAGGTGTCCTTCCCTGCTCTGCTTCCTAATGCTAAAATGCTTAATGCTAAAAATTCTACCACCACCATATGGAAATAAAAATTTAATGATAGCTAAATTTTACGTTGGGGAAGATATGTCTGCTCCAGATAGCAAATAACCTAAAAGTCACCAATTACACAATACTGGCAAAGCAATTTTCATTACTAACTCGTGCAAGTTCTTATCTAAGGCAAAGATAAACTTCACACGGTTTTCTTCTACGCTTCTCCATTTTTAAAAATTCTTTTGTATTTAAAAATTTTTAACAGGCACATAAAATTATATTCCTTTGTGGGGTACAGGTATACACTGTGTAATTTCAATCAGGTAAATATGCATATTTTCTCAAACATTTAATATTTCTTTCTGGTGAAAACATTCAAAATCCTACCTTCTAGATTTTTAAAAATAAAAAATATGCAGTATATTAGTTATAGTCACCCTTACTAAGCAAGAGAACCCACTTCCTTCTTGCTTAATAACTTCTTTCTGAGGGCCAGCATTGTGTCATAGCAGGTAAAGCCACCACCTGCGACACCAGAATCCTATATGAATGCCAGCTCAAGACCAAGGTGCTCCATTTCTGATCCAGCTCCCTGCTAGTGCACCTGGGAAAGCAGTGGGAGATGGTGTGGGTCCTTGGGCTCCTGCACCCCCGTGGGAGACCTGGAATAAGCTCCTGCCTCCTGGCTTCAGACTTGACCCAGCTCCAGCCATATGGAGAGTGAACCACCAGATGGAGAATTTCTCTCTCTGTCCATCTCTCTATAAACCCTGCATTTCAAATAATCTTAAAAAAAAAAAAATCAGCCACTTTTTTCTGACCTGTTTTTTTACCTAATCCTTTATTTCAAGCTACTATTCAGATGTAAGCTAGAGAAAGATTAACAATGATCTTCTTTTATCCATTATATGTTGAGGAAAAAATATGACTACTCATGCAAGTTTTAGGACAGTTCCAAACTGCCTATCTAATTCATTAAAAATTCCCTAAACAAAAATGAACTTTAAAAAGATGAGAATAAAAGATATACAAAAGGCGGGGTGGGGGGGGGAGGGGGGCCGGGTGCTGTGGCACAGCATGGTAAGCTTATGTCTGCAGAGTCAGCATCCTATATGGGTGCTGGTTACAGTCCTAGCTATTCCACTTCTGACCCAGATGCTCCCTGTTAATGTGCCTGGGAGAGCAATGGAGGATGGTCCAAGTGCTTGGGCCCCTGCACCCACATGGGAGACCAAGATAAGACTCCTGGCTTCAGCTTCACCTACCCCTGGTTGTTGCAGCCATTTGGGGAGCAAATGGAAGATTTGCTCCAGCCAATGGAAAATCTCCTACCTCTCTCTGTCTCTCCCTTCTTCACTGTAAATCTTTCAAATAAATATTTTTTCAAAAAGATATGAAGAAAAAAAAAGAAAGAAAAAGAAAATAAGGCCCTCTTTTTTATCTGGAGACAAAACTGTATTGCATCTACAGACTAGAAATGGATTTTCTCTGTATACCATCCACAGCCAAGTTTCACTACCAAAGAAATGAGATGCTCTATGAAGCTGGTGTTAGGATAATTTGATTAATCTATGCTTCTACTTTAAATAGTCCTTATTTTGTTTTAAAGTTAAATAAGAATTTATTCTCAAACTAATTTAGAAGACAAAGCCTTTCCAAGGGGTACCTCCATCTTAAATGCTTCTGGAATAAGATTTAGTAAAAGCATGTGACTAAGAAGCACAAACAGATGAACTGTCATTGTACTGCTATAATTTTGCACACTTTAAAGTCAGAAAATTCCTGCTAAAAATATTTCAAAATAAATGAATGTTATATCATAGAAGCTTTTAATTTAGCAATTCTAACTTACCGTAAAATTCTACAGAGGGGCCAGTGCTGTGGCTTAATGGGTAAAGCTGCCTACAGTGCCAGCATCCCATATGGGCGCCAGTTCAAGACCCAGCTGTTCACTTCCAATCCAGCTCTCTGCTTTGGCCTGGGAAAGCAGCAGAACATGGCCCAAGGCCCTGGGCCCCTGCACCGGTTTGGGAGACCTGGAGGAAGCTCCTGGCTCCTGGCTTCAGATCCACACAGCGTCAGCCATTGCAGCCAACTGGGGAGTGAACCAGCGGATGGAGGGGCGCTCTCTCTCTCTCTCTGCCTCTCCTTCTCTCTCTCTGCCTCTCCTTCTCTCTCTGTGTAACTCTGACTTTCAAATAAAGACTATGTATTTAAAGAAAAAAAATTCTACAAAAAATACAGAAGTCCTCTTGTTATCCACAGGTAATACATTCTAAAATCCCTAGTACCAAATGCTCCATTTATATGCTATATTTTTTCCTGCACACAGATATGTGTGACAAAGTTTGTAAATCAGGCACTGTAGAAGAGATTAATAATGAAATAATTTTAATATACTGTCATAAAAGTTCCATGACTATGGACTCCTTCAAAATATCTTATTGTACTATATCTGGCATTCCTGTGATAATTTGAAATGATAAAATGCCTATGTGATGAGATGAAGTAAGGTGAACAACACAGGCATTATGACACATCCTTAAGGCCACTACTAACCTGACGATATACCAAGAGGATCATTGAGCCATGTAGATTCTGGCTCACTGTAACTGAAGCAGACAGAAAACAAAATCGGGAAGGGGAGGAACTACTTTTAAGTTGCTGCAACAACCAGAGAAGCCTTTTCTCTCTCTATAAACTCCTTAACCTTGATGCCTAATTGCACTGTCTCACTGTAATTCATTTCGGAAATGTTCACTAGACACTTAGTGCACAAAGGAAAGCAGGCTAAGAGCTTTTATTATAATGTTAGGAATCCCCACAACAACTGTATGAAGTAAATCCTCCTATTAATATCATCACTGTATAACTGAAGAAACAGCCTTCAAAGTTCAAGGAACTGCCCAAGGTCACAATAAGAGGATGATGGACCATTTCTCTCCTTTTCTATTTTTTATAATGTAAAATTCCAAACATACATTAAAGACAGCAAACCCTCCAAACCAAATTCTTCACCCAAATGTAATCATCAAGACTCTCCCTATTCATGTTTCTACCCACTCCTGCTTCCTCATTATTTTGAAATAAAAACCCCTTTATCTGTAAATATTTCAGTATCTCTGAAAGATAAGAACTCAAACCTGTAGTCCTTATTTTCATTGAACTGTATTTTCTCAGAAAGAAAACAAAGCTCAAGTTACCCTCTGGTCTCAAACTACCTCATGAAAGTAACATTTTAGGACTTTCAATTAAATATCACAAAGAACAGACTAGGGGCAGTCAAGTTAACCATCCTTCTTGAAATGTTGCTGTTTTCCTTAACCCTATATGAAACTGGTTCTCCTCCTCCCTCTCCACCTACTCCAGTTTCTATTTCTGGCTCCTCTTTTACCTCCTCCTGAGTTACCTGTTCTTCTCAATATATACTCACCCTTGCAATAGCTCTTCCATTTTTATGGCTTCAACTTATCACTTCTGGCTGGTAGACTTCCAAATCTACCTAACCTAAGGCACTGTTCTTCCACATATCTACTTCAATATCCTACTTTCACCTCAAATTCAACATGAATCAGATCCAATTCAGCTGTAAAAACACAGCTCTACTGTCCTCTTTAACAATGTTATTGACAAACCACCACATTCCCATTCACCCAGATTCCCTTTGGGTCACACAAATTTGTTGTCTTTCCTTTAAGACATATCTCATACCTTTTTTTTCCCCACTGAGAGAACAAACACTGAAGTCCAAGCCTTCAGCAATTCATCTAAATTTTCATAAAAGTCACTGGTTATAATTCACTCTCTACTTCAGTCAGTTCTGTGTAATATTCATCCATTCCTACAACAGATTTACTGAATACTAGTATATGTTAGCACAGGTTGGGTGCTGCTGGAATACAACAGTGAGTCAAACATATCCCTTTCTAGCAGAGGACACATTTAGGAAAACAAAAATTTTCTTCCCAAATAAACAGATTGTGATAAATGCCGTCACAGAGATAAAGACAGTACAGTCATAAAGGACAGAATAGGAGTACTACTTCAGGCTGGGGCTTTTAATTAGAACTTAAGCTGACACTTTAAGGATGAGGAGGAGGCAGTTATGTAAACATTTAAAGTGTTCCAAGCAAAGGAAACTGCACAGCACATAGCTACTAAGAGGGACAAGCCTTGCATGTTATGGAAAATGACCTAGTCAAATTTTGCTAGAGATAGGTGAGTGAGTGTTACAACGCTAAGGTTGGAATAACAGATATAGTTCAATTTTATTCCATATATAATTGTGGGGAACCGCAGGCCAGGCCGGCCACCTGTGAGGACCTCCTCATTGCAATCTGCCTTAACCTGCTGAGCAAAACAAAGTCAAGGAAGTTCTGACTGCAAGACATGCAAGAGATACACCTTCAACCTGAGGATATGCATGCCCTTTGATCTGATCCATGGACTGCTCGCCTTAGGGGGCCGGGAAGGGATAAGAGACCGGGATAGGGGCAGCTTCTTCAGTCTTTCTCCTTTTTTCTCTCTCGGCTGCTTCTGCTCTTTCTTCTCTTTCTTTCTCTCCTTTCCTTCTGCTATCACTAAAAATAAAAGTTCCTTGAGAACTGATCAACAGCGGTCGTGTCATGATTCCATTAGACCCTTGCTGGCGGGGGTTCGACATATAATAAGTCAATAACGAGTTTTAAGCAAATAAATTATAATCTAATATATACTATGATAGAGACTGCTAGTGTTCAATATCTGCATTCTGTTTCATAAGCACAATGCTATAGCATATTCCCCAGTCCCTCCTGAAGCTAGGTGAGATATTATGACTTAGTTCTGACCACTAAGGGTGTATGTGAAAGTCACTTCCAGGCTGGACCCTAAAATCTTCCTTGACAAACACTTCCCCTTTCAAAACCACCTCAGAAGCCACAGCTAGTTATGGTGGTAATATAAAAGTACAGAGGAGCCTGTGTCCTAAATGATGCACAGAGCAGAGGTGATCCAACATTCACACTAGACTGCGATGTAAGAAAATAATTATAAACTTGTGTTAAAGCTACTAAGATCTGTTAATTATTAGAGCTGTTAGCATATCATAACCAATACAAAAATCCTAAAAACATTCCTCTGGCTACTGTGTGAAGAATGAGTTAAAAGCAAAGATAAAAAAAGAAATAAGAAGCCAAAGAGATCCCGGCCAACTGTTAACACCAACTTGACAACTCTCCAGCAACCAACACTCACCCTAAATGATATCACATAGGGGAAAAAAAAAAGCCTATCTCCCCTCAAATTATATTTTAAACCTTCTCCCAAACTGACTTTTTAGCCTTTTTTGTTTTCCAGCTTTTCTTCATTTTTAATGTCTTATTCTTGCTATTATAAGTTCCAAAGGTCACTTTTTGTTCATATTTTTCCAAATTCCTTTTCTGTTTGTTTTGGTTTCTTATATGAAAAGCTTGTCCTTGATTGCTCATTTTTTATTGGCAAGTCCTAAGAGTCGTTGTGAACAACTTATACCTTCTCTTCTAAATTCCTACTTGTTGGCCAGAATTCTGGGAGCCAAACAGGAGAAGAGCTCTCAATAACAGTCCTAATATTGAGCACAGTTAGTTTGGGCATCTTCTGTTTGGCCCTTTACCACGTATAATTGTGGAGGAAAAATCTTCAGTCTTCTGTTGGAGCAAGTCACTCATCTAGACAAACATCAAAAGATATAGTTTCAAGCTGTTTTTTCTCGTAACAGCTTTATTCTAATATAGTATACATACCATAAAGCTCACCCATTTAAAGTATACAGCTTGGGGCCAGCGCTGTGGTGTAGCAGGTAAAGCTGCTGTCTGCAGTGACAGCATTCCTATGGGTGCCGGTTCAAGTCCCGGCTGCTCCACTTCTAATCCAGCTCTCTGCTATGGCCCAGGAAAGCAGAAGATGGCCCAAGAACTTGGGCCCCTGCACCCACATGGGAGACCCAGAAGAAGCTCCTGGCTCCTGGCACAGGATTGGCGCAGCTCCAGTCATTGTGGCCAATTGGGGAGTGAACCAGCAGAAGACCTCTCTCTCTGCCTATCCTTCTCTGTGTAACTCTGACTTTCAAATAAATAAATCTTTTAAAAAAATACAGTTCATTGGCTTTTAGTGTCTTCATAGTTGTACAACCACTACCACAATCAATTCTAGAACATTTTTTTTTTAAGATTTATTTATTTATTCGAAACTCAGAGTTACACACAAAGAGGAGAGGCAGAGGCAGAGAGGGAGGTCTTCCATCTGCTGGTTCACTCCCCAATTGGCTGCAACGGCCAGAGCTGCACTGATCCGACACCAGGAGCTTCTTCCAGGTCTCCCACCTGGGTACAGGGGCCCAAGAGCTTGGGGCCATCTTCCACTGCTTTCCTAGGCCACAGCAGAGAAATGGATCGGAAGTGGAGCAGCCAGGACTCAAACCAGCTCCATATGGGATACTGGCACTGCAGGAAGTGGGCTTTACCCGCTACACCACAGCGCCAGCCCCAGAACATTTTCATAACCCCAAAAAGAAACTCCACACTCTATTCAAGCTGTCACTTCCCATTTTCCTCTATCACACTCTACTCCCAGCCCTAGGTAACAACTATTTTACGTTCTGACTACATTTTATATTTTCTAGACATTTCACACAGATAGAATCATACAGTATGTGGGCTTCTGTATACTTAGCATAACGTTTTCAAGGTTTGTCCACTTTGGAGTATGTGTTATAGAACACTGGGGTCTCCTGTGACTGGCTTCTTTCAGAGTGTATTTTCAAGGTTCACTGATGTTATAATGTGAAACAGTGCTCCATTCATTTCTATTACCCAATAATACCCCCTGTCTAGATATACATTGTATTTCTCTGTCAGCTGACAGGCATTCAGGTTGTTTCCACTTTTCTCTATTATGGTTAAGCTACTTCTTAAACAGACATCCTCCCTATCAAATATCTGATTCTGCCAATTCCTGAGCCTGACGATTCTTTTTGACTTTTGTTGCTGTCATTTTAATGTTCAACATTTTCAAGTCTACCAAGAAACTTACCATCAGTTTACATCAATTTACTAACTTTCTAACTTCCAAATTTCATTGCTGTTGTTTCCTCTTCCATTCTTTATCTCTGTAGTTCGAACCTTTTAAAAATATTCTTTACTGTTACCCTCATGGGCTGTCAAAATGAGTAAAAGTGAACACATCTTTCATTCAGTTATCTTTATCCAGAAGTCTTTTCAACTACTTTTAGACTTCAATTTTTTTTTGGACAGGCAGAGTTAGATAGTGAGAGAGAGACAGAGAAAAAGGTCTTCCTTCCGTTGGTTCATTCCCCAAATGGCCGCTACAGCTGGCGCTGCACCAATCCAAAGTCAGGAGCCAGGTGCTTCTCCTGGTCTTCCATGTGGGTGCAGGGTCCAAACACTTGGGCCTTCCTCCACTGCCCTCCCGGGCCACAGCAGAGAGCTGGACTGGAAGAGCAACCGGGACAGAATCCGGCGCCACAACCAGGACTAGAACCCAGGGTGATGTCGCTGCAGGCGGAGGATTAGCCAAGTGAGCTGCGGCGCCAGCCTAGACTTCACTCTTTCTAATATGTACATTTTAAGGATATAAACTTTCCTCTAAGCATGGCTTTACCCGTATCTCTTAAATTATGCCATATTCTCATCATTCAGTTCACAATAGTTTAATGCTATATTTATCTAATCCCTGTGTCATTTGCAAATATATTGCTTAATTTCAAACAGCTGATAATTTTCTAGATTTATTTTTAATTGATTTCTGGCTTAATTTCAGCATGTCAAAGACAACACTCTGGAATTACATATTTCAAGTTTTTGACTTTTAACATGCATCAATTTGGAAACTGATAAGCATTCAATAAAGCTCTGTATTCTGGTGGCACCAATTGAAATGTCCTATGTATGTCAATTAGACTCAACTGGCAATTACATTGTTCAAATCTTTCATATTCTTCTGACTTCATCATTATTATACTAATTACTCAAAAGGTATGACAAAAAAAAAACATAAAAGCCCATACTATGTTTATGATTTTGTCTAATTTTCCTATTCTCAATTTTTTTTTTGCCTCCAAGGTTGGCAAAAATTAGAAAGGAATAGAGGGGTCGGCATTGCGGTGTAGCAGAGAAAGCTGCCACCTCTGATGCTAGCATACCATATGAACACCAGTTCAAGACCTGGCTGCTCCACTTCCAGTCCAGCTCCCTGCCTAGGAAAGGAGCGAAAGCCCAAGTAACTGGGCCCTAAAACCCATGGAGGAGACCCAGAAGCAGCTTCAGGCTTCAGCCTGCCCAGCCCTGGCCATTTGGGGAGAGAACCAGTAGATGGAAGATCAATCTCAGCCGGCGCCGTGGCTCAACAGGCTAATCCTCCGCCTTGCGGCGCCGGCACACCGGGTTCTAGTCCCGGTTGGGGCGCCGGATTCTGTCCCGGTTGCCCCTCTTCCAGGCCAGCCCTCTGCTGTGGCCCAGGAGTGCAGTGGAGGATGGCCCAGGTGCTTGGGCCCTGCACCCCATGGGGAGACCAGGAAAAGCACCTGGCTCCTGGCTCCTGCCATCGGATGAGCGCGGTGCGCCAGCCGCAGCGCGCCGGCCGTGGCGGCCATTGGAGGGTGAACCAACGGCAAAGGAAGACCTTTCTCTCTGTCTCTCTCTCACTGTCCACTCTGCCTGTAAAAAAAAAAAAAAAAAAAAGGAAGATCAATCTCCCCATCTCTCTGTAACTCTGCTTTTCAAATACATAAATAAATTTAAAAAAAAAAAAAAAAGAATGCAAAGTTGAGAAACACTGTGTAAAAGGTGTAACTTACTGTGTTTGTTCTGAATAGCAATTCAGCAAACATTAAAATAACTTTGAACCCAAGTGTTTTAAATTTAGAAGTTGATTCTAAAGAGCAAGAGGAGATGCATACAAGTTCTTAATGTGCACCAAACACTACTTAATAGTTACACTGATAAATGAATTTACATACAAGCCTTACACTAGTCCTTTGATACTATCCCTGCATCAGAGATAAAGAAAAAAAGGCAAGGGGAGGGAGAGGGTCTGTAGAGGGCTAAGCCCAAACAATGGTAAGTGGTGTATTCTAAACTAGAACTCAACTTACCTGACTCTAGAACATTTAGATTTATACATATTGACAGAGGATGTTCATAAAAACCAACACAGAAAACAAGGTGTAGCATGTAATCCTACTTTTTAAAAAAGGTGTGCATGACTGCATATGCACAGAAACAAGTCTGGAATATATATATATATATTTTTTTAAATAATAGTGACGGTATAACTGTTATAGCACAGTAAGTTAAACTACAGCCTGCAGAGCCAGCATCTCTTAGAAGTGCCAGATCAAGTCATGCCTGCTCCACCTCATATCCAGCTCCCTGCTGATGGGGAAGGCAGAGGACAATGGCCTAAGTGCTTGGGCTCCTGCCACCCACCTGGGAAACCAGATGGAGTTTCAGACTCCTGGCTTCAACAGGGCTCAGCCCCAAACATTGTGGCCATTTGGGGAGTGAACCAATGGATGGAAGATCTAACTCAGCCTTTCAAATATGTAAATTTTAAAGAAAACAACAGTGACAGGGGCCAGTGTTATGGTGGTGCCAGCATCCCATATAGGCACCGGTTCAAATCCTGTCTGCTCCTAGTCTAATCCAGCTCTCTGCTGGTCTCTGATGGTCCAAGTGCTTGGGCCCCTGCACACATGTGGGAGACCCGGAAGAAGCTTCTGGCTCCTGGCTTTGGATCGGCCATTGCAGCCATTTGGGGAGTGAACCAGCAGACAGAAGACCTTTCTGTCACTCCCTGTGTCTGTAACTTTCTCAAACAAAATCTTTTTTTAAAAAAAGGGACAAATATTTACGTAAAAGAAATAATTATATGAGAAACCTGCTGTAAGACTATTCATGCAAATAAGACTAAACATAACTTTCTGGAAATCAACACTTTAAAAAAGTGCACTTACTTTTATCTCCTATAACACAATTCCTGGGGCTGGAGGTGTAGCACAGCGGTTAAGTCACCAATTGGGATGCCTGCATCCCACATCAAATGCCTGGCATTGAGTCCTTCCTCAATTTCCTACTAATGCACACCCCGGGAGGCAGCAGACGATGGTTCAAGTACTGGAGTGCCTGCCAATCATGCTTGGAGACCAAGGTGGAATTCTTAAACATTGCTTTTTTAAAAATTTCTTTCCTTCTTTTAGGGGGTGTTATTTTATTGTCCTCTCTACCTTCAATTTCTTTTCTTTTTTTTTTTAAGAATTCTTTTATGGCCGGCGCCGTGGCTCAACAGGCTAATCCTCCGCCTTGCGGCGCCGGCACACCGGGTTCTAGTCCCAGTCGGGGCATCGGATTCTGTCCCGGTTGCCCCTCTTCCAGGCCAGCCCTCTGCTGTGGCCCAGGAGTGCAGTGGAGGATGGCCCAGGTGCTTGGGCCCTGCACCCCATGGGGAGACCAGGAAAAGCACCTGGCTCCTGGCTCCTGCCATCGGACGAGCGCGGTGCGCCGGCCGCACGACCGCGGCGGCCATTGGAGGGTGAACCAACGGCAAAGGAAGACCTTTCTCTCTGTCTCTCTCTCTCACTGTCCACTCTGCCTGTAAAAAAAAAAAAAAAAAAAAAAGGAATTCTTTTATTTTATTTGAAAGACAAGAGTTACAGAGAGAGGTAGAGCCAAAGAGAGAAAGAGGTATTCCATTCCGCTGGCTTACTCCCCAAATGACTGCAACAGTCAGAGCTGAGCTGATCTGAAGCCAGGAGCTTCCTCTGGGTCTCCACATGGGTGCAGGGGCCCAAAGACTTGGGCCATCTTCCACTGCTTTCCCTGGCCATAGCAGAGAGCCAGATTGAAAGAGGAGCAGCCAGGACCTGAACCGGCACCCATATGGGATGCCGGCAATGCAGGCCAGGGCTTCAACCCTCTGCACCACAGCGCTGGCCCCCAAGATGGAATTCTTGACTCCCGGCTACAGCTTGGCCCAGCCCAGCTTTTGCAGGTATTTGGGGAGTGAAACAGAAGATGGAGTATCTGTCACTCTGTTTTAAAAAAAACATATGAAACTTTCTTTAAAATGCAATTCTTATTTCTCCTAATATGACATGTGTCCCACATTAATCCTCCTTCTCTTTTCTGACATACCATGGGGGAGGGAGGGATACAAACATATACACACCTATGTACCACTGTCTGGGACAGCTTCTTACCTAGATCCAATTCATTCCCCCAGCTATTACTTGCCAACTATAAAGAAGCTGAGGAACATGACTCATTTAAAATATAACTTGGGGGGCCAGTGTTGTGACACAGAAGGTTAAGCCAATGCTTGTGACTCCAGCAACCCATATTGGAGTGCTGCTTCCAGTCCCAGCTACTCTGCTTCCAATCCAGCTTCCTGCTAATGTGATGGGAAGGCAGCAGCAGATGGCCCAAGTACTTGGGCCCCTGTGGCCCATATGGAAGAGCGGGAAAAAGTTCCTAGACGCTGCCTTTGGCCTGGGCCAGAACCTGGCTATTGTGGCCATTTGGAGAGTAACCAGCAGCTGGAATATCAATCTTACTCTCTCTTTTCTTCCCCCACCCCCCACAATTCCTTTCAAATAATTGTTCTTTTTTTTTTTTAAGATTTATTTATTTATTTGAAAGTCAGAGTTACAGAGAGAGGAAAGGTAGAGAGGGAGGTCTTCAGTCCAATGGTTCACTCCCCAGATGGCCGCAGCAGCCAGAGCTGCGCTGATCCGAAGCCAGGAGCAAGGCACTTCTTCCAGGTCTCCCACACGAGTGCAGGGACCCAAGGACTTCGGCCACTTCTACTGCTTTCCCAGACCATAGCAGAGAGCTGGATTGTTAGAGGAGCAGCGCTTCAGGCCAGGGTGTTAACCTACTGCACTACAGTGCCGGCCCCAAATGTTCTTTCTAAAAATGTTTTAAAAATAAAAAATATCATTTTAGCCTGTTCTTCTAAGCCTACAACTTCCTTTTTCTCCATTTTCCAAAGTATATGAAGTCTCTTTGTTCTGCACGTAGATGGCAAGAACACTGTGGACACAGACACACACACACACAGACACACAGGATACTTCAAAAAATGAATGGAAAATGGAATCAAGATAAAATTTACTTTGGTGTGGGCCGGCACTATGGCTTAGCGAGTTAAACTGCTTCCTACAGTTCCAGCATCCCATATGGGTGCCAGTTCAAGTCCCAGCTGCTCCAAGTCCTGGGGCCCCTGCACCCATGTGGGAGACCTGGAAGAAGTTCCTGGCTCTTAGCTTTAGATCATCCCAGCTCGCTCGCTCTCTGTCTCCGCCTTTCAAATAAATAAATCTTAAAAAAAAAATTGGTGCAAAAAAATTATGAAATCACTATCTAGGTTTTTCTACAATACACTTTAAAAATTTTATTTGAAAATCAGAGTTACAGAAAAAGAGACAGGGAGCAAGAGATCTTCCATCTGCTGGTTCATTCCGCATATGGCAATAAAAGCCCAAGGCTGGGCCAGCTCAAAGCCAGGAGCCTGGAACTCCATCCTGGACTTGGACCATCTTCTGTTGCTTCCCCAGGCACAGTAGCAGAGAGCTGGATCACAAGAACAGTCAGGTGTTCATACGGGAGCAGGTATGGCAGATGGTAGCATAACCCACGGCACCACAATGCTTACCCCAACAAATCATGTTTTTCACAACTTTTTGAAAGATCTTCATACATAATACGTGCTCTGTGACTTATTTCTCCAAAAATTTCTTAAAGAATTTATTTGAAAGGCAGAGCAACAGATAAACAGAGAGACTTTTTTTTTTTAAGATTTTATTTATTTATTTGACAGGTAGAGATATAGACAGTGTGTGTGAGAGAGACAGAGAAAGGTTTTCCATCATTGGTTCACCCCCCAAGTGGCCGCAAGGGCAGGAGCTGCACTGATCCGAAGCCAGGAGCCAGGCGCTCCCTCTAGGTCTCCCGTGCCGGTGCAGGGCCCTAGCACTTGGGCCATCCTCCACTTCTTTCCCAGGCCACAGCAGAGAGCTGGACTGGAAGAAAAGCAACCGTGCCAGTGCCACAGGCGGAGGATTAACCTAGTATGCCATTGCACTGGCCCCTCAGAGAGAGATATTCTATCTGCTGATTCACTCCCCCAAATGGCCACAACAGCCAGGTTTGGGGCAGGCAAAGCCAGAAGCCAGGAACTCCATTCTGGTCTCCTATATGGGTGGCAAGGACTCAAATATTTAAGCCATTTTCCACTGCTTTTCCAGGCACATCAGCAGGGAGCTAGGTCAGAAGTGGAGCAATTAATGCTAGAATGGGCACTGGTGTCCCAAGTTTTGGCTTACCTCACTTAACTACTACACTGGCCTCTCCTCCAATATTTTGCTCTCCTGCTGTTTAGGATTTTACATTAAAGTATCTCAGGGGCAAGTGTTTGGCCTGGCAGTTAAGACATCTTTCAGGATGCCCAGGTCTCACACTGCTGGACCCAGGTTTGACACCCAGCTCCAACTTCAACTTCCTAGTAATGACTCTGGAAAAAGCACTAAAGGGTCAAGTATTTGGGTTCTTGCCACTCACACAGGAGATCCAGACTAATTTGTTTCTAGCTCCCAGCTTCGGCCGTGGCCCAGCACTATCCACTATGGGCATTTGGGATGTGAACTAGTAGATGGAAACTGTTTCTCCCTCTCTCTCCTTTTGTCTCTGCCCCTCGAATAAGTATTTTTAAAAAAGAAGTATCTCTCTGATAATAGAGTATATCAATTCTTCCTCATAATATACACTAGACAATTAAATCACTTCAGCAAGTTCCAGGATTATAAATTGAAGCTTTTTTGTAGAAATTAAAGTGTAAGTAGTTCTCAACAGCTTTATTAAAGGAAATCAGGAACTCTGTAAAAAGGACAAAACAAATCTCTTTGTAAAGAACTAGATATATATATATATATGTTAGAATTTCTGAGCCACAGAAGCCTATCTGTCATATATTCTGGTTTTTGCTTGTTACAAACCTTTAAAAAATAAAAATCGGTGGCAGGCATGTGGGGCATCAGGTTAAGCTACCACAATGCCAGCATCCCATGTGTATGCTGGTTAGAGTCCTGAAGGCTCCACTTTCAATCCAGCTCCCTGCTAATGTGCTTGGGAAAGCAGAAGGGGATGGCCCAAATGTTTGGGCCCCTGTACCCACATGGGAGACTGGGAAGAAGCTCCTGGTTTTAGCTTGGTCTATCCCTGGCCATTGTGGCCATCTGGGCGTGAACCAGCAGAGGGAAATCTATCTCCATTTTTCCCTCTCTGTAACTCTTTCAATTAAATAAATCTTTCTTTCTTTCTTTTTTTAAGATTTATTTATTTGAAAGAGTTACAGAGAGAGAAGGAGAGACAGAGAAAGATAGAGATCTTCCATCAGCTGGTTCCCTCCCCAAATGGCTGCAATGACCAGGCTGGGGCAGGCTGGAAGCCAGGAGGCTCTTCTGGGTCTCCCATTCAGGCACAGGGGCCCAACCATTTGGGCCATCCCCTTCTGCTTTCCCAGGCACATTAACAGAGAGCTGGACTGGACGTGGAGCGGCCAGGACTCCAATCAGTGGCCACATGGGATGCTAGCACTGCAGGCGTGGCTTTAACCCACTGCACCTCAGTGGCAGCCCCAATTAAATAAATCTTTAGAAAAAATAAAATCAAGGCCGGCGCCGTGGCTCAACAGGCTAATCCTCCGCCTTGCGGCGCCGGCACACCGGGTTCTAGTCCCGGTCGGGGCACCGGATTCTGTCCCGGTTGCCCCTCTTCCAGGCCAGCCCTCTGCTGTGGCCCGGGAGTGCAGTGGAGGATGGCCCAGGTGCTTGGGCCCTGCACCCCATGGGAGACCAGGAAAAGCACCTAGCACCTGGCTCCTGCCATCGGATGAGCGCGGTGCGCTGGCCGCAGCGCGCTGACCGCGGCGGCCATTGGAGGGTGAACCAATGGCAAAAGGAAGACCTTTCTCTCTGTTTCTCTCTCTCACTGTCCACTCTGCCTGTCAAAAAATAAATAAATAAATAAATAAAATCAAAAGTAAAAACCATTCTTATCACAGCACAAATAGGGTTTCTGTGAGGTGTTTAAAATAGATTTTAAAAAACCTACAGGGTGTTTTGTTTTTAAAAAATTAACCCAAAGGGCAAAATACACAGAGAAACAAACAATAGCATCAAAATTTCTGGGGCTAACTGATAAACAGACATCTGATAACTAAATCACTAGGTGAATTTCAGAAAAGTCTAAGCAAGGAACTGAAAAATCCAATTTATACCTTAAAATCCTCAAAACATTCAGGAACTAGCAGCAAATGGTAGTACAACTTGAACTGAAACAAGGACAATTAAAGGAAGACTGGGTGTCTAGAAAAGCAGGTAAATACCTAGAAGTTTCCAGAATCCACCTTCTGGTTGACTATTTCACTCCCACTAGCAAGTCTGGTGGTTTATTCTCTGGAGGATATTTGGTTTTGTATTTGTGTTTTTTAAAGAGTCCCTGAACTAGGCATCACCAGACATAATTAAAGGTCTGTGTACTCTCTCAAAAGTGGGGAAATTAAGATATCTACTCAAAAACTGGTGGCCAATCTTCAGCCCTCTGGCACACTGAGTTTTCCATGAACTGGACCCTAGAGGAAATACCTCATAGACATCAGGTTTTCTCAAAACAGAATGGCTTACTTAGGCCACCATCCAATGAACTCTGTCTGTAAATTCCAATCAATTCAGATTTTTTAGCTGTCAAATCAACTAATGATTATTGATACCTAAAGTAAGCCTCAAACATAAAAGTTAAAAGCAAGTGGTAAAAAAAATCAACTTAGAAGAACAGTCTGTAAGGAGAAAAAAATGTTCTTTAAAAAAAATCCTGTAGAGTCTCAGAAATTAAAATATTGCACCCAAGAAAAAGCATAGGATGTTATATATAAAAACAATCTTTAACAGAACAAAAAGGAGTCTTGAGAAATCAAAATCTTGACAGCAAAATTGAAAAATTCAACAGAAAGCTTAGGATATGAAGGAAATCTCCCCAAAACAGCAAAAAGAACTAAGAGATGAAAAACACAATAAAGAAAATAAGTCTAACATCTAAACAAATGATATTAGTCCCAGGGGGAAAAAAAAAAAAGTGGAGAAAGGAAATCATTATTATGAGGTGAACTGTGTTCTTATGTTGAAGCCTTGTCACTGTTATTTGGAGACAGGGCCTTAGAAGAGGCAATGAAGATTAAGAGCTCTAATCCTAGAAGAGGAAAAACTCCCTACAGAGAAGACATATGATGGGGTTGGCCTCTGTTACTCTTGACTTTCAAATAAATAAATCTTTTTTAAAAAATAAGACATCCGAGGACACAAAGAGAAGGCAGCTATCTAAAGCCAGGAAAAAAAATTTCAACATATTTCAATCCTGATGGTACGTTGTTAAGACTTCTAGCCTCCATAATTGTGAGAAAACAGATTTTTTAAAAAGATTGATTTGAAAGAGTAGAGAGAGGGGAAAGAGAGAGACATCTTTAACTGGTACACTCCCCAAATGCAGACAATAAATGCTATGCCAATCCTGCATTTCTCCAGTGTGACAGGAAAAAAAAAAGTTATTTAACATCTGTTTCCAGTAGCCAAACTTAATACTAATTAACCTAAAGGAGTCATCTACCCAGAGAGATGTTCACAAGCTCCAAGGCAAAAGGAGCTCAGCTATTCAAGCCCCAGAGAGGAGAGGAGAGGAAACGCAATAAGAAGTAAGCAAAAGCCAAATCATGCAAGGGCACATAGGCTGTTTTTAAGAACTAAAAGAAATGAACAAAAAAAAGTAACTTACTTCCCAAGGTAGCAAGTAGAATTATTAGAATGGGGGTGGAAGGGAGTAAATATTAAATATTCTAAATATTTCTAAAATTTAAAGAAAATTTTCCAATACCATTCAATGAATAAATGTTTTTGTCATAATAATTGGAATACTTAAAAGGTACACAACAAATTATTTATAATATTTATTATCTGAGTTGATCGACACAATAACATGATTTGGAAATATGTGCTGAAATTTTTGAAAGAAAAGGCTGGCTCTTTAAAAAAGAAAAACAGAAAACCATCTGAGAAGCATCCATTCTTTTAAAAATTTCCACATATTCCCACTGTTTGCTTTACTCAATTGAACTGTTTGAATAAAAGCAGAAATCATTCATACCATTCATGCCCAATTCAGCAATCCTTAGAATTTCAGGAATAAGGAACAAGAGAATCATTGTTTCAACAGTTTATTTCAGCTGATAAATAAAAAAAACAAGTCATTATTAACCAAAAAAATAAATTAAAAACAGCTTCTAGTTTCAGACCAAAAGAGTAAGCATTCATTCTCTCCAGAGATTTCTCTTGACAGTTTTCTATCATCTTATACCATTCAGCTCCTAATACATACATGTAAGACAAAATATCAAGGCAATCCTATGCTGCTTCGACTAATGGAAGCTTCAGAGTTAAGATGAGGAAAAAATACATAAAAGCTCTCTAATTCTACAAAGGTAGGGGGGAGTGACTTTTAGAATGTTTTGCTCAAAAGCAGATGTACTGTTGGTTCCCTGACAGATGAACAAGATGACAAAAAGTAGTAAAATGAGAAAGTGTTACTGTTCTAACTCAGAAGGAGAAAAAGAACACCAGCTAGATCATTACATTCAGTCATGTGATAGACCCTTTGAGTTTCCTCAGAACTATCACATTATTTTCAATCTATTTCAAGGACCCCAAAAACCCCTTTCTGTTTCTCAAGAGATTCAGACAGACACTCTCCAGCAGTAAACCTTGTAAAGGAGGCATTCACTTTTTAGTGGGTCCCAGTGCTCAACTAGAGATGACAACACTACTGTTAATACTTTTAACTCTAACAAGCACCAACAAAGACTGTATGCAGATTCTAAGTCACTGTTTACAGGGGTGAGGGACCTTTTTTCTGCCAACAGCCATCTGAATATTTGTAACATCATTCACAGGCCACACAAAATTATCCACTTAAAAACTGAATTTCAGCCGGCGCCGCGGCTCACTAGGCTAATCCTCCACCTTGTGGGGCCAGTACACCAGGTTCTAGTCCTGGTCGGGGCACCAGATTTTGTCCCGGCCGCTCCTCTTCCAGGCCAGCTCTCTGCTGTGGCCAGGGAAAGAAGTGGAGGATGGCCCAAGTGCTTGGGCCCTGCACCCCATGGGAGACCAGGAGAAGCACCTGGCTCCTGCCATCGGGCCGGCGCACATTGGAGGGTGAACCAACCGCAAAGGAAGACCTTTCTCTGTCTTTCTCACTGTCCACTCTGCCTGTCACAAAAACAAACAAACAAACAAAAAAACTGAATTTCGAGTCCCCCCTGCAGACGCCTTGGCAGGGCCAGACCAAATGATTTCGAGGGCCTCACAGGAACTTCAGGCAGGATGTCTCCCACCCCTGATTTACATAATTCAGGATCCCAGTCACAGAGGTTCCCCTGTCAAGAAGATCTGAATCTGAGATAAATGCACAAAGTGCAAAAAAAAATGCATAACACAAAATGACCTAAGGTGAGATAAGAGGCAGTACTAGTCACACAGAACACACAACATTGTGTCAGATCAAGGTTCAAGTCACAGCTCTGCCCTCATCACTAAGCATATTCATTTTAGTGCAGTTATTCTTCATGTATTTTTCCCCATACATAAAACAAAAGGTTGGATTCAAATATTCCATACAGTCTACATAAGATTTAAAAACCAAGGCAATGGCAAAATAGGGACTATAGGTTCAAAGGAAAGCAACAACGTGGAATAAACACATTCAGAAGGCTGCACTGAAGGTGCAAAAACTAAACTTCAAAAAATTTTACTTCATTTGAATCTTGGGTACTTTGAGGGTGGGGGAGGAATTTTTGTTTTGAAGAGTAGGCTGCCTACACACAGGCATTCAAAGTCTCCCTAAATTATGATATGAAAGAATGAATGAAAATGAGATTGATTTAGTCAGGGTAGACAACCTTAACAAAGAAACAGTTCTACCATCAGAAAAACAGATTTGAGCAAACTGTTAGAAGGCTATGAATTATGAACTACGCTCTAGAGATAAGAGTTCCTACTGGTTTCTAAACAGTGAGGGATGTTCTTTAAGCACTATTTTAAGAATTAAACAGCTGGTAGAACATACTGAGTAGGGAAAAATGCCAGGTAGAAAACCCACCTAAAAGTGGGTTCTGAAACAGACATTAAAATACGTAAGAATGTATAAAGGAACAGGGACCTAAAAGAAGTTAAAAAACAAAACAAAACAAAAACACTAGCAAAAATTGTCCAACTTTATGCGAACAGAGATAAGACCAAGGTTTACCTCTAGGTAGATGAAAGCATGATAATGTCAAAAAACAATGTCAGCATATGGAATCAGTTTGGAAGGGAAGAATAAATCCTATCTTTGAAAAAGGTTAAAATGAGAATTATTCAGACATAATTGTTGCTTTAATTTATCTTTATTTAACTGTCTTTTTTGGCCCTGTCAGTTGTCCATCCCACGTGGATGCCGGTTTCTGTCTGGCTGCTCCTTTTCAGATCCAGCTCTCTGCTGTGGCCTGGGAAATTAGTAGAGGATGGCCCAAGTGCTTAGGCCCCTGCACCTGATTGGGAGACCCGGAAGAGGCTCCAGGCTTCAGATCAGTTCACCTCAACTCACCTCAGGCCACTGCGGCCATCTAAGGGAGCGAACCAGGTGGCAGACCTTTCTCTGTCTCTCCCTCTCTCTTTCTGTAACTCTATCTCTCAGATACAATCCTTAAAAAAAAAAAAAAGAAAAAAGTACAGCAATGAATTTCTGAAACATTTGTTAAATAGTAATTCCAAGAGTTCCCTTCCATTTTACTTATCAACTATAGTCATTTAATTTTCTCGTGTTGGTAGAAAAAAATATTTGGTATTTTTCCTTACTATAAAGGTGAATAAATTATAAAAAACTAATTCTTAAGCTATGATTAAGCAAATAGAATGCATCTACTTTCAGTAAGTCTTCGTGACTATGAATTAATCACAATAATCATGTAAGACCTACCTTGAGCTGTGAAAGCAAAGTTCTCAAAGGTCCAAAAGAAAAATAAGAAAACTAGTAACAAAATATCACTCAATATCTAACAAAACATTAGGGGTATGTTTCAAGCTCTGTTTACACAGGCCTGAAAATTCTGAGAAAATCTAGACAAAATGCTTACAAAAACAGGGCAAACATTTACAACTTTAATACAAGAACCAACAGAATCTACAAACTGCTTACGGATATTACAGCCAATTCCTACAGATCACAATTTTCTCAATAGAAAAAGCCCCCGAGTTTGTGGACAAAATGAACGGATAGTAAAACAATCAATCCATATTTGAGTTACTATCGAGATAGGAACGCGACGCCTAGGTAAGCACTGAGCATTACTGGCAATTACCAAACCACACTTTCTTGGGTTACATCTGCGTTTCCTCAGTAAATGAACTCACGGAAGGTGGCGACTTCAGGCAGCACAACGACTCCCAGGTACCTAGCAAATCATTCCGGCTGGTTATAAATTAAACGGACACCTCTGACAACACTCACCCGGTTTAGACTGACATTTCGCCTCCTTGCTCCCCACCCCAAGGTGGGCTTAAAAAATACATTCCTTAACCTCGTTCCTTCCTAACTCCTAACCTTAACGCACCTAAGGTATCGGTCGAATTAATTCCAGGTGACTTCATCCGTTCGACATTTAATGGAGTGCCTACCTAGGTTACGCCAAGTTCTCAGCCCTGAACAAAACCCAGCTTCCCGAGTCTGTAACGGCGAATTTAACGTGGATGGAGACACACAAGAAAGGCTTAAAAAAAAAAAAAAAATCCGAGCTACCGAGGTAAATTTTTTTTTTCAACCAAATATTACAACTCGAGTCAGAAGAGCTTCCCAGCCCCTGCAAGTGGCGTTCCGACGCTCCCGCAGGTCCACACGGGGAAAGCAACACCCAGATCTCCCCAGAACGGAGCGAGCGGCCTGGGGCGGGGCGCGTCCCGAAGATGTCCACCCTCGGCGGCGGCCACGACCCCACCTTCCTGCCCCCGAGCGCGCCACACGCGGGCAAGAGCGGACTTCCTCGGAGGAGCGCCGACCGAGAGCCAGCGCCCGGCGCGGCCACCCCCGGCCCGCGTGGCCCCCGACGCCGCGGGGTCGCGCCCGCCCGGGGGCCCGGCTGCGCCCGAGGTGGCGCTCGGCCTGGGTGCGGACGCCGCCGAGCCTCGCCGAGCCGCCTCCCCGCCCCCTCCGGCTCCGCGCGGGGCCGGCAGACGGCGCCCCGGGGGCTAACTTCACCAGGGAAGAGGAAACGCCGACCGAGAAACAGGCTGTGTGGACGGCCCGGCGCTGACGGGCTGTCTGTGCACCTGCCGGCCGCCGAGGCCGTCTCACCTCCCCGCTGCCGAGCCCGCGCGGCGCCAGCTCACCTGAGGAGGGTTACCGGGCCGCCGCCGCGCCCGCCGCGCCCGCCGCGCCCGCCGCGATGGCCGTTAGGCACGAGGCCTGCGCTCCGCCGCCGCGTAGCTCCCAGGAGAGGGGCGGGGCGCGCGCTGTGGGAGGGCGGGTCCGCACGGGCAGGAAACCCGCTCTTGGCCCACGCTGATAGGCCCAGCCGCCCCATACCCCGGTCCCTGACGCGACGGTGGCTTGCACCGCGCCGGGATTGGGTGGGCGCGGCTGTCACTCAAACGCTGTGTATGATGTGCAGTGAGCTGAGGCTGCGCGTCGGTTAACAGTCAGGGGAGCGAAGTGGTGGGCCTGGCTGTCGCTCGTCTGTGGCCTCCCCGGCCAGCCCTGGCTGAAGATTCCTTGGAGCCTCCCTCCTCGGCGCTTCAGGAGAGACTGCATAGCAAAAATCTCTGCGCCCACGTGCCCTGGGAGCTTCCCCCTGGTTTCTGCACCTGAGCAGGGTCTTCCTAGTTGAAGAGTCCCAAGGGGCGTGAGCGACAAAGAAAAACAAACAAAAAGGCCTGGAAATGGGGACCGGGGAGGAGGATGTGGCTTCCCTGGAGCCACAAACCGGAGAACACAGGCTGAGGGGCCCTCGAAGTGCCCTGGCGCGTGCGCAGCCGCCGGTCTCTGCAGCGACCGCTCTGCTCGCTGGTCCGCGGCCCGGCCCCCGCCCCACCAGCTGGTGCGGCCGTCGCCCCTGACCGGCCTCGTTCCTAACCGCTCGGTGCGGTTCACCTTAGGTGTTGCTCCTCCAGGAAGCCTGCCGGGTGAGGCGCCGTTCTTGGAGCACAGGTGTTCTCCCTAGCTGAGCTACTGGAATGGTTTGTCTTTAACCTTCCCAGATTGCTAAATCAGGAACCATGTCAGCTTCATTTTATGGTCAGTGAATACTGCTTACGGCACTACACATCTTCCTTTCCCTCCTCCCTTCATCCTGGCCCTGATTGCAGTCCAGTTTTCTGCTTTTATCTGCAAATTACTCACTTGAGCGCCAATGGATGCATGTGGTTTTTGGCCTGCTTTCTGTAGGACCATAAAGTCAAGCTTGAATTTTCTATGGCCCCTTCCTAGCCTCAAGTTAGTTGAGACGAGTAAACCACGAAACTGGGCAACAGCTGTTCTGTATCTACTTTCTACTATTGTCCTCCAAAGTGAATAATGCAAGTGAATTTTTCATTTTTCCTAAGAGTTTGAATACCTTTGGGTATTTTATCATAGCTGCTCTAGACTAAAATTCATATGGTGAAGCCCTACCGCCCAATGTGACTGTAGTTGGAGACACACTTTTAGGAGGTAATTAAGATTCAATGAGATAATAAGGGTGGGCCCTCCTCTGATGGATAAATGTCTATGAAATGAGACACCATAGGGCTATCTCTACACCTTGTGAGTGAGTGTACAGCAGAGAGTCATCTGCAACCAGTCTGGCATTCTGTTATGGTAGTCTAAGCTAATACAAGGTTTTCTTGTACATTTTGTAAAATTTATGGATTGAAATATTATCATACTCAATTTTTTAAAGAGAGACATATGTCCCATATATTAGTTCACTTCCCAAATGCTCCCAGCAGCTAAAGCTGGGCCAGGCTGAAGCCTGGAGCCCAGAACTCTATCCAGGTCTCCCACATGGGTGACAGGGACACAACCTGAGCTATCAGTTTGCTGCTTCCTGGGGTGCACATTACCAAAAGCTGGAATCAGACACAGAACCAGGATTCAAGCCTTGGCACCCACCCCACCCCCGCCGTGAGAAGTGAGCATCCCAAGTGGTATCTTAACTGCTAGGGCCAAGTTCTTGCCCTGTATGTGAATTTTTTAAGAAGCTCTTATTCAAAATCTGTTAAAACCATTCTGCAAAATCCCACAGAATACTGTTAACAGAACCTGATTCAATTTCAATTCCATTTACATATTTTACATATGATGGGGTCAGTGGATGTAAAATCAAATACCAACAAGTAAAATAGTCCTTTTTTTCACAGTTTATGCTATACATTTTTAGAAAATTAATTCAGAAAAAATAAGCTGAAGTCTTCAGTTTAGATTTTATTTTGTACAAGAATCTGTATACTGAGTGGGCCAATGATCTGAACAAAGACTTCACAAGACTTGGATCCAGATCTCTTGACTACTGTGCCAGTTATTTAAGCAATAAAAGCAGCTGCAAGTAATGGAGAAAGCTTAAGTCTACTTTTTTAAAAAGTATCTATTTTATTTGAAATGCAGAGTTACAGAGAGAGAGAGGGAAGATTCCACCCACTGGTTCACTCCCCAAGTGGCTTTATTAGCTGGGGCTGGGCCAGGCTAAAGCCAGGAGCTTGGAACTCCATCTATGTTTCCCATGTGGGTGGCAGGGACACAAGCACTTGGGCAATCTTCTGCTGCTCTCCCAGGCACATAGCAGAGAGCTGAATCATAAGCAGAGCAGCCAGGACTCAAACCAGTGCTCATACGGGATGCCCGCATCGCAGCCAGAGGCATAACCTGCTGTACCACAACACCAGCCCCTTAAGTCTGCTTTTTCAAAAAAGAGCTTCAGTTCCCTGTAAACATTGCTTTTCCTCTTAATTTTCCTTCTTTTAGTTTCCCCATCACCCATTCTTACCAAGAATTCTTTAAAACAAACAAGAAAAATAAGGAAACTGTAATGAAAGAAGGAGGTGTAGGGTGAAAGTGTGGACAGGCAGAAAGTCAAGTATGAAATTGCACTGAAAAGGAATGGAGTCTGTGTTCTTATGGGGTGGGAGTTGCTCCAGGACTGAAGTTCATACTGTCTCCCCAACTTATACACATGCACGTAACTTCTTCTTCTCTTTGAGAACTCATACGGAAACAAAAATCATCTGTGCTAATTAGTGCTGAGTGGACCAGGGATTAACCAGAATCAGGCAAAACAAAAAAATCTGTGTTGAAACTTGTGCTCTGTGGACTAGAGGTGGAGTTCTAGATATGAACAACCAATCTATCGAGGATAAAAACACACAGGTGACTCACTTCATTAATTCCAAAGGAAAGGATTTAGAAAGATAAGGAAGGGAAAAAATGAGCCTCTATTTCTCAAGGCCTTTCCCAGGAACCTATTGATGGTTTATAATTAGAAATGATTGGGGGCATGGGGTGGGTGTTGTGACCCAGAGGACTAAGCTGCCACTTAACCGGTCAAGACCCCACTACACTTCTGATCCGGCTGCCTACTGATGCACCTGATAGGACAGCACCAGATGGCGCAAGTACTTGGGCTCATGCCACACACCTGGGATTGTTCCTGGCTCCTGGCTCCTGGCTCCTGGCTCCTGGCTCCTGGCTCCTGGCTTTGGCCTGGCCCAGCCCTAGTTGCTGAAGTCATTTGGGAAATGAACCAGCACATGGAAGATCTCTCTTTTCTCTCTCTCTCTCTATCTCCTCTCTCTCCTTCTCCCCTCTCCCCTCTCCTCCCACTCTCCCTCTCTCCTTCCCTCTCTGTTGTTCTGCCTTTAAAATAAGTAAATTTTTTTAAAGCAGGATTAAGAGAGAATGACCTAGTTAAATATCACTGTTGCTCAGGAGTGTTTAAGACAACAGGAGTCCTACCTACCAACCAGGAAGATGTAACAAATCATGCTTGACTGTGAGGTATAGAAACTAGCAGGCCCTGGTAACCAAATTGCTAGTTTCAGTACCGTTACTTTCATGGAAATTAATTTAACAAAAGTTGATTAAGGACCCGGCCTGTGGTCAGTACTACATTAGCTTTTGGAGATCTGAAGAACGGTTTTCAAGAGACTCTGGAGTTGAGACAATAGCTTAACAATAACCTGTACCATATAGATGTTTGTGCTAAATTAGTAAGAATGGCCCAAATTAGACTCAAATCAATGCCATCTTAAAGTTTTTTTACAGATTTTCATGCCCTTCGAAGAGATACCATGTCGATTTTCCTCTATATTATAACTACTGCTTCTGTCTCTTTCAAGAGTAAGGAGCACCGTTGCTGCAGCTCACACGTATATTTGCCACAAACTCATAAACGAGACTAGCCTTGGAAGAAATATGCATAACTGAGGATAAGTAGACCCTACCCCAACATTAGATCTCTCACTATCAAGCACAAAATGGCAAGGGCTCGCTAGGCAGGGCTGACAAGAATCCAGTTTCCTCCCTACCTCCCTTTCCCATGCATTGCCTAATGTGGCCATAACTAGAAGGCCAGTTCCCTGTTCTAACATTGGACAGCCATCCATTGTCATTGCAGAAAAAAAAATAGCTTTCTGTTGTTCCCTTTCTTGCTTCAACTCAAGTTCCCTTACCCAAGCTTATCACCTCTAGTTTTCTAATGCAAGTAGATAACAAAACAGGGCTTGGTGCTCAACATTTCACCTTGGAGTGTACTTTTCACAAATGAAGGAAGGTTTTTAAAATCTTTTACTTACTTGAGAGAAAGACAGATACAGAACACTCCCATTTGCTGGCTAACTCAAATGCCCACAACAACTGGGCCTGAGCCAAGTCAAAGCCAGGAACCAGGAACCTTGTTTTTATGGCAAGGACCAAACTACTTGAGCCATCACCTCCAGTCTCAGGTTGCTCATTAGCCAGAAACCAGAATCAGGAGTAGAGCCAGAACTCGAACCCAGGCAGTCCAATATGAGATTCTGGTGTTCCAATCGGCATCTTTTTTTTTTTTTTTAAGATTTATTTATTTATTTATTTGAAAAGCAAAGTTACAAAGAGAGGGGGACAGAGAGAGATCTTCCATCCACTGGTTGATTCCCAAATGGCTATATTAGCTGGGGCTGGGCTAGGCCAAAGGCAGGAGCCTGGAACTCCATCTGGGTCTTCCACTTGGGCGCAGAACCCAAGCACTTGGGCTGTCTTCTGCTGCTTTCCAAGGCACATTAGCAGGGAACTGGATTGGAAGTAGAGCAGCTGGGACTCAAACTGGTACCCATATGGGATGTCATCATTACAGGTAGCAGCTTAAGCCTAGATGCCACAATGCCAGTACCCCAAATCGGCATCTTAACCACTAGGTCAACACTTGAAGACTGTGAATAGTAAAGGACTTCTGTTGAACATCTGTAGAATGCTGGGTATGCATACTTTTATAATTTCTGAACTTTTAAGACCATATAAGTTTCTACCTTAAAGGAATCATTTCTTCAAACCTTTTGTTCTTTAGTGACAGACGTTCACATTATCCTCCTAGCATAATTATCTTTTATTAGTAACAGTAAAGACACCAGGTTCATTATATACTTCACATATTTAATATTTATATTTGAATATATTAGACTATAATTTTTGTAACTGTATATATATTATATAGCACTCTTTTACACAACATGAAAGACATAGGTAAACATTAAAATGGCAGTGTACATATTAATAACTGAACATTAACAAGATAATAATCAGGTATTCATTTAATGGGAGAGTCTAGTATTTCCTGATAATCCTGCCTTCTTAAATTTCTCCAGTAAAGTTTATAGCCAGCAAGGACAAAAACACTAAGCATAATGATTACCCCTCCAAAGACATCAAAGACACTAGGAAATATGTGTAGCACTAGAAGCTGCAAGACCATCGCTACTACAATCTCGAGATGCTGTACTGTGCTGACCAAGGCTGGATGGAATTTGTCCAAGGCATAATAAACTCCTAAGAATGCTGCAGTAGAACAGACACATATAGCAATGAGATAACTCCAGGTTTCTCCATCTAATGGGATGATTGGTTCTTGAAGAACAAACATAGTTGACAGCCCCCAGACTGTCCCAGTCCAACCAAATGTAAACAGTGCAGTCCACATGCTGACCTTCTCCCTGATGGATCTGTACACTATCATAGAGAGAGCGGTGGTCAGTCCCGCCATCACAGTCATTGTGTACCCAAAGGCTTCTTTCCAGGCATTTAACAAAGAATCGTCTTCATCAACAATGTTGGGGATCATGACAAAACAAACACCTAAGATGCTGCAAACAACCGTAGCCACATCAACATAAGCCATTTTCTCATCTACAAGTAAAAAAGCCAAAATGGCACTGAAGACTGTGGTTGTGGCTCTCCACATGGTGGTCCCATTGCTGGGAGGAACAATTGAAAACGATGTGTAGGCACAGGTGATAGAAATGACGTTGCATACACCATAAAAGAAGAGTCGTAATCTGTAGCCGCTAGGTCCAAAGGGGGCCTCCTGATAGTAATACACAACCAACACAGAAAAGACCTGCAAGACAGAACGGATAAAAATCAGTTCTAGCGATGGAACTTTAGAACGATCAGAAATAAGCCTGGTAATAAGAGCTACACATCCATGAGCCAAAGCAGATCCAAACAGCACTATCCACATTTTTCGGGATTGAAAAAGATTTTTTTCTGCAAAGTTCTGGAATTGTCCAATCTCATTAGTCATGGAGTCTTCTGTTGGTGGAGGTGGGATATCCATAGTTCCAAATAAAGTTCTTCCTTTTCTTTTCATTTCACTCAGCAGACTTTTCTTTGGGTTTTCTTCCATAAAACTTCCATAGTCTTCATTAATTTCTTCATATCCATCATCCCCAGGCTGGGGATAATGGGAAGTATATTTTACCATCACTGTGTTGGGATGTATTTTCACTCGTTTTTTAACTGGGTATTTTTTGGAGAGGGAAGTATCCATTTCTTCAGCTAAGCAATTCTATTAAAAAAAAAAAAAGACATGTACATATTCATTCTATTGAAATTTTAATTCATAATTTAATTTGTAATCATATGAAGCAATCTACTGTACCAGAAGTCTAGGAAAAACTGTAATAGGAAGAGATGACCTGGCAATATGCCTTAGCAGACTTATGGAGACAAAACAAAACAAAAGACACATGGAGCCCAATGGAATTGTCTTCCTTTTTGTCTCCCATCTTGTCTGTCCCTATTTATCAATCTCATTTTTTTGGTCTCATTCTTCTCTATTTGCCATTTTTACATTGCAAACTGATATTTTTCCATATTTTCATTCCTACCTTTATCTCTACCCACCCAACAATAAAAGCACAGAAAAATTAAAAAAAAAAAAACTAGATCAAATTTTTCCTTCTCGTTATATCCATTTATCTATGATACAAATTGTAAATGGGTAAGTTCAAAATCTTTTGTAAAATCAATTCCATATAATGCTAGATCCAAACTACAGTAATTATAAGGTACAAATTATAGTCATTTTTAAGCATTTATTCTGCCCCCATCTACTTTCAGATACACAGAAATAAGAAAGTAAAAGTAACTTAGTAACACTCATGTATTGTTGCTGATCATATAAACTGCACAACTTTTTCTCATGAGCAATTGGAAATATACATTAAGATTTTAATGGGAAACTATATTCAGCAATACCACTTCTATGACTTCCCTTAAGGAGATATCACTACATCCCTTTTACATTCTATGTAAAAAGTAAGAAAGGAAAAAAATAAGATTTCATATTTATATTTCCTTATATAACAAAGAAATTATGGAAAGAAAATTAGTGGTGATTAAGATGGAAGAGGAAAAATATGGAAGAAAATATTTTGCTATATACTTCCTTATATTTTTAAATCATGATATTCAAAAAATTAAAAACTAAAATACAATGTTCATGCATTTCTTAAGAAAAATAGAGCATATAAGGAGTATGGGGAAAATATATGTACAAAAGAGAGTTCATTTTAGTTAATCTCAATGAACCTTCATATAATGCAGTACTATTAAAAATGACACTATAGATCTTCTTAAAAATTGTTATTTGGGGCCAGTGCTGTGGCTTTGAAGGAAAAGCCATCACCTGTGGTGCCAGAATCCCATATGGGCACTGGATCGAGTCCCAGATGCTCCACTTCTGATTGAGCTCCCTGCTAATGCACCTGGGAAAGCAGCAGAGGATGGCCCAAGTGCTTTTGCCCCTGTACCCACGTGGAAGAACTGGAGTAGGCTCCTGGTTTCTAACTTTGGACTGCCCCAGCTCCAGCCCTTGTGGCCATTTGGGGAGTAAACCAGCAAGAAGATAGATACTTCTCTGTCTCTCTTCCTGTCCCCCATTAACTGTGCCTTTCAAATAAATAAATAAATCTTTTGAAAAAATTTATTTATATTTTATTATTTATTATTTATATTTATTTATTTCAGAGGCAGAAAAACATGGCCAGAAAGAGAGAGAGAGACCTCCCAACCACTGGTTCACTCTCCAGGTGCTCACAACAGCCAGGGCTGAAAAAGGCTGGTCAGGAGCTAGGAACTCAAACCGGGGTTTCCCATGTCGATGCCAGGACCTAACTACTTGAGCCATCTCCAGTGCCTCCTAGGGTCTGCATTAGCAGGAAGATGGAGTCAGGACCAGAGCCAAGTATGGAGCCCAGGTGCTCTGATGTAAGACATAGGTTACCTTAACCGTTAGGCTAGCATTCACCTCAACAACATAGATCTTTATTGACATGGAAAGATGTACCCTACGTATTGTCAAACGGGACAAAAGGTAAGCTTTTTATAAAGATTAAATGAAATAATACATATAACAAGTTTGCCACAGTGTTAGCGTATGGTAAACTCAGAATAAGCATTAGCAATAAATTTGGCTTCCTTTCATTTATAATTATCTTATAGAAATATTGGGTATCTTCTATGATGTTAACTCTCTTTCAGACCAGTGTTTGTTCACAGAGTTCCCTTCTTCTTTCTTTTCCTTTTTCTTTTTTGACAGGCAGAGTGGACAGTGAGAGAGAGAGAGACAGAGAGAAAGGTCTTCCTTTTACCGTTGATTCACCCCCTAATGGCCGCTGCTGCTGATCCAAAGCCAGGAGCCAGGTGCTTCTCCTGGTCTCCCATGCAGGTACAGGGCCCAAGGACCTGGGCCATCTCCACTGCACTCCCGTGCCATAGCTGGGAGCTAGTCTGGAAGAGGAGCAATCGGGACAGAATCTGGCGCCCCGATCGGGACTAGAACCCGGTGTGCCAGTGCCGCAGGCGGAGGATTAGCCTAGTGAGCCATGGCACCGGCCCAGAGTTCCCTTCTTTCCTTCACTTCCATCCTTCCTTCCTTCTTTCCTCCTTAGCCCCCTTCCAACAATCTCCTGTTTCCATCTCAACCATTCCTGTCCTCATCGCTAAAAAAGAAGGGAAGAAAAAAGTTTCCCTCTCTTTTGGTCCTTTGGTCCTTATGATTCCTGCTCCCTGGTTCCCTGCCCCAAACTCATCAGTTCCAGGATCTTAAACCATGGCCCAGAAATTAAATACCATTTGTTCTTTTGACACCATCTGGGTAGCCAACTGTTCTATTTAGTACTTTCTCTTCTAAAAGTCATTAACTTCAGCTAAAAGATGTCACCAAAAAAACACCACCTGTGCCTCTAAGCCCTCTCACTTCCTAGCCTGATTTCCCATTTGCCATCCTTCCTGTGCACCCTTATCAGGCTAACCTAACTGTTCGGTATTGCCGTCTACCAGGACATTTCCACTTCACATCATGGCTTCAGCCTCAATAACCCCAAACTGAATTATCAGTCTTGATCTCCCGAATACATTGTCCTTTCCTAACTTCCTCACTTTCATTTGTGATACCATCATTTTTCCAGTTTCCCAAGCTACCAAACAAGGAATACACTGAATTATCCTTTCTGCCATCACATTTCCATTTGGTTATTGCTATCAGTGTTTTTGTCTTTTAAATATTTCTTGACTTTCAGTTTCTTCTCCAATTCCATTTTATCTTTATGATTTTGGACCAGGCTACTGTGAATTCCTATCTAGAATATTGCAATAGCATCCTAAATAGCTCCCTGGAATCCCATTTCTCTCCTCTAAAATCTATCTATATTATCCCACTGTCACATTAATCTTTTTTTTTTTTTAAGATTTATTCATTTATTTGAAAGAGTTACACAGAGAGGCGAGGCAGAGAGAGAGAGAAGTCTTCCATCTGAAGGTTCACTCCACAGATGGCCGCAACAGCAGGAGCTGGGCCGATCCGAAGCCAGGAGCCAGGAGCTTCTTCCCGGTCTCCCACGTGGGTGCAGGGGCCCAAGGACTTGGGTCATCCTCCACTGCTTTCCCAGGCTACAGCAGAGAGCTGGACTGGAAGAGGAGCAGCCGGGACTAGAACCCAGCACCAATATGGGATGCCAGAGCCTCAGGCCAGGGCATTAACTGGCCGCACCACAGCGCCAGCCCCTCACATTAATCTTTAAGCAGGACAGGACATAAACTTCCCTAAGTCTTTCCCCATTCAAGAACCTACAGTGATTTCCTACTTAACAAATTTCAACTCCTCTGTCTGGTTCTCAAGAATAGCTTCCATCAATACTTAGCTCCTTAACACACATAATTTGCCCTGAGCCATCGGTCCAGGGTCCTCCCTGTCCTTATTCCCTACATGTGCATTTCATTTCCCTAGACCTTTATTCTCATTAGCGTCCCTTCTGCTCCAAATCTCTAAACATCATTCATCTTCTGAGGCCCAATCTAATTGTTACCTTTCGGGGACAAGCCGTCTTTGACCTCTCTCTAGCTGCTTGGTTTTTTCTTCCTTATTAAACGTCTGTAGTAGTTCCTCTAGATCTTTATAATCTTACCACTTTGTTATCTACTTGTTTCAACTTGGTGGAATTTTGTTTCCAGTCACTATATCCAAAGTTGCTATGCCAAATCTTGCTTTACAGGTCAGTGGTTATCTTAATGACATCTCAGAATTCTTAACTTCCAACTTGCTGTCCACTATTTTGTCTTAGGGCCATTCAAAGCTTTCTCTTCCCAACTGCAGGTCATATTTATAGCTCCAGGGGCAGGAAGAGGGAAGGAATATGGTTTACTGTTGTATTCCATTTCCTATCCTTTCCTTTTGGAGACTGTGGGAGAGGGACATGATCTTTCAGACACTCTAGTCTCCCTCTTCTAGGCTCTATATCCCCTAGTGTATTGGCATAGATAGGAAGGAAAGGGAAAGGGACACCATGTCTCATATACTGGCTGTTGTGATGGCTTTATTATTTAGACTTATTTATTTGAAAGAGTGATACAAATGGAGAGAGAGAGAGAGAGAGAGAGAGAGAGAGAAAATCAATCTTACATCTGCTGGTTCATTCCTCCCAGATAGCTGCAACAGCTGGGCTGGTTCAGGCCAAAGCCAGGAGCTTGGAACCCCATCCAGGCCTCCCACATGGATGGCATGGGTCCAAATTCTTAAGGCCATCATCCACTGCCTTCCCAGGTACATTAGCAGGGAGCTGGGTCAGAAGCAGAACAGCCTAGACTTGAACCAACACTCCAATACTAAATGTGGGTAGAACAAGTGGCATAGCAAGTGGTGGCTTATCCTACTGTATCACAACACTGGTACCATGTGATAGTTTTTTGATTCATAAACTTGTTGAGGTTGGACTACAGTCTCCAGGTACTTAATCAAGCAATAATCGGAGTGCTGCTATGAAGAGATTTTGCAGATGGGATCAAAGTCCCTAATCACCTGACTTTAAGTTAATGAACATAAAGACTATCCTCTGTATGAGCCCAACCTGACCTAACCAGATGAGCCCTTTAAACGGGGTCTTAGGCCCTTAAGTTCAGAGGTTTCAAATAGTTCATGCCATTGAGGTTCCAACCCAACAATTCACCTTTCCCCATTGCCTGTGTAGGACAAGCTTCAGCCTGTGCATATTGGGTTCCAGCGTGCTCTTAATCTCCCCTTTCTGTTTGCCTGCAGACTTCAGACTTACTTACAAACACAGCCCCCACAATTCCTTGTAATAAATACCCTACTTGTTGTATGTGTGCTTCACAGTAGTCCTGACTAATATACACTGGGGTTCAGCCCAGTGGTTAAGTTGCTGCCTATGATACCAGCATCCCATATGAGCACTGGTTCAAGTCCCAGTTGCTCTACTTCCAGTCTGGCTCCCTGCGAATGTACCTAGGAAGGCAGAGGAGCATAGCTCAAGTACTTGGGGCCCTGCTACCAACATGGAAGACCAGGATGGAGTTACAGGCTACTGACTTCAGCCTGGCCCAGCTCCAGCCAGTGCAGCTATTTGGGGAGTAATCCAGCAGATGGAAGATCTCTGTCTCTGACCCTCTTTGTAACTCTGCCTTTCAAATAAATAAATAGATATTTTTTTAAAAAAAGATAGAAAAAGAAAAGAAATACAATACACACTGGAATTCTCTCCTTGGTTATTGTTTCTTTCCTCAGATTGGTCACCAATGTCCTCTAAGTTGTAGGTTACATGGGATAATTTTTTATTTAAAGGTTTATTTATCTATTTGAGAGGCAGAGTTACAGACAGAAAGAGGGAGAGACGGAGAGGTCTTCTATCTGCTAGTTTACTCCCCAAATGGTCACAATAGCCAGAGCTGGGCTGATCCAAAGCTGGAAGCCAGGAGCCTCCTCCAGGTCTCCCACATGAATACAGGGGCCCAAGCACTTGGACCATCCTCTGCTGCCTTCCCAAGTGCACTAGCAGAGAGCTGGATTGGAAGTGGAGCAGCCAGAACTCGGACCGGTGCCTATATGGGTTGCAGACAGAGGCTTTACCTGCTGTGCCACAACACCAGCCCCTAGATTATTTCTGCAGGATCTTCTCAGAGCACAAATGCCTGACACAGGAGAACCTTGTACCCTTGAGATTATGGCCCACAGATTTTTTATTTTATTTTATTTTTTTCTAGAGATAAGAAAGTTAATAGTCAGAAATGTTGGATATGAGTTCAAGAACAATTAAGTCTACTTAATGAGTTTTGGATGCTATCTGTTGGACTCCTTGATTCATAATCAGTTTCTCTTTTTAATGACTTCACATTTCTGGTGCTTTGATCCCTCTCCCCTTCCAGACCCCTGAGCAGCACAGTGACCATTACTTCTGCCATCTGTTCAATGTTGTTCTGCTCAATGTGCCAACTCAGCTTCTCTCCCTTCCTCACAGAGACAAAAGGAGTGAACTAACCTCAGGCTCTAGTTCCTCCGACAAAGGGTTCTCGGGGGAGTGGGAACCAAGGCAGAGGTATCCACTTCAGCTGTACAGAACAGCTCAGCTGGGTACAAGGACTACAAAATAGGACAGAGGTCCCTTTTGCCCGGCTACAAATGTAGCAACCTGAAATGCTGGACACAGATGGATAAAAGGATGCATTGTTTGCTGTCTGCTCAAACAAGGGGAACAATTTAGTGTGTGGCAAGTCAGAAATCATTTTTGTTCAAAAGAAGCACTGTTTCCTAAGCTACATTCCAGAAAATGAGGCCCAAGACCACCCTACTCCTGAGACTGAGAAAATTAACACTGACATTGATACTTATTGATAAGATGTGTGGGGTGTGTGTGTGTGTGTGTGTGTGAGAGAGAGACAGAGACAGAGACAGAGAGACAGAGAAAGAGAGAGAAATTTATCTAAGAAATTGGCTCATGCTATTATGGAGGCCAGCAAGGCCAAAATTTGCAGGGAGGGTGGCAGGCTAGAGACCTAGGGACCTAGCAACACTGTAGCTGGGGCACAAAGGTGGCTGCCAGCTGCAGGAGTCCCCCTGCTTAGGGGAGGCCAGTCTTTTCTGTTCAGCTCTGCAACTAGTTGTATGTGCCCCTCAACATTATAGAGAGCAATCTTCTTTACTAAAAGTATACTGATTTAAATACATCTGAAAATATACAGAAACATCCAGAACAATATTTGACCAGCCAAGATGACACATAAAGTTAACCCTTGCAGCCTCATCCCCTGCTTGGCGTCCACACACACAAAAGTTCTGCCTATTTCAAACTACTGGGATTTTTTTTTTAACTTGTCATGCTCTTTCATGTCTCTGAGTTTTTACAGATGCTGTTTCTTCTTTGCTGAATACCTTTTTCCTGCTTTTTTACCTGGTTAATTTCCTGCTCATTCTTCAAGGTCCAAAATAAAAATCATCTCCTCTGAAACATTCCCGAGACCCATCCCTACCCTCATCTGAGTTAGATGATTCCTCCTAGTGTTTCCATGAAAACTTCAATCATAGAATCTATCACACTGGCTTACAACAATTTTTATCCTTCTCTTCCACTAGACCACCTATTACTAATTTTTATATTTGTAGCACTTAACATAGTACTTGAGATGAGATGGGTGTTCAATAAATGTTTACTGAATGAATGAATGGACCATTTTAAGTGATACTAATTTAGTAAAGAATAAAATACAAGTAAATACACATAATTCTTGCAGCATCTCCAGAATGAATTTCAGCTGCTGGTTCCCTGCCTCCCTGTGCATACTTCACAGATTGGCCCAGTCATGTCAGTTCCAGCACCAGTAAATTCTCAGTGGTTCCACTTCAGGAACTTCCTGGCAGTTTCACACCTAGATTTGCTTACAACAAGCCATGGCAAACATTGTATTTTATAACTTCCCCATTTTACAATACGTTGTAAACACTTTTTCCATGTCATTAAATATTTTACAACACCCTTTTTAATAATAGTTTACATGGATCCTACCCGGGGCTTTGAACATAATAAGTCACACATTAACTGCAGCCCTCTGAGAGCTAAAAGGCAGATGTGATGGCCATTACCACCAGTCCCTTATGTAAGGACAAATCCATAGCTACCACAGGAAGAGCCACATACATGAATATGAACAGATACAAATTTTGATGGGTGGAGGAAGAATATGAAATAGGAGAGAAATCAAGAGTACTTATGTTTGCCTCTTTGTTCTGCATTCAGACATCATCAACGAAGAAAAAGCTGAAACCAAAAGCATGTCTTTATTCATGTTCTGTGTGTTTATTAAGGATCCATACACTTCAGTTTTAGGATTTGAGACAACCATTCAATCAAGTTAAGGGGAAAATGATGCTTCCCGTCACATGGATGCGCTGTTTTAGACTGTTTGGTTCTGAACCTGGCTCAAGATTCTCTCATTATAATGCTAGCTATGTTTATTTAGCACCTTCTCTGTGCCAGACATATGCTAAGAACTTTGCTTTCTCATTAGCGGTCAGTGTTGTCATGCAGCTGGTTAAGCCACTGTCTGTGATTCCAATGCCAGTATCCCATGTTAGAGGGCAGGTTCAAGTCCCAGCTGCTCCTCCTCTAATTCAGCTCCCTGCTAATGCACCTGGGAAAGCAGCAGAAGATAGCCCAAGTACTTGGGCCCCTGTCACCCACATGGGAGAATCGGATGGAGTTCCAGGCTCCTGGCTTCAGTGTGGCCCAGCCATTACAGCCATTTGGGGAGTGAACCAGCAGATGGAAGATCTCAGTCTTTCTCTCTCTCTCTCTCTCTCTCCCCTATCATTTTGCTTTTCAAATAAGTGAAATAAATCTTTAAAAAATATTTTCCCATTTAAAGGTCAAAACAACTCTAAGAGGCAGGTATTATAATCTCCATTTTAGAAGTGAGAAAATAAATTCCGAGAGGGGCAGTGCTACCCAGTTGGTGGGTGACACAACCAGCTGATGGTAGAGAAAAGATGTAAAACTGCTTTACTCTGAAATCCCAGCTCTTCTATACCATACTACAAATAGCTGTTCACCGTAGGCAGAATAATGCCTACTCCTCACCAAAATGTCAACATCTGAATTCCCAGAATTTATGAATATATTGCCTTACATGGCAAAGTGGAAGTAAGGTAGCAGATGAAATTAAGCCTGCTAAATTAGCTGACCTAAAAATCAGGACACTATCCTGGAACAGCTAGTCAGAACCAACATAATCCAGGGTCCTTAAAAGTGGAAGATGGTGGGGGGTGGGGGGCGGTGTGGTGGCACACTAGGTTAATCCTCCGCCTGTGGCACCGGCACTCCATATGGGCGCTGGGTTCTAGTCCTCCGTTGCTCCTCTTCCAGTCCAGCTCTCTGCTATGGCCTGGGATAGCAGTAGAAGATGGCCCAAGTGCTTGGGCCCCTGCACCCACGTGGGAAACCTGATAGAAGCTCCTGGCTCCTGGATTCAGCCTGGCATAGCCCTGGTTGTTGCAGCCATTTAGGGAGTGAACCAGCAGATGGAAGATCTCTTTCTCTCTCTCCTCTCTGTAATTATGCCTTTCAAATAAAATAACAATAAATCTTAAAAATGTTCAGTCATATGAACATTTACCAGAAATGTTATGATACTTTATTAAACCCCATTTTAAAACTAACTGCCTTAATACTTCGTACTTTTAATTTACACTAGCCAGACATGACTATCTTGCACAGTTTAGATTTTTCAAAGTAAAAAAGATGTAATTTTAGACTAGACTTTAAATTGGCTATACACTGGGATTTTCCCCATGCAATTTGTGGTCATTAACTAAATGATGGTTTCTCTTAAGTATGTATGCTAAAAAAAATGTTATTTTGGGGATTCTTTAGGATCCATTTGGCCTTTATACCCACATTATTGACCAGAAGCAAACTGCTATAGGACAAAAAGTCCTTCACTCTTATTATTGAGTTTTGTTTGTTTGTTTGTTTTTTTAATTTTTGACAGGCAGAGTGGACAGTGAGAGAGAGAGACAGAGAGAAAGGTCTTCCTTTGCCGTTGCTTCACCCTCCAATGGCTGCCGCGGTCGGCGTGCTGCGGCCGGTGCACCGCGCTCATCCGATGGCAGGAGCCAGGTGCTAGGTGCTTTTTCCTGGTCTCCCATGGGGTGCAGGGCCCAAGCACCTGGGCCATCCTCCACTGCACTCCCGGGCCACAGCAGAGGGCTGGCCTGGAAGAGGGGCAACCGGGACAGAATCCGGTGCCCCGACCGGGACTAGAACCCGGTGTGCCAGCGCCGCAAGGCGGAGGATTAGCCTGTTGAGCCATGGCGCCGGCCTGAGCTTCTTGTTCTTGATTAAAAATTTACTCTGAGAGTCTGAGGAATGACAAGCTTGCTGCATTGTGGAATCGGGCTTTGGTGTTCTGACCCCAACAGTCTTCAGATAGGATGCCCCTCTTTTACTGCAGCAATTGCTAACTTTTGCTTCCTTAGCTGCTGACTACACCTCCTGACCCTGCCTATTGTGTTGCAAATGCACCTTGCAGTTGAGAAGAATCAGGGGAGGAATGTGGAAGAATTAGTTAAAAGCCATCATCACCACTGTAACTGTACCTTGCTGGTGATAGGTCAGGGGTGACATCCCCTAAGAGAATGACTCCCTGTAGTGCTAGCAGATACACAACAGTGCCAGAACTGGATGACAGCTTACTCATTCCAAGCCGGAAGAAATTCAGGGCATACCAGGCTGAATGATAAGCTCCTCAGCATGTTGGCTAAAGTCAGCTTAAAAATGGGCTGAGAGGCCGGCACCGTGGCTCAACAGGCTAATCCTCCGCCTTGCGGCGCCAGCACACCGGGTTCTAGTCCCGGTTGCCCCTCTTCCAGGCCAGCCCTCTGCTGTGGCCCGGGAGTGCAGTGGAGGATGGCCCAGGTGCTTGGGCCCTGCACCCCATGGGAGACCAGGAAAAAGCACCTAGTACCTGGCTCCTGCCATTGGATGAGCGCGGTGCGCCGGCCACAGCGCGCCGGCCGTGGCAGCCATTGGAGGGTGAACCAACGGCAAAGGAGGACCTTTCTGTGTCTGTCTCTCTCTCTCACTGTCCACTCTGCCTGTCAAAAAAAAAAAAGGGGGGGGGGGCTGAGAGAGAATCCTTATTCTAGGCTGAAAAGCAGAAGCTTCCCAAGAAGGACTGAGTCCAGGCTGCTTTGAAGGGCTGAGCTAGGCTGGAGGTGTGGCACCTGGGGTTGGGAATGAACGCTGCTTATTAGTTGAACTAGGAAAAGTGACGGATTCCAGACTGGGCCACCCTGCGAGGAGCAAGGTAGAATGTAGTCTAAGGGGACCAAGAAGAGTTGAGCTAAGCTGCAATATGGGAGAATGGCAGTGGGGCCTACAGATTTTTCTGGGCTCAGTCAGTCTGGGAAAGATTATAGCCATGGGAGGTAGTGAGAAAGATCTGATGGGATGGGGTGGGAAGTAGAAGTGGGAAGGGATGTCCCAAACAGGAAGGCTGGCCCAAGTTTGAGCTGGAGACTCAGCTGGGGATAGCCAAAGGCTAGCAGCTCTATAGGATGGTTCTGGGAGGAAAAAAGACTGAGAAAAAGGAAGGTATTTAATAACAGCAGAAGAGATGGGGGGTGAAGGGTAAGGATGAAAGTTGTCAGTCTGGCCACAGCTGGACTAAGCATTCCTGAGTTTTACTATGGGCTTGAAAGCAACATTGGCAAAGTTAAGTGAGAAGCCTGCCTCCTCTCTTAGTGGTGATTAATGACTTTAATAGACTGTAAAGAACCATGCACCCAGAAAGGGAAAAGGTTGAAAAAAAAAAAAGCACATTATGCAGCAGTTTGCAAACAAGCAGGTCGGCTTGGCTTGTGTGAAGGTTATGATGCCTGATTTGGAACACACCAATTTTTGCTGTGATGTTTTAAAGACCTATTCTGGCACACTGTGATGAATATGTCAGCTGGCATATTCTTAGCAAACCTTCTGGAATGCAAGCGTCTCACCATTTATAATCAACATGTCTCCTTCCAGGAAAGAGTCTTTCTAATCTCTGAAGCAGTGGACCTATCAATTTGCATGAAATATGCTGTTCTCAATGAACACATATAATCTACCACTTACTTTCCTACTGTTTTAAATTAAAAAAAAAAAAAAAAGCAGATTCAGCCTGCAGTGAATCAGCACCTTTAAATTCAGCTGTGCCGTGTGTATCTGCTAAGGCTGGGAGACAACCTTCACTAGAACAGAGAGGGGAAAGAATAAGATCCTTTTCCGTGATCTTTTTTGTATGTACCTAAATGATTAAAACACCAAAAAGGTTAGATGCTAATTCAATGTAAAATGAATCACTAGGGTATTCCAACATGCTTGGTAAAGTTGTGCTTCTTAGTTGCTTATCATTTACCTAACTCTCAGGAGACAGCATCAAACTGCCCAGCTGAGTTAAAAGAAGCTCCCCACCTCCCAGGACGAGCACCAATTCCTGAACAACAAAGGAACCTCCAGGACAGAGTCTTCTCTAATCCTCCAACACTACATATACCACCTGCTCACATTTTCCCTGATCTTCCTGCTGTCCATCCACAAGAAAGAAATGCCTGAAAGTCAAGGAGTCAAGAAATGCCAAAAGAATGAGTTCATTCATTCACAAATTTGGTTTGGCTTAATCTTAACTAATTCTTCACACCATGGACATCACTTGTTAAAATCACAACCTAGTCACCTCTTTCTTTATACCATATTTCATTAAAAATCACTTAAGGTAAGGCAATTAAGAAACAGTCACCAGAAGCCATCTTGTTTCAGACCAAGCCATAAGTCGAATTTTGAATGAACTTTGATGATACCTCTGAAATAGCACACTTTAATTTGTTAAAATCACTCTACTCCTTTAATATCTGTAAGAGAACACACACACATTCATAGTCAATTCTCTGTATCCACAGGTTTTGCATCTCAGGATTCAACTAACCACCAAAATTGACAAATGAGATTATACCAAGCTGAGAAGTTGCTGTACTGCAAAGGAAACGCTCAGCAAAGTGAAGAGGCAACTGACAGAATGGGAGAAATTATTTGCAAACTATGCAACTGATAAAGGATTAATATCCAGAATCTATAAAGAGCTCAAGAAATTCAACAACAACAAAACAAACAATAGGCAAAGGACTTCAACAGGGATTTCTTGAAAGATGAAATTCAAATGGGCAACAGACACTTGAAAAAATGTTCAGGATCACTAGCATCAGGGCAATGCAAATCAAAACCACAATGAAGTTTCATCTCACCCTAGTCAGAATGGTTCTCATACATAAATCAACAAACCACAAATGCTGGCAAGGATGTGGGGAAAAGGTCCCCTAATCCACTGTTGGTGGGAATGTAAACTGGTGCTGCCACTGCGGAAGACAGTATGGAGATAGCTTAGAAATCTGAATATAGGTCGGCTCCACGGCTTACTAGGCTAGTCCTCCACCTGCGGTGCTGGCACACCAGGTTCTAGTCCCGGTTGGGGTGCCAGATTCTGTCTCTGTTGGTCCTCTTCCAGTCAGCTCTCTGCTGTGGCCCGGGAGTGCAGTGGAGGATGGCCCAAGTGCTTGGGCCCTGTACCCGCATAGGAGACCAGGAGGAAGAACCTGACTCCTGGATTCAGATCAGCACAGCGCGCCGGCTGTCATGGCCATTTTGGGGTGAACCAACGGAAGGAAGACCTTTCTCTCTGCCTCTGTCTCTCACTGTCTAACTCTGCCTGTCAAAAAAAAAAAAAAAATCTGAATATAGACCTACCATATGACCCAGCAATGTCACTCCTGGGAACTTACCCACATGAAAAGAAATCAGCATATGAAAGAGTTCTCTGTACCCCATGTTTATAGCAGCTCAATTCACAATAGCTAAGATACAGAATCAACTCAGATGTCCATCAACTGATGACTGGATAAAGAAATTATGGTGTATACAATGGAATACTACTCAGCTGTAAAAAAAAAAAATGAAATACTTTCTTTTGCAACAAAATGGATGCAACTGGAAACCATTATACTCAGTGAAGTAAGCCAGTCCCCAAAAGATAGCTACCATATGTTTTCCTTGATCTGTGGTAACAAAGTATGTAAAAGGTAATATAGAGGAGTGATACTGACATCTTGAGATTCAGTGATTGCTTATAGCCCTTGTCTCAACTGTGGAGGAACAGTTTTGGTTTGTTTTCCTTCATTCTATTTGTTGAATTCTTTATTCAGTGTAGGGTTAACCTTATGAACATAAAGTAAACTGAAAACAGATCTTTGTAAAAATTAAGAGTGGGAACAGGAGAGGGAAGAGGAAGAAAGACTGGAGTATGGGCAGAAGGCAGGCAGGGTGGGAAATATTACTATGTTCCTAAATCTGTACATATGAAATACAAAAAACTTGCATGCATTAAATAAAATGTTTAAAAAATTAAAAATTTATATACTTTAAAAATATTTTAAAAGAGAAAAACCCACACAAAAAAGTGTCTTTACTGAAAAATGTAAAAATTTTAAAACTGTCATTATCCCCTAACTATAGAATATAACAATTATTTACATAGCATTTTTATTGTATTTAGAATTATAATAATCTAGATGATTTAAAGTATATAAATTGCATAATTTATATGTAAATACTGTGCCATTTCATGTAAGGGACTTAAGCATCAGTGGATTTTTGGTCCATAGGATTCCTGGAACCAATCCCCTGCAGGTATAGAGGGACAACTGTATATAAATACAACATGCTACTGCAAAGTGCAAAAGAGACTTTACTAAGTTCTATCATTCAAAGGGAAATTGTATACAAAGAACGAATATTGTGTAATCCATCTAATCAAGAGTTATTTTACTATGTATCAAAATTTTAAATATGTGAGTTATTTTTTAATTTCTTAAAAATCCATTTTTATTAATTCGAAAGGTAGAGAGATGGAGACAGAGAGACAGACAGAAATCTTCCATTCACTGTTCACTCCTCAAATGTCCATAACAGCTGAGGATGGCCCAGGCCAAAGCCAGGTGCCAGGAAGTCAATGTGGGTCTCTCATGTGGGTGACAGGGATCCAAGTATTTTGGTCATTACCTGCTGCCTCCTAGGATGCTGAAATTGAAAGCAGAGCCAGATTCAAACCCAAACATTCAGATGAAGGATGTAGGAATCCCAACCACTATGCCAAACATCACCCCTAAAATGTGGAACTTCTTTGGCCCAGCAATGCCACTTCAGGAATATATCATAAAGATATCACCGGTACACAAAGATGTACATGCAAGGATAGTCATTGTGGAATTTTTTTTTACACAATAAAAACCTGGAAATAGCGTGATTGCCAATTCATAAGGGATTGGTTAAATAAAAACATCTGTACAATATTAGGTAGCCATCCAAAATGATAAAATACATATATATGAGAAGTTCAAAAAGTTCATGGGAAAGTGAAATCAAAGATATGTTTATTTTTGGGAAAAAAAGATTTGAAATCCACGCATACAAATGGTTTTCAAAAAGTTCGTGTAAGAGCCAGCATCATAGCACAGCAGGTTAAGCCTCCGCCTACAATTCCAGCATCCCATATGAGCTCTGGTTTGAGTCCTCACTGCTCCATTTCCGATCCAGTTCCCTGCTAATGTATCTGAGAAAGCAGCAGAATATGGTCCAGGTACTTAGGTCCCTGCCACCCATATGAGAGACCTGGATGAACCTCTGGGTTCCTGGCTTCAGCCTGGCCCAGCCCAGGCCATTGAGGCCACTTGGGGAGTGAACCAACTGATGGAAGATCTCTTTCACTCTCTCTTTCTCTCTGTAACTTTGCCTTTCAAATAAATAAATAAATCTTAAAGAAAAATGAACATTCAAAATTATGTATGGATTCAAAAGTTCTTTGCACCAAAATAGACATGCTTTAACTACATATTCCCACAAGTTTTTTGAAGTTCCCTTAAATACTGATGTTAAGATAAACTTCATGACATATTTCTAAGCAAAAAGGTATGAAAGATTATCCATGCTGTGATTGTACTTACAAAAAAACAATTTATATGCTTGAAGATGGTGGAATTTCAATTATTTAGTATTTTCTTCTTTTATCTTTTCATTATTCTACATAAGTATGTACAAGTATTTATTTTAAAATCAAGGGTAAAAATCAACCTGTTTTTATCAGAGGTGAACAGAAATCATTTATCTATATTTCAGTCAGACTAGAAAGCTGACTGTAGCTCTTGTATTTCTGTGCCTTCTGTTGAAAGGAAAACTGTGGATAAACAGACTCTAGTACAGAAAAAATCTGAATGGATGGTGTCAAGCACCGAAACACAAACAGAAGTGAAACACCACACTAACTGAGCGAGATGCCTTTATTGTAGTGCTTAAAAGAATCAATTCAATGTGTATGCCACACACATATATATACAATTATATTTTCATGACTAGCAGAAAATCCAGTATAGATTCCAAATGGCAGCAAAGAATATAACATAATTGCCATCAGCTTTTCTTACATAAGTTACCACCCCATAAATCTTCATGTTAATGTGGAAAAATCTGACCTGAACAGATGGACCTCATGCTGTTCTCCAAAACATGAACAGATTTTGATCTTCTGGACCAGGAAATGAAGTCTGCACTAAAACAGCAGACAGCATCATCTATCTCCTAGAATTGCAATTTAAGAAGCTGCTAATAAAAGCAGCATTTCCCTCTTTAGAAATACAGCACAGCACAGTGACATGTTTACGGCTAAATGGAATCTGCTCTTGATATAATAATAAAACGTAGTTGAATATCTGAGGCATTAAGGGTGCTGGCCAAATGGTCCCTGAACCTTACCAGTTTTGGAGAATCCCCTCATCGTAGTTCTTGGCAAGTGTCAGCATCTAGCTGTCTCCATTCTTGATCCTCAGAGTTTATTCGGAAACACACATCCCTGGCAGACACTGCTCCAGTTAAACCCTCACCTCATCAGCTCAAAGACCTCTCTCCCATGAGGATCATCGTAAGAGCAGTTTCACAAGTAGATACTCTTGGGCTTGAAGACCCAATACAGGGAACTCCATCAAGTACCGAGAAGCTCAGGTTTGATTTCTGCTCCACAGTTTTCTAGTTGTTTTAAAGTCCTGGGGAGGCTAGTGGACGAGCAGGACTGGGTGTGAGAAGGAACTGGAGTCAAGGAGGGGGCCTGTGGGGTCAGGAGATGGACTAAATAGTTAAATACATCAAGGGTTCTGAGGCAGATTTCTCACCAGAGAAAGACGTTACAAAGATATTCATTCCTTTACAACTTGAGAGCATCAACAACTTACTACCCAACAAAGCAATCTCTGGAAAATCCCCACCCACATCCCCACAACCTTCCTAGTGACCTACTTGGAGAAGCCAGCCACTGAACAATCTGTTCTTCCTCTGGGCTGGAGGGTACTTTCTTCAGGATTCCTTTATAAGTTCTTGATATTCTGTATCATTGTGAGATGTGTATATAACCCCAGCCCCTGACACACTGTTAACACTCCAAGAATAGGGGTTATGTCTTCACCTTTTTTCCCCCCTTGGTATCTTTAGGTGCCAGCTCAGCACTAGACTCAGTGAACCCTAGGAGAAGGAATGAGTTCTCTGGCTTAGTTGGCCTGCTTTAGAGAAAGTCTTCCTGTTAACCAGAGACCTTTGATTCTGGATCTAATTAACTGAGATACAAGGCTTTAGATGCCACAATTCTGCAGCCAAACCCTATCTTCTATCTCTTAACTCTATGAGAATCCTTAAGTCTAAGGATGCTCAAGAATTTTAAGTATCTGGATATTGTACACCATGATCCTCCACAGCCTCACTCACACTTGGGATCTTCACTCCCTATTTAGAATTGTGGATCAGCCACAGTAACAAAGAAACCAGAGGGAAAATAAATGGGAAATTAGATAACCTAGTATTTTTCCTTTCCTTTATCAAGTTCTTAAAGTGGAAGAATTCAGTAAAGTTTCTGATACTCTGGCCCTTAAGTAAAAGGAAAGGGAAACACAAAGCAAGTTATTTAATACAGGCAGGAAATGATTAAACACTTTAATAAAGACCACTGGCATGTGAATAGCTCACTGATACTGAAAGCTTGAAATAATGTTGACACATAAAATATTATATATGCCCGTTGATCACACACAGTTCTACTACTGAAGTAACTATAGGAGCTAAATAATTGAATGTGTGTAATGTTACACAAGTGCCAAATTTAAAAATTATATGTGTATATTCACAGCTAGAGGGGGAAAAATAGTTCTGGCAAAGGAAGAAAACAGTTCTGTGACGGCAGCACATTTCTGACATTTCCCTACCAAGTACAAGGTATTTCCTAGGCCCAGACCGCAAGGTAAATGGATGAAAGGGGCGGCACTGGGTGTTTAACATTTTCTTCCCACATTCAAAACAGTGGCCAGCAGACCATGGCTATTAATGTAACACCCTGGCTGCTTGGAGAATCGATTGCTAAGGGTTAAATTGTGAGGGGAAAAAATCATGTGACGTGGGTGGAAAAAGAGATTTTTGTCTTACTTTATAATTAAAATATTCAGGAGAAACACGAAATAAGAAGGAGGATATAGCAGCACTTCACCACATCTTGGAACAGTGACTTATCAAGAGTATTTTTAAGAATACTACCCATGGAGGCTGGCGCCGCAGCTCAATAGGCTAATCCTCCGCCTAGCGGCACCGGCACACCAGGTTCTAGTCCCAGTAGGGGCACTGGATTCTGTCCCGGTTGGCCCTCTTCCACGCCAGCTCTCTGCTGTGGCCCGGAAGTGCAGTGGAGGATGGCCCAGGTGCTTGGGCCCTGCACCCCATGGGAGACCAGGAGAAGCACCTGGCTCCTGCCATCGGATCAGCGCGGTGTGCTGGCCGCAGCGCATCAGCCACGGTGGCCATTGGAGGGTGAACCAATGGCAAAGGAAGACCTTTCTCTCTGTCTCTCTCTCTCACTGTCCACACTGCCTGAAAAAAAAAAAAAATACTACCCATGGGACCAGAACTGTGGCACAGAAGGTTAAGCCTCTGTCTGTAATGCCAGCATTCCATATGGGTACTGGTTTGAGTCCAGGCTGCTCCACTTCCAATCCAGCTCTCTGCTAACAGGCCTGGGAAAGCAATGGAAGATGGCCCAACTGCTTGGGCCCCTGCACCCACATGGGAGACCTGGGGGAAGCTCCTGGTTTCTGAACGAGGATTGGTCCAATTCTTGCCACTGCGGCCATTGAAGGAGTGAACCAGCAGATGGAAGAATTCTTTTTTTTGTTTGTTTGTTTTTATTTTTGGATGGTAGACTTCTTTCTCTCCGCCTCTCCCTCTCTCTGTAAATCTGCCTCTCAAATAAATAAATAAATAAATAAGATCTTTAAAAAAAAAAAGAATTCTACCCTTGATGCAAGACAATCTTTGGAAGGAAAATAAAAGATTTATCACCAATGAAGTGTTTAACTGTGCTCAGAAAAAAAAGAGCCCAATTTTTTTTTTTTGTGGTTTTGGTTTGTTGTTGTTGTTGTTGTTGTTGTTTGGTGTTTCTTTAAGGCATCTGATCAACCAAGCTCCTATGTGCATATTCTTATGGCTGGGGGCGGCTGCCTTTTCAGAACCTCAACAACATAAAATCTTAATTTGGCTAAATAGTGAATTTGCTTTAAAAATTATGAAGAATAGCTCACATTTTAAAAGATTGCATATTAACAGTCTTTAAATACTACAGACAAAATGGTATTTTAAGTAAAAGCATTTTAAGTACCTCATACTGAGGTGTTCAAACTAACATATTACACCTCATAGAAGATATATATACGCACATGCAGGTAGAAAATAAATAATTGGGGCCGGTGCTGTGGCACAGCAGGTTAAAGCCCTGGCCTGAAGTGCTGGCATATGGGTGATGATTCTAGTCCTGGCTGCTCCTCTTCCGATCCAGCTCTCTGCTATGGCCTGGGAGGACAGTGGAAGATGGGCCCCTGCACCCATGTAGGAGACCCAGAAGAAGCTCCTGGCTTCTGGCTTCAGATCAGTGCAGCTCCAGCCATTGAAGCCATCTGGGGAGTGAACCAGCAGATGGAAGACCTCTCTGTCTCCACCTCTCTCTATAACTCTGTCTTTCAAATAAATAAAATAAATCTTAAACAAAAGAAAGTAAATAATTACTTCTTATAAAGCAATCTCCAATATAAATTTACATCTCATAATAAATTGAATTACTAAAAAGGGGAATTAGGGCACAAACCTAGAGGTTAAAATATAATCCTTTCATAAAACCATAAAATACGCTAGATTATCCTTTACTATAGAGGAATGCAAGACTAATGTAAATGCTAGAAATTATTAAGGAAATAATATATCTTTTTAAAAAATTTATTTATCTCTTTGAGACTGAGAACATCGATGGCTCTCTCATCAATGGCACAAATGACTGTAGCAGCCCAGGTTAGGGGCTGAAGCTGGGAGCCAGGAACTCAATCTACATCTCCCACCTGCTGGCAGGAATCCAATCACTTGAGCCATCACCACTGCCTCCCAGGGTGTGCATTCGCTGGAAGCTGGAAGCCAGAACTAAATACTAAACTCAGGCACTCTGAGTTTAACCAGTGCTTTAATTTCTAGGCCAAACACTCTACCAATATATGTATCTTTTATGCAGTCAAATATGGCTGCAAAATTTCGAAATTTTCTATACAGTATAAGACACTATAAACAAAGTAAAAAAAAAATCAAGAAACAATTTTTTTTTTTTTTTAAGATTTATCTATCCTTTTGAAAGGCAGAGCCAGAAAGAGAGAGAGAAAGAACCTCCATCCACTGGTTCACTTCCCAAATGGCCAGAGCTGAGCCAGGCCGAAGCCAGAAGCCAGAAGCTTCTTCCAGGTCTCCCAGACCATACCCCACTGCCCTCAAGCACTGCCTTGGTGCCCCCAGGCACACTAGCATGATAGGAAGTAGAGCAGCCAGGACTCAAACCGGCACCCAAATGGGATACCAGCACTGTGGGCCATGGCCTTAACCCACTTTGCCAAAGTGCCAGCCCCAAGAAAAAACTGTAACACATGTACTGGAATCTTTAGCCTACAAAGATCTCTTATAAATAAATAAGAAAAAAATAGCATGCAAATAGAAAAAATAAGGGTGTGAACTAACAATTCACAAAACAAGAAATAACAGTGGCCAATAGATATGAAAACACACTCCCTTTTTGCCTGCCCAACTGGAAAAATATCTTTAAAAGATGGACAAAGCCTAATTTTGGTGACAGTGTGATTTCGTTTATAGTGATACATATTTTCTTTAGCACAGTCTTGAAACAATGTCCTTCCAAAAAATAATTCTTCAATGTGCATTTATGTGGTACTGCTGTAGATGCTGAAAGAACAGTGAAAAATAAGACAGACAAGGGAGGAGAAATGGAATAAACAATTGAACAAATATATGAGCATATTAATGCATCAGAAAAAATAGCAGTACCTACCCTGAGCTATCAATTTCACTTCTAGGAATTTGTTCCAAGAATATAATCAAGTGCACAAATGTTTATTCAAAGATGTTATCTGATGTGGAAACAATGTAAATGTTCATTGACAGAGGAATGGATAAAAAAAATGTGGTATATAAATACAATGGAATACTATTAAGCCTTTAAAAAGGAAATTCTACAACATGCAACAACATGGATGAAACTTGAGATTTTATACCAGGTGAAATAAGCCAGTCACAGAAAGAGAAAATGCTGCATGAGTTCACTTACATGAGAAATCTAAAATAGTCTAGGTTATAGAATCAGAGTGGAATGATGGTTTCCAGAGGCTGGAGGGCAGGGGCATGGGTGAAAATTAGGCATAAAGTTTTAGGTAAGCAGGATGAACAGGCTCAAAGAGGTGCTGCATAACACTGTACCTATAGTCAACAATAATCTACTGCAAACTTCACATTTTGTTAAGAGAGTAGGTCTCATGTTACATGTTCTTACCACAATAAAATGATTTTTTTCAAAAGAAGACATTCCTTGGAGACTTGACAAAAGCAAACAATTGAACATAACTGTTCATTATTTTTAAAAATGATGTTTAGCCACATGGTGCAACATTATACAACCCTTAGTGATGATCTGGTTTTATTTGGTTTCAAAGACATTATTTTTTTTGTTTTGTTTTTGTTTTTGTTTTCCCTCTAAGATCAAAGACATTATTGATAAATATTATAGTGAACATGCAACCAACAGCAGATCAGTCCATTTAAAATGCATGTGCATTCATCTAAAAGAAATCTATTTAAAACAGTTTTATCTATTGTTCTGTAATTAAAATTTACTTTTTTTGGTTTTGCATAAGCTGCCTTTTTTTTTTTTTTGCTATCAGTATCAGTTTTACATCTTTCTAGGCTAGCTTTGCTCTGGAATTAAAATGTGTATAAATACTTAATTGCACAAATACCAAACGCTTCAATCCATAGGCCTCCATGCCTTTGGAACAGATGATTATGAAAATTAACGGTTCTGTACAGTTCAGAAACACTAGAGGTGTCAAAAAATAAATATGGAGTACAAAAAGCTCTGGAAAATGTGGCTTAGTGGTGCGCAAGGCCTTTGGAAGGGGATGTGTGTATTTCCATGTGTGTGACCGTCTGTGTGCACACACATATATGTATCCCGCATGTGTATTTACAGAGAGCACATGTTTATGCTCAGGCTGTGTACTTGCGCACGGGTAATTAAACCTGTCATATCTGCACCTCCAAAGCAAGCCACATTGCCTTCACGCTATCAAACGTTGCCTGTCTGCCAAGGGTTTCAGCGTCAGGAGCTCTGAACTCCAGCCACCTGCTGTGGCTACGGGCTATTTCCAGCACAGGTGCAGAGCAGAAGGGCAAGGCAGGCCCAGGAAGTCAGCAGACGCGGGGGCGTGCGGCACTTCAGCACCACGGACACAGACAGCCCTAATGCAAGTCCTTCGCGTAGAATATCGGGCAGAAGTGGCCGGCGCGCTCCACCTCGGGTCCTCCACCGGCACTGGGACGCGCGCCCCCCATCTCTCTCCCCGCCCAGCCGCGGGACAGTGGGATCGAGGATGCGAGTCCAGGCAATGCTCCCACCTGAGCCTGCTGCCTCGCTCCTCTCGCCGTGGCCAAGCAGGCCACAGCGCGCACGTGGCGCAGAGCCATGGCGCCGGGAGGTCAGCCAGGGGAGAGTCGCGAGCCCCCGGGGGTGCAGCCTCGGCGGGCTGGCCCTGGGCCCCGCTGCCACGCGAGGCCGCAGCCGGGCCCTTCCTCCACCACTCCCGGCCCTCTCGTCTCTCTCTCCCCTACAAACCGCTCGTTTGCCGCGAACATCCTAACCCAGTGAGACTGGCGTTCAAGGACCATGGACACGAGAAGAGTGTAGTAGCCATATTTCTAAACCCCTCCAGCAGGTTTTCGTCTTTTTTTAAAGTTGTATTTGGAAGTGATCCCACGACGCCACGAGGCCTCCCCCTGGTGGGGGTGGTGGGCTCCTGGGCGCGCTAGGAGAGCCCACGGGGAGCTGGGGAGGGCGCACACCTAAGCCCGTGGCAGGACCTGCGGAGCGGCGCTGAAGCTGGTGCTGACCCTACCGACCGGGCTTGCGGGTCTTCGGGGGCCCGCCGCAGACATCTGGGGGCTCCGCGGCCTTGCTCGCGCCCTCAGAGGGGCGGGGCGCTTCACTTCCCAAAAGCAGTGTCGCCCTAAGGGTGCAGCGGCTCAAAGCCCAGGCCAGTGGGGTCCGGGGTGGCTCTTACCCCCTCCCCGGTGGGCCAGGTAAGGTCAAAGCCCCAGCCCGCAGCTGCCGACCGGCTCCCGGGGCCCGGTTACCTGCGTGTCGCGGCGTGAAGGGCAAGCCCCGTGCTCTGGCCGGGTCTGCGCGAAGCCGCGCGCCCAGTCCAGCCTCGGGGGCCAACGGAGACCGCGCGCTCTCGGCGGGGAGAAGCGCGTGCCTGGCCGCCCAGACCGCCAGGAGGGGTGGAGGCAGCGGGGCGCCGCGCGCGCGGACAGTGCGCCTGCGCCCTCGCTGCCCCCACCCCTGCCCGGCCGGTGCGCCAGTGAGGGCCGCGGGGGCGCGGGGGCCTAGTGCCCGCCGAGGGACCTGTCCGCGCGCGCGGCGGGGGCGCGTCAGGCGCCGGCTGCGGCCGCCCGGGCGCCTTTAGCCCGTGCCCTCGGGGACAGCGGCTCCGGTCAGCCCGGGGTCTGGTCGCCCGGGAGGGGGCGGGGAGGCAGGCTCGGTCCATTTGTCCATTTCCAGGCGACTGCGTTTGACATGCCCAAGGCGACTCCTTGGTGTTTGAAAATGTGCCCGGCAGGGGTAAATCGCGGTCGGAAAAGGTCTTCCGGCCCCCCTGAGAGAGCACCCAGCATTTTCTCGACTAAGTGTCCCAGGGAAGCGGGTGCCTGCCCCCGGGTCTGTGTACCTCAGGCCCAGGCAGTGAATGTAGGCCCTAGGAGACCTTGCCATCAAAGCGGTGGATTAGCAGGTCTCGTGGACGGGCAGCAAAGCCATGACCCCGGGCCAGGCACAGAAGGGTGAGGCCTGGACCCCAGTGCGAGCTGAGAGGAGGTCCCCCCGACCTTGCCTGTGCCCCTCCAAGTCCCCTCCCGACCCTGCTCTGTGCTCAGGTCTGACCCTTATGTCCTTGCTTTTTGGACTAGTGGGAGGCGCCTCCCCTTCACCCTCCGCGGGCCACCCCGGTGCGGTGACTGTGCTGTCGGATAGCAGGTGCCCTAAGCCTGTCACCGCCCTCTCCTACACTCCTCTCCGGGTCCTGGGCAGCACTGGCTGCCATTGCCCTTGGGGCTCCTGGAGGTTTCCTTTAACCCTCTCCACACCTTTAAAACAGCCCCTTCCTTCGACTTTCCCCAACTCTGATCTCTTCCCCTCACTTTCCAGGACACTACAACAGTTCGCTGTGGTTGGCAGGATTCATGGGAGAACGAAGGCGAAAGGTGAGACATCACCTGGAACCTTCTTTGACAGTTCGTGGGCCTGCAGGCAGCTCTCATTCTAGGTGGTCCTCCCTACTGGGCCAAGGGTACCGAAGACAGTTGGAGTATATTCAAGAATGGATTAACCCAGGTATTCACAAAAGGTTTGGGGATCCTTTGGGTGTCCAGCATAATAGAATGTTCGATCTAGATCTCTGTGGAACAAATGCACATTTTCTTCTGACTGCAGCTGGGCTGCTTTTGAGCGAGTCACTATTCTTAGGACACTTAAGAGAGTCCTGGGCACAGTGTCCTGTAAATGTGCTTATGAAGGAGCTGCTGAGTGGAGCAATTGTCAATTGAGAGTCTCCGGCTGTTTCTGTGGAAAACTCAAAGAATGTTCCAAAGAGGAGAGAGAAATAGAGTGAGTGTTGGTCATTAAAATGCCCCTTGCACTTCATATCCGCTTGGTCTGGATCCAGAACTTGACCATTTATCTCTCAGGCTTGTAAAAGCAGCCAAACTGATTTGACTAATTTCATTGTTTCCCCCACTAAAAAATAATAATTAAAAAAAATAGACAACCAGAGGCAATACCTTGGTAGAATTTACCCAAAGGGATCCCTAGCATAACTGTTTGCAAATAGAATTAATGTCCAAGAAAACACACTATTTGTACTGAATACAAATGAGATCAGAACAGAACGTTTAAATGTATTTCCAGACTTGCCCCCTTTCAGAGAGGAAGGATCATTTGTTGCTCAGACAAGCATTAATTACACTGAGCTAGGTAAGGAACAGAAGTACGGAAACAAAGGCGACTCAGAAGGCTGGGCTGATCAACAGGGCTCAGCTACATTTTATGTTTCACTAGGATTGCAGGAGGAAGAGAAAAGCTTTGAGAATGAGAGTTTTAAAAAAATCTAGAATAAGCTGATTTTAACAGAAAAGGTTTATGGGAATTTTGACAGAGTGACCGTTTGTGACAGTGATATACTAAAATACAGGAAACAGAATTTTTAATATATTTTGTTAAATGTACTAGAATTCCATTTTGTAATAATCTAAGGCCTTTTCCTTGCAAGTGTCAAAAATTTAAATTAGGGGTGGGCTTTTTGCTGCGGGATTGATATGCCTACATCCCATATCAGAGTACCTAGGTTGGATGCCCAGCTGTCACTCCTCTGTCTCCAGCTTCCTGCTCACGCAAACCCTGGGAGGCAGTGGTGCTGTCCCAAGTCCTCCAGTTGCTGCCAAGCATGTGGGAGACATGCATTGTGTTCCCAGCTCCTGGTTTCAGCATCAGCTGTCGTAGGCATTTGGGAAGTGAGCCAGCAGATGAAGAACTTGCTCTTGCTCTCTCTCCCTCCCTCCCTCCTTCTTCTCCCTCTCTTTATCCCTCTGCCTCTCAAATAAAGGAAAAATTTTAAACCTAAAACTAAAACTGGCTTAGGAAAGGAATTATATTTGATACAGTAACTGAAAAATTTATGGATAGATAACTGCAGATATGGTTGGGTCCAGAAGTGCAAACAATGGCATTGGGACATGGTCTCCCCTTTCCTCTCTGTTGACTTCAAAAAGTCTGTTCTCATGTAGGGATTCTTCCTACTTCTATACCTTCCCCCAGTATTCAACTTATATCATCTTTATAGCTAACTATTCCATACACAAAAAAGCACTTATTTCCTGGTATTTCCAATTTTGCCCCAGGATTATGTCTCCTTTTCAAATTTTGAATCAAATACCTACCTAAGCACATACTTTAGTCTGGAGACAAAGAATGAGGGAGGAGCCGGGGCCGGCGCTGTGGCGCAGCAGGTTAATGCCCTGGCCTGAAGTGCTGGCATCCCACATGGGCGCAGATTCAAGACCTGGCTGCTCCACTACTGATCCAACTCTCTGCTATGGCCTGGGAAAGCATTAGAAGAATGCCCAACTCCTTGGGCCCCTGCACCTGTGTGGGAGACCTGGAAGAAGCTCCTGGCTCCTAGCTTTGGATTGGCCCAGCTCCGGCCGTTGCGGCCAATTGGAGAGTGAACCACTAGATGGAAGACCTCTTTCTCTCTCTCTCTCCCTCTCTCTGTGGGTAACTCTGACTTTCAAATAAATGAATAAATCTTTTTTTTTGACAGGCAGAGTGGACAGTGAGAGAGAGAGACAGAGAGAAAGGTCTTCCTTTGCCGTTGCTTCACCCTCCAGTGGCTGCCGCGGTCGGCGCACCGCGCGCATCTGATGGCAGGAGCCAGGTGCTTTTCCTGGTCTCCCATAGGGTGCAGGGCCCAAGCACTTGGGCCATCCTCCAGTGCACTCCCGGGCCACAGCAGAGAGCTGGCCTGGAAGAGGGGCAACCGGGACAGAATCCGGCGCCCGACCGGGACTAGAACCCGGTGTGCCGGCGCCGCAAAGCTAAATGAATAAATCTTAAAAAAAAAAAAAAAAAAAGAATGAGGGAGGAGTCATTCTCCCTAAAAAAATTAAGATCCTGTTACCAAGGCACAGCTGTTAAGTAAAGTAGCCACTTGGGATACCCTCATCTCATATAGGAGTGCCTGAGTTCCAGCTCCAAATCTGCTTCTGATCCAAATTCCTGCTAATGTGCACCCTCAAAGCAGCAAGTCATGGCTCAGGTACTGGGGTTCTGGCCATCCACGTGGGAGATGTGGATGGAGTTCCTGTCTCCTGGCTTTAGCCTGGCTCAGTTCTGGCTGTTGTAGGCATTTTATGTACATATGTATATATATGCATGTATGTGTATATGTGTATATTGTGTGTATAAATATATATGCATATATATATATTGTGTGTATAAATATATATACATAGATATTAACTTTTAGATCTGAAAATGTATTTTTTAGAAAATGGATTCTAGGAAGATTAAAAAGCAATAGCAGAGAGCATAGGTTCAAAATTGAGTGTAGTTATCCAAAGCAGTCAAGTAAGAATATGGCAATATAAATATCTGAAAAGCATCTCTTTGGTGTTTAACACAAAATTAGATCAGTCATTCCCTTTTTTTAAAAAAAAAGATTTTTATATATGTATTATTTGAAAGTCAGAATTACACAGAGAGAGAAGGAGAGGCAGAGGGAGAGAGAGAGAGAGAGAGAAGACTTCCATCCACTGATTCACTCCCCAGTTGGCTGCAATGGCCGGAGCTGCGCTGATCCAAAGCCAGGAGCCAGGACCTTCTTCCGGGTCTCCCACATGGGTGCCAAGGCCCAAGGACATGGGCCATCTTCTAATACTTTCCCAGGACATAGCAGAGAGCTGGATCGGAAGTAGAGCAACCTGGTCTTGAACCCGCGCCCATATGGGATGCCAGCACTGCAGGCCTTGGCTTTACCCACTGTGCCACAGGAACAGCCCCTCAGATCAGTCATTCCTAACTAATGTGAGCTTTGTAGCATTTCCTAGACAGAAGGGGAAATAGTTAATATTTTAAAGTCCTGAAAACTTTTTCCTTCGTTAATTATATTAGATGGGTTGCCTTTGATCAACTTCCTGTAAACATGGATAGAAGTATTACATAGGTCTACTGTTAAAATAAGTGACATGTTGCAAATTAATTCTGGTATAATGTATTCCAACAAAGCTCAGAAAAACAAAGATGTTGGAGTGGCTTTGGACTGAGTTTAACAGTCTTCTCTACTGAAAATGTCTTAATGCTGGATACAACAGTTTAGTATGTTCAAGCTGTGCTGTCTATGACCTTTTAATGTTACATGATGGTGAATATGGATCTACACTGCCCAAGTCACATAAATTTTTCCAGAACAGACAGTCAAGTATTTACTGTCTTCCAAGTGATCAGCCATCTGTGGTGAAAGGCATGGGTGCCAAAGTTTTCACTGATGACATTTAACAAGTGTTTCAAGTGTTTTGCTCTTGCAAGTATTTTTTGTTTTGTTTTTGTCTGGTTGGTTTTGGTAAAGATTTATTTTTATATATTTGAAAGTCAGAGCTACGGGGTTGGGGGGAGGGAGAGAGAGAGAGAGAGAGAGAGAGAGGAGCGAGGGAGAGAGAGATCTTTCATCTGCTGGATCACTCCCCAAATGGCCACAATGTCTAGGGCTGTGTCAGGCTGAAACCAGAAGCTAGGAGCTTCTTACAGGTCTCCCTCATGGATGCAGGGGCCCAAGGACTTGGGCTATCTTCCACTGCTTACCCAGGCACATTAGCAGGGAGCTGGATCAGAAGTGGGGCAGCTGGGAGTTGAATCGGTGCACATATGGGATGCCAGCATCATAGGGGGAGCTTAACCCACTATACCACAGTGCTAGCCCCTTGGAAGTCTAACCGGTACATGTCCAACATCAAAATTTTTCATGTGTGTGAACATCCCATATCATGTGAAAGCATTTCACATACATTTCCTGTATTACCAAGATTTCAATGCCTCCCCTCCTTTTACAGTGGGTACTCTTTTCCCAGGATGTATTCTATGTGGCCCAACTGAGTGTCCACTTATGTTATGGATTGGTTTCACTTGATATTTCTTCTCTTCCATTTTAACTTCATAGGATTCCATAGCCTCTTGGATGATCTCACCAGCATCCCATAGACAAACATCAATTCCAGCACCCTTTATTCCAGTATTAATGGCATATTTTACAGATTTTAATAATGTATCATACTTGGCATTAAAAGTAACACTAGAAATTCAGTTGATAATTCTACCAATTATATGTGTTCCCAAGTCTGTCTTACAGATGTCATTATACTATAGTAAATGTGTGTCACCTCATTGGGAGTATAATGGGCTACACAATTATTGAGAGAACACCTAGTAGGAAAAGCCAGGCCCATGTTTAATTCATTCTTTTATTAGCTTGCATGAGCAGTCTCCCAACTTTTCACAGATTTCCTTTTTTTGTGTGTTTTAGATTTGTTTGTTTATTTGAAAGGCAGAGTTAGAGATAAGAAACAGAGAAAGAAAATACAGAGAGAGACAGAGACACATTATCTCTAAGTTCACTCCCCAAATGGGCACAAGGGCCATGGCTGAGCCAGGCCAAAGACAGGAGTCTAGCACTCAACCTAGGTCTCACCCATGGGTCTAGGGGCCAAAGCACTTAGACCATCTTCTACTGCTTTCCCAGGTACATTAGCAGGGAGCTGGATCAGAAGTGGAGCAGCCAGGACTCACCAGTGCTCATACAGGGTGCCAGCATTGCAGGGCACCACAACACTGGCCCTCTTTTTACAGATTTCTGTCAGTGTCATCCCATGCTTGATCCAGCTCATGATGCACTAGCTAACTTGTTGATGTGCTTCTACAGCTTCTCCAAAATCATCCATAATGTCTTCATTGGCCTGATCCTCAGCAGTTGTTGGCCCATCTTGTGTGGGAGGGTATTCACATTCTTGTCCTTCTGGAAATATACTATTAGGATACTAGTCACATACTGGAAGTGAGGGAGAGTCTGTTTGAATTTGGTCCTCTCTCTTTCCAGTTGCTTCATCTCCATCTCCATCATCACCATCTCTTTTTCTTCCCAAGCTTGTCTCTCCAGATTTTCTTGCTACCTCACCCTCTGAGGCTCCTGATTCTTTATCAGGTTCCTGTTGGCCTTCTGTGGTAACCCCTTTACTCTTCCTGGTCATCTGGGCTCAGATCACCATTCAAGTGGCGCTTGGAACCCACTGGCTCCTCCACACCTCCCACATTGCCTGACAGAGAAGGAGGGAGAGAGACAGAAGTGAAAGAACTGCTCCTTCATCGCCCTTGTTGTGGGCATTTGAGGAGTGAACCAAAGGATGGAAGGGGTGTGTGTGTGTGTGTGTGTGAGAGAGAGAGAGAGAGACAGAGACAGAGACAGAGAGACAGAGAGAGACTTTGCCTTTAAAATAAAAAAAAAAGATCATGTTGTCAGAAGAAATAATTTAGTAACAGGCAAGTGAAAAAAGGAAATGTCCATTACAGGTACCGCTCAAAGAAGCTTCAGTTTGTAGAAATGTAAAGTAAGTGGAAAACTCTAGGTAAACAGTGTCTAAAGATTTAGATTGCTTTTTGGATTAGTACTTCTGTTGGAAATGACGTCATGTTGACAGGAGCAGCAAGGCAGCTGAAATACTCTTTTAACCTAAAAAATAAAATGAAATGCCTTGGTGTTCCTCTACCAAGAGTTATCAGAAAATATTTCTAAGATATATTTTGGTTTGAGTTTTTGTGTACTTATAGCTTTCGTTTAGTCATGAGGCCCCTTTTCTGAACTCAACAAAAAATTCATATACCTCAAAACCCTAAATAAGTTACGAGAGTTCCTGTTACTTTGATAGAAATACTTCTTTCCTCCACCAGCACCACCAACTTCATTTTCACAATCAGGTGCAAAGCTCAGTACTTGCAGCACTCTGGCTAACAAACTAAGAATTGGTTTGTGTTCCCTTGCAGGAACTCACACAATAACACTCCATTTCAGGATCACTCAGGCTTTTATCTTGTGGAATTCCAAGTGTACACCACAAACCCTGAACTAGGGAAGAAGCTTGCTGTTACAAAGTTCAAGTTCAAGCACTTGCCTTAATCTGTATAAAACAAACATGAATAGAAAGCACAGACAACTTTCTGCTATTTAGTTCTTTCTCCATTATCACTTACTACTTTATTACTAAATTTGCTGTATTCACCACTTATTAGCTCTTTTTTTTATTTTTAAGATTTACTTATTTATTAGAAAGGCAGAGTTACAGAGAGGCAGAGAAAGAGAGAGAGGTCTTCTATCGCTGCTTTGCTCCCCAGTTGGCCGCAACAGCCGGAGCTGTGCCGATCTGAAGCCAAGAACCAGGAGCTTCTTCCAGGTTTCCCATGTGGGTGCAGGACTTAGGCCATCTTCCATTGCTTTCCTAGGTTACAGCAGAGAGCTGGATCTGAAGAGGAGCAGCCGGGATACGAACTGGTGCCGATATAGGATGCCAGCACCACAAGCAGAGGCTTAGCCCACTATGCCACAGTGCCAGCCCCGAAATAAATAAATCTTTAAAAAATAAAGAACATCTAGCAGAAGTAGCTGTTAACTTCAGAGACCACAAAGAAATGTGAATGCAGTGTTGATGGGTCATTTTTTTTTTAAAGTAAGAATATAAATCTTGGAACTTATGTGAGGAACTTCTGATTATTAAAATATAAATACATTCATAATAAGAACACTAAGAAAACTAGGAACAGAGGCCGGCGCCGTGGCTCAACAGGCTAATCCTCCGCCTTGCGGTGCCGGCACACCGGGTTCTAGTCCCGGTCGGGGCACCGGATTCTGTCCCGGTTGCCCCTCTTCCAGGCCAGCCCTCTGCTGTGGCCCGGGAGTGCAGTGGAGGATGGCCCAAGTGCTTGGGCCCTGCACCCCATGGGAGACCAGGAAAAAGCACCTAGCACCTGGCTCCTGCCATCGGATGAGCGCGGTGCGCTGGCCGCAGCGCGCCGTCCGTGGCAGCCATTGGAGGGTGAACCAACGGCAAAGGAAGACCTTTCTCTCTGTCTCTCTCACTGTCCAATCTGCCTGTCAAAAAACAAAAAACAAAAACAAAAAAAACCAAAAAAACTAGGAATAGAAAGAAACTGCGTTGACATAATAAAGGCCATATATGAAAAGCCGACATCAAGCATTATATTCAATGATGAAGAACAAAAGCTTTTCCTCAGGAACAAGAGAAGGATGCCCGTTCAACATGGTACCAGGAGTCCTAAACAGAGCAGTTAGGCAAGAAAAAAAAAAATTAAAAACATCCAAATTCAAAAGAAAGAAATAAATAGTATCTTTGTTTATAGACAACATGATCTTACATGCATAAAACCCTAAATATTCTACAGTGTGTTAGAACTGATAAATTCAGCAAAGTTGCAAAGTATAATACACACACACAAACGCATCTGTACACACGGTCCTCTGCATTTCTATACACTAAAAATATACAGTTGAAAAGGATATTACAAAAACAATTCCATTTATAATAATATCAAAAAGAATCAAATACTTTGGAATAATCTTAACCAAGGATACAAAAGACTTGAAAACTGAAAACTATAAAACATTCCTAAAAGAAATCAAGGACATGGACTGACATCGTGGTGCAGTGGGTAAAGCCACCACCTGCAACATTGCATCCCACATGAGCACCAATTCAAGTCCCAGGTGCTCCACTTCTGATCCAGTTCCCTGCTAATGTGCTCGGGAAAGCAGCAGAAAATAGCTCAAGTCCTTAGGCCCCTGCCACCCACGTGGGAGACTTGGATGGTGTTCCAAGCTCCTGGCTTCAGCCTGTCCCAGCCCTGGCTGTTGTGGCCATCTGAGGAGTAAACCAGTGGATGGAAGATCTCTATCTCTCTCTCTGTCTAACCTTCTGTCTCTTTTAAATAAGAAAAAAATAAAATAAATCTTTTCCTAAAAAAGAGATTAAGGACACAAATAAATGGAAAGACACTCATGTTTATGGATTGTAAGACTCAATATTGTTAAGATGCCAGTTCAGTAGGCCGGCGCCGCGACTCACTAGGCTAATCCTCCGCCTGCGGCACCAGCAACCCGGATTCTAGTCCCGGTCGGGGCACTGGATTCTGTCCCAGTTGCTCCTCTTCCAGTGCAGCTCTCTGCTGTGGCCCGAGAGGGCAGTGGAAGATGGCCCAAGTGCTTGGGCCCTGCACCCACATGGGAGGCCAGGAGGAAGCACCTGGTCCCTGGCTTTGGATCGGTGCAATTTGCCAGCAGCCACTTGGGGGATAAACCAACAGAAAAAGGAAGACCTTTCTCTCTGTCTCTCTCTCTCTCTCTCTCACTAACTCTGCCTTTCAAAAAAAAAAAAAAGATGCCAACACAGTGCAAAGCAACCTACGGTTTTAATATAATTCCTATGAAATCCCAAGAACATTTTTCTAGAAATAGAAAAACTTATCCTAAAATGCAGGTGGAAACTTAAGGGACCCTGAACAAAGCAGTTTTGGCAGTTGGCACTCTCATGCTTTCTGACTTTAATGCTCACTACAAAGTTTGTGTAATCCAAACTATATGGTATTGGAATAAAGACAGACATGCAGAACAATAGAATAGAGAGTCCAGAAATAAACCCACACATTTATGGTTAAGTGATTTTAATAAGAATGAAATGGTCATCAAATGGAAAACAATCTGGCCGGTGCCGCGGCTCAATATGCTAATCCTCCACCTTGCGGCACTGGCACACCAGGTTCTAGTCCCAGTCCAGTCGGGGCACTGGATTCTGTCCCGGTTACCCCTCTTCCAGGCCAGCTCTCTGCTGTGGCCAGGGAGTGCAGTGGAGGATGGCCCAAGTGCTTGGGCCCTACACCTCATGGGAGACCAGGAGAAGCACCTGGCTCCTTCCTTCGGATCAGTGCGGTGCGCCAGCTGCGGTGGCAATTGGAGGGTGAACCAATGGCAAAAGGAAGACCTTTCTCTCTCTCTCACTGTCCACTCTGCCTGTCAAAAAAAAAAAAAAAAAAAAACCCTTAAATAGGCATTTCCCTAAAGAAGATATACAATTAGCTAATACACAAATGAAAAGATGTCTAACATGATTTGTCATTAGGTAAATGCAAATCATAGCCACAATGAAATATTACTTCATACCCATGAGGAAGGTTATTGCCAAAAACACCAGACAGTAACAAGTGGGCAAGTTGTAAAGAAACCAGAACTCTTGTCTGTTGCTGGTGAGAATGTAAAATGGTGGAGCTGCTGTGAAAACATTGCAGTAGGTGCTGGCATTGTGGTGCAGCAGATGCTGCTGCCTACAACCCCAGCATCCCATGTCAAGAGCTGGTTTGAGTCCTGGATGCTCAGCTTCCCCCTTGTCCCACAGGTTAATTCAGCCTGACTCAGCCCCAGCTCTTGTAGCAATTTGGAGAATGAACCCACAGAAGGAAGATATCTCTCTCTCTCCCCCTCTCTCTCTGTAGCTCTCTCTGTCCCTCTCTCTGTGTCATTCTGCCTTTCAAATAAATAAAATAAATCATTTAAAAAATAGTGCAGTGATTCCTAAAAAATTGAAATTATAATTGCCACCATATGATCAAGGAATTCTACTTTTAGGTACATACCCAGAAGAACCAAATGTGAGGACTCGATCAAGTATTTGTATACCCATTTCATAGGAGCATTATTCACAGTAGCCAAGATTTCGAAATATCTCAAGTGTCCATATTTGGATAAATGGATAAACAAAATGTATTATATACATACAATAGAATATTATTCAAGCTTAAGGGCTTAGGAAATTCTGGGACTGGTGTTTGCTCTCGTGATTAAGATATCAGTTAACATACTTCTGTCCCCTCTTGAAGTACCTGAGTTCAACACCTGGCTTTGGCTCCTGATTCCAACTTCCTGTTAATTCAGATCTGGGGAGGCACCAGTAATGACTCAAGTAATTGGGTTCCTATAACGATATGGGAGATCTGGATTGAGTTTCTGGCTCACAAGTTCTCACTTTTAGATCAAACCAGTCCCAGCCACTGCAGACATTTGGGAAGTGAACCAGCAACATGTAGGAGTTTCTCTCTCTCTCCTCTCCCACTGCTTCTCCCTCTCCCCCTCTTCCTCCCTCTTTCTCTTTCTCTACCTCCCTCTCTTTCAAATCAATAAAAATATATTTTTAACTATTAGGAAATTCTGATCCATGCTACAATACAGCATTCATGGACCTTAACGACTTTATGCTAAGTGCAATAAGCCAATCACAAAACAACAAATATGATTCCACTTATGTGAGTTACCTAGAGTAGTCAAGTTGTGGCACCAGGGGCTCGAGGTGGAGAATGACAGTATTTAACAGGTACAGAGTTTCATTTGGGGAAGATGAAAAAGTTATAAACAGCGGTGGTAGTTACACAGCGATGTGAAATACTTAGTACCATAGAACTGTGCACTTAAACATGGCTAAAATGGCAAAATTTATGTATATTTGTCAAAAATTAAAAATGTTGACTTAAAAAATCTGAAAGTGTAAACAGACAAAGATGTCTATCACCCATAATACTTAGTACTTCCAGAAAAATATATGAGCTTATAAAAAGATGGAAATCACATGAGGAGTCATCAAAAGGGAGAGTGAAGCAGATGCAAGGGGCCCTGTTTGGTTCTCATGATGTCTGTCATGATTCCCAGAAGTATTGTCACTCCAGGTAATCTGCCTGAAGTTTTTGCCTACGAGATCATTTGGCAGCCCTCTGGCCAAACCACTAACATCATTAGCTACGTTCTGTAATCCCTTAAAGTATATGCAGCAACCTGTGGATGCGTTGCACACCGTGAGTTGGGTCAGGAGCGTCTGCTCAGCCCTCACTCTGCCTTCAGTGCCTTGTTGCTCTTTCCCTTTGCTTTAGTCCTCCTATGTTAGTGCGAAGTTCTCTCCTCCCATGTTTTCACACGGGAAGTGGAATTCAAGACCCTTTGCTCTCTACTTTCTTTATAGTCTATTTGGTAGCCAGAAAGGTTAAAGACATAACACAAGAGTCTGCCTGCGTATTCCCATTATCTCCTTCTATCTTCTTCCTTCACTCAAGTAAAAACCTAAACTTTGACTCTTACTTTTTCTTCATTAAATTTCTTTTTTGTGAGCCCTAATTCTATTCCTTCTTCCACAGCCCTGTGGTTGGTAGATACTTCTGGCTAAATATAAAGAAAGTCACACACAAAGAAATGTGAAAGAGAAGAGCATGCTGATATATTCTTTTAAATTAAATAAAATAGGTTGATTTGAGCAATAGGAGGTATAATTTTCTATACAACTGAATAACCCAGAATCCAGGCCAGGCTTTATCTAGTTGCTGAAATGATGGGATCAGGACCCATTTTCTCTCTGCTTCTCAATTCTACTTCCTCATTGTTGGCTCCATTCTTGGTAGGCTTCTCCCTCTGTGGTTCCAAGATAACTACCAAAGGCCATTGAACCCACATGCTTCCTGGTTCACATGAAAGAAAAAAAAAAAGATTATTTCTCCTCTCCCAGTTGCAGAACCAAAGTCCTGGCCTTGATATGGTTGGACTTGCCCTTCTTGATACAATCAAGGAACCATATCCCATATCAGTACTCTATTTCTTTTTTTAAGTGTTATTATTTCTTTGAAAGGCAGAGGAGCAGAGAGAAAAAAAAGAGACAGAGAGAGAGATAATCTTCCATCCACTGTCATTCCCCAAATGCCATAGCAGCTGAGGCTGGATCAGGCTGGAAGCCGCTAGACAGGAACTCCATCTGGGTCTCTCATGTAGGTATCAGGGACCCAAGCATTTGAACCATTACCTTCTGCTTCCCAGGGTGCAAACCAGCAGGAAGCTGAATTGAAAGCAAAGCAGGGGCCGGTGCTGCGGCTCAATAGGCTAATCCTCCACCTTGCGGCGCCAGCACACCGGGTTCTAGTCCCTGTTGGGGTGCCGGATTCTGTCCCAGTTGCCCCTCTTCCAGGCCAGCTCTCTGCTGTGGCCCGGGAGTGCAGTGGAGGATGGCCCAAGTGCTTGGGCCCTGTACCCCATGGGAGACCAGGAGAAGCACCTGGCTCCTGCCATCGGATCAGCACGGTGCACCGGCCACAATGCACTGGCCGCGGCGGCCATTGGAGGGTGAACCAATGGCAAAAGGAAGACCTTTCTCTCTGTCTCTCTCTCTCATTGTCTACTCTGCCTGTAAAAAAGAGAAAAAAAAAGAAAAAGAAAAAGAAAGCAAAGCAGGGACTTGAATCCAGACACTCCGATATGGAATACAGGCATCCCAAGTAGCATCTTAACTAGTTGTCACATATACACACCCCAGTATCCCATTTCTCTCTATATTTTTTTTTAAGATTTTTTAAGGCTGGTGCCGCGGCTCAATAGTGCAGCGCCAGCACCCCGGGGTTCTAGTCCCAGTTGGGGCACAGGATTCGTTCCCGGTTTCTCCTCTTCCAGTCCAGCTCTCTGCTGTGGCCCAGGAGGGCAGTGGAGGATGGCCCAGGTCCTTGGGCCCTGCACCCACATGGGAGACCAGGAGGAAGCACCTGGCTCCTGGCTTCAGACCAGCACTGTGCGCTGGCCATGGCCATTTGTGGGGGGAGGGTAAACCAACAGAAAAAGGAAGACCTTTCTGCCTCTCTCTCTCTCTCTGACTCTGCCTATCCAAAAAAAAAAAATTTTTTTTTAAATTTATTTGAAAGGCAGAATTAGAGATAGAGAAGGAGAGACGGAGAGAGGTCTTCTATCCCTTGATTCACTCCTGGATTTGATGCAATGGCCAGGGTAGGGCCAAGCCAAAGCCAAGAGCCAGGAGCTTCATCCAGGTCTCCACGTGGGTGCAGGGGCCCAAGCACTTGGGCCATATTCAGCTGCTTTCCCAGGCACATTAGCAGGGAGCTGGATTGGAAGTGGAGCAGTCAGGACTTGAACCAGCACTCATATTGTATGCTGGCACTGCAGACAGTGCCTTAACCCACTATGCCACAATGCTGGCCCCAATATCCCATGTCTAAAGCAGAAAAAGAGAAGCATTGGGGTTCCCTGAAGCATGGGATCAAGGGAATCAATATTAGCTGTAATTATCAAGGAAGGGAGAAGTGTCTATTAAAGAGCTGAGAAGCAGCAAGTGTCCACCACTGTCTGACTGCTACCAGATCTGATGCGACTTATTGCTCAACAAGCATTTATTGAACAGAATGCTGTGAGAGGGAGAGCACAAGACAGAAAGAATTTAATCTTGGCAAGGTTTCCCCACAGCCTGTGCTTCCCCATCAGGGTCCTTTCTGGCTCCTGACACTTGCTCTGGGAAATTGCTTTATAAGTAAGATTCCAATGACTGCACTTGGTATGCAGAAATCTACCTCTCTCCTGGGAACCTCCTGTTCAGATGAAACCGAACATTACAAACAAAAAGCAAGTGATGAGGAACGGTCACGTGCTGTGAGAAAGGAGTTGCCAGGGCACGGGTGATCCACCCTGGCTTCCTACCTTTGTCCCTCTGCACCTTCACTTCATCACTCCTCTGCAGCCTCTGCAAGCAGGAAGAACAGCCAGCAGCCAGCCTGCCCCCGAATTTTATACATTCAGTGGAACTTCCTATCTCCATCAACCCTCAAAGATTTTTCATCTTAAAATTCAAGATGTGATTGTTCACGCTGAGTTTTTAGTATTAAAGTAATAATAAACATGAAAATAGAGTGAACTCAGTCTCCTGGTGCTCACTACAGGCTGTGTTCTTAATCTGACTGTACAGAAAGAGGCAGAGTAAAGCTACTCCATATACACCTCGGCCCAGGCCCTGGGACTGGTCTGTATTGTGAAGGGGAAAAAATAGAATGAATTCTGCTTCAGTCATAAGGTGGTTTATGAACCATTTTAATGATCTTTAAAGAGAGCGGACAGGAAGACTGGCAGCCTGCCCACACAGCAGGTGGTGTTGGGCACAGACTCTGGACTAACAGGGAAGGTCTGAGTTCTATTGTTAGTGCTGCTGAATGGCAGCTGTGTGACCTTGACCATTAACCCTTCTGAACCCACCAGCTAATCAATTCTAAAATGCTAGAGTTAGAAACCAGCATTTGGCCTGGTCATAAAGACACCTGCATCCTACATCAGAGTTCCTGTGTTCAATGCCTGGCTCTATCTCACCTCCAGCTTCTGGTTACTACAGACCCTGGGAGGCAGGGGTGATGGCTCAAGTGATTAGGTTCGGAAGACCCAGATGGAGTTTCCCAGTTGCCAGGTTCAACATTTGCCTAGTCTCAGCCGTTGTAGGTATTTGGGGGGAGTGAACCAGCATGTGTTTATATCTGTCTATCTCTGCCTCAAGTTTTAAATTATAGATTTGAACTTGGTGTTCTTTTTTTTTTTTTTTTTTTTGACAGGCAGAGTTAGACAGTGAGAGAGAAAGAGAGACAGAGAGAAAGGTCTTCCTTTTTCTGTTGGTTCACCCCCCAAGTGGCTGCTACAGCTGGCGCTGTGCCAATCTGAAGCCAGGAGCTAGGTGCTTCCTCCTGGTTTCCCATGCGGGTGCAGGGTCCAAGGGCCTGGGCCATCCTCCACTGCACTCCCGGACCACAGCAGAGAGCTGGACTGGAAGAGAAGCAACCACGACAGAATCCAGCACCCCAACTGGGACTAGAACCCGGGGTGCCGGCGCCACAGGTGGAGGATTAGCCTAGTGAGCCGTGGCGCCGGCCAAAACTTGGTGTTCTTTAAGCTGTTTTTACCTCCAACATTCTAAGGTTTTCTAAAGAATTGACTTCATTTTTAACAGTTCATGAAAAATAAATTATCGGTAAAGAATAATAAGGATCCCCAGGAGACACACATTTAGACTGAGCTCAGGAGTTCCTGAGAAGTTAAGGAAGAGAAATTGTATAAGCAGGAGACTTTGAAGTGATCAGTAACATGGAGCACAAGATCTTGAGATGGCTCCTGTTTAAATCACGCGATGATACTCACTAAAGCATAGTAAGACTTTATTCAGTACCGTTGCAATAGGTATAGGGACCCCTGCAATGGGCTTTTGCAGTCAGTGCTGGAGAAAGATTGGACTTAACTCTGAATATAGTATGTGGACAAGTGAAAATTTATAGCCAAGGAGGAGGGCAGGGGTGAGTGGATGGATGATTACTAAGAGTAAACATTAGGGGTAGGGGGGATTCTGGCTAAACCAATCCACCAGGATTCTTGCTGATCAGACATTACCTGGGGGGGAGGGGGGAGTAGAGAACGAGGAACCCGATCAGATACTGAGGGTGATCAGACACTGCTTTTGCAGGAGTACTAGCAGGAGGAGCCTATGCTCCAATTGCTGGGGTCTGCGTCTCATCCCCAGGACATGTGGCAGATTCTTCTTTTCACCAGATTCTTATGTAACAGCACAGCTCCTTGTGTTGCAGCTCCTTGTGTAGCAGCTCCTCTTCCCTGCCAGTTTCATTGTCTCATGTCCATGGAGAACCAAGGCACACAGACAAGGAAGAGTGAGCAAAGTAAAGGAAGTTTATTGAAAGAGGCATAGAAAGCTCCCAATAGCTGGGAGGGAGGGGCCCTGAAAGGGCTGAAAGGACTGCCTGGTTTGGGATTTATATCTCACCTCCAGCTTCCCATTACTACAGACCCTGGGAGGCAGGGGTGATGGCTCAAGTGACTAGGTTCCTGCCAGCCATGTGGAAGACCCAGATGGAGTTTCCCAGTTGCCAGGTTCAATGTTTGCCTAGTCTCAGCCATTGTAGGTATTTAGGGGGAGCAAACCAGCATGTTCAGGGCAGGGGTTTATATGCAGGGCATGTGTTTCTTTTTATTTTAAGATTTTATTTATGTATTTATTTATTTGAGAGGTTGTTGCTATGGATTTGTTCTAAGAGGAGGAGCACAGTAGGGGCAAGAGGTGTGGAGTCACAACACAGACACTGGGAGTTGGGTGAAAGCAGGCTAGAGGCAAGCAGCTAGCAGACTCATTTATTTCAGTTGGTGCAGCAGCTTATATAGCCGAGGCAGCCAATCCGGTCAAGGGGAAGTTTATGCTGTAAACAATCACTACCTGTTGCCAGACAGGCTCCTTTGCCAGGTGGGTTCCAAAGCCATTCCTGAGTAACTGACACTAGCTTGCCAGTGGCCATCTTGGCACGGCCTTCTCATTCCACTACAAGAAGTAGAGTTACAGGTGAGAGAGACAGAGAGAAAGGTCTTCCGTCCGTTGGTTCACTCCCCAAATGACCAAAATGGCCACAGCTGTGCCGATGCAAAGCCTGGAGCCAGGTGCTTCTTCCCAGTCTCCCATGTGGGTGCAGGAGCCCAAGCACCTGGACCATCTTCTCCTGCTTTTGGATTGGAAGAGGAACAGCTGGGACTAGAACTGGCACCCATATGGGATGCCAGTGCTGCAGGCAGAGGATTAACCCACTGTGCCACAGCTCCGGTCCCTATATGTGTTTCTTTCTTTCTTTTTTTTTTTTTAAGATTTATTTATTTATTTGAAAGTCAGGCCGGCGCCGCGGCTCAATAGGTTAATCCTCCGCCTTGCGGTGCCGGCATACCAGGTTCTAGTTCCAGTCGGGGCGCCGGATTCTGTCCCGGTTGCCCCTCTTCCAGGCCAGCTCTATGCTGTGGCCAGGGAGTGCAGTGGAGGATGGCCCAAGTGCTTGGGTCCTGTACCCCATGGGAGACCAGGAGAAGCACCTGGCTCCTGCCTTCGGATCAGCGCGATGCGCCGGCCACAGAGCACTGGCCACGGCGGCCATTGGAGGGTGAACCAACGGCAAAGGAAGACCTTTCTCTCTGTCTCTCTCTCTCACTGTCCACTCTGCCTGTCAAAAAAAGAAAAAGAAAGTCAGAGTTACACAAAGAGAGGAGAAGCAGAGAGAGAGAGAGAGAGAGAGAGAGAGAGAGGTCTTCCATTCCACTGGTTTACTCCCCAATTGGCCGCAATAGCCGGAGCTGTGCTGATCCGAAGCCAAGAACCAGGAGCTTCCTCTAGGTCTCCCATACGGGTGCAGGGGCCCAAAGACTTGGGCCATCTTCTACTGCTTTCCCAGGCCATAGCAGAGAGCTGGATCAGAAGTGGAGCAGCCGAGTCTCGAACTGGCACCCATATGGGATGCCAGCGCTTCAGACCAGGGTGTTAACCCACTGCACCACAGCGCCGGCCCCCCTATATGTGTTTCTAAAGGAAGAAGTTCACCTGCTTGGTCAAGGTATATGCTAATGAGATCTTCAGATGACTGGAGTAGTCTGGTTTTTATAGACATTCACAGAGTGTTTGATCAGGCCCCGGATGAGCAAGACAGTCTGCAGATGCAACATTTGAAGATTCTATTGTCTGTGTTTCTCCCTTCTCCTGTTTGTTAAAACTGGATTTTTACAAGGGAGTGCCTAGATGGGCCTGGGAGAAGATTTGGGACCCTGAGGAAAATCTGGCTAAGCAAAGACTCCTCTTATCAGTCCTGACCCTCTTCTACAGGGTCCAGTGGGCCTCAGCAGGCAGAGACATGGCCTCAGGAGTTAGTGTGGACTTAACTGCAGGAATCCCCAACCCCAGTGGGTAGGGGAAGGTTATATGTTTTGGGTTTACAGGATTCCCTTCTTCTGAACTCCTCCAGGGACCAGGCCTCTCCCTGATCATGTGTTTCCAAGAGAAGGGTGTGGCCAGGGTGGAACATTCAAGGCTTTGCCCCAGGACACCTAAATTAAGATGACAAATGGAAATATGGATTAACCCTCACTGTCTCTCAAAATCTCTCTAAAAACAACAAAGAAAGGATTTTCTTCTAAGACATTTACCCACAAAAACAAAGAGAAAATAACAACTGAATTTCAGAAGTTAGAAAATGTCTGGGCAAGTGGTAAACTAGTTTAGTAGATTCTGGTAAGCTGAATCCTAAGTTAGTGAAAAATAAGAAGCAACTTGATTTACCAAGCAAAACCCAAAGCCTTAGGAATTGGCAGCACCAGGCACCTCTGGAGTGGGGCAGTGGTGAGGAACCAAGACTATAGCCTGCGACACCAGCATCTCATAATAGGCACCTATTCATCTCCCAGCTGCTCCACTTCTTTTTTCTTTTTTTTAAAATTTATTTTATTTATTTTAAAGATAGAGTTACAGAGAGAGGCAGAGCCAGAGAGAGTGAGAGAGAGAGAAAGAGAGAGAGAGGCCTTTCATCTGCTGGTTCATTCCCCAAATGACCACAACGGCCAAAGCTGAGCTGATCCCAAGCCAGGAGCCAGGAGCTTCTTCCGGGTCTCCCACGTGGGTGCAGGGGCCCAAGGACTGGAGCCATCTTCTACTGCTTCCCAGACCATAGCAGAGAGTGGGATTGAAAGAGGAGCAGCCAGGACTCGAACTGGCGCCCCTATAGGATGCTGGCACTGCAGACCGGGGCTTTAACCCGCTGCTCCACAACACTGACCCCTGCTTCACTTCTGATCTAGCTCCTGCCAGTGGTCTGGGAAAGCAGCAGAAAATAGCCCAAGTGCTTGGGACCCTGTTACCCAAGTGGGAAGCTTAGAGGAAGCTCCTGGTTCCTAAGTTTGGCTTGGCCCAGCCCTAGCTATTGCGGCCATCTGAGGAGAGAACTTGCAGATGGTAGATTAATATTGCTCACTCTTTTTCTTCCTCTCTCTTGCTGTAACTCTAACTTTAAATAAATAAGGGGCTGGCACAGTGGTATAGTAGACTAAGCCTACACCTGTGGTGCCAGAATCTGATATGGGCGCCAGTTCGTGTCCCAGTTGCTCCACTTCCCATCCAGCTCTCTGCTGTGGCCTGGGAAAGCAGTAGAAGATGGCCCAAGTGCTTGGGCCCCTGTACCCACGTGGGAGACCTGGGAGAAGCTCCTGGCTCCTGGCTTCAGATCGGCCCAGCACTGGCCATTGCGGCCAGTGGGGGAGTGAACCAGCAGATGGAAGACCTCTCTGTCTCTACCTCTCTCTGTAATTCTTTCAATAAATAAATAAATATTTTTAAAAAATAAATAAAAAGAAGATAAAAAAGATTGATTGGAAGTTCTGTTCAGCAGCCGTTGATCCCCAGATGCCCTCTGCAATTCGTGCAGTAGGGAAACTATCCGTTCCCACTGGAGACTGGCGGCCTGGCTTCCTATGGTGGAAAGGAATGTTCTGTGTAGAAGAAAAGCCTGGAGTTTCTGCACTGGCAGGCGTCAGGCACAACTGAGGAGAGGGGGTGCAGACAGAAATCTGGAGGATTATGCTATTCACCAGTCCTCTTCTCCCTCCCAGCTCTCAGAACCCTGGCAGCCAGGCCTGTGTGTTCAGGAGATGAACGAGTTCTCTGAGCATTTGGACAAAGTCAAGAGAAGACTGAAATTCTGCCATGAGGATTTGCCAGCTGATTGGTTCTGCTAGCCCACTGCAGAGAAATCCACAGTTGAAAAGTCCCAATCCATGCTTTTAGAGCTTCCAATCGGCTTTTCATGCCTGATCCTTAAATATGAGAAAAGGCCAAAGGTCACCACACATCTGAGGAAAGTCTCAGAGACAAAATCAGACCAACAAAGATAACTGTGAGGAAACAGACTAGCCAGGGAGGAAAAAAAAATTCTTTAAAGTCACCAAAATCCTTAGTGACATTGATATTACACGAATATAAGAGAAAAACGGTGTGTTATAAAAAGGAATACCCAGAGGACACAGAGTGGCTGAGTTCAAGCCCTGGCTCTACTCCCGATTCCAGCTTCCTGCTTAACGTGCACCTGGGAGGCAGCAGGTGATGGCTCAAGTACTTGAGCCCCTGTCACCCATGTGGGAGACCTGGATAGAGTTCTCAGCTCCCAGCTTCAGCCAGACCCATTTCTGGCTGTCGTAGGAATTTGGCAAATGAGCCAACACATGGGACCTCTTATCTTTCTCTCCATGTCTGTCTGTCTTTCTGTCTCTCCCTGCCTCTCAAATAATAAAATATACAAATTTTAAAAATGTTTAAAAAATAATAAGAAAAAAATTTTAGAAACAGTGAAAAGGTTAAGAGAGTCTCTAACATGAAGCAAAAGGATAAGAGGGAAAACAGGACCAAAAAGGACAAGGAAAAAAATTAGAAGACCTGTTCAAAAAATTCCACATCAAATAAAGAGTCCAGAAGCAGGGAGCAAAGAAAACAGGGGGGGGGGGGGGGGGGCAGCATGGTGGCATAGCAAGTAAGCCTGCTGCCTACAGTGCCAGCATCCCATATGGGCACCCGTTTGTGTCCTGGCTGCTCTGCTTCCAATCCAGCTCCCTGATAATGGCCTGGGAAAGCAGTAGAGGATGGCCCAAGTGCTTGGGTCCCTGCCATCCACATGGGAGACCTGGAAAAAGCCTGGCTTTGGCTTGGCTCTTCCCCAGCTGTGAGAGCCATTTGGGGAGTGAATCAGTGGATGGAAGATCTCTCTTTCTCCTTTTCTGTAACTTAGACTTTGACATTATAATAAATAAATCTTGGGGGAGAAAAAAGAAAAGAAAATAGAGGGAAGGAAATCATGCTCAAAATCATTCAGTACGCTTTCCTAATTTGCAGATGGAAAGGGCTTACAGAATACCCAGCATCTGGCACTGTGGCGTGGAGGGTAAAGCAGCCGCATGCAGTGCTGGCATCCAGTATGGACACCAATTCGAGTCTGGGCTGCTCCACTTCTGATCCAGCTCTCTGCTATGGCCTGGGAAAGCAGTGGAAGATGGCCCAAGACCTTGGGCCCCTGTACCCACATGGGAGACCCAGGAGAAACTCCCGGCTCCTGGCTTTGGATCAGCACAGCTCCGGCCGTTGTGATAATTTGGGGAGAGAACCAACGGGTGGAAGAAATCTCTCTCTCTGCTCTGCTCTGCCTTTGCTTCTCCATAACTCTGGCTTTCAAATAAATAAATAAATCTTAAAGACTCTACAGTTGTCGCTCCTTCGGCCGCAAAAGGAACGACGCTGGTCGCAGCTAATCGGTCTTCAAAAGACTTTTACTTAGGAGTAGGAAAAAGAGTGGGGGACTGGGAGAAGGGGGAAAGCTGGCGCGCCCCCCTCCCCTCCCCCTCTCGCTCTCTGCTTATATACAGAATTCAACCAATCACAGTCAATCAATTACAGTCCATGCACAGAGCTCTCCAATCCGGCACTTGATCACGATCAGCTGTGGAGTCACGCAGCAGGCATCTTGTTGTTTACCAAGATCCTCAGCTAGATGGAAAGTTCAATCAGCTGCTACATCCGCATTACTGCTATAAGCCAAGCCCAGCATGGGGGGTCCCATGGCAAGCCTATCCATGGGTCCCCACATACAGTAAGCCAACATCAAGGCATAAATCTTAGAGGAGTTTGAGAACCCTGTCAACAAACAGAACATCTTTAAGCTTCTGGAAGAAAAAAAATTTTTAAGCAGGTCATATGTTTTAAAAATTAGGAATCAGAAATCTTGGGACTTGCCACTCCCATGCACTGAGAGTGTCCAGGAGAACTTTCAGTGTCCCATTCTTCAGGGTGAGTCAAAGACAGAGGTCAAAGGAAGTGTGTCAATGATGATTATAGAAGACAGAGCACATTCTAAAAGCCTAAAACTCCTCCCCACTACTCCTGAAGAGCAGCAGGATGGAGGGAGCCAGAGCCCAGGACCTGCCTGCACAGCTATCCCTGTGCCCTGCCCTTGGACACCAACCCCACCTCCCCACATGTCTCTGTTCACAATTCCACACCCCACACCCCCAACACACACACACATGCACACACAGGCATGCACAGGTTTGAGTTGAGGGCATACATCATGCTGCTTTTCTTGAGAGCAAGCATTGTTAACAATGCCTCTGCCCAGGAAATAGGCCAAGATCTCCAAGAGCTCGGGCCTTGCGAGTAAGGGGCTACACTTCTTTCTGGACAAGAGTCAGACTAGATTTAGTGACAAATTCTAAATTGGTCTGAGACTTGACCATTTCCTTGAAGCATAATGCTCCATTGATTACAAGTTGAGTCATATATTGAGCCTGCTTTTCCCACTGTCAGCGGGAAGTGTAATTCCTGAATGACTCCCAGCAGACATTTATAGATTTTTCAGTCTGTTGAGTTATAAAAGGTAACCAAAGTCTTTTTTTTTTCTGAAGACCTTTAAATAAATCTTGATCTCAACTGCTAAGTCACTGAACATAATTATATTCAACACACAGGGAGTGAGAGCTGAGATCATAAGGATGAGTGGGGAAAAAAAACAAGGCTGTAAAAAAGCAAAAAACAGAGGATGAAGGATTGCAGCTCCACCTTCCAGTTCATTCCTGTTTAAGAGGTAGAAGAAGGAAAAGTTAACATTTAGGGAAAGACAAAGGGCAAAGACAGGAATAAGTACTAGGACAAGAAGCAAAGAAAGAAAATGTCAGGAAAGGATGTTGGGTGGAGTAAAACATGTTGGGGAACAAAGAAGGCATGCGGCAGACTCATGTAGTGCCCCAACCATACACCCTCAGGTGTTATGGGGTGGGACTCTTGACCTCAACTCTCTGAGGACCTTTGGCTACTGAATCCCACCCTGGGGAACTGATGCTTCCCCATCCCTGCTCTGAAGCAGCAGCCCACAAAGGACTTAACAGAGTTGGTGTATAGATGCCACAAGGGTAAGCATTTGGCCCAGAGAGTAAGACTCCAGGATGCCCAAGTCCCATACTGGAGTATCTGAGTTCAACACCTGGCTCTGGGTTCAGATTCCACCTTCCTCCTAATGTACACCCTGGGAGGCAGTGATGATGGCTCCGGTAGCTGAGTTCCTGCCACTCACATAGGAGACTTGGATTGAGTTCCCAGCTCCTAGCTTTGGCCCAGGGTGAAGGTGGAATGTACATAGTCAGAACTGGAAGAAATTAGGTCAAGTACCAAGCTTGAAAGATATCAGACTTCTTGGGGCCGGTGCTGTGGTATAAAGGGTTAAGCTACCACCTTCATTGCTATTGTCCTTATAGGCACCAGTTCAAGTCCTGGCTGCTCCACTTCCTGTTCAGCTCCTTGCCAGTGCACCTGGGAAAGCAGCAGAAGATGGCCCCAGTGCTTGGGCCCCTGAAACCATGTGAGAGATCCAGAAGAAGCTCCTGGATCCTGGCTTCAGCCTGGCCCAGCCCTGACCATTGTGTCCATTTGGGGAGTGAGCCAGCAGATGATCTCTTTCTCTGTCTCTCCCTCCCTCTCTGTAACTCTGCCTTTCAAATAATAATAAGAATAATAATAAGAAGATACTTAAAAAAGATTTCAGACTTCTGAGTCCATTCCCATAACCATTACTGTAGGTTCAAAATAAGAATCGGTTCCCCACCCCTTCACCATGAAAGAAAATGACTCCATTAGAATCTTTCAGCCCCTATGAATCAGGGTAGAGATAGGAAAGAATTCTCTGGTATTTTTAACTTACTAATTATAACCAAAGGAAAGCCCAAGGTTAAGAAGTAGAACTGCATGAGAATCATGATACAGAGAGAGAAATCTCATGGTGCTGAAGGAGTCCTTCCAAGACCAACATTTCAAGGTGAAAGTCAGGCCGGCATGCCAAGACACAAGAAGGGGATTTCCCTTCTTAGAAGGCTCTCATATGGGAAGCTCATTATGGACTTAGGAGGGAGGCATTCCTATGCTAATTCCCACATAAGGCAGCGGTAACAGCTCCTAAGGCAGTGATCTTCTGTCTGAGGCACTTGTAGTCCTAGAGGCAGTGGAAGACTTTCTGAGGGGATCAAGGGCAAGATGGTTCTAAGAGTCAATTCTCAACCTTCTTATCTTTTCTTTTACATTTTAATTCATTTCATTTTTGTTTTAATTTGAAAGGCAGATAAAGAGATCTTCCGGCCGGCGCCGTGGCTCAACAGGCTAATCCTCCGCCTTGCGGCGCCAGCACACCGGGTTCTAGTCCCGGTCGGGGCACCGATTCTGTCCCAGTTGCCCCTCTTCCAGGCCAGCCCTCTGCTGTGGCCCGGGAGTGCAGTGGAGGATGGCCCAGGTGCTTGGGCCCTGCACCCCATGGGAGACCAGGAAAAAGCACCTAGATCCTGGCTCCTGCCATCGGACGAGCGCGGTGCGCCGACCGAGGCGGCCATTGGAGGGTGAACCAATGGCAAAAGGAAGACCTTTCTCTCTGTCTCTCTCTCTCACTGTCCACTCTGCCTGTAAAAAAAAAAAAAAAAAAAAAAAAAAAAAAAGATCGGCGGGAGCAGCGAAGGGGGCAGCAGGGATCCCGCGGGCTGCCGACGGGGAGTGCGTGGACGACCCGTGTGGAACGAACCTGGAGCCCCACGCTTCAACCCAGGGGAAGCTGGACAGTTGGGTCAGACCAAAGGATAATTTGGTGGAAATTTGAACACATTGGTGCGGGATGCAGAGGTGAGAGAGCGCATTCGCCCGGTCCCGCGGCGCCGGCCACCCCTCCCCCCATCCCGCCCTGGGACGGACACGGGGACGTGCACGGCTGAGCGGGAGAGAAATGAGAAGGGGAACAGGGCGTGGGACACCCCGCGGGAAGAGAGCGCTACGGGGGGGAATCTAGAAGTCTAAATAAGACGGGACCCCACGACACCTCCACCCCCCCCATATCGGAGCGGCAGAAGGCGGGAAGCGGCCATCTTTTTTGTTTACATTCGGACCTGAAGAGCGCCAACATCTTGAACTGGCTGCTCGCGGCGGCTGTCGGAGCGGCAGAGGGCGGGAAGCGGCCATCTCCTTTTTTGTTTACACTCGGACCTAGGGAGCGCCAGCATCTTGCACGGCTGCTCGCAGCAGCTGTCGGAGCTGCAGAGGGCGGGAAGCGGCCGTCTTTTTTTGTTTACATTCGGACCTAAGGAGCGCCAACATCTTGAACTGGCTGCTCGCGGCGGCTGTCGGAGCGGCAGAGGGCGGGAAGCGGCCGTCTCTTTTTTTGTTTACACTCGGACCTAGGGAGCGCCAGCATCTTGCACGGCTGCTCGCAGCGGCGCGCGGCGGCGCGCGGCGGTGGGGGCGAGCGGCGGCGGGGGCGCGCGGCGGCATCGCGCAGTGGAGACGTGCGGCGGCGGGGACGCGCGGCGACAGTGCGCGGCGGCGGCGAGCAGCGGCACGCTGCTGCCACCTAGCGCTAACCGAGAGTGGTGCATCCATACACGATAAATCCAGGGGAGGAAAAAAAAAAAAAAAAAAAATTTTTCCTGAAAAGCGCCTGCGACGCTATACACATAGAAGCTAGAGATTAGAAGCTAACTATCATCAACTCTGCACAACTGGATGGTATTACTTCCCCCCGGAGAAAAGAACAAAAAATAATAAAAATTAATAAATAAATGGAGATCTATCACAACTAACCCTGAAGAAACAAGCAGAATCCTCAGGCTACACCCATCCCAAACCTCCAAGGCCCCACCAACAGCAGGCAGCCCGCTTAACAAAGCCATAGTATATCAAGAAAAAAAAAAATCACAGTAAGGGAAGAAGAATTAAAAGAATCCCTCCAAAATGCGAAACAACAAACACAGAAGTCAAGGAAACAAGATTAATGAACACCTAATGATACCTCCAAATGAACAAAACACCCGAAGTCAAGAATATGAAGATGATGAGATAGAGGAAATGCAAGATATGGATTTCAAAAAATTTATGATAAGATCATTTAGAAGTCTTCAAAAGCAAATTCTTGAACTACAGAAATCCTTACTGGACAAGATAGAAAATCTCTCCCGGGAAAATGAAACTTTAAGGAAGAACCAGAATACGATGCAGGAATTAGTAGAACAGGAAAGTATAATAGTGAAGAGAAACCAATCAGAACTGAAGAACTCCATAGATCAAGTGACTAACACTTTGGAATCCCTTAGAAACAGAGTCAGCGAAACAGAAGAGAGAATATCGGACTTAGAGGACAGAGCACAGGAAAATATACAGTCAAACCAAAGAAAAGAAGAGGAAATTAGAAATCTAAAAAACATTGTTGGAAATCTACAGGATACTATTAAAAAAACTAACATTAGAGTTCTAGGAATCCCTGAAGGCATGGAGAGAGAGAAAGGATTAGAAGGCATTTTTAGAGAGATACTAGCAGAGAACTTTCCAGGTTTGGAGAAGGACAGAGAAATCCTAGTACAGGAAGCCCATAGAACCCCTAATAGGCATGACCAAAAGAGAACCTCACCACGACATGTTGTAATAAAATTCACCACAGTGAAACAAAAAGAAAAGATCCTAAAATGCGCAAGAGAGAAACGTCAGATTACTTTCAGAGGATCTCCAATTAGGCTCACAGCTGACTTCTCATCAGAAACCCTGCAAGCTAGGAGAGAATGGCGAGACATAGCCCAGGTACTAAGAGAGAAAAACTGTCAGCCCAGAATATTATATCCTGCAAAGCTCTCATTTGTGATTGAGGGTGAACTAAAGACCTTTCACAGCAAACAGAAACTGAAAGAATTTGTAGCCACCCGTCCAGCCTTACAAAGGATCCTGAAAGATGTACTACACACAGAAACACAGAAACACGGTCAACAATCTGAAAGAAGCTAAAGGAAGGAAACCTCACAGCAAAAGACCACAGGAAACTCAAAGTATATATAAGAAACTATCTTTGGCAAATGGCAGGGCAAAATGACTACTTATCAATAGTCACATTGAACGTGAATGGTTTGAATTGCCCAGTCAAAAGACACCGTTTAGAAGACTGGGTCAGGAAACAAAACCCATCTATTTGCTGCTTACAAGAAACTCATCTTTCTAGCAAAGATCCATACAAACTGAAAGTGAAAGGTTGGAAAAAGATATACCACGCCAGCAGAAACGAAAAAAAAGCGGGCGTAGCCATCTTAATATCAGATAACATAAATTTTACCACAAAATCTATTAGGAGAGACAAAGAGGGACACTATATAATGATTAAGGGATCCATTCAACAGGAAGATATAACAATTATCAATGTATATGCACCTAACTACAAGGCGCCGGTTTACTTGAAAAATTTGCTAAGGGACTTAAAGGGAGACTTAGACCCCAATACAATAGTACTGGGGGACTTCAATACTCCACTCTCAGAGATAGACAGATCACCAAGACAGAGGATCAACAAGGATACAGTAGATTTAAATGACACCATAGCCCAAATGGACCTAACAGATATTTACAGAACTTTCCATCCTACAGAGAAACAATATACATTCTTCTCAGCAGTACATGGAACCTTCTCTAGGATTGACCACATACTAGGCCATAAAGCAAGTCTCAGCAAATTCAAAAGAATTAGAATCATACGATGCAACTTCTCAGACCATAAAGGAATGAAGTTGGAAATTAGCAACTCAGGAATCCCTAAAACACATGTAAAATCATGGAGACTGAACAACATGCTCCTGAACGAACAATGGGTCATAGAAGAAATTAAAAGAGAAATCAAAAATTTCCTGGAAGTAAATGAGGATAACAGCACATCATACCAAAATTTGTGGGATACAGCAAAAGCAGTATTAAGAGGAAAGTTTATAGCAATAGGTGCCTACATCAAGAAACTGGAAAGACATCAAATAGATGAGCTCACAGTACATCTCAAAGATCTAGAAAACCAACAGCAAACCAAACCCAAAGCTAGTAGGAGAAAAGAAATAATTAAAACCAGAGAAGAAATCAACAGGATTGAATCCAAAAAAACATTACAAAAAATCAGCCAAACGAGGAGCTGGTTTTTTGAAAAAATAAACAAGATTGACACCCCACTGGCTCAGCTAACAAAAAAAAGAAGAGAAAAGACGCAAATCAGTAAAATCACAGATGAAAAAGGAAACATAACAACAGACATCACAGAAATCAAAAGAATCATCAGAAATTACTACAAGGACTTGTATGCCAGTAAACAGGGAAACCTATCAGAAATGGATAGATTCCTGGACACATACAACCTACCTAAACTGAACCAGGAAGACATCGAAAACCTAAACAGACCCATAACTGAAATAGAAATTGAAACAGTAATAAAGGCCCTCCCAACAAAGAAAAGCCCAGGACCAGATGGATTCACTGCTGAATTCTACCAGACATTCAAAGAGCAACTAACTCCAATCCTTTTCAAACTATTCAGAACAATCGAAAAAGAGGGAATCCTCCCAAATTCCTTCTACGAAGCCAGCATCACCTTAATTCCTAAGCCAGAAAAAGATGCAGCATTGAAAGAGAATTACAGACCAATATCCCTGATGAACATAGATGCAAAAATCCTCAATAAAATCTTGGCCAATAGAATCCAACAACACATCAGAAAGATCATCCACCCAGACCAAGTGGGATTTATCCCTGGGATGCAGGGATGGTTCAATGTGCACAAAACAATCAACGTGATACACCACATTAACAGACAGCAGAAGAAAAACCACATGATCATCTCACTAGACGCAGAGAAAGCATTTGACAAAATACAACACCCTTTCATGATGAAAACCCTAAGCAAACTGGGTATAGAAGGCACATTCCTCAATATAATCAAAGCAATTTATGAAAAACCTACAGCCAGTATCCTACTGAATGGGGAAAAGCTGGAAGCATTCCCACTGAGATCGGGCACCAGACAGGGATGCCCACTCTCACCACTGTTATTCAACATAGTGCTGGAAGTCTTAGCCAGAGCTATTAGGCAGGAAAAAGAAATCAAAGGGATACAAATAGGGAAAGAAGAACTCAAACTATCCCTCTTTGCAGACGATATGATACTTTATTTAGGGGATCCAAAGAACTCTACTAAAAGACTATTGGAACTGATAGAAGAGTTTGGCAAAGTAGCAGGATATAAAATCAATGCACAAAAATCAACAGCCTTTGTATACACAAGCAATGTTACGGCTGAGGAAGAAATTCTAAGATCAACCCCATTCACAATAGCTTCAAAAACAATCAAATACCTTGGAATAAACCTAACTAAGGATGTTAAAGATCTCTATGATCAAAATTACAAAACCTTAAAGAAAGAAATAGAAGAGGATACCAAAAAATGGAAAAATCTTCCATGCTCATGGATTGGAAGAATCAATATCATCAAAATGTCCATTCTCCCAAAGGCAATTTACAGGTTCAATGCAATACCAATCAAGATACCAAAGACATTCTTCTCAGATCTGGAAAAAATGATGCTGAAATTCATATGGAGGAATAAGAGACCTCGAATAGCGAAAGCAATCTTGTACAACAAAAACAAAGCTGGAGGAATCACAATACCAGATTTCAGGACATACTACAAGGCAGTTGTTATCAAAACAGCATGGTACTGGTACAGAAACAGATGGATAGACCAATGGAACAGAATAGAAACACCTGAAATCAATCCGAACATCTACAGCCAACTTATTTTTGATCAAGGATCCAAAACCAACCCCTGGAGCAAAGACAGTCTATTTAATAAATGGTGCTGGGAAAACTGGATTTCCACATGCAGAAACATGAAGCAAGATCCCTACCTTACACCTTACACAAAAATTCACTCAACATGGATTAAAAACCTAAACCTACGACCCGACACCATCAAATTATTAGAGAGCATAGGAGAAACCCTGCAAGATATAGGTACTGGCAAAGACTTCTTGGAAAATACCCCAAAGGCACAGGCACTCAAAACAAAAATTAACTACTGGGACTGCATCAAATTGAGAAGTTTCTGTACTGCAAAAGAAACAGTCAGGAAAGTGAATAGGAAACCGACAGAATGGGAAAAAATATTTGGAAACTACGCAACAGATAAAGGGCTGATAACCAGAATATACAAAGAAATCAAGAAACGCCACAACATCAAAACAAACAACCCACTTAAGAGATGGGCCAAGGACCTCAATAGACATCTCTCCAAAGAGGAAATCCAAATGGCCAACAGACACATGAGAAAATGTTCAAGATCACTTGCAATCAGGGAAATGCAAATCAAGACCACAATGAGGTTTCACCTCACCCCAGTGAGAATGGCTCACATTCAGAAATCTACCAATAATAGATGCTGGAGAGGATGTGGGGAAAAAGGGACACTCACCCACTGTTGGTGGGAATGCAAACTGGTTAAACCACTATGGAAGTCAGTCTGGAGATTCCTCAGAAACATGAATATAACCCTACCATACAACCCAACCATCCCACTCCTTGGAATTTACCCAAAAGAAATCAAACTGGCAAACGAAAAAGCCATCTGCACACTAATGTTTATTGCAGCCCAATTCACAATAGCTAAGACCTGGAACCAACCTAAATGCCCATCAATAGTAGACTGGATCAGGAAATTATGGGATATGTACTCTATAGAATACTATACAGCAGTCAAAAACAATGAAATCCTGTCATTTGCGACAAAATGGAGGAATCTGGAGAACATCATGCTGAGTGAACTAAGCCAGTCCCAAAGAGACAAGTACCATCTGTTTTCCCTGATCGGCGACGACTAATTCAACACCAAAAGGGAAACCTGTTGAAATGAAATGAACACTATGAGAAAATAAGACTTGATCAGCTCTTGTCTGGACTGTTGATGTACAATGTAAATCTTTACCCATCTTAGTATCTCTCTTTGATGCTCGTTTTAGTGATAGTACTAATGGTTGAACTCTGCAACTAACACACAGTTAGCCTTGGGTGTTTAAAGTTTAACTGAAAAGTCAACTTTGAGAGAGGGAAAAAGAAAGGGAAGATAGGTACAATTTGAGACAAACTCAATTGGACTTGCACCAAATGATGGAGTTAGAAACACACCAGGGGATCCCAATAAAACCCCATCAAGATGGCATATACCAATGCCATCTCAACGGCCCAAGTAAACAATTTCAGTTCACAACCGATCACACTGAAAGGGCCAAGAGTCAAAGGGAATATACAAACAAGACTAGTTTCTACCAACATAAACAGATAGGACCAGAAAGGGAGAGGACGATCCAGCATGGGAAGCAGAGTCACAGAAGACTCATAAAATGACAGAAGTCCTAAATAACACTCTGGCCTCAGAATCAGCCCTTAGGGCACTCAGATCTGGCTCAAGAGCCCATGAGATTATTATAGGCATGGAAAGCCAAGACACTCTGAAAAAGGAAAAAAAGAAGACCTAAAGGGAAGACCTCAGCGAGCGAGATCCCAGTGGAAGGAACGGGGCTACCAAGGAAGAAGGCACCTTTCTCCAAAGGGAGGAAGGGACCTCCACTTTGACTGTGACCCTGTCGGAATAGAAGCAAAATCGGCGAACCCTAAAGGCTTCCATAGCCTCAGCAACTCATGACTAGAGCCTAGGGAGATTCCTGACGCCATAAATAAGAGTGTCAAATTGTTAAATCAACACCAGGAGTCACTGTGTACCTATATCCCATGTGGGATCTGTCCTTAACATGTTATCTAATGTGAGGTAACGCTGTAACTAGTGCCGAAACAGTATTTTTACACTTTGTGTTTCTGTTTAGATGCAAACTGATGAAAATTCCTACTTAATACATACTGAACCGACCTACTCTATATAAAGATAATCGAAAAGGGAAAAAAAAAAAAAAAAAAAAGAAAAACTCAGTGTTACATTGGAAACTGCATCAAAAAAAAATTTATCAGTCTCAAATATATATATATATATATATTTCATGTAGGATCTCTGTCTTTAATGTGCTATACAAAGTGACTCAATGCTAAAATGAGAACTCAAAGACTATATTTCACTTTGTGTTACTATATGAGGGCAAAGGGACGAATTCATAACTTAACACATACTAAATTGATCACATGTATACAAAAAGAATTGAAAACGAATCTGGATGTGAACAAAAGGGTGGAGGGGGCGGGCAAGGGGGGAGGGTTGTGGGGGGAGAGGGAAAATATGGGGGGAAACCCATTGTAATCCATAAATCATACCTTGGAAATTTATATCCTAAATAAAAGTTAAAAAAAAAAAAAAAAAAAAAAAGAGATCTTCCATCCACTAATTACTCCCCATATTTGCACAACAGCTAGGGCTGGGCTAGGCTGAAGCCGGAGCCCAAAACTCCAGCTGAGTCTCCCACATGAGTGGCAGAGATCCGGGATACTTAAGCCATTATCTGCTGCCTCCCAGAGTGTACATTATCAGGAAGCTGAATCAGAAGTGGAGGAGCTGGGACTTGGGCCAGGCACTCAGATATGGGTTGTGGGTGTCCCAAGTGGTGACTTAAGCCACTGTGACAAACTTGCCAAACTCCCACTCCAATCTTCTTATTTCTTTTTTCTAAACGGTTGATACGGGTTCATATCCCACAGAGTCTCCTTTCCTATCTACCATTCTACGGTTCTCTTTCTTTATGAAGGAAAGGTACCCATCTCACCCATCCTGAATTGTACCCTGGTGTACCAAAAAAGGAATGTCTGTGGATGTGTGTGTTGTTGGGGGAATTTGATATTTTTGTGTTGGTGTTGAGAAAGTGAATCGTTGGATAACAAAATTTTTTTGTTGTCATCTATCTGATAGCTCACAAAAATAATCTTTTTACTATATCACTATATTACTTTTTTGGCATATAATGTAAGAGGCTTTGGAAGCTTGTGATATTTGTTTATAATAAAATGTCTTCCATTTCCATCATCTATTTTAAGACTTACATGTTTATAAATAAACGAATAAAAAATATGATCAGAACTGAATGCTGACTCTTCTAGAAATAAAAACTTTTTTTCTGCGTGCATTCATGGGCCAATTTTTAAAACTAGCCTTCTGTCACTGTAATAAACCTATTTCCAATAAATTTTAACTTTTGTTATTTATGTTGTTTTGATCACATGTGCACTTATATTGTCATTATAAGTCAATCCAGAAGAAATGTTTAAATAATTAAAGTGTAATGGTCACAGCAACACTTTTTAAATTCAATTTCAATTTAGATACATAATTTTGTTACCAAGAAGTATGATAATGTGATCAATAAAATATTTTCAAGTGCAAAAAATCCTATGGAGGGGCCAGCACTTTGGAGTAGTGTGTAAAGCCACTGCCTACAGTGCCTCATCCCATGTTGGCACTGGTTCAAGACCTGACTAAGCCACTTCCGATCCAGCCCTCCACTATGGCCTGGGAAAGCAGTGGAAGATAGCCCAAATCCTGGCAAACCCAGAAGAAGCTCCTGGCTCCTTGCTTCGGATCAGCCCAGCTCCAGCTGTTGCAGCCATTCGGAGAGTGAACCAGCAAAAGGAAGACCTCTCTCTGGCTCTGTCTTTCAAATAAATAAATAAATAAATATTTTAAAAAGAAAGAAATCCTATGGAGAGAGTCAAAACAAAAGTGAAAAGAGAAAAAAAAAAGGCCAATATAAAATTTCCTGCTGAAAAAAAAGGTTGTTAATGTATTCTGTAAGTGGGTATTGGTTCGGAGTGATATTGAATTGCTTTGGTATTTACATCCCACTGGATTCATTTAAAATGGTGATATGATAGTTTATTTTAAAATGCTAATATTTGGGGCTGGTGTTTTGGTGCAGCAGGTTAAGTACCACCTGTGACACTGGCATCCTATATGATCACTGGTTTGAGTCCCAGCTGCTCCATTTCTTATCCAGTTCCCTATACATTATGCCTGGGAAAGCAGTGGAAGATGGTCCAAGTACTTGGGCCCCTGACACCCATGTGGGAGACACAGATGTAGCTCCTGGCTCTTGGCTTTGATCTGGCCCAGACCTGGCCATTGAGACTATTTGGGAAGTGAACCAGAAGATGAAATCTCTCTTTCTCTCTCTCTCTCTCTCATTCTGCTTTTCAAATAAGTGAATACATCTTTTTTTTTTTTTTTTTTGACACGCAGAGTGGACAGTGAGAGAGAGACAGAGAGAAAGGTCTTCCTTTGCCGTTGGTTAACCCTCCAATGGCAGCCGCGGATGGCGCGCTGCGGCCGGCGCACCGCGCTCATCCGATGGCAGGAGCCAGGTGCTAGGTGCTTATCCTGGTCTCCCATGGGGTGCAGGGCCCAAGCACTTGGGCCATCCTCCACTGCACTCCTGGGCCACAGCAGAGGGCTGGCCTGGAAGAGGGGCAACCGGGACAGAATCCGGCGCCCTGACCGGGACTAGAACCTGGTGTGCCGGCGCCGCAAGGCAGAGGATTAGCCTGTTGAGCCACAGCGCCGGCCAAGTGAATACATCTTTAAGAAGTTGATATTGATAAAGTACCATAAGCTATGTCTTTTACAGTGATTAAACTTATGATAAGAATTTTAAAATGTCAAGCTAAAAATAGACAAGGGGATACATAGTTTTCAAATTATTTTTGAGAATAAATGACTAAAAATGTTTGAGCACCCCTGAGTTAATATTCTGCAAGCCAATCAACAGGCTAATCCTCCGCCTTGTGGCGCCAGCACACCGGGTTCTAGTCCTGGTCGGGGTACCCGATTCTGTCCTGGTTGCCCCTCTTCCAGGCCAGCTCTCTGCTGTGGCCCGGGAGTGCAGTGGAGGATGGCCCAAGTGCTTGGGCCCTGCACCCCATGGGAGACCAGGAAAAGCACCTGGCACCTTGGCTCCTGCCATCGGATGAGCGCAGCGCGCTGACCGTGGCGGCCATTGGAGGGTGAACCAACGGCAAAAAGGAAGACCTTTCTCTCTGTCTCTCTCTCTCACTGTCCACTCTGCCTGTTAAAAAACAAAACAAAACAAAACAACAACAACAAAAACTGCATACATGAAGCACATGACATTTTTTCCCTTTTTATAAGTAAGAATAATTTTTAGAAAGAGAAATTCATGATTTGGCCTAGGAAAAGCTGCCCCAGCTTTAGGGTGCTAACTCATTTGTTCTCCCTGCCGACAACACTGGAAGAGACTCGTCCGTGGTCCAAAAACACCTTCTTAGAATAATAGGATTCAAGTCCCTTCAGCACTTAAGTTACAGTATTCCCAATTACCAGCTCACGCTTCAAACAGGAATTATTTTGTGATCTTAAAAGAAACACACTCTCCTAATTAATTGAACTCATTATGCTTGCTTATTCAGTTCCTGCCAGTGTGTGCCTTAGAGCATCACTTCAAAAATAATTTGTCTATGAAGATTTGGGGCTCCTACTCTCCTAAAATAACTTCAGGAGAAATATTGTACACTTATTTTTTTTTCTTTTGACAGGCAGAGTTAGACAGTGAGAGAGAGACAGAGAGAAAGGTCTTCCTTTGCCATTGGTTCACCCCCCAAATGGATGCTACGGCCGAAGCACCGCACCGATCTGAAGCCAGGAGCCAGGTGCTTCCCCTTCATCTCCCATGCGGGTGCAGGGCCCAAGCACTTGAGCCATCCTCCACTGCCTTCCCGGGGCCACAGCAGAGAGCTGGACTGGAAGAGGAGCAACCAGGACAGAATCCGGCATCCCAACATGGACTAGAACCCGGGGTGCTGGCGCCCCAGGATTAGCCTAGTGAGCAGTGGTGCCGGCCAAAATATTGTACACTACTTATGAATGTGTGCAGTAAACACATGTATGGGTAAACAGGAGACAAGAGTCTCCAGAATTTTCCAGGTCAGAATGTGGACAGAAGCAGAGAAGCCACAGAGACCTGAATTGAACCTATTTTAGTTTCATTCATTCAACTGAATGATTGAAAGGATTAAAAAAGACAGTGTAGCAACTTCATTAGGAGCATAAATTCTGAAGCCAGGCAGGTTGAATTTGGATTTTGTCTCTGTAATTTACTGGCTGTGTGACCTTGGGCAAGTCACTAAACCTTTCTGTGCCTCAACTTCCTCATCTGTAAGGTGTGGATAATAATAGCCGCTCCCTCATGGGTTTGTTATGAGGCTCAGATGAATTAGTATGTGTGAAGTGCCTAGAAAAGAGCTTAGCACATGGAAAGATACATCAGTGTGTGCCAGGTAAGTTCAGGTGGAGCACCTGGAGCGTGGATAGAACAGAAATGGAAACTATTAGCTTATGAGCTTTCTTAGCTGGAATCTCTAAACTTTCAAAGAATAGCTGGAGTCTATAGAAGTTCAACAAATTACTGAACCATGAGAATAGATTTCCTAGCTCTCCACTGAGACTCCTTTGTTCAAATTGTCTAGAGCTCACTGAGAAAAGACATTGAGAGGTCAGGTTTCTCTTTTTGCATTGATGAGAAAATCTTACAGTTGACAACAGAAGTATTTTAAGTATGCTATTTTATACTGGCAAAGGCGCCGTCCCTGTGGGTTTCATCATCAGGGTTTCATTTGCCCAGGAAGGGAGGTCAGCAGATGCTTCGTGGTTCAGAGTCCAGGTCAGCAGGCAGTCTTCCTCAGCAGGGCTCCCCTTGGTACACAGGGCTGTGAAACCAATTTTGGGTTACCATAGTAACCAAGGGAGCTTCTAGAAAAATTTCCAAATGAAACATTCATTCAGAACATCAACAGGCATGGCTTGGGAGTTGGGGATGGGGGAGGAAAGGAACAGAAATGCACTGCCCTTGACTCTGCTGGGGTCACAGTCTGTTGGAGAGAAAGAGTATAAAAAACATCATTGACTTATCTCCCCAATTTAAACGTGCTTTTCCTTTTCTTTACAATTTAAGGCTTCTGAAATCAGCTGTGTCACTGGATGTTCGTTTAATGTTCTGGGTTCCTTGACCTAGATATTTCTTATTGAATGAGTGGATTAAATGATGGCTCAAGGGGCAGCATTTGGCCCACTGGTTTTAAGTTCCTGGTTAAGATGCTGCATTCCCTCTCAGAATGCCTGGGTTCAGGTCTCAGCTCCAGCTCCTGATTCCAGCTTCCTAATACAGGAAGTAAGCAGCAGCAGCGGGTAGCACGAGTGCTTGGGTCCCTGCCATCCACATGGGAGACCTAGATTAAATTCCCAGCTCCTGGCTCTAGCCCCAGCCCTGCCCTGGTCATTGCAGGTATTTGGGAAGGAAACCATTAGATGGGAGTTCTGTTTGTCTCTATCTCCTCTTTGATTCTCAGACAAATTTTAAAAATTTTAAATTCATACCTTTTTGGAATTGAAGAAATATGGGATACTGGTGTGCTGGTTGCTGTGACAGGACAGAGCATGTACAAAGGACAAAAGGGGCCAGAGGACGGAGGCAGAGGGAAGCAACACAAGAGTGCTCAAGTTCCCTGGGAGGCTTTCTGCAGGCTTCTGCCCTAGTTATGAATTATTTGGATAGAGAAAAAAATACAGGGCTCTATGAGCAAGATGCAAATCAAATTTCTGTCTCTCTCAATTAAGTGAACATGACACATCAGTTTCAACTTATGACACACAAATAGTAGACAGAGATACAGAACAGGACTTGGCAGTAGCCAGGCTTATGCCCACTGATGGCCAGTTTGTGAGCACTCAGCCCCAGTCCTTTCATCTACATGCTCTTCCAGCAAGGGATGGACCTGGTTGAGGAGGCTTTGTATGGATCACTAGCTTTTAGCATGGCTACTCCTAGGGGAATCTCCAACTGAACAATGGAGGAGCACTATGGAAGGGATTTTATGTGAGGATACTTTAAAAAATTGTGTAAGGTGGAATTAAAAAGTTTATTTTGATGCAAAAATATTTAAATCCATGACAGTTTTTCATAATACACATTTTCCATGAACTTTTGGAAGTTCCCTCATATATACTGTATAGTGCCTGCACCATACAGTATATATGTCCAAAAACCAAGAATGGCAAACACTTATGTATCCCTTCCTATGTAAAAACACTCAAACTATTCTAGGAGTCTGACATAATTAACAATTATATAGTATAATAATTTTATAGGTAGGTGCTATTGTCAGCTCCGCTTTACCAACAAAGCAATTAAGGCACACAGAGAGAAAACAACCTCTCAAGGCCTCACAATCTGTAAGGAGCTAGGATGTGAATCTGGTCGGACTTTTGACCGTATGTTCTTCATCCCATGCTGCACTCAGCCTTGCTGTTAGTTACATAAGCACACATGTGGAGTCAGGAACACGCACGACAACTCTTTATTTTGACTTTTGTGATATCTTCCCACCCTCAGACAGGAGGAAGTGGGAGTGGAGGCAAAGGACTGGAAGAGCTGTTGTTTCACTTCAATGTCCAGCCCCTCCCAAAGGTGTGGGGTCTGGCTCTCAGGCCACTTGGTGTAACCAAATCCTGGTAGACAGCAGAGAAGTGTTTCCCCTTGGCACTCTTTATAGTTCCCCTCTCACCAACTGCTTTATCCATTTACCCAGAGGCCTTCAGTAACCAGAAAGCAATATTGAGAGCTGAAGAATAGCTACTCAAAAGGAAAAAAATAATTTTTTTGACAGGCAGAGTGGACAGTGAGAGAGAAAGACAGAGAGAAAGGTCTTCCTTCCATTGGTTCACCCCCCAAGTGGCCGCCACGGCCTGAGCTATGCCGATCTGAAGCCAGGAGCCAGGTGTTTCCTCCTGGTCTCCCATGCGGGTGCATGGCCCAAGGACTTGGGCCATCCTCCACTGCCTTCCCGGACCACAACAGAGAGCTGGACTGGGAGAGGAGCAACTGGGACAGAATCCGGTGCCGCAACAGGGACTAGAACCCAGAGTGCCGGCGCCGCAGGCGGAGGATTAGCCTCGTGAGCCGCGGCACTGGCCAGGAAAAAAATTAATTAAAACCCAAGCCTGACAAAACAGTGTTGGAGATAGAATGGGGATGGGGAAGTTATCAGTTTGCAACTCCTGATTTGTTGTGAGGTGTTCCCCACCCACAACCAGAGCCCTACTTCTTTTTGGTGCTCAGCCTCTGAGGAACTGGCCTCTAGCCATTCTGTCCCATATATTTGTTTGCAGGGTAGACAGAAGAGGGATTCCAATGCTTTGATGGGGTCTTGAATGATAAGTAGGAGTTTGCTGGGGGAATTTAACAAAGGGAAAGAGTGATTGAGTTAAATTGGCTGAGAGGCAGAAAATATAAGAAATTTTTTGAGGATCTGAGGGTGATTTTATTGACTGCACAGTATGGGCACAAGATGAGGCTGGAGAGGGAGGCAGGGCCCTTTTGATGACATAGTTTAAACCTACTGCGAGTAAATCCCTGTAGAATTGTTTTAAACGCTCACTCTTCTAGTCCAGTCATAATTGAGAGGTCTAGCCGAGGAAACAGAGAGCCCATCTATGAGGAAACATGGCGGTGCATCTCACAGGGACGTTACTGTGGCAGTGACGGGTGGGCACGCTGCCCACGATACCTGCTGCCTTGCAAAAGCTTCCAACTGGCTCCTCCCCTCTTCAGCCTTTCAGCCTCTAATTAACCATCTTCTGAGACAATCACCTCTGGACTATTTAGTTAATGCCCCAAGAGAGCAGAACAAAATGTGTCAAGGGGAAGGACTTTACATCTCCAGATGCAGGACATTGGGAGGGACAAGTAGGCAACCGAGTGACAGGAAAATCTGCTCACCGGATGAAGGTCTTCCTGGGGCAGTGTGCTGTGGGTGCATTGCCTCAGCGTTCAGAGGCTCTGTTGACAGCCATCTCCTCCTTTCTGGATGCTAGCAGTTAATTCAATTTAAAAATACTAAGGAGGACAAAATTCACTATAGGCCAGATTTGGCCCTGCAGCTACCAATTTGCAACTTTCGCTCTGAAATTTGAGCATTAAGCTCTGAATGGCAACCATTTAGAGTAAGAGCTGGGAAAAGGGCAGAGCTACCAGGAATCTGGAAACAGGCAAATAGGTTCATTAGATTTGAGTCATTAGTCCAGCTCCTAATTGCATAGATAGGGAAATTGACACTTGGAGAGAAGTGCTCAGGGGCACACAGTTTCAAGCAACAAGTAGTTCTTAAAGCAAGAATAAGGAGACGCAAGCTGGGGGTTTGCAAAGCAGGTCACAAGGGGCCTGACTTAGTAGGTTCATTCATTGGCCTGTATGTTTCTGTTTTCTAGTTTGTGACCACGACTGATACATCTACGCATGTCCACTACTGAACTCTAAACTCTGCCTGTTGGATTCCCAGGGACTGTCCTGGGCTTCAACTGGAATCTCTGCCCCAAAATCTTGGCCAGGAGCTGGTGCTATTTCTGAATCTGCTGGCACAGACCCCTTTGGGCTTCCTCAGTTGGGCTTCTGAGCCCTACATTCTGCTGGGGCAAAAATAGGGCTTGATCTCAGCCTGAGTTCTGTCCAGTTAGATACCTTGCTACTTTTTTTTCCCCATATACAGTAAATTTTAAAGCAGTTGAAGATCATTAAAACTATAGTAGTATAACATTCTTGACCATTGATTTAATAAAGGTATAAAACAAAGTTTTACAAGACTATATTTGCAGCAATACTGGCACACAGACATTTCTTTCTTTTTTGTTTTTTAAATTTTAGCTCATACATATAAGCGAGAACATGCAATATTTATCTTTCTGGGTCCAGCTTATTTCACTCAACTTGATGTCCCCCAGTTGTGTCCTTTTTGCTGAAAATGGTAGAATTACATTCTTTTTTATTTCGTTCTTTTTTGTAGTTGAATAATATTCCACTGTGTATATATAACACATTCTCTTTATCCATTCATCTGATGATGGACACCTTGGTTGATTCTGTATTTTGGCTGCTGTGAACAGTGCTGCTATGAACATGGTGCTGCGGGTGTCTCTTGTGTATCTCTTGTGTTTAAGTCTTTTGGGTGTATACTCAGTAGTGGGATTGCTGGATCATATGGCAAGTCTGTTTCTAGGTTTTTTTTTTTTTTTAAGAAATCTCCACACTGTTTTTGCCAGTGGCTGCACTAATTTACATTTCCACCAAGAATGTTTAAGTGTTCCCCTTTGTCCACATCCTAACCAGCATCTGTAACTCTGTGTTTTGGATTTTAGCCATTCTGACAGGGGTGAGGTGATATCTCATTGTGCTTTTGATTTGCATTTCTGATGGCTAGTGATGTTGAGTGTTTTTAATATACTTGTTGGCCATTTGTGTTTCTTCTATTGATAATTGTTTATTGAAGTCCTTTTGCCCATTCCTCAACTGGACTGGTTGTTTTTTTCTGTAGTTGAGTTTTTTAAGTTACTGATCTATTCTGGATACTAATCCTTTGTCAGATAGATGGTTTGCAAATATTTTTTTCCCATTCTGTTGGGTGTCTTTTCACTCTATTGATCATTTCCATTGCTGTACAAAAGCTTCTTAGTTTGATATAGTTTGTTCAGTTTTGCTTTTGTTGCCTGTGCTTTGGGGGTCTTGTTCAAAGAATCATCCCCTACCCCAATGTCTTGGAATGTTTCCCCTACATTTTCTTCCAGCAACCTCATAGTCTTAGGTCTCAAATTTAGGTCTTCGATCCATTTTGAGTTGATTTTTGTATATGGTGAGATGTGGATCTAATTTCATTTTTCTACATATATACTTCCAGTTTTGCCAGTATCATTTGTTGAAGAGATTATCCTTACTCCACTGTAGGGTCTGAGCACTTTTGTTAAAAATAGTTGAATTACTTTCTGGGCTCTCTATTCTGTTTCATTGATTTGTGTGTTTGTTTTCATGCCAGTACCAAGCTGTTTTATTTACTATAGCTTTGTTCTTTTTTTTTTTTTTTTTTTTCCCCACAGAGAGAAAGGGAGGCAGAGAGAGAGACAGAGAGAAAGAAAGAGAGAGAGAGGTCTTCCATCCACTGGCTACTCCCCTATTGTCCACACAATGGCTGGTGTTGCACCTATCTGAAACCAGGATCCAGGAGCTTCTTCCAGGTCTCCCACGTGGGTGCAGGGGCCCAAGCACCTGGGCCATCCTCCACTGCTTTCCCAGGCCATAGTAGAGAGCTCCACTGAGACTCAGGGCCCCAGGCACAGCTGACTCCCAAAGATGCCAGGATCACCCACTCGTCAGGCCAGAGCTTCGAGCAGCTGAGGCAGGGGTGCCTAGGGAGCCGGGTCCGGAGCGTCATTGAGGAAGATGACCCACTAGGGCAGCCGACCTCAAACTCCTGGCTTCTATTTTGAATGGAGAATCAGTTTGGTCCGCACAACTCCCAGATACAGCACATTGAACTGTGGGTTCATCCCACGAGGCCCGCATGCTATCAGCGCTCTTCAACTCTTCAAGCAGCAAATGATGGCTCAAGTAGGCAGGTTCCTACCACTCATGTGGGAGACCTGGATAATTGAGAGATTTGGCTCTCAATTATATGGGGAGTGGAACAGTAGATGGGAGACTCTGTGTCTTTATCTGTCTCTCCGCCTCACAAATAGAACAAATGATTTTTTATTAAAAAAGAACAGAGGCTATCAGACTCTACTTTTATGGACATTTCCATTCTGGCTTTATATTTTTTCTTTATTTTCTGTTGGTCACATGACCCCTGTTTCTTCTCAGTGTTCAATAGCCCATGTAAGCTCCCTCTTTTCCTGTCGTACTTGGAACACTGAGTCAGAGCAATCTGAACCTGTGTTTCTCAATTCTTAAAATTGCAAAAAAAAAAAAAATTCCTTTTTACTGTTTCAGTTTCTGAGCTGGGATTGATTGGTTCCATCTAATAGCCAAGGTCAACTTATCTCATAGGCACAGCAAGCACAGTGTCTAGGGTCCACAGTGCTTTCAAGGGTCCACAAAAATGGTTTAATTTTACTTTCTTTCATAATAAGAATAAAATAAATGAACATAATAATGGGGTGGAAATTTGGCAAAGCAGTTAAAATGACATTTGTGATGCCCATATCCTATATCAGAAATCTTTGATCCCAGCTCACCTAATGATTCTTTTTTTTTTTTTTTTTTACAGGCAGAGTGGACAGTGAGAGAGAGAGACAGAGAAAGGTCTTCCTTTGCTGTTGGTTCACCCTCCAATGGCCGCCGTGGCCAGCGTGCTGCGGCCAGTGCACCACGTTGATCCAAAGGCTCGGAATCAGCCCTTAACGCATTCAGATTTGGCTCAAGAGCCCATGAGAGTATTTTAGGCGTGGAAAGCCAAGACACTCTGGAAAAGGAAAAAAAGAAGACCTAAATGGAAGACCTCAGTGAGTGAGATCCCAGTGGAAGGAACGGGACTACCAAAGAAGAAGGTACCTTTCTCTGAAGGGAGGAGAGGACCTCCACTTTGACTATGACCCTGTCGGAATAGGATCGAAGTCGGCGAACCCTGAAGGCTTCCATAGCCTCAGCAACTCATGACTAGAGCCTAGGGAGATTACTGACGCCATAAACAAGAGTGTAAAATTGTTAAATCAACTTCAGGAGTCACTGTGTACTTACGTCTCATGTGGGATCTGTCCTTAATATGTTATCTAATGTGAAGTAACGCTGTAACTAAATACTGAAACAGTATTTTTACACTTTGTGTAGATGCAAACTGATGAAATCTTTACTTAATACATAATGAACTGATCTTCTCTATATAAAGATAACCGAAAATGAAAAAAAAAACTCAGTGTTACATTGGAAATTGCATCAAAAAATTAATCAATTTCAAAAATATATATATATATATCATGTAGGATCTCTGTCCTTAATGTGCTGTACAATATGATTCAATGCTATAACGAGTACTCAAATAGTGTATTTCACTTTGTGTTCCTATATGAGGGCAAATGGACGAATTCTTTACTTAACACATGCTAAATTGATCTCCTGTATACAAAGAGAATTGAAAATGAATCTGGATGTGAATGAAAGGATGGAGGGAGCGGGCAAGGGGGGAGGGTTGCAGGGGGAGATGGAAAGTATGGGGGGAAAGCCATTGTAATTCATAAGTCGTACCTTGGAAATTTATATTCTAAATAAAAGTTAAAAAAATTAAAAAAATAAAAATATGCTTTCTCTAAAAAAAAAAAAAAAAAACAAAGGCAGGATCTAGGTGCTTCTCCTGGTCTCCCATGGGGTGCAGGGCCCAAGCACTTGGGCCATCCTCCACTGCACTCCCTGGCCACAGCAGAGAGCTGGCCTGGAAGAGGGGCAACCGGGACAGAATCCTGCGCCCCGACCGGGACTAGAACCCTGTGTACCGGCGCCGCTAGGCAGAGGATTAGCCTATTGAGCCACAGCGCCGGCCCCCCTAATGATTCTTGTTAATGTGCACCCTGGGAGGTTCAAGTAGTTGGATCCCTGCCGTCCATGTGGATGCCCTGGATTGAGTTCCAGGCTCCAGGCTTCTACCTGGCCCATCACAGACTCTTGCAGCATTTGGAGGAATGAACCAGCAGATGGAAGACTTTTGTGTGTATGTCTTTCTCTCTGTGTGTCTTTCTCCCTCCCTCTCTCTCTGCCTTTCAATTAAAAATAAATTAAAAATGTTTTAAAGACAAAATTTAAATAAGTAATATATAAAAACAAATCTAATGTACTTAATGCCACTGAACTACACATTTAAATTTTATTTCATTTATTTTATTTATATTTTATTTTCATTTTATTTATTTTCATTTTACTTGAAAGGTACACAGGCAGCAAGAGAGAGAGATAGAGACAGATAGACACAGAGAGGTCTCCCTTTAGCTGATTCATTCCCCAAATGCCTACGACAGCCAGGGCTGGGCCAGGCTGAAGCCATGGAGCCTGAAACCCAATCCGGGTCTTCAATGTGGGTAGCAGGGATCCAAATACTTGAGTCATCATCTGCTCCTCCCAGGATTCACATGATCAGGAAACTGGATTGTAAGTGGAGTAGCTGGGACAGGCACTACAATATCAGATGTGGGTGACCCAAGTGATAGCTTGACCAACTGCACCACAACGCCTGCCACAGGGCGTTTTTTATCTTTTTCTTAATTACCAAATCTCTTCAGAACAGCTTTCTGGTTTTTTTTTTTTCTTAAGAATTATTTTCTTTATTTAAAAGACAGAGTTACATAGAGAGGTAGAGCCAGAGAGAGAGAGAGAAAGAGAGGTCTTCCATTCCACTGGTTTACTCCCCAAATGACCACAACGGCCAGAGCTGAAATGAGCTGAAGCCAGGAGCCAGGAGCTTCTTCTGGGTCTCCTACACAAGTACAGGGGCCCAAGGACTTGGGCCATCTTCCACTATTTTCCCAGGCCATAGCAGAGAGCTGGATCAGAAGTGGAGCAGCCGGGACTTGAACAGGCACCCATATGGGATGCCAGTGCTGTAGCCTGGGCTTTAACCCGCTGTGCCACAGAGCTGGCCCCTCTGGTGATCTCTTTGACTTGGTTTTTGCTCACAACCAACCCAAAATAATTTTTGTAAATCTATATCTCCCTGGAATAAGATTATTTAATGACTTCCAACATTTTCATTATTTCAGAAATCTTAATGAAAATCCCATTTTTGCTCACAGCAATACTTTACAAAGTAATAAAAAATTGTGTTAATTTGGGCTGCAATTATACCAGCACACTTGGTCCAATTAATAAATTTTGAGAAACCAGTCAGGTTATTCTTCCGGTTATACAGTTTGTGTTATAGTCAGGTCTTTCACCCACCAGCCCTTGGGGCAGAGATCATGAGTGGGTCTTCAACAGTGAAAAGGTATGACAGTCCCTAGAAGTGTGTCCGCGGTGCTTGCCTGGCCAGTCTCAGAGGCTAATGTCACTCCAGCCAAGAGAAATTACTCACTAGCTGACTACAGGAGAGGGGGTGGGGAAGATGAAGAAACATCACATTAAAATTCAATGCAAAGTGAAAGCCAGTCTTGAGCAAGGGTGAGTGACTCAGCAAGAAACCTGTTTCCAGGATTTTAGTTACTGCTCTCTGCGATTCCTACATTAAATTAAAAAGCAGATTCATCTACTTGAAGTGATTCTCACCAGATGGCAAAGAAACAACAAACACATTTCCTAGAATATTTTTTAAACTCTGGAGTGAACACACTGCTTAGGGTCATGAATGCTTGACACATCTGGTCATTGATAGAAATTTGGCCTGTGCAGAGTGGAAGAAATTTGGGTTTGCAAGCCTCGTTCTGCTTGTTTGTTCATGGTTGCAGTGCATAGCGATCCTTTCGCAGTCTTACAGTCAGTCCCTTCTTCTGGTAACAGTCGCACACTCACACACAGACACATACCTCCACAGTAATATTTTGGGAAAATAATAAGCACACACATTAAGCTCATCCTGTCCTTAATGTTTATGTATATTAAATGCCTCCTCTGTACAGTTCTGGACATCAGGGCTAAAGCAGTGAACAAATAAAAATTCTTGCTTGACCACATTCAAAGATTCAGGGCTATTTGATACAGGTGGGCATGTGACCCAGCATGCCCCTTCACATAACATTTAGCTGGGCACAGACAATGAGGCACAGCGGGTTAGGCCATCATTTGTGACACTGGCATCCCATACTGGAGTGCCGATTTGAGTCCCAGCTGCTCCGCTTCCCATCCAGCTCCCTATTAATGTGCCTGGGAATGCAACAGAAGATGGCCCAAGTTCTTGGGCCCCTGTCACCCATGTGGGAAACCTGGATGGAGTTTCTGACTCCTGGCTTTGGCCAGGCCCAGCCCTGGCTGTTGAAGCCATTTGAAGTGAATCTCTCTCTCTCTCTCTCTCTCTCTCTCTCTCTCTCTGTCATTCTGCCTTTCAAATAAATAAATCTCTTTTTTTGAAGACAAGCATAACACTTAACCACCCATTAGTAATTGCTTCAGAACTGTGCCTGTCATGGATGGGGTTCCTTAGAAGTAGAGCCTGGAGCAAGAATTCAGATGTAAGAAAGACAAGATGGACTCTTAGGAAAAGAGAAATCCATAAGGGAGCAAGATAGAGAAGCGGACGAGTCCAACTATGACCTCACATCAGGTAGAATCTAGATTTGGCCGGATTTTGCATGTGAGGGGAAGCTTGCCTCCGAAGCATGATTTGCACTACAGAGCTGTCTCTGTCTTACAAAAATCAAGGGGGCTGCCCTTTTCTAACTCCCTTTCTGTCAGTCACTAGTCAAGAGATGGAGGCAGGGTAACCTCACAGGCATCCCTGGGGTGGGAGGCTGTCTCATCAGCCAAAGGCATCTCTCCTAGGCTGAAGACCCAGCCTTCAAGTTGCTGCCGGTGGTGGGAGGAAGGGTAAGGAAGAAAGGGAGTAAAACAGCTGATAAAGGGATCTGCACAGAGCACCAAAACACCTGCTGCTGCACATGTCCCAGCCAGCCTAATCTTAGACAGTGAGATTTAGTTCTGCAACTTTTATTGGAACCATTTAGGGAAAATAATCTCTCCTTTTGCTCATTGTGAAATTGGTAGGATGCCTGCCTGCAGCTGCTTTTGCCCACACTGGGAGAGGAAACTAATGTAGAGAGACAGTCTCCATGACATTACTTGACTTAGAACTAGCTATACAAAAGGCAACTGGCCCTAGCCACAGGGGATGTCCAGTCAGGCAGAATGTGGAAGTGGATGAGTTCTAGGGTCACCAAGATTTAAAGTGACAGCCAACAAGAAAGCACTTATGAAAGATACTGGGAGGTCAGAGAATTAGGAGCCAAAACTGAAGAGGTTTTGTACTTGTGTCAGTAAGATTTTATATAAGTTCCTTTGGGGGATCAGATTTATGGACTATTTCCAGGTGGCACATTTCCCCTTTATCTAGATCTCCTAGGACTATGGAATAGGCATGCCTATCTTTGCCTCCAAGCCATTGTGGAAATTCTGATTCTGTGCATGGCTTCTGCTGTCCTTTAGTCACCACGTGATACCAACTCCTCTGACCACAGTTGATTAGAACTCATGGAGAGGCTTGTCCTGTGGTGTAGCAGGTAAGGCTGCCGCCTGCAGTGCCGGCATCCCATATGAGCACCAGCTGCTCCACTTCTGATCCAGCTCTCTGCTATGGCCTGGGAAAGCAGTAGAAGATGGCTCAAGTCCTTGGACCCCTGCACCCATGTGGGAGACCTGGAAGAAGCTCCTGGTTCCTGGCTTCAGATCAGCAGAGCTCCAGCCATTGTGACAATTTAGGGAGTGAACCATTGGATGGAAGACCCCCTCCCTCCCTCTCTCTCTCTCTCTCTCTCTCTCTCTCTGCCTTTCCTCTCTCTGTGTAACTCTGACTTTCAAATAAATAAATAAATCTTAAAAAAGAAGAAGAACCCATGGAAACCCATGGAAAATCCAAAGGCAACCAAATTCTTTCGCAATAATCTGAACTGAGAAGCTGAACAGCAGTCTGAGCTAGACATTCCAATTAAAAACCTACCAAATGTAGGCCCAATTCAGTACAGAAAAAAGCCAACACAACAGTCAGTACTGAGCTACAATACTAGAAGTGGCAGCTTGGGAAGGCAGAGGTCAACATGGAGATACAGTTTACTAAAACAGAGGTAAAAAGAAGCAAAAACAAAAAGTCATGCAACTTCTTGAGAACTGGAGGGATAACTCAATGTCTTGACTTTCTAGTTTCAATCCTGTGTCACCACCACAGCCCCATTTCCTGCCCTCAGATGCTTATGACATTGTCTACTGACTTCTTATAATAATGTATCCCTCGGGGCCAGTACTGTGGCATAGCAGGTAAAGCTGCTACGAGTGATGCCAACATCCCATATGGGTGCTGGTTCAAGTCACGGCTGCTCCACTTCCAACTCAGCTCCCTGCTAATGCGCCTGGGAAAGCACCAGAAGATGGCTCAATTACTCGGGCCCCTGGACCCACGTGGGAGACCCAAAAGAAGCTCCCGCCTCTGGCTTCCGTCCGGCCCACCTCTAACTATTGTGGAGTGAACCAGTGAACATTTAGGGAGTGAACCAGTGATTGGAAGATTCTCTCTCTCTCTCTCTCTCTCTCTCTCTCTCACCTAAGAGAACCTGTGTGGTAGACATGACTTTGTGCATCAGGTCTCCTCAGAGCATCTCAACTACCATTAGGCTCCCCCAGACACGTACACTTTGATTCTCCACAAGGGCACGTAACTTCAAGCTCCTGGCTCAACCCCAGTAACACTAGTGGAGCTTGCCTACAGAAGTTGCTGAATTTTGGAGCCCAAGAACAACCAGTGTCAACTGTCTTCTTTCTGTCATAGGCCAGACCAAGCCCGTGGTATATTTTATATTCTTTGCTCTGGGAATCTATGGGCAATCTCTCTTTCTTTCTCACCAGTCCTGTGAGGCTAACAATGCAGAGGATCAGGGGGTGAGGAGGCCTTTGTCGTCCACAATGAGAGCAATTTCAGTGTCAGAGAGCAGCAAGCAACCTAGCATATTAAAGGACAAGGAGAGTAAGGAAGTGGGATATGGTGAGCATTAACTAGTCCTTCCAAAACTTCTTAGACATTCTGCCTCTACCACCTGAACTTCATTCAGCTTCTCACAATCAAAATTAATATAGGGATCTACATTTCACAAAACACTTTTCTGTTTTTTTTTTTTTTTTTTTTGACAGGCAGAGTGGACAGTGAGAGAGAGAGACAGAGAGAAAGGTCTTCCTTTGCAGTTGGTTCACCCTCCAATGGCCGCCACGGATGGCGCGCTGCGGCCAGCGCACCGCGCTGATCCGATGGCAGGAGCCAGGTGCCAGGTGCTTTTCCTGGTCTCCCATGGGGTGCAGGGCCCAAGCACCTGGGCCATCCTCCACTGCACTCCTGGGCCACAGCAGAGGGCTGGCCTGGAAGAGGGGCAACCGGGACAGAATCCGGCGCCCCGACCGGGACTAGAACCCGGTGTGCCGGCGCCGCAAGGCGGAGGATTAGCCTGTTGAGCCACGGCGCCGGCCCACAAAACACTTTTCATGCAAAACAATCTTTAATTCTCCATTCTAAAACATAGTGTCAGTAAGATTATAGTTCCATAACAAGGCCACCAGATACTGATAGATTTATATAGATTATGTCATTTAATCCTCACAATAAGTCAGAGTGTAAGTAATATAGAATATTACATTATTTCCATTTTCCTTTAGAGGTTGGGAGGGTCTGAGTAATGTGCCCAAGGTCACTCACGTGGCTAGCAGAAAAACTGAACCAAGACTCAGGTCTCCGAAATCCTAGTTGGAGTTATTCCCTCTGCATACCAATGCCTTGCCCACCCCAGTGTATTCAATTCCCTTCAGCACTCATTAGTTTAGCACAGCTGGGAGGGCACTCAGAAGTCATGGAGTCAAATTCTCTTACTTCAGTGGAGAGATTAAATAAGATTAATGTAGAGGATAGAGGATTAGAATCCAAACACATGACATGTCGAAGGCATGTTCCAGGGTACCAGCCTGCCCCAGTTCTTGGAAGAGACTAAAATTCTTTGGCCAAGGAAAGAATATTTATTTTACAAGATTCGTCACCCTGTAACAGAAACACAAACAGAAACTTGCTGGTGATTGTCCAGTGCACACTGGTTACAGAGCATGTTCACATTTGTGACATCCCTCAGGACTCACCAGCTGTGGGCGCACCCAGTCCTGTGCCCTCTACCACCTCTCCTTGGAGTGTCAGAGTGATCATATGTTCCACCTGAAACAGAACTGGGCTTCGGGGCTAGCCTGTCAGCTCTGCCCTGCGGCCACTGCAAGCTGAGAGCTGTGCTGTCCAGGGGCTGCAGCCGCACTCTGTAAATGCCACCCGGGCTGCTCTTGCTCATCGCCACTGTTGGCACTGTCTTTCTTCCACTTCCAGGAGCCAACAGGCTGGGGGCCAGAAGAAGATCTCATTAAGAAATACGAAACATATGCCTCACTGCTTCTTCGTTGCCGTCAAGAAGACTGAAGAATTAGCCATTCATGGATTGGTGTCAAAAATCAAGAGTGCAAGAGAAACCACCAATTTTAAAAAACTGTAAAATCCAACTATGAAGAGACTACAGAGTTTCAAGCTGCTGGTCAGTTTTTTGTTTTGTTTTGTTTTTTTTTTTTTTTTTTTTTTTTTACAGGCAGAGTGGACAGTGAGAGAGAGAGACAGAGAGAAAGGTCTTCCTTTTGCCGTTGGTTCACCCTCCAATGGCCGCCGCGGCCGGCGCACTACGGCCGGCGCACCGCGCGCATCCGATGGCAGGAGCCAGGTGCTAGGTGCTTTTCCTGGTCTCCCATGGGGTGCAGGGCCCAAGCACCTGGACCATCCTCCACTGCACTCCCGGGCCACAGCAGAGGGCTGGCCTGGAAGAGGGGCAACCGGGACAGAACCAGCGCCCCGACCGGGACAAGAACCCGGTGTGCCGGCGCCACAAGGCGGAGGATTAGCCTGTTGAGCCACGGCGCCGGCCGCTGGTCAGTTTTTAAACCTGCCTCTGAGTGACCCCGTTCTCCTTTAACCATACCTGAGCATTGGAAATTTCTGTGGGACTAGTTTGTAATGCACTAGAAATCAGAATATGACAAATTTTTGAAGATAGTGCTTCCAGCCATATTTGTTGGAATACATCCTTGCATATAGACGGATAAGCAGTCCAGCTCTGATGAGTGTCTCCTTTGTGAGTGCCATGGACAGAGTGTTACACCACTCAAATCCCCTTCAATGCAATTTTTTTTTTTCATATGAGAAGCAGAGTTACAGAGAGGCAAAGAGAGAGAGAGAGAGAGAGAGAGAGAGAGAGAGAGAGAGACTAACTTCCATCTGCTAGTTCACTCCCCAGATGGCTGCAATGGCTGGAGCTGTGCCAATCCAAAGTCAGGAGCCAGGAGCTTCTTCCAGGTCTCCCACACAGGTACAGGGGCCCAAGGACTTGGGCCATCTTCCACTGCTTTCCCAGGCCACAGCAGAGCTGGATTGGAAGTAGAGCAGTTGGGACTCGAACAAGCGCTCATATGGGATGCTGGCACTGCAGGCGGTTTTACCCGCTATGCCACAGCACCAGCTCCCTTCAATGCAATATCATTGCCCCAGCTACTGGGAGTGGTGTTGGCAGTTGACCTTCAGCCATCAGCCCCCTCAGGGATTGTCACAGTCTTTTAGGGCAGCCGTATTCTTCTTCCTCTTCTTCTTCTTCTTCTTCTTTTTTTTTTTTTAAGATTTATTTATTTATTGTCACAGTCTTTTAGGGTGAGCCACATTCTTCTTTCTCTCCTCTTCTTCTTCTTCTTCTTCTTCTTCTTCTTCTTCTTCTTCTTCTTCTTCTTCTTCTTCTCCTTCTCCTCCTCCTCCTCCTCCTCCTCCTTCTTTTCTTTTTTAAGATTTCTTTATTTGAAAGAGTTAGAGAGAGAGAGAGAGAGAGAGAGAATCTTCCATCTGCTGGTTCACTCCCCTGATGGCTGCAATTGCCAGGGTGGGACAGGTCCCATCCAGGATTCAGAAGCTTCACCTAGGTGTCCCATGTGGGAAGTAGAGGCCCAAGCACTTGTGCTATCTTCTGCTGCTTTGCCCAGGCCATTAGCAGGGAGCCTGATAGGAAGTGGTGCAGCTGGGACATGAACCTGGTGGCCATATGGGATGCTGGCATTGCAGACTATGGCTTTACTTGCTATGGCACAACACTGGCCCAGAGCAGACCATACTCAAATAACTAAAGATTCGAGAAGGAAAGGCCTGATTGCTCAGCCCAGCTTGAGAAGACTCCGATGGGCATTCTCAGCCCAGAACTTCCTCTGAGGGAGCAAGGGCTGCCGTTGCACTTGCACAAGAGTTCTGTTTCTCCCTCTGTCAACTCCAGCTTCCTTCCCAAGGGCACTTCTCAATAAACATTCCGTACACTAAACACTGCCTCACAGTCTGCTTCCCTGGAGAATGTAATCTGAGATATAAGCTGTTTCTTTTTTAAAAAAATGTTTTAAAATAGACTTTATTTATTAGAGCAATTTTAAGTTCACAGTGAAGTTCAGCAGAAGATACAGAATCTTCATATATTCCTTGACCCTATCCACAGTCTCTCTTCATTATCAAAATGCTGCACCAGTGACACACATATGCCTGAGTGGTTAAGACTCGAGTTAGACATCTGCATCCTGTATATTGGAGTACTTGGGCTCAACATCCAGCTCCAGCTTCCAATTCCAACTTCCTGCCAGTGCAAGTCCTTGGGAGTAGCAGGTAATGGCTCAAGTAGTTGGGTTCCTGCCATCCATGTGAGAAACCTAGATTGGGTTGACAGCTCCCAACTTTGGCCTGGCCCAGTCCCAGGCAGTATAGGCACTTGGAGAGTGAACCAGGATATGGGAACTATCTGTTTATCTGTCTGTGTATTGCTGGAAAGGAAGGGAGGGAGGGAAGGAAGGAGGAAGGAAGGAAGGAAAGAAAATCCTGTACCACGGTGGTAAAACTGTTCGGATTGCATTGACATGTCATTATCACACAGTCTATAGTTTATATTAGGATTCTCCCTTGGCATTTGTTGTGCATTCCTTAGGTCTTTACAAATATATAATGATATGCATTCAACATTATAAAATCATACAGAAGGGGCCGGTGCCATGGCTCGCTTGGTTAATCCTCTGCCTGCGGCGCTGGCATCTCATTTGGGCGCCGGGTTCTAGTCCCAGTTGCTCCTCTTCTAGTCCAGTTCTCTGCTGTGGCCTGGGAGGGCAGTGGAGGATGGCCCAAGTCCTTGGGCCCTGCACCTGCATGGGAGACCAGGAGGAGGCACCTGGCTCCTGGCTTCAGATTAGCACAGCACCAGCCATTGCAGCCATTTGGGGAGTGAACCAGTGGAAGGAAGACCTTTCTCTCTGTCTCTCTCTTTCTACTGTCTATAACTCTACCTGTCAAATTAAAAAAAAAATCATACAGAAGAGTTTTATTGCCCTAAGAATCCTCTTCCTATCTATTCTTCCTCATCATCTCCAAACTTTGGTAACCATTGATCCTTTTATTGTCTCCATAGTTTTGCCTTTTCCAGAATGTCATATAGTGGAATCATACAGTATATAGTCTCTTCAGCTTGGCTTCTTTCACTTAGTAGTATGCATTTAAAATTCTTCCATGTATTTTGATGATTTGTAGATAATTTTCATAGCTATGCATAATATTCTGTTGTGTTGATGTACTACTTATTTAATCATTTACCTACTGAAGGGTGTCTTGGTTACTTCCAAGTTTTGGATAATATTAGTAGAGCTTCTGTCAACATCTGTGTGTAGATTTTTGTGTGGATATAAGTTTTCAACTCATTTGGGTAAGTACTAAGGAGTGCAGTTGCTGGGTCGTATGGTAAGAATATGATGAGTTTTATAAGGGGTTCCAAACTGTTTCCTGTTGTGTTTTTTCCAGAAATAAATGAGAGTTCCCATTGCTACACATCCTCATCAGTATTTGACAGTGTGAATATTTTGGATTTTTGTTATTCTAATAGTGGTATCTCATTGTTGTTTTAATTTATATTTCTTTAATGACATATGATGCTGAGCACCTTTTCCTATGCTTGTTTGTCAGCTGTATTTAGCTTCATTGTTTTGTTCCAGCACCATTTGTTGAAAAGACTTTCTCTGCCACGTTGTATTGCCTTTGTTCCTTTGTTGAGGATCAATTTACTGTGTTTATGTGGGGTCTGTTTCTCTCTCTTTCTTTCTTTCCAAGGCAGACTGAAAGAAAGAGAGTAAGAGATAAAGAGAGAAATTCTTTCATCCTCTGGTCCCCCCCAGATGTCTGCAGCAGCCAAGGCTAGGCCAGAGCTAGGTCAAAGGCAGGGCCCAAGAACTCTGCCTGGGTCTCTCACAAGGATGACGGGACCCCAGGTAGCTGGGCCATCATCTGCGGCCTCCCAGATACAATAGCAAAACTCCAGATTAAAAGCACAACGTGGTCAGGAGGTGAACCCGGCACTCCAATATGGGATTGAGGCAACTCAAGCAGTGTCTTAACCCGTTGTGCTACAATGTCCACCCCCCATGTTTCTGGGCTGTCTATTCTGTTCCATTGATCTGTTTTTCCACCAATACCAAACTGTCCTGATTACTTTAGCTTTATAGTAAGTTTTGAAGTTAGGTAATATCTTGGACTTTGTTCTACTATTTCAATATTGTGTGGACCATTGTGAGTTTTTCTCTCCATATAAACTAAAGAAATAGTATTTCAATATCAAACAAATAATTCTCTGGAATTTTGATTGATAGTGTGTCAAATCTATAGATAAAATTGGGAATAATTGACATAGTAATAATATTGAGTCTTCCTATCCACGAACATGGAATATTTTTCCATTAATGTAGTTTTTATTTGATTTACAGTCATATGATTCTTAATAATGGAGACATGCTTTTTAGAAACATGCCAATAGGTAATTTTATCACTAATTAAACATAATAGAGTGTAACTACCAAAGCCCAGATGGTATAACCTACAAACCTAGGCTATACGATATAGCCTATGGCTCTGCCAGACTTGTTCTCCCAATTGCCCTTATGAGATTTGCCATGGTGAATAATTTCTCTCCAAAATCAGTTGATGTTGAGTTTATGAAATCTTCAGCTACCTTCACACTAGCAGTTACAGACATTACCTTTTTCACACTAAATAATGAATAATGAGTCTTTAGTTGTTTAAATCACCCAGAGTAGCAGTAAATTCAATATTATAACCAGATTCAGTCAGTAATTTCAGCATCACAAACTTTTTTCTTTTGTCATTATTGTCAAGGTGTTGAGAAGTTATACTTCTATGTTTGGTCTTCAATCCAAATCATTAGGGGTGAGTGTTTAGTTAAGATACTGCCTTGTGAGTGCTGGTTCCACTTCTGATTCCAGTTTCCTAGTAATACAAAATTTGGGAAGCAGCAGGTAATGGTCCAAGTACTTGGGTCCTTGCCTCCCATGCAGGAGACCCAGGTGGAGTTACAGATTCCTCAATTTGCTCTTTGGGAATTTGGGGAGTGAACCAGCAGGTGAAGATATTCTCTCTCTCTCTTTCTCTCTCTCTCTCTCTCTCTCTCTCTCTCTCTCTCTCTCACACAACCACACCTTTCAAATTGAATATTGTTTAAAAAAAATAGCTGGGGCTGGCACTGTGTCATAGCGGATAAAGCTGCCACCTGCAATGCCGGCATCCCATGTGGGCACCGTTTGAGTCCTGGCTGCTCCATTTCCAATCCAGCTCTCTGCTTTGGCTGGGAAAGCAGTAGAAGATGGTCCAAGTCCTTGGGTGCCTGCACTCACGTGGGAGATCTGGAAGAAGCTCCTGGCTTCAGGTCGGCATAGCTCCAGCTGTTGTGGCCATCTGGGGAGTGAACCAGCAGATGGAAGACTGCTCTCTTTCTCTCTGTGCCTCTGCCTCTCTGTAACTCTGTCTTTCAAATAAGTGAATAAATCTTTTAAAAAATATATAGCCAAGGTGAGAACACCCAGAAGAAATAACCTGATGACACCTTTATCACAGATTTCCAGCTTTCACAGTTGTAAGGAAATAAATTTCTGATGTTTAAGTCACCAAGTATGTGGTACTTTGTTATGTGAGCCCTAACAAAGCAATAGAAGAACTAATCTTAAATTCCTTTTCAACTCATGATACTCGTTGGTATGTTGTCCATGTCCTAGTCATAGAGGTATATGTTGAGTTCCATATTATCTTTGTCCATATCCATATCTGGCATCAAATAGGTAAGAAATTTATATACAGAAATTCTAACAAAATATATTTATGAAAGTCCCGTAAAAAGAATTTTAAAAATATTTTTAAAGATTTTATTTATTTATTTATTTATTTGAGAGGTAGAGTGCAGAGGGAGAGACTGAGAGAAAGGTCTTCTATCTGCTAGCTCACTCCCCAGATAACCACAACTGCTGGAGCCAGGCCAATCCAAAGCCAGGAGCCAGGATGTTCTTCCAGGTCTTCTATGTGTGGATGCAGTGGCCCAAGCACTTGGGCCATCTCCTACTGCTTTCCTAGGCCATAGTAGAGAGCTGGATCAGAAAAGCAGCAATTAGGACATTAACCAGCGCCCATTTGGGATGCCAGCAGTGCAGGCACTGTACCACAGTGATAGCCCCAAAAAGGGTTTTTTGATGTATTCAGTATCTATCATTACAAATATTCCATTATCAAGAATAGTTCCAAGAGTCATAGATGAGAATAGAATCACTTGCTTATAATGACTCATGTGTAATGATTGGTAAAATAGGCCATAAACTAATACTGGATTAATTCATTTCAATCCACCTTTCCATTATCTTCACACTTGCACTGTCAGATTGTGTAGATAGTTTCTGTAGTGATTCAGTCTCAGCCCAGACCTTCATGTCATGACCCCAGGTGAGTCAGCATTGAGAGCAATAGCAGTTTCCCTGGAAGCTATTTTTAACCTAGGACAGCAAGCAGGAGCTTTCGCTGAAGAGCATATAAATGCCTCACTAGATCTCAATTAAATGTATCCCCAATTCAACTTCTTAACCAGATCCCCAGAATGCCTGTGGACGTGTCAAACTTCATGACTCAAGAAATGTGACAGAGGAGAATTAATGATGGAAAGAGACATTAGCCTCTTATAATTGCAAAGTTTACAAAATATGAGTCTAAGAATGCACTTCTGGGGGCTGGCAATGTGGCACCCGCTGTGCCAGCATCCCATATGGGCGCCGGTTCAAGTCACAGCTGCTCCACTTCTGATCCAGCTCTCTGCTATGGCCTCCTGGGAAAGCAGAAGATGGCCCAACAAGTCCTTGGGGCCCTGCACCCATCTGGGAGACTTGGAAGAAGCTCCTGGATCCTGGCTTTAGATCAGTACAGCTCTAGCCATTGAGGCCATTTGAGGATTGAACTAGTGAATGGAAGACCTCTCTCTCTCTCCCTGCCTCTGCCTCTCTGTAACTACCTTTTGAATAAATAAATAAATGCTTTTCTGGAGCTCTGGATGAGGCCTGTGCCTGTCTGGGTCCCTGAAGCCGGTGCTTCAATGTTTTTACAGTAAGCTAGCTTCTGCCTTTGTGAGTGTTTCATCCTGGTGCTGATCAAGAATTGACTGGCGCTGCGCCTTACTAGGCTAATCCTCTGCCTGTGCCACCAGCACCCAAAGTTCTAGTCCTGGTAGGGGCGCCAGATTCTGTCCCGGTTGCTCCTCTTCCAGTCCAGCTCTCTGTTGTGGCCCGCGAAGGCAGTGGAGGATGGCCCAAGTGCTTGGGCCCTGCACTGGCATGGGAGACCAGGAGGAAGCACCTGGCTCCTGGCTTTGGATTGGCACAGCGTGCCGGCTGTAGTGGCCATTTTGGGGGTGAACCAATGGAAGGAAGACCTTTCTCTCTCTCTCTCTCTCCCTCTCTCTCTCACTGTCTAATTCTGTCTGTCAAAAAAATAAAATAAAATAAAAAAGAACTATCCAGATGATCCTCTGACCTGCTTGCACCAACTGCCTATGTCATTTGACTGTCTTTTGTCTCTCAAATCAACAGAAAATTCCACCATCACAGTATCAAAATCAATGACTAATTCAAGGATTTCTGCCTCATGTCCCTGTCCATAGTCCCCTTCTGATCAGGTTTATTGCAGTCTTCCTCCAGGTTTTCCTAGTTTGCATTCTGATAATCCCTCACTAGCTTCACAATAGGAAGTGACTCCTTGACACCTCAGTCTGTCACATCAGACTCTTGGTTTTATTTCTTTAGTATATGTGCTGCTGAAGCAAGCACTGATTCCCATCCCCCCGCAAAGGAACCTTTTATTTAAGGAGTATAAATTTCTTAGTACAACTTTAGGAATATAGTGGTTCCTCCCACCATACCTGCCTTCCAACCCCCACAACGTCTCCTGTCTCTCCCACTCCCAATCCCATTCTTCATTAGGATTCATTTTCAATTAACTTTATACACAGAAGTCCAGCTCTATACCAAGTAAAGATTTTAACAATTGGCACACACACACACATAGGGAAAAAAAACTGAGAACAAGTTTTACAGTTAATTCTTATAATAGAGCTCATTGAGGAGAGAGGTCCTGCATGGGAAGCAAGTGCGTGGAGACTTCTGTTGTTAATTTAACAATTAACACTTTTATGTGTGACATCAGTGATCACCTGAGACTCTTGACATGAGCTGCCATGGCAATGGAAGCCATTTGAATCTGCAGTCTCCATCAGTATTTAGATAAGGTCATAAGCAAAGTGGAAGTTCTCTCTTCCCTTCAGAGAAAAGTATATCCTTCTTTGATGGCCCCTTCTTTCCACTGGAGAATCACTCACAGAGATCCTCCATTGCAGGACATTTTGTTGTTGTTGTTACAGTGTCTTGGCTTTCCATGCCTAAAATCTCTCATGGGCTTTTCAGCCAGACCATAATACCTTAGGGGTTGATTCTGAGGTCAGAGTACTTTTTAAAGTGATTGCCGTTCTATGAGTCTGCTGTGTGGACTACTTCCCATGTTGGAATATTCTCTCTTTTTTAATTCTACCTATTATTATTACCAGACACTTGATCTTATTTATGTGATCTCTTTAAAACTTAATTCTACCTATAATGATCACTTTAACACTTAATATGATCACTTTAACTCTAAGATGATATTTGTACCACCCAGCTTAATGGGATTTGGGGTCCCATGGCAAGTTTTTAAAACTGGATTTCCACATGCAGTAGTATGAAGCAGGACCTCTACATTATCCCTTATATAAAAATTCATTCAAAATGGATTAAAGACCTAAATTTATGACCTGATAGCATCAAATTATTAAAGAACATTGGGGAAACCCTACAAGACATTGGCATAGGCAAAGAGTTATTGGAAAAGACCCCAGAGGTACAGGCAATCAAAGCCAAAATTAACAAATGGGATTACATTGAATTGAGAAGCTTCTGTACTGCAAAAGAAACACTCAGGAAAGTAAAGAGGCAACTGATGGAATGGGAGAAATTATTTGCAGACTATGCAACTGATAAAGGATTAATAACCAGAATATATAAAGAGATATAGAAACTCCACAACAACAAAATAAACAACCCAGTAGAGAAATGGACAAAGGACTTAAACAGACATTTTTCAGAAAAGGAAATCCAAATGGCCAACAGACACAAGATACAATGTTTAGAATCACTAGCCACGGCTGGCGCCGTGGCTCAACAGGCTAATCCTCCGCCTTGCGGCGCCGGCACACCGGGTTCTAGTCCCGGTCGGGGCGCCGGATTCTGTCCTGGTTGCCCCTCTTCCAGGCCAGCTCTCTGCTGTGGCCCAGGAGTGCAGTGGAGGATGGCCCAAGTGCTTGGGCCCTGCACCCCATGGGAGACCAGGAAAAAGCACCTAGCACCTGGCTCCTGCCATAGGATGAGCGTGGTGCGCTGGCTGCAGCGTGCCATCCGCGGCAGCCATTGGAGGGTGAACCAACAGCAAAGGAAAACATTTCTCTCTGTCTCTCTCTCTCACTGTCCACTCTGCCTGTCAAAAAAAAAAAAAAAATCACTAGCCATCAGGGAAATGCGAATCAAAAATTCAATGAGGTTTCATTTCACCCTAATTAGAATAGTTTTCATACAGAAATCAACAAACAACAAATGCTGGGGATGATGTGGGGGAAAAGATACCCTAATCAACTGTTGGTAGGAATGTAAACTGCTAAAACTACTATGGAAGACAATATGGAGATCCCTCAGAAATCTGAATATAGACCTACTATATGACTCAGCCAAGCCACTCAAGGGAAATGAAACGAGCAAATAAAAGAGTTATCTGTACCCCCATGTTTTTTGCAGCTTGATTTACAATAGCGAAGACATGGAATCAATCTAAATGTCTGTCAACTAAAGACTGGATAAAGAAATTATGGGATATGTACTCTATGGAATACTACACAGTGGTAAAAAAAAAAAAGAAAGAAATCTGGTCATTTGCAACAAAATGGATGAATCTGGAAAACATCATACTTATTGAAATAAGCCAGTCCCAAAGGGACAAATACCATATGTTCTCCCTGATCTGTGATAACTAAGAGAGCACCTAAAAGGAAATCTGTAGAAGTGAAATTGAAACTTTGAGAAACAATGACTTGAACAACCTTTGTCTTGACTGTTGCGGAACAGGTTTTTTTTTCCTTCTTCATACTATTTGTTGAACTCCTTACTTAACATAGTTAATCATATGTGTATAAAATCAATTGAAAATAGATCTCAGTAAAGAAATAAGAGTGGGAATAAGAGAGGGAAGAGGAAGTTTGCAACTATAAAGCTGTATAGTTCTGCATACATTCCTACAGACTTATACATCAGACTCTTGAGTAAACCCTCTAGAGGAAGAATCATGGATGAGGCAAAGTCTGGGTAACCAAGGATGAGGACCCAGGACTAGAAATCTAACAGCATAGTTTAGGAGGAAGAGCTTGCTGGGTTAAATATGATCTATTTTTTATTTTATTATTACATTAAATGAGCTACTTGTAAAAAAATATAGTAGTGGGCATTTGACCTAGTAGTTGAGACATTTGTGTCCCATGCCAGAGAGCCTTGTTTGGATTGATATCCAGCTACATTCCTGATTGCAGCTTCCTTGCTAATGTGGACTCTCTGAAGCAGTGGTAATGGCCCAAGTGATTGGGCTCCTCCAGCTGCTGGGACACCTGGACTGAGTTCCTGACTCCTGTTCTCCCACCCCTGATGATTGCTGGCATTTGAGGAGGAAGCCAGCTGAGGGAGATCTCTCTTGCTGTCTCTCTCTCTTTCTGTATCGCAAATAAATACATAAAAAAAATAATGTAGGCAAGGTTAACATGGAAAGTAAGAATAATGCTTTACCCAAAGGTAATCAATAACTGTGGTTAATGATTTCCTTTGTGTGTGTATTTGAAAGATCACTCTGGCTTGAGACATGTGAGGTTGGGAATAATGATGATACACAGCTCAGTGGCAATGTTCCAAGAGCCTGTTAGCTCCTTTAAATAGGCAGTTGGAAACGTGAGGATTAATGAGGTAGATCTGGACTTTTCCCTGCTCTGCTAATGTCATGAGGGTGGAGGGCCAATGAGAGGGAGAAGGAAAAACAGTAAAGTCCTTACCCGAGGCAACACCCAGACTTAGGGGATGGTTGAGTAAAGTAAGGCCGGAGAGACAAAAGCAACTGTTAGTAAGGTGAAAGAAATCAAAGAAACACTCTGTGTTTTCGTGATGTGTAAACTCTGCATCTCTGTGAAGATACAATACACATACAGCTGGCAGCCAGTATTTCCATTGTCAGGAAAACTTACAATTAGCATCTTTTGTGCTGTGTTTTACTAAAGAGCTGTCTGCTGCTTGCTTCTGTTCCGCTAGGCTCTTGCTCTGAGTGTTTGCGTGCTGAACTTTGATCCTTCTGCCTGTCTAGACACAGGCACTGCAAACTCTCCTTATGCTTCAGCTTTCTTTGCAGGTCTACTCCCCCGCCATGGTTGAAAAAAAAAAAAAGTTTCTCCCTTCCCATTATGAGAGGCAAACTGCTAAGACAGGCCTCTATAGCCCAGCTCCTGATACTCATGTCCTTGCATGATTTCCTCTCCTCGCATGTGGGTGGATGTGGACGTGGTGGTTTTGTTGCAGGGATAATGGCAGGACAAGTCTGCAGCTCCAGTCGCTTGGGTCTGTGTCTCCTCCCCAAGAAATGTGGTAGATTTTTCTTTTCACAGGAGTCTTTAAAAATGGCACATCTGTTCTCTGACTTGTGTTGCAGCTCTGTGTGTAATAGCTGTCTCTGTCACAGCCTGTCCTCTCTGTTGTATCCCAGCTGCTTCTCTCTGCTGGGTTGGTCGAGGGGTGTTACAGTCTTCTGGGTTACTGTTTCTTTTCTCTGCCATGTTCTTTGTCTTGTGATCATGAAGGATGAGGCACACAGACAAGGAAGAACAAGCAAATGGTGATGGGAATTTATTGGAAAAAGCAGAGAAAGCTTCCAGCAGTCAAGCAAGGTCCCTGAAGGAGGGAGCCAGTGAAGAACTGTGACTGGGGATTTTTATGTGTTTGTAAAGGAGGAAGTTTGTCTGATTGGTCAAGGCATATGCTAATGAAGCATTCAATGTGATGACTCAAGTAATTGAGTTTCTGCAACTCCTGTGGGAAACCTGGATTTAGTTCCCAGCTCCTGTCTTTAATCCCACCCAGTCTCAGATGTAGTGGTTATTTGGGGAGTGAACCTACAAGTGGGAGATATCTCTCATTGTCTCTCTCTTTTTCTCTTTGTCTCTCTATATCTGCGTCTGTCTTTTAAATAAATAAAAACAATACCTGAATGAATGTCATTTTAAGAAAGATCTGCTGGGGAAATATGAAGGATATAGATAAAATACTGGTTTTAATTTTTTTATTATTTATTTATTCAAGAGACAGAAACAGAGAAAATGAGAGAGAGAGAAAGCAAGCTGCTTTATTCCTCAAATGCCTGCAACATTCAGGACTGAGTTAGGCTGAACGCAGGAGCCAGGAACTCAAACCAAGTCTCCCGTGAGAAGGTGGCAAGAACTCAACTACTTGAACTATCACAGCTGCCTCTTAGGGTCTGTATTAATAGGAAACTGGATCAACAGCCAAGGAGCTGGGACTCAAACCAGGCACTTGGTGTGGGATGCAGGTGTTCCAAGTGGAGACTTTACTGCTGAGTCATATGCCTATTGCAGTAGCTGGAGACTTTGTGGGGAATTTGTGACCCTGTCACTGAAGGCCCTTGGCCAGTTTGAACTCTGGGCTACAAGGACAGTCCCATCCTAAAGTGACTTTCTTAGGACATTTTATTGGTAGAAATGCTAGCAGTTGAACCCAGAGCAGGCTTGTTGTGGAAAGCTAACAGCAAAAAGGCCAGAAAATGGGCCTGGGTAGGGAAAGCGTCCAATTAGCTTCTAGTAAGCTACTGAGGTGCAAAGCTGTCCTCCATTTTGGCATCCCTGGTTGAGGGAAGGGAAGTAGCAATGTAATGGCTGAGGGATCCTGAGAAATCCTCCAGGGGGAAGTCTGGGAGGCAGCAGGCCTTCTTTCTGGATGGGAATAATGATATACTATAGTAGCTAACAAGGAGCTAACAAGGAGCAGCCCAAGATTATATCTGATCTAACTGACTCCCAGGATCAGTCACCCCCACTGCCCTCTCCTGTGGTCCCTTTATCATCGTAAAGGATGGATGGACAATTTCCTGGCTCCTGAATGGTTGATTTGAACAGCTGGGAAGAAGCAGGATAAGACAAAAGTTAACTGTTACCTGCAGACACTACCTGACCCAATCAACTACAAAATCAACAATCAAGTCAACTGCAAGACAACTACAGAGCTACACAAGACAGGTAGTAGCCCTAAAGATCCCACAAACATACCAGTCCATTAGTCATTCTTCTGAGACAAGGGCAGTGCTTTCCCCTCCGCTGAAGGGTCATGTGAAGTCAAGTGAACGTCACAGACTAAACGCAGAGATATTTTTGATTCTGTCACTGCCTACCTCCAGACTTTTGTTTTAGGTGCAATTAGCATCTGCTGTTCTGTGACTGAGTCCTTGCCTTGGCTAAGTACTTTAGTAGCAGTGGTGTGCTGGTGAAGTTTTAACAAATAGCTCTGTAGGGCAATAATCACTGATTTGTAGCATTTACCAGTACCCAAGGTGTAAATAATCCTGATTTCAGCTTGACCTCATGAACACTGAGTTGGGAACAGATGGGCACAATTAGCTGGTAAAAGCCACTTCCAGCATACTGGTGAAGGCATTATGAAAGGTCTTACTGAACCTGATCATCTCTCAGAATTCCAATCCCTGCATATTACTGATGGCTATAGTGGACATTCGCTGCTCTTTGCACAGTACACCTCGACTCTTGAATAAGAAAGCCTCTCTCCCCTAACCTCTAGGGACTGTTCTCTTTTTGGTTTTCCTAGGTGGAACTGAAAATTGAAGGCCATACTTGACCACGGGGATAAAGGACTGATATGTGGCTCAGTGGGTTAGGCTGGTGCCAGCATCCCTTATCAGAGTGCCAGTTCAAGTCGTGGCTGCTTCACTTCTGATCCAGCTCCCTGCCAATGTGTATAGGAAGGTAGTGGAAGCGGGCCCAAGTACTTGGATCCCTGTCACCCACGTGGGAGACCCAGATGGAAGTCCTGACTCCTGGCTTTGGCTTGGGCCAGCCTTGGCCATTGTGGCCACTTGGGTAATGAACAAGGGCATGGAAGATCTCTCTCTCTCTCTCTCTCTCTCTCTCTCTCTCTGTGTGGGTGTGTTTATGTAAATCTGCCTATATAATAAAATACAGTTTTTAAAAAGATCCAAGCTAAGCTAATTAAAGTTTCTTGAGAATTCACACCTTGGAGTAGAGGAGATTGAAGTCAAATCATTATCTAATAATATTAAGTCCCCAAGAGAGGACTTCTGAGGTCCTCAGAGGCATGCTGGCTCCTGCTGTTTGTGAGGTCTGGCTGTTTCTAAGTTCCTTCCATTCTGTGAACTATTAAGTATCTTTTCTGTAAGTGAAATGTCATTGTGAAACTGAGTAAAATGGAAAGAAACTGGTATTCAAAAAATATTCACTTACTTAAAAAGCAGATTTACCGCGAGAGAGGGAGAGACAAAGACATTGTCCATCTACTGGCTCACTCCTCAAATAGCCACAATGGCCAGGGCTGGGCCAAGCCAAAGCCAGAAATCTAGAATTCATTTGGGTCTCCTACATGGGCAAAGGCCCAGGCTTGTGGCCCATTTTCTGCTGCTTTCCCAGGTGCATTAATGGGGAGGCGGGTCAGAAGAAGAGCAGTCAGGGCTCGAGTCAGCACTCTGATGTGGGATGCTGCTATTACAAGCAGAAGCTTAATCCATTGCACCATAACACCGTCCCCAGAAAGTGGTATTTAAAATTCTAGCTAGATACGCTTCCTTGATCCTCACAACCAAAGAGCAGCTTTGGCCAAAAAGGATATCAGCAAGTATCAACTATAAGCTACCAGCAAACCAGAACATTCTATTATTAGGAAAATTATAAAGAGATTAGGAAATTAGGAAAAATTAGCAAAATTAAAAGAGAAAGTTTTTTTCTCTCTCAGATTCAGCATGATTTCATGATTTGTGTTTGTCAGTTCCTGAAATCATCCCATACCTGCAAAAACACTAAGTGTACACTCCCCCAAATGATGTTTGGGATATAATTCTGTCATTTAAACACACTCCCTTTCTTCCTCTGTTACTGCTTATAAGTGAAGAGGGACAGGTGTCCCTCTGTTGCTGGAGGAGATATGTAATCAACTGGCACAAACCAGCCTATTCTAAGCATGGGTTGAGATCAACCTTTGGATTTCACAAGTAATGTGATAGGTAATTCATTTCTTATGGAACAACTATGAATTTTGATTAAGATGACAACATATGTTATCTTAGAATAGCAATAAAATAGACTTCACAACCATTTTGTTGATCCTGTTGGCTGTTGGCAATTATAGCCATGAACTCCATCTTATGATTTAGTTGGGTTTTTCACACATTACTAGTGGTTAGGAACCTTTTTTCTGCCAAGAGCCATTTGGGTATTTATAACATCATTCATGGGCCATATAAAGTGATCAACTTGAAAATTAGCTTGCTACAGATTTATTGACTTTTGAATCCCCACTGTGGTTGCTTTGACAAGGCCACACCAAATGATTTGCAGGCCTTCTATGGCTTGGGGGCTGGACGTTCTCCACTCCTGTATTAGTTTTGTGCTGCTTGCTTGTTGACCATGGGGTAATAGCACACTTCTGTTCCTTCTGTCTTCCTAATATCTCTCTAATTGCTTTTAGAGATGGGAATGGGAGCCCTTTCTAGTTTCTATCTTTAAAGTTATTGTGCAAACCTTGATTTGGCCACTTTTTTCACTATAAAAACTCAAATGTTTAATATGACATAGTAATTATCATGTAAAAAAGGTGGTGGTAAGAGAAACAGTGATGGCAAAGAATTGTGACAAAGTTCTCCCTGTCTCTACTTCACTTTGTTTTGGGATCTGTTTCAGCCTGGAGACCCAGTACAGGCAGTGGTGTCTCCTCTCTGAACACCCTCAATGTCTAGGCTGGAGAAGTAGTCATCAGTCTACTCCTGGGCAAAGGGCTGTTCTTGTTTTTCCCCCATTGGCTTAGCCCTTGCCGTTCACATGGCAGGAGATGCTTCTCATCGACACATGACAGGGATTCTGGCACTTCTCTCAGCTGTATGGCTCCTGCCAAAGCAGAGAAGTCCACCCACGCCACTCCCGCCCTGCACGAGAGAGTGGGTTCCTGGTCCAGTGGGTAGACCACCATTGCTCATGACTGACAGCTGCAGTGATTTGTGTTGGCCCTGGTGCACCTGTGGACCATTCTTGCTGTAGGTGCTTGCTCCAGTGCTTCCCCAAATAAGTCTCTTCTCTTTCTATCAGTTGTTTCACCCAAGAGTAACAAAGGGAAGGACTCTGTCTTATCAGAGAAATCCATTTTTTTATAGTTGTCAAACACATGAATTTTACCGCCATGGTTCTAGCTTAAGCATGACTCTGTCTACTCCTTCGCCAGCAAACACACAATGAATGAGAGAAGGAGAAGAAAAGACAGAGAAAAAACTGATACTTTGGGCTGGCACTCTGTTATAGTAGGTTAAGCCTCCGCCTGTGGCTCCTGCATTCCATCTGGGCAGCAGTTTGAGGCCTGGAGGCTCCACTCCTGGTCCAGCTTCCTACTGATAGCCTTCGAAAGCAGCAAGAGATGGCCCAAGTGCTTGAGCCCCTGCACCTGTGTGGGAGACCCAGAAGAAGCTCCTGACTCCTGGCTTCGCATCGGCCCAGTTCCGGGCATTGCAGCCATTTGAGGAGTGAGCCAGTGGATGGAAGACCTCTCTCTCTCTGTCTCTGCCTCTCTCTTCTGTAACTCTGTCTCTCAAATAAATAAATAAATATTGAGGGAAAAAAAATCATCTGCTTATTGTGTTTCTTATCTAAGTAAATGGTACCACTTTCTATAAAAGTTGTGCCAGCCAGAAATTCAGAGCAATTCGTATTTGTACTTAATCATTTACCTTGTCTCTTGGAGGTAACCTCACTGCCAAGTCGTCTTTCAAAGCCATCTACTCTTTGGTATATCCTCTACCACCCTACTAGACAAGTACTGAACTACCTCAAGAGACTTACATCTTCTCTGGTATAGCTCTAATTCATTGTCCACATTGCAACTAGTAGCCTTTGTAATTCTGGTCAGATCACTCTTCTCTTTACAATCCTTTAATTGTCTCCTATTGTTCTTAGAATAAAGGGGAAGGTAAGACTTATAAATATGGTTAGGCTCATCCCTAACATCTACCAGGCTAAAACAAAAACACAAATGGAAGCCCACAACCTAATTTCTATGTATTTAGAAATTATAAAACAAGATGATGAACAGATTTTTTAAAAAAGATTTATTTGTTTATTTGGAAGTCAGAGTGAGAGAGAGAGAGAGCACACTTCCATCCACTGGTTCACTCCCCAAATAGCTGCAATGGGTGCAGGGGCCTGTGCACTTGGGCCATCCTCCCTCCATTGCTTTCCCAGGCAACTTAGCCGGGAGCTAGACCAGAAGTGGAGCTTCTGGGAACTGGTGCCCATATGGGATGCCAACATTGCAGGCAGTGGCTCTACTCACTACACCACAACACCAGCCCCAATGAACAGATTTTAAAGTATGCAATATCCTCTTATTTTGAAAAATGTATCTTTATGACTCTCCAAAAGACCAGTTTGCATTTAGTATCCCCAGATATGAAGTGTCAGGCCCAGGGAACGCTGAGCACAAACCCTGGACCTCACCGTGTTTCTTCTTACTCCAGGTTTCACCCAGCATCACAGGGGCTTCCCATGCACGTATGTGGTCACCCAAGTCGGCATGGTCCACATCTCTGATAAACAGCTGCTCTTTGCACATGTTGGGGCCCAGAAGAGTGCACTAGGTCCTCACTCAGGAGGACAGGCCATGGGAGGCGCTTGCAGAGACCCTTTGAAGCAAGCACAGGGATATTTGGGATGGGGATTTCAGGGCAAAATGTGTTCTAGGAAGGGGAGTGGTGCAGGCTTCAGGCAGGCGTGTCTCCTAGACTGTGACTCCCTCACTTCACTGGAAGGGTATGGCAGGAGAAGGGCCAGGCGCACGCAGGGCTGCTTCACACACTCTTCTATGGCATTCTGCCTTCTATGTAAACTGGTCTTCTTGTGGTTCCCTTAGTGCTCCATGTTCCTTTTTGGCGAGGGAGCCTCTGTAATATGTAGTTGCTCCCTCCTTGGCAATCTATCTCCCGCAGGTATCAGCCAAAGCATTGTTTCTTTCAAGTTATATCTCTGACAATCATCACATAGCCAGTTGTCTCCATTATGTAGCATCATAGAATCCTGTACTTTTTCATAGCACTTACAAAAGTTATTAATACTTATATAAATAATCATTTATTTTCTAAGTAGTTATTACAGAATTAGCTCTTTAATGCTTTTCACCTCTGCTATAGTGTAAATCTCTAAGAGGGCAGATACTGTGTCCATCTTACTCATCATTGTCTCTGTAACACTCAACATGGTGCTTTAGGTATAATAGGGAGGGAATTTGTGTGGAAAAAAAAAGGAAGTGGGTAAAAGGAAGATTGTATTTCTTGATACCAATATGTGAACAAATTTGTTCTGGAATTATACATAAAAATTCTGTAAAGAGAGTCCCTCTGGGAAAGGATCAGAGGGTTTAGAATGTGTAGATGGCTGTATCCCCTGTGTGTATCCTTTTGCAATATAATTGCTTTTTGAAACTGTGTATAGAGGCAGGCATTGTGGCACAGCAGTTAAGCTTCCTCTTGGGATATCCCATGCAGTCCCATCTCTACCTTTTGGTCCAAATTCCTGCTAATGAGCCTGGGAGTTAGCAGATGATGGCTCAAATACGTGAGTCCTGTCATCCACATGGGAGACCCTGATGACATTCCTGGCTCTTGGCTTCAACCTATCCAGTCCCAGCTGTTGTGGGAATTTGAACTAGAAGATAGAAAATCTCTCTTTCTCTCTCTCTTTCTCTGTCACTCTACCTTTCTAATACATAAAAATGAATAAACATTTTCCAAATGTAATAAAACCATGCATGTATATATATATATATATAGATAGATAGATAGATTTTTTTTTTTGACAGGCAGAGTGGACAGTGAGAGAGAGAGAGAGAGAGAGAGAGAAAGGTCTTCCTTTTTGCCATTGGTTCACCCTCCAATGGCCGCCGTGGTCGGCGCACTGCGGCCGGCGCACCGCACTCATCCGATGGCAGGAGCCAGGTGCTTCTCCTGGTCTCCCATGGGGTGCAGGGCCCAAGCACTTGGGCCATCCTCCACTGCACTCCCGGGCCACAGCAGAGAGCTGGCCTGGAAGAGGGGCAACCGGGACAGAATCCGGCGCCCCAACCGCGACTAGAACCCGGAGTGCCAGCACCGCAAGGAAGAGGATTAGCCTGTTGAGCCACGGCGCCGGCCAGATTTTTTTAATTATAAAAGATTAGAATGCTAATATTCAGAAATGTCTACTGTTGACATTTTGTTATTATAATTTCTATCACTCTTTTCCTTTGTGTGGGTATCTAAGGAGACATAAAAAGGACACTTTTGTCATCATATCAGCCATTTAGTCATATTGGAAATTTAGTCATACTGGAAATTTAGTCATATTGATGCACAATTTTTACATTAACTGAAAAAAATTAGTTTCTTCTGAAGATTTTAAAAAATTAATTGTTTTATTTGAAAGGCAGAGTGACATAGAGAGAGGAAAAGACAGTGAGAGCAAGAACAAGAGCAGTGTTCCTTCCACTGGTTCAATCCCCAAATGCCCACAATAGGCAGGCCTGGACCATGTCACACCAGTACCAGGAACCCCATCCAGGTCTCCCACATGGGTGGAAGGGATGTAAATACTTAGGCCATCATCTGCTGACTCCCAGGTGCATTAGTAGGACATTGGATCAATAGCAGAGATGAAGCTCAATCCCAGGCACTCCAGTATGGACTGTGAGTGTTTTAAGGGGTGGCTTAACCTGCCACGCCATAACACCCACCCTTAAATATTTTTAAGATTAGAAGACAAAAAAAGTGGGTTAAAGCCCCGGTCTGCATCACAGGCATCCCATATGGGCCGTTTCGAGTTCTGGCTGCTCCACTTCCTATCCAGCTCCCTGCTAATGCACCTGGGAAAGCAGCAGAGGGTGGCCCAAGTGCTTGGGCCCCTGCACCCACATGGGAGACCTAGAAGAAGCTCCTGGCTCCTGGCTTTGGATCAGCTCAGTTCCACCCATTTGGTGAGTGAACTAGCAGATGGAAGACCTCTCTCTCTCTCTCTCTCTCTCTCTCTCTCTCTCTCTTTCCCTCCCTCCATCTCTGTAACTCTTTCAAATAAGTAAAAATAAAAATAAATCTTAAAAATAAAGGAAAACACAAAAGAGGTCAGAAGGAGCCAAATCATGACTGTAACATAGACATCTAACGATTTCCCATTGAAACTATCACAAAATCACCTTTGTTTGATGAGAAAAAGGAGCAGAAACATTGCTATGAAATTTTCCCAGATGTTTTTCTGCTAAACTTTTGCCTTTCTCAAAACACTCTCCTATAGACAGATATTATTGCTATTTGGCCCCAAGAAAGTCAAAAGCAAAATGCCATGACCACCTCCCAAAACTGCCATCATGGTCTTTGCTCTTGACCTCTATGATTTCTTTTGACTGGACCACTCTACCTCTTGGTAGCCATTGGTTTGATTGTGCTTTGTCTTCAGAATCGTACTGGTAAAATCATGTCTCATAGCCTGTTACAGTCGTTCTCATCCCACTTGTCAAAAATTTCTATTGAAAGGTCTGTGCCTCTCTGTCACTAATCTGGGCACAACAGTTTTGGCTCCCAATGAGTAGAAAACTTGCTCCACTTTAATTTTTCATCCAGAATTGTGCAAATTAAACCAACTGAGTTGTTCATGGTGTTGAATATTGTTTCTGCTGTCAATAAACATCATCTTCAATTAGGGTATGAACAAGAATGGCTATAAAATTGTATACATAAATGTGAATGTGTATGCACAATTTATGTTACTCCTTTTAAAATATTTATTTAAGACAGTAAGACAGAGAGAGAGAGAGAGAGAGAGAGTAAGCATACTCCCAACTGCTGGTTCACTCCCCAAGTGCACACAATGATCCAGATCTCCCAACTACTTGAGCCATCACCTGTTGCTTCCCAGAGTGTGCATTAGTAGCAAACTGGAATTAAGAATGGAACTGGATGGAACCAGGAACTTCAATATGGGCTGCAGGCGTTCCAACCACTGGTTTACCTATGTGCCAAATGCCTGTCCCATGTCATTTATTTACTTTTCTACCTTTTGATTAATAGAAGAAGTAGAAGTACTATATATGTGTATATATATTCAATTCTATTCATTTATGTAATTCTATTTTAAATTATTTTCCTAGGATAAATTTTTCAAAATATAATCACTGGGAATTAAAGGCCTTTATGTAAGGTTAAATTATTTTCCAGAATATTTATACTAATTAACTAGTTCCAGCTGTGTAACAGATTGTTTGTTTACCATAAAGTAGACTTTCCATAATAAAAATAGCTTTATTGTACATTTTGATTCTAAATAATAAATATAAATATATAAATTAGGAAATATAGGAAAATTATGAAAAGAAAAATAAACATCACTATCTAGATATAGTGAGTTTATAACAGTAAGGTAAATCACAAGATTTTTCCTTGTGTATATTAATCTAATTTTTAAAAATTTATTTATGAACTTGAAAATCAAAGTTACAGAGGGAGAGAGACAGACAGAGACGGAAACAGAAAGAGAAAGTTCTTCCATCCACTAGTTCACTCCCAGACGACTGCAAAAGCCAGGACTGGGTTGGGTTGAATCCAGGATCCAGGAGCTACTTCCCTGGATGGATGCAAGGGTCCAAGCACTTGGGCCATCTTTCACTGCTTTTCCATGCCATCAGCAGGGAGGGAGCTGGTTTGGAAGTGGAACAACTGGGATACAAGCCATTGCCCATATGGGATGTCAGCATTGCAGGCAGTGGCTTTACCAGCTATACAACACCTGCCCTAATCTAATGTTTTAAAAAATGTATCTTGGGCTGGTGCCGCGGCTCAACAGGCTAATCCTCCGCCTTGCGGCACCAGCACACCTGGTTCTAGTCCCAGTCAGGGCACCGGATTCTGTCCCCGTTGCCCCTCTTCCAGGCCAGCTCTCTGCTGTGGCCCGGGAGTGCAGTGGAGGATGGCCCAAGTACTTGGGCCCTGCACCCCATGGGAGACCAGGAGAAGCACCTGGCTCCTGCCATCTGATGAGTGCAGTGCACCGGCCACAATGCGCCAGCCATAGCGGCCACTTGGGGGATGAACCAATGGCAAAAAGAAGACCTTTCTCTCTGTCTCTCTCTTTCTCACTGTCTAACTCTGCCTGTCAAAAAAATAAAAAATAAATAAAAACTTAATGTATCTTGAATTACTTTTCAAACCAAAAGATATTATGAAAGCATTGTGTTTTTTAAAAAATGTTTATTTATTTAATTTATTTGAAATGCAGACGGATGGAGATCTCCCATCCTCTGATTCAATCTCCAAATGCCTGCAACAGCCAGGGGTAGGCCAGACCAAAGCCAGGAGCCGGAAACTCTATCTGGATTTGCCATGTGGGTGGCAGCGACCCAAGAACCTGAGTCATCATCTGCTGCATTTCAGGTGTATGGCAGGAGCCTGGAATCAGGAGCGGATCTGGGACTGGAACCCAAGCTGTCCTAACTTGTTCACCAAATGCCAGTCTCTACTGTATCTTTTACTAGGTATAGTAATCTCTTATAATATTATAGCTTTCTTATATCATTATAGGACTGGGGTCACCAGAAAACAGACGTTAAGATGAAGTTTAGCAGTCAGGATATTTATTAAAGAGTGTCCTCGGTATCAATGTCTGAGGAAGAGAGGGCAAAGAGGCAGAATAGAACACAGGGAGAAGGCAAGCAGAGATGCAAGCCCAGTGAGAACCTCAGCTGACCTCAGGAATCCTGGATCTGGAATGATCCCTTAGAGATGTCACAAGCCTTTCTACCCTGGCATTGATTAGTGGACATGGGCCAAGCCTCTCTGCAGTTGAGACAGTCCTTGAAGGAACTAATAGCATTCCCAGAAGTTGCAACAAAAACTTCATTGAAAGGGGGTCTGGGCAGCTTATCAGAGTGTTCACAAGGGTCTTATTCTTTTCAGATCCATTTCTTCATAGATGTTCTAGGAACAGCAACTAATATATGATTAGTGTAGGCCTCTTTATTTTCTCTAGAAACTAAAAAAATAAAGTTAAAGAACAAACTATAATCTCTGTCATTGCAACTCAGACTAGATGTTCATGGTTTGTTTTTTTTTTTTTTGGGGGGGGGGCTGTCGCTGTGGCTCACTTGGGTAATCTTCCACCTGCGGCACCAGCATCCCATATGGGCACTGGGTTCTAGTCCCAGTTGCCCCTCTTCCAGTCCAGCTCTCTGCTGTGGCCTGAGAGGGCAGTGGGGGATGGCCCAAGTGCTTGGGCTCCTGCACCCACATGGGAGACCAGGAGGAAGCACCTGGCTCCTGGCTTCAGATTGGCACAGCACCAGCCGTAGTGGCCATTTGGGGAGTGAACCAGTGGAAGGAAGACCTTTCTCTCTGTCTCTCTCTCTCTCTCTCTCACTGTCTATATTTCTACCTGTCAAATAAAAAAAAAGAATTCTTTTTTTTTAAAGATTTATTTATTTACTTGAAAATCAGTTATACGGGGGGTGGGGGGGGGTGGTGTTCCATCCAGTGGTTCACTCTCCAATTGGCTGCAATGGCTGGAACTGCACCGATCTGAATCTGGGAGCCTGGTGCTTCCTCTGGGTCTTCCCATGCAGGTGCAGGAGCCCAAGGACTTGGGCCATCTTCCACTACTTTCCCAGGCCATAGCAGAGAGCTGAATCAGAAGTGGAGCAGCTGGGTCTCAAACTGGTGCCCAACTGCAGGTTGTGGCTTTACCCAGTACACCACAGTGCCAGCCCCACTGATGGTATTCTTTATCCATTTTAGATTCCCCAAACCCTCAGCTATTATTTCTGTAGTTCAAGTGACTTACTGTTGCTCTGGATTCGTTCTGAGAAGAGGAGCGCATTGGGGGCAAGAGGCACAGAGTCACCACACAGACCCGGGGAGTCGGGTGAAAGCAGGCCTGAGGCAAGCAGCCCGCAGACTCATTTACTTCAGTTGGTACAGCAGCTTATATAGCTGAGGCAGCCAATCCGGTCAAAGGGTGGTTTATGCCCTAACCAATCACAGCCTGTTGCCAGGCAGGCTCCATTGCCAGGTGGTTTCCCAGGGGGTTTCAGAAGCCATTCCTGGCTTGCCAGTGGCCATCTTGATATTGCCTTCTCATTCTACCACCGCTTACCTGGTGGCTTGACCCAGACTCTCATTCCTTTTTAAAAAAAGATTTATTTTGCTTGGCGCTGTGGCATAGTAAGTAAACATCCACCTGTGGTGCTGGCATCTCCTTTGGGCACTGGTTCATATTCTGGCTGCTCCTCTTCTGACCCAGGTCTCTGCTTATGGCCTGGAAAAGCAGTGAAAGATGGGCCAGGTATTTGGGCCCCTGCAGCCACATGGGAGACCCGGAAGAAGCTCCTGGCTCCTGGCTTTGGATCGGCCCAGTTCTGGCTGTTGCAGCCATTTGGGCAGTGAACCATAGACCTTTCTGTCTCTCCTTCTCTCTTCCTCTCTCTGTCACTCTGCCTCTCAAATAAACAAATAAAGTCTTTAAAAATTATTTTATTTATATGGAAGGTGGAGTGACAGAAAGAGGCAGAGACAGAGAGAAAGAGATCTTCCATCCATTACTTAAGCCCCCAAATAACTTCAATGGCTGGGGCTGGGCCAGGCTGAAGCAAGGAGCCTAGAACATCATCCAGGTCTCCTGCTTGGTTGGCAGGGGCCCAAGTTGGGCCATCTTCTGCTGCTTTCAAAGGTACATTAGCAAGAAGTTGGATTGGAATTGGAGCAGCTGGAACTCAGACTGGCATTCTGATATGGGATCTAAGCATTGCAGGCGGTGACTTAATATGCTGTGCCACAACACTGGCCCACAGACTTTCATCCTTGAAAGGTATAACGCCAGTCATTGGGCCCTTCTAAAATGGGGTTGCTATACTTGTTTACTTGTTTGAAATTGGATGAGTGTTGATTACCCGAATGTAAAACATATTTCATGTTTCTGTCATATAAAGTTTTCCTGATGCCAGAATGATGATTTTTCTTTTTTCCCGATGGTCCCTGGACAGAAAGAACACAAGGAGCCCAGGTTGGCCACCATAGCTTGTAGCTCAGGAGGAGTGATGCTGTATCCTCTGGCAAAATTGTGTTCTCCTTCCCTTTGGGAACTTGTACCATCAATCCTGTAGCCTTTAGAGTTGAGAGACAATTCTCTGTGGTTCTCTTGCATATCTATACAACTGGAGAGCAGAAACACTAACAGCTTTTATTCTAAATTATTTTTTAAAAGATTTCTTTATTTAGTTATTTGAAAGTCAGAGTTACACACAGAGAGAAGGAGAAGCAGAGAGACAGAGAGAGAGAGAGAGAGAGAGAGAGAGAGAGAGAGAGAGAAAGGTCTTCCATCCACTGGTTCACTTCCCAAATGACTGCAATGGCTGGAGCTGAGCTGATCTGAAGCCAGGAGCCATGAGCTTCTTCTGAGTCTCCTACGTGGCTGCAGGAGCCCAAGTACTTGGACCATCCTTTGCTGCCTTTCCCAGGTGCATCAGCAGGGAGCTGGATTGGAAGTGGAACAGCCAGGACTTGAACCAGCCACAGCACCAGCCCCTGAAGGCCTCTTTTATCATTAGCTCTTGTCTGTAGAAAGTCATCGCTGAATGTCTAATGTCCCTAACAACAGTGCATTTCTTTTTCTTTTTTTTTATATTTATTGATTTGAAAGTTAGAGTTACAGTGACAGAGAGAGAGAGACAGAAAGGGAGGGAAAGAGAAAGGAGAGAAATCTTCCATCTACTGGTTCACCATCCAAATGGCCACAACTACCAAAGGGCTGCTCTTTTGGTTCTCCTTTGTGGGTACAGGGTCCCAAGGAATTAGGACATATTCCACTATTTTCCCAGGCACATTAGTAGGAAGCTGGATTGGCAGTGGAGCAGCCAGGACTCAAACTGTTGCCCATGTGGGATGCCAGCACCACAGCCGGAGGCTTAACCTATTACACCAGAGCACCGGCCCCATAACAGTGCATTTCTAATGGCTTTGAAATGTGCTATATCCTCCTGATTTTTTTGAAATGTTTATTTATTTTACTTGTGAGTCACAATTACACAGAGAGAGGAGAGGCAGAGAGAGAGGGAGAGAGAGAGAGAGAGAGAGAGAGGTCTTCCATCTGCAGGTTCACTCCCCAGATGGCTTCAACGGCTGGAGCTACACTGATCCGAAGCCAAGAGTCAGGCGCCTCCTCCAGGTCTCCCACATGGGTGCAGGAGCCCAAGGACTTGGGCCATCCTCCACTGCTTTCCCAGGCTATAGCAGAGAGCTGGATCAGAAATGGAGTAGTCATGACTTGAACCGGCACCCATATGGGATTCTGGCGCTGCAGGCGATGGCTATACCTTCTATGCCACAGCACCAGTCATCTCCTGATTGTTTACAAACTAATCATCTGCTGGATTTTTCCATCTTATATGGTACATGCTTTCCAGAGTAACCAACTTTCTTTTAATATATAGATAGATAGATACAGATATAGATATATAGATAAAGAAAGATAGATAGACAGTCAAACAGACAGATACTTAAAAAGGAGTGACACAGAGAAAGATCTTCCATCCACTGGTTCATTCCCCAAGTGACCACAATCAAAGGTACTGGGCCAGGCCAAAATCAAGAGCTTGGAACTCTATCAAAGTCTATCACATGGGTGGCAGGGACCCAAACACTTGGAGCATCTTCCACTTGCTTTCCTAGGCACATTAGCAGGAAGCTGATTGGGAAGCAGAGCAGCCGACACTCAAACTAACACTCCAATACAGGAGACTGGCATCACAAGCATCCACTTGAAGTGTGGCACAAAGCCAGGCTCTAACCTACTTTCTGATCCCTTAACTTCATTCTGTCATGTCAGATTGTCTGTCAGGGCAATCATGGCATTCCAGTTTCACTTAGTATGGACCATCACTTTTACCATGCTTCATGAAACCATCTTAGCAGCAAATTCACACTAGTTCCTGGGGTTCTTGTTTGATTTTAAATCCTGAGTACTAGAAGAGAGCTTCCAAATCTAGTTTTCTCTTATCCATCCTATGTCCTCTTTGTCTTCCTTAAGCTCCCTTAACATTTAATGTCACTAGTCTCCCAGTTCATGCTGACCAAGTATCAAGGATCCATTAGAATCTAGTTCCTTTTCTCCATGATCATATATAGCACATTGAATTTTTAAAAAATATTTGTTTATTTATTTGAAAGAGTTACAGAGAGAAGAGAAAGAAAGAGAGAGAGAGAGACAGAGAGAGAGAGAGACAGAGAGAGAGAGAGACAGAGAGAGAGGTCTTCCATCTGCTTGTTCACTCCTCAATGGACTGCCATGGCCACAGCTGAGCCAATCTGAATCCAGAGCCAGGAGTTTCTAGGTTTCCCATATGGGTGCAGATGCTCAAAGACTTGGCCCACCATCTGTTGCTTTCCCAGGTGTATTAGCAGAGAGCTGGATCGGAAGTGGAGCAGCAGGGACTCAAACCAGTGCCCATATGGGATGGCGGCACTGCAGGTGGTGGCTTTACCTGCTACACCACAGTACTGGCCCCAGCACACTGAATTTTAACACTAGGTAAGGTTGATTGTGCAGGAGAATATGGGAGTAAACCTTGGGTGTGTGGGGGAACACTTGCTGCTTGATGGGGAGAGGTCTCTGCATTATTTCTGAGCAATTAAAGGGGTGGGGCACTTCTAGGATGCCATCATTTAAAGTGTCAAGACCCATTTTTTTTTAAATTTAAAAAAAATTTTTTTTATTTTTTTTTGACAGGCAGAGTGGACAGTGAGAGAGAGAGACAGAGAGAAAGGTCTTCCTTTGCCGTTGGTTCACCCTCCAATGGCTGCCGCGGTCGGTGCACTGTGGCCGGTACACCGCGCTGATCCGATGGCAGGAGCCAGGTGCTAGGTGCTTATCCTGGTCTCCCATGGGGTGCAGGGCCCAAGCACTTGGGCCATCCTCCACTGCACTCCTGGGCCACAGCAGAGGGCTGGCCTGGAAGAGGGGCAACCGGGACAGAATCCGGTGCCCCGACTGGGACTAGAACTCGGTGTGCCGGCGCCGCAAGGCGGAGGATTAGCCTGTTGAGCCACGGTGCCGGCTAGACCCATTTTTTCCAACTTGTGTCCTGATGAGGGGTTAATATAATGATCTTGCATGGAAGTTTAATCTTCATTGGAATTTAACTACTCTGACAGAATTTACTTATTTATTTGAAAGGGAGAGGTGTGAGGGGAGAGAGAGAGAGAGAGAGAGAAAACACTCTCATCTGCACTTAGCCTGCAGTTGACTGGTAACTTTAACTGAGCTACAGATAAAACACAGGGTCTCTTGATTGTGAGTAAGGCAGCTGAGTAGAAGAGGATTAGGAGGAGTGGATGGAGAGTTAATTATGGAGAGTTGTGATACTGTCTGAAATTGAAATATTATCTAGGGTTTTACATTGCATTTTTCAAAGTTCCAAATAAAACCAAGAAAACAGCTAAAGTTAGTTTAACTAACAGATAGCGGACCCTAGGTTTTAGCATAATCCTAATCTTTCATATCAGGGAGTTATTAAATATTATCTAAACTTAATAGGAGTATATTTAGAAACATTGAAATAACCCCAAATAAACAAGTAAATATAAAAGAAGTTGTCTCTGGGGAGTGGCCATGGTGGTGGAAACAGGATGACAATTGTTGCTTTTTATTATAAATTCTGTTGTGCTTTTTGACTTGTTGTGATTTAATTTGTGCTATAGTTTGAATATTTGTTCTCTTGAACTCAGCATTATAGTCCCCAAAGTCTTATTGTCAATGGTACTAATTATCCAATGATGGTGTTTGGAAGTGGGGTCTTTGGGAAGTAATTAGATTGCATTAGGATGCTTGGAGGAGCCCCCATAATATATTAAGAGATGATGCAGACAAGGACAAGCATGTTCCCTGTGTGGTGCCGTGTGATATTTGTGCCATCTTGGGACTCTGCCACCAAGAAGACCATCACCAGCAGCTGAACCAATGGGGCCTGCTCAGTTTTGGACTATGAACATTGTGAGTCAAAATAACTCTTCTCTTTGTAAAATAGCTTGTCTCAGATATTTCATTACAGTATTATAAAGCTGACTAATACAATTTGTTCCCTTTTTATTTGTTGTAATGTGTGGATTTCATTCACTGAAATCTAGAAACTGGTTCCTCTAGGGAAACAATGTTTTTATACATCTACCATGGCAAAGATAACTCCCCAAAGGAGGTTAGGCCTCATCTTGACCTTTTGAAGTAATGAGATAGAAATTCCAAGGACACCAAGAAACTTGGAATACACAAGTGGTTGTTCGGCTGATATTTATCTCTACCATAAATGATATTTAAAATTTCCTACCCACAATAGTTCTAGTCTTTTGCCTATGAGATTTCTTGTTTTAATTATCTGAGTAGTTCTGGTCCTCTACTTTTTTGGGATAGAGTTTTGCCTGCAACCAGATTATTGATTTTGAAAGGTAAGACATCTGGATCCTTCTTATCACCAACATTGGGGTAGATTTGATTACTCATATTTTAAAGATATATTTATTTTATTTAAAAGGCAGAGTTACATAAAGAGAGAGAGAGAGAGAGAGAGAGAGAGATCTTCCATCCGCTGGTTCACTCTCCAAATGGCCAGACTGGGCCAGACTGAAGCCAGGAGCCAGGAGCTTCTTCTGGGTCTCCTGCATGGGCCATCTTCCACTGCTTTGCCCAGGCAGCCGGGAATTGAGCCGTGGCCCATATGGGATACTGCCAATGCAGACGTCTGCTTAACCAGCTGCCCCACAGCGTCAGCCCCAGACATTGTTTTAGGAATGGAGAAATCATGGTTTAATCCAGTAGATAGGACACATGGCATATTACTGCCACCAATTGGCAGCACACCTTAATTGCAAGATTAGAAAGGAAGGGAAGGGGCTGGTGCTGTGGCAAAGCCAGTGAAGCTGCCACCTGCAGTGCCAGCATCCCATATGGCTCCTGTTCGAGTCCTGGCTGCTCCACTTCCTGTCCAGCTCTCTGCTATGGGCTGGGAAAACAGTAGAAGATGGCCCAAGTCCTTGGGCACCTGCACCCATGTGGGAGACCTGGACGAAGCTCCTGGTTCCTGGCTTAGGATCAGTGAAGCTCCAGCTGTTGTGGCCAATTGGGGAATGAACCAGCAGATGGAAGACCTCTCTCTCTCTCTATGTCTCTCATTCTCTGTGTAACTCTGACTTTCAAGTAAATAAATAAATCTTAAAAAAAAAAAAAAAGGAAGGGGAAACCCTTTGTGGTTTTTGTAAAGGTCTAATAGTGTTAGCAACAGCAAGTGTCCTGTAAAGCAAGTAAAGAATGCAAGAGAAGAACATGTCATTTTGAGGAAACTAAAATAAGCATAGGTCATGATCCCAAAAAACAGAAGATCTGTGGAGGTGGCAAACGTGAAGGGTTGAACACAAGACTAGAGAGTTCTCTTTGGGCTGAAAAGTCCAGTAGCTGTATCGGGAATTAAAACTGCAAAGGAGGAGGGGAGGGGAAGAGTAATGAACCAAATGTTACTTTAAAAATGCTTTTCTGTGAAAAGAAAATCACGATTAGCAGTATCAAGACAGAAGTTGACTATCTCTTACTTTAAGTAGAACTAATAACATTAACAGAATAACTGAAATCTTTCGTGATCCATAATTATCTAGAGAGAAAAAAGTAAGTTCAGACAGTTTTTAAAAGGAATTTTGCTATATGTATAGTCTCTTTGTGTTATAAGGCAAAAGTTCTTCCTGTTATTGGTTAATAAATGTTAATTATAGTTAATACATTTTCAGACCCATTATGATTTAATGTATTTGCAAGGAAAGCAGAAAGGAATCCAAAACTCTGGGAAAAGCAACATTATATAAAAAATCTTTAAAAACAATAACATTCATGCATACTATAAAAGGTGGAATGCAGTTTTTCTATTCATAGTATTAAATTTATACTTTGGACCACATTGGTTAAGAGGTTGAATTGAAATAAAGATCTTATTGGCATTTGTCTGAAGAAGTATATCTTTTTGATATTTCAGTCATATCATACCTGAAGCTACTAATGAAAATTGTGCTATTTGAAAATCTTTGCCAAGAGATTTTGAATCTTAAGAATTTCATAAAAACAGAGGCTCCTCAGAAATGGGTAATTCATTGTAACAAAGTCAGTATGTTATGAGACTTTTATTACTATATGTTACCAGGTAGCTAAAGAAGGGATAAATCTGTCCTTTGCTTACATATACTTTTAAAATAATTTTTAAAGGTTTATTATTTATTTGAAAGAGCTAAACAGAGAGAGAAGGAAAGGCAGAGAAAGAAAGAGAGAGAGAGAGAGAGAGAGAGAGAGGTCTTCTATCTGCAGGTTCACTCCCCAATTGGCGCCGATCCGAAGCCAGGAGCCAGAAGCTTCCACTGGGCCTCCTACACGGGTACAGTGGCCCAAGGACTTGGGCCATCTTCTACTGCTTTCCCAGGCCATAGCAGAGAGCTGGCTCGGAAGTGGAGCAGCTGGGACTTGAACCGGTGTCCATATGGATACTGGCACTGCAGGCAGCGGCTTTACCTGCTATACCACAGCGCCGGCCCCTTACATACATTTTTGATCCGACCAGGCCAGCTAGTGTGTTGAATATGTGACAATTAGAAATTGGAAAATCAAGGCACATCTTGAATGTCGCTATGTATTTTAGATATTTAATAAGCCGTAGGAAACACAGAACACTTTTGTGTAGCTATGCAATGTTGCATTTTTTAAAGGGAGGTGAATGAAGTACAAGGATTGCTTAGAAAGTCATTACAATTGCTTTGATGTAAGGCAACAGGAGGAGATAGGGAAAGACTTGACGGAGGACAGCAGCAGAAGAAAAAGCGAGGGATTCAAATGAGGATATGATGAGACTCAGGCTTTTCTGAAAGAATGAAGTCTGGCCCTATATTGTAGGGGTCTATATGATTATAAATACCAGCCTAATTATTGAGTATGAGGGTAAAAGAAAGTTTTAGATTTTTTCTTTTTAAAAAAAAGATTGATTTATTTGAAAGGCACAGTTACGGGGAGAGAGAGAGAGAGGAGTGATAAAGAGAGATCTTCTGTCTGCTGGTTCACTCCCTAATGACCAAAATGGCCAAGGCTGGGCCAGGCTGAAGCCAGGAGCTTCCAGGTCTCCCACAATGGGTGCAAGGGCCCAAGCACTTGAGTCATCAGCTGCTGCTTTCCCAGGTGCATTAGCAGGGAGCTGGATTAAAAATCGAGCAGCTGGAACTTGAACTGGCACCCATATGGGACGCTGGCATTGCAGACAGCAGCTTAACCCGTTATGCCACAATGCCAACCCTGAATTTTAGATTTCTATAAATTCAGAAAGTTGACTACCCATTCCCTGGATATTAAACAAAGAGCTAAAATGTTTTCAGGGAGACAAAAACAAAATAACATTATCAATGACATTTCTATATAAATGTTAAATAGTTTGATACTTATAATGACCCTGAGATAGGTACTGTTATTACTTCCATCTTACAGTTGAGACACAAAGAGATCTTTGCAAGGCCACAGCTTTGCAAAGCATTCAATTTCATAGTTCATTTTCTTAATCATTATGCTATGCTAAAATTACAATGCTTTAAAGAGAAATCAGGAAATTCAAGTAAGAGAGATGAATTCTCTTATAATTATTTATTTAAAAGGCAAAGGGACAGAGGTTGAGAGAGATCTTCTATTTGCTGGTTCACTCCCCAAATGTCTGCAACAGCTGGGTCTGGGCCAGGCCCAAGCCAAGAGCCAAGAACTCAAAGTCGGTCTCCCATGTGGGTGGCAGGAACCCACATTAGCAGGAAGCTGGAGCAGCAACAGAGACTTGAGCACAGTGTATCTGAGCTGTTCTCAGTGGCATTTGAACCATTGTGTCAGATGCCCACCCCTGAATTATTTTAAATACTGAGTTTAAGCTGAAGCTTCATGGAAGAAGCTGAACATGAGGAACCTTAGTTACGGAAGGTATCTGCGACAGAAATTTTGGGAGCCTTTATAAGAGAAAGAAAAGTAGCAGAGAAGACCAGAGAGTCAGGGGTTGAACTATGGAATGGAAGGAAGAGAAGCTAGCAAAGGAATCAGACCAATGGACCCAGTAGCTATAGATTCAGGTAACTGTCTCAAGAGAAAAATTTTCTCAAAGGGAAAAATTTCCAGGCTTCGGCAGGGGCGGAGATTGGTGGAGGCAGTGATTACTTCTCTTGAGAAACGTGACAGTGACGGGAAGGGTAACAGTACAGCAACTGGAGGGACTGATAACAGAGTGCTTTTTTCTTTTTAAGAAAATAAACTGAAAATAGGAAGAAGCCAGTAGACGGGATAGGAAAGGAGTGGTGGGATGCAGTCCAGGAGCGGTTTGCTTGGGAGAAGAGGGAAGGGGGATGGGCTCATTTGGTAATAACTTTTGAGATCATGTTCATAGTTTAATTTGGAGAGAATGTCAAACCACAATTGGAGTTTCACAGCGTTGAGTCCAGGAACCTAGATGAAGTCATTAATTAGGTATGGATTAGGTATAGATTGGGACTGGCACGTTTAATAATGAAGAAAACTAGAAACAGTCTATGTGGAAAATATATTAGGAAGTCCATCAGAGTTTGAAAATATCTATACATCCATCTAGCCCTCAATTCTGACCCAGTCTGGTTGATTGTGACTACCTCCAGTGAAAAGCCAAACAACTTGCGACCCCTGGGAGAGAAACAAGAAATACCCTCAGGGGTAACCTGTTCAGGTAATACTGACATAAAGGTGGTCGTGGCGATAGAGAGCGGAGTTACACATGGGGCTGACGACCCAGGAAAGTAAGGGTTCACTTTTGCAGGAAAGAGTTAGGAGCAGGTGTATGGCGGGGGTCCCTGTCTCAAGAGGAAGAAGAGTGGGGAAGAGGTGAGATTCTACGGAACAGTTTGGTCATGTTAGTAATGATTCCCCTTTCGGAGCCACTGAGCGTTGTGCAAAGGCTGTGGGACGAGAACCCAATCCCAAGCTGAGTCTGTATTTTCCCTTCTCACTAACTAGCCAATGCTGCCGCCTTATGCAAAGCCGGCACCACGGAGCCGAGCTGCTTTCCAGTGGCAGCACGACGCCAATCGGCCTGCAGCAGGCAGTGTGCAGTCTCGATCCGCGACGAGGGAAGTCCCCCGCGGCTCCCGAGACCTTTCCACTCCAGCGCGGGAAAAGCACCTCGTCAACAACAAACCGCCAATACAATGCCAGCCGCCGAGGCCCTAGCTACACACGGAGGCGCTCCCTCCCGCCTCCCGGCTCGCCTCAGGGCGGGGGCGGGGGCCGCAGCAGGGCGGGGCCGGAGGACAGCGCCCGCGGCGCGACCTGGGGCGGGGGCCGGCGACGGATGGGGGTGTTGCTCGGTGAAGGCATCAGGGGGCGGGCTCCTTCCCAGGTGTCCGAGAGGCTCCAAAAATGGCGGGCGACCGCGCGGAGCCGCTAGCGCGCAGGCGCGCCGTGGCCGTCCTTCCGCCCGCCTCGGGCAGCCCTCGAATCGACCACAGCGCCCTCATCCAGGGGCATCCGCTGCTCGCCATTGGCTGAGCCAGGCGAGCGCTCCGTGCGGGGGCGGAGCCGCCACGCAGCGGCCACGTTTCCCGCCCCGCTGGCGCGCGTGCGCGCAATCCCCACAGGAAAGCGTTCGAGCGCGCCCCCGCCGCGGCCCCCAGCTCGCGCCTCCGCTCCCTCCCTTTTCCGGGCAGGCCCGTCCCGTCAGCGAGGCAGTGAGCACCGCGGCCAGCAGAGGGCGGTCCGGACCCAAGTCTGCAGCGGCGCCATTGGCGTGTGGAAAATGCCACCAGATGGCGGGTTAGGATTGCAGCTCCGTTGAAGGCGCGGCCCCCGCTCCCGAACCCCCGGCGACCACCCCGTAACAACCCCCCCACATCGGGAATAACACACCGGAGACTTTTGGGGGGAAACTAGGTCGACGGCCGGCGGCGCCCGGATGGGCAGCTGAGGTGAGTGCGGGCGGCGGCGGCGGCGGCGGGGGGCGGGAAAGAGGGGGAATGCGGCGGCAGCGGCGCGGGGGCTGGAAGCGCCGATCCAAGATGGAGGCCGGCGAGAGCCGGAGAGCGCGAGCGGGGCGCGGGCGGGCCGGGCGCGGGCCCCGCGCGGGGGAGGGAGGCCGCGCGGGGCCTGTGGCGGGGCCCGGCGGCCGCGGGCCGTCCGAGCAGGCGGGGAGGCGGCCGTGGGTGCGGCGGGCACCCCGGTCCGCTCCCCACCCCTCCCGCGGGCCCCGAAAACCGTGCCCCCGCCCGCCGGGGCACTACGGCGACAGGCGCGGAAGCCTTTGTGGCGCGCTCGGGCCCGCCGCCAAGCCCGCCCTCCGCTCCCCCGCCCGGGCTCTCGGGACTCGCCCGCGCCCGGCGGGGCCGGGCCGAGGCGGGCTGGCGCGAACGCCTTCCGCCGCCCGGCGCCCTGCGTTTCTGCGGTGTTGTAGCGGCGGCGGCGTCACATGACAGCGAGCGAGCCTCCGCGGAGGGGCCTGGGGGGTCGCTCGGTGTTGGTGGCTGGCCCGGGCCTCTTGGTGGTGGGGTGGGGCAGGGGGGCTACCGGCCGGGGCAGACGGGCGTCGGAGCCGGGCTTTCCCGCTAGCTGCTTCCCCGCCCCCGACGGGGGCCTCCCGGAGAAACGTGTCCAGGCCCGAGCTCTGCCCCGCTAGTTTGCCAGTCCCCGGGGAGGCGAGGCCAATAAAAGTTGTTTTCCCTCCTTTACTCGGGGTGGGGGCGGGGTGAAGAGCCGGGAAACTGGAGTGCATGGAGTTGGACCCGAGCCTCGTTCGGAGGGCCTTCGTTGTGTGTTTCTTGTGTGCTCTATTGGACTAAGAAATTCTCGGGTTTTAGGATTATCGTCTCACCCCATCTATCCACAATTGGAGTGTTACCGATTCTCCTCACATGGCAGGGAGTCCTGCCCCGGACATAGAAGTCATGGGATGGTTTTGGAAGCGTGTAGATTCAAAACAGTGTGGTTTAAGGTAGCGAATTATTTGTTGTTAAGTTGGCGTTAAAATGATGTAGCTTATTTTTCGTAGTTGTGACTAGAGAAGACTAAATTTTGTGTCTTACACAAAATAGTGTTTGAAAAAGTGTCTGAATTGGCGTAAGTTGTATGATTTGTAACTTACATGGATTTGAATATGGTTCTACCTTTTAGTCTTCCTTGTGTGTTTCAAGAAAATAGGAAATTCTGAAGGTGAAGTACTTAGGGAAATGTGCAGAACAGTGAAAAGGAAAACAACTTGTTTATTGTATTATATTTTGTACTGTGTTCTCATATTTATAGTGTCTGAAGAATTCAGATTAAAAATTTTCAAGGAAGGAAATACTGAAAACTACAAATATTTTCTTTCTCTTTTAGAGAATACTTACAACAGAAATTCCCTGTTATCTAAATAAAGTTCTAGAAAACTAACAGGTGTTTTGCTGTTATTTTTTTGGTTTTGCTTTTTTGCTTTACATTTCCCAAATGTTCTTTAAGTAAACTAAATTTATTCAAGTGATCCGCCAGTTATTTATTTACATATTGAGAGGTTGAGCAAGAGATATTCCATCTACTGGTTCACTCCTGATGTACTCACAACAGTTGGGGCTGTATCAGGACCAAGTCAGGAGCCGAGAACTCAGTCTCAGGATGTCCACAGGGGTGTCAGGAACCCACAGACATGAACATCATCTGCTTGTTGCCTTGAGGGTGTGTGCTAGGAGGAAACTGCATTCCAGAGCAGAGCCATACTCCACCAGGCACTTCCTCTAATGTGGGATGCTGGTTTCTCAACCATCCAGACACACCTGCTTTAACCAGTAGTTAATTTTTACAAATTACTTTAGATCAGAAAACTATTCATTTGACTTTAAGAAGCAAATTTAAGAGGAAGGCTGAGTCAGGCTGGGACCTGGGAACTCAATCCAGGTTTCTCAGGTGGATGGTAGAAACCCAACTGAGCCATCCTCACATGCAGGATAGCAATTAGCAGGAAGCTGGAGCCCAGAGCTGGGTATTGAATCCAGGTATTTGGATTAAGATTTTGTTTTATTTATTTGGAAGGCAGAGAGAGATATTATCTTCATGTGCTGGTTTGCTCTTCAGATGGCCACAATAGTCAGGGTTGAGCCAGGCAGAAACCAGGAACCCAGGAACTCCATCTTGATCTCCCCTGTAGGTGGCAGGGGCCCAATTATTTGGGCAGTCTGCTGCTGCATTTGCAGGTGCACTAGCAGGAAAGTGGATCACCAGTACTCTGATATGCAGCTTAGCCTGCTGTGCCACAATACCAGTCCCCAGACATGACATCTTAACTAACATATTAAGGACTAGGCCAAATACCCCCACTTTGGTAACGGTGCCGGTGCTGTGGCACAGCAGGTTAATGCCCTGGCCTGAAGCGCCAGCATCCCATATGGGCGTTGGTTTGAGACCCAGCTGCTCCGCTTCCTATCCAGCTCTCTGCTATGGCCTGGGGAAGCAGTAGAAGATGGTCCAAGTCCTTGGGCCCCTGCGCCCGCGTGGGAGACCCAGAAGAGGCTCCTGGCTTCGTATGGGTGCAGCTTCGGCTGTTGCGGCCAACTGGGAAGTGAACCATCAGATAGAAGACCTCTCTCTTTGCCTCTCCTCTCTCTGTGTAACTCTTTCAAATAAATAAATATTAAAAAAGAAATTTAAATAGGTGTGAAATATGGAAAATTGTTACGTTTTACTAGGATTGACTCTTGAAGAGAGTAATACAGTTAATGTTGAATAATTCTTTCAAACTTTAAGGAAACTGTGGTGTGGGGGTAGTTTGGGAGCCCTGGACTGAAGTTATTTGAACATACAAATTTCTGATCTTTGTAATATTACTCTTTGAGCTTTACTTTCCTCATCTCTTAAAGATTTGTTTATTTGAAAGGCAGGGAGAGAGAGAGGTTTTCCATCTACTGTTTCATTCCCCAAATGGTTACAACAGCCAGATCTGGGTCAAGGGGAAGCCAAGGAACCAGGAATTCCATCCTGGTCTTCTACATGGGTGGCCGGGGCCCAAGAACTTAGGCTGTTTTCAGCTGCCTTTCCAAGTGCAGTAGTATACCTTCCTCATCTCTAAAATGGGGAAAATATCTTAGAGTGATTGCTTAACAATATGTGTGAAAAAAATCTTTTTAATTGTTAAAACTTAAAAACTTACACAACTTTATGCAGTTTTACAGTATTTTCTCTTGATTTGGACTGGTGTATTTTCATAACCTCAGTTCTGTGAGAAGATACGCATTCTGGGGAAATTTACATCATGCTTTTTACTCCTTTTATTTGCTGCCTTGTACTTTATCCTTGTTGCGGGGTATATGAGTTTTGTTATAAACTTAGCAGCATAGCACTCATTTATTTCAGTTTTTATTGGTCAGAAATTTGGGTATGCTGTGATTGGACTTTATATTCAGCATCAGCATGAATCAGAGTGTCAGCTATAGCCGCAGTTCTCATCTGTTGGGTCAGGGTCCGTTTCCAAGTATGCTACTTTTGGCAGAGTTAGTTTCCTTGCAGCTTTTTAACTGAAATCCCTATCCTGGTAGCTCTCAGCCAGGGACTGCTCTCAGTTGCTTGCCATGTTCACAACATGGCTGTTTGCTTTTAGGCAAACAGGGAGAAACCAGTTTGACTTCCACTGTCTGTGACTCCCCTTTAAGACTCCTTTTAAAAGCTCACTGGATTAGATCTGATCCACCCAGTAACCTTTTTGGTTAACTCAATAGAGTTAGGGACCTTAATTACATATGCAAAACTTTCTTTTGCTATGAAACATAATCACACCAATGATATCTCAGTATTTCTACAGGTTTTTCCAAACTCAAAAAGGAGATTATACAAGGATGTGGAATATTGGAAGGTCTTAAGAATTTTTCCTGTTATAGGGAAAGAAATATCTTCACATTTGCCTATTTAGAGTCTGGGCATTTAAGATCAAGTGAGCAACAGGCTCACTTGATCAGTTTATTCTTGTCTTTTTCCTTATACTTTTCCCTTTCTGATACTTCCTGGTGCTTAGTTTAAGTAATTCTGAAAACATTTTACTACATTGAGCAGGAATTTAAGATAAAAACTTAAAATTTTTAGGTAAGAAGGAAGGCAGTGGGAGAAAGGAGATTCTATAATTTATCACCATTCCAGGAGCAGTCATTTGGTGCAGTGGTTAAGACACTGCTGGGAATGCCCACATTCTTTATCAGAGTGCCTGGGCTGGAGTTCTAGCTCCACTTCTTATTTCAGCATTAGCTCATGCAGACCCTGGGAGGTAGTAGGTGATGGCTCAAGTGATTGAGTCCTTGCCATCTACATGGGAGTCTTGAATTGAGTTCCTAGCTCCTGCCTTGGACCTTACCCAGCCCCAGCTATCATGGGCATTTGGGGAGTGAGCAATGGATTGATATCTCTCTCCCTTTTAAGTCAATCAGTTTTACCATTCCATGTTGCCTGTTGTTCTACCTATTTTAGAGATGAGATTGAATCTCAGAAAAGCTAAGGAATTTAAATGCTTTAGATTGCACTTTTTGTGCATTTATTGCATCAGACAGTTGCTATGGTGTAAGTGGTCCAGCAGCTTGTGAGGAGGGAATTCTTATGCAGAGAACACTTACTGAAAGTGTTAGAGATGTGATTGGTGGAACAAAGAAGATAACAGAAAGTTGGTTATCATATGTGGTTTAACAGTCCAAGAAGCAATATATTTTCAAGAGGCAATTTAGCATAGTTAACTGAATAAAAATATGAACCTTTAGAATTCATTCTCCTTATTTTCCCTATGGAGTACCACAGAAGTAAGGTAATTCTTACTACTGTAACTGTTTAGGGCAAAAAAAGTAGGAAGCAGAAACCTGAAAAAGATCTTCTCGCCTAAGTCACAGAATTAGGGGATTCTTGAGGTAGGAATTGGAGTTGTGTCTATGGAGAAGAAGGAGTCATTTTTATGTTATTTTTAGGTACTGAAGAGGACAAGATCCCAGCTTCCTGCTTTTTAGTGCTGAGAGAAACCTTGTCTATTATTTATTTATTTGAAAGAATTTGTTATTCTTTTAAAGTGAACTTCAAGTAGATCATATTTAGGTTGATTTTATGGGACTCTTTCTCCATCTAACACACCCCTATTGCTTCCTGCAGGTTTTTCTCCTTCTAAATTGCTCTTAACAATCAGTACTTAAAGGACACTTCAAGTCCTACCTTTTCATATACTAGTTAGTTGCCCAAATGTGTCTATGAAGTTTTGCTGTACTTAATAGCAGTGGCTTTTAACTTGATAGAAGCTAACAGTTACAAAAATGTTTTACATTGTGGTTCAGTACAGACATTCACACAGTAGAAATAAAAGTTTCATAGAATAATGATACTTATTACCTTTATCTTTAAAATTTTTAAATTTATTTGAAAGGCAGAGAGAGCTAGTGCGAGAGAGTGCTCCTCCCCATCCACTGGTTCATTCTCCAAATGCCAGCAACAACTGAGGCTGGGGCAGGCTCAAGATGGGAACTAGACACTGAATCCAGGTCTCCTATGTGAATAGAAAGGACTTAGCTACTTGAGCCCTGGTCTGCATTAGCAGGAAGCTGGAATCAGGAGCAGAGCTGGCACTATGTGGGATGTGGGTGTTTAAATGGCATCTTTTACCACTGTGCCAAATACCTTCATTGATAGGAAAGTGCAAAGTTGAGCCATAAGAAGGAACAGTTTAACCAACTTCAGATCGGTGAACATTAAGTCTTGATGATATTGTATGTTGATGTGAAGAAATTACACTCCCACATTTGATAGGAGTGTAAACTGATAACTCATTTTGTGAAGGAGGTTTCTCTATTCAGTTTAAGATCCCTTGCTTTAAACTTAGCAGTTACATGCCTATCTTTATATTCCTGAAATGTGAAATTCTTGTACTGTATACTAGGATATATGAATTAAATGCTTGTGATAGCCTTATTTGTAGTAGCCAAGATATAAACTACATATCTGTCAGTGGTAGAAAAGATAAATAAATGGTAGTTTTCAAAAGTTAAAGCAATATTGGTTCCTAGGATAGCCCAACTTGATCACAGCATGTTGTTATTTTTTTTTTTTCAAATTTACTAATACTTGGTAGCATATTTCTTCATGAGAGATACTGTCTTATAGCTTGTTGAAGTGACTTTACCAGGTTTTGGTATAAGCTTTGTGGACTTCATAAATGGGAAGTATTCCCTTCATTTAGTGTAAGAGCTTATGTAATATTAGTATTTTTCCTTGAGTGTTAGGATTTACCACTGACGATATCTGGACCTGGAATTATGTTAAAAGTCAGAATTGCGGAGGAGAGAGAGAGATCTTTCATCTGCTGATTTGCTCACTAGATGGCTGCAATGGCTAGTGCTGGACCAGACCAGAGCCAGAAGTGTCATCTGGATCTCCCACATTGGTGGAAGGGGCCCAAACACTTGGAGCATCTTCCATTGCTTTTCCCTGTTTATTAGCAGGGAGCTGGATTGGAAGTATAGCAACTGAGACATGAACCAGTGCCCATGTGGGATGCTGGCATTGCATATGGCACTGGTAGATTGTGTTTTTAAAGAGGAGTGGTGTGTAGGATTTCCTTGTTATCCTTCTGATGTCTGTAGGACCTGTAGTGATATCCCTTCTTTGATTTCTGGTATTGCTTCTGTGTTGTTTCTTTTTATCTTGATCAGTCTAAGTAGTTGATTGTCAATTTTGTTGTCATTTCAGATAACTTCAATAATTTTCTCTGCCTTTTTGTCTCTCTGTCTTTTTAAAGATTTGTTTGAAAGGCAGACTTGTGGGGGGGGCACAGAGAACAGAGAGCTCTTTCCATCCACTGGTTTCCTTCTCAAATGGCTAACTGCTGGAGCTGGACCAGACTGAAGCCAGGAGCTAGGAACTCCATCTGTCTCCCACATAGGTAGCAGGGGCTCAAACATTTGGGCCATTTTCGGTTGCTTTCCTATGTGAATTAACAGGAAACTGGATGGGAAGTGGGGCAGCCTGGACTCCAACCAGTGCTCTTTTGGGGTGCCGGCATCTCAAATGACAGCTTAACTTGCTGTGCCCACAATGCTGACCCTGTCTGATTTGTTTTTTTCTATATAACTTTTTCCCAACTTGTTTTATTTTCTAGCTTCTTAAAGTGAAAACATAAATCCTAGATTTTAGACATTCCTTGTTTTCTAATAAAAGCATATAAAGCTGTCTATTTTCTTCAGAGCATACTGTATCCCATAGACTTTAATGTATTTTTAATCATTCAGTATGAAATATGAAGGTACTTCAAAAAGTTTATGAGGAAAATAGAATTAAAAGATGTTTATTTGGCGGAAGAAAATTTTGCAGTTCATAGATTTTTCATAATAGGCGTTTTACATGAATTTATTTATTTAAAAGATTTATATGAAAGTTTGAGTTAGAGAGAGAGAGAGAGATCTAACATCCATTGGTTCATTCCCCAGATGGCTGTAACATCTGGGACTAGGCCATGCCAAAGCCAAGAGCTTCAGCCGTGTCTCCCCTGTGGGTAGCAGGGATCCAAGCACTTGGGTCATATGCTACTTTTCACAAACCATTAGCAGGAAGCTGGATCAGAAGTGGAGCAGCTGGGACACAAACCTGCACTGATAAAGGATGTTGGCATCACAGGCCCACTCTGCCACAACACCAGTGCCTCCTGAATTTTTTGGCCTCCTTTTAATGCATGGATTTAAATTCTTTCACACCAAAATAAGTATTTTTTCCTTCATCTTTCCATGAATTTTTAAGAAGACTTACTTATTTATTTGAGAGGCAGAGAGGGAAAGACAGATCTTCCCATCTTCTGGTTCATTTCCCAAATGGCTGTAAACCAGGAGCTTCTTTGGGGTCTCCCACATGGATGGCAGGACCCAAGCAAGTGGGCCAACTTCCGCTGCTTTCCCAGGTGCATTAGCAGAAAGCTGGATAGGAAGTGGAGCAGCCGGGACATAAGCTGGTGCCCATATGGGATGTTGGTGTCACAAGCAGCAGCCTAACCTATTAACACCACAACACTGGCCTCCTCTATGAAGTTTGGAAGTACCTTCACACTTTTTAATTTGTTATGTGATTTTGTTTACTCATCTGTAACTTAAAAGCACACTTAATGGGCTGGCACTGTGGTGTAGTAGGCTGAGCCTCTGCCTGTGTTGCCAGCATCCCATATGGGTGCCAGTTTGAGTCCTGGCTGCTCCATTTCTGATCCAGTTCCCTGCCAGTGTTCCTGGGAAAGCAGTGAAAGATGGCTCAAGTCCTTGGGCCCCTGCACCCAAGTGAGAGACTGGGAAGAAGCTCCTGGCTCCTGTCTTTCTATCAGAGCTGATTGGCTATTGTGGCCATTTGGTGAGTGAACCAGCAGATGCAAGATCTTTGTGTTTCTCCCTCTCTCTCTGTAGCTGTCTCAAATAAATAATAAATATATCTTTGGAAAAAAGTACATTTAATTTTCACTATTTGGGATTATTTTACAAATCTTACTGCTTTTGATGTCTAACAGCTTAATTTTGATGTCAGAGAATGTTGCCATTTTAATCCTTTTAGATATATTGAGCTAGGTTTTATGGATTAGTATATGTTCTATTATGGTTAAAGTATTTCTTATAGTTGAAAGGAATGTGTATTCTGCACATGTTGAGTCCACTGTTTTGTAAATAACAGCTGGATTAAGGTGTTAAAATTTTTTGAACCATCCATGTCCTTACTTGCTTTTTTGGTGGAGAGGATCCTGTTCTATCAGTTGTTGGTGCAAGGAATGTTAAAATATTGAGCTATGACTGTGAATTGTCTATTTCTCCCTTTATTCTGTCAGTTTTTGCCTTGTATATTTTCAGGTTATTATATATGTACAATTTGTATTGTTACTTTGATTCACCATTTTTTTAAACATTTTTTTAAAAAAGATTTTATTTATTTATTTGAGAGGTACTGCTACAGACAGGGAGAGGAAAAGACAGAGAAAGGTCCTCCTTCAGTTGGTTCACTCCCCAGTTGGCCGCAATGGTTGGAGCTATACCGATCAGGAGCCAGGAGCTTCTGCTGGTTCTCTCACACAGGTGGATAGGAGTGGAGCAGCCAGGACTCGAACTGGCACCCATATGGGATGCCAGCACTGCAAGTGGCAGCTTTACCTGCTACACCACAGTGCCGGCCCCGAGGTTGTTTATTTTATGAATACACTTGAGAAGATTGGAACAAAAGTAGTCAGAGCCTTTGTTTTCAGAATATGCAAAGTCCAGAGACTCATGGAGCGTTGTCTCCCAAAAATGCCAAGTGAATTTCCTTAATTTCCCCTATATGATTTGCTAATTTTTCCTTTTGCTTTCCACATGGCCCTGACCTAGCTTTCTGTGTTTTCTGTGCATTGTACTTTTCTATTGGTTTTCTGTTTTCACCAAATTTGATTACATGCTTGTTTTCTCCCCCTAAACCCATCTTTATCCTGGGTATATGTATAAGAAAAAAATTCATTGAGCATTTATGATATGCTAATGAACACTTTACAAGATTTTATTTATTTATTTGGGGAGGGGTTATAGATAGAGTGAGCTCCCATCAGCAACACACTGATGTTTGTCTCAGCACACTGCTGTTGTAGGGCCTCCTCATCCGTGATTGGAAGGAAAGTGGCTGGCTTTGGAATTTGACAGACTTTTAAAGTAATGTTGGGAGTTTCTAGTACAAGAGCTTGATAATTAGTCTTCCTTCTGTTAGCCATTGATGTCCTTTGACTTCTAACCCTGTCTGCACCTGGTGAGCTGTTTCTGTCTCTGTGGGTTGTCCCAGTGATAGAGGCTTTGTTCACCAGCTCAGCACTTGCAGCTACTACTCTGGCAACTCAGCCATCCCTGAGCTACAGGGTCTAGCTCTTTTGAGAAGTATGCCACTGGTCTTTAGATAGGTCTTGGTCTTTGAGTCAGAACTCCTCTGGCAATTCCTGACTTTTCACAGACACAAAGAGTGAATAGTCAGTTTCTAAGTTTGGGAGTCCCAGAGCCAGGGATTGGTTCATTTCTGTCTTTACAACCTCAAAGCATTCTGGATTCCAGTGCAGAGTTTCTTACTGTTTGCCCTTTAATGCCTCCTGTAGGGGAGTTGCCTTTAGCCCATAATTTGGGTTCCAGATATGCAGAAAACTGCTATTCTCAGGAATTCCTAAAGCTTATTCTTAGTTTGGGGAACTAGTAGGGAAATAATTGCTTTTTTTCCAGTCAACCGCTAGAGCATATGACCTTTGGAGTCAAATTAAAATATAGGTATTGATTGGGTTCTTGGTAAGGAACTCTCGGCTTTTGGGAAGTAGGCTTTGTACTCTCTTTTAGCTAAGAAAGCTAAGTTTTTATTATATTATAATTGGAATTAAAAAAAAAATTATTTGAAAGGCAGAGAGAGAGAGAGATCCTCCATCTGCAGGTTGACTCCCCCAAATGGCTGCAACAGCTGGAACTAGGCTGGTTGTGAGCCAGGGGCCAAGAGGTTCTTCCAGGTCTCCCATGTGGGTGCAGGGGCCCAAGCACTTGGGCCATCTTCCACTGCTTTCCCAGGCAAGTTAGAAGGGAGCTGGATTGGAAGTGGAGCAGCTATTACTTGAGCTGATACCCCTGTGAGATGCTGGTGTCGCAGGCAACAACTTTACCCACTGTGCCACAATGCCAGTCCCTGTAATTGGGGAATCTTGTCATGAAGAGGTGGCAATGAAGAAATCATCTACATATTTTAAGAGGGTACAGTTTTTTAGGGTGAGTACTCTTCAGTTCTCTTTCCAAAGAGGTGAGGGCTATCTCTGAAACTCTGTGAGTACAGTCTAGTTGTGTTTTGTGGTTTCCTGAATATCCAGGTTTCTCTATCAAAGGAAAAAAGGATTTGAGACTCTGAGTGAAGGGGAATTTTAAAAAAAGGAGGGGAGGGCAGGTTTTTTTTTTTTTTTTTTTTTTTTTTTTAACATGCAGAGTGGACAGTGAGAGAGACAGAGAGAAAGGTCTTCCTTTTCTGTTGGTTCACCCTCCAATGGCCACTGTGGCCAGTGCACCCCCACTAATCCGAAGCCAGGAGCCAGATGCTTCTCTGGTCTCCCATGCGGGTGCAGGGCCCAAGCACTTGGGCCATCCTCCACTGCACTCCCGGGCCACAGCAGAGCTGGACAGGAAGAGGAGCAACCGGGACAGAATCTGGCATCCCGACCGGGACTAGAACCCGGGGTGCCAGCGCCGCAGGCGGAGGATTAACATATTGCGCTTCAGCGCTGGCCGAGGGCATCTTTTTAGCCTAGGACAGTATAGTATTGGCTTCTCCAGGTATTTGAATGAGTAGAGAGGTATGGATTTGGGACCATGGTGTGGATGGGGATACCTGCCTCATTTACTGCCTGTAGGACCTGTACACATAAATAGTCCTTGTTTGGCTTCCTGACTGGGAGAATTGTGGTGTTAAAAGGAGACTAATAAGGCTTAATCAACCCATGTTACAGGAACTTCTGGAAGAGGTTGATTTTATGTTTAGGCTTCTGATTTGCTAGTGTACTATCTCTTACATGAATATTCCATTCCAATTTTAAACTTATTTATACAGAGGGAATGTTATGGGCTAGCCCTAGGGTACTATACAAATGAATCTGTTTGATTTGTAGTGTTTTGATGATGTTGGCAGACTAGGCTCTGAAGTGCTGACAGTTGGATGGATATCCTGGTCAGGGCTCAGTATCACCTAGACCTGTTCCTCTTCTGGGTAGATGATGTCCCTAAATTTGCTTAAGAGGTCACAACCCAGAAGTAAGGTTGGGCCTTCAGAAACATTTGAAAATGATTGAGTTATGGGGTTAGATCCAGTCTTTCAGGCAAGAGGGAGAGTAAACCATCTTTCCTTAGGTTGACTGTCAGTGCCCATCTCCAATGCAGTCTTAATTGGAGAGGGGACTGACAAGGTGAGTGACGGCAGAGTACATAGATTCCATGTCCACAAGGAACTCAGTTCCCCTACCTGCCACTTCTAGAGTGACCTGAGGCTCTGCTGCAGTGGTGGTGATGGAATTGTGTTGAAATTGGAGCTGAGTAGGTAGGTGCCTGGGTCCTGTCAGTGAGCATCTGCCTCCCAGAGGCTGGCCAAGAAGGGTCTCTTGCCAGGGTTGTCTGACCTCCTTTGAACAGGTTGATTAGGGCACTTTCTCTTCCCCATAACCCTCTTTCCTGCAGTAGATATACTGGTTGCATCCTAAGGCTCACATTGTTGTTCAATCTTGTGGGCCTCTGGGTTCCTCCCAAAGTGGCTGATTAATTAAAGCATCCGAAAGCTGCACCTTTTAAGCCAATCTCTTATCTTGGATTGCCTCCTGCCTTGTCTCCCTTGTTAAAGACCTTGAAGGCCTCTTCTACCAAGGTTAACAGTGGGGTCTGAAGTTCTCCCTCTTGTTTCTCTATCTTCTAATGTCAGGCCTACTGGGTAAGAAAATGCATAACACATAAGGTTTAGCCCTTGGCAAATTCAAGGTCTGTGCTGGCATATTTCCTGAAGGCCTCAGTAAGCTTGTTGGTAAAGACTGCTGGGTGTTCTTCCTTTTCCTGAGTGATCTCCTTGACTTTGTCATAATTAATAGGTTTTACCACACACGTTCCCTGTGTTATACAGGCGATAAGTTGTGCCATCCTAGTAGTATCAGCCTTGCACTTGTAATCACAGTGGTGTTATAACTGAAAACACTTTTGTCCCTATCTGGCAAACTGAGTGTTGGGGTGAGCGGTAATAAAACTTTTAACATGCTCAGTCTTCATGAGGATATATTCCTTTTCATCTGAAGTACAGCACTTAGTTAAGTAAGAAAATTGAGCTTAGCTTTATAAATTGATTCCTAAACTTCTCTGTGTCCTCAGAAAACTGGCCAAAGTTGTTTTTTTTGTTTTGTTTTTTTGTTTCTTTGACATCCTCAGTTACTGAGAAAGAAACTTGTACTCTGGTGATGAGAACATTGGCTTATTTTCTTAAAGGAAAGCAATCCCAGGATGGAAGGAGGAGCAGGGCAGAAGAGAAGGAAGTAGCCACTTTTGCACTCTGGAAAGGTGCAAAGGTGAGTTGTTCCCTCATAGGATGAAAGTCTTCAGTGTGGGGGGTGGATGCTGGTTTTGGTGTCTGGATGCTGATAAGGATGGGGTTGAGAGGGTAGAAGCCCTTGGGAGTTGGGGGGGAGGGGATCAGGGTCTGTATGCTGGGGTGGCTAAGGAATGGTAGCCATACCGACTCCACAATAATTGGGAAGCTTGGGATCCTGATAAGAGTTTCATGAAACCCTGAACACAGGGGTTTCTCTCCCTATTTTCATTCATATTTGCAAAACAAATCCAATTGGAGAATGGTATAATTGTCTCCTGATCCTCTAGTTTGTATTGAGACCAAATGGTGTTACAGTAAAAAATTAACTTTCTCCTTTTTGACCATCCAACTTAAATTGTTCCTAGTAGCTTAAAATGCAACCCAAGGGGGAGTCCCTGAGGACTAGATTTGTTTCCTAATGTCATTCAGTAGAGTTTGTGACTTAATATTAAAAATTTAGGGGTGGGAGTTAATCCCCACTGTGAATACTAGTTCCTACCTGCTTGCACATAGAAGCAGCCAGAAAGAAAGAGGCAAGAAGGGAGAGGGAACAGGCAGGAGTGTTGGATTTATTCAAGGCATCAGGAGAAAAACACCTCTAAGATGCCTCTGTAGGCTCCTAAGTGACATGAGATTTTCCCTGCCAGCTCATCAGTGATGACTGTCAGGAGATACCCACTAGCCTTTTGAATCTGCCTGGCTTGGAGGCAAGCTCCAGCCACCCCTGTGATCAGGGGAAGCTGTGGCTGGTGGGCAGGGGTGGGTTTAAGTCCTGGAAAGCAAGGTCATAGAGTGAAAATATGAGGACTGAGAATTTTCAGAAAGGATTAAAACGAAACTGAAACCAAAAACTGCAGTTGCTTGAATCAGTCATTTCAACCCATCCCTGTAGAAATATTTATTATGATAACTGAAACCATAACCAGAGGCTACTGGAGAGATGAAACCTGGCTGTCACCTGATGAGGGAATCATTCCTGGGGTGCTAACATTTCAGCTCATCCCACATGGTTGTCTATTAAGACATCTTATACCAAAGACCTGCAGTCCCAGAAGCCTGGTATTTGAACCCATCTCACACACATGTTTGTTGAGATGGCTTATACCATAGTAAACCCAAATGAAACCAAAAAAACTGAGTCAGGAATTAGGGCTGAGCAAAGAGAGAGGGAGAGAAACGTCTGGGAGAGGTGAATGAGGATACCGGAGGGTGGAGAACTCACCAGTTTGGAGAAGGCTGAAGCAAAGGTTTAGGTGGCCACTTGTTCATGAGAGGGTTTCTGTTTTCCTCCTGCCAATCCTCGTCTTAGAGGAAATATCCCCTTTTGCTGGTCCCATCAAAGTTGCTAGGAATATACCAATTTGAGTTTCTTTGACTCCCTTTGCAATGAAAATTGACAAGAGACCAGCATGCACACCATTCAAAAATGGTTTGGGCTGATGTTCCATCATAAGGGAAGCAGGAAGGTAGGAAGAAGTTCTACCTGCTGACTGAGTGCAGGAAGCTGGGAAGGTGGTTTTTTTTTTTTTTTTTTTTTTTAATGGGAGATACGGCAGTTCCCCTTGGCACATTGCACTTCAGTCTGCATGCAGCCTAGAGTTCTGGCTCATCTCACCCCCTGCCTCCAGCACTTTGGTTTGTACCTAGCTCACTGTTCTCTGCAAACGTGGTTCCTTCTTTTGCACTTCAGAAGCTCAAAGTGGCAGTGGTATGCATACCACCTCCCCAGGAAGGTCATATGTGTGGTATTGGGCTAGTGAGAAGGTAGGGGAAGTTCCCAATCAGAGCGACAGAGGGACTTTTTTAGTTAGGATGTGAATGCTCCTTACTTTTGATTGGTTTGGACTTGAGTGGAATGACCTGTGGTTTAGATGGATGCAAGTCAGGTTAGGAGGGGGCTTGATTTTGTGAGTTGTGCTTCTGTTCTGGTGATAGGCACAGAAACCAAAGGTTGGGGGTTTAGTTCCATAAGACTGCCTGTCCTTTTCTTTCTTTCTTTTAAGATTTATTTTTATTTATTTGAAAGGCAAAGTTCCACAGAAAGAGAGAGAGATCTGCTGGTTCACTCCCCAAATAGCTGCCGTAGCTGGAGCTGAGCTGATCCAAAGCCAGGAGCCAGGAGCTTTTTCTGGTTCTCCCATGTGGGTGCAAGGGGCCCAAGCACTTGGGCCATCTTCTGCTTTCCTAGACACATTAGCAAGGAGCTAGATCAGAATTTGAGCAGCCAGGACTCGATCTGGTGCCCATATGGGATACCAGCATTGCAGGCCGGGCTTTAACCTGCACCGCAACACTGGCCCCCTGCTTAGCCCATTCTAATGCCTCTTACAAGCCCCAGATTGTTGTACTTGTGCTTCTTATCTGTAAATGGGAGGCTCCCCTGACCCCTCCTTGGATTCAATTAATTAGTTGTAAGCAGCTCACAGAACTCAGGTAAATGTTTGTTTACCTGTTACAAAGGATATAAATGAAGAGATGCATAGAGAATCTCTTTCTGGTCTCTGGAAGCCCATCCAAATTCTGACCTTGTGAGCTTTAATGGAAACCTTAGCCTTCTTCACTGATTAAATCATTGACCACTGGCTATTTCCTGTGACCAGCTCTTAATCTTGGAGTTACCTAAGGACTTTCTGTCATCATTCATTCATCAGTTTACAAAAAGGCATCCTTTGAAGATTCCAAACGTTTTAGGAAATGAGGAAGAAGACCAAATATGTATTTGATATCATACCACTTCATGTCGTAGTGAATACACAAGATTGCTAAATATATAGGTTCAGTTTTTAAAAAGCTACTGTTTTTAATGGATAGAGGTTAAAAACACACAGGAATGTGAATGAAATGTGTGGAGGGGAGTGGGTGGGTTCAAGATACTTTGGAAACATAAAGTTCAAAAACAAGAGATGTCATCGGTATTTCCCCCTACCCCTCAACATAACAATAGATTGGATTTGTTGAATTTGTTCATCAGGAAGTAACAGACATGAGTCAGAAGAGTTTTTCAGCAGAGTCCCTTTATTTGGTAATCAAGATAACAATAATTAAATATTATCTTTCCTTTTTTGGCGGAGGGGGGACGCTCTCTGGCAAGATTTCTCTTAATGTTGAATCTGTATCAATCTTAGACAGAAAAAAAGTTTATAACCAAGCAAAATACCTCACTGTGTCATGTACTGCTAGTTATAATTTAAAAATTCTTAAGTTCACTGATCAAAGAAGCATTTACATGATAAGTGGTTAAGAAAGCTATTGCCCATTGTTAAGAGAATTCCTTGAACTGGACTCAGATAGTCTTGGTCAAATTCTTGACTACCACTGTGTAAACATGGGCAAATTCTTTAACCTTTCTAAACCTTTGAGTTTTCTTCTGTCAAGTGAGAATAATAAGTTTTCATTTTATGGACTACTGTAGGGGTTGAAAAGGTAGGTTTAATTATTAAATTGTATTGCACACATATTATAAAGAATTTTTTTTTTTTTTTTTTTTTTTACAGGCAGAGTGGACAGAGAGACAGAGAGAAAGGTCTTCCTTTTGCCGTTGGTTCACCCTCCAATGGCCGCCGCGGTCGGCGCGCTGCGGCCAGCGCACCGCGCTCCTCAGATGGCAGGAGCCAGGAGCCAGGTGCTTTTCCTGGTCTCCCCATGGGGTGCAGGGCCCAAGCACCTGGGCCATCCTCCACTGCACTCCTGGGCCACAGCAGAGGGCTGGCCTGGAAGAGGGGCAACCGGGACAGAATCCGGTGCCCCGACCGGGACTAGAACCCGGTGTGCCGGCGCCGCAAGGCGGAGGATTAGCCTGTTGAGCCACGGCGCCGGCCTATAAAGAATATTAATCTTAAGAGATGAATAAAATTGTTATCTAGATAAATGATGAGACTGCTTTCCAGAAACAAAGAGTTTCATTTTATTTATCAGAGGGGGAAGGGAAAGATAGAGAAATAGAGGCAGATCTGTCATCTAATCCCCAGATGGCTACAACAGCCACGGCTGGGCCATGACTAAACTGGGAGCTGGGAACTCTGGATATTGATTTCTTCATTGTTATTTTTTATTTTTATTTTTCAAATATTTATTTATTTGAAAGGCAGAGCTACAGAGAGGGAAAGGGATGGGGGAGGGAGAGACAGAGAGAGAGGTTCCTGTACATTTTTTAGTTCCTACTGAAGTAATCATGGAATCAACTCTGAATCAGGTAATGCAGGGTTTTTTTTTTTTTTTTTTTTTTTGGTGACAGGCAGAGTGGACAGTGAGAGAGAGAGACAGAGAGAAAGGTCTTCCTTTGCCGTTGGTTCACCCTCCAATGGCTGCCGCGGATGGCGCGCTGCGGCCGGCACACCGGCTGGCACACCGCGCTCATCCGTTGGCAGGAGCCAGGTGCTAGGTGCTTTTTCCTGGTCTCCCATGGGGTGCAGGGCCCAAGCACCTGGGCCATCCTCCACTGCACTCCCGGGCCACAGTAGAGGGCTGGCCTGGAAGAGGGGCAACCGGGACAGAATCCGGCGCCCCGACCGGGACTAGAACCCGGTGTGCCGGCGCCGCAAGGCGGAGGATTAGCCTGTTGAGCCACGGCGCCGGCCAGGGTTTTTTTTTTTTAATGATTTATTTATTTATTTGAAAGTCAGAGTTACACAGAAATAGGAGAGGAAGAGAGAGAGAGAGGTCTTCCATCCAATGGGTCACTCCCCAATTGGCCGCAATGGCCAGAGCTGCACTGATCTGAAGCCAGGAGCTTTTTCCCAGTCTCCCACGTGAGTGGAGGGGCCCAAGGATTTGGGCCATCTTCTACTGCTTTCCCAGGCTATATAGCAGAGAGCTGGATCTGAAGTGGAGAAGTTGGGTCTCGAACTGGCGCCCAGATGGGATGCCGGCGCTTCAGGCCAGGGCATTAACCCGCTACGCCACAGCACTGGCCCCTGATTTGGGTCTTTAATTTTAAAAGGTCAAGTGATGTTTTGCCTCCACACTTCACAACTTTTAGAATAACTCATACTTTCCTTTAACTGTTAAGGTATTGATCAAATATAGTGTTAATGTCTATATAGCATTTATAGTTTTGGGTGCCAGGTAGGAGTGTACTTATACTTTATTAAATAAAAAAGATAAGTAAATATATAATTTCCTTTAATTTGAGTAACTCATTGAGTATTTATTGAATATTTATAGTGAGGCATACACGGTGGTTGTAAGGACATTAAAGCACAGTTCTTGCCTTTTTGAATTACAGAGGAGCTACCTCAAGACTCAATTTAGGTGGTGCCTTTTATAAAAATCGTAGTAGCATTATTGCCCCTCCTTCCCTCCCAATCATGGTTGGTCTCTGAATGCTTTCTCTTGTGTTTTAGTGGTACACTGTGCCAGGACTGCCATGAATGTTTATAAGGTTGGTACTCTGGATAGAGGCACCTGGCCAAGGTGGTAGATGGAGGCACTGATATCCAGCTTTTGTTCTGCTTGACAAACTGTCCATTTGTTTTTTTAAATTCTTATTTGTCCAAAGGAAGCTACTTTTTCTAATTCTTAAAAAAAAGCCAGTGTATGCCAGCATACATCTACCATAGTAATGTTGTATAGTGCTTTTTTTCCTTTTTTAAAGATTATTTATTTGAAAGGCAGAGTTACAGAGAGAGAGAGAGAGAGAGAGAGAGAGAGAGAGAGAGAGATCTTCCTGTCTACTGGTTCACTCCAAAAAAGGCCACAACCATTGAGGCTGGCCTAGGCAGGACCCAGGAGCCAGATCCTGATCTCCCATGTGGATAGCAGATGCCCTAGTACTTGGCAGACTGATGGTTTCCCAGGCACATTTGCAAGGAGCTGGATCAGAAGTGGAGCAGCCACATCTCAAACTAGTGCCCACAACATGGGATGCCAACAATGTAGGCCACAGCTTAACCCTCTGTGCCACAATGTCAATCTCAGGAACTACATTTTGAGAACCACTGAGCTACAATAGATCACAGCTCAATCACTTTTACATTGACTGTTACTTCACCTAGCATGCCATCTCTACAATGCCACTCTTGGGTAGCTCAATTTCACTTCTCATTCCAAACTCATATTTAGAATTCATGGAGCTGGTGCTGTGGAGAAGCTGGTTAAGCCCCAGTCTGCAGTGCCGGCATCCCATATGGGCGCTGATTTGAGACCCAGCATCTCCACTTCTGATCCAGCTCTCTGCTATGGCCTGGGAAAGCACTGGAAGATGGCCCAAGTCCAAGGGCCCCTGCACCTGCGTGGGAGACCCAGAAGTTGTTCCTGGCTTTGAGTCAGCATAGCTCCGGCCGTTGTGGCCATCTGGGGAGGGAACCAGTGAATGGAAGACTCTCTCTGCCTCTCTGTAACACATCCACCCTCCCTCCTTCCGTTCGCCCAGGGACTTGGGCCATCCTGTACTGCTTTCCCAGGCCATAGCCAAGAGCTGGATCGGAAGTAGAGCAGCCAGGACTTGATCTGGTACCAATATTATACCCACCGCAGGCGGCGGTTCACCCGCTGTGCCACAGTGCCAGCCCCTAAGAGCAATCTTTGTTTTAACAGGATCTTCAGGTGATTGTTATAAAGACCATAGCCCCTGTGTTCAGGAAGTTTTATTTGAGAGTGTTTGGGTCATGGTGTGCTATTGAAAAACTGATTAAAAATAGCTGTAAGCAGTGACCAGAGCTAGTGTGTTATACTAGTGAGTTTGAACTTTGTCATTAAGCCAGTGCTGTACATTAAAATTACTGGGGAGCTTTAAAACTATGCCAGTGGGAGTTCAACCCAGACCAGTTAAACCCAAATACCTGAGTTTCTGATGCACGATGAGGGTTATGAACTATATAAATATTTCAAGTTTTCTTTTTTATTTATTTGAAAGGGAGAGAGAGAAATAAAAACGTATCTTCCATCTGCTGATCTGCTTGCCCAGGTGCCTCCAATAGGTGGGGCTAGGCCAGCCTGAAGTCAGGAGCCTCGAACTCCTCTGGAGTCTCCCACATGAGTGGCTGTAGCTGGATCAGAAGCAGAGCATGAACTTGAACTCAGGTACTCAGACATGATATGTAGGTAGCAGTGTTTTTTTTTTTTTTTTTGACAGAGTGGACAGTGAGAGAGAGAGACAGAGAGAAAGGTCTTCCTTTTCCGTTGGTTCATCCCCCCAGTGGCTGCTGCGGCCGGCACACTGCTGCTGCTGGCACACCACACTGATCCAAAGCCAGGAGCCAGGTGCTTCTCCTGGTCTCCCATGGGGTGCAGGGCCCAAGCACTTGGGCCATCCTCCACTGCATTCCCAGGCCATAGCAGAGAGCTGGCCTGGAAGAGGGGCAACCGGGACAGAATCTGGTACCCTGACCAGGACTAGAACCCGGAGTGCCGGCGCCGCTAGGTGGAGGATTAGCCTGTTGAGCTGTGGTGCTGGCGGTAGCAGTATTTCAAAAGCAGTGCCAAATGCCCATCCCATGAACTATAAAATTGTTAGGCTTGGTTACTGATCATAATAGTGTACATATTTATTTAGAATTTTTCAAGTAGCATGGTAATTTTGAACATGGCGAGGGGCTGGTGTTGTGGTATAGTAGTAGGTAAGCTGCTGCCTCAGATGTTGGCATCCCATATGCTGTGGTTTGTGTCCCAGATGTACTGCTTCTAATCCAGATGCCTGCTAATATTAGGCCTGGGAAAAGCAGTGGAAGATGGTCCAAGGGCTTGTTCCACTGCCACTGCTGTGGGAGAACCAGATGAAGTTCCTGGCTTTGGCTTGGCCCAGTTGTGGCCTTTGTGGCCATCTGGGGAGTGACCCAGTGGATGGAAGATATTCTCCCTTACCCTCCCCCCCCCACATCTCTGTAGCTCTTTCAGATAAATCAATAAATCCTTAAAAAGAATTAATGAACACAGCAATGTGGGTATCATTCCCATTTCACACATGAGCTAGTTTAAATCTGTTTTCCTAGTGTTAAAGAGTTAGGAAGTAGGGAGTTTGAGTCAAGTTTTTGTGATTCTAATCTTTTAAGCTATTCAAAACAAAACAAAAACACTTGGAGTGTTTGAACTTGGATGGGAAAATAATCACAACTTTATTTTCACTAGCTTCCAACTGCAATTTAGCATTTCTTTAAATTTGAATGTAACTAACAAATGAGTTGTATTAGCAATATTTGTTATTCTGTCACAAATAGAAGTCTGAAATATTTTCGTATTATGTTACAGATGCTACCGATACCTTAAAATAGAAATTTTCCTAAATAATTACTTTAAAATTAGGTTAGTTTTTATGTTCCACTTCTAAATCTTTTTTACTGTATTAATACTACAAGTTTCCTTTTTTTTTTTTTTTTTTTGACAGTAAGAGAGAGAAAGGTCTTCCTTTTTCTGTTGGTTCACCCCCCATGGCCAGTGTGTTGCGGCCGGCGCCCTGCGCCGATCCGAAGCCAGGAGCCAAGTGCCTCCTCCTGGTCTCCCATGCGGGTGCAGGGCCCAAGGACCTGGGCCATCCTCCACTGCCTTCCCCGGGCCACAGCAGAGAGCTGGACTGGAAGAGGAGCAACCAGGACAGGACCAGCGCCCCAACCGGGACTAGAACCCAGGGTGCCGGCACCGCAGGTGGAGGATTAGCCTAGTGAGCCGCGGCCCAAGTTTCCTTTTTAAAATACATTGATAATTGCGTTTTAATATGATGAATTTTCTTATAAACATGGTACCATTTACTGAGAGAGAGCTTAGTGGATAGCTTGATGTAGGGTAAACAGGAAATAAAAAATCCATTTGTTTTTTTTTCCCTCCCAAAAGAGATACTTACAGAGGAGACAGTCATCTTTTCTTTCCTCTGCTTCCTATTTTTGGCTTTTTGAATAAAACTGAAACTTAGGTCTTTGTTACATATCAAAGTTAGTTTGTTTAAGAAATACTTTTCTACTGCATTTGTTCTAAGTACTTTGTTAAGAATTATATATAAAGATGATTTGGATTTTCTCAGGTATTCTGATTACCCTGTAGTCTCGTATAGTGCTACCCAGTAGAACTTTCTGCTGTCTAGTATGGTAGCTATTGATAATAATGATGCAAAGGAACAAAATAATATAAAACTTGGCAAATATAATAATATATAATGATAACTGATAGTACTTCTTGGATTTCAAGCATAATAGCAACTGGATATTCTGGATATTGTTAAATCATACTTTATAGCTGATGAAATGCAGGCACAAAGAAGTTAAGTGAATTTCCATAGGTCATATAGTTAGCAGATCTGGTATTCACACCCTGACTCTCTGGCTTCCTTAATATTCCCTTTATAATATATTCCTTTATCCTTTTCCTTATATCCTCAACTGCCTATGCAGAATGCTTTCAGAAAGAGGATATTAAAAGGAATTATTATTTTTAAAAAGATTTATTAATTTATTTGAAAGCCAAAGGTACAGAGAAAGAGAAGGAGTTATAGAGAGATCTTCCATCCTCTGGTTTACTCTCTAAATGGCCACAGTGGCCAGGTCTCACACATAGGGTACAGTGGCCCAAATCTGCTGCTGCTTTCCCAGGTGCATTAGCAGGGAGCTAGTTCAGAAGTAGAGCAGCCAGGACCCAAACAGCGGCCATGTGGGATTCTGGCATCACATGATATCTTAACCCACTATGCTATAATGCCACCCCAAAAGGAATTATGTTTTATTTTTATTCATTTGAAAAACAGAGAGAAAGGAAAAGGGTCTTTTATCTGCTGGTTTACTTCCCAAAATACCCATACTACTCAAGACCAGACAATGGAAACAAGGAGTCTAGAACTTAATCTTTGTGTCTCATGTTGGTGGGTGTCAGGGATTCAATTACTTGAGCTATCACTTGCTCCTTCCTGGTGTGCACATCAGCAGGAAAGTGGAATCAGAAGCCAAGCTGAGACTTGAACCTAGGCACTCTGGTAGGGGAATGCAGATATCCCAGGTGACATATTAACTGCAGTGCCAAATGCCTGCCTCGCCTCGTTCTAATTATTAACTAAAAGTTATATAATATTCTATTGTATATTCCACTTATTTGATTCTAATCATGGACTCAATTTACTATTTTATTTCCTGTGAGTAAACTTTATTCGATTTAGTAGGTATTTTTTAACAACTAACATTGATATTGTTGAAGTTATTAGATCCTCCACCCCCAAGGTTAATTTAAAATTAGGTCCTGCAGTTGAAAAATAATATTGGGGCCAGCACTGTAGCATATGGGTAAAGCCACTGCCTGAAGTGCCAGCATCCCATATTGGCACCAGTTTCAGCCCTAGCTTCTTCACTTCTGATCCAGCTCTCTACTGTGGTCTGAAAAAGCAGTAGAAGATGGCCCAAGTGCTTGGGCCCCTGCACCCACATAGGAGACTATTTGTAACTCTGCCTTTCAAACAAATAAATAAATCCTTAAAAATTAATATAATTTTACTTAATGAAACAAATGGATTGTAATTCTGAGGTCACTTGGTGGTAAGTTGGCTATGGTTAATGGATTTTTTTTTCCTAAAGATTTATTTATTTATTGAAAGGCAGAGTTTCAGAGAGGCAGAGGCATAGAGAGAGAGGTCGTCCATCCCCTGTTAGCTTCCTATATGGCCACAATGGCTGGAGCTGCAGTGATCTGAAGCTAGGAGCCAGAAGCTTCTTCCTGGGTGCAAGGGTGGCCTCACCTGCTAAGCCACAGTGCTGGCCCCTGGTTAATGGATATTTAGCTTTCCCTAGTGTATGTGCAAGTGCAGTTGGCCTTTTATAACTCAGGTTCCTTATGCATAAATGTGACCAACTGTAGATTGAAAATATTTGAAGAAAAAAATTGTAGAGAATGTGTAGATGTTTTTTCTTATTCTTCAGATGATACAGTATAACAGCTATTTATTTGGTACAGTTGACCTTTGAACAACTTGGAGGTTAGAGATGCCCCAGTCACATCCTTGTATAACTTTCTTCTTGTAAGTTTTTACTCATTTATTTTCATTTTATTTGAAAGGCTGAGAGAGATCTTCCATCTCTTGTTTTCCTCCCCAAATGCCCACAACAACCAGGACTGGGCGAGGAGAAAGCTAAAGACCCAGAACTCATATTGGTGGCAGGGATCCCAAGTATTTGAACTTTCACCGGCTCCCTCTAGGAAGCTGGATCTGAAGTGAAGGTGGGACTCATACCTAGGCACTCTGAGGCTGTGGCATCCTAAGTAGTGTCTTAACTGCTGTGCCAGACTCCTGCTCCAAATGCCTATCCCCATGTATAGTATTTGACTGTTGTTAACTACTAAAAGCCTTATCAAGAATATAAGCAGTTGGTTAACATGGAGTTTGTATGTTACATGTATTATATGTACATGAAAAATATTTGATAACCATCAGAAATCATTTTTACTGCTGCATATGATTTAATTTTTTGGTTAAAGTTTTATTTAGTTTAACAGTAGAGTGACAGAGAAGCAGAGACAAAGATTTTCCATCTACTTGTTCACTGCATAAATGGCTATAACAGCTGGATCTGGTCCAAGCTGAAGCCAGGAACCTGGAATTCCATCTGGGTCTCCCACATAGGTGGTAGCCTCAAATACCTGGGCCATCTTCCACTGCTTTCCCAGGCACATTAAAAAGGAGCTTGATTGGAAGTGGAGCAGCCAGGTCTGGAACTGGTGCATCTGTATGGGATGCTGGCATCGCAGATGTCAGTTTAACGTACTGTGTCACAATTTATACACAATTTATTGGAGAAACCAACTGCTCATCATGAGATGATATTTGTAGGGTCACACTAAATTTTAAGCACATGCTGAGAACCTTTGAGCTCATTGCAACAGTAACAGGAGGTGGCTACAGAATTATTGCAGTCATGCCATATGTACTGAAGTTAATTTTATGCAGATATGATTTAATATTCTATGTTTACATGTCTCTTGACTATGAATAGTGCCATTTATGTTCTGCGAGTTTTGATAAATTTAGTTTTATAATATATGTGTGTATATTTTAGGCTGTAAATAATAAAATAGACTATTTGCTTTTTTCTGCGTTCTGACATACTTAAAATTTTTGGGGAGAATTTCTAGGCTACAGGGTTTGTGAGCTTTTTCATAATGTTGTAAATCTCTCAAAAATAATCTGTATAAACCAGCGTTATTCAAGGGTCAACTGTATTTATATTGTGTTAGGTATTTTAAATAAGCTAGAGGTGATTTAAAGTTTTGGGTGTGGGGTGGGCACAGTGTGCAGTGGAATAAGCTGCCTCTTGGAATGTCCAAATCTCGTGTTTGAGAGTCTGGGTTTGAGTCCCTCCTCTGCTTCCTTTCTATCTTCCTGCTATTACCTACTACCTGGGAGATGGCAGATGATGGCTCAAGTACTTGAGTCCCTGTCATGCAGCAGACCTAAATGGAATTCCTGGCTTCTTTCTTTGGCCTGACCCAGTCTTGGCATTTGTTATTGGAAGAGCTTTCTCTCTGTTGCTTTGCCTTTCAAATAATAATTTAAAAAGCATTTAAAAAAAACTTACTAAAATGAAGTATATGCGAAGACGTGCATAAATTATGTGCAGCTACTATGCCATTTTATGTAAGGGACTTGGACATCTGTGAATATTGCCATTCTGAAGGGAAGGGGGTCCTTGAAATAGTCATCTCTCTGGGTCCTGGAGGATGACTGACTATATTTGAATAGTTAACCTCTGTTACACCTGATATGGTTATGTACCTGGAGGCTGAAAAGGGGGAAAGTGTCAGATACAGAGTTCCATTCTTTTTTTCTTTTTTTAGCTTCATTTTTCTATGAGTTTTGTTTTTTAAGATTTTTTTATTTATTTGAAAGTGTTAGCTACACAGAAAGAGAAGGAGAGACAGAGAGAGAGAAGGAGGGAGGGAGGGAGGGAGGAAGGGAGGTCTTCTATCCGCTAGTTCACTCCCCAATTGGCTGCAACAGCTGGGGCTGCGTCTTTCTGAAGCCAGGAGCCAGGAGCTTCTTCTGGGTCTCCCATGTAGGTGCAGGGATCCAAGTGCTTGGGCCATCTTCCACTGCTTTCCCAGGTCATAACAGAGAGCTGGATTAGAAGTGGAGCAGCTAGGACTCTTAACCAGTGCCATGTAGGAAGCTGCACTGCAAGCAGCGGCTTTACCTGCTACTCTACAGAGCCCCCACCCCTTTTTTTAAAGATTCATTGATTTACTTGAAAGGCACAGTTATAGAGAGGGAGATAACAGAGATCTTCCATACACTGGTTCACTCCTCAGATGACTGTAATGGCTGTGGCTGGGCCAGGCTGAAGCCAGGAGCTTCTTCCAGGTCTCCCACATGGGTACAGGGGCCCAAGTCTTGGGCCATACTCCACTGCCTCCTAGGTGCATTAGCAGGGAGCTGGGTGGGGACTAGAGCCACCGGGACAAGCACTAACGCCCATATGGGATGCCAGCGTCACAGGCAGTTTCTTAACCCATTTGACTACAGCACCAGCCCCAGAGTTCTGTTATTAACCACATTCAGGCCAAATTGGTGGTACATGATTAAAAGAGGCTAGAGAAAGATCATTTCTTAAATGTCTGTTGTAGCTGTTGTACTTGGTGCTTTAAAAACATAACCACCATTTATTGGATAAAAGCTGTTTATTAAGCTCCTTAGGTACTTAGATTCATTACAAATGTCATTCAATCAGTGTACATTCCTTCAGAGAACAATATGATGGCAAAGATACTTTTGTTAGTCTCTTTTCTCCCCTTAATTTCAAGAGGAAATCAGCATAAATATAGGTGGAAATGAGATGGGGGTGGAGTTGAGGTCACCTCATCCATTACTTAAAGTTCTCCAGGTTACACATTTGTTCATTTCGTTTTAGATATATGTTGGAAAGTAAGACAAGGCTTTTTGTCTGACCTCATGTGAACAGCAGGAATAATCACATAAATAATCATATACTGTGATTGTGCAATAAGATGGCTAATAATAGTATTTGTATATTAGGTAAATGCAGAAAATCACTTCTGAGGATGTGAGTTTAAGCTTAGATGGGCACAGAACTTATACTAGAATGTTGCAGGCATGGGAAAAGCAAATGAAATCTGTATAGCAGAAATGGCTGAGGAATTCTAGGAACTGAGAAAAGGCAATAATGGCTGGAGTGAGGTAGGCAAAGTCTAGATTTTGTAGGATATGTTTGATACAGTTAGAACTAAGTACAGATTATGTAACTAAAAAGAGAAGCTATTGGAGGATTTTAAGCAGAGGGATATTAAGTATCCTTCTAGCTCGTGATTGTTGCTTGGGGATGATTTTGTTTCCTAGGGGATATTTGTCAATGTCTGCAGATAGTTTTGGTTATCACAACTGAATGTGATGGTGTGTGCTACTGACAGTAGTAGGTAGAGATCAGGGGTGTTGCTGTATACTCTGCAATGTACTGATCACTTCCTACAGGGAAGAACTACTGGCCCAAAATGTCAGTAGTGCCAAGGCTGAGAACTGCTGCTCTAGTTGGTTTGTGAATATTGGATTGGGCAAAGGTGAGGGGTGGAATGTAAGAGGGGAAGAGTTAGGTTGTTTCAAAATCCACGTGATACAGTACCTTGAAGCATGATTATAATAGATAATTGTGTAGAGCGTTTTGATTTTGAGTATGTTTTGACATAGAATGTCATAAATGATCTCCAGGTTTCTTACCAATAAGTGAGCGAATGCTGGTTCTATCCTAAAATGGGGAAGATTGAGGGGGAGGCATCCCTTAAGGGATGCTGGTGTTGCAGCAGTGACTTTACTCACTACACCAGAACTGGCCCCATATGTAGTAACTTTATAATGCCAAATTATAGAGTGATATTTTAAAATAAATTTTAAAAATTTACATCTAAATTTATTTTATTCATTTCAGTGGCAGAGAGAGACAGTGTCAGTGATTGGTCTACTGGTTCACCCTCCAAATGCCTACATCTGCATCTGATCCAGGCTGAAGCCTCGAGCCAGGAACAGTGCAGATCTACCACATGGGTTGTAGGGACTTAAGTACTTGAGTAATCGCTGCTGCTTCCTAGGATGTGCATTAGCAGGAAACTTGAATAGAGATCAGAGCCAAAACTGGAACCCAGGATCTCCCATTCGGGATGCCAGCATCCCATTTGGTGGCTTAACCACTAAGCCAAATTTCCATCCTTAACAGCCATTTTAAGGGTACGTGTGTTATGCAGATAACTCAAGTGATGACAGTTGGAACTTGTCAGAGCTTAGAAATACAAAATAATTATTTTTGTTATAAAACCTCACTTTAAATAAATATATAGAGTTAATGTTTTTCTAATTTTTACCTTTTGTAAGAATGGCATATTGATGTATAGGGTGACTTATTTGCTTATATGTTAAGGTTTTTTTTGGTAAAGATTCATTAAGAAATTGACAAACATTAGTTGATTCAAAATATTGGAAAACAATTCATTGAATTTACATAGAAATGTTGAGGAACATCTAAATTTGCAATTATAATACTTCAGACATTTGACTGTTTCCATTTGGGACCTTTGTAGTTCCCTTAAAGAATTTTATTAGAACGAGAACCGAACACATACGACCCATCTGCCAGTTCATTCTGTAAAGGCAAGGTTGAGCCAGAGTTGGGGTCAGAAACCTGATTTCTTCAGCCATCACTGCTGCCTTCCTGGGTGTGCCTTGCCTGGAATCTGGAGTCAGGAGCTGGAGCTGGGAATGGAACCTAGCATGGGCATCTTAATTGCTAGACTAAACACTTGTTTCCATGCTGTTAAGCTTTTTACTTGTTAAATATCTTCTTATTTGAAAGGCAGAGGAGACAGAAAGATTATTCATTCCCCACATGCCTTCAGTAGTTGGGGCTGGGCCAGACTAGAGCACCATCTGGTCTCCCATGTAATTGTCAGGGATTGAAGTACTTGAGCCATCACCTGCTGCCTCTCAAGATAAGTATTTGCAGGAAGCTGGAATCAGAAACAGACCCAGGCACTCTGACGTGGATTGTGCTAGGCACCCCAAGTGGTGGCTCAACCTGCTGTGCCACATGCCTGCCCCATGTTAAGCTTTTTACTACTCTTTTGAACATAAAGTTTAGATTGATTGTCTCTTTTCAACTGTATACAGTAGAGCCTTCTAGTCTTTTGACAGCCATTTTGTTCCAGTATTATCTCTCCCCTTTGTTTTCTTGTCTAACCTAGAACCTTATTTTCTTCTTGAAATGTGTTCTGCTTTGCACTTTTGACTCTTTATTGGATCTATCTGACTGAAACCCAACCATAGCTCAGTTCATCTTTTTGGCTCCTGTGTACTTGGCTCTGAGTTGTTGAGTACAACTTGAGAAAATAACAGCCTTGTATGCTGGAACCACTAAATGTAATTTCCAATCTTAAATGGACCCTCAGCATTTTCCAATAATCTTCCTTTTTCCCTAGGTTTTTTTTTCTCATTCTTTATAGCAATTATGTAAAAATTTGTACTCTCCTCTAGTTCCTTTACCTCTCAGCTTCCCTTCTGTTTTCTCAGTAGATGACCTCATCTATTCACTGAAGAACTTGGTTTGATTTGTTTTTTAAGATAGTTTTATTTATTTCAGAGGTAGAGTTACAGATGGAGAGACAGACAGAAAGGTCTTCAATACAGTGATCACTCCCCAAATGGCCACAACAGCTGGAGCTTGGCCACTCCAAAGCCAGGAGCCAGGAGTTTCTTTCGGGTCTCCCACCCATGTGCAGGGGCCCAAGCACTTGGGCCATTCTCCACTGGTTTTCCAGGCCACAGCAGAGAGCTGGATGGGAAGGGGGAGCAGTTGGGACTTGAACCAGCACCCATATGAGATGCCTGTGCTCCAGATGATGGCTTTACCCACTACGCCACAGTGGTGGCCCCTATTTATTTTTTATTTCTGGAAGAAAAAAAAAAGTGAGACCAAATAGAGATTAGCTTGACATTTGCTGTATCTGTCTATTAGAAGTATACAGTAAATGAAGGTATAAATATTAGAACAGAATTTGAAAGATGTCTTTGAGATAATTTTGAATTTGTTATGGGCTAATTTTAATATAAAATTATTTTTCCCAACCTTGGTTCTTGGAGTGGGTTTGCATTTTAAAATTTAAAATTAAAGGAAGCCCTTCAATTCTGTGTGAAAGGTACCAAATGTCTTTTACATTGTGGTATAATATTAATATATGGACTAAAGTATACTATTCATAGACTTGATGAATTCCCCCCCATATACCTATTTCTCAGATCAAGATATTAAACATTTCTAGTACCCCAGGAGATTTCCTGTGTTATTTACCCCACTCTTCCCTGTGTTACAACTTCTTAGTTAGCCATCCATTAGTTTTGTTATTTACTTTCTGACTTCTTTTGATCAACATGATATTTGTGTGGTTTCCTTATATTTGGTAGCAGATATCAGCAATTCTTTTTATTGCTATGTAGTAGTCTACTATATGAATATCCTAAAATGTATTAGTACATTCTTTTGTACATGGACATTAAATTATTCTCAGTTATTGGCTATTATGATGAAGTTCTTGTGAACTTGTTCAGGTCTTTTGGTGAACATACGCTCTCATTTCTTTTACGAACTTGTATATGTCCCTAGAGTGTAATTGCTGGATCATAGTGTGGTTCTTAATAGCACTTTTTTTTAAGTGTTTTTCTCATATACTTGAAATGCAGAGAGAGAGAGAAATAGCATATGAACATGAATGAGAATTGTTCATCTGCTGATTTACTCTCCAAATGTGCCTATCAGCCAGGGCTTGCCAGGCCAAAGGCCAGAGTCCAGAGCTCCATCTGGGTCTCCCTCATGGGTGGCAGGTGCCCAAGCACTTGAGCCATCATCTGCTGTCATCCAGGTTGCATTTGCAGGAATCTGAGTCTGAGCAGAGCAGCACAGACTCATCCTGCATTCTGAAATGGAATGCGGACATCCTAAGTGGAGGCTTAACCCACTGCAACACAATGCCTGCACCCAGTTTTATAATGGAACCTAATTATTACCTTTATCCTTCTTTTCTGTAACTTCTCTTGCTCTCTTCTTTTTGATAAATAATATAAAAAGAGTAATAGGATTTTTAACAACATTCTCAAAGAAGGCACTTCTTTCTTTTTATCTAAATATAAAATTGAAATTACTTAGATCCATACTGAACAATTAACTTCTCTTAGTAGTTTCTTCACTATTGTTTATAAATCTATGTCCTTCTATTTAAATTCTGAGCAGTTCTCCCTGTTGTGATCTGTCCTAATCTCTTGTTATAAACTAGCTTTTTTATGAGATGACATTTTCTGACTGTTCATAAGATTGGGGAAAATAATCATTGATTTTCCTGGCAGAAACATGGTTATTGTGTTGACCATTTAAAGAAATACTGAATTTGGAGACCAATGGCCTTGATGCCAATTCAGATAAATCTATTTATTAGCAGCATGTTCTTTGTAAATTACTTCTACCTTACTAGTACTGGGAATAAGTGTGTCCATGTCATCTTGGGATATGGGCTATTAAATGAGCTAATTTAACAATGCTCTGTAAACTATGAAATATGAATATAAATAATTGTCTTTTGCAGGATATTTAATATATTTGCGTATTTCTATGCAGCATTTATTCTGTTTGTAGCACAAAGGAAGTACAGATTGCTGTTTTTAGAAGAAAAGTGTAAGGGAGGTCTTTGCTTGTCTATTAAATGGCAGGAACTGATGAACTGTGTATCACATATCACATGCTGATTCTCATAATTGATGTACCCAGGAATTAAGTTCGTTATTTACGTTTCGAAATTATGTAGGTTTCAGGTGATTTCAAATCTGAAGTATCCAATTATTGGTGTATATTGAGAAGTTAGCTTTAGCTGACATGGACTGTTTACCAATCTGCAATTTCCTTTTGTAGAAAGATGTAAATAAGAGATTACAATCTGAGGATAGATCAGTAAAGCTGTAATGAACTTAAAGCAAATTGAACTATTTCAGTTCTGTTTTTTTAGGTCTGGTAGCTTTTTAAATCTGTATGCTCTGTAGCAGATCTGGGTCAGGATACTCTCTCCAGGGACAGTATTGGAGGTAAAGTGACACGTTTAATTTATTTGAACACTCATTATTCTCCTCTTTATTTTGGTTTCATCTTCATATAGATAAACCAAGATCTAGGTCCTGCTGCCAGTGCCACCTTTTTTGAATTTTATGTATTTAATTTCTTTATCTAGCAGATGGTTTATATTCTTGGGTTTGATTCTTCCTAAAAATTCGTAGTGTTAACTTAAATTTTCCAAGAATCTTTGTGTGTGCCCTGTACACTGACTCAACTTGTTGATTGGATTTATTCTTGCAGACTTGTTTGTAGTGCATCCTTGTTTCTGGTTGTAGGGTGAGTAAGGATTTGCAGTCAAGCTTGGATTTCAGTATTGGCTCTGCAATGTATTTAGCTGAGACTTTGTGGCAAGTTACATCTTTGAGATCTATCCATCATCCCAGAGACTCTGTAGTTCTGTTCCTCTGTTAAATGTATAGTGATTTTCAGTTAATTTGGAACACTGCAACCATTACCACACTCTAATTTTAGAATTATTTTCATTATTGTCCCTTACCCACCCTGCATTCACCAGTCTGTGCCCTTTTGCAGTCACTTCCCATTTCTACTCCTAACCCCTTGTAAGTACTAATCTTTATTCGATGTTCTATAGAATTTCCCTTTTAGGTCATTTCATAAGATTGGAATCACACTATATATGACCTTTTATATTTGGCTGCTTTGATTTAATATAGTTTTTGAAGATGAACCATGTTATAAGGATATATAAGTACCTTTTTTTAAAGATTTATTTTTATTTATTTGAAAAGTTATAGAGAGAGGTAGAGTCAGAAAGAGAGGTCTTCATCTGCTGGTTTACTCCCCAAATGACTGCAATGGCCGGAGGTGAGCTGACCCAAAGTCAGGAGCAAAGAGCTTCCTCCGGGTTTCCCTCGTGGGTGCAGGGGCCCAAGGACTTGGACCATCTTCTAGTGCTTTCCCAGGCCGTAGCAGAGAGCTGGATCGGAAGTGGAGCTACTGGGACTCCAACCAGCACCCATATAGGATGCTGACACTTCAGGCTAGGGTTTTAACCTGCTGTGACACAGTGCCGGCTATTATTTTTTATTGTGAAGATTTGTTAAACTATTGACCAATTGATAGACATTTGGGTTTCCAATTTTTGACTGTTGTGAATAGCCAAGTCTTGGTATAGACATTTTGTTGGTAGAAATGTAGGAGTGGAATTGCTCCATCATGTATTAATGTTATGTTTAAAATTTTAAGCAATTGCTAACCTGTTTTTCAAAATTGTACAATTTTACATTTCTGCTTTTTTTATATAAATGTTTTTCTTTAAAAGATTTTATTTATTTGAGAGGTAGAGTTACAGAGAGAGAGGAAGAGACGGGGGGGGGGGAGAGAGAGAGAGAGAGAGAGAGAGAGAGAGAGAGAGAGAGATGTTCTATCCACTAGTTCACTCACCAAATGGCCGCAAATGACTGCAGCTGAGCTGAGCTGAAGCTAGGAGCTTCCTCTTGGACTCCCATGTGGGTACAACTTCCACTCCTTTCCCAGACCATAGCAGGGAGCTAGATCGGAAGAGGAACAGCCCACATATGAATATTCCCATATGTGAGCTCATATGGGATGCTGGCGCTGCAGGCAGAGGCTTAGCCCATTATGCCACAGAGCCGGCTCCATTTCTGCCTCTTTTTATCTAAATATTTTTGATGTTTATTTGATAACAGTATGCACTAATGTGACCAGTCCAAATTTGTTTATGTGACATGAATCGATATTAAAAGTGAGTCATATCAATTTGTGTATGCTTTTAAAAAGAATATGTACCTTTTGTAAGTTACAGCAATTGTCCATTTAAAATGTGTGATTCCCACATTTACTTGCCTTTTGTAGGAAGAAGCACATGTATATCAAACATAAATGTACCGCTTAAATACTTCTTATAAACATTGAAAGTTTGAGTCAAGAATTAGAACATTGTTAGTACCATTATAGAATCTCTGCCACTATATGTCTCTTTGATGTGTTTTGCATTACAACTTCCTCCCTTTCGCTTAAAGGAGCAATTTTTTTATTTTTTATTTTTTATTTTTTATTTTTTATTTTTGACAGAGTGGACAGAGAGAGGCAGAGAGAAAGGTCTTCCTTTGCTGTTGGTTCACCCTCCAGTGGCCGCCGCGGCTGGCGCGCTGCGGCTGGCGCACTGCGCTGATCCGATGGCGGGAGCCAGGTGCTTCTCCTGGTCTCCCATGGGGTGCAGGGCCCAAGCACTTGGGCCAACCTCCAGCGCACTCCCGGGCCACAGCAGAGAGCTGGCCTGGAAGAGGGGCAACGGGGACAGAATCCGGTGCCCCGACCGGGACTAGAACCCGGTGTGCCGGCGGCGCAAGGTGGAGGATTAGCCTGTTGAGCCATGGCGCCGGCCCTAAAGGAGCAATTATTATGATCAGCCTTTTCTTGTTTTTTTTTTTCATATTTCTGCCTGCTAAAGTTTGTATGCTTAAATGTTGTAGTTTGTGCCCATCTGTTTTTGGAGCTTCATATATAAAATAGAATAATACTCTGTCTCTTCTTAATGTCTTGCCTCTTGCATTTATTACTTGTTTCTAAGATTTATCTATGTTATATGTCATGTTATATGTCCATGTTTTATTACTGTAGAATTCACTTGTGTGATTATGCCACATTTATCCATTCTACTTTAGATAGACATTAAATTATTTTTAGTTTGGGGCCATTAGAAATAGTATTTCTAAGAACACTAATGTCTTCAAAATGCACACATGTAGCCATTTCTGTTGAATAAGGTATGTCATTAGTAGAAAATGCCAAGTGTTTTCATAGGTGGTATTGTTATTGAACATAAAGGGGTCCCCTTGCTTTGAGTACTGCCAAATAATCAGCATCAAGTGGTGGTTATTTAAAGAAAAGCTTTATTTCTGACAAGTAAAGGAAGTCCGTGGAAAGGTAGAGTTTCCTAAAGGAAAGGACTAAGAGTCAAAGGGATCACATAAACAAGACTAGTGTTTGCAAATACTAACTGATAGAATAGAAAAGGGAGAGAATGATCCAACATGGGAGGTGGGATACACCTCCTAAACAGCACTCTGGCCTCAGAATCTGCCCTTAAGGTGTTCGGATCTCTGCTGAAAAGCCCATGAGAGTATTTCAGGCATGGAAAGCCAAGACACCCTGGCAAAAACAAAACAAAACAAAACAAAACACCTAAATGAAAGATCTCTGTGAGATCCCAGTGGAAAGAACGGGCCATCAAAGAAGGAGGTACCTTTCTCTGAAGGGAGGAGAGAACTTCCACTTTGACTATGGCCTTGTCTAAATACATTGAAGTCAGCGAACTCAAAAGGCTTCCATAACCTTGGCAACTCATGACAAGAGCCTCTGGTGATTACTGACGCCATAAACAAGAGTGTCAGTTGTTAAGTCAACAACGGGAGTCACTGTGCACTTACTCCTCATGGAGGATCTCTGTCCTTAATGTGCTGTACATTGTGATTTAATGCTATAACTAGTACTCAAACAGTATTTTTCACTTGGTGTTTCTGTGTGGGTGCAAACTGTTGAAATCTTTACTTAATATGCACTAAACTAATCTTCTATATATAAAGAGAATTGAAAATGAATCTTGATGTGAATGGAAGGGGGGAGAGAGCGGGGGGTGGGAGGGAAGTTATGGGTTGGGGGGAAGCCATTGTAATCCATAAGCTGTACTTTGGAAATTAAATTCATTAAATAAAAGTTAAAAAAAAAAAAAGAAATTGTGTCCTTGGAAACTTGTCTGCCAAGAGTTTTATAACAGGTTTGAGGAGCATTCAGGATGTAGAAAAGGAGAGGGGGAGAAAGCTCCTCCTGCCCAAGTAACATACATCTTGCTAGATTTATATGTTCAAAAATCTGATGAAAATTGATTTCTTCTGGTTTTAAATGTTCCTTGTTTGTGATGGTCTAACAAGCTTTCCTGGAATACACTCTGAAAAACAAGCTCAGAGAGCCTGTTCTTGCAAACTGTTTTGAGATTTTTCTGCCTCAGTTCCAGTGTCCCCATGTTTCCTACATCCTGGATTCTTGGTTTTAGTTTCACCAAACTTTTCTTTCACAAAAACTGTATGAAAGTTCCTTTCCTTCATATTTCCCCACCACTTACTATTATCAATCTTTTAAAATCTTGATGGTCTTAATTTTTCCTGGCTACTAATGAGATTGAGCACCTCAGCTTTGGTGGTCTTGATTATCTTGTTTTGTGAAATTATTATTCTTGGCCCTTGTTGATTTTCCCATTGGGTTATCTATTTTTAATTAAAGGGAACTTTTTATATGTTTGACTCCTTTGTCAGGTTAAAGAGGTTACTAATCTAGTCTCCCATTCTGTAGCCTATCAAAATGCAGAAAAGTTCTTAGATGAGTAGGTTTATCCTGTTTTTCTTTTATGCTTAGTGCTTTTTATGTTCTGTTAAATATTTTCTCACTGGAAGTCATGAAGTTACTCACCTTTATCATCTAGCAGCTTTATTCATGTTTCCCATTTAGATAAGTGCTTCAACTAGAACTGATTTGTGTGTGTATGTGTAGTGTCAGGTCAAGGTTTACTGTTTTCAAATGGATATTTCATTGTCCAGCAACATTAATGAATAAATAAAAGTAAAAAGCCTGAACACTGCTAGGGAGTGTTATGGTTTTTACAGTTCATGTCCATATATGCATAGTCTGTCTCTGGGCCTTTATCCTGTTACATTTAATCTGTTTGTCTATTATTGTACAAATATCACTGCCATATTTATTGAGCTTAATGATAAATCTAAATATCCTATATGATTAAAAGTCTTATGTTCTTTTAAAAGATTTCCTAGTCTGTTATTTGGTATTTTCATGTACATTTTAGAATTACTCTATTAATTTATCTTCCAGAATAAACAGGAACCCATAAGACACACAACCAAACCAAACTGAGATTGCACTGTTACTTTAAATCAATTTTGGGGTCAAGAGAATTCATATCCTTTGTAGCTTTCTGCTTATTAGACTTAGAAACTTGATTATTTTATGCCATTGTACTAGCTTTCTTTGGCCTTTTTATCCCAACTTTCAGGAGTTGGGATACTTTAATCAATTTTACTGCAAAAAATTTTTTTTTAAGATTTATTGATTTGAAAGGCGCAGTTACAGAGGTGGGGGAGGAGGGAGGGGGGATGGAGGGGGGAGAGGGAGGGAGGAGAGGGGGAGAGAGAGAGAGAAAGAGAGAGAGAGAGAGAAAGAGAAAGAGAAAGTCTTCCATCTGTTGGTTCACTCCCCAAATGGCTGCAGTGGCTGGAGCTGGGCCAATCCAAAGCCTAGAGCTTCTTCTGGGTCTCCCATGTAGGTGCAGGAGCCCAAGGACTTGGGTCATCTTCTGCTTTCCCAGGCCATAGCAGAGAGCTCCATTGGAAGTGGAACAGTGGAGCAGCTGGGACCTGAACCTGTGCCCATATGGGATGTCAGCACTGCAGGTGGTGGCTTTACCTGCTACACTACAGCACTTGCCCCACAGCATTTTTTATATGCAAAATTATATTCTAGCTCTAACTTAGGTTATCCAAAGCATCTCCAGCATTTATTTATGAAGCGTGAAAGTCCAAGATGCTACTACACACCATAGTTGCTGCTGATGTCATTTTCCTTTGTTTTCAGAGTAAATAAAGTGATTATTGTGTATTGAAATAAAAAAAATCACAGTGCTGTGGGACATTGAAGACATTCTCATTCTGTTTTTGTGTCAAGCCAAAGTTTTCCACATGGACAGGGGCAGTTAGCAAAATGAGATTTATTGAAAGGGAAAAACCTGTTTCAGGAGGGAGATTTGAAGGGAGGAGTTGCCAGGATAGCTTGCAGCCTGGCTCTTTTATTATGCAAAGTGACTGGCTCTTCTGAGTGACCCCTTTCTGAGAAATGACTACAAATTTAACCAGTCAGGATGCTAGAATAAGAACCAATCAGGAGGCACGGATTAGTAGCTATTCTTTAACCTGCTTTCACTTGCCCCTCTTGAAATCCCAGGCTAGCCCCCAAATATATTGTAGGACTTCTGGAATCAGTGTTTTGGGATCAGTAGCAGGAGTCTATGACTCCAGTAGCTCAGGTGTGTGTCTTGTGTAGGAGAGATGTGGCAGACTTTTGTGGGATTCTTGAGGAACAGCACAGCCCTCATGTTAAATGCTATTCATGTTACAGCTCTGAATTGCAGCTCTCTCCTCTCTGCTGCTCATAGTCTTTCCTCTGCCAGGTTCATCAACTGTTGTCACCTTCTGGGTTGCTGCTTCTCTGCTGGCTCTCTTGAGGACTGCTGCCATCTTCTGGGTTGCTGCTGCTCTTCTGTGCTGGATTCTCTGTCTCTTGACCATGAAGAATGATGAAGCTCTCGCATCTAGGAGGGCTTGCCCAGGAGGAGGGCCATCTGCCTCTGGCAGCTGCTCAAGACTGTCTGGCTCAGACCTCTATGCACATCTAAAGCAGGAAGTTGTTCCCGATTGGTTGATCTGTATGCTAGTGAGTCATGCTACAGGAACCAATCGGGGAAGTGACATTGGAGTAGCCTGTTTTGCACAGAAGTGCAGAGTAAATCAACAACATCTGAAGATTGATTACATTGTGTATATTTCCCCTGCCTCCTTTTTCAGGGCTTCTGGAGAGTTTCATAGTGTATTTTTTCTTTTCTGTTTTTTTCTTTCCTTTCCAGGAACCCCTGGAATCCTATCATTCTCCTCTCTGAAGAAGTATCCCTAACTGCTGTTAGGGTACTGGTGAATGACTGCTCTGGCTGCTTCATGCTGAAGAGGGGTGGCAGTAAGGAACCTCCCACAGAGGCTTATCCAGTGATTTTTTAGTAGAAAGAGGTTTCCATGCAAGGTTTCATGTGGGTGACTGTTTGAAACTTGTTTGACTAACCGAGTGGAAACAAATCAGGTTAGAAGATTTTAGGAGACAAAGACAGACTGAGGGCTACCAAGAGCAAGAGGGGCCAATAAGGGCCATCATCATCTGAGGAGGTGACCTGTTGAATGCCACCATTTATAGATGTCACCTGGGTGATGATGTCTTCGGCTCCATCCAGGTACATGACCACCTGCCCTATAGATTAGAAGTAGCACTACAGGGTTGTGTCAGGAAAACAGGAGCGTTGGAGGGCAAGGCAAACAATAAAGCATGAAAATAGTTGCTTAAATGAAATGATTTTTCTTGATTTCTGAGGTTTAGATTTTTCTTCTTGCCAAACTTTACTTTGTGTTAAGTCCATGTTTGGTATTGGGGAGAGACTCTGACCTGAATCAACACAAAGTATGCAGTGCAGTATCTATGTTGCAGTTTTATTGCAATGGATGTAAAATTTTATAAGAACTTTTGAAAATCTGGCATTTATGGAAGAGAGACAAAATACAATATAAACTTAATTCTGCATATTGATAATATATAAAAGAGACAGACAAAAATACTTTGGAATTCCAGGACCATAGCCCTTTAATTGGAACACTAGACTAGAGAATAAGGAAGGAAAGAATGAGAGTAAAGAGAAAATTGATGAAGGCTGGATAAAGGGATGATTAAACACTATTTTTAAGAGTTGAATTCCTAGAAAACCATTATAAATTCAGATTTCAGTACTGTGAAAAGTGACCTCCAGAATAAGCATTTTTAGAAACGACTTATTTATTTGAAAGGCAGAGTGACAGCTGAGAAAGAGCTTCTGTTTGCTGGTTCACTCCCTAAATACCTGCAGAAGCCAGGCAGCTTGTGCTGTGTCAGCTTGGGCTGTGCCAGGCAGAAACCAGGAGCCAAGAATTTCTTCATAGTTTCCCAAGTAGATGGCAGGGACCCAAATATTTGGGCTGTCATATTCTGTGTCTCAGGCACATTGGCAGGAAGTTGGTTCAGATGCAGAGAGGGTAAGGCTTGAATCAGCACTCTAATATGGATATGGGCATCTCAGGTGGCAGCTTAATCTGCCACACCACAATGTCTACCCCTGGAGTAAGCATTAAATTTTCAAAAACATTTGAAAGGAAGAGAAGGGGAGAATGAATGCTCCCGTTCACTGATTCATTCCTCATATGCTACAACTCAATCCAAGTCTCCCATGTGGATGGGAGGAACCCAGCTACTTGACTATCACCATTGCCTTAGAGGATTTGCATTAGCAAGAAGCTGGAGTCAGGAGCTGGAGCCAGGGTCGAACCCGGGTATTTCAATAAGGGACATGGATGTTATAACAAATTTCTTTTTTTTAACTTTTATTTAACAAATATGAATTTCCAAAGTACAGTTTATGAATTATAGTGGCTCCCCGCCCCCCATAACTTCCCTCTCACCTGCAATCCTCCCATCTCCCGCTCCCTCTCCCATTCCATTCACATCAAGATTCATTTTCAGTTATCTTTATATACAGAAGATCAATTTAGTATATATTAAGTAAAGATTTCAACAGTTTGCACCCACACAGAAACACCAAGTGTAAAATACTGATTCAGTACTAGTTATAATATTAATTCACATATATCAAATGTCTTAACCACTAGACTAAACACCCACCCTAGAATAAGCATTTTTGTAGAACTGTAATTCTGTTTGGGTGAGCTCTTCTAGGTATTAGAAACAGAATATCCAGAAAGAAAGTGAAAAAAAAAAAAAACCTAGCATATTTTCCAGGGGTTTTATAGGTCAAATTAAGTAATTGTTATGTAATTATCTTATCTTGAATTTGCATACCCTTCTTTTATTAGGGAAAACTCACTTGAAGTGGCAGAAATAACCACAGTTCTATGTCAGTGATACTGTAATCTGACTTGCTTGTATCAAAACCTAGCTTTCTTTACTATTAGGTAAAAAGCAGATAAAGTAAAAATGCACATGGTTAAAATAATTGTCAGTATTTATCACACAATTCTCTGATAACTCTTGAATATCATTACTTTTTGGGGAATGGGAGTGGTGAGTTAGGTATCTTAACACTAGCATAAATAAAATAAGCATTGAAGAGGCTGGTGCTATGGTGTGGTAGTTTAAGCGTCTGCCTGTGGCACTAGCATCCCATATGGGCACTGGTTCTGTTCTCAACTAGTCCACTTCTGATCCAGCTCTCTGCAAATGGTCTGGGAAAGCAGCAGAAGAGAGCCCAAGTACCTGGGCTCTGCACCCATGTGAGAGACCTGGAAGAAGCTCCCGGCTCCTGTCTTCAGATACATTCTGCTCCTCTGCTGTTGTAGTCATTTGGAGAGTGAACCAGCAGATGGAAGACTTCTCTCTCTCTCTCTCTCTCTCTGATTCTGCCTCTCAAAAAAAAAAAAAAAAAAAGAATTAGATACTTGTTAAATTTACAAAACCACAGTAGTGGTCCTGTATTTCAGAATGAATTAAAAAAGCAGTGAAACTGTTTATTTAATATTGATGTTTGATAGAAGCTCTTCTATTGTTTTACTTTTTATTAGAATTAAATTCATATAACATACAGTCAACTGAAGTGTGTACAGTCTTGTGGTATTTAATGCAGTTGTGTTGCACAACTATCTCTAATTTTAAAATTTATTACAATAAAAGAATATCCCCCACTCATCAAGTGGCCATTCCCCATTTTCTCCAGCCATCCTTCTGATCTTTTAGTCACCACTAATCTGCTTTCTGTCTATGGATTTGTATGAGCATGTTTGAGTTCTTTAACTTAATGTATTGTTTTTGTGGTTCATCCAGATTGTAGCATGTATCAGTACTTATTCCTTTTAATGGATGAATAATCTTCCATTATATATTTGTACCACATTTTATTAATTTGTCTGTTGCACTTTTTGACTGTTGTGAATAATGCTGCTATAAACATTTGTGTACACGTTTTTGTGTGAATGTATTTTTTCATCTCTCCTGGGTATATACTGAGCAGTGGAATTACTGAGTCTTACCGTAATTCTATGTTTTAATTTTTTGAGGAACTGAAAAACTGGTCTTGAAAGTGGCTGTACCATTTTACATTTTGGTCAGCAGTGAATAAGAGTTCTTGTACCTCTTCTTCCTCGCCAACACTTGTTTTCCTAGAGTTCTTTTTAATACACATTCTATTGTGTATGAATTAATCGCTCATTTTGATGTTTTGACTTGCATTCTTTTATTGACCAGTGAAATTGAGCATCTTTAAAATTTGCTGTCATTCATGTATTTCTTTGGAAAAAGCTTTTTCAAGTCCATTGATCCTTTAAATTTTTTTAAAATTGTAATGAAGCTTTGATTTATTTATATATATATATATATATATATATTTTGAAGAATTTATCTATTTGAATGTGAGAGAGAAAGTTACACAGAGAAAGGAGAGGCAGAGAGAGAGAGGTCCTCCATCTACTTGTTCATGCCTCAGTTGGCCACAACGGCCGGAGCTACACCAATCTGAATCCAGGAGCTTTGGGCCATCTTCCACTGCTATCCAAGGCCATAGCAAAGAGCTGGATTGGAAGTGGAACAGCTGGGACTTGAACCGGTGCCAATATGAGATGCCGGCACTGCAGGCGGTAGCTTTACCCACTATGCCACAGTGCCGGTGCCTAAAAAAACTTTAATTGATATATAGAAATTATATATATGGACTGGATAAAGTGTGATACTTCAGTACATGTGTATAATATGTACTTGGTGTTTCTGTCTCCTTAGTATTTATCATTTCTTTTTGTTTGGAGCCATTGAACTTCTCTAGTTGTGTATAAAACGTATTGAAAATTGTTGTAACTACTAGTCACCCTGTTTTGTTACAGAACAGTAGAACTTATTCTTCTGAACTTTGTTTTGGTACCTATTATCCTACTTCCCTCTATTCTTCCTTCCCTCTGCCTTTCTTAGCTTCTAGTAATCTGTTACGTTTTCTGCTATGTTATCAACTCTTCTTGCTTCCACAAATATTTGAGAACCTACACATTTATGTTGCTGTGCCTGGATTATTTCACTGAATGTCATGCCCTTTAGTTTTAGCCATTTTGCCAAAAATTACAGAATTACATTCTTTCTTATGGCTGAATAATATTTCTTTGTGTATATATGCTATATATTTTTTTCCTTTGTTCCTTCTTTCCTTCCCTGCAAAATTTTATTATTTGAAAGGCAGAGGTAATAGTGTGGTAGGAGGTATCTGCCACATGCTGGTTTACTCTCCCACGTGCTCACAACAATTAGAGATTGGTTAGGCAGAAGCCAGGAACTGGGGACTCAGTCTGTCCCACATGGGTGGCAGTAACTCAAACTACTTGAATGTGTGTACATCAACAGGGAACTGGAATCTGGAGTGAAACCTGGACATGAACCCAGACACTATATGGGATTCTGGCATTTCAAAAGAGTGTCTTAATTGCTGTACCAAGGGCCTGCCCCTACGTTTTCTTTTTTCATCTGTCAGTGGTTATAGTGACTAGTGTTGCAAAAATATGGGAAGGCAAATATCTCTGTTACACTGTTTTTATTTCCTTTGAATATATAATTGAAAATGGGATAGATATGGATCATATAGTAGTCATAATCCATCTTTTAATTGGGTTTTCTTCCTTGTTGAGTTATGTATTTCTGGATTATAGACCCTTAACAGGTATATGATTTGTAAATGTTTACTGTATTTGATGTACAGCAATTTTAAGAGGCAGTTACAGATAGAGGGAGAGACAGAGAGTACTTCCATCTGTTGGTTCACTCCCCAGATGGCTGCAACTCCTGGAGCTAGGCCCATCCAAAGCCAGGAGACAGGAGCTTCTTTCAGGTTTCCTTCATGGGGGAAACCCTCATGGGGGAAACCCTCATGGGTGCAGGGGCCCAACACTTGGTCCATCTTCCTATTGCCTTCCCAGGCCATTAGCAGAGAACTAGATCAGAAGAGGAACAGCTGGGACACGAACCATTACCCATAAGGGATGCTGATGCTGCAGGCAGAGGCCTTACCATACTATGCCACATCGCCCACCCCACGCAATTTTAAGTTTGATGAGATCCAGTTTGTCTGGTTTTCTTTTCTTTGGCACTTGTGCTTTTTGTGTCATATCTAAGAAGCTGTTGCCAAATCCGAGGTTATAGCTTTTTAAAACCATATGATTTTTTTTTAATTTGACCTGTTATATTCAGGTCTTTGATCCATTTTGCATTAATTTTTAAGTATAGTATGGGGTCCAGGTTTAACTTCATTCTTTTGCATGTGGATATCAGATTATCCTAACACTATTTATTGAAGAAATTTTTCTTACATTGAGTGGTTTTGCCCCCTTTTTAAAAATCAATTGATCATACATGTATTTGTTTATTTTTGGACTCAATTCAATTTTATTGATTTGTATGTCCTTACAACAGTACCACACTGTTTGTTTACTATAGCTTCATTACAGTAAGTATTGAAATTGGACAGTAAATTCTCCAGCTGTCATATTCTTTTTTTTTTTTTAAATGTTTATTCTTTTTCATCTAGTGGAAGGGCAGCAGAATGAGAGAATGAAGAGAATGAAACACACACACACACACACACACACACACACACACACACACACAGATGGAGATAGTTACAGCTTCTTTCTATAGATTCACTCCCTTAATGCCTACAACAGCTAAAGCTGGGCCCAGCAGAAGGCCCAGAGCTCCCTCTGAATCTCCCACATAGGTGGCAGGAGCTTAGGCACTTGAGCCATCATCTTTTGCTTCCTAGGATGCCTTAGCAGGAAGCTAAAAGGAAAGTGGAGTAGCTGGGACACAAACCAGCACTGCAGTATATTGGGTGCGGGTGTCCCAAGTGGCAACTTAAACCTGCTTTTTCAATATTGTATTGACGATTTGGGGCCCTTGCAGTGCAAATTTGAGGATTGGCTGTCCCACTTTTGCAAAATAGGTCTTCAGAATATTTAGAAGGACTGTATTGAATCTTTAGTTTGCTTTGAAGAGTATTGCTATCTTAGCAATATTAAATCTTTAAATCTGTGAATATGGGGTATCTTTCTGTTTAATGTAAGTCTTAATTTCTTTAAGCAGTATTCTGTAGTTTTCAGTTTAAAGATTTTCCAGCTCCCTTTGTTAAATTCTTGAATATTTTAATATTTTGATTAATTTTTAAATGGAATTGTTTTGTTAGATTCCTTTTTTGGGTTGTCCATTGTATATAGAAACACAACTGATTTTTGTGTGCTAATCCTTTACTCTGCAATTTTGTTCAGTTTGTTTATTATCTTACTTTCATGTATATGGTTTATTTGTGATTCTGTATATATAAGTTCCTGGAATGTGCAACTAGAGATGAGTATATGAATTCCTTTCCAATACGAATACCTTTTTTTAAATTTTTTTTTTTTTTTTTTTACAGGCAGAGTGGACAATGAGAGGGAGAGACAGAGAAAGGTCTTCCATTGCCGTTGGTTCACCCTCCAATGGCCGCCGCGGCCGGCGCACTGTGGCTGGTGCACCGACCGTGCTGATCCGAAGGCAGGAGCCAGGTGCTTCTCCTGGTCTCCCATGGGGTGCAGGGCACAAGCACTTGGGCCATCCTCCAGTGCACTCCCGGGCCACAGCAGAGAGCTGGCCTGGAAGAGGGGCAACCAGGACAGAATGTGGAGCCCCGACCGGGACTAGAACCCGGTGTGCCAGCACTGCACGGCGGAGGATTAGCCTATTGAGCCGCGGCGCTGGCCTGAATATCTTTAATTTCTTTCTTAATTACTCTGGCTAGGACTCCCATTATGGTGTTGAAAGTTGGCATCCTTATCTTTTTTTTTTTTTTTTTTTTAAGATTTATTTATTTGAAAGAGTTAGGGGGAGGGAGAGGGGTAGGGTATTCCATCCTCTGGTTCATTTGCCAAATGGCTGCAGTGGCTGGAGTCGAGATGATCTGAAGCCAGGTGCCAGGAGTTTCTTATGGGTCTCCCATGTGGGTGTGTGTTACTGTTGATTTCTTGTGAGAGGATGGGTTCTGAGAGGAGGAGTTTGGTGGAGGCAAGAGGGTGTAGTCACCACACAGACCCTGGGGGGTAGGGTGAAAGCAGGCCTGAGGCAAGCAGCCAGCAGACTCCTTTATTTCAGTTGCTACAGCTGCTTATGTAGCCAAGGCAGCCAATCCAGTCAAGGGGCGTTCTATGCCCTAACCAATCACAACCTGTTGCCAGGCAGTTTCCAAAGCCATCCATTCACAGCCTGTTGCCAGTCAAGCTCTTGTTGCCAGGCAGTTTCTGAAACCATCCAATCACGGCCTGTTCTGTTGCCAGGCAGTTTCTGTTGTCAGTGGCCATGTTGGCATTACCTTTTCACCTCAGCGGCCATCTTGGCATGACCTTTTCACCTCATTCCACCACAGATGTGGGGGCCCAAGGACTGCTGCTTCCCTTGCATTAGCAGGGAGCTGGATTGGAAGTGGAACATCCAGGACTCAAGGCACCCATAATGAGATGCCAGCACTGGAGGCCAGGGCTTTAACCCTTTGCACCACAGCAGTCTTGTTCTTAATAGAGAAAGCTTTTAGTCATTCACCATTGATATGATGTGAACTGTGGACTTTTCCTTAATGTTTTTTATCTTGTTAAGGAAGCTCCCTTTTCTTCCTAGCCTTTTTTTTTTTTTTTTTTGGTAAGATTTATTTATCTATTTGAAAGAGAAATTTGATCTCCTGGTTCATTCCCCAGGTGGCCTCATCAGCCAGTCAGGGTTTGGCCAGACTAAAACCAGAAGCCAATAACTTCATCCCAGTCTCTCAGGTGAGCTGCATGGCCCAAACACTTGGGCCATCTTCTGCTTTTGTCAGGCCATTAGCAGGGAGCTGGGTTGGAGGTGGAGCAGCTGAGACATGAACCGGCACCTCTATGGGATTTTGGCATCACCAGTGGCAACTTTAACTGCTATGCCACAGTGCTGGCCCCTATTTCTAGCTTTTTTTCTAAGTATGAAAGAGTGTGGAACTTACTTTGGCTCACTCTGAGGTTTTTCTTTTCTTTCTTTCTTTCTTTTTTTTTTTTTTTTGGTGTCTGATATGCTCATGTGTTATTTTTCCATTAATGTGGTATATTATGTTGATTGGTTTTTTTTTTAAGATTTATTTATTTACTTGAAAGTCTGAGTTATAGAGAGAGAGAGAGAGAGTTCTTCCCATTTGCTGGTTCATTCTCCAGTCAGCTGCAATGCCCAGAACTGTGCTGATCCAGAGCCAGGAGCTTCTTCTGGATCTCCCATATGGGTTTGGGGGCCTAAGGACTCCGGCCATCTTCTGCTGCTTTCCCGGGCCATAGCAGAGAGCTGGTTTGGAAGTGGAGCAGCCGGGACATGAACTGGCACCCATATGGGATGCTGGCACTGCAGGCAGTGGCTTTATCCACTATGCCACAGCGCTGGCCTGGATTGGTATTCTTAATGATGATGCATTCCTGGGAAAATCCACATGGCCATGGATATGTAATCTTTTTAATAAATGTACTGTTATATTCATAGGAGATAGTGGTCTATAGCTTTTTTTTGAAGTTTCTTTGCTTAGCTTGGTATCACAGTAATGCTACTGTCAAAGGATATGCTAGGAAGTTTTATTCCTTCTAAATTTTGGAATAGTTGGTAGAATTCATCGCTGAAACTGTTTGGTCCTGGACTTTTCTGTATTGGAATGGTTTTGATTGCTGATTTATCCTTATAGATCTGTTGAGATTTTCTTAGTTTTGTTAATTTCTGTTATAAGTTTTTTTTGTTTTCATATAATTTATCTTATTTGTATAGCTGTTTGTAGTATTTTTTCTCTTTATTTCTGTTCCCACTTTCATTTTTACTTAGTTATTTGTGTTTTTGCTTGTTTTCAAAGCCTAACTAAAGGTTTGTCTATCTTTAATTTCATATTAACTATTTATTCATTAAATCATTTACCTATTTTCAGCTTTATTTGGAAGGCAAAGAGGGCATTTATTTACTCCCTAAATGCCCATAATAGCCAGGTCTGGGCCATCCTTAAGGCAGGAGCCTAAAATTCTATCCAGGTCTCCCAAATTCTTGTTATGTACTTAAGTAAGTACTATACATCTAATTTCTCCCAAAGCACACATTAGCAGGAAGTTGGAATGAGAACTGGAGCTTAGACTCAGTCCTGGGTCTCTCATAGGGGATGTGGGCATCCAAGCATGAACTTTACCACTGTGCCACATACCCACCCCTATATTTTATTTCAAAGAGATGAAGAGAAATACACAGAATGGCAGGTAGCCTGACAGAACCTCATCCTCTGGTTACTTTCCCAAGTGTGCAGTGGCTGGGGCAGGCCTAAGATGGGAGCTGGTGATTCAGTCTAGGTCCCCCAGGTGGGTGGCATTACCTGCTCACTCCCAGGGTGTGCATTAGTAGGAAGCTGGAATGAGAGAGAAGTCAGGATTTGAACCCAGGTGCTTTGAAATAGGACACAGGCATCCTTTCTGGTTTCTTAAACAGGTAGGCCAAATGCCCAACCCTCATGCTATGATGATTTTTAAAAAAAAAAATAACATTTCTTTTCTCTTTCTCTCTTTTTTAAGTAAAAAAAAAAGATGTATTTATTTGAAAGAGAGTTACAGAGACAGGTAGAGACAGAGAGGGGTCTTCATTCCACTGGTTCACTCCCCAAATGGCTGCAATGGCCATAGCTGAGCTGATCCAAAGCTAGGAGCCAGGAGCCTTCCTCCAGGTCTCTCATGTGGGTACAAGAGCTATCCTTTGCTGATTTCCCAGGTGCATTAGCAGGGAGCTTGATTGGAAGTGGAGCATCCAGGACTTGAACCTGCACCCATATAGGATGTCAGTGCTGCAGGCCAGGGCTTTAACCTGCTGTGCCACAGCTCTGTTTCCTGTGTTGGTCTTTTTAAGAACCAGCTTTTGATTTCCTCGATATTTTCACTTATTTTTCTGTACCCTGTTTTGTGGAATTGTGCTCTAATGTGTATTATTTCCTCTTTGTTTTTGAGCTGGTTTTTGGATTTAGTTGCCTTTCTTATTCTAGTTCCTTAGGGTTTAAAGATAGGCTTTTGATTTGAAATCTTCTTTTGCAGTGTAGGTACTTTTGGCTTTAAATTTACCTCTGAGCACTAGTTTTGCGTTATACCGTAAATTTGGAATGTTGTTTTCCTTTTTCTTGAGTCTTAGATAATTTTCTGTTTTCTCATTTGATTCATTGTTTGAGCTATTGCTTGTTTATGCCTGGGTTATATTTCAGATTTTCTAGTTTTCTTTGTATCATTTACTTTTAGTTTTATTCTATTGTGGTTGGAGAAAATGTATTGTAGATTCTAGTTTTTTTAGGTTTATGAAGAATTATTTTGTTCCTAACATATGCTTAGTCCTTAGGATGTTCTGTGTATGTTCTCTTGTTGTTATGTGGAGTGTTCTGGATATGTCTGTAAGGTGTAGTTAATGGTTTTTTTCAGTTCCTGTTTCCTTACTTCTGATTAGGTATTCTAGCCATTATTGAAAATCGGATTTTGAAGTCTCCAAATATTTCCCCTTTGAATTCTCTCAGTGTTTGCACATATTTGGAACCTATGGTGTTTGGTATATATTTGCTTATGATTGTTGTATTTTCTTAATAAGTTAAATATTTTATCAGTATACATTGTTTTTTGTATTTTATTATGGTTTTTAACTTAAAATCTGTAATTTATTGGGAGAGGAGTAAGGGCAGACATTGGTGCTACTTGGTATACCTGCATCCCTTATGGTAGTGTGTGGGTTTGAGTCATGGTTACACTTCCAATCTATTACCCTGCTGATGTGCACTCTGGGAGGCAACAGATGATGGCTCAGGTGGTTGAGTCCCTGCCACCCATGTGAGCAATTTGATTGAGTTCCAGCTCCTCACTTCAGCTTGGCTCACCCCTGGTGATTGCAGGCATCTGGGGGAGTGATCTCCCTCCATCCCTGTCTTTTTCTGTCAAATAAACAAAACTAAATAAATATTTTTAAAATTAATTTTCTTCTATTAATATTGCTGTCTGAACTCTGTTATTGTTTGCATGGTATTTCTTTTCCCATCCTTTACTTTTCAGATTACTTGTGTCTATAATGAATTTCTTGTAAAGCACCTTCTAGTCAGATTGTTTCTTGAATAATCAGTTCTGCCAATATATGTCTTTTTAATTAGTGAGTTTAAGGCATTTACATTAAAGTGATTACCAATAAAGAAAGAATCCTGCCACTTTGTTTTCTGTCATCACTAAAGCTTCCATTCTGTTATCTTTCTGGTAAGCCCTGTGACCTGTCAGGTCCTTGAGTGTCTGGATCCAATCAGGAAAGAAAAAACTTTTTTTTTTGTCTTAAATATCTTTGACAGATTCTGCCCAATGGGGTTGAAACTGCTTCTGTGTAGATCCCTCAGTGACCCACCAGGTAGATCAAAGCATACAACGGGATTCTTTTTTCCAGTCCTGACACCAGGATGCCAAGAGTGCAGGCTGTTGGCTGTTGTTCTTTCTTAGTGCCTTCTACTTAGCAGGTGGGTAGGGGGTGGTAGCTGCTGCATGAAACAGAAGTTAACCAGTGTCTTCCTTAAGCCCTCTGCAGACATTCAGCTGTACTCTGGAGTTCTGAAATACAATAGTTCTCTTTCATCCTGGGGGTATATATTTCAGTACCACTAGTGGATTCCTGAAACTGAGGATAGTATTAAACTCTTGTAGTGTTTTTTCTTTCTATATGTACATACCTATGACACATTTTGTTTTGTAGATTAATGACAGTAATAGAACAATTGTAACAATATACTGTAATAAGAGTTAGGCATATGTGGAGTCCTCTTTTTCTGAAAATATCTTGTACATTGATCTTTTCACTAAAGCAAACATTCATGGTTTCTCTTTGTCATATCCAAATTGCCTGCATCACTTCTCTTGTACTTTAGGGCTATTTTTTCTATAACTTTTATTTAATAAATATAAATTTCCAAAGTACAACTTTTGGATTATAGTGGCTTATTCTCCCCATAACCTCCCTCCCACCTGCAACCATTCCATCTCCTCCTCCCTCTCCCATCCCATTCACATCAAGATTCATTTTCAATTATCAAGTTAGTATATACTGAGTAAAGATTTGAACAGTTTGCACCCACACATAAACACAAAGTGTAAAGTACTGTTTGAATACTAGTTATACCGTTAATTCACATAGTACAACACATTAAGGACAGAGATCCTACATGGGGAGTAGGTGGACAATGACTTCTGTTGTTGATTTAACAATTGACACTCTTGTTTATGGCGTCAGTAATCACCAGAGGCTCTTGTCATGAGTTGCCAAGGCTATGGAAGCCTCTTGAGTTTGCCAGCCCCGATCTTATTTAGACAAGGCCATTGTCAAAGTGGAAGTTTTCTCCTCCCTTCAGAGAGAGGCACCTCCCTCTTTGATGGCCTGTTCTTTCTCTGCTGGGATTTCACTCACAGAGATCTTTCATTTAGGTTTTTTTTTTTTTTCCTTCCTGCTGAGTGTCTTGGCTTTCCATGCCTGAGATACTCTCATGGGAATTTTAGCCAGATCTGAGTGCCTTAAGGGCTGATTCTGAGGCCAGAGTGCTGTTTAGGACATCTGCCATTCTATGAGTCTGCTGTGTATCCCACTTCCCATGTTGGATTGTTCTCTCCTTTTTAATTCTATCAGTTAGTATTAGCAGACAACTAGTCTTGTTTATGTGATCCTTTGACTCTAAATCCTATCTTTTGATGAATTATGAACTGAAACTGATCATTTTGACTAGTGAGATGGCTTTGGTACATGCCACCTTGATGGGATTGAATTAGACTCCCCTGGTACGTTTCTAACTCTGCCATTAGCGTTAAGTCCGATTGAGCATGTGCCGAACTGTACATCTCTTTCCTCTCTTATTGCCACTCTTATAATTAACAGGGATCACTTTTTAGTTAAATTTAAACACCTAAGAATATTGTGTGTTAATTAAAGAGCTCAACCAATAGTATTAAGTAGAACAAAAAAAAATACTAAAAGGAATAAAGTAGTAAGTTGTTCCTCGACAGTCAGGACAAGGGCTGATCAAGTCATTGTTTCTCATAGTGTCCATTTCACTTCAATAGATTTCCTTTTAGGTGCTCGGTTAGTTGTTACTGATCAGGGAGAACATATGATATTTGTCCCTTAGGGCTATTATTAAGTATTATAAGGGCTACTTGAACACAAGAACTGCAGTTCTGTAGTAGTGATCTGATAACCAAGAAGGCTCAATAATTGTTTCAGTGGAGGAACTTTTTCTTAGAGCTTCTTAATCTGCCATCTTCCATGATGTTACATCAGATGTTAACTTTTATGTGACATTTAATGAAAACAGTTTACTAAACTAAAACCTGTGAGTAAACCTGCATAATTAAAATGGATTTAAGTTTTTAAAGTAAATTTATAATTTTTGTGGATTTAATTTAATGATTCAGTATTAATGAATGTTCAAAATAATTTGACGGGCGGCACCTCGGCTCAATAAGCTAATCCTCCACCTGCGGCACCGGCACACCAGGTTCTAGTCCTGGTCGGGGTGCCGGATTCTGTCCCCGTTGCTCCTCTTCCTGTCCAGCTCTCTGCTGTGGCCCAGGAGGGCAGTGGAGGATGGCCCAGGTCCTTGGTCCCTCGAATGGGAGACCAGGAGAAGGTGCCTGGCTCCTGTCTCCTGGCTTTGGATCAGTGCGGTGCGCCGGCTGAGGCGGCCATTGCAGGGTGAACCCACGGAAAGGGAAGACCTTTCTCTCTGTTTCTCTCTCATTGTCCACTCTGCCTGTCAAAAAAAAAAAAATTAAAAAAAAAAAATGTAAAAGAGTGACTGTATTAGAGTATGGAATATCTTCTCTAACTTGGACAAACTGGGGCATAGAAGTAGCTTTTTGTAATTTTGATGATGTTAAATAACAGATTTTATTTGAAGCTGCAGTGACTAGAGATTTTTAAAATTACATACTCAAAGTAATAACTACCTTTTATTGACTGATTGCTATGTTCTAAGAATAATGAAAGATGTATTAAATGATCTATTTTAATCCTTAGAATATCATGTAAGATGTGTATTATGTTTATCTTTTTAGTTGAAGAAATTGGTGCTCAGAGAGATTAAGTATGGTTTCAGTTTTCATCAGGAGACATACTGGTATTATGTGTTAAAAATGGGAAGGAAGTTCACACCTTCCTTGTTCTTTTTACTTCACTGAGCTGCTTTTCCTTATAGGATACATGATTTCTAGGATTTGCCTGCATAGGTAGTATAAGCACTGCCTAATTTTATAGGTACTATTTTCCTGTAATGAAATACTGAGTTCAGGTGTCTTTCATCAAAGTAGATTTTCTTAATGAGATTTTTATGTGTGTGTGTGTGTGTGTCTGTGTATGCACACACAGACTGGATTTTTAAAAGGTGAAGATAATATTTAAGGTTTTCTAAAGCAACACTGACTAGGTAGGCATTAGACCCACCTAAAATATTTCAGATTATATGTTTATGTCCTTTGAAATTGTTTTTCAGAGACCTTGTGTTAATTTCTGCTACTAATCTGATTGTAAATGCACAGGATCATTGGTTCAGATGTATTACTGGAAGGAACTTTTGAAATTTAGTGCTACATTTAACACAGGAGAAAATTAAGTGTTAAGTACTTCTCTTTATTCAGCAGGCTGAAATTAAAAATCCAGTTTAGTAATCATTCTTCAAGCCTTTCTTAGATCTTTATTTATTATTCAAAATTGGGAATGTAGGGTCGCACAAGCATCCAGAAATAATTTTTTAATGAATATTAATTCTAGGCAAACTTTTCTAGACAAAGAAGAAGAAACAATTTGGGAGATAAACCAAAATAAGGAGCTGGTAAGATTGACACATTATAGGCATGTAGAAGAATACAGCACAGAGAAAGTGAAGAAACTTAACTCTTCAACAGCAGGGAAGTTTTTAATATTCTAAAATAAACTTAGAGGAATTTTCAGGCAAGAGGAAGAATGGAGAGTTGTAATATGGTAGAAAGTACCAAAAATTTTGAAGGTGAGCATATGTGGACGTGATGTTACTACTTGGAGAATTCATTTCCTAGGATGCATCAAACCTAAAGAATAAGGTTTACTATTAATTTCTTACAGATTTCTTTGAAAATATTTTCATTTTAGAGGGGCTGGCACCGTGGCTCACTTGGTTAATCCTCCGCCTACCGTGCCGGCATCCCATATGGACAAATGGGTTCTAGTCCCGGCTGCTCCTCTTCCAGTCCAGCTCTCTGCTGTGGCCTGGGAGGGCAGTGGAGGATGGCCCAACTGCTTGGGCCCCTGCACCTGCATGGGAGGCCAGGAGGAAGCACTTGGCTCCTGGCTTCGCATTGGCGTAGTTCTGGCTGTAGCGTCCATTTGGGGAATGAACCAACGGAAGGAAGACCTTTCTCTCTGTCTCTGTCTCTCTCTGTCTCTCTCGCTAACTCTGTCAAATAAAAAGAAAAGATAAATGTTAATTTTTTTTTATTTTAGAAAACTTTAGGGATGTAGAGAATTAATTATGAATCAGAAGCTGTAGAGATCATTTTATATATATATTTTTAAAAAAATTTTTTTTGACAGGCAGAGTGGACAGTGAGAGAGAGAGACAGAGAGAAAGGTCTTCCTTTGCCGTTGGTTCATCCTCCAATGGCTGCCGCGGTCGGCGCGCTGCGGCCAGCGCACCGCGCTCATCCGATGGCAGGAGCCAGGTGCTAGGTGCTTTTTCCTGGTCTCCCATGGGGTGCAGGGCCCAAGCACTTGGGCCATCCTCCACTGCACTCCTGGGCCACAGCAGAGAGCTGGCCTGGAAGAGGGGCAACCGGGACAGAATCCGGCGCCCCGACCGGGACTAGAACCCGGTGTGCCGGCGCCGCAGGTCATTTTATATTTTAATTCAGTGATTGTCAACCTAATGATTGGGACTGCCATCAGTATTATCTAAGATGGTTTTTCAGGTAATATGTATCTTTTTCTCTTCCAAGTAGAGCAGAATGTTTATATGGAGGGGTGGATGAGAGAGGAATATATTGTTATTTTAGAAAAAACTGCTCAGGCAGTTGTTTTGCATTGGCTTCCTTTCTTCTTCCCTCCACAAGTAAATGAAAGAAAACAGAAGGCATGGACATTTGGCTTAACTGTTAAAGATTGCCACTTGCAATTTCTATCCCATACCAGAGTGCCTGGGTTCAAGTGAGCAAATTTCAGAAAGTTTCAATTTTGATCTCCAAGCCTCCAGAACTGTGAGAAACCAGTTTCTGTTTATAAGTTTTCCAATTCATGACATTTTAAAAAAAGATTTATTTAGTTGAAAGAGTTACAGGGAGTAGAGAGAGAAAAAGAGTGAGAGAGGTCTTTCATCCACAAGTTCACTTCCCAGATAGCTGCAACAGCTTGAACTGAGCCAATCCAAAGTCAGGGGCCAGGAGCTTCCTCTGGGTCTCCCATGTGGGCGCAGGGACCTAAAGACTTGGGCCATCCTCCACTGCTTTCCTAGACCATAGCAGAGAGCAAGACTGGAAGACTAGAACTGGCACCCAGATGGGATGCTGGTGCTTCAGGCCAGGGCTTTAACCTGCTGAGCCACAATGTTGGGCCCCAGTTCGTGGCATTTTGTTATAGTATCCTATGACAAAACAATTGGAACAAACAAAAGCCTATTGGAACAAATGGTAAGACTAAGCCTACTGAGAACCAGAAATCTGAAGAGAGAGGTGTTGGTGGGGAGAGTTAGGCTTGCAGATACCACCAGTTGGAGGTGTTAGTGTAGACAGTTGCAGAATACAAAGCTGGAGAGTAGGAAAAGGTTTCTGGGGTAGAAACCTAAAATTGAGAGTTATCAATTTTGGTGATCCTTAAGGCTGTGAAATTTGATAAGGTCATCCAGGACTGAGTGCAGATAGAGAAGAGCACTATAATATATTTAGCATTGTAGTCCAACCTTAAGAAGTTGGGGTGGAGAGAAGGATCTAGAAAAGTGGGTTCCAGCCAAGGAAGATAGCTGGGAGAGTAAGGTATCCTGAAAGCCAACAAATATATCCAGTTTTAACTGATGATTGGTCAAGTTAAGATGACTGAGAGTTAACCTTTATGGTTAGCAATGAGAAGTGAATGATCTTGACTACCTGCTTTGGTGATGTGGTAGGAAAAAGCCTTTCCAGGCATGAGTTTAAAAGAAAAAGAGATAAGAGCCTAAGTATAGACCATTCTTTTGAGGCATTTGGCTGCAAACAGGGCAAAGATATACTGTGATATTTAGAGTAGAAAATAGGCTCAGGATAAGTTATTAAAGAAATTGAGGGCTGGAGCAGGGGTGCAGCCATCTGTGGCCCTGGCATACGGTGGGGACTGGCTCAAGAACCAGCTGCTCTGCTTCTGATCCAGTTCCCTGCTAATGTGCCTGGGAAAACAGCTGAGGATGGCTCAAGTGCTTGGGCCCTTGCACCTGTGTGGGAGCTCCTGGCTCCTTGTTGTGGCCTGGCCCTAGCCCAGCCCCAGCCATTGCAGCCATTTGGGAAGTGAAACAACAGATGGAAGAGCCTCCCTCCTCTCCTCTCTTCTTCCCCTCCCCACCTCATGGATCCCAGTGAAGTAGGAAGCTGAGTGAACATGGGGGAAGAATTGGAGTATTGAAAAGAAGTGAGAGTGAAAAGTTTATTTAGGACATTTGGAAAGTAAATGCTCTTGTTAAAATTTTTTTTCTGATGTATGTAAAAGAGAATGTGAGAATCCACACTTGATCTTATTATCCCACTCCTTTCCAAAGAGGTAACCACTGTTAATGTTTACTCTGTGTCCTTGTGTACCTCTTTTTCTAGCTACCTACAAACATATATTTATGCAACTATATGATTAAAAATGTAATAGCTTTGTAGTGGGTTGAATAGTATACTTCAAATGATAGGTATAAGTTAATTAAGAATTTCAAAATGAGATTGTTTTAGATTAGGGTGAATCTTACATCCAATGAAAGTTTCCTGAGAAGAGAGAAGATACTTGTAGAGAAGCAGGTCATGTAAAGACATAGACATGGGAAAAAGGCTATGTGAAGACAAAAGCAGAAATTGAAGTTATGCAAATCACAAGCCAGGGGATAGCTGGAGCTACTGGAAGTTGTAAGAGGCAAGAAGGAATTCTGCACTTGTTTTTGAAGAGAGATGGGCCCCCTCTATCACCTTGATTTTTGTCTTCAATCCTCCTGTTATGTGAGATAATAAATTTCTCATATTTCGAGCCACTAAACTTGTGGTAATTTGTGATGTCAGTCTAAGAAAGCCAACGCAAGCTCATATTATACATATTTTATGAATTTTAAACTCAAGCATCTTATTACTGAATATGAGTGGATTTTATTCTTTGGATCTATGTGCTTAGTATATCCATATTTGGTATAGCATGGACATTTAGTTTATTTGGAATTTCTCATCTTTCAGAAAACATTTTTGTTTTTAGATTATTATAATTCAAGGGTATTTTTTCAACAAATGATTCCTATAAGAATTATTGACTCATTCTGACTCATTTGTCCTTCTGAAAGACTGATTTATTTATACCTCCACCTTTAGTTTGAGTCTTGTCTTGTTTTTGTCTTTTTTTTTTTTAATTGAATTTTATTTTATTTGTGAGGTAGAGTTACAGACAGAGGGAGAGACAGAGAAAGGTCTTCCATCCATTGGTTCACACCCCAACTGGCCGCAACAGCGAGAGCTGCGCCGATCTGAAGACAGGAGCCAAATGTTTCCTCCCATTCTCCCATGCGGGTACAGGGGCCCAAGGACTTGGGCCATCCTCCACTGCTTTCCCAGGCCACAGCAGAGAGCTGGATTGGGAACTGGATTGGAAGAGGGATAGCTAGGATTAGAACCGGCTCCCATATGGGATGCCACCGCCACAGGCGGAGGATTAACCTATCGCGGCACAGCGCCAGGCCTTAGTTTGAGTTTTTGTCAACATGTGTCTTTTTTTTTTTTTTTTTTTTTGACAGGCAGAGTGGACAGTGAGAGAGAGACAGAGAGAAAGGTCTTCCTTTGCCGTTGGTTCACCCTCCAATGGCTGCCGCGGACGGCGCGCTGCGGCCGGCGCACCGCGCTCATCCGATGGCAGGAGCCAGGTGCTAGGTGCTTATCCTGGTCTCCCATGGGGTGCAGGGCACAAGCACCTGGGCCATCCTCCACTGCACTCCTGGGCCACAGCAGAGGGCTGGCCTGGAAGAGGGGCAACCGGGACAGAATCTGGCGCCCCGACCGGGACTAGAACCCGGTGTGCCGGCGCCGCAAGGCGGAGGATTAGCCTGTTGAGCCACGGCGCCGGCCAAAAGTGGAATCTTGTAAATATAGTTTGATTAGTTTAACTGAACTTAAAATTGTTTTTGCATAATATGAAATTGAATAAATCACAGGAAACTTCTACTTTTGATCATTAGAACACTTTTGTCATAAAAATGCAGTTCCTAGCATTAAATCATGGATTCTAGATAAAACCTTCTGGACCACTCCTTTCTGCCTAAATTTCTGATTTTTAAATTTCAAACTTTCCTTTTATCATTAGCTCACAACTTCTTGAAATTATCCTTTATATTTTCTTTAATAGAATTACTGCTAGGGATGTCCCTGTGGTGTAGCAGGTAATGCTGCCACCGGCATCTCATGGGCTCTGGTTTGAGTCCTGGCTGTTCCACTTCTGATCCAACTCTCTGCTAATACTATTGGGAAGGCAGTGAAGGATGACCCAAGTGCTAGAACCTCTGCTCCCCTGTGGGAGACCTGGAAACAGCTCCTGGCTCCTGGCCATCTTTGGCTATTGAGACCATTTTCCTAGCTTCGTTCAGATTAGCCCATCTTTGGCCATTGAGACCATTTGGAGGTGAACCAGAGGTTGGAAGATCTCACTAATTTGTCTCTGTCTCTCCCTCTCTCTTTGTAACTCTGCCTTTCAAATAAATAAATCTTAAAAAAAAATTTAAAAACAATGAGAGAATACAGCTTACAGGTCAGTGAAATTAGGGATATAAATCATATTATTAGATGATTGATTATCAAAATCCTGTGTCTTCTGAAAATCAAAGAAGTCATAATAATTCTTGAAATTAAAATTTTCAAGCATTTTGGATTATTTCAATGAAGACTAGTCAAAAGTTGAAAGATGACAAATTGTCATAAAGCTAAAAAAGAATAATACGTTGGAAATGGTGCATAATATGGCAAGTCAATAGCATTTAGAAATGAAAGTGAGTGGATGAGTTGACCTTTACAATTTTGTCTTGCTGGGTATGAGCAATTATCAGTTTCATTTGCAAACATTCAAAGAGTTGAGGAGTATTAAAACACTGTAGTCAAGACAATTCTTTATTTATCCACACAATCAAAATTTACTCCTTTTAGAGAATTTTTCAAGCGAATAATTCAGTTATGTAAAATGTTTAATATGAACAAAATAAACAGTTTCTTGATTGTTCATTATGAAGCAAGTGTGTTTCAATTGCTAGATACAGAAGCTTAGCAATAAAGATTTTTACCTAAGAGTCTCTATGGGAACAGCGTTTCTGCCAACATTTGTTATTTCAAACCTTCTAAAACAATCCTGTATAACAGATTTTTTAAAAGAGGAACCTAAATTTTACAGAAAACTACAGTAATTACTTTGAAGTAATGACTTTCTGTATTTTTATGTAGGTTAAAATAGCAGGAAAACAAGGTGTATTTTTCATAACTCAAACAGGATTTGAAGAGGAGAAACTTGCACCTTCAAGAAGTCCGTGGTCATCTTAGGAAGAATAGTTTGTACATTACAACTATTATTTCAGGAACCAATAGATTTTTTTTTAAAGATTTTATTTATTTGAGAGAGTGACAGAAGGAGTGACAGAGAAGTCTTCCATCCGCTCGTTCACTCCCCAAATGGTCACAGTGGCGGGAGCTGGTCTGATCTGAAGCCAGGAGTCAGGAGCTTCAGGGTGTCTCAAGTTGAGTGCAAGGGCCCAAGCACTTAGGCTGTCTTCTACTGCTTTACCAGGCCGTAGCAGAGAGCTAGATCAGAAGAGGGGCAACCTAAATACAAACCAGTGCTCATATGGGATGCTCTCACTGCAGGAAGAGGCCTAGCCTATCATGACACAGTGCTGTCCTCCACAGTAGATCTTAAGATGAGGAGTCAGTTACTGATTTTTTGTAATTGCCCTAATAAGACAGTATCAGGAGGCAACAGAGTTGTAGGTTTAAGTCTTGACTTTGTTACTTCTTAATCTTTTAGAGCAAATCATATAACTTTTTTGGGTCAGTTTCCTCTTCAAGTAAAATTGATGCCTATTACTGGAGCTGAGGATGACTTATAAACTGTCAAATGATATATATGTAAGGATATTTTGTTACATATATTCTGTTTTTAAAGATTGTAAATGGAGAGTCAAGGGGAAACAGGGAAAAAACAAAATGAGTATTGAAAAGTGGAATCCTACAGTATTAGCTTGTCAAATTTAGACATTTCAAAAACATTTTTTTTTCACAAAATGTTAAAAAAGCACAAGAAATCATCCCCCAAAACAGATTTATGTTATTGCTGCTAAATGCTGGAAAAGGATGAGGTTTTCTTTTTTTTTTTTGGACAGGCAGAGTGGACAGTGAGAGAGAGAGACAAAGAGAAAGGTCTTCCTTTTGCCGTTGGTTCACCCTCCAATGGCCGCCACGGATGGCGCGCTGCGGCCGGCGCACCGCGTTCGTCCGATGGCAGGAGCCAGGTGCCAGGTGCTTTTTCCTGGTCTCCCATGGGGTGCAGGGCCCAAGCACCTGGGCCAAGGGATGAGGTTTTCTATACTGGGTATAAGTTTATTTCATAGAAAAACATTAGTAAAATTTTCACTATGGATATTTACAGTGACTTTCCTGTTTAGTTAAAGAATTTCTTTGCAGTCCACTTTCTAGAAATATGTGCTTCTAAGTCCTCTTAACAAGACCTACAGGAAATGTAATCAGAGGAAAGTTTATCACTTTATTTGTATTTATTTTTTTCTGTTTCGAAAACAAAACTCCAGATTTAAAAATAATTGTGATGTGTATTCCAGGAGGTCCAAGTAGATGAATTTACTTGTTTTAAAAAAAGTGCAGGCTGGCGTTGTGGCTCACTTGGCTGATCATCCGTCTGCGGCGCCGGCACCCCAGGTTCTAGTCCCGGTTGGGGTGCCGAGTACCAGTCTGGTTAGCTAAAGATTTTTAGGCTACTGACATTAAAAGATCTGATGTCTTGTGCACTCCCAGGATACATTGAGTCAAAAGCAACCTTGGCTAAACAATAAAGTCATCTCGGATACTTTGAAAGATATTATTGCCTGGACCCCAATCCCCAGAGAACTCATTTGTTCCAGGGGCCCTAATTGTCCGTAAACTGTGTAAGAATTATTTGGAAGGTCCCACATGGGGAGTTTTTGATTCAGTTGATCAGAGGAGGGCCCAAGATGTTGCAGTTTTAACAGATGTTCAGGTGATGCAGATATTTTTATTTCATGGACCATACTTTAAGAATTGAATCCCAACTGGGACAGGAAACTGCCTGCTTAATTTGGCAGACATGTCAGTTAAATTACAAAACTAAATTATTATTATTATTTTTTTTAACAGGCAGAGTGGACAGTGAGAGAGAGAGACAGAGAGAAAGGTCTTCCTTTTTGCCGTTGGTTCACCCTCCAATGACCGCCATGGCCGGTGCGCTATGGCCAGCCCACCGCGCTCATCCGATGGCAGGAGCCAGGTGCTAGGTGCTTTTTCCTGGTCTCCCATGGGGTACAGGGCCCAAGCACTTGGGCCATCCTCCACTGCACTCCCTGGCCACAGCAGAGAGCTGGCCTGGAAGAGGGGCAACGGGGACAGAATCTGGTGCCCCGAACTGGACTAGAACCTGGTGTGCCGTCGCCACAAGGTGGAGGATTAGCCTATTGAACCACGATGCCAGCCAAAACTAAATTCTTAAAAGCAACATATGAAATGTAAAAGATTTGAAAATAAAATGTCAAGTGTAGAAATTTTAATTTATGAAGTGGAAAGGATATTTCTCTATTCATTGTATTTTTAAGTCTAAAATAAGCCTGTGGGGTGGGTGTTTGGTGCAGCAGTTAAGACTCTTGGGATGCCCCCATCCTATGTAGGAGTGCTTGGATTCAAGTTCTGGCTCTGCTCTCCATTCAGCTGCCTTTTGATGCATATCCTGGGAGGCAGCAAATGATGGTTCAAGTTGTTGGATCCCTTCCACCCTTATGAAAGACCCAATTTGAGTTCTTGGCTCCTGGCTTTGTTGTTGTCCTTGTCCAGCTGTGGTTATTGAGGGCATTTGAGGAATGAACCAGCAGATGAGAGAGCTCTCTTTCTGCTTTTCAAGAAAATAAACCTTTCAAAGTTCATTTACAGTGAACAATCTCAAACATCATAAATTAAAATTCATCCCACAAAGGTATCCTCAGAGATGTTAAAGACTATAGATGTCCTTCTCACTCCCCCTTCTCTCTTTCATCAGGTGTATGGAGGTGTAATTTACATACAGAAAAAAAAATTTTTTTAATTTAAAGCTTTTTTTTTATTTGCTTGAAAGGCAGAGTTACAGAGAAGCAGAGGCAGAGAAAGAGTGAGGGAGAGGTCTTCCAATCTGCTGGTTCACTCCCCAAATGGCTGCGACTGCTGGAGTTGCACTGATCCGAAGCCACAAGCTTCTTCTGGGTCTTTCACACAGGTGCAGGGCCCCAAGCACTTGGGCCACTTTTTACTGTCTTCCCAGGCCATAGCAGAGAGCTGGATCAGAAGTGGAGCAGCCAGGACTTGAACTGGCACCACAGGTGGTGGCTTTACCCGTGTGCCACAGCACCGGGCCCCAAAACTCCTTTTTCAAAAAATTTTGTCTTGGAGAGGCAGGAGGGAGGAGAGTGGTAGACATAAATATATAGAAAGAGCTCTCATTCACTGGTTCATTTTTAAAATGCCCAAAATGGCTGGGACTGGGCCACAATGAAGCTGAGAACTGGAAGCTGGGAGCTGGAAATTCAATCCAGGTCTCCCATTTATGTTGCAGGAACTCAACTACTTGAGCCATCACCACTCACTGCCAGGATCTGCATTAGCAGGAAGCTGGATTAGATGTGGAGTGGGGACAAACCCAGGCACTCTGGTGTGGAATATCGATATCCAGTTTTCACTGCTGCAACATACATCAGCTTCTATTCTGTTTTATTTATGCTATTATGTGACATAAATAGTTTTGCTACCCCAAAAATCCTCTGTACTCTGCATATTTATTTTTTCTGCCCATTTACCCTTTAGTAATCACTATTATTTTTGTCTCCAATATTTTTACCTTTTCCTGAATGTTATATAGTTGGAATTGTACAGTATATTTGTAGACTCTTCAGATTGGCTCCTTCAGTAATGTGATTTAAGGTTCTTCTGTGTCTTCTTGCCTTATAGTTCATTTCTTTTTAGTATTGACATATTACATTGTCTGGATGTATCAGTTTATTCATTTATTGACTGAAGGACATCTTGGTTGATTCCATGTTTTGGCAATTATGAATAAAGCTGCTGTAAAAATCTTTGTGCAGGTAGATATTTGTGTGGACATAAGTGTTCAGGTCATTTGGGAAAATTCAAAGAAGTGTAATTGCTGGATCTTAGGAGTTTAGTTTCTGTGGCTTTCTTCCCATTCTAGAACAGAAGCTTGATTTTTTTTTTTTTTAAAGATTTATTTATTTATTTGAGAGGCAGAGTTAACAGATAGAGGGACAGACAGAGAGAGGTTTTCCATTACTGGTTCACTCCCAAAATGGCCGCAGTGGTCAGAGCGGGGTCCATCTGAAGCAGGAGCCAGGAGGTTCTTCTGGTTCTTTCACATGAGTGTAGGAGCCACTTGAGGCCATCCTCTGCTGCTTTCCCTGGCCATCAGCAGGGAGCTGGATTGGAAGTGGAGCAGGTGAGACCAGTGTCCATATGGGATGCCGGTGCTGCAGATGGAGGTTTAACCTACAGTGCCAGCCCCCAGAATAGAAGCTTCTTATTCCAATGAAGTTTCATTATCAACTATCTCTTGCATGAATTGTGTCTTTTGTATGTAAAAACTCATCTACAGACTCAAAATCATCTAGTTTTTTAACCCTCTATGTCATTGTGCAAGAGTTTTATAGTTTTATACTTAGATCCTTGGTCCATTTTGAATTAACTTTTGCGAAAAACTATGTGTAGGTTAATTTTTTGTGTATTTTTAATTTCAACATCATTTCTTGAAAAGGCTGTTTTTTCCTCCATTGTATTGCCTTTGCTCCTTTGTCAGAGATTAGCTGACAATACTTTTGTGGATCTATTCCTGGCCTTGTATTCTGTCCATTGACATATTTGTTTTTCACCAGAATTTCAGTGCTTTTATTATTGTGAATTTTTGGGTAAGTCTTGAAGTTCTTAATGGTACTTTTCCAACTCCGTTCTCTTTTAGAATTGTGTTTTTGGTGTTTCGGGTCTTAGGCCATTTCTTGTAAACCGGAATCAGTTTGTCAACATTGACAATAATTTGCTGAGCCTTTGATTAAGATTGTGTTAAACCTGTAGATCAAGTTGGGAGGAGCTGACATCTTCATAATATCAGTTTTTCCTATCCATGAACATGGAATATCCTTATTTAGTCCTTTGATTTTCTTTCTTCAGAGTTTTTGTCATATAGATCTTATGTGTGTTTTGTTAGATTTATACCTAAGTAACTCAGATGCTAATGTAAACAGTATTCATTTTTTAATTTCAAATTTATTGCTGGTGTATAAGAAATGGATAGACTTTTATGTATGAGTTTTTTGCTATAATTGCTTGTTAGTTTCTTGAATTTAATGTTGGTGCTTTTGAATTTTCTAAAGACTATCATAAGTTGAAATAGAACTCTTCTTTCCCAATCTGTAAGCCTTTTCTCCAACTTTTTTCATACTATATCAGCTAGGGCTTGTCTTACATTGTTGGTAAGAAGTAATGAGATAACTTTTTTTAAAGATTCATTCATTTATTTATTTGAAAAGCAGAGTTACAAAGAGAGACAGAGAAAGAGAGATTTTCCATCTGCTGATTCACTCCCCAAATGGCTGCAAGAGCTGGGGCTGGATCCATCTAAAGCCAGGGGCCAGGAACTTATTCTGGGTATCCCCCATGGGTGCAGGGCCCAGGTACTTGGGCTGTCTTCTGCTGCTTTCCCAGGTACATGAGCAGAGAGCTGGATTGGAAGTGGAGCAGCTGGTACTCAAATAGCTGCCCATATGGGATGCCACTGCTCCGGATGGCAGCTTTACCTGCTATTCCACAGCACTGGTCCTGTGAGGAACATTCTTACCACGTTCCCAATCTTAGTGGGGAAAGCTTCAGATTTCTTACCATTCAAGTATAGTGTTACAAAATTTTTGTAAAATTGTGATAAAATGCACGTAACAAAGATTTTGGCCATGATAATCATTTTTCGATGCATGGTTTGAGTATATATTTACATTGTTGTGCAACCCAATCTCCAGTACTTGTTTAAAAAAATAATTACTGTATTTGAAAGGCAGATACAACAAGCTCCCATTAACTGATTTAGTTCCCAAATGTTGTAGCAGCTGGGATTAGCCCAGGCAGAAGCCCGGGGTAGGGAACTTAATGTTTTTTTTCCAACATGGATGGTAGGGATTCAAATGCTTGAGCCATCCATCATCTGCTGCCTCCCTGGGTGTGCATCAGCAGGAAGATAGAATTGGGAGCAGAGCTGGAACTCGAACCCTGCACTCCAATTCAGGATATGGGCATTCTCATCAGAGTCTATGCCAAATGCTTGCCCCTCCCAAACTCTTGAAGTTCTCAAATTGAGACTCTATAATGATTAAACAAAAATTCTTCATTTATTCTTTCTGCACAGTGCTTGGCAAGCATTCTACTTTCTTTGAGTTTCACTGCTCTGGCTCCCTTATATAAGTGTGTTTGCACAGTATTTGTCTCCTTGTGATTGGCTTAAGTTAGCAATATATTCTCTGTTTTGTTCATCTGTATTGTAGCATATGGCAAAATGTTCTTTTAAAGGCCAAATAATACTCCTTTTCATGCATGAGTCACATTGCTCCTTAAGTTTTTGACCGTATACTGATAAGTGGAATCACTTCATCATTTATGTCTTCTTTATTTCTACTGTCAGTGTTTGTAGTTTTCAGTGTATAAGTCTTCTGCCTCTTTAGTTACGTTTGTTCCTAGGTATTTTTTTGTGTCGTAAATGGTGGAATTATTTTCTTAATTTCAAGTTGTTTGTATTTAGTGTATGGCAGTGTAACAGTTTGCATGATTTTGTCCTTCAACTGCAACTCATTTGTGTAGAAATCTAGTAATTTTCTACGTATGAGGGGGTCTTTAAACAATTTATGGAAAATGGAATTAAAGATATTTATTTTGGTGCGAAAAATTGAAAGCCCTGCATTATTTTTAATATTATGTACTTTCCATGAACTTTCTGAAGACCTTGTATAAGATCATGTCAGCTTCAGAGAGAATTTTTTTTCTTGCTTTACAATTTGACTGCCTTTTATTTAATTTTCCTTCTGAATTGTTCTCTAGGACTTCCATCCAGTACTATGTTGAATGGAAATAGAGGGTGGTTATCTTTGACTTGAGGAAGAACTTTTAGATCTTACAATTAGGTATGAGAGTAACTATAGACTTTTCATGTATCACTTTTATTTTTTAGAGGAAATTCCTTTCTATTTCATTATATCATGCAAGAGTGTTGAATTTTGTCTAATGCTTTTTCTGTGTTGATATATTGTGTTCCCTCCTGCCTCATTCTGTTTATCAGCTTAGTGAAATCAGTTGATATTTCATGTATTATTTACGCATTTATTTATTTACCATTAGTTAGATTTTTTTACTGTTAGAATATTGTTAGTTTACTTTATGTGTGCATGAATGCTAATTCAACCTTATCTAAGCATTTATACTTTGATGTATCTGCTTAAAATTGGAAAATAATTCTACATGAAAATATAAATGAGAATTTATCCCCTAGGGTGGTTTAGTTTCTTGACTTTCCATTGCATCAGAGCTTCCTTCTCCTCCTTGGCCCAGATTTGTATAAAAGTAGATAGAATTTTGCATTAACTGTATGTTTATCTCTACTCATAATGTTTTACAGTTGCTTATATTCATACTTCTATTCATTTTTTTTGTGATTACGTTATTTATTTATTTGACAGAGTTAGGCAGTGAGAGAGAGAGACAGAAAGGTCTTCCTTCCATTGGGTCATCCCCCCAAATGGCCGCTATGGCCGGAGCTATGCCGGTCCAAAGCTAGGAGGCAGGTGCTTCTTCCTGGTCTCCCATGCAGGTGCAGGAGCCCAAGCAGGGCTATATACCATCATGTCTACCCCTAAATGTTGTCTTTTAGTACCAAAAGTACCCTCATATAGTATTTACTTTGTGTTTAAATTGACTCAATTGATTTTTAAGACCCCCCCCCCTTTTTTTTTTGGACAGGCAGAGTGGACAGTGAGAGAGAGAGACAGAGAGAAAGGTCTTCCTTTTGCCGTTGGTTCACCCTCCAATGGCCGCCGCAGCTGGTGCGCTGCAGCCGGCGCACCTCGCTGATCCGAAGGCAGGAGCCAGGTGCTTCTCCTGGTCTCCCATGGGGTGCAGGGCCCAAGCACTTGGGCCATCCTCCACTGCACTCCCTGGCCATAATGGCTTTTTGCTCCCTTTGTCTTTGTGTGTGCTGGTGGTAGGGGATCCACCTTGCAAGGTTAATGTCTACTATCTCTTTTTTTTTTTTTTTTTTTTTTTTTGACAAGCAGAGTGGACAGTGAGAGAGAGACAGAGAGAAAGGTCTTCCTTTTGCCATTGGTTCACCCTCCAATAGCCGCTGCAGCCGGCGCACCGTGCTGATCCGATGGCAGGAGCCAGGTACTTCTCCTGGTCTCCCATGGGGTGCAGGGCACAAGCACTTGGGCCATCCATCCTCCACTGCACTCCCGGGCCACAGCAGAGAGCTGGCCTGGAAGAGGGGCAACCAGGACAGAATCCGGTGCCCCGACCGGGACTAGAACTACTATCTTTTAATCTAGAATAACTGCCTCCCTCCCCGCCCCTTTTTAAGTTACTGACTTTTTAAGTGGACAAGACTGTTAATTTTTTTTTTTTAATATGTATTTATTTGAAAAAGTTGCAGAGGCAGAGAAAGAGAGAAGTCTTCCATCTGCAGGTTCATTCCCCAATTGGCTGCAGTGGCCGGAGCTAGGCTGATCTGAAAGCCAAGAGCCTGGAGCTTACTGCAGGTCTCCCACATGAGTACAAATGGTCCAAGGACTTGGACCATCTTCTATTGCTTTCCCAGGCCATAGCAAAAGAGCTGGATCGGAAGTGGAACAGCCGAGACTCTAACCAGTGTTCATATGGATGCTGGCACCACAGGCGGCAGCTTTACCTTCTATGCCGACATGCTAGCCCCTAGGCTGCTAATTTTTAAAATGTCCCAACTTCCATGTTTTGTTTTTGTTTTTGTTTTTTTAAATTTGACAGAGTTGTAGACAGAGACAGAAAGGTCTTCCTTCCATTGGTTCACTCCCCAAATGGCCGCTATGGCCAGCGCTGCACTGATCCGAAGCCAGGAACCAGGTGCTTTCTTCCGGTCTCCCATGTGTGTGCAGGGACTCAAGTACTTGGGCAATCCTCTACTGCCCTCCTGGGCCACAGCAGAGAGCTGGACTGGAAGAGGCGCAACTGGGACTAGAACCTGGAGCCCATATGGGATGCCGGCTCTGTTCCATAATTAGTGATGGAAGATTCCGTCATTTAGTTAATAAGGTGCTTTGATTTGGCAGATCTCTTATTTAAAGGATACATCCCTCTCATTAAAATAGACAAATATTCTGTGGAATGATACTGTTATTCAGAATGTTTTTTAGATAGTGTTTTTAGAGTCCAGTGATGGTCTTTGCCTGAATCAATTTTATTAGGCGCTGCAAAATGTGGTTTTCTAACCTAAGCATCTAATCTTGGATGCTTGCTGGCATTTTTCTACTTAAAGAACTTTCCATTTGTAACCAAGATGAACTGTAGCTCTGCCTAAAACATGCTTCTTTCTTTCCTTTGTTTCTTCCTCTATTTCTACAGAAGTTATTTGTTCTCATGGTGTGGTATCCTAGGTAAAGCCACGACCTGCAACACTGGCATCCAATATGGTTGCCAGTTCATGTTCTGGCTGCCCACTTCCCATGCAGCTCCCTGCTAATGGCCTTGGGAAAACAGCAAAAGATGGTCCAACTGGTTGGACCCCTTCTACCCTTGTGGGAGTCCCAGAAGAAACTCCTGGCTCCTGACTTGTCCTTGCACAGGCCGATTGGGGAATGAACTCATGTATGAAGTATCTCCTGCTGCTGCCTGCCCCCTGTAACTTAGCCTTTCAAATACATAAATAAATCTTTAAAAAAAAATACTGTTAATTTTGGTAGCAAAAAATCAATTTCTCTTCCTGTCTTCATCTTTTTGAAGACCTTTTCAAAGATTCATAGATTTTCATATTTTCTATAATCAATTCAGTTACTGTTTTTGATGTTCAAATTGTTCAAAATGGTATAGCTGTATCTTTCATGCAAGGAAGTAGCAAAATTGGAAACCCAGATGCTTTTCCATCTAATGGGCTCACTTTGAAATGAAAATGTTTTTGTTTTTTTTTTCCCTTTAGATATCAGTTATCATAACATTGAAATAATTGAGGTAGTGATATTGTGACATATACACACAACATACACATAGTAGTACTATTGAGCCCAGAATATTGCAGTTTTCCATTTACAATGACTAAATCCATCTTAAAAAAATTTTGAGTGTTAATCGCAGAGAGAGAGCGACAGAGAGAAGCTAGAAACTCAGTCCAGGTCTCCTCTGCAAGTGGCAGAAGCCCAAATACTTGAAACGTCACTGTTGCCTCCTAAGATCTACATTAGCAGGAAGCTGGGAGTCAGGAGCTAGAGCCAAGACTTGAACGTGTGTACTCTGGAATGGGACACTGATGTGTTAAGTAGCTTCTCAGCTGCCAGGCTAAATGGTTTTCCCAGTTTCTCTTTCAAAGCTCTTTTTAGATCTTACCACTCAAGTATTCTAGCTATATTTTAATTCATTCTCTTTTTTCTCTTTTAGAAACTAAGTGTCTCTTCATCCTAGGCTTAGTATATACCGGACATTATCACAGACTGAAGAGATTTTAACTATTACTAAGAATTTTCAGCACTTAGTCAATATGTTTTTATGCTGGGGCCAGTACTGTAGCATATTGAGTAAAGCTGCCACCTGTGACACCGGCCCCATATGGGGTCAGGTTCGTGTCCCATCTACTACACTTCAGATCTAGCTCTCTACTTATGGCCTTGGAAGTGTAGGGAAAGATGGCTAAAGTACTTGGGCCCCTGCCACCCGAGACCTGAAAGAAGCTCTTGGCTCCTGGATTGGCTCAGCCCTGGCCATTGTTGCCATCTAAGGAGTGAACCAGCAGGTGGAAAATCTCTCTCTGTATCTTTCCCTATCTCTCTGTAAAATCTTACATTCAAAATAAATGACTCTTTAAAAAATGTTTTTATGCTGTTATCAATCATCTCTCTATTGTATAATCTTTTACTTCTTTAGTAACTTCAAAGGTCTTTCCTCATTCCCTCTATTATTGGCAGCCCAGTCATGCAGAGTTAAATGGACTAAATTCAACATTGTTGTTTCTAGAAGTCGAAAAGTCAACAGGGTTGCTTTGTATTTTTAGGTCATTCTCTATCTTACTTTGGTATTAAACAATATATCTGGCCGGCACCATGGCTCACTTGGCTAATCCTCTGCCTTTGGCGCTGGCATCCCAGGTTCTAGTCCCGGTTGGGGCGCCGGATCCTGTCCTGGATGCTCCTCTTCCAGTCCAGCTCTCTGCTGTGGCCCAGGAAGGCATTGGAGGATAGCGTAAGTACTTGGACCCTGCACCTGCATGGGAGACCAGGAGGAAGCACCTGGCTCCTGGCTTTGGATTGGCGCAGCACGCCACCCGTGGCGGCCATTTGGTTGGTGAACCAATGGAAGGAAGACCTTTCTTTCTCTCTGTCTCTCTCTCTCACTGTCTAACTGTGCCTTTTTTTTTTTTTTTTAAATAATGACATTTGATGAGCCGTTTTTATAATAGGAGTAGATAATATCTTGTCTTTTGAGTGTTGTCTTGTTTCTGGGTAATGGGCGTGAATACTCCACTAAAATGCCAGCTATATATAGGTCATGGGAATCTTCGCTTTGATAACTAGTAACATACCTTAAAAAAAAAAAAACAAAAGTATTTCTAGACATTTGTTTGCAACTCCAGAAATATGTTCTGTTGGTGGATGGATTATAGGACCCAGCTTCTGCTTCACAAATCTATCCCTTCACAAATCACAGAAGGAGGGAATATTAATTGGTAACTGTATCTCTTTGGTTCTATACTTGTATCAGTGAGTGATGGGCTAGTGTGTTCATCACTGCAAGAGCACTTGTATTTTTAGAGTCTTTCTCAGTTTATCTTTACATTTTTGTTAATACTGTCAATGTTCTAGAGATATGTTAGGTTTAGACAGTGGTTTTTAAGTTTTTTTTTAATATCACTAATTTTGTGAAGATAGGCCAAATTGAGAATCAATTAGAGGGTGAATTGTGTCTATTACATTTTTATGTAAGCATCTAGAACAGAAAATATGAGCTTCTGGTATGTGCTACTTTGTGATTTATTTTAAAAGAGGAAAATAAAAATTTTTGATCTTTAAGAATTATATATTGACATTAGAGCTGTATACATTTATGGGGTACAAGGTAATGCTATGATTGTTGAATACAGTGACCAAGTCACTTTCACCAACCATATATCACCTTGAATATCTGACATCTTCTGGGATGAGAATGCAGAAATCTTCTATAAAGTATTAATAAACTGAATTCAACATATGAAAAAGATCATTCACTAGGATCATGTGTGATTTATCTTTGGGATGCAGGGATAGTTTAGCATTTGCAAATTTTTAAAAAGCTTTTATTAATGAATGCATTTTTTATAGGTACAACTTTAGGGATATAGTGATTCTTTTCCCCATACCCACCCTCCCACCCTGACTCTTGTCCCACCTCCTACTTCCTAACCCATCCCCTTCTTCATTGTGGTCATTTTTAGTTTAACTTTATATACAGAGGACCAACTCTATGCTAAGTACAGATTTCAACAGTTTGCACCCACACACACACACAACATATAAAGTACAGGTTGAGAACCAGTTTTGCAGTTAATTCTCATAGTACAACTCATTAAGGACAGAGGTCCTTACATGGGGAGTAAGTGCACAATGACTTCTGTTGTTCATTTAACAATTAACACTCTTATTTATGATGTCAATGATCACCCAAGATTTTTGCCATGAGCTGCCAAGGAAGGCTATGGAAGGAAGCCTTTTGTGTCTACAGACTCCATCAGTATTTGGACACATTCATAAGCAAAGTGGAAGTTCTCTCCTCCCTTCAAAGAAAAGTATATCCTTCTTTGGTGGTCCCTTCTTTCCACTGGGGTCTCACAGAGGTCCTTCCTGTAGGATATTTTTTGCCACAGAGTCTTGATTGTCCATGCCTGAGCATTTGTAGATTGATAAATGTGATTCACTACATTAGTAAAATCAATGACAAAAAAAAAAGATCATTTCATTAGATGCAGAAAAATCATATGAAAAATTCAGCATCCTTTTATGATTAAAAAAAAAAAAACCCACTCAACAAAATAAGCATAAGGCATTTGGCTCAGCAGTTAAAACACTACTTGCTGTCTCTGCATTCCATATCTGTGTGCCTGAGTCCTGGGTCTTCTGATTGCAGCTTCCTGCTGGTGTGTATTCTAGGAGGCAACAAATGATGACTGAAGTACTTGGGTGCCTGCCACCCCTGTGGGAGATGTGTGTTGAATTCTGGGTTCCTGGCTTTGGCCTGGCCCAGCCCTGGCTGCTGTGGGCATTTGAGAGAACCAGCAGATGAAAGATCTGTCTTTGCCTCTCTGACTTTCAATTACATAAAAACTAAAATATGGTGGTGATATACTTCAACATGTTAAAAATAATTTATAGTAGGTCCACAGCTAACACTACCCTCAGTGGTGGGATATTTGAACTCTCATTAAAGATCCAGAACAATATAAGGATGTCCACCCCCACCACTGGAAATCCTTGCTAGAGCAGTATGTCAAGAGAAAAAAAATCCCATTCATGTAGGAAAGGAAGAAGTGAATCTGTCACTGTTTACTATGTTCATGATCTTAAACAAGTGTGTGGAAAACCCTGAACCTGGAGAATCCATCAGAAAACTGTTAGAACTGATGAACTTTACAGGATATGAATCAGTAGTCTTTATCTACAATAATAAAAATTATCTGAGAAAGAAATCAAGAGAACAATCCCATTTATAAAGCTAAAAGAGTACTTAGGAATAATTAAAAAAAATTTTTTTTATTTGACAGAGCAACAGATAGAGGGAGAGACAGAGGTCTTCGAAGTGTTGGTTCACTTCCCAAATAGCCACAACAGCCACTACTTGGCAGTCTGAAACCAGCAGCCAGAACTCCCTCCTCATTTCCCACATAGGTTGCAGGGATCCAGGTACTTAGACTGTCTTCTGCCATTGTCCCAGACACATTATCAGAAAGTTGGATTGGCAGCAAGAAGCTGGGTCTTGAACCAGCACTCCAATTTAGGATGACGGCATTGTATACAGTGACTTAGTCTGCTGCCCCACAACGCTGGCCTTAGAGATTAATTTAACCAAGATCATAAAGACCTGTATGCTGAAAACTATAAAACATTGCTGAAAGAAGTTGAAGACCCAGATAAATGGAAAGATATCCTATATTCATGGATTGAAAGAGCTAATATGTTTAAAATGTTCATACAATCCAGAGATCTAAATATTCAGTGCAATCCCTATCAAAATTCTAATGTCATTTTTTGTATATTTAGGAAAAAACAATTCTAAAATTCATGTGGAACTACAAAAAAAAAACATAGATAGCCAAGGTAATCATCAGCTAAAGAAACAAAGCTAAAGACATTGTGTTACATAATTTCAAGTTACACTACAAAATGCCAGTAATTAAAATATTGCTTCATTTTTGTGTTCTGTAGTCTTTATAGATGGAAAAATATAGAATTCTGCTTAGACCTAGAAAATCATATATTAGCACACACGAATGTACTTGAAAATGTAAATTGATTAAAAAGACAAAAGGAAAAATAGTTTTTCAGCTTTTTCTTAAAGGTGACTATACTTAAATTTTGGTAAATTCAGATGCATGAGTTCTGTAACTTTACCAGGGTAGCTTGAGGATCACTTCATTTTGAATCATTGTCTTTTTTTTTTTTTTTTTTTAAAGACATTTATTTATTTGAAAGGCAGGGTTACAAAGAGGTGGAGGGGTGGGGGGTGTCTTCCATTCACTGGTTCTCTCCCTAGATGGCTGCAATGGCCGGGGCTGGGCCTATCTGAAGCCAGGAGCTTCTTCCAGGTCTCCCAAATGGGTGCAGGGGCTCAAGGGTTTGGGCCAACTTCTACTTCTTCCTCAGGCCATAGCAGAGAGCTGGATAGGAAGTAGAGCAGCCAGGACTGGAACCAGTGCCCACATAGGATGCCGGCACTGCAGGCGGTGGCTTTACCTGCTATGCCACAGTGCCGACCCCAGAATCATTGTCTTTCCTTGGCGTTTCCATTCATTCTCTTGGTGGCTTTGGCTTCATACATCAAGTTTCCTTTATCACATGAGAATATTAGAAGCTTTTTTAAAAAAGTTTATTTGAAAGAGAGACAGAGTGCTTCTATCTTCTGGTTTATTTCCTAAATTCCTGCAGTAGTTGGGATTGGACTATACTAAAACTAGGAGCCAATCTTGGTCTCCCCAGGAGTCCAGTGACAGTAGCTACCACTGACTGCTTTAACAGGAAGGTAGAGTTAGGAGTAAAAGCCAGACATGGAATCCAAGCACTTTGGTTTAGATCTGGGGCATTTTATATGAGGTACAGGCACAAGAATAATTCACAGAGTTTATAGAAAATGGAATTAAAAGATAAGTTCATTTTGGTACAAAAATTTTAAAAGTACTTTTTCATAATACACATTTCCCATGAACTCTTTGAAGAGCTTTTATTTTGAGCCTTAACAAGTAGAATTTTCTTTTGCTTGAATGTTATAATTTGAAGGTATGGTTTTTGCTACCTCTTTAATAAGAGACCAAAAAAATTTTTTAAAAGGAATAAAAAATTAAAAAAAACGGGAAGCGAAATTATTTTTTGTGTAGTAATAGCTGTAAGATTATGAGTGGAGTAAATTTGTCACTTCACAGCTTTTTTAATATAAATTTTAAGATTGTTTACTTATTGCCAATCTTATATCAGTTATTAGAAATATAGAAATATAGCTAATCGTGTTAAATTGGAAATTGCATAGAAAATTAATCAATTTAAAAAAATATATCATGTAGGATCTCTGTCCTTAATGTGCTATACATTTTGAATTAATACTTTAACTAGTACTCCAACAGTATTTTTCACTTTGTGTTGCTATGTGAGGGCAAACTGTTGAAATCTTTACTTAATATATAGTAAACTGATCTTCTGTATTTAAAGAGAATTGAAAATGAATCTTGATGTGAAGCAAGGGGAGAGGGAGTGGGAAAGGGGAGGGTTGCAGGTGGGAGGGAAGTTATGGGGGGGAAGCCATTGTAATCTATAAGCTGTATTTTGGAAATTTATATTCTTTAAATAAAAGCATTATAAAAAAATGAAAAAAAATCATTAAAAATGAAAAAAGTTGGAAATTGCATAGAAAATTAATCAATTTAATCATGTAGGATCTCTGTCCTTAATGTGCTATACATTGTGAATTAATACTATAACTAGTACTCCAACAGTATTTTTCACTTTGAGTTGCTATGTGAGGGCAAACTGTTGAAATCTTTACTTAATATATACTAAACTGATCTTCCATATATAAAGATAATTGAAAAGGAATCTTGATGTGAATGCAAGGGGAGAGGGAGTGGGAAAGGGGAGGGTTGTGGGTGGGAGGGAAGTTATGGGGGGGAAGCCATTGTAATCTATAAGCTGTATTTTGGAAATTTATATTCTTTAAATAAAAGCATTATAAAAAAAAAAAAGAAATATAGCTAATCAGAAAGAAAAGCCAAATAGGTAATCACTGTTAACAGTTCCATGTGTGTCCTTCCAATGTTTGTGTGTTGCAGGTTCTGGCATACATACAGTCAGGAAGTTTAAACATACTTTGTTAACTTTTTCAATTGAAAGGTCTCTTCTGAATTCTTTCTAAAAGCATTGAAGCTCCTTATTCAAACAGATCTGTGGAGAAATGCAGTAACTAAACTAAAAGTGGAGCTGCTCTCTTTGTTGGTGGGGTGGAAATAGAAAGCTATCAAAGAAATCTAGGGCTTTGTACAGGAGGCCTACTTGAAGCATATCTACAATTTTTAATGACTGGAAAGTTTGCATTATATGACACGTGACAGCTCGGGACAGTTGTGCTTCAATCTCCTTTGAAAAAGGTCTGCCTTGAGGAATGTTTAGCTGAAAGCCTTTAGTACAGAGTGTGTGTTTGCTGTTTGTTTTTGGCACCATTGAATCATGGCCACATTTTTTCAAACCCTTCATCCTAGTAACTGACCACAGCAAGTATACTAGGGTCTGGCTATTTCTGTTCAATATGGGACTTCACTAAATGCAGTCTTTATAAGTGGGTTCTCTGTTGGACTGTTAGACCAGAGCTGTACTGGTCTGTGGCTGTTCTTGCCTTATCTTCCTACCTTTCTCCTTTGCTTTCACAGTTGTCAGGCTTGTATTAGATATGAAGTTTTTTTATGCTTTCTTAATTTTTCTCTCATTTTTCCATAGGCATTTCTCGTGATAAATTTCTTACACCATCTTGAATTTATTTCCCAGACAACCTTAACTGACACACATCCACATGCTTGAAAAAAATTTTTAAGAAATTGAAGGTCATTTGTATGATTTTTTTAAAAAAATGTAATGAAATGCCAAAATGAAAAGTAAACTATCTACCCCTTTCTTGAAATGCTCAGCAAAACATCTCCACATATTCAACAATATTCCTTTTTCATATTCTGATGTATTATTTCTTGATTTATCATCTTCAGGTAGTCTCAGTTATTTTACTGTTCTGAAAGATAAGGGGATTATAGTCAATATTTGTCTTACCATTCATTCATCTTTTAATTTTTGTTCACTTGTGATTTGCTGTTTTTATCTTGTCAAGGCTTATGCTTAGTAATATATCCATAATTTGGGCCATACTTTATTTATAAAATTGAAATTCAGTAACAGGTGCTATAATTATATAAACAATCTAGTTGGCTGGCGCCGTGGCTCACTAGGCTAATCCTCTGCTTGCGGCGCCGGCACCCCGGGTTCTAGTCCCGGTTGCTCCTCTTCCAGTCCAGTTCTCTGCTGTGGCCCAAGTGCTTGGGCCCTGCACCCGCATGGGAGACCGGGAGGAAGCATCTGGCTCCTGGCTTTGGATCAGCGTAGTGCGCCGGGAGGTGAGGGGGGTAAACCAAAGGAAGGAAGACCTTTCTTTCTGTCTCTCTCTCTCACTATCTAACTCTGCCTAGCCAAAAAAAAAAAAAATTTAGTTTGGAACCAAGTGACATGGGATATGGTAGAGACTATGTAAGAGGATTGTGCTTTCGTATATTTTAGCAATGCCAAGGAAAATGTCCAAGTTTCTTTCTAGATGCTTTGTGTCCGTTCCTTAACTGCTTATGTTGTCTTTAGTTAAGAGTACAAGCTACACTACTTGGGTTTTGTATCCCATATCAACAATTATTAATCATGTGATCTTGGGCAAATTGCGTAAGCTTTCTGTACTTCCTAAGATCTACACGATTGGTACAACAGTTCTTAGTAGGTTTTCTTTACTACTATTACAGATTGACACAAATTAAGTAGCTTGAAACAATGCCTATTTATAATCTTGCAGTTTCCTGAGGTCAAAAGTTCATTTTGCTAGTCTGGGTCACTGCTTAGAGTCTCTGGAGGCTGAAATCAAAGTGTCAGCAGTTCTGAGTCTTTTCAGGAGGCTGTAGAGGGGAATCTATTTCCTTCAGATTGCTGGCAGAATTGAAGGGGCTGTGGGACTGAGGTCTCATTTCTTTGCTGGCTGTTGGATTAGTGAAGGCAAGTCATGCTCAGCTTCTAGAGGCCACTTGGATTACTTTGTTTATGTTTCCCTTCATTTCAGAACCAGCAGTGGAGGCTGGAGTTATTTCAAGCTTCCAATCACTGATTCCTTTAACTTCCTCTTTTGAGGACTGGCAATTATATTGAACCTATCTAGATAATCTAGGATAATCTGTCTATTTAAAAAGCCTGTATGTAACCTTTTCGCATGTAATACAGCATACACAGGAGTTTACAGCAGGGGACAAAATTCATAGGGTCTCAAAATCCTGCCTCCCTCTGGTCTTCGTGATCTGTTTCCATCTCACATGCAACTTACATTCATCCCATGCCAAGGTGCCCAGTGGTTTCATTCTGTTACAATTCAAAATACATCTAAATCTTGTTGGTCCAGAAAACCTAAGCTCTTTGTGAACCTGTAAGACTAAAGAAAAAACTCAAGAAAGAAGCTGGGGGACAGTTACAGACACTATGGCTCAAAAAGAGGGAGTAATGGAAAAAGGAGTCCCAAGTAATTTCAAAAGCTAGCTGGAACAACTCCATTAGAGGAGCCTGTGCTGTGGCATAGCTGGTAAAGCTGCTGCATGCAAGGCTGGCATCCCATATCGTTACCAATTCCCATCCTAGCTGCTCCACTTCGAATCTAACTCTCTACTAATGTGCCTGGGAAAGCAGCAGAATGTTGCTCAACTACTTGGACTGCTGCACCCATGTGGGCGACTGGGAAGAAGCTTCTGGTTTTTGGCTCCTTACCAGTACAGCTCTTGCGGCCATTTGGGGAGTGAACCAGTGGATGGAAGATTTCTCTGTCTCTCTGTCCCCCCCCCCCCCCATGCCTTTCAATTAAATACCTTTTTTTTTTTTTTTTTTTTTTTTTTAAGAAAACTGCTAGATTTCAAGGACCGGTAATAAATAATCTTTGTGTTTTACAGTTTCACTCTCTGGGCTTACAGCTCTGCCTTCTCTGATTACTGATTACTTTTTAAATTTATTCATCTTTTGTTTTTCTCCATGTTTGATGATTCTTGGATGTACATCTATGTGAAGAAAGATGAAGTTGGTCAGTTTAGGTAACAAGACTGAGGGTCTCTCCTCTGTGTTTTTCATCCGTAGATTGTTTCCCTTAGTTTGCATGTAGCAGGCTGCTTTACTCTAATGCATTCTGAAGGGCATGTATTTCTCAAAAAATTAAGGAGGCAAAAACAAAACAGTGTTGTTCTTTTTATATGTACAACACAGACACACATACCATATACAACATAAATAGTTTATCTGTGCCACTAAAGTTTCATGCTGTGGGCGATTAAGGAAACATCAATCTCCTATGGGGTTGATAATGGAAAGAAAGGCTGACAAATAATGTCCTAAGAAATATGGATAACTAGGAGGCAGGTTGTTCAGATACCCACAGTTGACAAAATAATCATGCCTGATCTGGAGAGTGGAATGTTTTCGCATCTCAGAGGCTGCTCTGCTTTACTTGAGGCCCCAATACCCACCATAGGAGCTTTCCACAGATGTGTGTACTTTATTTAGAGCAGTAGTTTTTGAAAGTAAATCATTGTAAGAATTGAGAGGGAACAGGAGAGGAAGCAGGAGGAAGGGAGAATAGGGTGGGAAGTATCAGTATGTTCCCAAATATGTATATATGAAATACATGAAATTTGTATACAGTAAGTAAAATTTTAAAACAAAAGCAGTTTTCTAACTTTTAAAAAATTGTACTCCATAGTATAAAATTCATTTTGCACCACAACTTAGTTCACATATATATGATTTTATAAATAAGTTAACTGTAGTAAAAGTTCTATGAAAGAGTACAAACTAACATTTATTTTCATTAAAAATTACAAGTTGTAACTAACTAAAATGATTTCAAACCTATAATTCGAAGAACGCTTTAGTATCAGGGTTTAATCTCAGGCTTGACAGCCTTTGCTGTTAGCTTGTTCTTTAAGTAGGGAGAAGAGGAGAGACCCAGTTGACTCAGCTATTTAAATGCAATTCTTTAATTACCGATTTAGCTGATTTATTTACTTGATGATATCCCATTTCCCCATAACCTAACCCCTGCTCTTTGCATTTTTATTTATTTATTTATTTTTATTTTTGACTGAGTGGACAGTGAGAGAGAGAGGGAGACAGAGAGAAAGGTCTTCCTTTTCCGTTGGTTCACCCTCCAATGGCCGCTGCGGTGATCCGAAGCCAGGAGCCAGGTGCTTCTCCTGGTCTCACATGTGGGTACAGGGCCCAAGCACTTGGGTCATCCTCCACTGCCTTCACGGGCCACAGCAGAGAGCTGGACTGGAAGAGGGGCAACAGAATCCAGTGCCCTGACTAGACTAGAACCTGGTGTGCCAGCGCCTCAAGGCAGAGGATTAGCCTATTGAGCCGCAGAACTGGCTGCTCTTTGCATTTTAAGCTTGATGCCTATCTTTGGCTCTGCTGGGAAGATCCAAATTTCTATCTTTACTGTGGTTTCTTTGTAAATCTTCTAGGTATCATTCTGATCTGATGATGGGAATACCCCACCTCCACCCCCATATGTTAGATTGGAATGCTTTTCTTTCTGAGTTTGTTTAAAAACAAAACAGCTTTCTGTACTTAGCTGAAGACCAGAGGTGGGAGAAAAAGCACAAAATCTGGCATGTTGATTTGGGAGTGCTGTAGTGTATTTAAAATAACAATCTTTAAAAGTTTATTTTGATGTTTTCAAAATTTTCAAGAAGTTTTATTATTGATAAATGTTAGAATAGCCATGGTTGTTTTTAATGGTGACTATAAGTGACTGAATGTGTGATGTGAACTTTCTATTTGCCTGTAGAATCTGATTATCTTTGTTAGTGTTCCTAATTGGTGGGTCATGGTTAAAAGTGATGTTCTTTGTGGTAAAGCTAACAAAGAGTTTTGAATCCCACTTCTGTAACTTATTAGCTCTATACCTTTGGACAAATTACTTCATTTCTTTTTACCTGTTTGCTTATTCTTAAATATGTAGAGTATCCTCTTCATAGGACCATTGTGAGAATTGTTAGGGCTTAGAAAGAAGTTTCTTAGCATAGTGAGTAAGCACTTAATAACTTCTCATTTGTCAGCTTCTTCATCATAACCATACTCAAACAAATATATCTTTTTTGCTTAAAAGAAAAATTATCTTGTCCTCATGTTCATTTCAAAATGTGGGTTTCATAAGAGAATTGTTACTTTTGTGTTTTCAGCCTACTTGATTATTACTTTAAATTACCATGTTTTATTTTGCTGGAATTACTAAACTGAAAAATTGGCAAAGCTATGACTGAGTTAGCTAAAGTACATAGAGAAAGGATATGGAGTGATTAGATAAATGTCAGTTTGTTAGCATGAAGGAAAACAAACTTCATAGATACCAGGGGAGAAAGAGAGCGTTGGAAAATTGGTTCCACATCTTATTAACTATGTGACTTCAATAGGTTATTTTTCTATGCTGATAATAAGAATACCTATCTTGGGGCTGGTGTTGGCGGCATTACAGGTAAAGCCTATGCCTGTAGCACTGCCATACCCTTTGAGCACTGGTTTGTGTCTGGCTGCTCCACTTCTGATCTGGCTCCCTGCTAATGACCTGAGAAAAGCAGTGGAAAATGTTCCAAGTGTTTGGGCTCCTGCACAAACAGGAAAGACAGGATGATGGTACTGGTGCTGGCTGTTGTGTCTAACTGGAGAATGAACCAGCTGGATGGAAGATTTTTTTTTCTCTCTCTGTCTCTCCTTTCTCTGTAACTCTTTCAACATAAATAAATCTTAAATACTTACTTTATGGGGATATTGTGAAGATCTCATTAATGAACCAAAAGTGCTTAAAAGGTAATAGCTGCATGATATTAATATTATTCTTGGATTTTGAATGAAGTGTTTGTGTTCAAAGTTTGTACAAAGAATACAGTGTAAAAGGATGAGATTTGTTTATATTAAAAGGAGTAATTTATGTTTTTTTTGTTTAGATGTAGCATTTTGGATAAAAGTATTCTCTGGGATATTAATAAAGCTTTGTTAATACAATTATATTTTTATAAGCTTTATTTATTTATTTGAAAGGTAGAGTGGGAGAGGGAGAGAGAGAAAGAAAGAGATATCTTTCCATCTGATGGTTCACTCTCTAAATGGCCACAACTTCCAGAGCTAGGCAGATCTAAAGCTGGGAGCCAGTAGCTTCTTCTGGGACTCCCACATGGGTGCAGGGGCCCAAGTACTTGGGCCATCTTCCACTGCTTTTCCAGGCACATTAGTAGGGAGCTGGATCAGAAGTGGAACAGACGCCTGCTAATATTGCAAACAGAGATTTTACTTGTTATGTCACAACACCAGCCCCAATACAATAATACTTTTAATCATTGGGCTTTTCAAATTTGTTTTAATATGTTTAGGGCCATATCAAAGCATTACTGGCTTTCTTATTTAAAAGCTATTAAAAAAGTTTATCTTTTTCATTCTTAGTATTCCTAATTTCCCATACTTCTGTTTTAGTAGTTAATGGTAGTTGCTGTTTTTTTTTTTCTTTAAAATCCTTCCTTTGAAGTTGTAGAAGATTTATGGTTAGAATATATATGAAACAGAAATTTCTATCACATTAATTGAAAGTCTATTTAAGCCAGCGCCTCGGCTCAATAGGCTAATCCTCCACCTTGTGGCACCGGCACACCAGGTTCTAGTCTAGTCAGGGCACTGGATTCTGTCCCAGTTGCCCCTCTTCCAGGCCAGCTCTCTGCTGTGGCCCGGGAGTGCAGTGGAGGATGGCCAAGTGCTTGAGCCCTGCACCCCATGGGAGACCAGGAGAAGCACCTGGCTCCTGCCATTGGATCAGCGCGGTGTGCTGGCTGCAGCGCACCGGCCGTGGCGGCCACTGAAGGGTGAACCAACAGAAAAGGAAGACCTTTCTCTGTCTCTCTCTCACTGTCCGCTCTGCCTGTCAAAAAAAAAAAAAGTCTATTTAAAGTGTTTTACCCAGAATATTTTTCTTTTCAGGGTTTTAGTGTTGGAGTATAAGTATGGCTTTTCTTTTTGTCAGTTCTGTTCCTGATTAAAAGCATTTTGAGTAGTACTTTTCATGTATCCTGTTTATATGTGAAGTGATTGAATGTAGTTCTACAGATTGATTTTTCTAGATTGCTAAATAGTGATTTTTTTTTTTACAATTTCTTTAATTGTAGGTGTTCATTATGTACCAACATTGAAGTTCTTTTGCAGAGCTAAGTTTTATAAGATTTCTTACCATTGCAGAATTGTACACTGTTAAGGTGATTTTGCTGATAAAGGCTGGCTAGCTGTGCATCTCTTTATGAGAAGGAACTTTGTAGGAAAAGATGGTTATTGCCTATGAATTGCCAAAAGAATGATTCTCCTTGAAAACTGTAGGATATCTTTTGTATACTATTTGCACACCTTTATATATGTTTATAAAGTGTCTCGTACACACATCATATGTTTACTACATTTTTGGCAACTTTATCATTTGTGTGATAACCTGACAATTTTCCAGTGCATTTCAGGATACGTTCATTACTCTTGATGGTTCATTGCTAAATATTGTCTTGATGATTATTCTTTGCTTTCCTGTATCTTTTTTTTTTTCAATTCTGAATCTGATATTCAACTATTGTGTGCTATTAAGTATAGTTCTCAATTTTTGAGATTTATAAATCATTATAGCATTTTTGATTCATGGGTAGTTAACCCACCCACCCTGCTTTTTTTTTTTTTTTTTTAAAGAAGTAGTTACCCTATTAAAGTAATTGAGTTCCTCTATTCATTTGGATAATGTGCTATGTTGAGCTTTGGTTGTTAATTGATAGATGTAGTATCCTCTCTGTGAGAGCTTTTAAAATGCATAACACGTATTTCAGAAAGCAGCTGTTGCTATGGCAACTCTCAGGTCACTTGCAGCTCAGCTTACATGATTGGCTGTTAATGGAGTCTAATATGCTTGAGAAGAGAATTGAGCAAATGAAATAGGGTTTTGAAGAAATCCTCTTGAACCACTTGAAGTTTACAGAACAGCACACAAAAATTTAACACTTATATTACTGTTGTGTGATTTTACTGGAAGTGCTTTTATGAATAATGAAGGTGAGACAGGACAAATTCCTTGAAAAAACTATTTTCAGAACCCTACTATGAATGTTGGAATCTTGTGCTGTCACTTTCCCTTATTTTACCATTTAAGGGAACACTTTCACAGCCGTTAGTTAAATTTTGTCCTCTACTCTCTGAAATACGTATCTCAGAGGATTTAATTAAATCGAAGCATGGGAAGGCTGTTAATTGTGCAGAGTCAGAAAGAGTACTAAAACTAGACAATGTCTAAATTTACTCTAGTTGTGTGAATTCAGTTACAGTTGTCTTTTACTTGGATTCTTAAGGTATTCATATGAATAACTGCCTCTTTTTGGGGGTATTTGGATTGTGTGAAAAGGGAGGTTGTGGTGTGTGCTTGCGATTTTGAGTCTGTAAAATGATTAAAATCAAGCATGATTAAGATCGGCCATAAAAACTAATAGTCACGCAAAATAACAGTAATATCTGTCTAAAAGGTTCATTATTGCCCATCAGCTACCTCTTTTGTAATTGTGCTATTAGCATGAGGACTATTTTACTAATTTGGCAATTAAATAATAGCAGATATAATGAAAATGCAATTGTGGTATATATAAATCAGATAAATTTATTAAATAATAAGTTAATATTACCTCACAAGTGATTTCACTTTGTAAAAACAACTATAGCTAGTTAGTTCAGCCAGTGAAGGAAATAGAACTAAGGTATGTAGCTTTCTTTTAAAATTTTTATTTATTTTCATTTCGCTTGAAAGGCAGAGACAATGACAGACCTACCATCCAGTGGTTCACTCCCCAAATGCCCATAACAGCTAGGATTGGGGCAGGTTGAAACCAGGAGCCTGGAACTCTATTCAGGTTCCACATGTGGGTGGCAAGGATCTAAGCACATGGGCTGTTAACCTGCTACCTCCCAGGGTGCACATGAGCAAGAAGTTCTATCCAAAGTGGAGTTCCTGGCTCAAACCAGGCACTCCAGTAGGGAATGCAGCTGTCCAGATTGGCGACAACCCCTATGCCAAATGCTGACTTGTACCTTATTTGAAATATCTGTTGTTCCTACTTAGGATTTTTAAAAATTAATGATTATGATGGTAGTGTTGAAATTGTACTAATTAAGTTACAGTATGAAATTATATACAATATATTTTTTATTTTGCTGGTAAAATAGTTATAAAAAGATGAGCACTTATTAACATACTAAATTGCTGTTGACTTATTTCCTAATTAAAGGAACTCAATATTAAAGGAAAATTTTTTATAATAGAGCTAATTAGTGAGTGAAGTACCCTTATTAATTTGTGGACAAAACACTCTAGATGGTTAGTAAATGTCTTCTATACACTAAAATCTATTAAATTCATAATCATTATGACCTTTGGAAATTCTTTTAAAGTCATTTTGCTTTTAAATGATAATGTTCAGATGACCTGGTGACCATGTCATGATCTGCCTATGGCAGTTCTGAGAATACCAAATGGTATTTTCGTACAGTATAATTAACAGAATAGTGCTACTTTTTATATTTAATACCATGAAATTTAAAGAAAAGTACAGGAAATTGATGTAAAGATTCATAACTCTTAGCTACTATTGACATTTTAGTACTTTTTTTTCTGTGCTTAATAAGTTTGGTTACTTCAAAAAGTTCATGGAAAATGGAATTAAAAGAAAAATTGATTTTGGAGCAAAAGTTTTTTAAGTCTTTGTATAATTTTTTCTTAATCGCATGTTTTCCATGTACTTTTTAGAGACTTCTCATATGCAGATTTCAAAATTGTTTGCACCAAAATAAATTTACCTTTTAAGTCCATTTTTCCTGAGGTTTTCTAAGTACCATGGTACATAAAACATGCATATAAGAGGTCATCCTTTATATATGTCTGTATACTGGCCAATTTCCTTCTGTATATAGCATTCTGAGTTTAATTCTTCTCAAACATTGTTTTTAATGGTAAATAACATTTCAAGGGTTGGAGCAGATATTGTGGTCTATCAGGTGAAGGTACTCCTTGTGATCCCTGCATCCCGTATTGAACTGCCGTTCAAGTCCCAGCAACTCTGCTTCCAATGCAGCTCCTTGCTATTGTGCCTCAGAAACAGCAGATGATATCTCAAGTATTTGATTCTCTGCTACTCCTGTGGGAGTTTTAGATAAAGTTCCTTACTCCTGGCTTTGAACTGGCCCAACCATGGCTGTTGAGACCATTTGGTGTGGGAACCAGGGGATAAAAGATCTCATTCTGTCTTTCCTATTGCTTTATCAAATAAATAAATAAATGTTTAAAAGATGTTCCAAAAGTAATTGGTCTGTACTTGTGATCATAAATAATTCAGGATGGATGAATATTGTTAAATATATTTATGTGCTTATACATTTCTTGATATTTGTTTTAGGAGAGATTCATAGAAAAGAAATAATTGGACCACAGAATATTGGAAAAGATCTTGATAACTATTAATTGCTTTCTAACAGAGCTTCACTCCCCAGATGGCCACAACAGCCAGAGCTGTGCCTATCTAAAGCCAGGAGCTTCTTCTGGGTCTCCCACATGGTTGCAGGGTTCCAAGGATCTGGGCCATCTTGCAGTGCTTTCCTAGGCCATAGCAGAGAGCTGCTGGGAAGTAGAGCAGCTGGGACTCGAATTGATACCCAAATGGGATGCCAACACTGCAGGTGGTGGCCCTACCTGCTACACCACAGCACAGGCTCTGAGCTTTTAATTTTTTGTCTTACAAATTTAATTGTGGGACTTAAGGTAGGTATGGTTAAAGTAGTCCTGACTTCACCTCATTACATATAGTAACTGTTGACTCATCAAAGGTCTTTTATCTCATTTATTTGCTTTTTATCTATATTAATCTACTCTTTTTCTTCTCCTCCCATAGTCACACATTTCAATATACTTACATATGTACACAAACACACACACGCACACACACACACATATATATATATATATAAAATATTTTGTGTGGGTTCTTATAAAACATACTGTATGGATTTGTTTCAAGTCAATCTTACCACTATCTTAACCGTTTTGTGTACAGTTCAGTGATTTTAAATATATTTATATTGTTATACTAGCCATCACTGTCATACATGTCCAGAACTCTTTACATCTTGCAAATCTAAAACTCTGTACTCCTTGAATAATAAGTCCTGGGGTGGTGTTTGACTTAATGATTAAGAAGTTGGTTAGAAGATGACATCTCATGTTGAAGTGCCTGAGTTTGATTACTGGCTTCAGTTTCTGATTCTGGCTTCCTGCTGATGCATACTCTGGGAGACATTGGTGATGGCTCAAATAGTTGGGTGCCTGCCTCCCATTTGGGTGACCTAGATGATTTTCATGATTCCCTGATTTATCCTTCAGTTGTTGTGGGTATGTGTTCCTCTACCTCTCAGACAACCAAAAAGCTCTCCTAGGAACCACCATTCTGTTTGTCATCTTTATAAATATGGTTAAAGATTTCATAGAAGTGGAATCATAGTATTTGGCTTTTTTTGTGTATGGCTTATTTCGTGTAGCATATTTTGAAGAATCATCCCTGTTGTAACATATGTCAGAATTTCCCTTTTTGGGCCGGCGCCGTGGCTCAACAGGCTAATCCTCCGCCTCGCAGCGCCGGCACACCGGGTTCTAGTCCCGGTCGGGGCGCCGGATTCTGTCCCGGTTGCCCCTCTTCCAGGCCAGCCTTCTGCTGTGGCCCGGGAGTGCAGTGGAGGATGGCCCAAGTGCTTGGGCCCTGTACTCCATGGGAGACCAGGAAAAAGCACCTAGCGCCTGGCTCCTGCCATCGGATGGCTTTGTGCCGGCCGCAGCGCGCCATCTGCGGCAGCCATTGGAGGGTGAACCAACGGCAAAGGAAGACCTTTCTCTCTGTCTCTCTCTCTCACTGTCCACTCTGCCTGTCAAAGAAAATAAAAAAAAAAAAAAATTTCCCTTTTTAAAGTTGAGCAATACTCCAGTTAGCCCATTGTGCTTATCCATTTGTCTGTCAACAGAGACTTAGGTACTTCATAGTTTTCACTGTTGTGAACAATGTTGCTGTATTTCATGGGTGCTATTGCTGGATCTTATGGTGATTTTATTTTTAACATCCCCCTCCCTGTATTTTATTTAAAAGACAGATCTATCTACTGGTATAGTACTCAAATGCCTGCAACAGCTGGGCCTGGGCCAGCTTGAAACCAGAAACGTGGAACCCATTCCAGGTTTCCCATATGGGTGGCAGACACCCAAGTACTTCAGCCTTTAGTAGCAGGAAGGTAGATCAGAAATGGAGCAGCTGAGACATGAATCAGGATGTGATGAGGTTATCCCAAGCAGCAACTTGACCACTGCACAACATACCCACTATTTTTAATCTCTTGAGGATCCATTGTACTGATTTCCACATTGAGTGTACCATTTTATATTCCCAGCTCAAAGGTTTCAAATTTCCCATATCCTTGCAGTACTGGGATGCATTTCTGATAGGAGCTATCTTTTTGGATGTCTTTTTTTTTCCCCGCATTTTTAAAGTTTATATAAAGGGAACAAATTTCATATACAATTTTTAAAACGATTTTTATTTATTTGAAAGGCAGAGTTAGGTAGAGAGAGAGAGAGCGAGCGAGCGAGCAAGTGCATGCTTCCATCTGCTGGTTCAATCCCGAAATGGTTGCAACTGCTCGAGGTGGGCCGATCCAAAACCAGAAGCTTCTTACGGGTTTTTCATGTGAATGCAGTGGCCCAAACACTTGGGGCCATCTTCCACTGCCTTCCAGGCCACAGCAAATGCTGGATCAGAAGTGGAGCAGCTGGGAATTGAACTGGCACCCATATGGGATGCTGGCACTGCAGGCAATGACTTTACCCATTATGCCACAGCATGGGCCCTTCATATACAGCTTTAAGAACATAACGATTATTTCCATCCTGCTCTTTCTCCCTCTATCCCTCCCTCCCTCCTCATTCTTTTCATATTTTTTTCCTAATTTTTGCAGTGACACACTTTATAATCACAAGCCTAATCCTTCACTAAATAAAGAGTTTAACAAGTAGCAAGTAGATAAATCAGTTCCTCAGGTATATAGATAAAGACTGTAAACAATAATCAAACCTCATTATGTCAATTTCACTCATATTTTTTGTGCTCTATATATCAGTTAACCACAAATATGAGAAACATGATATATGTCTTTTTGGAACTGGCTTATTTCACTAAGCATAAAAGTCTCCAGCTGCAACCATATGTTTGTAAAATACAGAATTTTATTCTTTTTTATGGCTGGATACTATTCCACTGTGTATATATACCACAATTTCTTTATCTGGTCATCAGTTGATAGACATCTGGGTTGATTCCATATCTTAGCTTTTGTGAATTGAGCTGCTATAAATGGGAGTACAGAGAATTCTTTGATCTGCTGACATCATTTTTTTTTTTGGGTAAATTCCCAGGAATGGGATGGCTGGATCATATGGTAGATCTATTTTCAGATTTCTATATTGCCTGTACAGGTTTACATTCCAATCAACAAAGTATTAGGGTATCTTTTTCTCCACACCCTCTCCAGCACTTCTTATTTTTTGATTTTTCAATGATAGCCATTATAATTGGAGTGAGATGAAACTTCATCATGATTTTTTAATTTGCATTTCCTTGATGGTTAGTGATTGTTAGATGTCTTAAAACAATACAACAATGGCGTTTGCTGTATTGACTGACTTCCTTCCATGAAAGATTTTTCTGTAGCCTGTGAAACTGGTAGTAGAACTACTTTAAAAATTAGAATCAGTCCTCTAAAAACTGCATTGATGTAATGTTTTACATCCTTTTTGATAATTTCAACAATGTTCATAGCATCTTCATCAGGAGTAGATTCCATTTCAAGACATTACTTTCTTGGCTCATCTTTTAAAAAAAACAGTTCTTAAACCATACAATTTTATTATGGAATTAGAACATCTTCAAGCTCTACTTTGTGTGTGTGTGTGTGTGTGTGCGTGCGTGCGCGTGTGTGTGTTAATTTAATCATACAAATATTCATTTATACAGTAAGGAAAAACCACCTTCTCTTCCTCAATCTTGGAACCATGAGGCCCCGCCACAAATACCCACCCAGCTTGTGTGCTACTCACACCACTCTCCACGTAGAAGGGGCAACCACTGCTGCTGCTCATTCATCCAGGAAGCATGGGAACAGAAATGCAGGGCAGGAAGGGGAGCCAGTGCAGGCTCTACTTAAAATTCAGAGTCACCAACAGCGTTAGACCATAACAAGAAAGAAGTGTGATTAACCTGTCCTTTGAAGGTAGACACTGACCTTCTCTCTCTAAATGTGAAAATTCTAGGTGGTGTATTTTTCCAGTTTTGTTTACATTGAAATCTGTCGTTTAGTGTGGTGGAACACGCGAACTTAGCTCCGGGAAGATCAGGTCTGGATTCTGACAGGCCAGAGAACAACTGCAGGGCCAACTGCCAATTCATACCTCTGTTCTCTAGGCAGTTGGGGAGCACACACAGAAGATCCACCTTTGCTTGTGGTGACTGGTGAGCCCACACAGAGAATCCACCTTTGTTGTTGGGATAGCATATGCTCAGCTCTGCCCCAGTGTTTTACATATGTTTACAGATATAGTGCAGGCAGCCAAATAGTTACATAACAGAATTGTATTCACTTCTGGGCTTAGTGGTAGTGAGGACAGTGAGGGGGAGCCTGACTGACTTCATTTTCCCAGCATGTAGCTGCCTTCATCAATTACATTGGCTAGGACTTCTGGATATGTTGTAGCTTCTACATCAGCACTTAATATTTCACTTTGAAGTTTTATGTTTATGTTTTGGAGATGGCTTTCTTTCCTTAAGCCTCAAGAAACAACCTTTGCTAGCTTCAGCCTTCTCTGACTTTCTCAACTGTCTCAGCTTTCACAAAATTGAAGAGTCGAGACATTGCTTTAGATTGGGCTTTTAGCCTTAGGGAATGATGTGGCTGACTATCCATAGTACTAAAATTTTCTCCTTATAAGCACTAAGATTGTTCAGCTGTATTATCTATCATTTGTGCGTTCCATGAAATAGCATTTATAATTTCATTCAAGTTTTCCTTAGCATTCACATCTTCTGTTTAGTACTAGAGGCCTAGCTTTCTGTGTATCCTGGCTTTCAATATGTCTTCTTCAGTAAGCTTAATCATTTTCAGTTCTCTTTCTTTCTTTCTTTCTTTCTTTCTTTCTTTCTTTCTTTCTTTCTTTCTTTCTTTCTTTCTTTCTTTCTTTCTTTCTTTCTTTCTTTCTTTCTTTTTTTTTTTTTTTAAATATTTATTTGAAAGAGCCATGGCTTGAGGAGGAGGGAGATCTTCCATCTGCTGGTTCACTCCCCAGATGGCCGCAAGGGCCAGAGCTGGGCTGATCCGAAGCCAGGAGCCAGGAGCCTTGAGCCTCTTCTGGGTTTCCCATGTGGGTGCAGGGACCCAAGTACTTGGGTCATCTCCTCTGCTTTCCCAGGCTCATAAACAGGGAGCTGGATCAGAAGTGGAGCAGCTGAGACTCGAAAATTCTTTGATGATGGATGTAGGGCAAACACTTGCCCCTATTTGGAAGATTTTAAGCCAAAGCATAGGACCAGGTGTTTTAAATTAATTGCCTGGTCTGTGTGGTAGTGGTGGTGGTGGCGGTGAGAGGAGGGAGGTGTGGATTTTGAATTTGGGGCAATCAACTGGAAAGTAGGGATTTTTACTAGGGCAGTATGAGTAAGATTAGAGAGGAAGAGATGGTTTTAAGGTGCAGTTTGCTGGTAAAACTGGCATAATTTGATGAGGTAGAAGAGGGTAGTCAGGGGCTAGTTTTGGGGTTTCTGATTTTTCAGTTTGGGTGACTGCATGATTTTTTAGTTAAAATGAGTAATTTTGGCAAAAAAATGTAATATTAAGTAAATTTCCTTTTTGTAGGACAGGGAACTGAGGTACTACTGAGAAAAGAAGCTTAGTTTCTATAATGGCATGTCCAAGGTCAGGATGTTGCATTATTACATTGTGTTTGGGAAACATTAGTAAAATTAGGATCTGAAATAAAAATTTTGGAGTCATCAGGTGCTTGTAAAAGTTGGTATTAACTCAGTAACATACCTAGGGGATGCATCACATCTGGTCAGTAAAAACAGTTTACTGTTGGTTAAGAGCAAGATTGGGGAAGTTGCTGGAAGGGAGTACTCCACAAACCTGTGTGACTCAGTGACTTCTCTGTTACATAATACATATAATTGTATTATAATATATAGATATGTGGCTTTTATTAGTAGTAGTAGTATTGGTTAATGTTCCTTCATCTGTATACCTCTCATGCAGTATACATTTCAAGTAAATTTTTGACATCATAGTCGGTAAATATTTTAGTGCATGTCTATAGAAGATACTAGCTTTCAGAAACACTAAAAACAATCATTCTTAATACCATGAAATAATCCCTATTGGTTTTAACAAAGATATTTATTTTGAAAGAAGGAGTCAGAGAAAGAGAGAAAGAAAGATCTTTCGGCCAGCGCCGCGGCTCACTTGGCTAATCCTCCTGGGCTAGGCCAAACTAAAGCCAGGAGACAGGAGCGTTTTCTGGGTCTCCCACATGGATGCAGGGGCCCAAGCCTTTGGGCCATCATCTGCAATTTTCCCAGGCACATTAGCAGGGATCTGGATCAGAAGTGTAGCAGCCAGGCTGTGAAGCAGTATCTTGCCTGTATGGGATACTGGTGTTGCAGATGGAGGCTTTATCCCCTATGCCACAATGCCAGCTCCTAAAATAAGATTATAAAAAACAAAATTTTCCCAGAGTTTACAAATAATTTTCATTTATTTATTCAAAAAGCAAAGCAGAGATAGAGCATCCATTTGCTGGTTCACTCTCCAAATACCTGCAAGAGCTAGGGCTGTCTAGCCTGCAGTAAGGAGCTAGAAACTCTGTGGGTTTTTCACCATGTGCTGCCTCCCAGTCACTGCATTACCAGGAACCTGAATCAGAAGTGGACAGGAGACAAACCTGTGCACTCCAGTATGGGATGCAGGCATCTTAAGCAGCAGCTTAACCTGCTGTACCACAATGCCCACTTCACACCCCTGCACCCTCCCTTCTCCCCCATCCTTTTAAATAGGTGGAAGCAATCAATATAATCTGCTTTTCTAAGAAGGAAAACAGAGAATGTGTTGTTTAAGGATATGGAGTTACAGTCTGCCTATGGTTATTTAAGCAGTAGAGGACACTAGATAGATTGCTCTAGGGAATGAGATAGTAGAGAAGGATAGTAGAAGAAGCATTGACATAGGGACATGAACAACAAGATGATATACTCTATTTTATGAAACAGTATTGTAGGCTAAAATGTGAGGGAAGGAGCAGCAACAAGTTAAGTAGATAATTCATACCTATTGACTTCACTTTTTTTTTTTAACAAACTTCAAAAAGTTTGGAAATTGGACAAAGAAAAAGGGGCTATCTTAAGATTAATGAAAATTTTGAATAGTTATTGAAAAGAATCGGAGAGGTACTTATAGACAAATAAATTGTTTATTGGGATTAAGATTCTACCTGAAGTTGTAGACCAAATTTGCAGTCATACTATACAAGTGTTTATGGTTTTATGATCATTATTCAACACTGCCAAATAGTTTGGAATTTTAAGCTTATTTTATCCTTAGATTTTTTTTGAAGGACGTGCCATACAGAGTGACTAAAAGTAAAAGGATGCAGATTAGGAAGTACTTTAGGTAGTAATGCTGATGGAGACTTACTCAGAAAATGAGATGAGGACAGTTAGTCAGTGGAAGGAATAAGCAGCAGACTGTGTCTTTGACATTAAATAGCAGATACAATAATAGTTTAGGAACAAGAGAGCTGGAATATGGGAAGATTGGTTAAAGGGTTTGGTTGTAGTAGTGGGGTAGCTGCAGTCTAGAGGCTGTGTGAATAGTCTTTTCAATTGAAAGGACTATTGAGTTTGGGTGTAGCTGGACATTACTCATTATAATAGGGCATTTGATAGGTAGATATCTAACCAAGATGGAGATGTCTACAGTGAATGTGTGAAGAGCAGTAGTAGATGGTCAGGAAATGACACTGATGGAAGATAGGAGGATGCATACATGTGGAGTCAGGGAGAGATCATGGTTTGAGAGATAGTGGGTAAGTTTGAATTCAGAATGTGGGAGAATATTTTCTGTAAGCTAGTTCAGATAGCTAAGCTGTTTCTAAACAAAGATGTCCAAGACTGTGGCCTAATATAAAACTCAAAATTTTCATATATAAACATAAAACAAGGCAATTTGATAAATAGATGCTGTGAACAGCATAAATAGCAAATACTCCAGAATACTTATGAAAAAATTTACCATTTTATTCAAAGTAACATTGAAATGTTAAAAGATCTAAAAATAAAGGAAAAGGAGGGTGATGTGGTATAGGTGAAAAGGAGATGAAGAGTCACGTGTGCAGAGGCAGTTGGGACTGAAAATAATGAAACTATTTTATCTGATATAGAGCATGGGAGAAGGAGTAGTTGGAGAAAAGTAGTTGGATTAGCATTCTGAAAACCCTTATATACTCATTCTTTCCTTTAAATTCTCTTTCCTAAAACCCATAATGATATCCTTCAAAGTTGTTTTGGTGTTGGGGAGATAGAAGATGTATCTACAGAGTAGTGAGGTAAGGGGAGTCTTTATGTAATTCAGGTTTGCCATCTTTATTTATTTATTTATTTATTTATTGACAGGCAGAGTGGATAGTGAGACAGACAGAAAGGTCTTCCTTTTCTGTTGGCTCACCCCCCAACGGCAGCTGCGGCCGGCACACCACGCTGATCTGAAGCCAGGAGCCAGGGTCTCCCATGTGGGTGCAGAGCCCAAGCATTTGGGCCATCCTCCACTGCAGAGAGCTGGACGGGAAGAGGAGCGACCGGGACTAGAACCCGGTGTGCCGGCACCTCAGGCAGAGGATTAGCCTATTAAGCTGAGGTACCAGCAGGTTTGCCATTTAATGTTTAAGTGTTTTGAGATTTAAAGTAAAATACCAGTTATCCCGGACACCTCTTATGGAATCATTTACTTGTAGGTTCTAGTTAGTAGAGGTTTTGTCATATTTCTAGAATGCCTAGTGTTTAATAAAGGCACATAACAGAAATAATGCATATTTGTAAGAATTGAGATATAAGAAATGTCTAGTAAACTGTAAATTAAATAAAGCAGTCTACATTAAAACTGATCATTGTGTTATGTTATATTAAACTCTGTCAATGATCATATCCTAGAATATTATATAAATATAATATTTTTTGAGCTTTTACTGATACCCTGAATTTTTATATCTCATTGGAGATGGTGAGCTTGGTGTGGTAGAGAACATTAGTGAAGTAAGGAGGAGAAACTTGATCACAGGCATCCCAGGGGTATATTTAATCAAGATGATTGCCTTGGGCAGCTTGCTGGCATGGTGCTCCAGTGAGCAGTGATGGAACTGATTTTTCCAAGACTTTTATCCATAAACTTCACCTAATTTTTCGCTCTACCCTCAATTTTGCAGTCCATGATATTCTGAATACTTTTCTAACGGGGAATACTTTAGTCCATTTTGAAAACTTTCATGAGGTTTATTTTTTCCCCAAAAATTTATTTTCTCCTCATTGGGGGTTATATTATTTCACAGTAAATACACAGTAACTGTAATAATCACTATTTTCATATTATACAATATATTATTTTTTAAAAAGGATTATTTATTTGAAAGGCGGAGTAACAGAGGGTGAGACAAAAGAAGAAGAGATCTTCTGTCCACTGGTTCACTCTGCAAATAGGGATAACAGCCAGACCTGGGCCAGGCCCAAGTCAGAAGACAAGAATTTTTTCTGGGTCTCCAACATGTGTGCAGGGTCCCTAGCACTCAGACTATCCCCTACTGCTTTTCCAGGCACATTAGCAGAGCACTGGATCAAAAGTTGAGCAGCTGAGACTTGAACTTGTGCCCATTTTGGATACTGGCATAACAGATGGAGATGTGCCACAGTACCAACCCCATAGAACACTATTGTTCTACACTGATTAAATGTTCTGTTTCACTTTATCTTTCAGAACTGAAGGTTGGAGATAAGCAAATGGCGATTGTAGGCTATATAAATTATCCCAAATTGAAATAATATAATCCTAAAAAATTGTCTGATTAAAAAAATTGAGAAGCAGCTAGAGATAGCTCCCAATGCTGATTCCCTCCGTAAATGCCTGCTAGAGTAGAATTGTCCTGGCCAAAGCTGGGAGCCAGGAACTCAGTGCAGGTCTGCCTTGTGGTTAGCAAGGACCCAATTATTGAACCATCACCTGCTGCCTCCTAAGATTAAAAGGAATCCGGAATTGTGAGCAAGGATGGATTTTGAACCTAGGTATTCTGCTGTGGGACATGAGCTGCTTAATTGGCATCCTAACCACTAGGGCAGTGCCTGCCCCAAGTGTCTAATTCTGATGTGCTAAATTGACATGATGTTTTTAAAAATTCCTTATGAATGACATAAGGGTAGGCATTTGGCTTAGAAATTAAGACACTAGTTAAGATGCTTGCATTGCACCTCAGAGTGTTTGGTTGTGGTACTAGTCTCCTTTAGCCCCCAACTGCAGCTTCCTGCTAATGTAGACCCTGTTGGGGGCAGCAATGAAGAGTCCTGTATTTGAGTTCATACCACCACGTGAGAAACCTGGATTGAGTTCCTGGCTATTTTAGGCATTTGAGCAGCGAACTAGTACATGGAGACTCTTATCTATTTGGCTCTAAAATAAGAAAATAAAACAAAAAACATAACTTCAAGGTTAGAAGACCTAATAAGTAGTAAATTGAACTTTCAACACATAGCCATGCTAGTTGAGTAAACAAATACTTCTCTTTGTCAGGAATTGTTATTCTGCTCCAGTTTCCTACTGTGGCCATCATACTTGTACATCCTCAAGTCTTTGCTCAGATGTCACCTCCTTAGAAAGTCTAAGCCCATCCCTTTAAAGTACTTTTATTTCTCATAATATTTTTCATGATCTCAAATTGTTATTTTCACATCTCTGTTTTCTAATTTTATGAACTAAAAAAGAACAGTTTTTATTTTTTATTTTCTTTTAAAGATCTACTTATTTTGAAAGAGTTAGAGAGGTAGAGCCAGAGAGAGAGAAAAAAAAAGATCCTCCATTTCCCTGGTTCACTCCCCAAATGACCACAACGGCCAGAGCTGAGCTGGTCCAAAGCCAGGAGCTTCTTACAGAGAGGTAGAACCAGAGGGAGAGATGGAGATAGGACCTCCATTCTGCTGGTTTACTCCCCAAATGATCACAATGGCCAGAGCTGAAGCCAAGGAGCTAGGAGCTTCTTCTGGGTCTCCCATAGGAGTGCAGGGGCCCAGGGAGTTGGGCCATCTTCTGCTTTCCCAGGCCATATAGCTGAGAGCTGGATCGGAACTGGAGTAGCTGGGACTTGGACCCGCGCCCATATGGGATGCTGGCACTGCAGGCTGGGGCTTTAACCCACTGCGGCACAGTACTGGCTCTGAAAGAACAGCTTTTAAAGACAGGGATTTAATTTATTTGCCGTTCTATTTCTAACAATTATTTAGAAAGGTGCCTAATGTATAGGAATTGCTCTATAAATATTTCTTCGGGGTGGGAGGGGTGGGTACGGCAGGCAGAATAACAATATTCCTAAAGTTGTAGTTATAAAATTTGTATTCCTTAAAAAATTAATTAATAAAAAGATGCAAAAATATTTATTCAAATAATGTTAAGTAACATCTAAGCAATACTTTTTTGTGGTAGAAGTGTTAATCTGGACTGATTTTTGTCCCCCAAAAATATGTCAGGTTTTAAATCATGTATCTGTGGCTGTAACCTTACTTGGAAATTTACAGATGTAATCAAGTTAACATGAGGTTGGGTTCAAATTAGTGTGGACTGTAATCCAATATGTGTGGTGTTAATAAGCGAAAACAGAGATGCACGGAGGAGGATACTATGTGAAGACACAGACATACAGACACAGGGCAGATGGCCATGTGAAAATGGAGGCAGAGATTTAAATTAATACTGTAGCAAGCTAAGAAATACCTGGAGGTACTGGAAGCAGCACAAGTCAGGTGGGATCTTCCTCTGGAGGCTTTGGATAGGGCATGGCTCTGCTAACACCTTGGTTTTGGACTTCTAGCCTCCAGAACTCTGTGAGAATAAATTGCTGATGGAACCTAGTTTGTAGTATGTTGGTGTAGCAGCCCTAGGAAACTAATATGAGGGAAGAACCTTAAGAATGCAAAATATAAACATTAAGACAAAAGAAAATCTTATGCTCATTGTTGTATCCTCTGACTTTTCAAGTTCTTTGGTTAGTCATTTTTTTAATGGGAGGAAACATAAATTTTATTAATTTTATTTGTTTATTTGGTACACTGCTATTAACCTCCATGTGTTATGCAAATAGTTTTAAGTAATTGAGTAGTTATCATAGTTTCAATCTTCCAGAGATTGAGACCATATTGGCTAGGGATAGGAAAGGGGAACCGCATAGCACTAATAACCAGCCTTTTATAAATGGATTATTATAAGTGGATTACTAAGACTTAAAGAAATGTTACGTAGTGATTTAGGTATCTCCATTGGATATCAGAATACCTCAGTTCAATTCCCACTTCAGCTTCTAATTCCAGCTTCATGCCAATGCCGACAGGTTGTGATTCAAGTAGTTGGGTTCTTGCCACACATGTGGGAGACCTGGATTGAGCTCTTGCTGCAGGCACTGGCCCAGCCCTGTGTGTTTCAGGCATTCAGGAAGTGCATCAGCAGATGAGATCTCTGTCCCTTCCCTTCCTCCCTTCTTTGTCACACTACCTCTTGGATAAACTTAAAAAAAGAAAAAGTTTTGGATCTTGTGCTAAAAATGGAAAGGTCATTTGATAAGATACTTGACCTATGTTTTCCTTCATGAATTAGATCTGTTATTGACTGCTATTTTAGAATATAATTTGGGAGCTAGTGTTCTTTGGTGAAGCAATGTTAGTCTTTAACACACTTAAAAACAGTATCTCACGTAACTGTACCACAGTTACAGTTTTCAAAAGCTAAAAGGTAACTGGCACATTAGTATGCAGACTTCATTCAGATTTCATTAATTGTCCTACTAATGTCCTTTTGCATTTTTTGGGACCAATGTAGGTCACACATTGTATTTAGTTGCCAAGCTTCTCCTTTAATCCATTACAATTCTTCATCCTTTTTGTATAATGACCTTCATACTTTGGGGGAAATGCCAGTTTATTCTGTTGAATGTTCCTCAGTTTGGGTTTATGTGATTATCCTTGTGATTAAATTCAAGTATGTCCTTTTGACAAGAATGCTATAAAAATGAAGTTGTATCCTCTATCATATTAGGAGGCCGTTGTTGCTATGTCTCATTATTAGTGATTTTTACTACAATCCCTTGGTTGAGGAGGGTCTTGCCGGGTTTCTCCACTGTAATATTACTGTTTTTTTCCCCCTTTTGTAATTAGTGCCCTGTGGCCAGATATTTTGATACTGTACTTAAAGTTTTTAATATTTTTGCCCTACAGTTTTAGTATCCATTAATGATTTTTACCTGAAAAAATTATTGTGTTGTATCAGATGATTTTCCTGTTTCTATCATTCCTGCTAAGTTTACTTATTCTGTTCTAAGGAAGAACTTTCCCTGTACTCCCATTTCTGATTGGCTGCTTGTGTGCTTTAAAGAGCACTTTTTTGATATAATTTTGGAGATCTTTATATTTAAGATTCGTTATTTAAGCTTAAAACTTTCATTTAAAAATAGATAATACATGTCTGCAGTTATTTCTTATGATGTTTTGATTAAGCAGTCTAGTAGAGATTTACATGACTATTTAGACCCTGCCATAAATTCACAGTTTAAATTCCTGCAGTCCTTTCATTGTTTGTTTAGGACCTGCATGTTGCTGATCTGATGTTTTAGTTCATGTCAGATTCTTTTCTGTTGGCTCTACTTGTCATTTTTAATTTTCTTCCTCTTTGCTAGATTTTTTTAGTTAGGATCTGACTTTTGATTGTAATCTCTCTATAAGACTCTAATTTGAATCTGTATAGTTGATGCTGTTTTTTCTACTCTTTTCAGAAAGTATACCTATTCTAGTTGGATTCCTGAAACCCAAATCATTCGCTTGCGCAAGAGGCAATATTTTTCTCCAGAGAACAACCAGATGTAGAGCTTGCTATAAACTTTTTATAGCTATAATATTTTATAGATTACCAGAAATGAGAAATTTTAATTAAAAGCTCAGTTATATAATTAGTATTTAACTAGTTAGAAGTCATAATGAGAGTTTGATATTGTACACAGTGGGTTAAGCTGCTGCTTGCAATGCTGGAATCTCATTTGAGTGCCTGGTTCCAGTCCCAACTGTTCCACTACTGATCTAGCTTCCTGCGTAAGTGCTTGGGCAAGCAAAGGAAGATGGCCCAGCTGCTTGGGCCCTTGCCACTCACATGGAAGACCTGGATGGGAGTTTTAGGCTCTTGGCTTCAGCTTAGCCCACTCCTGGCCATTTTGGTGATTTGTAGAGTATACTAATGGATAGAAGATTTTTTTTTAAAGATTTATTTATTTATTTGAAGGAGTTACACAGAGAGAGAAGGAGAAGCAGAGAGAGGCCTTCCATCCACTGTTCACTCCCCAGTTGGCTGCAACAGCCGGAGCTGCGGCCATCCAAAGCCAGGAGCTTCTTCTGGGTCTCCCACGCAGGTGCAGGGGCCCAAGGGCTTGGGCCATCCTCCACTGCCTTCCCAGTGTAGAGCAGAGAGCTGGATCAGAAGTGGATCAGCCCGGACTCGAGCCGGCACCCACATGGGATGCCGGCACTGTAGGCAGCGGCTTTACCCACTAGGTCACAGCCCCGGCCCCATGTCTTTTATTTTTATATTTACTTATTGCTAAGGTTCTTTTCCATGTGCTAGACATTGGTTAGTTCTTTAGGATTAGAAAGAGAAGACATTTCTCTCTAAAGCTAGAAATTGGACTAAATCAGTAAAAATATGTGGCAGATTGTGTTTCTAAACACGTATACATTGTGTTATGATCAAACTAGGGTAAGTAGCACATCTAGCACCTTAAATATTGATAATTTCTTTGTGGTGCAAACATTCAGAATGCTCTCTTTTGGCTATTTAAAATGTACAATATATTAACATTAACTATAGTCACATTCTGTATGTATATGTTTATGTGTGTGTATATTTTATTTACTCATCTGGTCATGAACACTTAATTTAATGTCTTGGTTATTACAAATAGTGTTGTAAGAAGCATGACTGAGCATGCTCTGACAGACTGATTTCTTTCTTTCTTTCTTTCTTTCTTTCTTTCTTTCTTTCTTTCTTTCTTTCTTTCTTTCTTTCTTTCTTTCTGTACATGTTTCTAGTTGTGGGATTATGGGATCATATGGCAGTACTGATTTTTCTTAGGAATATCCATACTGTTTTCCTTAATGGCTTTACTATTTTATATTCCCACCAATCTTGTGTAAGTATTCTTTTTTCCCTAGCAGTTATCTTATGTCTTTTTGATAATTACCATTCTCCCAGGAGTGAGGTTGTATCTTATTGTGATTTTTATCACTATACTTGATACTATACTCACTGTACACTCCCTGTGCAAACTCCTGTCCCTAGCATTCACCTTTTTAATTCACCAAATATTTACCAGGATTCAAGCATTAAGGATATAGAGATGAATGAAAAGGGAAAAAATGATCTGTTCATGTGGGGTTTACATTATGCCTTTGTTTTTATCTGCCACTTCTTCCTGTAGCTAGAACTTTATAGTCATTTAAGAGTTCCAGATATTTTACCATTAATTGCCCTCAAGAGCTGTATGAAGTACGACTACTCCTTTTTTAAATAGATGAGAATACCAAGACATAGTGAAATCACTTTCAGAGATAGAAAGTAGCATACATAGTATAAGAGCCCAAACAGACTCTTGAACCCAAACTCTTAATTCTCCTTGCTGTATATTTCCTTTTGGTTATAAAATTTGTGTTACCAAGGCTTTTTTTTTTTTTAAAGAAACCGGATTTTTACATCTATGTAGACAAGCTAATTCTTTTTATTTTATTTTATTATTTTATTGAAAGAGTTACAGAGAGGTAGAGATAGGGAGAAAGAGAGAGGTTTTCTATCTGCTGCTTCACTTCGCAGATAACCACAATGGAAGGAGCTGAGCCCATCAGGAGCCAGGAGCTTCCTCCAGGTCTCCCATGTGGGTGCAGGGGCCCAAGTACTGGATCATCTTCCACTGCTTTTCCAGGCCATGAGCAGGGAACTGGATCCGAATTGGAGCAGCTGGGACTTGAACCAGTGTCCATATGGGATGCTAGCGCCGCAGGTGGAGGCTTAACCTACTATGTCACATTGCTGTTCCCAAACTGATCTTTAAAAATTGTTCTTAATTTAGTTTGTAGCCATTTATGAAATAGTATGTTATACTTTGAATTAGACTAGCAGTTATGTTCTATGTCCTTTTTCACCCACCCTGCCCTTTTTGTTTGTAGCATAGTACATGGCAAGTGAATGAGTGTATTCCATGTGCCTCTTTGTGTATGTACTTGAACTCTTACATACATGTGATTAAATCCACCCAAGATTTTAAGATTGTCTGGAGGGGAGAGGGGAATGGTTTGATGTTGACATTGGAGATGACCCCCTAAATACCAGCATGAATAAACAAGGCAGCAAGGAACATTTTAAGCTTTTATTTAGTGAGAAAGATGCATGGGAGAGTGAGAGCTTTATTAACAGAGAGAGAGAAATCTGGGTTCATACTGAGCACCAGGAACCAGCTACATGGAGGAGCATCTAGGCCTGGAATCCTAGGGCGCATGGCTACAGTAAGCCCCCTCCTGGCAAGAGGCCTGGGAAAAAGAGAAGGTTAGGACACATCCTGTCCCAGGCTTTTAACCCACTTCCAAGGGGGAGTGATTAATTAACGTGATTGGCTGGTGGGCACCCAGGTGTGGCATGAGGTCACACAGGGGCGTGGTGAAGGCGTGGTCTTCCAGCTCACAAACCTAATTGATTTTAAGCTATGCCTGCCTACCTCATTATCTGGACAGATATTTGCTAGATATCTGTTAGATACCTTAACCTGTGGACACAGTATTTATTAGGTGTAACTTAATGGTGATTTTATTAGGTTTTTAATTTTTAATTTATTTACTTTTTATTTATTTATTTTGCAAATGTATCAGCCATTTATTTTGGTTGTTTTTGAAGCAAACAGTCAAGCTTTCCAGATTAGGACTGGCAAATGAGAGTAAATAGAAACTTCTGGATAGAGTGAGGAATAAGGGAGAGAGTAGTCTTAGATCCGTATGGCCCCATGTGCTTTATTTCTTGATTGTTAACCTCTCAATCTTTCTCTGCATATTCCTTTTAAAATAGTTTATATATTTTTTTATTTTAAGATAATATTTGCAATTTACCTTATAATCATCAAAGGCTAATGGCTCCACTAAGTAAAGATTTCAATAAATAAAAAGACCATAGTTAGAGCAGGAAAATAGGCAAGAGCTTTGTATCATAATCAAATAAAAAGATGTTCATTCTTATAAATTTGAAAGCAGTTATAAAATCATTAAAGCTACAGTAATATATAATTCTTAACAATTTGAAAAATATATACAACAATAGACTTTGGGTTTTAGGGAATTTAAGGTTCATAGCAAAGTTCAGAGGAAAATACTGAGAGTACCTTTGCATTGGCCCAGCTTTGTCCACTATCAATATCACACTGGAGTGGTACATTTTTTATATTTGATGAACGTACATTGACATGTAATTACCATCCAAAGTGTATGCTTTATATTAGAATTCACTTTGGGTGATTGATATTTTGTGAGTTTAGACAAATGTACATTCCCTATTAAAGCATCATGTAAATTGGCTTCACTGCCCTAAAAATCCTTTCTGCTTTGACTGATCTTTTTTCCCTGTTCCTGTAATCTCTGGCATACCCTGATCTTTTGATAGCATAGTATTTTGACTTTTACAGAATATCATATAGTTAGACAGAAGCTTCATCTGGATCTCTCGCATGGGTGGCAGGGGCCCAGATACTTGAGCCTTCTCTTAGGCACAGGAGCAGGGAGCTGGATCGGAAGTAGAGCAGTCAGGACACCAACTGGTGCCCATGTGGGATGCTGACATTACATGTACAGCGTTGCCTGCCCCACCACAACATCGGCCCCTCCTCTCTTTTTAATACGAAACAATATTTTGTTGTTTAAATGTACCACAGGTTATCCTTTCACATACTGAAGTGCATGTTGGTTTTTTGCAGATTTCGAAAATTATGAATAAAGGTGTGGTAAACAACATTGTACAGGTATATGTATGTATGTTTTCAACTTTTAAATGTAAATACTAAGTAGTGCAATTGCTGATAGTACTGATTGATGGTACTCTATATATTGCGATATAACCACTTTAATATAATTGTTTTCTGTTTTTGCTTTAAAGGATTGCCTTGTGGTTGTTAAAAATTTTGCATTCTGCAGCGCTTGAGTATTTTCCTGCATTGTGGAACAAACTCTCCAGCAATGATTACCTCAGAGTTGCCAGTGTTACAGTAAGTATTATAGTTTTATTTTTTTGAAGGAAAAATTTGTACAACATATTTGGACAATGCATTTGAAATCTATGCATTAGAGTATATAATTATTATATCCAAACATGGCCCTAGCTGTTGGAATGTCAGCTTGTTTTCTGATATGGTGATTCCTTCAAAAATTCATGGAAAATTTGTATCATGAGTAAACTATGGAAGGATTTCAATATGTTCTGTTTTCTGGTTTTTAAGATTTATTTATTCATTTGAAAGGCAGAGTTACAGAAAAGCAGAAACAGAGAGAGAGATCTTCCATCCCCCGGTTCACTCTCCAGATAACCACAACGGCCGGAGATGCGCTGATCCGAAGCCAGGAGCTTCCTCTGGGTCCCCCACATGGGTGCAAGGGCCCAAACACTTGGGTCATCTTGTACCGCTTTCCCAGGCCATAGTAGAGAGCCGGATCAGAAATGGAGCAGCCGGGACTTGAACTGGTATCCATATGGCATGCCAGCATTGCAGACGGTGGCTTTACTTGCTATACCACAGCGCCAGTCTCTCAATATATGTTTCTTTAAAGATTTTATTTATTTATTTGGGGGGTAGAGTTATAGATAGTGAGAGAGAGACAGAGAGGTCTTCCATCAGCTGGTGCACTCCCCAAATGACTACAGTGGTCAGAGCTGTGGTGATCTGGAGCCAGGAGCTTCTCTCGGGTCTCCCCGGATGTGCAGGGGCCCAAGCACTTGGGCCATCTTTTACTGCTTTTCCAGGCCATAGCAGAGAGCTGGATTGGAAGTAGAGCAGCCGGGACTAGAACTGCGTCCATATGGGATGCTGGCACTGCAGCCAGAAGATTTTTTGAAGTACCCTTGTAGTCAATAAAAAAGGTGATAATGTTCTATTTAATGGGTCAGCAAACCATTAGCCATGGACTAAAAATGGTATACCATGTATTTAATTTTGTAAATAAAACATTATTTAGATCAGAGCCACCCTCATTCCTGTACATATTGTTTGTAGCTGCTTTTTGTTACATATTGTGATAGCAGCTGTATTACCTGGATAGCCTAAAATAGTCTCTGCATTTACAAGAAGCAGTTTGTCAGCCATCAAACTATATCATGCTATATCATGTTTGCCCCTCCCAGTCACCCTCATTTCTTCATTAAGAGTTTTTTCTTTTTTCTGAGGTTGATTGCTGAGCCCTTCTGGTTGTTAGAAGTAATCTAGGGTAAATATGCCAGTTGGCATTTTTGTGGCATATCATTAAATTTGTTGGAGCTGTAGGACAGAATTAGAAGTATGATTTATTTTCAGTTCTCTGGGACATGTGGTCACAATAATAGTATTTTGTAGCTTTTATCATGATGCAAATAAGTAACCTGCATACTTTGTTTCTATGTGATAACTGATTTAGATAGGAAAATCATGAGATAATTATTTATGTTGGTACTGCCCTAGTTAATTTACATATCTCTCTCTTTTCCAAGAGAAAACCTTCCGATTAGTCTCCAGGCCTTTTCATCCTTTAGAGTTCTATGACAGAAAGCTTTCCAAATTCTTCTATTTGTAATACTATCAAGACCTTCTCCCTCGTTTCCCCTCATGTATAGTGGATAAGTAAGTTATTTCTTCTGCTGATCTCACTACTGTTTACTCCTTAACTTACGTAGTAAGATAAGTACTTAAGTACTTTCTCTACTTTGCCGACTCCCTGTCCATCTGCATCTTGGCTAAGTTATCAAGTTTCCTGGAAAGTTCCTCTATGCCCTCAAAACTGGAGTATCTTCCTTCTATGCTCTTAAATTCCCTGTGTTTTTTTCTAGTACCATATTTAATGGAATGTCAGAAGTATTCATTTATTAGAGAGACAGACAGTTCCCATCTGCTGGTTCACTGTCCGAATGCGTACAATGGCTAAGACTGGGCCAGGGCCCAGGAACCCAGTGAATGTCTCCTCTGTGGATGGCTGGAAACCAGTTATTTGAGCTGTCACTACTACTTCCTGTTGTCTACATCGGCAGGAAACTAGAGCCCAGAATCAACCTGTGTACTTTGATGTACCATCTTAATTGCTAGGCTAAATGTTCACTTCAGCAAAATGTTTTATAACCCCTTCTTCTTGTTTCTGACCTATTGTTTGCTTTTGTGCATCATATCATATTCTGAGAACTTTGTCAGATGTGTTTGTATATATTATATGCTTTACTTATCCATCCAGCAATATCCTGTTTTTATTGTATACAGAAGGAAACGTGATGTGTCTTTGTATTTATAAAAACTTCATTTTCTGTCATCCATAAAAGCAATATATTAGAAATTGAAATCTAAAATTGTCTCAAAAACAAAAACATGTTATGAATTAGTTGTCTTTAATGTTCAGTCCAATTTGATGTTTTAAATGTAGACACTGCAAAAGTCATTCCAGTAATTGAAATTATTATTTGGCTTTCTTTGGATATTTTAACTGGGGGTGTATATATCAGATGGGTTCTGTTTACTGTTAAGTATTGTCATAATATTATCGGGGCCTGCGATGTGACGCAGCTGGATAACGCCCCGGCCTGAGGCACTGGCATCTCAGATGGGAGCCAGTTCAAGACCTGGCTGCTCCACTTCCGATCCAACTTTCTGCTATGTATGGCCTGGGAAAGTAATAGAAGATGGCCCAAGTCCTTTGGCCTCTGCACCCATGTGGGAGACCCGGAGAAATCTCCTGGCTCCTGGCTTTGGATCAGTACAGCTCCAGTTGTTGCAGTCAGTTTGGGAGTGCACCATCGGATGGAAGACCTCTCTCTCTCACTCTTTGCCTCTCCTCTCTCTGTGTAACACTGACTTTCAAATAAATAAATAATTTTTTTTAAAAAGAATTTTATAAGTTACCACCTAACTTATTTCTAACATGTATGCTACTTCCTAGGTAGATAGAGCATGTAAAACAGAGTTAGTCCTTATTTACATGAAGCTTATAAAGATAGATATTAATTGAATAATCACAAATGCATTATTCTAAAATGTCATTCATGCTATAAATGAATGGGTTATATGAGAATTTTTTTTTCACATGCCCTTGCTTAATCTACTTTTCAAAGAAATTCTGAGATAAGGGGGAGGTTGGTTTAGGGGAAGAAGAAGGGAGCCAGGTTGTAAGTTCCACACCAGGGAAATAATATGTGTGCAAAGATCCTTAAGTAGGAATGAAACAAAGTCTTCGAAGGAATGAAACAAGGGTTTTTGTGTACGCACCCCCTATACCTCCTACTTTTCTTCTTTTTCTTTTTAGCTAGTGTTGAAATGAAGAGTGACATGGAAAGGTGTATGAGTAGGGAGGAACAATATTGTATTGGAGTCTGTAAGTCACCTTAAGAATTATGTTCCAGGCCGGCGCTGTGGCTCAATAGGCTAATCCTCCACCTTGCGGCAACGGCACACTGGGTTCTAGTCCCGGTCGGGGCGCCGGATTCTGTCCCGGTTGCCCCTCTTCCAGGCCAGCTCTCTGCTGTGGCCCACGAAGGCAGTGGAGGATGGCCCAAGTGCTTGGGCCCTGTACCCCATGGGAGACCAGGAGAAGCACCTGGCTCCTGCCATCGGATCAGCACGGTGCTCCAGCTGCAGTGCGCCAGCCGTGGCGGCCATTGGAGGGTGAACCATCTGCTGCCACCCCCCTGTACTCTTGGAGCACTGGAGGTTTTAAGAGAGAGAGAGATAATAACGTATCTACTTAGAAAGTCGCTCTGAGTGCTTAAACTGCTGAGACTGAAACGTCTTTTCCGTTAGCAGAAGGTTGGGATTGGAAGCACAGAGGCAGGGATTCAATATGAGATGCCAGCATCATAAGCAGTGGCTTAACATGCTGTAGCATAATACCAGCCCCTGTTATGTTTCTCCCAGGTTTTTTTGCATCCATATATCCATGGGTACAATATATACTTAAAATGGTCTATTTGAATTTTAATGAGGAGAAAAACCAACATGATTATCACTATAGTAGAGACAAGAAGAGTGATGGGCAGAGTAGTGCTAATAGCTCAGATACTTGTGTTTATAAATAAAAATGTTTTTGTAACATAACCACACCTATTCATTTACTATTATATGGTTACATTTATGCTGTTGATGGTACCAGAATTCAGTAGCAACTACAGAGATCTTAAGACTTAAAGACTTAACATTATTTACTGTGTGGTCTTTTAAGAAAAAAATTTGCTGACCACTGAATATTTTTTACAATAATATTTTAGTTTAAATGCCAAGTTACCACCGATGCCGCGGCTCAATAGGCTAATCCTCTGCCTGCGGCGCCAGCACCCTGGCTTCTAGTCCCTGTCGGGGCTCCGGATGCTGTCCCGGTTGCCCCTCTTCCAGGCCAACTCTCTGCTGTGGCCCGGAAGTGCAGTGGAGGATGGCCCAAGCGGTTGGGCCCTGCACCCCATGGGAGACCAGGAGAAGCACCTGGCTCCTGCCTTCGGATCAGCACGATGTGCCGGCCGCAGCACGCTGGCCGTAGCGGCCATTGGAGGGTGAACCAATGGCAAAGGAAGACCTTTCTGTCTCTCTCTCACTGTCCACTCTGCCTGTCAAAAAAATTAAAAAAATAATAAATGCCAAGTTATCTTTAAAGACTGATGAATGGGAAATTAAAATGATCTGAGAATGTTACTGACAGCAGTGTGTAGAATGGCTTGGACAGAATAGATGGTAGAAGTAAGGAGATAAATTAAGATTATTTCAGGTAGTGATGATCGTAATCACAGAGTGGTAAAAGATTATTATAATGAGCAGGATGACTGAGGAGGATTTGTATTACAGGGAGCATAAGAGGAATATTCCTATGACTATGAATTTGTGTAACAAGTTGACAATACTGAATTTGTATGATTAAAAGCCCACTTATGGCAATAACAAGAAAACATTTAGTGGAGATGAGCTTTTTATGCAGTTGTCAAGGTGCTGCTTGGGATGCTGCATCCCATATCAGAGTGTCTGGTTCTGAGAACTGTTTCTACTTCCAGCCCAGTATTCTTGCTTAATACACACCCTGGTTCAAGTAGTTGAGTTCCTCTACCTATGTGGGATACCCAGATTGATTCCAGGCTGCTAGATTGACATGGACCAGCACTGATTGAAGATATTTGAGGAGTGAACCAGCAAATGTGAGAGATACTCTCACTTTCCCTCCCTCCCTGTCAAGTAAATACAAATACAATTACCAGTTTTAAAAACTAGTTAATGATATTTTAGTGACCAAAAAGCCAAAAGTTGTAATTGAAATTAATTTTAGAAGCGATAGCTGGAGAATTTGTCGTGTATAAAGAAGCATGTCACACATACAAATTAAATATATCATTGGGCCGGCACTGTGGCATAGCCAGTGAAGCCTCTGCCTGCAATGCCAGCATCCCATGTGGGTGCGGGTTCAAGTCCCAGCTGCTCCACTTCCAATCCACCTCTCTGTTATGGCCTAGGAAAGCAGTAGAAGATGGCAGCCCCTGCACCCATGTGGGAGACTCAGAAGAAGCTCTTGGTTCCTGGCTTTGGATTGGCACACCTCTGGCCTTTGTGGCCATCTGGGGTGTCAACCGGTGGATGATGGAAAGACCCCTCCCTCTCATCCCCCTCCCCTCTCCCTCCTTCCCTCTCTCTACCTCTTTTCACTTCCAATCCAGCTCTCTGCTGTGGCCTGGGAAAGCAGTAGAGGGTGGCTCAGGTCCTTGGGCCCCTGCACCCACATGAAAAACCTGGATGAATCTCATCATTCCTGGATTCAGATTGGCCCAGTCCCGGCCATTGTGGCCATTTTGAGAGTGAACCAGCAGATGGAAGACTTCTGTCTCTCTGCCTCTGCCTCTATAACTCTGCCTTTCAAATAAATAAATTAAAAAAAAAAACACATCAAATAAGTTATCTGGAATATGGTAACATCTGATAAAGTATTGAAATCATTTACATAAGTTAGACAGAAGTAGGTGAGATCTGCAAGGGTGTCTAATATAAAGGATAGATACTGAGAATTGAACTTTAAGGAATCTACATAAAAGAGGGAATGGGATTAAGAAGTGTGTAAATTGAAGCAGATTGAGAAATGACAGGTTGAATTATATTTACCTTTTGCTGTGTTCCCCTCCTGCTATTTGCAGTTTTATGTTGATCCTTAATAAAGCTAGTAGTAAACTTAATTGAACAGAATCTTGCTCATGCCATTTGTGCTTCATTAACACTGTGTTGGGGCCAACTTGTATTGGCCTGTGAGAGCCATATATTGAGTTTTCAGGAGTTTCGCAAGGCAATTAAACACAACATAGCAGTTACCAAAACTTGTTTATAAGTTTCAAATTAAATAAATCATCTTAGAAATAATAAAAGTAGCAAGAAATAAATTAATAATTTCTTTATTATATCACATATTATCTTTAATCTTGACTTTATTTGTTTTTTTTTTTTTTTTAAATTTGAGAGGTCAGTTTTAGACAGAGAGAGAGGAAGAGAGAGAAAGGTCTTCCATCTGCTGGTTCACCTGACTGCAGCGGCTAGAGCTGGACCATGCAGGAGTCAGAAGCTTCTTCTGGGTCTCCCATGCGGGTGTAGGGGCCCAAGCACTTGGGCCATCTTCAACTACTTTCCCAGGACATCAGCAGAGAGCTGGATTAGAAGAGGTCCAGTGGCCATATGCAGAGCTCAGCCAGAGAACTGACCCTTTGAGATTATTTATATCTTTTGTTTATTTATTTATTTATTGACAGGCAGAGTGGACAGTGAGAGAAAGGTCTTCCTTTGCCGTTGGTTCACCCTCCAATAGCCACCGCGGCCGGCGCGCTGCGGCCAGCACACTGCGCTGATCCGAAGGCAGGAGCCAGGTGCTTCTCCTGGTCTCCCATGGGGTGCAGGGCCCAAGCACTTGGGCCATCCTCCACTGCAATTCCCGGGCAACAGCAGAGAGCTGGCCTGGAAGAGGGGCAACCGGGACTAGAACCCGGTGTGCCGGCGCCACAAGGTGGAAGATTAGCCTGTTGAGCCGGGGTGCCGCCAGCCCAATTTTATCTATTATATCTACGCGGTGGATATAGTTTTCAGCAGAGTACTACTGTTCATCACTTTTGTGACTTCAGAATTTGTTGATGTCATTTTGATAGTTTGAAATTGACTGTGGTGGGAGTTTTTACATTGTGAACATCACCAAGCACTACAGATTGAAACTTAAGAAAGTGATAGAGAAATTGTTAATGCAGATTAAACTTAAAGGTATGTAAAGATTGTCTATAGCTAATGCATTATGTATAATGCAAAAAAAATTGAAGTAATCTTCTAATATTTGAGATTCATTAACTGTTTATGTAGAGCGGTTACTCATACCATTGACTAGTGAGTGAATTTTCCCCAAAATCTGTTATTTCATTAAACAGAATATCTACTATCTTTCAAAAGTATTGATTCATCATTTATGATAATAAGTTAGATAAGGATGAATGATTTTGGAAAGGGACTAACATTTTGTTGCAGGGTATTTAACCACCACTTCAGACACCATCATCTCATATTAGATTGCTTGTTAGAGTCCCAGTTATTCTGCTTCTGATGTAGATCTATGCTAATGCTCTTGGGACAGCAGCTGATGATGGTCCATGGACTTGGGCCCCTGCCACTCATGTGGGTGACCAAGATGGAGTTCTTGGCTCTTGGCTTTGCTGCTCTTTGGGAAGTAAACCAGCAGTTGGAAGATCACCATCTCTCTCTCTTTCTCCCTTTCACTCTGCCTGTCAAGTAAATAAATATATCTTAAAAAAATTCAGAAATTGGGCAAAAATTATTGAAATCATTTTGTGAGGATACATGGAGTTTACCCTAAAAGAGGATAGTGTATTTTATAATTTATGGGTATGTATTTTTTTGAATATCTAATTGTTAAACATTTGCCAGCATATCATTGATTTTGCCGATTTTGTAAAGTTCTTCCCATGCATTTATCTTGTTAACTGAAGAATTAGTCTTTTGAAGAAATATTTATTTGACAGAGTTGACAGTGAGAGAGAGAGAGAGAAAGGTTTTTCTTTCGTTGGTGCACCCTCCCAAATGGATGCCACGGCGGGTGCGCTGTGCTGATCTGAAGCAAGGAGCCAGGTGCTTCTTCCGGGTCTGCCATGTGGGTGCAGGGGCCCAAGTACTGGGGCCATCCTCCACTGCACTCCCGGGGCACAGCAGAGAGCTGGACTTGAAGAGGAGCAACCAGGACTAGAACTGGCACCCATATGGGATACTGGCGCTGCAGACAGAGGATTAACCAAGTGAGCCACAGCACCAGCCCCAGAAGTATTTTCATTTATATGTTGTACAGCACCTGCTACTTCCAGAGTCTTTTCCTCCTTTTTTGGGGAATTTGTTTCACTCAGTGTTATGTGTGATTCATCAGGGAAAATAGCATTTTGTTATTGAAGTGTTTTCTGTTATTACAAATACATAGACCACTTCTGATCAATCGTACAGCAAAAGGTAAGAAAAGTAGTGAAACAGAATTGCATTTTACTTATTTTTTCACTAAAATATGTAACATTTTTAGGGATTCGACTAATGAAACTACTGCCCATTCTGATGCTGGCAGCGAACTTGAAGAAACAGAGGTCAAAGGAAAAAGAAAGAGGGGTCGTCCTGGCCGGCCTCCAGTATGTATTATGCTTCTCTTCCTTGTTTTGTTTATAGTTACTACATAAATAGGTGTGATATAAGTTGATTATTAATTTTAGTACTACTACTGTTGTTTTTTTTTTTTCTAAATTTCAGTGACACCTTGATGTTTCTTAGAAACTGCATCGTGAATTCGCTTGACAGTGATCAGAAAAACGAAAATATTATGTTATTATTTTTGTTTCCCATACTTCTCTTGTAAATAAATGATTTGAAGTGATGGGAGAGGTGATTAACATTGAATGGGGTGTAGTTTCTTAATATTTTCTGCTTTTCAGGTGCATTTGTGGTTTTTTTGTGAGCTTCTAAGTATGTGTTTAATACTGGTTAGGGTTTGATCTAGTCTCAGAAAACATTCTCACTTTATTGAGAGGATTAGAAAAGCCCAGGGTAACCTTACTTTGAGAGATGTCTTTATGTGCTATAAGAGCATCAGTCATCAATTAAGCATGCATAAGTTTTCAGAGATAGTATATCATTGTGTTAAGGGGGTTAAGATTTATACTATTCTACACTCATGGTGCGATTTGCTATTATCAAGTATTTTTCCTATTTTGTTAAATTTCTTTTTATGGAAAGTCTTAATCTCTTACATGAGATAAAATAATGTAATGTAATGACCTAGCTTCAACAGTTACCAAATCATGGATAACCTCTTTTATCTCTTCACTCCTCTCGTTCTTTTTTCCTTCCTAAGTTTTGTCTTTCAGTTTTCTTTCTTTTCTTCCTTTTTTTTCCTCTTTAAATTTCTAAGTCATTTTTATCAGAATTTTGTGTTGGCTGTCATGTTCTTTCCCCAACTCACAGGTTTTCCCTGTAGTTTTGATATAGAATTTAGGTGGTATGACATGTTACAGTCCGTTGAATCATTTTCAGCAGAATCTGGCTGAGGTCAGGAGAGTCTCTGGGATCTAGAGATGACTGTTAGGAAAATGGAATAGTGTCTTTAGGGAAAAGATGGCATTTAGAGACAAGAGCCTACCCCCCAAAAAAAAAGAGTTTTGTAAAATGTTAATTGTTTAGCTCAAAAAATGCTGCTTTACTTAAAAATGGGGAGGGGAATTGAAAAATGTCCATCCTGGTACTCTCCCTCTCCTTTTTGTCTTTCAGTCCTCTAGGTTTCAACCCTGGCTTAGACTTGGTAGCAAGACTACCCCTCAAAGATGAAGTTAGCAACATTGAGGGGCATCTCCTCCATGGATGTGTTGTAGATGGTCTCTGTGTTTTGAAGAGACCTGATTCTGTGGATATAGTTTCCCTGTTGATAGGAACATCATAGTTGATGATTAAATAAACCTGTTGATCATAAGCGCCTTTGGCCAGCAGATCAGTACTCTGCTAGAACAGAACAGAACTTTCCTATGATCATATTTTGTTCCTTTTGGTCAACATATCCATACATGGCAGAGAGAGTGAAAGTTCATGCATACACCTTCTTAGTAAGCCAATAAATATTAATTCAGGTATTGATGAAAATGACAGCCTGGCATATGGTTGGGGTTTCATATAAGTCACACAGTGTATTTGGCTTTTACTCCTCTCAGTGCACTTTTTCTTTTAAGATATAGATAATTGAACAAGTTACACAGAGAGAGGAAGACATACATACATACACACACATACAAACTCAGAGAGAGAGAGAGAGAGAGAGATCTTCCATCCGCTGGTTCACCCCCAAAATGGCCAGGGCTGGGCCAGACCAAAGCCAGGAGTTGGGAGCTTCATCCAGGTCTCGCACATGGGTACAGGGGCCCAAGGACTTGGGCCAGCTGATTTCGCAGGCACATTTGCAGGGAACTAGATTGAAAATTGAGCAGCAGGGTCTTGAACCAGTGCCCATATGGAATGCTGGTGCTGCAGGTGATGGCTTGCCCTGCTGTACCAACTATTGTAAATATGTCATTTGTAGTATTAGTCAAAAAGACTTTTTAAGATCTTTTAAATTTATTTATTTGAGAGAGTTAGACAGTGAGAGGGAGAGACAGACAAAGGTCTTCCATCTGCTATTTCACTCACTGAATGGCTTCAAGGGCTAGAGCTGAGGCAATCCAAAGCCAGGAGCTTCTTCTGGGTCTCCCACGCAGGTGCAGGGACCCAATACCTGGGCCATCTTCTGCTTTCCCAGGCCATAACAGAAAGCTGGATTCAAAGAGGTGCACCCTGGGGCCAGCACCATGGCTTACTTGATTAATCCTCTGCCTTTGGTGCCAGCATCCCATATGGGCGCCGGGTTCTAGTCCTGGTTGCTCCTCTCTCAGTCCAGCTCTCTGCTGTGGCCCAGGAGGGCAGTGGAGGATGGCCCCAGTGCTTGGGCCCCTGTACCCACATGGGAGACCAGGAGGAGGCACCTGAGGGCTCCTGGCTTCAGATCGGCACAGTGCACTGGCCATGGCATCCATTTGAGGGGTGTACCAAGGGAAGGAAGACCTTTCTCTCTCTTTCTCACTGTCTAACTCTGTCAAATAAATAAAAAAATTAAAAAAAAAAAAGAGGTGCACCCCAGACTAGAATTGGCACCCATATGGGATGCCAGCATTGTAGGCAGAGGCCCAGTATGCCACACCGCTGTCCCCTGTGTTCAATGATTTTTTCTGTCAGAATTTTTAATTCCTTACTTTTCCAGACCAATGTTTGCTCTTTTAACTATGTTTTTTATTTTTATCTTCCATTTTTATTTAAAGGTAAAAAGTTATGGGTTAAAAAGTATGCATTTTATTCATTCCTAACATTACTCCATTTGTGAGATATTTGGTGGCACAATATTCTTTACAAAACTATTTTGGGGAAAGTGAGAGAGTCTCTCACGTGGAAGCTGAAGACTATTCTAGTTTTTCTTGCTGTTTGATTCTTGGGAGACTACATGCAGGTTACATTGCTTTATTGCTTTATCTAGGATTATTGGATTGTATCTACAAATTGGAAATGAGCTTGATTGAATGAATGAAATATCTCAGTGGTTGCTTACTGGAATTTCTTTTCTTCCAGTTAAGAGTTTCACTTAAGAAGGTTTCAGATTAAGTGCTGTGTCTTTAAAGAAAGCTTTTGAATTTTTTTCCCCAAAGCAGAACTTATCACCTGTTAAGCAGACTACTAATCCACCTCCTCCTCCTTTAGATTTGTTTATTTGAAAAATAAGAGACAGGGAAAGAAGGAGATCTTCTGTCCACTGGTTCACTCCCTCAGTGACCACAGAGCCAGGAGTCTAGAACTCTGTCCCAGTCCCTCATGGGTGTCTAACCTGTTGCACTGTATTTTTTTTTTAAACCTATTTAATTTTGATGTATGTACAGTGGGATTTTTGTAATGTGATGGAAACGAATGTGTGAAACCAAATGTGGAGTCCTTTTGTGGCGGGACATATGATTTGAATTTTAGTGAAATTACTACCATATAATTTAGTAGCTAAAAAGTAAATATTCATCTCCTGCTTAGAAACTTGGAAAATGTCAACCAGAATAGGATAGTAGCATTGTATTAGTTATATTTCAGTCCACATAGTCATACTTGTTGTTCACATGGTTATATGTACTTCTGTTTAATTTACTCATGCTGATTCCTAAGCATGGAACAACACAGCAGAACATTGTGAGTTTTTATTATGAGCGTTGTTTCTGGTTCCTTTATTCATCTATCTTTTATTCAGCAATTCTATAACAGACTGATTTTATGTTGATAATTTTGTATGGCTCTTGAATGATGTTATAAATGTCCAAATGGCCCTTGGCAGAAAAAAAGTCCTACACCCCTGTTTATAGGAAATTTTGAATTTTGGGGAGAGGTGTTTGGTGTAACAGTTATTGGGTTTGAGTCTCAGCTTTGATATCAATTCCAGCTTTCTGCTAATGTACGCCGTGGGAAGCAGTGATAATGATTCAAATGGTTAGGTCCCTGCCACCCATGTGGGAGACCTAGATTGAGCTCCAGTTCTGGGCTTCTGTCAGGTGTGTGGGAAGCAGATGGGAGCTTTCTGTCTTTCACATACATACATAAAACAATAGAGAATAGTGCAGGAAAAAGAAAATGTTAACAACATTAAAACTTCTAGGACAATCATTGTATACTCAGATTGCAACTTAACCCACCTAGAGCTCTTGAGATGAGTAATGTTAAATTTTCCTACTTAATAGTGCCAACCTTTGCCAGAAACGTAGATACACAAATTAAGTAGTACCTACTCATAGTTAAAAACACTTATCCTGAAAATTGTTCTAAACTCTGAGGATAGAGTACATAATTTTTACAATCATGCATGAAGGTGGGTTAGCATTCTGAATTCCTGAATATATATAGCATATTTTCCATGAAATTTATTACTTAATACAGAATACTTTTAAAACTTTGTGGGAAGATAAATTAAAAGATAAACTAATTTTGTTGTAGAAGAATTCTGAAGTTCCTGCATAGTTTTTTCATTTTTAAAGATTTATTTATTTATTTGAAAGTCAGAGTTACACAGAGATAGGAGAGGCAGAGAGAGAGAAAAGTCTTCCATCCGATGGTTCACTCCCCAATTGGCCACAATGGCTGGAGCTGTGCTGATCTGAAGCTAGGAGCCAGGAGATTTTTCTGGGTCTCCCACTCGGGAGCAGGGGCCCAAAGACTTGGGCCGCCTTCTACTGCTTTCCCAGGCCACAGCAGAGAGCTGGATCGGAAGTGGAGCAGCCGGGTTTCGAACTGGTGTCCGTATGGAATGCTGGCACTTTAGGCCAGGGTGTTAACCCACTACACCCCAGCGTTGGCCCCAGCGTAGTTTTTCATTAATACCTATTTTCCATGAACTTTTTGAAGGTCCTCCATGTGTTGTTGCAGTCTTTATTTCACACATTTTAGGTTTATTTTGCTACAATCTCACTGTGTCCTTTGAAGTAGCTGCAGCAATAAACAAATATTATAAATAAAAATAAATTTTTGTATTACTAACCCAGTAGATCATAGACCTTTCTTGTACTACTGTTTACGGGATATTTAGCATAAGTGTTCCTCCTTCAGTACAAAGTGTTAGAAGTGTTAGGCTAGCCATGTGTTTTCAGAAGTGGAGGGATCAACTCTTTTCATATGCCTCGTACATTGTAGCTGTATCATGAACAAGTAAATACCAAAAAGATGAGTTTAGTGATTGAAAAAATTTGTGTTATAGAAAAGTTTATATTCTGTAAATTGGGTCTTTCCAATAATATTGGGATATTAGAGCAGTCACAGAAATGTTTTTAGATACTGCATTTGCCCGAAATGGCTTTAGAAATGGTTAGTGATGAAAATGCTCTCATTTTGGGGGAAGGGGGACTTTTTTGAGTACTTTCATTGAATCTTTCAAAGGATTAAAGAGAAGCATCATTTTTATACTTGACCACTTTTTTTATGTTTGTGTTTCAAGAAAAAAGTTTTTGGGACCAGCATTCTGGCATAGTGGATTTAGTTCTTGTTTGTGATGCTGGCAGCCGTATGGTGTACTGGTTCAACTTCTAGCTCTTCTTCTTTCCATCCAGCTTCCTGCTAATATGCCTGGGAAAACAGTGGATAATGCCCCCAGTGCTTGGGCCCTTGCCATCTACAGGGGTGAATTCTGGCTCTGGCTCTGCCTGGCCCAGACCTGCTTATTGGTGTGCATTTGGGGAGTGAACCAGCAAGGGTTCTCTGTTTCTGTCTTTTCCCTGTCTCTCTACCTCTCAAACACATAAATAAAAGTTTTCATTAAGAAGAGATGTTTGTTTACTTTTATTATTCCCTTTCAGAACTGTTTATTAACGGTTACTGGCATGGTTGACTGTTTAATGAAGAGCTTGTCATTGAGGTCAGGAGATTGACCACATACAATCAATTGAGCAAACAACTAAATATATTGAGGAAAGTAGGAATCAGTGTTTTACTGTTGGAGAAGGGGATTACAAGTATCAAAAGGCTAGAATGAACTTAATAATATTATATTGGAATTGGAGGGATCAGAATGCAGTTAGGGTTTTCAATATATATAGATAGGTATAGAAACAATAGGGGTGCATGTATGTGCATGTGTATATATGTGTGTATGTATTTGAGAAAAGGAGACACTACTGTGAGCCTGGAAACCATGATACCTCTGCAGCAGTGATGAGCATACCCAGCATCCATATCGTGGTTTCTAAATAAATTTGCCTCTAAAAGCATTCAGTACTAGAAATAGTGGGTTTTAGGACTTGTTCAAAGAAAATCCAAGATAAGGCTGTGACATTTTTATGGTATAGGAATTAAGAATAAGCTCAAAGAATGATATACCTATCAAAAGAAAATATGAACTGTCTTATAGTGATCCTTCTGGGAAATTTTGAGAATGAAAATAAATCATAATAATAGACTGTTACTCAGTGAATAAGATGTGAATCCCAGAGTCTATATTAATAAACACATATAGGGGCCGGCGCTGTAGTGTATTCGGTAAAGCTGCTTCCTGCAGTACTGGCATCCCATGTGGGCACCATTTCCAGACCTGGCTGCTCCAGTTAGGATCCAGCTCTCTGCTATGGCTTGGAAAAATAGTGGAAGACTACCCAAATCCTTGGGCTCCTGCACCTGGGTTGGAGACCCAGAGAAAGCTCCCAGCTCCAGGCTTTGGATCAGCTCAGCTCTGGCCATTGCAGCCATTGGTGAGTGAACTAGCAGAATACCTCTCTCACTGTCTCACAGATTCTGCCTCTCTGTAACTCTTACTTTCAAATACATAAATAAAATCTTAAAGTATATAGAAAGAATGTTAACTTTTAATAGTGGAAAGCTTGATGGAATTAAAAATGAATTTCAGGCCGGCGCCGTGGCTCAACAGGCTAATCCTCCGCCTCGCGGCGCCGGCACACCGGGTTCTAGTCCCGGTCGGGTGCCGGATTCTGTCCCCGTTGCCCCTCTTCCAGGCCAGCCCTCTGCTGTGGCCCGGGAGTGCAGTGGAGGATGGCCCAAGTGCTTGGGCCCTGCACCCCATGGGAGACCAGGAAAAAGCACCTAGCACCTGGCTCCTGCCATTGGATGAGCGCAGTGCGCTGGCCGCAGCGCGCTATCCACGGCAGCCATTGGAGGGTGAACCAACGGCAAAGGAAGACCTTTCTCTCTGTCTCTCTCTCTCTCTGTCCACTCTGCCTGTCAAAAAAAAGAAAAAAAAGAAAAAAAATGAATTTCATGACCATTATAATAGTTTATTTAGAAAAGATTTATCAGATGGATGCTAAATCTAATGGGTGAAAGTTTGATGAGGAGCTGTTTTTATATTCAGTAGTACTGACTCAAAGATGCACTTAATTACAAAATGAGAAAGAATAACTATATTGGGTAACCTTGGTAAATTCCATTTTAAGTTGTCAAAGTTAAAAATACTACTGATGGGGGCCAGCCTTGTGGCACGGCATGTTAAGCAGATGCCTTTGATGCCAGCATAACTCTGCTTTTCAAGTAAATAAATAAATTTAGAAAATACCAAGTGGATATTCTTTGTCCTCTAAAATAGGAAATATAGCATAACAGAGTATTTTTCTGATATTTTTGCTGAAAATGTATAACCCAAGTGTAATCTTGGGGACTTAATTAAAAAATAGATACTTCATGAAATAATAACTGGTCAGTCCTCTTCAGAAGCAGTAAGATCATTCAAGACATTTCTAAATTGAAGAAAAGTAAAAATAAATGACAAGTAAATATTTGTGGTCTTAGGATGATTTTTCTATGAATGATGTTGTGACAGTTGGTGAAATTTCTTTAGATGAAATGGTAGAATTTAACCAATGTACTTCCCTGATATTGAGGGTTGTTCACTGGCTACATAGGAGAATGTCCATATTGGGTGGTATTATGTCAGCATCTTACTCTCAGATGGTGCAAAAATAAATATTTATGAGAAACAGAGAGAAACAGGTAGAGAGAGAGGAAATGATAAAGCAAACACAGGGGCCAACGCTGTGGTGTAGCAGGTAAAGCCACTGCCTGCAGTCCTGACATCTCATATGGGCAATGAATGGTTCGAATTCCGGCTGCTCCACTCCTGGACCAGCTATCTGCTAAGGCCTGGGAAAACAGTAAAAGATGGCCTGAGTCCTTGGGCCCCTGCCCCCACATGGGAGACCCGGAAGAAGCTCCTTGCTCCTGGCTTCAGATTGGTGCAGCTCCGGGGAGTAAAGCAGCAGATGGGAGATTTCTTTTTCTCTGCCTCTACTTTTCTCTCTGTGTAACTCTGACTTTTAAATAAATAAATAAATCTTCAAAAAAACAAAAACAAAGCAAACACAGTAAGTTGAAAAGGTGAAATTTGAAGCTTATATAACAGTTCTTAGAGTATTTCTACAGCTTTTATATAAGTTTGAATTTATTTCAGAATTAAACATTAAGAACAAGATTGTAGAATTATTTTGGGAAAGTGTATAACACATTACCTTGTGAACTGAAAACTGCAAAATATGTGACACCCTTGACAACTTGAAGGTAATGAACTTTCTAGGTCACACAAAATGTTTTACATGAAAACTTAAGTATTAGTTTATCTGATATGAAGTCACTTGCCATTCTTCTTTATTGAATGTTAACTTCATGAGGGCTAGACTTACCATTTTTAGTTTTAGACTATTATGCAAGTGTTCAGAAAACTGTCACTACACTCATAAATATCTGATAACTAACATGTTGCTATGCATTGTGTGTCAAGCACTGATACATACTATTATTCCCATATAACAGCTGAGAAAACTAAGGTTCAGAGGATTAAGTTTCCTGTTTGGGCTTACTAGGAAGTTTCTGACTTACATTCAGACATGAAATTTTGATTCCAGAATCTGTGTTTTCTTTATACTTCCTCTAAATAATTTTTTGCTTAGTAAATAAAGGAACAAGTGAACTTTGATTTACCTATTGGTTTCAGTGTATTAGGTGAAATGTTTGAGCTTGTTAGTAGTTCAGTTGTTTCTCAAGAGTTGCTATGGAGGTCGGGGAGGCAGTGCTGTGGTGCAGCTTTCGGGGAATACGTGGCTGAAATCCTGCCCAAGTATGTCCAGCACGTTCAGGTGTCCTGCTTCAATGAGTTGGAGATCTGTATTCATCCTGATGGCGTCATACCAGTCCTGACCTTCCTCAGGGATTACACCAATGCGCAGTTCAAATCCTTGGCTGACTTGACAGCAGTGGACATCCCAACCCGGCAGAACCGTTTTGAGATTGTCTACAACCGGCTGTCCCTGCGCTTCAACACTCAGATCCGGGTGAAGACCTATACAGATGAGCTGACACCTGTGGATTCCGCGGTCCCCGTGCACAAGGCAGCCAACTGGTGTGAGAGGGAGATCTGGGACATGTTCGGGGTCTTCTTTGCCAACCATCCTGACCCGAGAAGGATCCTGACAGATTATGGCTTCGAGGGCCATCTTTTCCGGAAAGACTTTCCGCTGTCTGGCTACGACAATGAGGTGAAGTGGGTAGTGGCTGAGCCGGTGGAGTTGGCCCAAGAATTCCGCAAGTTCGACCTGAACAGCCCCTAGGAGGCTTTCCCTGCCTATCGCCAGCCTCCCGAGAGTCTGAAGCTTGAAGCCCGAGACAAAAAGCCTGAAGCCAAGTAGCCCAGGGATGGCATGTGGAGCCCAGGAAGCACCTTGTCTACAATTGGGTGTCCTTGTAAATAAATTCCTACTTAGACTCACTAAAAAACAAACAAACAAAAAAGCAGTGGAAGATGCAACAGGCGCTTGGGCCACTGCACACACATGGGAGACCTGGAAGAAGCTCTGGTCACCTGTCTTCGGATTGGCGGAGCACCAGCTGTTGTGAACATTTGGGGTGTGAACCAGCAGATGGAAGACTTTTCTCTCTCCCTCTCACTGTCTATAACTCTACCTATCAAATAAATAAAATCTTGAAAAAAAGATAAAATGAGCTGCTCTGATTTAGTTAAGGTTGTGTGTGCAATGATGATAGGAGGTCATGATGTGATTGGATTTTTTTTTTCAGTTAAAACTTGTATGTTATATTTAAAACTTATTATACAAATAGCTCTATTTTTATGTTAAACATTCATGTAAACATAATCAAAATCAAGATACATGGTTGTCACTCCATGTCTGAAAGTTTTGTATCTTGAATTTGACTTAGTACACATGGAAAATATTCAGGGGAAAATACATTAACAATACCAAAATTAAAAAAATACAATGGAGAAATACAGTGTAACAACTCTTTTTAGCGTTTTTATTCTATTAGTTATAAGTTATATAGAGATGATTTATAGTATATAGGAGGATGGGCTTAGGTTATATACAGATACTATAATGATTCATATAAGTAACTTGAGCATCTTTGGATGTTGATACCCATGGAGATCTTGGAACCCATCCCACCCAATATCGGGGGAAAACTGTTGACCATTTCCAGTACTCTAGGGAAGCTCCTTTGTGCCCTTTTCAGTCTATACTTTTCTAAGAGTACTAAGTATTCTGTTAGATCTTAAGATAAATTTGGCCTGTTTTTGAACTTCATGTAATTGCATTTATAATAGGTGTTATCTTAAGTCCACAAGCAATTTTAGTTTTTGTTATTGGTATGATCAGTAATTCAGTTTTTTTAATTGCTGCTTAATGTTCCCTTGTGTAAATATACCTTAATTGATTTAGCCGTTCTGCCATTTTTGAACATATCTTTATTTTTTCAAGTTTTTGTCTATTATGCATAAAAGTATTCATAATCTTGTACAAGTCTCTCTGTGGATTTTATTTTCTTCAAGCAGAAAGAGGCAGCTGAGAAATCTCCCATCTGCTGGTTTATTCCTCATTACTGGGACTGGGCCAGGTTGAAATTGGGAGCCAGGAACTCACTTCAGGTCTAACATGGATGGCAGGAGCCTAATTACTTGAGCTATCAGCTACTGCCTCTTAAGTACATATTAGAACGAAGTTGTAATCAGGGGTTATTTGGTACTAGAACCGAGACACTCCACCAAGAGATACAAGTGCAACTTAACTTGTAGGCCAAAAAACACCTTTGTTTAAACATAATTTCATTTATTTGAGACGTAGAGTTACAGACAGTGAGAGGGAGAGACAGAGAGAAAGGTCTTCCTTCCATTGCTTCACTCCCCAAACGGCCGCAACGACTGGAGCTGTGCTGATCTGGAGCCAGGAGCTTCCTCCAGGTCTACCATGTGGGTGCAGGAGCCCGAACACTTGGACCATCTTCCACTGCTATTCCAGGTCATAGCAGAGTGCTGGATTGGAAGAAGAGTAGCCAGGACCAGAACTGGCGCCCACATGGGATACCAGCACCGCAGGTGGAGGATTAACCAAATTCTCTGCGCCAAGGCGCTGGCCCCTAAAAATAATTTTTATTAGCATGTAGTACTTACAGATTTTTATGGATTACAGTGCAGTATTAAAAGCTAAATGAACCTTTCCATTTCCTTTTTGTGTGTGTGTGTGTTTAGAGCTTACCTGGTTCTCTTTTCTGGTTCTCTTTACCTGGTTTCACTTTTTACAGTGTATAATTAATTAATTATTGTGAACTATATAGACAAACCACTATGCTGTGGAACAGTACAACTTAGTATATCTGACTGTGTTTTGGTACCTGGAATTCCATCTTTATTTCCCATTCCTAGCAATCACTGTTTTACAATAGGATCTTTTTTTTTTTTAAACTTTTGTAAGCCACAGAGAAATATTGTATTTTTCTTTGTGTGTTTTATTTCACTTAATGTCATCTCCATTTCCATCCATTAGTTGTGATGTCAGGATTTTATATTTGTGGCTGATTAATATGTGTATATAGTACATTTTCTTTATTATTAATTTGTGATGTATACCTAGGGTGACTCCATATGTTGGCTATTGGGAATAGTATTGCAGTGAACACAAGAGTATAGCTGACTCTTTCACATAATTATTTCATTTCCTTCAAATATATGCTCAGAAATGGGGTAGTTGGGTCATACAGCAGATTTATACTTTCTCCAGAATTGCTGTACTAATTTAATTTTCCTCCAACAGTGTATAAGGGGGTCTCTTTGCTAGCATTTGTCTTTTTTTCTTTTTGCTAATAGTCATTGTAACAGGAGTGAGATGGCTCTGCATTTTTCTTATAGCTAATGATGTTGAGCATTTTTTAAAAAATGTATTTGTTATTTGTATTTCTTATTTTGAGAAATTCCTATTCAGATTCTTTGCCCATTTCCTCATTTGGTTGGTGTTGTTGAGTTCCTCCTGTAATCTGAATATTAATTCTTTGTTGAATAGTTTGCAGATATTTTCTCCATTATGTAGATTATCTGTTAACTCTTTTGATTGTATTGCACAAAAGGTTTTATGTTTGGTATAATCCCATTTGTCCAGTTTTCTTTTGCTGGTGGTACTTTTGGAATCGCACTCAAAAGCCATTGGTTGTACTGATTTTTTGAAGTGTTTGTCATGTATTTTCTTCTAGTAGGTTTGTTGTTTTAGGTCTACATTTAGATCTTTTTTCAAAAAAAATTTTTTTATTTATTTGAACAAAGAGCCAAAGAGAAGTAGATACACATACATATACACTCACATGCATGGGGAGAGAGAGATCCACCCATCCATCCATCTATCCACATTTCTGCAATAGCCACGGATGGGCAAAGCTAAAGCGAGGGTCTAGGCACTCTGTGTGGGACCCAGGGACCCAACTACTTGAACCATCAAGTTCTACTTTGCAGTATTCATATTAGCAGGAAGCTGGATAGAAGCAGAATGGAAACTCTAACAAAGGCTTTCTAATATGGGATGTGGGCCTTCCAAATAGCATCATCTCTTCTTTTTTTTAAAGTAATTCTTTTTTTAAAAAAAATATTTATTTATTTATTAGAAGGCAGAGATACAGAGACAGAAAGGGGGAGAGAGATATCAAGATACCTTCCATCTGCTGGCCCACTTATTTTAAAGTCAGAATTAGAGGAAGAGAGAGATATTTTCTGTTGATTTACTCCCTAAATGACCACAATGGCCCAGTCTGAACCAGGCTGAAGCCAGGAGCCTGAAACTCCATAAGGGTCTCCCATGTGGCTGGCAGGGACCCAAGCATTTGGACCATTTTCTTCTGCTTTCCTGGGAGCATTAACAAGGGGCTGGATTGTAAGTAGAATAACTGGACACAAACCAGCACCCACATGGATGCCAACATTGCAGGCAGTGGCTTAACTTGTTGTGGCAGAGTGCCAGCCAAAGCATGTACCTTTATAATCATACCTTCTTGTTGAATTGATTTTTTATCACGTAGTGACTTTCTGTGTCTCTCATTACAATTTGTGTCTTAAATTCTATTGTACTGTTGATTCTTTGTCTTTTTACCCATTTGTGCAATGTGTGTATTTTAATTGGAGGATTTAGTACATAAACATTCTGAATTATTATATATAAGTAATGACTTTTTCCAGTAGTTCAAAGATTGTATTTCCTTTGTTTATTTTCTGTATTCTTTGTTCTTTTTCCAGTGAGTTTTTCTTTTCACACATTTTCTTGATGGTAGTTATCTTTGTTTCTACATTTAGTGTCGAACCCTCGCCAGCAAGGGTCCAACCCACGGAGTCACTACACGACCGCTGTTGATCGGTTCTCAAGGAACTTTTATTTTTAGTGATAGCAGAAGGAAAGGAGAGAAAGAAAGAGAAGAAAGAGCAGAAGCAGCTGAGAGAAAGGAGAAAGACTGAAGCTGCCCCACTTCCACTCCTACCCAGGTCTCTTATCCATCCCCAGTCCCCTAGGGTGAGCAGTCCATCAGTCAGATCAAAGGGCATGCATGTCCTCAGGTCAAGGTGTATCCCTTCAGGTTGTGTGCAAGTCTTTTGTTCAGCACTTCCTTGACCTTGTTCTGCTCTGCAGGATGAGGCAGTGCAATGAGGAGGTTCCCACAGGTGGCCAGCCTACAGTTCCCCACATTTTAGGATTCCTATAAGCTTCATTTCTAAGGCTGGTCTGATGGTGATGAAATCTGAGTTTTTGCTTATCTTGGCAAGTCTTTATTTCTCCTTTATTTAATAAAGAAAGGTTCATTGGATAAAACCTTTTTTTAAAGATTTATTTATTTGAAAGATAGAGTTACACACAGAGAGAAGGAGAGGCAGAGAAAGAGGTCTTCCATCTATTTATTCACAGTGACCAGAGCTGCGCCGATCCGGAGCCAGGAGCTTCTTCTGGCCAGGTCAGGCAAAAGCCAGGAAATAGGAGCTTTTTCGAGGTCTCCCTCATGGGTGGCAGGGGCCCAGTCACTTAGGCCAATCTTCTGTTGCTTTTCCCAGGCCGTTAGCTGGGAGGTGGATTGAAAGTGGATCAGCACAACCAGTGCCTATGTGGAATGCCAGCATTGCAGGCAACAGCTTTACTTGCTATGCCACAACACAGGCCTCAGTGGTTGTCTTTTAAAATTTCAGAACTTGCAATCTCTTCTTCCAGTCCCTCTTGGTATATGATGCTTCTATTGAAAAACAAGCCTCTTAATCTAAAAAGTGTTAAAAGTGACATGGCTCTTTTTTATTTTTTAAAGTTAATTCATTTATATTTCATAGTGACAGAGAAAGATAATCTTCCAGCCACTGTTTCACTTCCTAAATGACTACCACAATCAAGTATATGCCAGACCAAAGTTAGAAGCCAGGAAGTCCATCTGGGTCTTCCACATGAGTGGCAGAGGCCCAGGTACGTGAAAGATCACCTGCTGCCTTATGCGGTATACTATCAGGAAGCTGGATTGGAAGCAGAGCAACTGGGACTTGAATGGGCTCTCAAATACGGGATGATGGCATTGCAGGCAGCAGCTTAAATTTTTGAGCCACAGAGCCAACCCTGTCTTCGTCTTTTTCTCTTGCAGATTTTAGAATTCTCTTTGTGTGTTACTTTTGAGAGTTTGTAGTGTGACAGGATCTGGATCTTTTCTGCTTCTAAGTGTGTGGGAGTTCTGTCCTGTATCTTTGTCCAGATTGTAAATTTTTGTTGCCTCTACTCTTCTAGGATCATTAAATACTGAACATTTATATCAGGAGTCTTGGTGACTGGCTTCATTCTTTTAATTGTTTTTTTTTTTTTTTTAACTTTTTGTCTGATGGAGATATTTCAGGAGGATCTCTCAGTTTGTATATTCTTTGTTCTGTTTTGTCTGTTGTTGAGCCTTTCAAACTGTATATACTTTTAAATTCTTTAAAATTTGAGTGGAAGAGAGAAACTTCCCTATCTGCTGGTTCACTTCCCCAAATGAATGCAGTGGCTGTAATTGGGTCAATCTCAAAATCATCAGCTAAGCACTGAATCCAGGTCTCTCTTAAGCTATCACCACTGCTTTCTAGGGTGTGCTTTAGGAAACAGAGCTTGGAATGAAATCCTGGCACTCCACTGTGGGACACAGGTGTCTTAATTGTCATCTTAACCACCAGGCCAATTGCCTGCCTCTTATTTACCTTTTTATGTTGCTTACTGATTTTCTAAGATTTTTTTTTTTTCTTTTTCAGGATCTCTGTCTCTTTGATGAATTTTTCATTTATATCAGGCATTTTTTCCTAATTTCATTTAACTGTCTACATTTTTTTGTATCTCTTTAAGCATCCTTACATTCAGTCTTTTGAATTCTTTGCCAGGTATTTAATCAGTGTTTCTTGTCTTGGGGTCTGAAAATAAGCATGTGTCATGTTTTCTTGTTCTTTTGTAATTCTGGATCTTTCCATTGATATTTGTACTTCGGTGTATCAGGTTTTTTTTTTTTTTTTGTCACTTTAAAGGGTAGCTTTTTTCTGAAGAAGTGTTATGGGTATCAGTTTGGTATTTTGTTCTTAGTTCCAGTTAGATGGTGAAGTATAGTCTCCCTATATCTTTTTCCACTGGAATTATTGGTAGTGATGTCAGGTGGTTGGGGAGCTTCTCTCTTTCCAGGAGGGGTGTGCCTGTCCTCTTGTTAGTGGTCAGGGTCATCAGTACAAGACCTCAGTGCAGGGTAGGCATGTGTTGCTGCCTGCACTCACCAAAGCCTTAAGGATAATAGGGCAGGAGATACAGTGCAGTCTGGCTCATTTTGGGGACAGAGATGCACAGCTTTTCATACCAATCCTGGGGTTGTCTCAGGGAGTAAGCCACAGTGGGGCTAGGTTTGAATCGTGGATGTCTGTGTCTTGCTATGGGGGGAAGGAGAGAGTGTGGGGCTGTGAACCATGTGAGTAGAGGCACACACCTCTAAGACCTGGAAAAAGGACCTTCCCTTTTAAACGAAAGCATATGATGCTGTTTGTGCTAAGGTGGTAAGATCACTGTTGTTGCTGGGTTTAGTTTGGTTTATGAGACTACTATCAAAAGCTTTTCTCTATCATGGTAGAATATATGTAGTATCCCATAGATGGGCATATGCAGGGGTTTCTGTCCTTTGGGGCAGTATGGATTGCAACTATGACTCTTTTCTTGCAATGGCATTGCTGCAACCTGTGCTTTGGGAATTGAGAGGAAGATAGTATTATTCCTTCTCTGGGGCAGAGAGACCATGTATGCTCCATGTAACGATTCTGGGCTGTACTCCAACCCCATGGAGATTGTGAATCCCTCCTCCTGCTATGACTGCAGGCATCCTGTGTCTCTGGTCATGGGGCCCAATGGGCTATCTAATTTTACCCTTTGCCCTTCAAAATGTGGATTCCTCTAGCCATGTGGTTGTGATAGTAATTCTGGTGTACTTTTTTTCTCTTCTTAAGCTGTCATCCCCTATTCTGTTGTACATGAGGTTCACATGTCACCTTTGCTGATTATCAGTATCTCTCTCTCTCTCTCTCTCTCTCTTTTTTTTTTTTTTGACAGGCAGAGTGGATAGTGAGAGAGAGAGAGAGAGGCAGAGAGAAAGGTCTTCCTTATGCCGTTGGATCACCCTCCAATGGCCGGCACACCGCACTGATCTGATGGCAGGATCCAGGTGCTTATCCTGGTCTCCCGTGGGGTGCAGGGCCCAAGTACTTGGGCCATCCTCCACTGCCTTCGTGGGCCACAGCAGAGAGCTGGCCTGGAAGAGGGGCAACCAAGACAGAATCCAGTGCCCCGACTGGGACTGGAACCCGGTGTGCCGGCGCTGCAGGCGGAGGACTGCCTAGTGAGCCGCGGCGCTGGCCGATTATCAGTATCTCTTAATGCTTTCAGCTCACAATGCAGTATTTAGTTATTTTGATTCTTCTTTCTGGAGCAGAATATGAATACTGTTCATGTGTATTAGACCATCATGTGTATTAGACCCATATGGCCATTTTTAAAATGTAAAATTGTATGTGTTTTTATCAACTATTCCTGAAACATATATTTGCATCTTGGATAAAATTTATAGTAGCTTATTTCTCAAAATTGATTATACATTATTCTAAAATATACATAGAAATGCACAATCTGTGTGAGACAAAGCAATGTTGAAGAATTACAGAGCCAGAGGGCTTTTATCACTAAATATCAAGTCTTTCAGTAAAGCTACAGTAATGAAACACATTGGCACTGGCACAGTAACAAGTCTGTAGGATAGAGTGGAGAGTCTAGAGATAGTTCTGTGCATGTGTGCTCAGGCAATATGTGATAAAAAGCTCCGCTTAATTCAGTAGGAGGGGAAATGATCTTTTTAAAAAATGTTGCTATAGCTATTGCTTTCCTATATTGAAGAGTGAATGTGTTTGTTTTTTAAGTAAAATCCAGTTTGCTGATTATTTTCTTTTGTAGATGGCACTTTTTGTATTACGTTAAAGAAGTTGTTGCCGGCCGGAGCCATGGCTCAACAGGCTAATCCTCCGCCTTGCGGCACCGGCACACCGGGTTCTAGTCCCGGTCGGGGCGCCGGATTCTGTCCCGGTTGCCCCTCTTCCAGGCCAGCCCTCTGCTGTGGCCCAGGAGTGCAGAGGAGGATGGCCCAAGTGCTTGAGCCCTGTACCCGCAAAGGAGACCAGGAGAAGAAGCACCTGGCTCCTGCCTTTGGATCAGCGCGGTGCACCGGCCGCAGCGTGGCGGCCATTGGAGGGTGAACCAACGGCAAAGGAAGACCTCTCTCTCTTTCTCTGTCTCACTGTCCACTCTGCTTGTCAAAAGTAATAAAAAAAAATAAAAAAAAAAGTCATTGCCAAACTCAGTGTTATTTAGAGATTTCTCATATATTTTCTACTATCATTTTTAGTTTTCAATCCTTTTGAGCTGATTTTGTATATGTTGTGATGTGGTAAGGGTTAATGTTTACCAAAGAGCAGATATTTAGTCTAGTGGTTAAGACTTGTGGTTAAGATGCCCATGTCTCACATTGGAATTCCTTGTTTTTCGTTCCTGGGCCAGGCTCCTTACAGCAGCTTCTTGATGATGTAGACCCAGGAGCCCGCGATGATGGTTCCTTCCACCCGTGTGGGAAGACCTGAGTTGAGTTCCTTGCTCCTTGCTTCTACTCGGTCCAGTCCTTGCTGTTGTGGGCATTTGTGGATTAAACCAGCAATCTCAGTTGTGGGCTTTCTCTGTTTGTCCTGTTTCCCAAATTAAAATTAAAAAGGCAACATAATCCATTGCTCTTACATATTTCAGTATTTCAAGAAAGGGGTTTTCTCTTATGCAAGCATTGTATAATGGTCAAACTAGGAAATCTCATATTCCTGTAATATCATAGTATTTTTTTTAAAGATTTATTTATTTATTTGAGAGGTAGAGTTATAGACAGTGAGAGGGAGAGACAGAGAGAAAGGTCTTCTTTCTGTTGGTTCACTCCCCAAATGATCTCAATTGCCAGAGCTACACTGATCTGAAGCCAGGAGCTAGGTGCTTCTTCCCAATCTTCCATGAGGGTGCAGGGGCCCAAGCACTTGGGCCATCTTCTTCTTAAGATTTATTTATTTGAAAGAGTTACAGAGAGGTAGAGCAGAGAGAGAGGTCTTCCATCTGCTAGTTCACTCCCCAGATGGCCACAACGGCCAGAGCTGTGCCGATCTGAAACCAGGAGCCAGGAGCTTTTTCCAGGTCTCCCACTTGGGTACAGGAGCCCAAAGACTTGGGCTGCCTTCTACTGCTTTCCCAGGCCATAGCAGAGAGCTGGACTAGAAGAGGAGTAGCCGGGACTAGAACTGGCACCCATATGGGATGCTGGCACTTCAGGCAGAGGATTAACCTACTGTGCCATGGTGCCGGCCCAATACCATAATATTTTATTTATTTATTTATTTATTTACAAAGCACAGTTACAGAGAGGCAGAGGCAGAGAGAGAAAGAGAACAGTCTTCCATTCACTGACTCACTCCCCAGATGGCTGCAATGGCCAGAGCTGGGCTGATCTGAAGCATGTAGAGGACAGAGCCCAAGCACTTAGGCCGTCTTCTTCTGATGCCATAGCAGAGAGCAGGATTGGAAGTGTGGCAGCCAGGACTTGAACTAGCATCCATATGGGATGCTGGTACTGCAGGTGGTGGCTTTACCCTCTATACCACAATACAAAGCTTACAAATTGGCAGATTTTCCAGTAGTATCTTTATATCTGTTTTTCCAGTCCAAGATCCAACTCAGTTATGAACCACTGTGTTTGTTACAGTTTTTTTTTTTGGTCAGGCAGAGTGGACAGTGAGAGAGAGAGAGACAGAGAGAAAGGTCTTCCTTTGCCGTTGGTTCACCCTCCAATGGCTGCCGCGGCCGGCGCGCTGCGGCCGGCGCACTGCGCTGATCCGATGGCAGGAGCCAGGTACTAGGTGCTTTTTCCTGGTCTCCCATGGGGTGCAGGGCCCAAGCACTTGAGCCATCCTCCACTGCACTCCTGGGCCACAGCAGAGAGCTGGCCTGGAAGAGGGGCAACCGGGACAGAATCCGGTGCCCCGACTGGGACTAGAACCCGGTGTGCCGGCGCCGCAAGGTGGAGGATTACTGGCCGGTTTGTTACAGTTTTAAAATTTCTTTTAATTTGCAAGAATTCTTCACTCATCTTTCTTTTTCTGTCACCTTGAGACTTTAGAAGAACATGGGTAATTGGTTGACTGTCAGTTTGTGCTTTTCTTCATTATTAGATCTGCATTATGGTTATGCATATTTGGTAGTAATACCACATAATCACCACTTGACTCTTAAACATGAATTATGAAAAGATAGGCTGTATGAGGCTCCACGAGACAAGTCCTCAAACTACTTAGATTGAAGCAGATATCCAGTAGCTGTTCACTGAAAGAAAGACTTCCCAGGCAGGTAGTAGTTGGGTGTGTTGGAGTAAAGGGTTCAGATTCCACCAGAAAAACTGTTTGTAGTATGATCTGGCACAGAAACATCTGTATTTTAGTTTCATCTAGTGCTGAGCTAGATCCAAGCTAGGATTACCATTTAGTTAGTCTGGCATCCTATTCTGGAGGTCCTACCTAATGAGCTGTAATTTAAGGATAAAATTGTCATTTTTGGATAAACCGATATAATGATAGGACAAGATTCATTCACTGACTGCTGGCTAGATTACTAAAGCATGGCAAATTAATGTATGGATCATATTATAGAGATAGTACAAACCAGACCTGGATTAAGTAAACAAGTTGAATATGGAACATTATCTGTTTTTAAATTTGAGAACAATGGAGGATAGCCAAAGTGCTTGGGTCCCTGGGAGACCAGGAAGAAGCACCTGACTGCTGGCTTCGGATAGGTGCAGCGCTAGCTGTGGCAGCCATATGAGGAATGAACCAACGGAAGGAAGACCTGTCTGTCTGTCTCTCTGTCTGTCTCTGTCTCTGTCTCTGTCTCTCTCTCTCTCTCTCTCTCTAACTCTACCTGTCAAATAAAAAAAAAATTGAGAACACTGTTGAATCCTTGTCTAGGAATGAGACTACATCTAAGCTATGGAGGGGGGAGGGATCACAGGAACCTAGCAAGCTGTAAGTTATTAAAGGTTTATATATGTATTAATTACATTTTGATATAACTGTCAATTGAGAATTTTTAAATCTCCCCAACCCCCTCTCCCAATAAACTGTGATATGAATGGAATAAGCCAACGATTGTGTGTTCCTGCTTGTGTTAATGGTCTTTCCCTCTCGTTACTCTTTATATTAGGAAAAATCTCTGAACATTAGCATTTTTGTTTTTCTTTATTCTGTTTAATGTCTGAACATATAGTAGGAAAGTTACCTTTGTGATAATGTGGATAAGGTATAAACAGATATTATAGAGAGCAAATAGATTTTTATGTTCTTATGATTTACCCATTTATTTATTTTTAAAAGTTTACTTATTTGTTTGAAAGAGTGACAGAGTCAGAGAAAAGAGATCTTCTTTCAAGTGGTTCACCCTTCCAATGGCCACAACAGCCAGGGCTGAGCCAGGTGAAAACCATGAGCCTGGAACTTCATCTGGTTCTTCCACATGGGTGACAGAGTCCCAACTATTTGGACCATCTTCTGCTTTCCCAGGCTTCTGAGCAGGACACTGGATCTGAAGCTGAGCAGCCAGGATTCGAATTGGCAGTTGGATATGGGATGCTGGCTTAACTCAGAAGGGAATCTTCTGTTTGCTAGTTCACTTCCTAAATGCCCACAACAGTCAGGATTGTGCCAGGCCAGACATGAGTCAATATCCTGGAACCCCATTCGATTCTCCTACATACATGGCAGTGACCTAAGTACTTGAACTGTTATCTGTTAGCTCCTAAGATGTATACTAGCAGAAAGCTAGATCACAAGCAGAGGAGCTGGAACTAAAACTAAACACTCCAGTATGGTGTGCAGGAATCCCAAGCAGGGCTTTTGCTGCACCACTCACTCACCCCTGTTAATTCTTTATTCATGGGGTTTCATTCATACTACATATGAACAATGGTGTATGTGTTAATAACATTTATATTCCTGCACTTGTACAGGTTTCTTTATAATAGTAAAAGCAAAGTAAGTATCCATCATCATGTTAATGGCTAAATAGTTAACTTAAACTTATGTAATAGAATACAGCAATTTTCAGGAAAATCAATTTCTAGGTAAGAATCAAAAATGCTGTGGGTTGAGTGTACAATCTATTGCTATTGAAAATAGAATGCATAAATAACAAAAGATATATGGAAATACATATACATCTATTTTCATATGTTTAAATGCCTCTGGAATGTCATGTAAGATAATGGTTGTATCTTAAAAGATTTATTTACTATTTTAAAAGTCAGAGTTACAGAGAAAGAGGTAGAGATAGAAAGGTCTTCTATCTGCAGATGGGCACAATGGGCAAGACTATGCCAGGCTGAAGCCAAGAACTTTTTCCAGGTTTCCCTCTAGGGTGGCAGGGACCCAAGCACTTGAGTGATCCTCTGCTGCTTTCCCAGGCTCATTAGCAGGGAACTGGATCATAAGTAGAGCATAAGTAGAGTAGGACACAAACCAGCACCCGTATGGGATCCTGGTGCCTTATTTGGCAGCTTGACCCAGTGTGCCACAGCACCTACCCCAGTGATTGCCTCTTAGGAAATAAGTTTGTGGTTTCAGTACGGAGGTGGGAAGTTGAATTTTTTTACTATATAGTTTTTAATCACATTTTGAAGTTTGAACCAAGTTGTCCTACCTATTCAATAAAGAAAAATAACGTTCTTTAGCTTTCATCATGCAAGTACAACTGGAAAGATTCTTGTTACTGTAAAGAGAGAAAGAACAGACTCATTAGAACAAGCCATAACTTGGAGTACTCCAAGCAGGATGGGTACATCAAATGAATGATGCTTTCAGATAATTTAAAGTTGATAGGTATAAGGATATTGTAGCATGTAGTATTGTAAGCCTCTGTGCATATTACTGAATAGATAGTAATTGATAGCCTTTCTTTCCTTGCCTAAGACTTTGGACTTTAACTGGATGATTGTAAAGAGAATCTTTGAAAATGAGATATTAAAAAAGTGATGAGAATATGTCTAATGAAAGGATTACTGTGAAGAAAACATTCAAATAGAATGGTACTGTCAAATGGGAGTATGTGTATTCCGTATTCAACATAGAATTTTCTATAAGTGCAAAGAAGTTAATGGAATGGATTTTAATAATACCTATCTGATAATAAATATTTTGAAAATTGTACAAAATATAATTTTGTCATATAATCAGTATGCAGTGATTAAATATTTTACATGCTTTTACTACTACATTTTTAGAACTTAGTGAAAATTTCACTTTTACATGTTATTTTTGATATGCCACATTTCAAGTGCACAGTGTGTTATAATAGGTGTCTATAGCATTGGACAGTACAGAATCTTGTCATTAGAATTGTCACCATGGCCGGCGCCGTGGCTCAACAGGCTAATCCTCCGCCTTGCGGCGCCGGCACACCAGGTTCTAGTCCCGGTCGAGGCGCCGGATTCTGTCCCAGTTGCCCCTCTTCCAGGCCAGCTCTCTGCTGTGGCCAGGGAGTGCAGTGGAGGATGGCCCAAGTGCTTGGGCCCTGCACCCCATGGGAGACCAGGAAAAAGCACCTAGCACCTGGCTTCTGCCATCGGATGAGTGCGGTGCGCCGACTGCAGCGCACCATCCACGGCAGCCATTGGAGGGTGAACCAACGGCAAAGGAAGACCTTTCTCTCTGTCTCTTTCTCTCTCACTGTCCACTCTGCCTGTCAAAAAAAAAAAAAAAAGAATTGTCACCAATAATTCAGATGGACAAAATTGTAAAGAATGATTAATCATTTAGTGATCCTTTGTCATTTTGGAATTGTGGATTAAGGCAACAATGAGATAGCACTATATACCTATTGCAGTGGCTGAAATTAAAAAACCTAACAATACTAGTTTCCTGGTAAGAATATGAAACAGCCAGAACTCTCAATTCATGGCAGTTGAAATTGTAATATGTTACATCCACCTTAGAGGACAGTTGGGTATTTTGATACCAAATTGAATATAGTTTTACCAAACATTCTAGCAACTATATTCCTAGATGTATAAGGGTACTTTCAAAAGTTTATGGAACATGGAATAAAAATAAAAGTTTATTTTGGTGCAATTTTTTTTCTTTTTAACAAATAATGCATAGGTTCTCTTAATACACACTTTGCCACAGTTTATGAAGTACCCTTATATATACAACAAATTTTTTTTTGACAGGCAGAGTAGATAGAGAGACAGAGAGAAATGTCTTCCTTTTCCGTTGGTTCACCCCTCCAATGGCCGCTGCGGCCGTCGCGCTGCGGCCACTGCGGCCACTGCACGGCGCTGATCCGAAGCCAGGAGCCAGGCGCTTCTCCTGGTCTCCCATGGGGTGCAAGGCCCAAGCACTTGGGCCATCCTCCACTGCACTCCTGGGCCACAGCAGAGAGCTGGACTGGAAGATGATCAACCCGGATGGAATCCAGCACCCCGACCTAACTAGAACCCGGTGTACCAGCGCCGCAGGCGGAACATTAGCCTAGTGAGCCGCGGCGCCGGCCCATAAGCAACAAATTTTAAATTTATGTTTGCACAGAATACTGTTTGAGAATGTTTATAGCAGCTTTATTCACTATTGCTAAAGAGTTATGACCAAAGTTTCTACTATTAGGTAATTGGATAACAAAGTATGTTATATCTATACAGTGGATTATTAGTTAGTAATTTAAAGCAATGCCTTGCAGGCTTTGAAAGGCAGCTCAATGGCATGGGTAACTGGGCTTCCTCCACCCATGTGGGAGTGCTCGATTGAGTTCCAAGCTCGTGACTTTGGCCTCATCCCAGCCCGAGATGTTTCAGGTATTTAGAAAATTGGCGCCGGCGCCGTGGCTCAACAGGCTAATCCTCCGCCTTGCGGCGCCGGCACACCCGGTTCTAGTCCCGGTCAGGGCGCCAGATTCTGTCCCGGTTGCCCCTCTTCCAGGCCAGCCCTCTGCTGTGGCCCGGGAGTGCAGTGGAGGATGGCCCAGGTGCTTGGGCCCTGCACCCCATGGGGAGACCAGGAAAAGCACCTGGCTCCTGGCTCCTGCCATCGGACAAGCGCGGTGCGCCGGCCGCAGCGCGCCAGCCGCGGCGGCCATTGGAGGGTGAACCAACGGCAAAAAGGAAGACCTTTCTCTCTCTCTCTCTCTCTCTCTCTCACTGTCCACTCTGCCTGTAAAAAAAAAAAAAAAAAAAATTGGCCAGCAGATGGAAGATCAAAAATAAAATATTAAAATAAAATTAAAAATAAAATATTAAAAACTTTAAACTCTATTATGATTCCAGCTATATATATATATATATACACACACACACACATACATATATATGGAAAAGAAAAAAATCAAGTGATTAAAAATAAAACAGTTGGTTCTGGGCAGGAGGAGTTTTGAATAAGCAAAACACAGAGGATTATTTTTATTTATTTGAGAGGCAGAGAGAGGGAGATGGAACGATGGAGCACAAGGGATTTGAAGGTAGTGAAATTATTTATGGTATCATAATTGTGTATATACCAAGGTGTGCATTTATCAGAGCCAGTAGAACTTTACAGAACTGAGTGAGTTGTTTTATGTGTTACATATTAGGTGTGTATTTCCTTTTTCTGTTCATTTCCTGATGTAGAAACAAAGACACATCTATTGTCCATATGTTTGTTCAAATATCATTCTCCAATAAAAGGAATCAAGTCTCATTGTAATATTGATTCTAAAACTATTTTATATCTGAGTGTATGTGTGTGTAATTCAGGAATTACTTATTGTAACAATGAGTTCCCAAATACTAAAAAAAAAAAAACAAAAACAAATAAAATGGAAAGATTATGTCAAAGCGACACATTAGCTAACTCCAAGAGCTCCCAATGGTGAAAACTTGAACAATTTGAACAATAGAATAAAAGGCTATTGAAACATAATTCAAAGTATAAAATAAGTGTTACTTAACACATATTGATATAAGTGATTAAACAAATAAGTGGATGAGAGTAGACACATCTGTCCTGTGGAAGATTGCCAAATAATTTCTATAAATTCTGCTCCTCTCAAGGAAGTAGACTAACTTCTGAACCCATACACATTGCCAGTCTGTAGTGACATTTTCTGCAAAGGTTGCAGTTTGGAAAAGGGGGAAGAAAAGTAACTTTACAGTGGAGAAATCTCAGCCAAGTAGTTAAGGTCAACATCAAAGAAAAATCATGTTATTTATATGCTCCCTTGGTATGAGGTAATAAAAATGGAACTTCACCTTTCCCTCTCCCAAGCCTGTAATCCTAATCTAGGAATAACAAAATCATCAAATAAATCCCAGTGAAGGATCTTTTGGAAAATGCCTGGACGGATTCTTCAGTACTGCTAAGGTCGTCAAACAACAGGGGCATCTGAGAAAGTGTCCTAGCCAAGAGGAGCTTGGGGGATAGGCTGTAGGAGGTGTAGAGGGGGAGAGGGAAGGAATCTTAATCAAGTACGAACTTCTGTTTCTGGATGAATATTGATTCATTAATTGAAAAAAATGCTATACTCTTGTAAAAACTTACTTATTCATTTGCCAGGTAGAGTTAGAGGCATGTAGAGGGAGAGGCAGAGATCTTCGATTTGCTCTTTCACCTCCCAAATGGCTGCAACATCCTGGGCTGGACCAGGCCAAAGCCAAGAGCCTGGAACTCATTCCAGGTTTCCTATTTGGGTGACAGAGGCCAAAGCACTTGGGCCACCACCTGCTGCTTCCCCTGCAGGGAAGTGGAGCAGCGGGGAAGCAAATTGGAGTTCATATGGGATGCTGGTGTTGCAGGTAGTGGCTTAACCCCCTTTAACCCCCTTTTTCATTATGCAGACCTCAATAATGTAAAAATGTAATAGTAGGAGTAACTACTCATGAGGTAATTTTCACAGATTTCTGTAAGTCTAAAACTGTTCTAAAAAATAATGTTTATTTCAGAGTTAAGCAGTTAACTCATTATGTATTAATTCCCACATAAAAGTGTAGGCCCTTAAAACCTAAGAATGAGAAGGATGGGAATGCCACAGTTGCAATTATAGGAAGCAGGTACCTAAACCAGGAAGAGAAGCTCCTTGATGCTATGCTTTGTGGTGTTCCTATAGTGCCCTCTATTCACAAAGCCTTATACTGCTGCAGGTTTCAAAAGAAAAATGTTTATATGATCCAGCACAAAGCAGGACAGATAAAGGTGAAATTGGAGATGTGGGACAATAAACTGGTAACTGGAACAGTACAGAGAATGAGAGTGAATTGAATTAATATAGAGAAGAAGGGTTGAGACTAAAAGATTCTTAGGATAGCCTCTTAGGTAACACTAGTGAGTAAGGAATACCTAGAAGTAAGGATAGCTCAAAGGAAAAAAAAAATCATGTGGCCTGGAAAGATATGGCTTCAAGAAATATGTATTACATTTAGCAACATTGATGTCATTGGAGAGTTTGGTGAAGCAGTAGTCATACAATAAGTTCACGAATGAATGAATTACATACATGGGAATAAATATGGTGATTACAAAAAGTTTTACCAAATTTCTTCGGCTCTCAAGGTGAGACTGATCAGGTGGGTGGCCAGTTTTAACTTTAAAAAAGGGAGCAGGGGGGAGACAGGAAATGATACCTTTCATCAGGGTAGGAATGTTTGTTTTATTATTGTATTCCCAGAACCCTAGAATGCTTCCACATATGTTCAGTATGTATTTGTGTCATGATGAAGAAATACTTAAGTGCTTCAGTAAAGTTGAATACTCAAGTATATTTTTCCCAGGAATGCTTTATTGAGCAGGGTTTCTGAGAAAGTAGAGAGAGAGCATCATGAAGGTATGAGGAAGCAAATGTCAAGAAGGCATCGTTTAAACATTCAGCATTGGCATTATTGTTATGTAAAGTAGTAAATAAGTTTTTGTACTTTATTTTATACTTTCTTTTACTGCTTACACTTTATTCTTATCACTGAAAACAAATTGTAAAGCTTCTTTTGGGCAGGGATTGTATCTTACCTGTTGTAGTACTAAGTATCTTTCATGACATCAAGCATAATTTGAAATCATTAGTTTGAAGTAATGTAAGCTTTCATTTAATGTAATTTTACTTTATCTTTTTTATTCAGTCTACAAATAAGAAACCTCGAAAATCTCCAGGAGAGAAGAGCAGAATTGAAGCTGGAGTTAGAGGAACAGGCCGAGGAAGAGCTAATGGGCATCCTCAACAGAATGGTGAAGGGGAACCTGTCACGTTGTTTGAGGTGGTCAAACTGGGGAAAAGTGCAATGCAGGTAAATTTCAAGTGTTTGTATTTTATGTGTAAAGTTACACAGTCAGTAACCTACATGGACTCTGTAAGTGTGTATATGATGGTTTATATATTCTTTACAATCATGTAATGAAGAAGTTCTTAAAAAGATGTTTGTTTTGGTTTGATTTGTAAAGAACATCAGTAAAGGCATTTTATTCAATAGTACAGTATGTTTTAGATTGAATTGTACTGCCTATCAGAACTTTTATTGCCTTTGAATATTTCTTTGAATATGATTTAGTAAAATAATACTTGTATTGCAGAGTATTTGAAAGAAAAAAGGATATGAAAAAGTATTTTTAAATAGTAATTAGGAAAAATTGAAGTCACTATTTTCTGGTTATTTCATGTGTCTTTGTGATCTCTTATGACCTTTCGTTTATATTTTTCCTCTTTACTTACTAAATGTTATTAAGAATTTTGCAAGAGCACGAGTATATTGGTTTTTTACTAATTCATTATAAGAATGAACCATAGTTATTTTACTATTTCATTAGTATGTCTTTATATTTTTTCACTATTATAAGATATATTCGTTATTTGCTTAAAGGGTATTTTTTAACTGTGATGGATGAACATACTATTCTCTTCAAAAATTAGTGATAGTTTACTTTTTACCAAAGGGTACTAGAATGTTCACAATTTCTTGTCCTGATGCCAGCAATTAGGTATTTTGTATTTAAGAATTATTTGAAAATAGAGATGAAAATTAGGGAATTAATTATTTGAATTTGCATTTCTTTTATTACAATGACTTTGTTAAATCTTTATTCATTTTTCAGTTTAAAAAATTAGGTAACACAATTACCTATACAAGTAGAACAGGCAGCTTTTCTTTTCATTAGTATGTTTTTCTGTTCTACAATTTTCCTTTTGAATCCTTTAAAGAAGGCTAATACGTATTTAGTGTCTTATTTGTTACCAGATTGATGTGTTCAGGGGTCTTGGAATTTTGTGGAGCGGGAAGAATGTGGAGTAATGGGCTAATGCTTAATGGTAAAACAAATACTGAATTCCCAGTTACTCAAAAAGTAGATGACAGTTTTTAAATTACATATGTATAATTTTAAAATTAAATCAGAATTAGTCATTAAGCATGTCAGTTTCTTCATTATACTTCTGTAGAGTTATTAACAAGCCATAGATATGTTAATCTTTTAGATCTCTATTTCTTTCATCCTCCAAGTAGAAACAAAAACAAGCAGTAAAATGAGGAGAGCAAGTTTTTATGTATAATTTTAATAATTTAATGTCAATATTTTACTTTCTTTGTATGTTATATATTATTTTACCAGATGTTTTTATATGTATAGAAAATTTTAATGCATATTGTATTAAAATTCAATACTGACTTCTATTTTTATGTAATATGAAAAATCATATCTATATTTGAAACAATATTAACTGCTACACATTTTCTCTTAAGTATCTTTTTTTGTTTTTCATCCACATTGCTCTTCCAAAGACAGATTATTTTATACTGTCACTCTTCTGGTTAAAATATTTGGACCCACATTTTCTGGAAGGTAATTGTTAGTTGTCAGAATTCTGATGCTGTCTCTCATTGGTCTTTTTTTTAATTTTTAATTTTAATTTTTATTTTTTTTGACAGAGTTAGACAGAGAGAGACAGAGAGAAAGGTCTTCCTTTTTCTGTTGGTTCACCCCCCAAATGGCTGCTATGGCCGGCACACTGTGCTGATCCAAAGCCAGGAGCCAGGTGCTTCTCCTGGTCTCCTATGTGGGTGCAGGTACCCAAGCACCTGGACCATCCTCCACTGCTTTCCCAGGCCACAGCTGGACTGGAAGAGGAGCAACCAGGACTAGAACCCTGGGGTGGCGGCCCCACAGGCGGAGGATTAGCCTAGTGAGCTGCAGCACTGGCCTCTCATTGGTCTTAAGCTAACTTTTCAATTTTCTGTAACTATGCCTCTGTTGAAGACTACCCCAAACAATTTTTCTTTGTTGTAATTTTTTTTCTATACTAGCTATATTCAGACTAATATATCCTCTTCTGTAATTTTTTTTAACTCAAAAGTCTATTGTGGGCCTTGTTTTCTTCAAGTTACCTTATAATATTTATCATCTTTATCTTTTTGACTACTTGCAGTTTTATTCTGTTAAAAGTATTATTTTAAATATTCATATATATCCATCTGAAATGTATGTGTTTGCTGAGCAAAGGAGATGCATGATTAAAAAACTAGCAAGGATGTTCCATTGATGGTATAAAAGTAATTTCACCATTTTTTTCTCCCTTTAAATGTAAAAAGATGATAAAATATTTAAAGAAAATATAGAATGATATCTGTGAGTTTAGAAACTAAGTATTTCAGGCCGGCGCCGTGGCTCAACAGGCTAATCCTCTGCCTTGCGGTGCCGGCACACCGGGTTCTAGTCCCGGTCGGGGCACCAGATTCTGTCCCGGTTGCCCCTCTTCCAGGCCAGCCCTCTGCTGTGGTCCGGGAGTGCAGTGGAGGATGGCCCAAGTGCTTGGGCCCTGCACCCCATGGGAGACCAGGAAAAGCACCTGGCACCTGGCTCCTGCCATCGGATGAGCGCGGTGCGCCGGCCGCAGCGTGCCATCCGCGGCAGCCATTGGAGGGTGAACCAACGGCAAAAGGAAGACCTTTCTCTCTATCTCTCTCTCTCACTGTCCACTCTGCCTGTCCAAAAAAAAAAAAAAAGAAACTAAGTATTTCAGTGAATTATTTAAAAGAAAACTATAAAAGTGATAAATAGAAATGATTTTGAGAAATTGATACTTATAGCTAAGGATTTGGCTTTTATTTGTTAAAAGGATGAAAAGTGCTTTGTGAGGTTTAAGGGAATGGAGTTAGACTTAGTAAATGAAGCCAGGGCCTAACAAGCTCCCTATGTGTAAAAGGGGCTATGGTTGCCAATAACTACTGTGTAGGTTTATGTTCCAAGTAATCACGCATCTCTCAAGTTGTCCTTGAGACTCTCAGTTTATACTTAGAGTAGTATACTTGTCCGTGCAGTTACTAATTGAGAATCCTTTGGTATCCAGCAGGATCCTAGTTTAAATGATAATTTATGTTAAACCTCCACTTACAGAAAATCAAGAGCTGAAGGAAAGGAGAAGACATGGTCCTTATAACCAGCACTGAATCTAAGTGTCAGCTGACTGGGTTGGTGAAGATTGCCCGTGTTGTCTTAGGGAGGGAAATGCTAAGCCTGATTATGTGATCTGGTTCTGTGATGGAGTTCTCAGGATGGGCAGAGGTAATCACAAAAACGATAGATGGGAAGGGATGAATCAAATAATTTTATTCATTTGAAAGACAGAGTTAGAGAGGTAGAGACAGAGAGCGAGAGGTCTTCTATTTGCTGGTTCACTCCCCAAATGACCGCAGTGGCCACAGTTGAGCTGATCTGAAGCCAGGAGCCAGGAGCTTCTTCCAGGTCTCCCACACGGGTACAGGGGCCCAAGGACTTGGACCATCTTCTACTGCTTTCCCAGGCCATAGCAGAGAGCTGGATCGGAAGTGGAGCAGCTGGGTCTCGAACCACACCCATATGTTATGTGGGCACTGCCAGCTGGGGCTTTAACCCACTGTGCCATAGCACTCTCCCCTCAAATACGTATTTTTAAGATGTGAGATCAATGAAAGAAAGTCTCATAAAAAATAAGGAATTAATGAAATGAGAATAGGCCTGAAAAAGACAAGTCTTGAAAACAGAAATAAAGTATTGAAGTAAAAAATGCAGAAAATTAGTGTTACCAAGGAACAATTTTACAATAGATACCATCAGAGACAGAATCCAAAAATTGGCATTTATTAGCCATTCACCTAGTAGATAGATAGCCCAGAAAATTAAGAAGGTGAGAAAATATGAAACAGTAATTCAGAGATTTTGATGTGTGGTTGAATGGTTCCAAAATACGACAGGAATTTCCAGGCAGATTTCCTTAGATCCAAAATTTTTTCCCAGTAGTGAGCAAGATAATTGGAAAGTATAATATAACTGTAGAGTATTGAAGAAGTTTTGGAAAAAGATAATCTTGAAGGAGTTCTTCAAGGAATGTCTCTTGCTCTTGGATTACAATGCAATTTAATGTTGAAATGCATAATAAAGTAAATTCCCCTTCCAAATTGCATTATACTTGTAAGTATGAAAATGTGCTTTTATATAACTTGTGTTAAAGTGGAAATACAGAGTTGAAGTGTGAATGTTAAAGTAATGGTAGTAAAAATGTTGGTGCTAGCTAAAGCACAGCTTGGGTAGATTAATAGTCTTAAGTGTATTCAATGTTATTGAAAGCAGTAAAAACTAGTAAAAGAAAATCACCAAAGCTTTAAGGAAGAAAGAAATAATAGAATGAGAAATGGAAATAGAAAAAAGAAATGACAGAATGTAGAAAACCCACATAAAATTCTTGACTCTTGGCTTCAGCATGGCCCACCTCTGGCTTTCGGGGGGTGAACCAATAGATTGAAGATTCATATTCATTCATTCATATTTTCCCTCTCTCCCTCCCTCCCTCCCATCCCTCCCCACCCCCGCCCCATCTTTAAAAATAAATGGTGACTTTTATCTTCGGAATGCAACGATGCTTTATTTATTTGAAGATTTATCATTTATTCGAAAGGCAGAGTCACAGAGAGAGGGAGAGGGAGAGAAGGAGAGAGAGAGGTGTTTCGTATCCTGGTTCACTCTCCAAGGGCTGTAATGGCCAGGGCTTGGCCAGGCTGAAGTCAGGAGCTAGGAGCTTCATCTGGATCTCCCATGTGGGTTCAGAGGCCCAAGGTCTTGTGTAATTCTCTGTTGCTCTCCAGGCACACCAGCAGTGATCTGGATCCAAAGTGGAGCAGCTGGGGCTTGAACTGGTACCCATATGGGATGCCAGTACAATAGCACAACCCCAGTGCCAGTAAGGATGCTTTAATATTAAAAAAAATTTACTGTGACATACCAAATAATCTAATTACAGGTGAAAAAACTTGTACCTATTTGAAATGATGTATACTGTTTAGAACAATGATTTGATGTTGTATAGTTTATAAGTAAAACCTTAAACAAGTTTTTTTTTTGTTTGTTTGTTTTTGTTTTTTAAATTTTTGACAGGCAGAGTGGACAGTGAGAGAGAGAGAGAGACAGGTCTTCCTTTTTTTGCCATTGGTTCTCCCTCCAATGGCCGCTGCGGCCGGCGCATCGCGCTGATCCAAAGGCAGGAGCCAGGTGCTTCTCCTGGTCTCCCGTGGGGTGTAGGGCCCAAGCACTTGGGCCATCCTCCACTGCATTCCCTGGCCACAGCAGAGAGCTGACCTGGAAGAGGGGCAACCAGGACAGAATCCAGTGGCCCGACCGGGACTAGAACCCAGTGTGCCTATTGAGCCGCGGCGCCGGCCAAACAAGTGTTTTCTTTTTAAATTTGAGAGAGCCCTCCTCCACTGGTTCACTTCCCACATGCCCTCATTGACCAATGCCAAAATCAGGAACTGGGAATACAACCTAGTTGTCCCACTTGTGTGGCATGAGTCCAATTACTTGAATCATCACCTCTTATTACCAGGGTCTGCACTGACAGGAAGCTGGAGTCAGGAGCGCGATACAGTATTCAAACCCAGGCACTCTAGAGGGACACAGGCTTCTTAACCACATGAATTAGCAACAAGAGGGAACTTCCTTGGTTTGTTGAACGTTTTCTCTTTTCATCCTATAGCTTATATCATGTAATTTTGTAACAGTGTAATTTATATGTATTCCCAGAACCAAGCATTATCATTGCTCAAATTATATTCACTAGCTTAGTATATACTTATTATGTATCTCCCATAGTCAGAGGCTATGCTTATCTAGCTTTAGGAAAAAAAAATAGTTCTGTCCTCATGGAACACTGTATATTGGAAAGCAAGTGTTATAGAGTAATAAGAGAAAAGTGTATTGAAAACATTGAAACTTGACAGGTTTACCTCAAGGAAAGGGTCACATGGAAGGCTGTCAGAATAGATAACACTTCACCCTGAGTCCTGGGAGATGAGTATGAGTTAGGTAAGTAGTTGCAGGGGATATCTTAAAACAAAAATGAGAAATGCAAAGATGAAATCTGTGCTGACTAGAGAGAACAAAAGATCCCTAGTAAAAACAGAGCTAAGAGAAACTAGATTCTGAATATTGAATATAATGACTTTTATGACTCGAGGCATTTTTAGAAAGGAAATGACTAGGTTATATTTGCATTTTTAGAAAGAGCAATTTAGAGGATTTGTAGGGTGAGTGACAGTGGAATTGCAGGGACCATTTAGATGTTTCCTATTGAGGGGACTGTCATTGTGGCAAAAATGGTTGGAGCCGCCACCTGTAATACCAGCATCCCATATCTCCTCTGGTTCAAGTTCCTGCTGCTCTACTGCCAGTCCAGCTCCCTGCTAATGTGCATGGGAAAGCAACAGAAGATGGCCCAAGTGCTTAGACCCCTACACCTATGTGGGGAAACCCAAAAAAAGCTCTTGACTTCATTCCGGCCTATCCTTGGCCATGTGTCCATCTGGGGAATGAACCAACAGGTGAAAGATCGATCTCTCTCTCTCTCTAACTCTGCCTTGCAATTAAATAAAGCGAATATTTTAAAAACAAAAAAAGGATCCAATTAGGAAGTAATGCACATTCAGATTTATAGAGTGTCTGTAAGGATGGAGAATATGAACAAGATTCTGCAAATATTAAGGTTAGTATTCTGAAAGATAAGAAAGAGAAAGAATCTGAGGCAATCCCTAATTGACTTGGTGATGTTCACTGAAAGAAAATTGGCATGACTATAGTTGGTGAAGGACAAATATGAGAATAATTTGGTTTGAATGTTTGAACTTTTCAATTTATAACACTAAGTACATGGTGAGTTTTGGAATAGTAAAGTATTTAGCTCATATTTTTTGTTTTAGTTATTTTGGGTTAGTATGCACTTAAATAGATTTATATGATCCAACAATATTTGCATTTTGCATTTCAGTTATCTGCTGAAACGATCGAACTGTTCTTTAATCATTCAACAAAACAATATTGAGAAATGATTCTGTCAGGCATTGAGTTAGGCACAAGATATACAATATGAACTTAACTTGCTTGACCCTTAACTTTATGGATTCTCCAATCATAGAAGGAAAAAGAAATCACCCATACTAATTAAATGCTTAGGAAACTTCCTGTGTTCTTAGTGTACAGAAAATAACCGCTTGATTGAGTAATAAATTGATCTGAAAACAAAAAGAAAAGGAAAATTAAAAATTTTAATTTACATTAAAAATTATAATTGACCTCAAGATGTAAGTGAAGTATACCTTGTGAGACATTTTATTCTTTTGTTTGTTTTTGCCAACTGACCCTCAAGGTAAAGCCAATTTTATACATTGGAAAAGAAATAGGTGTTTTAGCAGATGGTTTGTAATAGTCATTCTCTCTCCCTTAGAAAGGAAGCTAATTCTAGTGTCTTGTCAAAGAATAGTATGGACTTTTATACTGACATTGATTTCTTCAAATCTCCAACCTACAGAAATGGTTAGATGCCAAATCTCTACATAAGAAATGCAGAAAGATTCTTTCTCAACATTTAATTGGCAAAGAGTTTTACTTTCTGACACCGGGAAAATGAAAAGTAGCTCTGGGCTTATTTAAATCTAACCTGATAACTTGTGTTTGAAATGATAGTTACGCTATGTACACTATGTGTTACAGGAATTTATATATTTCACAGTCTTTCATTGTTAAACTGAATAAAAGAATATGATATTTTTGAATGTTCATTGACTGAAAAGCTAAAAATGAATTATGTCTAAGAACTATAATTATAAAAGAAATGCTATTGAGATATTAGAGGAGAGAACAAATGTACTACTTATTTACTTATTTTTGCAGTTCTAAGGGCTGGGAACTCAATGTAGGTCTCCAGTATAGGTGCTGAGAACCCAGTTACATGCCACTATCGCTGCTGGTGGAGGTCTTCATTAGGAGGAAGCTGCAATCAGGAAGTAGAGCTGGAAGTCAAACCCAGGTGTTCTGGTGTGTGATGTGGGCATCTTAACTGATGTCTGAACTGCTAGGCTAGTAAAATATACTATTGACTGAAACGAAACTCAGGACAGGGATGGGTAGAAGATATTGAAGGATTAAAATACTACAATGAAGGTGAGGAGTAAAACCTTACAGATCTAAGGAAATTAAGTGCTTGAATTAGTCAGTGCATGGCAGTGTAATATAAGGTAAACATGTGTATGCTACAGTATAAAATATTGGGTTTAAGATTTTTAAAATTTATTTGAGAGGCAGAGTTTCAGAGGGAGGGAGGGAGGGAGGGAGGGAGGGAGGGAGAGAGAGAGAGAGAGAGAGAGAGAGAGAGAGAGAAAGGTCTTGCATGTACTGGTTCACTCCCAAAATGGTCGCAACAGCTGGAGCTGAGGTGATCTGGAGCCAGAGCCAGGAACTTCTTTCCCACACAGGTGCACGGGCCCAAGCACTTGGGCTTTTCTCCATTGCTTTCCCAGGCCATAGCAGAGAGCTGGATCAGAAAAGGAGCACTCAGGACTAAAACCGGTGCCCATGTAGGATGCTGGCACTGTGGGCGGAGGCTTAAGCCACTATACCACAGTGCTGGCCCTTGATGTTTTTCAAAATTTATTTTTCTTTTATAAAAGGAACACTCTGCTAAGGTGAAAAAATTCCTGGCATCAGACTCTGAGTTCTTATCCTGTGCCCTTTGATTCTCCTTTTGTCCAGTTCTCTTTCTTCTGGGCTGACCATGATGAAGAATCTGGGCCTAATACCTCGTGGTCAAGGACAGCCACATTGCACTGCACATGCACCATGAACAATTTAACGTGCTAGAGTCTTGGTGTAGTAGGAGTTGGGGGAGTACTGTTAAGCCTGACACTAGGCTTTTGAGATGAATTAATTCAATTCTAGATCCTTTATTTCCTGCTGAAAAGAAATGTATGAGTGACCACAGTGTGGTGAATCCTAGTGAGCATACCTTTTGGAGTACCTATTGCCTTTAGGTAGAAAGTGCCATTTGAAGGCTCACCAGGGCACCAGATGTCATTACTGGCAGGATCTCCATGCTTTTAAACTGACAAGCAAGCTGAGTTACCAGTGGCTCTGTTGCCATCTCTATTACATGATGGTCACGTGGTGTAAGCTCATCATATATATCAAACAGTAGCCAAATACTTCTGAGAAGACCCTTGATGAGGTAGACATTACTGGCCCTGCCTATTTTGAGAGGAGGGCTAGACATGAATCATTCCTTCAGGCCTGTTGCAGTCTTAATTTGCATTTGTGTTAAGAAATCCACCCCTATCTCAATCCTCTCTGAAACATTTGATAATTAGCCTCAGTGTTGTTATTGTGATCCTGGTGGCCATTGTTGATATTGCAGTCCTGGTTCTTACCAGCAAGATGAAGTTAGGAAAGTACAGGAAGAAAGATTAGAGGAGTTGAATATATAGCCAAGCGTAAGGCTGTGGTAGAGAAGGTGTCAATTTAGACTGAAACTTGATTCTTGGCCCAAGGCAGTTACTTCCTCCACCAACACCCCCAAATTTCCTTTCTCTCTCTTTTCATCCACTAATTTGGCATTTGGACCCAGGGCTATCTCTTTTTGTAGCTTCATGTCCCAATTTTTTCTTAAAGAGATGTTTCTCTCCTTCCCTCCCCTCCCCCCTCCCTCCCCTCCCCTCCCCTCCCCCCTTCCCTTCCCCTCCCCTCCCCTCTCCTCCCCCCCCCCCCCCCGTCCCTCCGTTCTTTCCTTCATTTTTTTAAGATTTATTTATTTGATTTAAAAGACAGAGTTAGAGAAAGGGAGAGACAGAAAAAGATCTTCTATCCACCGGGTCACACTTCCCTAATGGCTGTAACAGCCAGAGCTGGGCCAGGCTGAAGCCAGGAGCTTCATTCTGGTCTCCCATGTGGATGGCAGGGGCCCGGACACTTGGGCCATCTTCTGCCACTTTTCCCAAGCCATTAGCAGGGATCTGGATTGGAAGAAGTACAGCCAGGATTCAAACCTGCACCCATATGGGATGCCAGTGCCATGGGCTGCTGTTCTACTTGCTATGCCACAAATCTTCTCAAAGTCATGGAATACCTTTTGAAGACTTAAATGAATTTAGGTCACGAATAGTATTTCTTCTCCTTCATGAATTGAAATTATTCTGATTAGTTTTATTTAGTTTTGAAATTACGGTTTGTCGTCTTCATCCTGGTTTATCTGTTTCATTGTGGTTATTGTTTTGAGAAAATTTGACTTTATTTGAACTTGTATAACAGCCATATTTACTGTTTTATGATGTTAAGCTTATTGCTTTAAATTACTTAGGTATTGTAAATTGTATTCTCTTCCTAAATCATTTTCCAAAGACATCATGATCTCCATGTATATCACATTTAACCAGATGATCTAGGACAAATCAAATAAGTAAAGAAATGACTATTGTTGTACTTGTCATTTGGATAATTGTACGTCTATGAAAGAAAGAAAATATACATAAAGGATTATATTATAGTTTATTGTAATATTTAGGAAAAATGACCTTTATGTGTTACATGTATAGATTGTTTATAGATATTTAAAAATGTGAAATATGCTTTTGGCTAGCTTGATCTGATGCTTCTGACCATAGTACCCTACTTATGTTATCAGTAAAAATTGAAATATCACATGAATAAAGCTGTATCTCAGTATAACTCAGAATTCTTAAATATTTTTGTTGTTGATAAATCTGGATTGAATATGTTTTTATAGTTCTTACACTAAACACTAGCTTTAATCATGTATAAAGGAGAACTTTTTCAAAACCTCAATTCAATGTGTTCCCAAACTACTAAAGCAGATAGAATATATGTGAAATGATTTTATACCATTTGATAGGCCTTTGACGTTTCAAGACAAAGGAGATTTTTTTGGTGAAGAGCTTTAAGAGCAAACAGAAAAAAATTGTTTTTAAAGAAACAGTGAAGACAGATTGCCGATTTAAGAAGTTTAAAAAGATTGTTAGGACTTTTACTATGGCACAGTGGATTAAGCTGCCTTCTGCAGTGGGAACATCCCATATGGGCACGAGTTCCAGGTCCTGATTGCTCCAATTCTGATCCAGCTCCCAGCGAATGCACTTGGGAAAGCAGCAGATAATGGCTGAAGTACTTGGGAGACCTGGAAGAAGTTTCAGGCTTTGGTTTGGCTGTTGTAGCCATATGAAAAGTGAATCAGCAATTGAAGACTTTTCTCTCTCTCCTTCTCTCTGTAACTCTACCTCTCAAATAGGTAAATAAGTAAATCTTTAAGAAAAAGAAAAAGGCAGGTAATGAATAGCTCTTGCCTTGTCTTTTCCCTTTTCTTATTTTTTACTATGAAGCAGTTGGCAACTCTTTGCTCATCTTTCAAATAATGTTTTATATATTTTTTGGCTTATGGAAACACAAACATTTGGAATCATGAAACAAAGACATTAACCATTAGCAACTAGCAAAGGACATTTTTTTGTTCCTGTTTCCATTAGCAGTTCCTGCTGAGGATTATCTGAAGAAAAGTTTATTTAAAAAGTATCTGTACAATGTGAGGCAATCTCAGCTCTTCTTAAAATACTATGAATCTCTTAAAATCAAGTTAAATACATGAATGATTCAGCACTTATGGATTTGTATTTCTCTTCACTCTGCACACGCCCCCAAAAGAAAACACTTCAAAACCAGGATTAAGTGTTTTTGTATATTGGGAACTATTTACAGGCACTTTTTGTAATTGCTCTACCAACTTTATGTAGTAAATTGCATGTTATCACTAGTAAGACATCACCACTTCATTGAGATTTTTTTTAAGTTTTATTTAATAAATATAAATTTCCAAAGTACAGCTTTTGGATTACAGTGACTTTTTCTCCCCCATAACTTCCCTCCCATCTTCTGCTCCCTCTCCCATTCCATTCACATCAAGATTCATTTTCAATTCTCTTTATATACAGAAGATCAATTTAGTATATATTAAATAAAGATTTCAACAGTTTACCCCCTCACAGAAACACAAAGTGTAAAGTACTGTTCAAGTACTAGTTATAGCATTAATTCACATAGTACAACACATTAAGGACAGAGATCCTACATGGGGAGTAAGTGCACAGTGTCTCCCATTATTGACTTAACAAGTGACACCCTTGTTTATGGTGTCAGTAATCACCCTAGGCTCTTGTCATGAATTGCCAAGGCTATGGAAGCCTTTTGAGTTTGCCGACTTTGATCTTATTTAGACAAGGCCATAGTCAAAGTGGAAGTTCTCTCCTCCCTTCAGAGAAAGACACCTCCTTTGATGGTCCATTCTTTCCACTGGGATCTCACTCGCAGAAATCTTTCATTTAGGTGTGTGGTTTTTTTTTTTGTTTTTTTCTTTTTTTGCCAGGGTGTCTTGGCTTTCCATGCCTAAAATACTCTCATGGGCTTTTTAGCCAGATCTGAATGCCTTAAGGGCTGATTCTGAGGCCAGAGTGCTATTTAGGACATCTGCCATTCTATGAGTCTGCTGTGTATCCCGCTTCTCATGTTGAATCGTTCTCTCCTTTATAATTCATTGAGATTTAAAAAATTATTTTCTTTGGGATGTTATTTAAAAATATTTGTTACCTTTTGATATAGCATGCTCTTTCCCAGAAAAATTTTAAAAGGAGGAGTAATATTTATATTTTGATATCTGATGTTTTATTGGTAGCTGGCATTCTGTTTGGTATTTGGTTTGCCCACTGTTGATCAGATTTGAATCACGACTCCGTTTATCTCCTGAAAACTTTAAACTCCTACTTTGTGGACCAAAATAGCATTTTAAATACCCATGAATTAATATTTCTTGATACTTGTTTTTGATGGTGTATTCTATTTATTGACTAGACTCCTAAGGGAAAGGATTAGAGGAAGATATTTTGTGTGTTATTGCAACAGTTGTACAGGCTGCTAATTCAAAGAATCTGGTCTGCCTTTTCTTCATGGGACTTTGTATTTGTGAACTGGCATAGGTCAGAAACTGCCCATGTAAAAATTTTTTTAAAAGATTTATTTATTTGAAAGGCAGAGCTGCAGAGAGAGGAGGGGAGAGACAGAGATCTTCCATTTGCTGGTTCATTCCCCAAATCACCCCGAAGGGCAAGGCTGGGCCAGCAGAAGCCAGGAACTTCTTTATCGTCTCCCAAGTGGGTTCAGGGGCATAAGCACTTGAGCCATCCTCTGCTGCCATCCTAGGCACATTAGCTGGGAGCTGGATCAGAAGTGGAGCAACCAGGAATTGAACCAGCATCCAAATGGGATGCCACCATTGCAGGTGGCGGCTTTCCCCCTACTATCTACAGCACTGGCCTTGCCTATGTAAAATTATCAGAGGATTTCCACAAACAGGAAGGCTAATCTTCTCAGATATTGGAATGGTAGCTACTTCCACTGTTGTAGAAGACCCAAATTTGTGAGTATAGGGAAAGAGAGCTACTCAACATTGTTAGGTGTTTTTTTGTTTGTTTGTTTGTTTGTTTGTTTTTTTGACAGGCAGAGTGGACAGAGAGAGAGAGAGAAAGGTCTTCCTTTGCCGTTGGTTCACCCTCCAATGGCTGCTGTGGACAGTGCTTTGTGGCCGGCGCACCGACTGGGCTGATCCGAAGCCTGGAGCCAGGTGCTTGTCCTGGTCTCCCATGTGGGTGCAGGGCCCAGCTACTTGGGCCATCCTCCAGTGCATTCCTGGGCCACAGCAGAGAGCTGGCCTAGAAGAGGGGCAACCGGACAGAATCCGGCGCCCCAACCAAGACTAGAACCCTGTGTGCCAGTGCCGCAGGCGGAGGATTAGCCTATTGAGCCACATCGCCGGCCAACATTGTTAGTTTCATCTGGGACCAGCCATGTGTCTCTGTTAGTGGTTTCAGAATTCCATACCTTGCCAGTCAAGATTCAGATGAGAAACTTAATAAGGTTGGATTCAATTATCATTGCACAATTAAATTTTTACTTGATTTTCAATAGTTCAACCTCAGAACAAAGTAGAAATTCTTCTTGGACTACTATGGATGTTCTAGCCAAAATTTAATCTGAGAGCTAATGGACTTGAGGTTGTCATTTTATCTCTGTAAATGCTCAAGTATATTTAAGATGGTCTTTACACTGCTGTTCTTGTAGTCATAAGTGCCCCAGTGATCAAAGCCACTTAGTTTCACAAAGCATGCATTGACACTTCATCACAATTGTCTAAGGGTGATAGCTTGCTTAATTTTCTGAAGTTACTTTATGCTGCAGATTACTGGTCCTCCTATTTCCTTTGTAAACCCTGTTTTTAATCCCTAAGATTTTACTCAGATTTCCAAGTCTCTCTCTCTTTTTTTTTTTTTAGCGGGGCGGGGGGAGTTAACTCCTACAACCTATTTTTTTTTAATCTGGGTTCACTTAGGCGCCAAAACCACAATTTCATTTGAGTTGATAAAATTTGTCAAAAAAGCTAAATTATAATAGGGTAATAACTATAAAAATGTAAAAATAACTATAAAAAACTTCAGAGATTTCTCAAGGAGAGACAAATTTGGAAGTGACATAGTCTGCTTTTTCAGGTTGGAGTTCAGATTTTGTTGACGAATGTGTGGTTGCAACTCAATGGATGACAGAATTTCACTAGGTTGATGGGCAGCAGGAAACAGCAGTCTGAGGTTCAGTATGGTTCAATATGGTTGACTGTTACAAAGAGTTGGAGCACTGTGCTTGGGTGAAACCTGGAGCATACTGGTGTCCATGTTGGAAGGGTTGCATCAGTAGTAAAACATTCCCAAGCCAGAGCACATGATTGGCAAAAGACTGTACACTCTTGGCTTGAGAATGAGGCAAGCAATCACTGGATTTCATTACACTTAAAACCAGTGGACCGTGCAGCAAGAGGTTAAAAAATAAATAAATAAAAGCCAAACTCTATATATCAAAACCAGTAAAAAGAAAAAAAAAGAAAGAAAAAAGCCCCTTTCTGGCCTGCGCAGCGGCTCACTTGGCTAATCCTCCGCCTGGGGCACTGCACCCCTGATTATGGTCCTGGTTGCTCCTCTTCCAGTCCAGCTGTCTGCTGTGGCCTGGAAGGGCAGTGGAGAATTGCCAAGTCCTTGGGCCCTGCACCCGCATGGGAGACCAGGAGGAAGCACCTGGCTCCTGGCTTCAGATCGGCTCAGCACGCCGGCCGTGGCAGCCATTTGTGAGATGAACCAATGAAAGGAAGACCTTTCTTTCTCTCTCTGTCTCTCTCTCACTGTCTAACTCTGCCTGTCCAAAAAAGGAGAAGAAAAGCTTCTTTCTTCCTGCAGTATCCTACTAGTGGGCTCTACTTTAGAATGTATTGTGGTTCTTAATACAAAAGAGAAGTACTTATAGAGTCTAGTCTGTTATTCCAGAGAAGAGACTGAGTTTGGAACTGAGAGACAATAGATTGATAATTGGTGCAGAGGCTTTCCTCACAGTGTTTCTTGGCTGTTTGCTTATTTTAATATAGGAGGTATCAGGGCCATCACTGTGGCGTGATGGATTAAGCCACTGTCTGGGGTGTTGGCATCCTGTATGGACACCAGTTTGAGTCCTGGCAGCTCCACTTCCAATCCAGCTCTCTGCTGATATATATGGGAAGGCAGAGGAGGATGACCCAAGTACTTGGGCCCCCACGCCCATGTGGGAGACCCGTATTAAGCTTCTGGGTCCTGACGTCAGGCTGGGCCAGCCCTGGTTTTTGTGGCCATTTGAGGGAGTGAGCCAACCGATGGAAGATCCCTTCTCCCTCTCCTATTCCCCTTCCCCCTCTTTGTTAATCTTTCTCTCTCTTTGTGTTCTCCTCTCTCTCTTTAAACGATCTTGGTATAACTCTTTCAAATCAACACATCTTTGTGGCGGGGGGGGGGGACTGGTAGGTATCGGATGTTGATTATGTAGTCTGTGTATACTAATAGTTTGTATGTTTTGTCTGATCTGGTTTATTGGTCTTGATTTTTTTCCCTCTGAAATGATTAATTTTATCTAGATTCATAAATAAATATGTATCCTTTTCCATTAATTTTGCCTACAACTAGTTGAGTTCTGTTAATATTCAGCATTAGGCCGGTGCAGCGGCTCAATAGGCTAATCCTCTGCCTTGCGGCGCCAGCACACTGGGTTCTAGTCCCGGTCGGGGCGCCGGTTTCTGTCCCGGTTGCCCCTCTTCCAGGCCAGCTCTCTGCTGTGGCCAGGGAGTGCAGTGGAGGATGGCCCAAGTGCTTGGGCCCTGTGCCCGCATAGGAGACCAGGAGAAGCACCTGGCTCCTGCCTTCAGATAAGCGAGATGCGCCGGCCGCATTGAGCCTGCGGCGGCCATTGGAGGGTGAACCAATGGCAAAGGAAGACCTTTCTCTCTGTGTCTCTTTCTTACTGTCCACTCTGCCTGTCAAAAATAAAAAGAAAAAAGAAAAAAAAATTCAGCATTAAATCATTTATTGATCAAGTGGACTTTTCTTTTTAAAATTATCATATTACTTGTCTTTGTTCCCTTTTTTCTACCTCTCATAACTATATATGTTAGATCTACTAGATATATTTACTGAGTCTTTCACTCCCTTATTTGTGAGTTATGTGTATTTTCAAAATTTTTTATTTATTTATTTATTTGAAAGGCAGAGTTACAGAGAGATCTTCCATCTGCTGGTTCTCTCCCCAAATGATGGCAACTGCTAGAGCTGGACCGATCTGAAGCCAGGGGTTTCTTTCGTGTCTCCCATGTAGGTGCAGGGCCCAAGGACTCAAACCATCTTCTGCTGCTGTCACAGGCACATTTTCAGGGAGCTGGATTGGAAGTGGAGCAACCAGGAGTTCAACTGGCACCCATGTGCGGTGCCAGCTCTGCAGGCAACAGCTTTAATCTATGTCACAGTACTGGACCCTCAAAATTTTTAAATTACAAAAAATATCTATTGGAGAGCGAGATTCCCTCTGCTGAATCTTTCTCCACAGATGTCCTGTATAACCAGGACTGGGCCAGGTCATAGTCATAAGACAAACATTTTATGTGGTCTGTTACATGGGTGGTAGGGAAGCAAGTGTTTGAGTCATTGCATGCTGCTTCTGAGGGTTTTCCTTAGTTGGAAGCTGAATTAGAAGCAGAGTCAGGACTCGAACCCAGGCACCCTAATGTGAGACGTGGATGTTCCAGTCAGCATTTTAGCTTACTGTGCTACAATGCCTATCTACTGTAATTTTATGGTTTTTTTCCACATAATTCCAAGGCCATTAAATTTAATTTCCATGTGATTTTTTTTTCATTCATCCAATGAATATTTAAACTTTGAAGTCTTTTTTTTTTTTTAACCTGTAGAAAGTTCTTTCCAAGGTTTAAATTTCCCTTATGTTTCATACCTTCTTGGTTGCCAGATCTTTATAGGAATATTGTTTTTCTTTGACTCCTTAAAAACTTTTCAATTCATGTGGTGAAGTTTTACTAGGGTCTTCTGTGGGCACAGATCTCACATATAGTAGGTGTTATGGTCTCCATTTCTGTATGATTCTAATCAACAGTTTTGCTGATTGAATAATGCTTTCTCAGGCTGGCGCCGTGGCTCAACAGGCTAATCCTCCGCCTTGTGGCGCCGGCACACCGGGTTCTAGTCCCGGTCGGGGCGCCGGATTCTGTCCCGGTTGCCCCTCTTCCAGGCCAGCCCTCTGCTGTGGCCCAGGAGTGCAGTGGAGGATGGCCCAAGTGCTTGGGCCCTGCACCCCATGGGAGACCAGGATAAGCACCTAGCACCTGGCTCCTGCCATCGGACGAGCCGGCCGCAGTGTGCCGTCCGTGGCAGCCATTGGAGGGTGAACCAACGGCAAAGGAAGACCTTTCTCTCTGTCTCTCTCTCTCTCACTGTCCATTCTGCCTGTCAAAAAAAAAAAAAAAAAAAATAGGGGCTGGCGCTGTGGTGTAAAGGGTGAATAATGCTTTCTCACCCAGCCTTTAGAATGAGTAACAACTCAGCTTATCAGCCCATCTTTATACCCTGATTTTCTTTGGGAGCAAATGTTTGCAGCAAGGTGTCTTTATAATATCCACTTTAGGACTTTTATCTTAAGGAAGATTCTGGAATCTAACATGCTGTTTTTTGAAAGAATGTAAAGTTTTGTTCCTTTCTCCAGACTTCATTTTCAGTGTCCACACATAGGATTTTTTTCCCAGAAGAAAGCTTGATTTTTTTGTTGTTTTCTTCTTTAGAGATCCTTAGAGAACCACAGGGTTTACTTCCTTGTCATTGCAGTTCATTGTTCTGATTGGAATTGGCCTTGAGACATTAAGACTGCAAGTTCTGGCTATCATTTTGCCAAAATTCTTCTGATGAGGGCTTCTACAAGATAAATACCATAAATATGAAGAGAACTTGCAAACTAGGGAGATGTATTATAAAAATTTCACATTAAGAGTGTCAGTCTTTAATACTCCTTTTCTTTGCAGTTTTCATTTGGACATCACTGTCACAGTACTCAGCTTTAAATATGATTGAGTTACCAGGTTAAATTGAAAGGTACACTTATAATAGCTTTTGATGCTGTAAGTAGAATAAAGGAAAAAAAACAATTAAGTATCAAAAGTATGAAATATGCTAGTTTTGGCATTTTACATTTATTTTTCTGAAAAGTAGCATTGAAATGACATTGTAAACTGATTTCATTCCTAAGGTGAGATGAAAACATGGCACATCACATAAACTAAATAATAATTTCTGAGCAGACAGTAGTACAATTGTGTAAAAGTATAAGATCATACTGACCAAAAACTATGCTTAGTTAACACAGAAATACGAATGACTGGGTCTGGCACTGTGGCGTAGTGGGTAAAACTGTCACCTGCAGTGCAGGCATTCCCATATGGGCACTGGTTCTAGTCCTGGCTTCTCCACTTTGGATCCAGCTCTCTGCTGTGGCCTAAGAAAGCAGTAGGAGGCCAGTGCTGCGGCTCAGTAGGCTAATCCTCTGCCTGCAGCACTGGCACACCGGGTTCTAGTCCTGGTTGCCCCTCTTCCAGGCCAGCTCTCTGCTGTGGCACGGGAGTGCAGTGGAGGATGGCCCAAGTGCTTGGGCCCTGCACCCCATGGGAGACTAGGATAAGCACCTGGCTCCTGGCTTCGGATCAGTGCCGTGTGCCGGCCGCAGTGCGCTGGCCGCGGCGGCCATTGGAGGGTGAACCAACGGCAAAGGAAGACCTTTGTCTGTCTGTCTGTCTGTCTCTCTCTCTCTCTCTCTCTCTGTCCACTCTGCCTGTCAAAAAAGAAAAAAAAGACAGCAGTAGATTACCCAAGCCCTTGGACCCCTGCACCTGCATGGGAAGACCTGAAGGAAGCTCCTGGATTCAAGTTGTCACAACCAATTGGGAAGTGAACCCGTGGATGGAAGACCTCTCTGTCTCTGTCTCTCCTTCTCTCTCTGTGTCACTTTGATGTTCAAATACATAAATAAAACTTTAGAAAAAAATACAAATAGGAATGAAAGGAATAGCTGTGTCTGTAGGCTCAATTATTTTTATTTTTCACAGTCCCTGAATTTTTCAGTTAAATACATAAACAATAAAATTTTCAAAACTCTGACCTGCACCTCATATGGAATGCCAGCACTTCAGGCAGCGGCTTTATCAGTGACGCCACAGTGCCAGCCCTAATAACTTTTAAGGCAAATTTGAAATCAATTTTTGACTGCTAAATTGACTGGTATATTCCACTTGTTTGTATTTATTTCCTCTTTGTATCCTTTTTTTTTTTTTTCGCTTTCTCTGTATTTTTTTCTTTCTCAGTTTTTTAAAAAAATATTGTTTTCCTAACTGCCTGTAATTTCCTGTGGGGCAGAGCTGAATATTTTTATACTGACCTCTTGTACAATTTGATAAAATCAGGATTACAAGTGTCATGGATTTTGTCATTTGACTGTAAGCCTATCAGTGTCACAGTGTGAATTTTTCATTCTTTTTTCTATGCTGGTGTGTGCGTATGTAAGAGAGACAGAGCCAGAATTACTTTAAAAATAGAATCCCACACATTTATCTTTTCACTTGCTTTTATAAATCTTCTCTGTCATTTGTGTTAACATAGAGATTCAGCTCATTCGCATTACTGGTTATTTTTCATTCACTGTATGAACTTTTCTTATTGTAGTGAAACATGCCTTTATAGGCATTTAAATGGTTTAATCTTTTTTCCTCAGTAAACTTATTATAATTTCCATGCAAGTATTTTCTGTATTAAGCATGAAGGTTATATAAAAGTATTTTGGCAGTTGACTGGGCATCTACTAAAAATTTATTTGTACTTTTTTGTAGTGGGGAAAATTCTAGGCAGCTACTGGCAAACACAGACTCCATTCCCTTGGATCTAGATATAGCTATTTTACAGGATCTTGCCAGTGAAGTATTAGCTGAAGTGAGAATGTTCCACTTGAAAGCCTGACTAGGAACATTTCTCATGAAATGCTGTTTTAGTGTGATTTTCTTTCCCACCAGCTGGATCTTGGTACTCAAAACTCAATTAATGAGAATAGTAACACCTCTGATATCTTAGGTCCCAGAATGATCGTATGATTTGTGTGTCAGATATTTCAAAGGCCTGGCCATCTCTCTCAGCGTCTGTGGCTGTGTTATTAGAAATGTTCTTAATCTTGGTATTATACTGCTTTTCCTGAATTAAGATTATGAATTTTAAGGTGGAAACTTAGATCATTGATTTAGATCTTCCTTGTATAAACATTTAGACTGTAAATTGTAAATACCATTTTAAACTTTAAATTTCCTGTCAGCCCTACTTTAGCTGCATTCTACAATTTTTGTTTTGCTTTGTTTTCATTATATTCAGTTCAAAATATTTTCTAATGTTTGGAATGTTTTAGTTATAATTTTATTTCTGTTTATGTAGTAGATTATTTTGGTTCTTTAAAATTTACTTAAAGGTTTGATTCATGGTCTGTTGTGGTCACTGCTTTATATGTATGTATTCTGGCCAGCGCCGTGGCTCAGCAGGCTAATCCTCCGCCTTGCGGTGCCGGCACACCAGGTTCTAGTCCCGGTCGGGGCACAGGATTCTGTCCTGGTTGCCCCTCTTCCAGGCCAGCTCTCTGCTGTGGCCCGGGAGTGCAGTGGAGGATGGCCCAAGTGCTTGGGCCCTGAACCCCATGGGAGATCAGGATAAGCACCTGGCTCCTGGCTTTGGATCAGTGCGACGTGCTGGCTGCATTGAGCCTGTGGTGGCCATTGGAGGGTGAACCAACGGCAAAGGAAGACCTTTCTCTCTGTCTGTCTGTCTGACTGTCTCTCTCTCTCTCACTGTCCACTCTGCCTGTCCAAAAAAAAAAAAGAAAGAAAGAAAAAAAACTATGTATTCTGTCATTGTAGGAACTGTGTTTACTTGTTAATTAGATCACATTAAAGTGTTATTCACAACTTTATACTTAATTATTTTTGCATGTCTGTCTGCTTCTTCTGTCATTGCCAAGAGACGTATTTTTAAAATCTAAGCTATCATTATTAATTTACTCGTTTCTTTTAGGTCGTTTATTTCCTTTATTTGAGACTGTTATTTGGTTTGTACGATTTTAGCATTGTGATAGTTTCCTAATGAAGTTATCTTTTTATTGTTATTATGTCTCTGTTTGATGAATTGTGATATTACTTATTTTCTGTCTAATATGAATTTTCCATCGCAGGTTAATTTTGCTTGGTAACTATTTTTCATCCTTTTACTGCAGCCTATCTGTGCTGTTATGTTTAAGCAGTGTCTCTTGTAACTATTAAGTGATAGAGTCTTTTATTCAGTCTAAACAATCTCTGTCATTTAAGAGGAGTGTTTAGTTCATTTGCTTGTTTTTATTTTAATTTTTTAATTTGAAAGTTTTCATTTTGCCGTTATTTGAAAGCTTTTTTTTCTAGATAACATATTCTGGATAAGATATAAACAGTTTTTCTTCCAATTTGTAATCTTATATATATCTTTCCATTATCCATGAGCTTGGCTTTTTTTTTTAACACGGCTAATTCTTGTTCCATTATTCCTACCCTTGGGCTGCTTATCCTTTTTTCTTCTTTGTTGATGATTTTTAGCAGTTTGCTTATGATGTACCTTATGTAGGTTTTTTTTTTTTTTTTTTATCCTTACTCAGCTAAGGCACTCTGTATTATGACTGGCTGTTTTATCTACCGACCCATGCACATATTTGGCAATGCTTCTAATAGTCACTAGTCTTTGCCAATCTAAGAAAGACTCAGCTCTCAAGAGTTTAATTGTTTTTTGGTTTTGTTTTGTTTTCTAGACATCTGAAAGCTTTTAAAATGAGTACTTATTTACTACTAGATGAATTGCCAGATATAGCAATCCTAATTGGTTAATAAACCATTTTTTCCTTCTAAAATTGAAATGTCTCTTTTGCTTTGCTTAAGTTCTGTGTATCTGGATCTGCTTCTGTATTTTTTTCTTTATTTTCCTTGTCAATTATATGATACATTTCAATTCATTACCTTTGTAGTATATTTTAACATGTCTAATGTAAGTTTCTGTGCACTAGGCATACCCAGAATGTTTTGGATTCTTCATATATAACCAGTAGGAGTATGAATGTGTCCTATGAGAACTGAAGAAAAATCTGGTTTAACATATTCAGAGTGCCTTCGTTGTACCGGGCCAGAAATCTGGTTCACCATATTCAGAGTTCTGTCGTTGTGCTGATCCCCATTTAGAAGCATGGAAATAGTCTCTTTATTATCTTTGTGTTATACTTTGTTACCTAGGTCGCAGAACATTTCTGTTTGGGCCTTAACTCTAAAAGTTTTTGGATCTGTTCCTAGTCATCCCCATCATCTTAAATTCACAGGATCTGATATAATTATTCATCATTGAAGTTTCAGTGGCTACCATTCTATTTTTCTTGTTTTTGACTCTCTTCTGTTACCGTAATCTTTTTCTGATTGTATTTAATTGTAAACATCTCTTAGACATTAATGTGATGAGACAGGGAAGTGATATTATGTAAAACAAATTCTCTCTTTCGCTCAGAAGAGAAAGTGATTCTCCTCAATAGAAAGGCATTAAAGGAAGGGATGCGTGTTTACCTGGAATGGGTTAAATGAATAAGATTTGTATTGCCCAGTATTGGTGAAGATGTAGAAGACCTGGAGAGCTTACACAATGCTTGATCTTGTACATTGCTGGTGGAAATATAATTTACTACGCTTGTTTTTGTAAATTAATTGGCATTATCTACTAACCTTTGGCAGATAAAGAGGGGGTTCAGAAATTTCATTTAAAAATAAAAATTATTATCTTTTAATTCTATTTTCCATGAACTTTTTGAAGAACCCTTGTATGTGTATGCTGTATGTTGACAATTCTGTTACTGGGTGTATATAAAATGGAAAAAAGAGGGTCTGGCACTGTGGCTCCGCAGGTTCACGCCTTGGCCTGAAGTGCTGACATCCCATATGGGTGCCGGTTCTAGTCCCGGCTGCTCTTCTTCCAATCCAGCTCTCTACTATGGCCTGGGATAGCAGTGGAAGATGGCCCAAGTCCTTGAGCCCCTGCCCCCTGTGGGTGACCCAGAGGAAGCTCCTGGCTTCAGATCGGCACAGCTCTGACTGTTGCAGCTGACTGGGGAGTGAGCCATCGGATGGAAGACCTCTCTCTCTGTCTCTACCTCTCTCTGTAACTCTGCCTGTCAAATAAATAAATCTTTAAAAAATGGAAAAAAGAATGTTATGTTCAATGAAAGATTATGTCCAGCTATATTCAAAATGATTTTGTTTATGGTAGCCCTAAACTGGAAACAATACTTACATCCATTAGCAATAAAATGAATAATAAACTGTGGTACACACAATTAAGTATTACCTTTTTATTTTTTTAAAGATTTATTTTATTTGTTTGAAAGAATTACAAAGAGAGGTAGAGACAGACAGAGTTTTCCATCTAGTGCTTCACTCTCCAAATGGCCGCAACATCTGGAGCTGCACCCATCTGAAGCTAGGAGCTAGGAGCTTCTTCAGGTCTCACACATGAGTGCATGGGCCCAAGGACTTGGGCCATCTTTACTGCTTTCCCAGGCCGTAGCGAGGGCTGGATGGGAAGAAGAGCAGCCGGAATTCAAACCAGTGTCCATATGGGTTGCTGGCACTTCAGGCCAGGGCTTTAATCTGCTGCACCACAGCGCTGGTCCCGAAATATTACCTAGCAGTGTAAATAAGGAATCATATTATACTATTATACATATGAGTGGTTGACTCTTACTGATAAAGTATTACTTTAATATTTATATAAATTTCAGAAACAGTAAGATGATATGTATGCATCAGAATAAAAGTTTTTCTTTGAAATATAGTTAAGGGAATTCACGAAAGCCTATTTTAATTATTTTTATTTTTTAAAGATTTGTTTATTTATTTGAAAGAATTAGAGAAAAGGGAGGGCAGAGAAAATGTCTTCCTTCTACTGGTTTACTCCCCAGATGGCCACAATGCCCAGGACTGAGCCAGGCCAAAGTCATGAGTAAGCAGCATCATCTGGGCAGAGGCCCACCGCTTGGACTATCTTTCACTGATTTTCCAGGCCATTAGCATGGAGTGCAGGGGAAGGAGAGCAGCCACACACAAATAAGCACCTACATGGGTGCTTTATACTTGCTATGCCCTAGTTCTTTATTTTTTTTATTTTGAAAAGATTAAGATTTATTTTTTAATTTGAAAGAGTTAGAGGAAAGGCAGAGAGGGAGAGGGGAGGGTCTTCCATCTGATAGTTCACTCCCCAATTGGCTGTATTGGCTGGAGCTGTGTCCGTCCGAAGCCAGGAGCTTCTTCCAGGTCTCCCACGCCGGTGGAGGGGCCCAAGGACTTGGACTGTCTTCTGTTGCTTTCCCAGGCCATAGCAGGAGCTGGATGGGAAGTAGAACAGCTGGGTCTCGAACTGGCACCCATATGGGATGCCGGTGCTTCTGTGCCTCAGTGCTGGCCCCTTATTATTAATTTTTTAAGATATAATTACTTTACGCCTGCTATGTCCTAATTCTTTTTTTAAAAGATATATATATATATATATATATATATATATAAATAAATAAATTTTTTAGGTTTATTTTTACTGTATTTGATAGAGATCTTGTCTCTGCTGATTCACTCCCCAAATGCCCCCAGCAGCCGGAGCTGGGCCAGACTGAACTCAGAAGGCTGGAGCTCCATCTGGATCTCCCCCCATGGTTGGCAATGATCCAGTTTCTTAAGCCAGCCTCTGCTGCATTCCAAGGTGAACATTAGTGGAAAGCTGGATTGAAAGCAGATGAAGGACTTGAATGCAGGCATTCTGATACGTGAGCACCCCAGGCAGTACCTTAACTGCTTCCCAAACACCATTCTTTAACTCGTGAACTGTTTAATATCTTTATCTTGGTTATGGCTACACAGTTGTACAGGGTACTTCATGAAGTTCACTGAAAATATGTATTATAAAAAAGTTAGCATGAATTTCAAAATGGTTTTTGCACCAAAATAAACATTTAATTCTGTTTAATACTAACTTTTGTGTGTATTTGTAAAAATCTATCAGGGCTGGCATTGTGCATAGCAGGTAAAGCAGCCACCTATGATGCCACCATCTCCTAGAGGCACTGGTTTGTGTCCCATCCACTCCAGTTCCCTGCTAATGTCTTAGGAAAAACAGTGGAAGATGGCCCAAGTGCTTGGTCCCCTGCTACCCACATGGGAGACTCAGATGAAGCTCCTGGCTCCTGGCTTTGGCCTTCCCCAGTCTTGGCCGTTGTGGTAATCTGGGTAGTTAACCAGTGAATAGAAGATCTCTCTGTCTCTCCCTCTCCCTCTGTAACTCAAATATTTTTTTAAAGAATGTTGTGCCTTCAGCATACTCTTGGTCTCCCTGTTCTACAAGGTGTAACTTAAGATTTATGCATTTTATTGTAAATAAAGTATCTGTAGCACATAATTAATATTTTGCATTTTAAAAAATTTATTTTTTTTACATTTTCTCTTATTCAATTCTCTATTTATGGTTAAGAAAAATTCCAAACTATCTTTTTGGCTGGAGTGCTGCCTGAAGCACATTACATTTGTTTCACAAGTTGGGGAAAACTTAGAATACATTGATGTGACACTAAATTTTTTTTAAACTCATGATACTTAATATAATTTTTCTATATACTATAAGTTATGATTTTCCTTATTAAGAATTATACATCAAGTTAATTTTTACTTGTGAACAGACTACTTCTCCATTTACATTTATTATAACTGGTGTTAAAAACTTATTTATCATGTGAACTATCTTTTACTTTTTCTTTTTTTTTTTGAATCTTCTCAGTAGAGTTTCTTAGGTTTTCCTAAAGAAAGATTTATTTATTTAAAGGAATAATAGAATGAGAGGGAGAGATGGAGAGGTGATGAGGAGATTGATCTTCCATCCACTGGTTGGTTTCTCAGATGGCTGCAGTAGCTTTAACTGAAGCCAGGAGCCTGGAAATCTGGGTCTCCTCTGTGGGTGGCAGATGTCCAAGTACTTGAGCCATTTTCTGCTTTTCCTACGTATTATCAGGGAGCTGGATCTGAAGTAGAGCAGCTGGAACTTGAACATGCACTCGGATATGAGATGTCAGTGTCACAGGCAGCCACTTAATCCGCTGTACCACAGTGTCAACTCCTAGGTTTTCATATTATCAGTAGGAAAAGAAAAAATGTCTTTAATCATATGTTAGTAACTTTTGTGTTAATTAAAACTTTAAGCTTTGCTGAATCCTGACCTTGTTACATGTTTGGTTGAAATGTCTTAATTATTTTAAAAAACCATACATTTTAATCTTTGTCTTCATCATCTTAACACTAGTTTTCATAGAAAAGGGGTTATTGTTTTCTATTTTTTTGGTAAGATTTATTTATTTCAAAGGTATAATGAAAGAGTTTTCTATCTGCTGGGTCACTTTCCAGCTGACCACAGGAGCCTGGAATTTCATCTGGTCTGTCAAGTAGGTGGCAAGGGACCCAAGTACTTGAGCCATCGTACTCTTGCTTTTTAAGGCATATTAATAGCAGGGAGCTGGATCAGAAGTGCAAAAGCCAGGACTTGAACCCTCACATTGATATGGAATTCTGTTACAGAATCAACTGCTTATTAACCTGTTCTTTCACAGTGCCAGCCTCTGCTTAAAATTTTTTATTTCAGTTTACTACAGAATTTTATCAGATACCTTTTTTTTAAATTATTTATTTGAAAGAGTTACACAGAGAGAAGGAGAGGCAGAGAGAGACAGAGAGGGGTCTTCCGTCCTCTGGTTCACTCCCCAATTTGCCACGACGGCCAGAGCTGCACTAATCCAAAGACAGAGCTTCTTTCGGTTTCCCATGCGGTTGCATGGACCCAAGGACTTGTGCCATCTTCCACTGCTTTCCCAGGCCATAGAAAAGAGGTGGATCCGAATAGAAGCAGCAGGGGACTATATTAGATGCCGGTACCACAGGTGGTAGCTTTACCTGCTATTCCACAGCGCCTGCCCCCAGATACCTTTTTGAGCTCTACTAATATTACTGCTTTACTTTTCTCTTTTACTTTGTTAATAAATCCAGTTGATCACTTAATATCGAGCCATCTTTGTATTCCTGAAGTAAAAAAACAGTGTTGTTAATTACACTATGCACTCCTACGTACTACTGGTAGGTTAGATTTCTTTTCTTTTTTTTCATAAAGATTTTTTCTTTTATTTGAAAGAGCTACAGAGAGAAAGAGGGAGAGACAGAGAAGAGCTCTTCCCATCTGCTGGTTCACTTCCCAGATGGCTGGAACAGCCAGGACCTCTTTCAGGTCTCATGTGGGTAGCAGAAACCTCCAGAACTTGGGCCATCTTCTGCAGCTTTTCCCAGACAGTTAGCAAGGAGCTGAATTGGAAGTGGAACAGCTGGGACAAGTACTGGCGCACATTTGGGATCGTGGCATGGCAGGGGATGGCTTTACCAGCATTGCCATAACACCATCACGTGTTAGGTTTTCTGATACAAAGTTTATTATCTGTGTATAAGTGCAGTTGATTTAATTTCCATAACATGATTTGAGTAGTATCTGTACTTGCTTAATAGTTATTAGACTGTATGGAACTATTAAAGTCAAGTTTTTTATTGTGCTGTGTTGTAAACAAATCTTTTAGACCCAGTAACTCACCTATTGTTGGTTTTTAAAAATGAGGAGTTTTGAGCTTTTTTTTGGCTACGAATAAATAATTTCAAGTATACAGTTTCCTTGTTTAAATAGTCACACACACACACAAAAAAAACCTTTTTGAAAACTTGTATATTATCAATTTTTGAAGTTTTCACTATTTGTTTTTTCCCACAGTCCGTGGTGGATGACTGGATTGAATCATATAAACAAGACAGGGACATCGCACTTCTGGATTTAATCAACTTTTTTATCCAGTGTTCAGGATGTCGAGGTACAGAATATTGAAATAAATGATGCACATTGAACCTGTTGGTCCAGCAGTATGACTATTACTTCCCTTGCTATTAGTCATATATATAATTCATGCCCAAATTATGTGCTAATCTTTTTCTGATAGACAAAATGAGTGGTAAATGATTTAAAGATATTCTGTTTTTGTCCTGGTTAAGTTTTGCTCCTGTATAATAAATACATTGTGTTTTTTTTTTTTTTTAATTTTATTTTGGGGAAGAAATTTTGAAATTTATTTAATATTTTTGTGAAATTATTTTATTTAGATTATGAGTTTTATATATTTTATTCATTTTATTTATACATGTGTTCCATGTTAAGATGTCTGCTGTTTGCTAGCATTTGTTATTTTGTATTATCACCAGTAGTATGTTGGTCCTCAGTTTATATTAAATACTTAAAGTTCAAATAATTTGCTAAAGGTAATGTGAACATCAGAATCATGTGTATTAAGTTTATAATCAGTTTGAAATCCATTTGGTAATTCATTCACTTAAAATGAAATTTTTAACATTTTAATAGGTAGATATTTTTCCCATCTGTAATAGATAAATCTTAACACGTCAAATTGTACATTGTCTCCATTTCAATACACAAAGAATAATCTTTTATTTTGATCCAGTAGATTGTTTTGAAGATTTTCTTATTCCTGGTAAAGTAATCACTGTAGCTTATTGACATAAGTAGTTTATCAAATAATAGAATACCTACCTTGTAGCAGTTCTCAAACCTGGTTTTACAAAGTTTATTGAGGCAGTATGTTTCCAGAGTATCTGTAATTTTAAAATTTATTATTTTTTTTATTTAAAAGGCAGAGGCAGAGAGAGGTCTTCTAAACACTGGTTCACCCCTGCAAATGTCTGCAACTAGTGTGGCTAAGCCAGGCTGAATCCAGGAACCCATAAACTCTATCTGGGTTTCCCATGTGAGTGGCAAGGACTGAATTACATGAACTGTTTCCTCCTGCCTACTGATAGTACTTTAATACTTAGCTTGATCAGAAGTAGAGGAGTCAGGCCTTGAACACAAGCACTTCAGTATGGGATCTGGATATCTCAAGAAGCAGATTAGGGGCTGATGCAGTGACATAGTAGGTTAAGCCTCTGTCTGCTGAGCCAGCATCTCTTATGAGTGCAGGTTCAAGTCCTGGCTATTCCACTTCCAATCTAGCTGCTTACTGAGGGCCTGAGAAAGCAGGGGAAGATGACCCAAGTGTTTGGGCCCTTGCACCCACATGAAAGACCTAGAAGAAGCTCCTGGCTCCTGCTTTCAGATTGACACAGCTCCAGCTGTTGCAGCCATTTGAGAAGTGAAAGCTTGGATGGAAGACTTCTCTTTCTTTTTATCTCTGTAATTCTGCCTCTCAAATAAATAAGTAAATAAATCTTTTTAAAAAGCAGATTAACTGCTGCCCCAGAGTATGTGTGATTCTTAAAAGGTTTTATTACTAGGCTTGAAGAGGGGAATACATGAATAGTTTAATGAAGTACTCAGTGCCATGATAACTAATAAAATTGGTTGCTATTTAATGACTGTTTGGCTATACACCAAGCTGTGTACTTTAGAAACATTTCTTTTTTTTTTTTTTTTAAGTTATTTGAGAGGTAGAGTTACAGACAGTGAGAGGGAGAGACAGAGAGACAGAGAAAAGTCTTCTGTCCAGTGGTTCACTCCCCAGTTGGCCACAACGGCTGGAGCTGCACTGATCCTAAGCCAGGGGCCAGGACCCTTTTCCAGGTCTCCCACGTGGATGCAGGGGCCCAAGAACTTGGGCCATCCTCTGCTTCTTCCCCAGGTCATAGCAGAGAGCTGGATTAGAAGAGGAGCAGCTGGGACTAACCCATAAGGGATGCTGGTGCCACAGGTGGAAGATTAACCTACTGCTCCACAGCTTCGGTCCCCATAATTTGCTTTAATATTTGTTAGCAGTCCTATTAGTCAGATGCGGTCTTTATTTTATAGAGCAGGTATTTGAGATTAAAGATGTTAGGGAAGTTTGTCCTAGGTCAGATATTTACTAAGTGCCAACTGAAGATTCAGAGTCAGGCTATCTCATTTGGAGTCTATATTCCCAAGTGGAAGACACTGTGAGAATAACCAGGAGGAGCTTGTGATCCCGACTCGCTTGTGTATCTCTGTGTGTATAAATGTGGGGAGATATAAAAATATTATCTGAGAGAAAGCTAACTCTAAGGTAAAATTACAATTAGTAAAAAGAATTTGGAGGAGAAAGCAAGACATTAATAGATTGTACAAAAAAGCCTTAAAGCATTGATCACTTAGTTATGTGGCTGAATCCTTCTCCATAATCCTTTGTGTACATTATTTGCTCTTTATGGAAGAATGTTTGTGGAAAATGTATTTGTAGTCATTACATATTCCCAAATTACATGCTGTAATGATTATACTGCCTTTTACTTTTATCAATAATATTTTAAAATGTCTACCTTTTTAGCCTTTTCTTTTTTTCTTTTATAGATAAAGCTTTTATTTAAAGAATATAAATTTCCAAAATACAACTTATGGATTACAATGGCTCCCCCCCATAACTTCCCTCCCACCCGCAACCCTCCCCTTTCCCACTCCCTCTCCCCTTGCATTCACATCAAGATTCATTTTCAATTCTCTGTATATACAGAAGATCAGTTTAGTATATATATTATGTAAAGATTTCAACAGTTTGCCCTCACATAGAGACACAAAGTGAAAAATACTGTCGGAGTACTAGTTATAGTATTAATTCACAATGTATAGCACATTAAGGACAGAGATCCTACATGATTTTTTAAAAAAAATTGATTAATTATATGCAATTTCCAATTTAACACCAAGTTTTTTTTTTTTCATTTTTAAGTATCTTTATATACAGAAGATCGATTCAGTATATACTAAGTAAAGATTTCATCAGTTTGCACCCACACAGAAACACAAAGTGTAAAATATTATTTCAAACTAGTTATAGCATTACTTCACATTGGACAACACATTAAGGACAGATCCCTCATGAGACGTAAGTACACAGTGACTCCTGAAGTTGATTTAACAATTTGACACTCTTGTTTATGGCATCAGTAATCTCCCTAGGCTTTAGTCATGAGTTGCCGAGGCTATGGAAGCCTTTAGGGTATGCCGACTTTGATCTTATTCCGACAGGGTCATAGTCAAAGTGGAAGTTCTCTCCTCCCTTCAGAGAAAGGTACCTCCTTCTTTGATGGCCCCATGCTTTCTTCTGGGATCTCACTCACAGAGATCTTTCATTTAGGTCTTTTTTTTTTTTTTTCCAGAGTGTCTTGGCTTTCCATGCCTAAAATACTCTGCTGGGCTCTTGAGCCAGATCTGAATGCCTTAAGGGCTGATTCTGAGGCCAGAGTGCTATTTAGGACATCTGCCATTCTATGAGTCTGCTGTGTATCTCGTTTCCCATGTTGGATCATTCTCTCCCTTTTTGATTCTATCAGTTAGTAGTAGCAGACACTAGTCACAAACAAGAGATTTATTTATTTATTTGAAAGAGTTACACAGAGAGAGAAGGAGAGACCAAGAGAAACGTCTTCCATCCTGTTTGTTCACTCCTCAACTGGCTGCAATGGCTGGAACTATGCCATTCTGAAGCCAGGAGCCTACAGCTTTCTCTGGGTCTTCCCATGCGGGTGCAGGGGCTCAAGGACTTGGACCATCTTCTACTGCTTTCTTAGGCTATAGCAGAGAGCTGGATCAGAAGTGGAGCATCTGGGACTCAAGATTGTTTTTTGCATTCACGGACATTCCCGTGCATTTTAGGACTTTGGACAGCATCTTTGGCCTCTACTTGTTAGATACCAATGGCATATTCCTCCCTTCCTTCCCCAAGTTATGGCAAGCTAAAATATTTGCAAATATTGGAGTCAAAAAATCTCTGTTGAGAACTGCTAAAATAGTTGCAGTATACAAATATGACAGTTTATTTCTACTTTGTATTGCTGAGTATATTTTGATTTTTATCTAGCTTTTAGATAATATGAGCAATGTTTCTATAAAGTGTTGGTGTCCATGCATAAGATGCTCTGATGATTTGTGTACCAATGAGTGAAATTTCTGACTTTTAAGAATGGCAGCTCTTCTTGATAATGCTGAATTTTTCTGAAGTGTTTGTAGTAACTTTTGTGCTCTTCTCAATTAATGGCATTGAGTCACCTTTGCTCACACATACTGTCATTTTTGTTTTGTTTTGTTTTATCTTGTTGAGTAGATTAACAAAAATATCACATAATGGTTTTAAATTTTATTACTTGATAACTCTTCAGGTTGACTACTTTTTTATATATCAATTAAGTTTTAGATTTTCTCTTTCATGAGCAGCTTAAAATGCTCTTTTGATGTTGCTCTTTTTCTTTGCTGATTTGTAGGATTTTTAGGTATAATATTAGTCTTTTGTTAATTTTGCTAATGAGCGAACATCATTTCTTAGTTTTTAAGTGTAATCAGATGTGTTAATCCTTTGTTTTTTTTCTTTTTATGTTTTATTGAAGAAACTCTGTATACTGTTTTCCCCAAAATACTTTTCTATGTTTTCTTATAAAAGCTTTCAAGATTTTTATATTTAGTTATATAGTTTGACCATTCAAATTTAGGTTTTTTGTTTTTGTTTTTTTCATCTTGTGGAAAATATCACTTGTCCAAGAGATGGACTCGGGAAGTACAGGGAAAGCTAGATTTTGTTAACTGTCTTTCAGCATTGAGTGTGTGATGATCAGGTACGTGTGGAGCAATTACATTAAGCAATTTATATCCTAACATGCAGGTCTCTCCCCAGGTTTTCATTGACTGAGTACCATGTGGTCTACAGTCTTCCAGAACATTGCCTAAGTTACAAAGTTACCTTCTTCTGCCCTTCTGTGTACTTTAATTTCCTCTTATGAATTGGCTACTCCCTAAAATCCTGTTTGTCTAGTGAGTTTCTCCATATCTGCAAGTTGGCTAACAGTAATTTTCCATTCAGTGTTGAAAATGGACCACTGGACATTTTCTTAAAATATGGAATTGAATTTTTGAAAGTGTGAATAGTCCTTCCATTCTTTACTGTCATAGCAGAACACCATGAGTATATATCAAGCATGCATTTATGGTACCCTTTTTTTCTGGGTTCTCTGTTATAGTAATTGGGCAGTTAGAGTTAAGTTTCTTTTTATCTAATTTATTATTTGAAAGGCAGAGTTACAGAGAAAAGAAGGAGAGATAGAGAGATCTTCCATCTGCTGTTTGACTCCCCGAATGGCTGCAACAGCCAGGACTGGGCCAGGCAGAAGCCAGGAGCTTCATCCAGGTTGGGCCCAAGGACTGGGGCCATCTTTCACTGCTTTCCAAGGGGCATTATCAAGGAGGTGGATTGGAAGCAGAGCAGTGAGGACTTGAACTGGCTACTATATGGGGTATCGGCATTGCAGGTGGCGGCTTAACCTGTTAATGCCACGACACCGGCGCTGGTTGAAGTTTCTTGACTAAAATCATGCTGATCTTTGTGTTTTCATAAATATTTGTGGGGTTAAAAATGTTTATTTTCATCTACTTTAAAGACATAATGGGGAGGGGGCCATTGGAGATAGAGATTTTCCCATCCCCTGTTTGACTCTCCAAATGCCTACAACCAGGCCAAAGCCAGGAGCCAGAAATTTCATCTGGATCTTAAATGTGAGTGGCAGGGAACCAAGCACTAAGGCCACTGTGTTACTTCCCAGGATACACTAACAGGAGATTGGAGTTCGAAACAGCAGCCCGGATGCCAGTCAGCATTCTCATATGGGATACAGGCATTTCATGCGGCAGCTGAGCTAACTGTGCCACAACACCCATCCACTTGTTGGAGTTTTAAATGGAATTATATCAGAATTTCTCAACCTTGATGCTGTTGACTTTTGGGGATGAGTAATTATTTGTTATAAGAGCATTCTGCATTGTAGGATATTTTGTAGCAGCTGTGGCCTCTTCCCAATAAATGCCTGTGAAATACTGCTCTGATCTTAATTGTTTATATTAAAGATGGTTGGCAGGGGGAAGGACAAAGGTGGACAGCTAATGTCATACATCAGTAGGGGATGAGTGTATGTTTTTATAAAATTGAATCTTCTAACCTGTGATTGTTGTGTTTTTCCATTTACTTTTTTTTTTTTTAAGATTTATTTATTTGAAAGTCAGTTACACAGGGAGAGGAAGAAACAGATCTTCCATGCTCTGATTTACTCCCGAGACAGCTGCAATGGCCAGGGATGGGCCAGGCCAAAACCAGGAGTTTCTTCTGAGTCTCCCGTGTGGGTGCAGGGGCCCAGGTACTTGGGCCATCTTCTACTGCTTCCCCAGGCGATCAGCTGGGAGCAGGATCAGAAGTGGAGCAGCCAGGACACGGATCAGCACCAGTGTTGCATACAGCTTTGACTGCCGGGCCACAGCATTCCCACCTCAAATACTTTTATCTCCATTTATGCAGTACCAAAAAACCTTCTTTATATCTCCCATAGTATGGAGTGGTAGATTTACTACTGGTTTAAACATAATCAAAAATGTAATATTTGAAACTGCACTTTATGAAAGAGTTATTTTTCTTCTGCCCCCAGAATCCCCAACTCAAGCATACAGGGTTCCAGAAATGTCATCAGAAGAAAAAATAGTGATTTCAGGCTTCTCTCTATATTTTAGGTTTCTGCGGTTAATTGTTTTTATCCTGGTAATTTATCACTGCTTTTTAAAGTTTTATATGCTTTTTAAGATTTTAAAATTTTATTTAGCATTTTAAGAACATGTTCTGTTGAACATTTTTATAATATTAGTATTGGTTGATCTCATGTATAAGTTTAAAGGGCTTTCCTTGGATGATGGTGTGTGTGTAAAATTTAACTTGTAATATTGAAATTTACATTATTTTTTGTGGAAATAATTTTGAAGCTTGCACCTTTTTTGGCATAATTTACGAATCTTTTGTATTTTTAAAAGTAATTTCTGCTTTCATGGACTTTGATTTTTTGGGGATTACGTGTAAGTCCCATTTTGATTTTGAAAGAACTTTCCAATGTGGAAATGAATGTGTTTCATTTTAAGTAGGGTATCATGTACCATAAGAACACAGATAATCCCACATGAGTCTATACTTTAGGAGAAATTGTTCGATGTAGAAAGAACTTGATACAATTTATTGAAACAATAAAATAATATACTAAGTTATAAAATATTTTGTTGTGTTTTCCATGGATTCCTTATAGCATTTGTTTCTGTGTGTGTGTATATGTATTTGTGTATATATGGTTATAGCTGTGAAGTGGATTAGAATAGATAATTAACCATGCTGAAGAATTCAAAAGAATTTATGTAGATACCTAATATAATCTTCAAGGAAATAAAGTAACCTACCTACCGCCTTAAGAAGCATAGCTTCCTAACCCTTTAGGGTTATATGTAATAACTTCCAAATACTACAGTTTTTAAAGATGTGGAGGCGCCGGCCATGGCACAGTAGGTTAATCCTCCACCTGCGGCACCAGCATCCCATACAGGCACTGGGTTCTAGTCCTGGTTGCTCCTCTTCCAGTCCAGCTCTCTGCTGTGGCTTGGGAAGGCTGTGGAGGATGGCCCAAGTGCTTGGGCCCCTGCACCTGCATGGGAGACCAGGAAGAAGCACCTGGCTCCTGGCTTTGGATTTGCATAGTTCCGGCTGTTGCAGCCATTTGGGGAGTGAACCAATGGAAGCAAGACTTTTCTCTCTCTTACTGTCTGTAACTCTGTCAAATAAATAAATAAATAAAATCTTTAAAAAAAAAAGAAGAGGTAGAATAGTGTAACTTTATGGTAGAGAAAACCAACAAAACCTACTTCAACTAGTGGTCATGATTAATAATCATCAGGGATTGGTCATACTGAAATCATGTACACTTAATTTGTTATAAGAATGGCATTTTATCTCTTTTATTTTCCCTAAAACCCATCTAATCATGCGAAAAGTATAAGTATCAGTATCAGAAAAGTATTTTATAGAATGTCCAAATTGAAGGACGTTCTATAAAAGTTTTAAGCAGCAGTAATAAGGCATTTTTTAGAATGTCCAAGTTGAAGGACATTCTATAAAATGCCTTATCAACTGCTGCTTAAAACTTTTGTGATCATTAAAACAAGTAACATCTGAAATATAGTCAGAAATAAAAGTGGAGACATTACAGTTGATGCCACAGGGAGAAAAAAGGTTCATTAAGAGACTGCTATGAGCAACTATACACCAATAAATGTGATATACTAGGGGGAAAATTGGTAAGTTCCTAGAAATATACAACCTAACAAGACTAAATTATGGAAAAAAAAGAAAGCCCATTGCATTAGTAATCAGAAACCTCTCAGAAAAACTCATGACCAGATTGCTTCACTGTAGATTTCTGATGAACATTCTAAGAATTAACACCATTTCTTCTCAGTCTCTTCCAGAAAACTCCCAAACTCATTTTATGAGGGCAGCATTATGCTGATACCAAAGCCAAAGAAAACTACAGGCAGTATCCATGGTGAATATATACAAAATAATCCTCAAAAATAGACTATCAAACCAAATTTAACTGCATATTAATATGAGCATATACCATGATCATGTGCAATTTCTTCATGATCTTCAAGGATGGTTCAACACAAAAATAAGTTACAGAAGTAAAACACATTAACAGAAGGATAAAAATCACACGATTCTCTCCATAGTCCTGGTAATGGTCATATTTAAAAAGTCTAGTGCCAACATAATAATAGTGAAAACATTTTCCTCTAAGATCAGGAGCAAGTTTAGGATGCCTTTTCTCACTACTTTTATTCTACATAGTATTGGAATTTCTGGCTAGATCAGTTAAGAAATACAAAGAAAGTAAAAGGCATCTAAGAAAGGGAAGAGGGAAGCTTATATCTTATTTACAAGTAACATGATCTGATACCTAGAAAATCATAAAGACTCCACAGAAATTTTTAGAATTATTAAGTAAAATCAGCAAAGTAGCAGGATACAAAATCAAGATACAGACATTGGTTGTGCTTCTATACTTTAGTAAGGAACTATCTAAAAAGGAAATTGGGAAGGGAAAGCAGTCCTATTTACAATAACATTAAAAAGAAGAAAATGCTTGTCAGTAAACTTCACTAAGGAGGTCAACGATTGATAAACTGAAAACCATAATGTTAATGAAAAAATAGATACCAACGAATGGAAAAACATTTTGTATTCATAGATTGGAAGGCTTAATTTTTTTTAAAATGACTGTACTGTCCAAAGGGTTCTAGAGAGATAAACAATCGCTTATCAAAATTTCACTTTTTTTTTTTTTTTTTTTACTGTAGCAAAGTAATTCTAATGTTTGGATGGAATCACAAAGTACCCTGAATAGCTTTTTATTTTTTTTTTAAGATTTATTTATTTATCTGAAAGAGTTAGAGAGAGAGAGAGGTAAAGAGAGAGGTCTTCCACCTGTTGGTTCACTCCCCAATTGGTCGCAATGGCCGGAGCTGGGCCTATCTGAAACCAGGAGCTTCTGCCTAGTCCCCCACATAGGTGCAGAGCCCCAAGCACTTTTGCTGTTCTCCACTGCCTTCCCAGGCCATAGCAGAGCACTGGATCGGAAGAGGAGCAACAGTGACTTGAAGCGGTGATCATATGGTATGTGGGTACGTCAGGGAGCAGCTTTACCCGCTATTCCACAGTGCCTGGCCCCCCTGAATAGCTTAAACAGTCCTGATTTTAATATATGTTGCAGAGCTTCAGTAATTAAAATGGAATGCTGGGTCCAACATCCCATGTGAACACCAGTTCATGTCCTGATTGAACCACTTCCCATCTGGTTCCCTATCGATGTGTCTTCGAAAGCAGTGGAGAATGGCTCTGTGCTTGTTCCCATACCACTCTTGTGGGAGACCTGGCTAGAGTTCCTGGCTTCTTGCTTCAGCTAGACCTGGCTGTTGAGGCTGTGGGGGGTGAACCAGCAGAAAAACAATGTATCTGTCCATCTCTTTCACTCTTTCTCTGACGCAGTGTAATTCTGTCTTTCAAATAAATAAATATTAAAAAAGGAATGTTAATGCCATGAGGAAAGATAGAGACCATTGGAATTACTCTTTGTCTTCACTGTTGTATCACTGTCATCAGTTACTAAAGATTAAAATTTATTGATTGGTATTTTTTTTTCTAATATATAACTTTTACCTTTTTGAGTTCTTAAGTTCTTTGATGATATTCTGAAAATTTTAGCTTTTCTCCATAGATAATGAATTTTCATATCGTTTTGAAAGGTTCATAAGTATTTAATAATCCATGCGGCATAGATTAAGAGTCCCTGCCTATTTTGAATCATTTTAATATTAGTAATAGAGCTGAAGTAACAGACATTTACAAAATGAATTCATTTCCTCACCATAATTTTTTAAAGTTCTTACGTGTATAGCATCACTGAGATGAGATTATGCTGTTAATAGTTGTTAAAGATTTGGTGAAAATATTTTGGAGCTCTTTTAAATTTTATAATTCTAGGACAATGCTTGGTTTTGGCCCTGGGTTACTTGCTAGTATGGCTCAACACAGCTCCAATATTTGATTTCCTAATATTTGGTAAGTTTATCTGTGCTTGATGTTGGTGGAATGTACCTCCTACAGTCTTAGAAGACTGTATTCTGTGGTACATATATGTGTTGTGCCAATATGTGATTTTTCTTTTTTGAGCATTTCATTTGATATTTCACTTATCTTTCTTACTTACAAAGAAAGAAATGTATTAGTTTTTTTACAAGGAGTGTTACAAAGTACAGACTGCCATCTAGAGACAGACACATCAGTAGAGATATAATCAGAATAATTTCTATTTTTAAGGCATTATAAAATATTTATAAGTTTAAAAAACATTTCAAAATTTATAGTAAGTTGTAATCTTCTCTCCAGTTTTGCATATTCTGCATAGATAAATTGTAAGCATGACAAGATGTTTATGTTTAAGCTCTAGATTCTGTTTTATGGTCAATCAATGTGTCTGTTCCTTTCTCTACCTTATCCCCAGTCCTCCTCAAATCTTGAGAAAGACTCTTAGTTATTGTCACTGCATTACTATGAAACTGTTATGTCCTACATTTCTGATATGCAGATGTTTCTTTGATGAATCCTTCAGATTATCTGGTACTTTACTAGCTTAGATTTTATTTAGTAAGAGGCTGTAATTTACTCTTTAAAAGAAAATTCTTGAAAAGTGGATTCATACATGGAATAGTTACTTAGGAAGCCTCCACTATCTGGAAGGCTCTTTGCTGGTTTGTAGTCAGTGTATTTTAACCATGTCTAAGCTTCAGTAATTTTGAGTGAGCCAGAATGATGTTGTCATCAAAGTATAGATTTAATAGGGCCTTTTGTTGGATTTGAATAATTTTTTTGCCTGTGTAGTTATATGTGGCTGAAATCTTCTATCTACTATGCTGCAGTACCTAATTAGAAAGATGCAAAGATAAGAGTTCCTGTTCTGGGCTGGCGCCGTGGCTCAACAGGCTAATCCTCCACCTTGCGGCGTCGGCACACCAGGTTCTAGTCCCAGTTGGGGCCCTGGATTCTGTCCCGGTTGTCCCTCTTCCAGGCCAGCTCTCTGCTGTGGCCCGGGAGTGCAGTGGAGGATGGCCCAAATGCTTGTGCCCTGCACCCCATGGGAGACCAGGAAAAGCACCTGGCACCTGGCTCCTGCCATTGGATCAGCGCGGTGCGCCGGCCGCAGCACGCTGGCCGCAGTGGCCATTGGAGGGTGAACCAACAGCAAAGGAAGACCTTTCTCTCTGTCTCTCTCTCTCACTGTCCACACTGCCTGTCAAAAAAAAAAAAAAAAAAAGAGTTCCTGTTCTGGCTGACATCATACAGTATAGCAGGTGGAAACTTGGAAATGATTATAGAGGATATTGCAAGTTCTCTAATCTATGTGGCACATACATATGAGTATAAAGGCAGCCGATTCCTTTTAGATTTTCCTGACTGTTTGTTCCTTGACTTACTACCTGATATGGACTAGGCGTTCTGGAGAGAGGTGGTTAGTGTTCTTGGCCCTTATTGCTTTATTCTGGTTGTGGAAGTCTGGATGGGAAACTGTTACAATGACTTTCTCTGGTTCTGGGGTAAAAGAAATGGCTGATCTCATTCTCTTAAAAGTCTTGACCTGGAAACATCTGTAGGTAGGAATTTGGCTTTCATTCGAGGTCAGGTTACTAATTAGAACTTTAAGCTTGATTCCAAAATTGGCAGGATAGTGTATAAAAAATGAATTGCAAATGTATCTGAGCCTAATGTTAATTGAGCGGCTTTTCTGTTCTATAGGTGCAATGAAAAGTACTTTATATTCTCTTATCATTCAGCAAATATTTGTTTTATTTAGTTGAAAGGCATAATGGCAGAAAGAGGGAGAGACAGATTTACTCCTCAAATGGCCACAATGGCCAAGGTTAGGCCTGCCAGACTGAAGCCAGGAACCTCGTGGGTCTCCCACGTGGGTGACAGGAGATCAAGTATTTGGGCCATCTTCTAATGCCTTCCCAGGCAGATTAGTGGGTAGCTGCATGGGAAGCAGAACAGCAGGGATATGAGCTGGCACTCAGATAATGTGAATATACGCTTTATGAGTTGGGAGTGTAATCTGTTCTGCCACAACACTGACCTCTCCTTTATAGTTTGTATTCATTGTTCAGCAGACATTCTCTGAATGCCTTCTATATGTTCTGAGTACCCTTCTATGTGCTAGGAGTTAACATATAGCACTGAACAAAACATCTCTGCTCTGTAGTGGTATTAGCTGCACTTTAAAGGTGATAAATTTGAGAGGAAGTGACTTTTCTAGTGCCCCATGTCTAGTAAATGGTAGAGTGGAGAATTAAATCTTGTATTTCTTTCTGAAGATTTAACACCACTCTAAAATGACTTTTTGAAAGCTTCTGCTGTATGTTACAATTGTTATAACTACAATGCAGGCTGGCGCTGTGGTTAATCCTCCTCCTGCAGCGCCGGCACCCTGGGATCTAGTCCCAGTTGGAGCACCTGATTCTGTCCCAGTTGCTCCTCTTGCAGTCCAGCTCTCTGCTGTGGCCCAGGAAGGCAGTGGAGGATGGCCCAAGTGCTTGGGCCCCTGCACCTGCATGGGAGACTAGGAGGAAGCACCTGCCTCCTGGCTTCAGATTGTTGCAGCACGCCGGCTGCAGCAGCACTGGCCATAGTGGCCATTTCGGGGGTGAACCAACCGCAAAGGAAGACTTTTCTCTTTCTCTCTCTCTAACTCTGCCTGTCCAAAAAAAAAAAAAAAAAACAATACAGTCTTTTTTATTTTTGTCCATATTGATGATTATGCAAAGATTTGTTTTTCAACCCTGTTTTCATCTTGATTTTTCTGTTACATCCTTTGTGCTCTATTGTAGCAAGGAAGAAAAATGCAAAAGTTTTTATTTCTGGCAAACATGTTTAATGAATTGTTACTCTTGCCTTCTAATATATGCATTTTCCTAGTGAGTACACAAATGCCTCATAAGCAAGTTTCTAACCTTTTAAAAATTGCAAGTAGTCAATTTTTATTTACTTGAGAGGGCAAGAGAGACATGCTATCCATTGGTTACCTACCTCTCCAAATGCCTGCAATGGCCAGCGTTGGACCATGGCTGGAGCCTCAATCCAGGAAATTCAGTCCAGGTCTTCCATGTGAGAAACAGGAATCTAGTTACTTGCACTAACACTGCTGTCGCCTGGGATCTGCATTGGTTGGTATTTGCAATCAGGATCCAAAACCAAAAATCAAATCCAGGCACTCAGAATGTAGGGCATGGTATCTTTACCTGCTGAGCTTAAATACACACTCCTAACACTTTACTTTTTAACTTGAAATATATTCATTCATTACTTTGGTTAAATATGTTTATATAGTTTAATTCCCCCCTCCCAAAAAAAGTAAGGAGTATCTAATACTAAAGGATAAGTTTCACTTCATCCCTGAGATTGAACCACATATTTCTCATGCTCATAGCCAACCATTTTTGCCAGTTCATTGTATCTTGTTGCATGTAAAATCAAATATATATCAATGTCACTTATCTTTTGATATATGAATATATTCAGTTCTTTCCTTATAAGTCATAGACAACTTTATCATATTTTGACAACTCCGTATATTGTATTGCCTTTGTCAGGCAATAAAAAGTAGTAGTTTAGTATAGCCATTCTGCTTTTTATGGAAACCGTGGATCTGCTACCGGGAACAACTTTTACAAATTGCTCAACCTTTAGATGCTTCAGTTTACTCACTCGTGAAAATTTGAGAACTAATAGTACTTTCTTTAGGATTGTTGTGAAGGTTATGTGTGCTAAACATCATGTGCCTATTACATAGTGCCTGGCAGATAGTAAACACCCAAATGTTAGCTAACACTATTGTTATTATTGACCTTTTTATTTCATCAGATCCTTATCTATAGACATGATAATGGGTTTTCATTCATTCTTGATATTACAAAGAATGTTTTATGGAATAATGTTGTGCATCCCTTAGTTTATACACATGTTAGTTTATGGATTCTTTACTACAAGCACAATCTCAGGTTCAAAGAATATTTAAGTTTATAATTTGGTAGACATTTGCCAAGTTGCATACCCTACAGATTATACCAAGTTACACTTTTTCCAGCAATTTAGTAGAGTTTAAGTTATCAAATCTTAACAGTAGTAGCTTTCTGATCTTATTTCTGATACTTAATTCATTGTTAGAAATGAGAGTTTCAGAATTATCCCATTATCTACATTAGAAGTAATAACCTTCCAGGAGGGCCTGAACAAGCAGCCTTTTACGTTTTAATATAAATTAAGCACATTAGGTTACTTCTGTCAGGGTTCTTATAGAGAACTTGATAATGTTTAAGACAGTGGAAGATGATCTCTATTTTTTCCCATTATTTATTTTCAGATATTTATATTTCTGTGAATCTGGATCACTTCATGCTTTAATTTGCCATTATTATTACAATCTTAGAATGAACTTCTATTAGAAATATGTTTCTGTAAGATCTAAAATGCAAAAATTATCATTCACTCTGTTTCAAGTACTAGTCTTCAGTTACAATACATTTTGCTTGTTTTGTTTCGATTTACTTACTGTCTTTGCCAAACAATATTTACTAAGAAGAGAGAATAGCTCAAGATGTTATGCATTTTACCAGCAGCTGGGCAGTTCATTAAGTGATGGTCCATATTACACTTTTCCCCTAAAGGTGAACTTGCTGAATGCTATACAGATAATCTTTCCAATTTAGATAATAGAGGAATGGAACAAAGAATAAAATGTTTGATAAAATTTTAGAAATAACCTTTAACATAGTAATTAGGTAAATGTGTGAACGCAAGTAAAAGAAATTACAATGAGTTTTGCTAGAACACGGTACAAGAATATAGTGTTACAGAAATCAGTATAATGATCCAGTGCTTTAAATTGAATAGATAGGTTATTACTAATGAAAGCCTGGTTATTGTAACAGTTAGGAGGTAATCTGTGCTATGTAACTTTTTTTACCCCTCCCCCTCACCTTTTACTTAAGGAATACAAACTTCATGCATTTCGTAAATACAACTTTAGGAACAGGTGATCCTTCCCACCATACCTGCCCTTCCTCTCACACTTCCACCTCTTTTTCTCCTCCCTCTCCTACTCCCATTCTTATTTTTTGCTAAGATCTATTTTCAGTTAACTTTATATACATACGAATAACTGCTTATTAAAAAGTTCAACAAATAGTATGGAAAAAATCTTTCTCAGCAGTTGAGACAAGGGCTGTTCAAAGTCATTGTATCTCAAAGTGTCAGTTTCCCTTCTATAGATAATCTTTTAGGTGCTCTATTAGTTTTCACGGATCAGGAAGAACATATGATATTTGTTCTTTTGGGACTCGCTTATTTCACTAAGTATGATGTTTACCAGTTTCATCCATTTTATTACAAAGGACATGATTTCTTTTTTTGTTTTAAACCTCTGTATATTAATTGGGGTGTACATATCCCATAATTTCTTTATCTAGTCTTTGATTGATGGACATTTGAGTTGATTCCATATATTAGCTATTGTGAATTGAGCTGGAGTAAATATGAGGGTACAGATTATATTCATTCGTTTCCAGAAATTTTTTGATTTCTCTATGACCACCATTTATTCAGGAGGATGTTGTTCAGTCTGCATGGATTTGCATATGTTCGACAGATTCTTGAGTTGTTGATTTCCAGCTTCATTCCATTTTGGTCAGAGAAAGAAGCATGGTATGATTTTGATTTTTTGAATTTGCTGAGACTTGCTTTATTTCCTACCATGTGTTCTGTCCTAGAGAAAGTTCCATGCACTGGTGAGAAGAATGTGTATTGTGCAACAGTAGGATGAAAAGTTCTGTAGATATCCATTAGGCCCATTTGGTCTGTAGTGTTAAGAACCCTGTTATATCCTTGCTGATACTACTTCTAAAAAAATTTTATTTAAGTTTTACAAGATTTATTATTTCATATATACAGATTTAGGAACTTATGGCACTTCCCCCACTACTATCCCTCCTGCCCATGCTCCAACCCTTCCACATTCCCACTGTTAATTTGTAAAAAAAAAATCTGTTTTCAATTTATGCGATTATTGTATAGTTAAAGCTACACTAAGTAGAAGAGTTCAATAAATATTGTGAAGGAAAAAAATAAAAACACTGCTCCTCAATAAAAAGGACAAGGGCTATAAAAAATCATCAAATCTCAAAATGTCTATTTCACTCCAGTACATTACATTTCAGGTACTCTATTAGATAATTCAGATCAGGAAAAACATACGATATTTGGCATTTTGGCACTGGCTTATTTCAGTAAGTTTAATGGTTTCCAGTTGTGCCCAGCTCATTGCAAAAGGCGGGATTTCATTTTTTGTTACAGCTGAATAGTACTCTACAGTGCATATAAACCATAATTTCTTTATCCATTCAACAGTTGATGGACCGCTGGGTTGAGTCCGTATCTTAGCTATTGTGAATTGTGCTACAGTGAACAAGGGGGTACATCTCATTCTTTCATGTACTGATTTCTCTGGGTTTGGGTAAATCACAAGGAGTCTGATGCCTGGATCATATGGTAGGTCTGTATTCAGATTTTGAGGTATCTCTATACTGTCTTCCATAGTGGCTGAACCAGTTTACATTCCCACCAACAGTGGACCAGGGTACCTTTTTCCCCGCATCCTCGCCAGCATTTGTTGTTTGTTGATTTCTTTCTATATGAGAGTCATTCTAACTGAAAGGAGGTGAAACCTCATTGTGGTTTTGATTTGCATTTCCTGAGCATTTTCTCAAGTGCTGACCATTTGAATTTCCTCTCTTGAAAAATGTCTGTTCAAGGGCCGGTGTCATGGCTCACTTGGTTAATCCTCCGCCTGCGGCACCAGCATCCCGTATGTGCGCTGGGTTCTAGTCCCTGTTGCTCCTCTTCCAATCCAGCTCTCTGCTGTGGCCCGGGAGGGCAGTGGAGGATGGCCCAAGTGCTTGGGCTCCTGCACCCGCGTGGGAGACCAGGAGGAAGCACCTGGCTCCTGGCTTCAGATCTGCACAGTGCCAGCTGTAGCGGCCATTTGGCGAGTGAACCAATGGAAGGAAGACCTTTGTCTGTCTGTCTGTCTCTCACTGTCTATAACTCTACCTGTCGTATAAATAAAAAGAAAAAGAAAAATGCCTGTTCAAGTCCTTTGCTCATTTCTTCACTGGGTTATTTGTTTTGTTGTTGTTGAATTTCTTGAACTATTTATAAATTCTGGATGTTAACCTTTTATCAGCTGCATAGTTCACCAATATTTTCTGCTATTCTGTTTGTTGCCTCTTCACTTTGCTGAGTGTTTGTTTGTTTTCCAGTGCATAAGTTTCTCAGCTTGATGTAATCCCAATTGTCAGTTTTGGCTTTAATTGCCTATGGTTCTGAGATCTTTTCCAAGAAGTCCTTGCCTATGGCAATGTCTTGAAGAGTTTCCCCATTGTTCTCTAATGATTTTTTGGTATTAGATTGTAGATTTAGGTCTTTGATCTATTTTGAGTGGATTTTTGTGTAAGGTAAAAGGTAGAGGTTTAGTTTCATACTTCAGCATGTGGAGATCCAGTTAATAATTTTAACATCTAATTTTACTTGTTTAGTGGTCATGAATATGATTTACTTATCAACTCCTAAGATATGATTTTTTTCCTATAGGAACTGACTTCAAATTAGCAAAATTGTTTATGACCCAAACAATGTTAAAATAACATTGGCTTATGCAGTTAAACTGTTCTGTTTAATATGGGTGATTTAGGAATGCCTTCCAGAACATTTATTTAATAATTTATAATTAGCAGTTATGAATGCAGTATAAATGCGGGTTTCCTGTGTGTTCAATTCTTTAAAATCTTTCCAACATAAGTGATATAAACAACCTGTCTTCAATGCTGTTTCAGTATTAAAAATATAAAATCACAATATAAAAATTTTCTATGGTGCTGCCATTGTAGCACAGCCAAAAGTTGAGCCACTGTTTGCAATGGTCATATCCCATATTAAAGTCCCAAGTACACCACTTCCGATCCAGCTTTTAGGAAGGCAGTAGAAGATGGCCCAAGTACTTGAGCCTCTCCCATCCATGTGGTATATACCAGGATGGAGTTTCTGGCTGCTGGCTTTGGCCTAGCCCAGACCCTGTGGTTGTGGGCATTGATTTAAGATTTCTGTGTCTGTCTTTCTGTGTCATTCTTTCATATATATAAATGTTTAAAATTCCCATTTTGTTAAAGAAGGTGTAAGTTCTTAAAAATGTTTTATAATGCTTAAAAATGTTTTTCCTTTTCCCTATGTCCTGATGTAGATTTTCTCATATCTCTACATTTGAATATAAGGAATAGCTGCTTTTGGTGCTTAATAAATTCAGTGTCCTGATAAAGGAAGGAGAGAGCTGTAAGTGTAAAACATGCTTGCAGTTAGTCCTAAAGAGAAGATAGGGCAAGGGATGGGCTTTTGGTGCAGCAGATTAAGCTGCTGCTTGCACTGTCAGCCTCCCATCTCAGAGTGCTGGTTTGAGTCCCAGGTACTGTGCTTCTGAGCTAGCTTCCTACAAATGCACATGAGAAAGCAGCAGATGATGATTCAGGTGCTGAGTTTGCCACCCAGATGGAGTTCTTAACTTCAGACTGACAAAGCCTCAGGTGATGTGCACATTTCAGGGATGAATAAGTGAATGGAAGATAGCTCTGTCACTCTGCCTTTAAAAATAAAAAAAGGACAAGTATCATTTTTCCTGTTAAAGATTAGTAGATACTAAATCAAGTTAAGGTTGAAGTACCAGAGTGCTGGTAGCTTTTGTTTTCACTCTGAAGACCACAGTTCCATGAATTTCACAGCCTATTCTGCCGCTTCATTTAAGTGTATAGTACATTCCAGAAATTCTCCTCTCTTGTATTCTTTAATCTTCAGGGCCCTCCTTATAATATTAATTCAGTACATAAAGTCTTTGTCTTCTGCTTCCCCAGTAGTCCTCTGAGTGTTTTTCCATAGACTTATTATCTATTCATGGAATCGTCAGAGTTTTAAATGTCTAAAGAACTTTGAAGTTCCTAAACAAGAGGTTTCTTTAGAATAAATGATAAAGAGATTTTTGAGGAGAAAAAAGAAACCTAAAAAGTTTTATATTATTTTTCAAACCATGGTCAAATTAAATTAAGTGTTTGGCATGGGATAGAAAAAGATTAACTGTAAAAATCTGTTGTTCCACAGGTACTGTGAGAATAGAGATGTTTCGAAATATGCAGAATGCAGAAATCATCAGAAAAATGACTGAAGAATTTGATGAGGTATAGCATTCTAATATTTATATAAATTGCCTGCTTATACATTTAAACGGTGAATATATTGAGTATTTTAGGTTTGGTTTTGATTTGATGTTCAGTCTAAGAGAAGATATGCTTATTCTTATTTCCATGATACTACATCCTAATTCCAGAATTAGTGATGGTTGAGGATTTTATTACATTGTGTGAAGCAGCAGTGAATAGAAACTTTTGACTGACTAATAACAATAGGAGCATTGTGATATGAGGTGGAAGTTGATGATTGACATTTGTTTTTGAATATCTTCTCCAATTCCCAAATCTATGAATGCTTTCCCATAATTTCTACTCTCTGTAATGATAGGTTAATTAAATACTTTAAAGGAAAAAGTATTTGAAGAGCAGAGAAGGCTGAGAAAAGCTTTATATTATATCTGCCTTAGAGATTATCAAATCATGTGGTCTTAAAGTTCTTACAAATCCTAATGAAGAAAATCCTTCTTAACTTTAACCAATTTCCCAGAAATATTTTATATGGAAACCCTGTCTCTGCCCACCTCCCCTCAACACAGACATGGCTTGTGTGTGTATGAGACTTAAACTTCTATTTGACACACTCTATCATTAATAATATATAATTTAATCACTTTCCCATTTTTTACGGAAATATTTTAATAGTTTTATTCTAATTGCAAATGGTAAAACATTTGTAATTTTATTTCTGTATTGTAGATATGGTGAATTGAAGTTACGTCATGCCTTAGGCCAATAATATTTCCAATTTTAGAGGTCCAATTTTTGATTTAACCCTTTATGTCCTGTACATAGAACACCTGTAAAGACTTAAATTGAGTAACAAATATACTACTTATAGCAACTTTGAAGTAAATATTATATCAGTGAAATATTTCCAGAATTGAAAACATGGTGCTTAATTGATTAAATAAGATTTCTGCTTTCTGATTAGATGTTCCAAAAGATTGGCTTTCTCCTAGATTTGCTATTTAGTAGGCAGACAATAACTGTAAATTTTTCATTAAAAATTATAAAACATATATTAAAATACATTCAAAACGAAAGCGCTACTTAGGAAAGAAGTTTATTTTGGTTTGTAGGTTTATAGGTTCTTAGTCCAAGACAGGGAGGCTGCATTGATTTGGGAATCATGGATCAGTGGTGAAAGAAGGTTCATGGTGAGCCAGGAAGCAAAGAAAGACAAGGAGCATTCTCTCCATCTACCTTCTAGGTGGTCTTTTCCTAGAATGTCATTGTGATTTAATCATGGACTGTGCTCTGGCTGCCTAGTCCAATCCAATCCTTATCTAAAGGGCTCCACCTTCAAAATCATAATGGATTAGGTCTCCACCCTAATCTGTCAACCATTAACATTAATCCATTAGCTGTTAACAGAAGTCTTTGGAGTTTAAAAATCCTATTTAAGACATAATAATTTGATGTGTCTATAGGTCATGTGTTCATGTTCACTATAGTAGCACACACTAAAAACATTTTATATGTGCTTCTTTACAGATAAATTTCCACCTTGGCTTTAAGGCTATTTTAATAATATTCCAGAGGATTTAGGGAAGAACCTTACATTGTGAACCATGCCTGTGTATGTTCACAATACCTGGTCTTCAATTCTGTAGTCCATAAAACTCAGACATTCCAATGTATTTTTTTTTTTCCTTTTTCAATTTGGTTAATGGCAAAATTGTTCTCAGTTGGGGCAAGCATTTGACACTATGCGATGTCATTAGGATGCCCTTACCCTGTACCAGAGTCCCTGTTTTTGAGTCATGTCTCTGCTTCCGTTTCCAGTTTCTTGCTAATGTTCAACCTGGGAGGAAACAGGTAATGACTCAAGTACTTGGGTCTCTGCCAGCCACATGAGAGACCCAAATGGAATTCACAGCTCCTGAGTTTAGGTTGGCGTAGCCCTGGCTACTGTGGACATTTGGGGAGTGAATCTGCAGGTGAAAGATTTATGTCTCTATCTTTCAAAAACACTTCACTAAATGAACAAAAACTTTAAAAAGAAACATGAGATTATATTCAGTTTAAATCTTTCTTTTGTCAGTATGAGTATCTATATGTGTTGCTGGTGAACTAGTAATTTTCTTATTAGGAGTTTATGCCAGTTTCTTTTGGGGTATGATAAGGCAAACATACTATATTTCTGAAATTTAAAAATTTCTGGATTCTGAAGCATTTTTGTGGAAAGATTTATTTATTTATTTGAGAAGCAGAGATACAGAGAGAGAAGAAAAGAGAGAGAGAAAGAGATCTTCCATCTTCCAGTTCACTCCACAAATGGCTACAGTGGACAGGGCTGGGCCAAGCTGATGCCAGGAGCCAGTATCTTCTGGATCTACCATGTGGTTGCAGGGTCCCAAGTACTTTGGCCATTTTCTGCTGCTTTCTCAGGCACATTAGCATAGAGCTGAATGAGAAGTTCGGCAGCTTGGATTTGAACGGCACCCATGTGGGATGCCTGCGCTGCAGGCGCGTGCTTAACCTTCTACACCATGGAACCTTCCCCAGCAGTATTTTTTACTAAGAAATAATCTTCTTACTTCAAGAGTTTGTGGTAAATGAAAGATAAAACAAGGCCAGACTAAGGTGTAAATGCAAGGCTTATGATACAGGTGATGTTGGATTACAATTTAAAACATAGTGTACATTTGAATCTTTAGGCCACTAATATTCAATGTAAATATTATTGTGTTTGGTAGTAATTTGGAAGCTTTACTGTACATTAGCATTACCTGCTAATCCTTAAAAAAATTAACGGTACCTGGTTCTGTCTTTCCTATCGCCCAGACATTCTGATTTAATTGTGAGTTGTACAACTTGCACTTAGATTTTTCTGTTGTTTGTTTTAAAGATTTATTTATTTTATTTGAAACAGAATTATAGAGAAAAAGAGAGGTAGATTCAGAGAGAGATCTTCCCCAAATGGATGCAACAGCCAGGGCTGAGCCAGGAGCCCAGAGCTCCATCCAGGTTTTTGACATAGGTGGCAGGGATCCAAATACTTAGGCCGTGTTCTCCTGCCTTCCCAGGTGCATTAGCAAGGAGCTGGATCAGAATAGAGCAGCTGGTCTTCAAATAGCTGTTTATATGGAATGCTGCTGTCACAGGCAGCAGGTTAACCTACTGCACCACAATGCTGGTGAGCTTAGGGTTTCTTAAAAGCTCACCAGGTATTCTGTTGTACACCAGCGTTTGGGAAATAATGGTTTAAGGGAAATAAAGAGAAGAAAGCCAAGGGTTAAGTTACTGAAATGCCCAACATGTGAGGAAAGAAAGAAATGAATATACTATGAAAAATGCACAACACCAAGAATCATTAGTGTTGTAATAATAGTTGAAGTAACTATCAGGAAATGAGAAATTTGTATAAATGAAGTGCATGATGTCCCTTCAAAAAATTCTTGTGAACCTTCTAATCTTTTGCTGTTTTGTACGCACCTAAGAAACTGAGTTTAAATAATGGATTATTACTAAATATCCCATGTTTTATTAAGATTTTTTCTTCAATAAACTATAAATCATTTTGTCCCTTGATGTGAGGAGGAACCAATATTTTGGGATAATATTCTAAAAGATCTGATGACAAGAACAATGTCTGGTTCTCAATGAATAATCATTACATTTTTATTGAAAATTAATGTTCATAGTAGTGTAGTGTAAAAGTAAGACCACTTAGATTATAAGTGTGTAGAATTTTGATAAAGTGCTCTAAAAGTATATAATTCCCTGAGAAGTAGACATTAGCTCCTATCTTTTTGTTGTTGTTATTGTTGTTTTGTGTCTTATGATTTGACAGATTGAGTTAGACAGAGAGAGAGACAAAGATCTTCCTTCCATTGGTTCACCCCAAAAATGGCAGCTACAGCCGGAACTATACCGATCTGAAGCCAGGAGCCAGGTGCTTCTTCCTGGTCTCCCATGCAGGCATAGGTTCCCAAGCACTTAGGCCATCCTCCACTGCCTTTCCGGGTTACAGCAGAGAGCTAGACTGGAAGAGGAGCAACCTGGACTAGAACCTCATGCCCATATGGGATGCCGGCGCTGCAGGCAGAGGATTAACCAAGTGAATCATGGTGCTGGCCCCGTAGCTCCTATCTTTAAAAATAGACACAGGACATATTATGTTTGTTAACAGTAATACTTTTTGGAGACTTGCAACCCTGCACAAAGCCAGCAATGTTTTATAACTATAATTTTAACCTAATTTAGAAGTTCTAATTAATAAGTCCCATAGCACTGTATGTTTCTTCATAGTCTGTAGCTGAATCAGATCATATTTGTTGTTAGAGGCAACCACTATAAAATAAAGCAAAATATAGTATTATTCCTTCCCCATATTATTAGAAGCACATGTCTATATATAACTTCTAATGTGTTTCCCTGAGATCAATTGGTTTAATTCTCAAATATTTAAGTTTGAGCTGTATGTAGGGAACTTTTGTAATATAGGAAATTTAAGATGAATCTATTTAATGGCTTTAATTCTTTCTGTGAGATTTTGTGATGTTTTAGTACAATGATTACAATTTGCTCCTTCTTGTTTCTAAATATCTGTGCTTCTCTGAATTTACTTATTTTATCTGTTTATCCAGTTAAGGATTTATAATTCACAGAATTAAAATTTTTAAAGGGTTATTTTTTATTTATTGAAAGGCACAGTTACCTCTGTGGGTTGGAGAAAGATAAGCCTTCCACCTGCTGGTTCACTCCCCAAATGGCTGCAATGGTTAGGGTTGGGCCAGACAATGCCAGGAGTTCTTCCAGTATTCCACGTAGGTGCTTGCTCCCAAAAATTTTTGCCATCTTGCATTGCTTTCCCAGGTGTATTAGCAGGGAGCTGGATCAGAAGTGGAGCAGCCGGGATTCAAACTGGTGCCTACATGGGATGGCAGTGTCGAAAGTGGTAGCTTTACCCACTATACAATGCAGCACCCCAAATTTTAATAAGTATAAAATTAAACAGGATAAAAATTGAGAATCTATATAGGAAGTACTACAGATCTGTTAAAGTTCAGATTATTTCAAGTTCCGAATTATGGCCTGTGAAGTTTTTCAGTTGTACATACTAGGATAAAATGTTTTCCTGCCTAACATCTTAAAGGTGGGAGCCTATGATAAGGCTAATTCCATACATTAGTTTATTTGGTCCTCTTTTTCTCCATGCTTCTATTGAAAGGATTTTTTAGAGCTCTTATCTTGCGAGAAGGGTGCTGAAGATATAACTCCCTGGTGATTATTTTAGACCTTTTTAGTTTTGAACTAAATCTGTTTTCTAAATTGTCTTATAAATAAAATAGGTGAAGATTTTTTTCATTCCACCTTGATAATCAAAAGACCATGTAGGAGAATTTTCAAGATGGCCGAATAGGAAGGGCTCATGCTGCTCTAATCTGGGAGAAGATAGTTTTAAAAAAAGTGGAGAGAGTGCAGTCTGAAGGAAGAGTTAGGGCGAAACAGTAGAGGAAATCTTTGTAAATTAGAAGGACACAGTGGACCTTTGTGGAGGGTATGGACACCCATAACTCAGGACTCCAGCAACCAAGAGCCTACATACCCATGTTGGAGAGTGAAGTACGACCAGACTGCAACAGCCCAAGCCACTGGTGTTAAAGCTGCAGGAAGAAACTAGAGGGAACCAAGCTTGGAACCCTGGTGGGGATAATGTACCTGCCACACTAGAGGAGGAAAAAAAGGGAAGGGGGCACACCTTTCTCTCTCCCTGATTGTCTTCAAATGACGTCCTGTAACATGCTGATAGAGCAAGGGCCATTTTGGACATAGCTAACAGCCTCTATACCTCCTGTCCATACCTAGCAACCAGCTGAGAGGAGACTCATGAATGGTGGGAAGAACTAAAGGGGGGCTGGGTGCTTGTGATTGTTAGAGTTTTGTGTGCCAGGACTGTAAAAAAATATTGAAGCTATGTGGGAGGACTCTTGGTGTGGCTGGGACTTTGGGCAGTAACTGTTGGAGACTCTGCATGCTCAGGGCTTCCTGATTACCTGGTGAGGGACATTGTGTGGAATCTGGGCTTACATTGAGGACTGCACAGATCCTTCATGTGGTTCTTGAGATAAAGTGGACGAATATTATTCCAACTGGGGCTAGCACTTAGACACTGGTCTCCTTCAAGGAGAGGAGCTCAGCTAAGAAGACTAAACTTCTCTCTGATTGGGGGGTGGGGGGGAGGAGGATTTATCATGCCAAACCTGGGTATGTCACTCCACTTACCTGCAGAGGAATAGTACAAAGATCAAAGCTGCCACAGCACAGTTAAATACCTGAGTATCTCCACAAATGCTGAATAACGAACACACCAATTGAAGAAACAAGAATAAGGAAGCAACATGTTCTCCCAACAAAAACACAACACTTGAATACTAGATTGTGAAGATGATTTAATTGAAGAAATGCCAGAAATGGAATTCAAAAAATGGATTGTGAGATTATATGGATGGAATCAAAAGCAAATGCATGAAATACTGAAGTCTGTACATGACATGAAAAAAATTTTCTCACATGAAATTGAGATCTTAAAGAGAAATCAAAATGAAATGAAGAATTCAGTCGAACAAATAAAAAATTCAGTAGAAAGTCTTAACGACAGAATTGGTGAAACGGAAGAAAGAACATTGGACTTAGAAGACAGGAAATTATGTAGTCAGACCAAAAACAAGAAGAGGAAATTAGGAAACTAAAAAACACTTCTGGGAATCTACAGGATAATATCAAATGACAGAACATATGGATATTAGAAGTTCTTGAAGGCATGGAAACAGAGAAAGGGTTATAAGGCCTTTTTAGTGGAATAGTAACAAGAAAACTCCCCCAATTTGTAGAAAGAGACATCCAAATACAGGAAACACATAGAACTCCTAATAGACATGACCAGAAAAGGTCTTCCCCATGACACATTGTAATTAAACTCACCACATTAAAACATAAAAGAACTAAAATGGTCAAGAGAGAAATTCGAGATTACTTTCACAGGATTTCCACTTAGACTCACAGCAGACTTCTCATCAGAGAGAGAATGATGAGATATAGTATAAATCTTAAGAGAAAAAAAAGTCAACCCAGGATACTATTAACTGCAATTCTCTCATTTATGAATGAAGGTGAAATAAAGATCTTCCATGACACACAGAAAAGGAAAGAATTTCTCACCACCCATCCAGCCCTATAAAAGATGCTTAAGGTTATGTTGCCCACAGAAACACAGATACATGGTCCTCACTATGAAAGAAGATAAAGGAAGAAAATCTCCCAATAAAAGTTCAAAAGAAGGCTGGCGCCATGGCTCAACAGGCTAATCCTCTGCCTTGCGGTGCTGGCACACCGGGTTCTAGTCCCAGTTGGGGCGCCGGATTCTGTCCCGGTTGCCCCTCTTCCAGGCCAGCTCTCTGCTGTGGCCCGGGAGTGCAGTGGAGGATGGCCCAAGTGCTTGGGCCCTGCACCCCATGGGAGACCAGGAAAAAGCACCTAGCACCTGGCTCCTGCCATCGGATGAGCGCGGTGCGCCGGCCGCAGCACGCCGGCCACGGCAGCCATTGGAGGGTGAACCAACAGCAAAGGAAGACCTTTCTCTTGGTCTCTCTCTCTCACTGTCCAATCTGCCTGTCAAAAAAAATAAAAAAAAAAAAGTTCAAAGGAAAGTTAAAGTATTTTTCAAAAAATGGTAGGGCAAAATCAACTTATCAGTAGTCACTGTGAATGTAAATAGCCTCAACTCTCCAGTTAAAAGATACAGACTGGATGAATGGATTAGAAACAAAATCCATCTGTTTGCTGCCTATAAGAAATACATCTCACTATCAAAGGTGCGTGCAGACTGAGAATGATATTCAGTGCCATGGAGTAAGCTCCTGGCTCCTGGCTTTTGATCAGTGCAGCTCCGACCATGGCAGCCAATTGGGGAGTGAACCAGTGGATAGAAGACCTCTCCTCCCTTCCGCCCTTTCCCCTCCCTCCCCTTGCCCTCTCCATCTCTCTGCGTCTCTCTTCTCTCTGTAGAACTCTTAACTTTCAAATAAATAAATCTTTAAAATAAAAGAAAAGGAAATGTTAATAGATATAAAGGGAGACATTGACTCCAATACAGTAGTAATGGGAGATTTCAGAATCCCACTTTCAGCAATCGACAGATCAATGAGAAAGAAAATTAGGAAGGAAACAGGAGTTAATTGGCAATGTAGAGCAAATGACCCTAACAGATATCTACAGAACTTTTCACCTTACAGTTGTAAAATACACATTCTTCTCACCAGTCCATGGAAATTTCTCTAGGATTGACCACATATTAGGCCATAAAGCAAGTTTCAGCAAATTAAAAAAAAATATCAAAATCATAGCATTCATCTTCTTAGATCACAATGCCGTGAAGCTGGGAATCAGCAACTCAGGAAACTCTCGAAAACAGAGACTGAAGACTGAACAGCATCCTCCTGAATGTACAGTGGGTCACAGAAGAAATAAAAAAATTTCTGGAAACAAATGAAAATAAAAATACAGCAAAAGCAGTGTTAAGAGAAAAGTTTATAGCAATTGGTGCCTACATCAAGAAATTGGAAAGGCACCAAATAAATGAGCTATTGATGTATCTCAAGGATCTAGAAAAACAACAGCAAACCAAACACAAAGCTAGTAGGAAAAAGGAAGTAATTAAAATTAGAGAAGAAATCAACAAAATGTAATCCAAAAAATCAGCTAAAGGAAGGGCTATGTTTTGAAAAAATAAATAAAATTGACACACCTTTGTCTCAACAAACCAAAAAAGGGAGAGAGATGACTGAAATTAATAGAATTAGAGATGAAAAAGGACATGTAACAACAGACACCACAGAAATAAAAAGAATCACCAGAGATTACTACAAAGAGCTGTATGGCATCAACACGGGAAACCCAGAATAAATGAACAGGTTCCTGAAAATATGCAACCTACCTAAATTGAGCCATGAAGACATAGACAACCTAAACAGACCAATAACCAACATGCAAATTGAATCAGTAATCAAGGCCCTCCTAACAAGGAAAAACCTAGGACTGGGTGGCTTCGTTGCTGTATTCTATTAGTCATTTAAAGACTCTGTTTCTTCTCAGGCTATTCAAAACAATTGAAATAGAGGGAAACCCAAATTCTTTCCATGAAGGTACCATCACCTTATTTCCTAAACCTGAACAAGATAAAACAGAAAGTAAATTTCAGACCAATTACCTTGATGAACATAGAAACAAAAATCCTCAAGGAAATTCTAGCCAATTGAATCCAACAACACATCAGAAAGATCATTCACTTAGACTAAGTCTGATACATCCCTAGTATGCAGGGAAAGTTCAATGTTTGCAGATCAATCAATGTGATGCATCACATTAACAAATAAGAATAAAAATCATGTTTATCAATAGATGCAGAAAAAGCATTTGGTAAAATGCAAAACTCTTTCATGATGAAAACTCTAAACAAATTGAGTATAGAAGGAATATTTCTCACAAAGTCTAGATAACTTATGACAAAGCCATGGCGAGCAAGTAAAGATTTCATCAGTTTGCACCCACACAGAAACACAAAGCGTAAAAATACAGTTTCAGTATTAGTTATAGCATTACTTCACATTGGACAACACATTAAGAACAGATCCCACATGAGACGTAAGTACACAGTGAATCCTGTTGTTTTCTTTCACCTTTTGACACTCTTGTTTATGGCATCAGTAATCTCCCTAGGCTTTAGTCATGAGTTGCCAAGGCTATGGAAGCCTTTAGGTTTCGCCAACTTCAGTCTTATTCCGACAGGGTCATAGTCAAAGTGGAAGTTCTCACCTCCCTTCAGAGAAAGGTACCTCCTTCTTTGATGGCCCCGTGCTTTCTGCTGGGATCTCACTCACAGAGATCTTTCAATCTTTCATTTAGGTCTTCTTTTTTTTTTTTTTTTTTTTCCCAGAGTGTCTTGGCTTTCCATGCCTAAAATACTCTGCTGGGCTCTTGAGCCAGATCTGAATGCCTTAAGGGCTGATTCTGAGGCCAGAGTGCTATTTAGGACATCTGCCATTCTATGAGTCTGCTGTGTATCTCGCTTCCCATGTTGGATCATTCTCTCCCTTTATGATTCTATCAGTTAGTAGTAGCAGACACTAGTCTTGTTTGTGTGATCCCTTTGACTCTTAGACCTATCAGTGTGATCAATTGTGAACTGAAATTGATCACTTGGACTAGTGAGATGGCCTTGGTACATGCCACCTTGATGGGATTGATTGGAATCCCCTGGCATGATTCTAGCTCCATCATTTGGGGCAGATCCGATTGAGCATGTCCCAAATTGTACGTCTTCTCCCTCTCATTCCCACTCTTATATTTCACAGGGATCACTTTTCAGTTAAAATTTAAACACCTAAGAATAATTGTGTGTTAATTACCGAGTTCAACCACTAGTACTAGAACAAAAAAATACTAAAGTGGATAAAGTATTACATTGTACAACAACAGTCAGCACAAGGTCAAGTCACTGTTTCTCATAGTGTCCATTTCACTTCAACAGGTTTCCCCTTAGGTGCTCAGTTAGTTGTCACCGATCATGGAGAACATATGATATTTGTCCCTTTGGAACTGGCTTAGTTCACTCAGAATGATGTTTTCCAGATTCCTCCATCTTGTTGCAAATGACGGGATTTCATTGTTTTTGACTGCTGTATAGAATTCTATAGAGTACCTGTCCCATAATTTCTTTATCCAGTCTACTGTTGATGGGCATTTGGGTTGGTTCCAGGTCTTAGCTATTGTGAATTGAGCTGCAATAAACATTAATGTGCAAACGGCTTTTTGTTTGCCAATTTAATTTCCTTTGGGTAAATTCCAAGGAGTGGGATGGCTGGGTTGAATGGTAGGGTTATATTCAGGTTTCTGAGGAATCTCCAGACTGGCTTCCATAGTGGCTTAACCAGTTTGCATTCCCACCAACATGGGTTAGTGTCTCTTTCTCCCCACATCCTCTCCAGCATCTTTGTTGGTGGATTTCTGAATGTGAGCCATTCTAACCGGGGTGAGGTGAAACCTCATTGTGGTTTTGATTTGCATTTCCCTGATTGCTAGTGATCTTGAACATTTTTTCATGTGTCTGTTGGCCATTTGGATTTCCTCTTTTGAAAAATGTCTATTGAGGTCCTTGGCCCATCTCTTAAGTGGGTTGTTTGTTTTGATGTTGTGGAGTTTCTTAATTTCCTTGTAGATTCTGGTTATCAACCCTTTATCTGTTACATAATTCGCAAATTTTTTTTCCCATTCTGTCGGTTTCCTATTCACTTTCCTGACTGTTTCTTTTGCAGTCCAGAAACTTCTCAATTTGATGCAATCCCAGTAGTTAATTTTGGCTTTGACTGCCTGTGCTTCTGGGGTATTTTCCAAGAAGTCTTTGCCAGTACCTATATCTTGCAGGGTTTCACCAATCCTCCCTAATAATTTGATGGTGTCGGGTCATAGATTTAAGTCTTTAATCCATGTTGAGTGGATTTTTTTTGTGTGTAAGGTGAAAGGTAGGGATCTTGCTTCATGATTCTGCATGTGGAAATCCAATTTTCCCATTACCATTTGTTGAATAGACTTGTCCTTACTCCAGGGATTGGTTTTGGATCCTTGATCAAATATAAGATGGCTGTAGATGTTTGGATTGATTTCTGATGTTTTTATTCTGTTCCATTGGTCTATCCATCTGTTTCTGTATCAGTACCATGCTATTTTGATAACTATTGCCCTGTAGTATGTCCTGAAATCTGGTATGGTGATGCCTCCAGCTTTGTTTCTACTGGTATCTCACTAAAAAGGCCTTCTAGTTCTTTCTCCCTCTCCATGCCTTCAGGAACTCCTAGAACCCGAATGTTGGGTTTTTTAATAGTATCCTGTAGGTTCCTGACAATATTTTTTAGATTTCTAATTTCCTCCTTTTGTTTGGTTTGACTGTTTCCTTTCCTGTTCTCTGTCTTCTAAGTCCAATATTCTCTCTTCTCGTTCACCCATTCTGTTTTTAAGGCTCTATAATGTGTTTGTCATTTGATCTATTGAATTCTTCATTTCATTAAGATTTCTCGTCACTATCACAGTTTCATGTTCTACTAGTTGTTTCCTTTCCTTTTGATTCCTCCTTAATATTTCATTTTCGTGAGAGAGATTTTTCTATTTTTTCCATTAAGGATTTCTGTTTTTCAATAATTTTGTTTTTGATAACTTCTTAATGTTCTTATCAATTTTTGAGATCCGCTTCTTGCATTTCTTCTATCTCATCTTCATAATCTTGAATTGGGGTGTCTTTTTCATTTGGGGTCATCATAGTGTCTTCCTTGCTCTAGTTACCTCGGTTTCTGCGTTTCTTTGGCATTTTAGAGATATTCTTTGGATCCTTTGCTGTGGTGCTTTTTCTCATAATACTATGACTCTAGATTAAGTGTTCTGTCTGCTTTTGATGGATCTTCAGAGGCTGTGATGGGTGTGGCCAGAGAGCCGTCTTTGGTTCTTCAGGGTTAAGGGTGTGCCAAAGGTGACTCACCCAGATTATTCTCTCTCTTGCACGCTCTCGCTCTTTTTTTTTTTTTTTTTTTGACTCATTTGGGAAGTAATTCTGCACAGCTGAGTAGAATTGAGCGTAGTCGATGTATGAAATCTGGCCTCTGTGGGTATTTGCCTGATCTATTCCTGGGACCACACAAAGAGTTTATGCAGCCCTCAGTGTGGTCTCAAATTTCTCTGAAGTCTCTCACCGGGTTGCCAAGGTTACGGAGTTTGTGTACTCGGTGAGTTCTCTCTCCCTGCATCAGGTTTTTACAGTCTCAGTTCGTTAGCTCCACGCACTTTCACTAGATCTAACCTCCTGTTATTTCTCCCCACCAGAGTCAGGTTTTTCAGCTTGGCTATGTAAAATGGCGCTTGTTCTTTGTCTTGCTCGCCTTTGTAAGGTGAGTGGAGAGAGAGGCTATATCCGTGCCGGTTCCCCTTATTTATTCATTTTTTTCTCTCCTCCATTCATCCTGGTGAACTTTCCCCAGTGTGGCCTCAGGCCTCGTTCTGCCTTTCCCCACCAATGTCTCGGGTTACTGAGGTTTTTGTCTCACCTTCCCTTCCAGCGCTGGCGCGCAGACTCTGCGGCTGGGCTTCCACACAGTGGGCGACCTTGCTATCCCCGTAGGTCCTCTGTGTCACATCCACTAGATTTGGAAGAGTTTCCTCTGCAGTTTTTTCCTGAGGCTACAATAGCTGCACTTTTATTAAACATTCTTTTCCCAGACCATTGGTACGTGCCCCCACTATTCCGCCATCTTGGCTCCGCCCCCGATGGTAAGTTTTAAGGTGAACATATAGATAGGAGTAAATGTTAAAATGATCATATAAAGAGGGTCAATTGATTGGTAGTAATAATAGAATTAAAAAAGAGAATCTTCGAATATGGAAAGCAGTCCACACTGCTTTAAGTAACACACTGCTTTAAGTAACACTCTGGACTCAGAATCAGCCTTTAAAGCTTCTTTATCTGGCTGAAAAGCCTGTGAGAGCGTTTCAAACATGGAAAGCCAAGATTCTGTGGCAAAAAATGTTCTACAGGAAGGATCTCTGTGAATGAGACCCCAGAATAAAGTGGCCATCAAAGAACGATATGCTTTCTTTGAACGGAGGAGAGAACTTCCACTTTGCATATGGCTCTGTCTAAATACTGGCAAAATTTGTGGATTCAAAAGGCTTCCATAGAGTAGGCGGCTCATGTCAAGAGCCTTGGGTAGGCCGGCGCCATGGCTCACTAGGCTAATCCTCTGCCTGCGGCGCAAGCAACCCGAGTTCTAGTCCCAGAGGGGGCGCCAGATTCTGTCCCAGTTGCTCCTCTTACAGTCTAGCCCTCTGCTGTGGCCCAGGAAGGCGGTGGAGGATGGTCCAGGTGCTTGGGCCCTCCACCCGCATAGGAGACCAGGAGGTAGCACCTGGCTCCTGGCTTTGGATCAGTGCAGCACACCGGCCGTAGCGGCCGTTTGAGGGATGAACCAACAGTAGGAAGACCTTTCTTTCTGTCTCTGTCTCACTGTCTAACTCTACCTGTCAAAAATAAAAAGTAAAGAGCCTTCTGTAGTCACTCACGTCATACATAAGAGTGTTAATTGTTAAATTTCAACAAGAATAACTGTGCACTAAATCCCCATGTAAGACCTCTGTCCTCAATGAATTATATTGAGTTAACTGTAAAACTAGTTCTCAGACTTTTGTGTGGTTTGTGTCTGTGTTCACATGCGCATATTGTTGAACTCTTAGTACAGAGTTGGTCATTTGTGTGTAAAGTTAATTGAAGATGAATATTAATGAAAATGTGAGCGGCAAGGGAAGAGGGAGCAGGAAAAGGGGTGTCAGTGTGCATGGGAAGGCAGGTGTATTGGGAAGAATAATTATTCATAAAGTTGTACTTATGAAACTTGTATTCCTTAAAAATTATTTAATTGATGAAAAACCATATATTTCTTGTTTATTGTACTAAAGTATGGCTTGCAGCATATGTTTATCTGTAGAATTAAATGTATATATCACTTTACTAACAGATTATTCACATAAAAGTAGTCTTTAAATGGCAGATATGGAAGGTGAATAATACTTTAAATTATGTTGGCTTAAACCGTTGATAGGTCAATAATATCTCAAGTCTTATCATTTCTTTAGACTATGTTCTAATTTTGGTATTGGGTCTAAATCCATATTTTTACCAGTCATCTTAATGTGATTTTTTCTTATTGATGTCTGTTACCAGAATTCATCAGATAATCATCCTTTTTTCTATGTTTATTGTAAGCAGTGTGACAGAGATAAACAGAGGTCTTTATCTGCTGTTTGTTTCCTCAAATATTGCAGTATCCAGGGCTTGGCCAATCTGAATCCAGGAGAATAGAATTCCATCCTGATTTCTCACAAGGCAGGTAGTAGACTAAACACTTGGAATGTCATCCACTAGCACTAGTGTGTTAACTGAAAGCTATATAGAAAGCAGAGTAGCCAGGACTTCAACCATCACTTCCATTTGAGTGAGATACAGGCATCCCAACCAGTGGCTTCACCTGCTGTGTTAAAATACCTGCCCCTTTGCCTTTAATTTTTAAAATTTATTTTATTTCTTTAAAAGACAGGACTCCGGCCAGCACCGCTGCTCATTGTTCTAATCCTCCGCCTGTGGCGCTGGTACCCCGGATTCTAGTCCCCGTTGGGGCGCCGGATTCTGTCCAGGTTGCTCCTCTTCCAGTCCAGCTGTCTGCTGTCGCCCAGGAAGGCAGTGGAGGATGGCCCAAGTCCTTGGGCCCTGCACCTGCATGGGAGACTAGGAGGAAGCACCTGGCTCCTGGCTTCGGATCAGCACGACGCACCAGCCGTAGTGGCCATTTGGGGGTGAACCAACAGAAAAGGAAGACCTTTCTCTGTCTCTCTGACTGCCTGTCCAAAAGAAAAAAAAAAAGGATTTCTGAGAGAGAGCGAGCTAGAGAAAGAGGTCTTCTTCCCAGTCTTCTACACGGGTGTGAGGGCCCAAGGACTTGGATCATCCTCTGGTTCTTTCCCAGGCACATCAGCAGAGGGATGCATTTGAAGTGGAGTAGCCAGCACTCAAACTAGCACCCATATGCCAGCACTGCATGCTGGGGCTTTAACCCATTGCGCAACACACTGACCCCTGTGTTTTATAGTAATATAATAAGACATATCAGTGCTGCTATATTTCTTACTATTCATTTTTTATTACATACTAAGCTATTTTATTATTATCTTTTTGAAGTGTAACAGAGAGATCCCATCTTCCTTACGCTCATTCACTTCCTTAATGGCCACAATAGCCAAGGCTGGATCAGAGCAAATCATGAGTCCAATATGCCATCCAGGAATCTGATGCAGGTGGCATGGAAAAAACCACTGCTTTCCTGGGTGCATTAGCAGGAAACTGGATTAGAAGCAGAGCAGCCAGGACTTGAATCAGTCATGGCTGATGCAGCCTTTTTTAGAGTGAACCAGTAGATTGAAGATATTCTCTTTCTCTCTGTCTCTTCTGTGTATGTGTAAATGTGTGTCCCTCCCTCTACATCAAGGATAACAAATCTTTTTTTAGAATGTTGTTTGGGCTAGTGCTGTGGCTTAGTAGGCTATGCATCTGTCTGAAGCACCAGCATCCCATATGGAGTTCTAGTTCGTGTCCTGGCCGCACCTGTTCTAATCCTACTCTTTGCTGATGGCCTCGGAAAGAAGTGCAAGATGGCCAACGTGCTTAGGCCCCGGCACAGGAAACCTGGAAGAAGCTTCTGGCTAATGGCTTCAGATCAGCCCAGGTCCAGCCTTTGGGGCAATTTGCGGTGTGAACCAGTGGATGGAAGACTTTTCTCTCTGCCTCTCACTCTCTCTGTCTGTAATTCTACCTCTCAAATAAATAAATTTCTTTAAAATAAAAAGTTGACAACAATTTTTTTTTCTACTTTTAGGTAGTAGAAATAGTAAAGAAATTTCCCTTAATCCTTAAGTAGTAAATGGAAGACATTAATTTGACCCAGACCATCCAGCTCCTAAATACATAATTTTTTTTAAGAAACCCACACTTTTTTTTCCCAAGGGTGACTTTTCCTTTTATTATGAAGTGCTGGTTTTGTTTATTTGTTGGGATTTTTTTTGTGTTTATTTATTTGAAAAGCAGAATGACAGATCAAGAGATATTCCGTCTGCTGGCTTGTTCCCCAAATGGCCACAACCTCCAAGGCTGCCCCAGTCTCAAGCCAGGAGCAAGGACCCAGGTACTTGGGCCATCCTCCTCTGCTTCCCAGGCAAGTTATCCTGGAACTGGAAAGGAAATAGAGCAGCTAGGTCTTCAACAGGAGCTCTCATATGGGATACTGGCATTGCAGTGCTTGCCTCCCAGGAACATACATTTTTTTTTTTTTTAATAAAAAAGATTTAATTATTTATTTAAAAGGCAGAATTACCTAGAGAGAAAAGGAAAGGCAGAGAGAGGTCTTCCATCTGCTGCTTCACTCTCCAATTGACCACAGTGGTCGAGCTGCGCTGATCTGAAGCCAGGAGTTTCTTCCAGGTCTCCCGTGTGGGCACAGGGGCCCTAAGACTTGAGCCATCTTCTACTGCTTTGCCAGGCCATAGCAGAGAGCTGGATTGGAAGTGGAGCAGCGAGGACTCTAACCAGCGCTCATATGGGATGCCAGCACTGCATGCGCTGACTTTACCCGCTACACCTTGGCTTCAACCCACTACATACATAATGTTAAGCACAACTATATTCTGCATATTCTATAATTACCAGTTTATAATCCTGAAGTGATTTGGGAAAAGATGCTGTAGTATAGTTGTGCTTTTTGAACTTGGACTCTTTTGGTCATATATTACCAGTTCTTCTTACTTAATGAATTATGGTCTTACACTCGTGGTTTGTTTTTTTTTGTTTGTTTTTTTTTTTTTGTTTGTTTGTTTGTTTTGTAGATTTTAGGCTTTATTTAGTGAGAAAGATACGTAGTAGTTTGAGAACTTTATCTAAGAGAGAGAGGTAAATCTGAGTTCATGCTGAGCACCAGGAACCAGCCACGTGGAAGAGCATCTAGACCAGGAGCCTAGGGCTGGTGGCCTGAAGGCCTCGCGCCCTGGATGTGCAGTGCTACAGCAAGCCCCTTCCTGGCAGGAGCCCAGCGAAAGGAGAGTGGGACATTGCGTGTCCCAGGCTTTTAACCCACTTCCAAAGGGAAGTGGTTAATTAACCTGATTGGCTGGTGGGCACCCAGCTGTGGCCAGGTAGGGGCATGAGGTTACACATGTGGTGAAGGTATAAGGTAGGATGTGAGGTCATACAGGAGCGTGGCAAAGACGTGGTCTTCCAGCTCACAAACCTAATCAATTTTTAGCCTGTATGCCTGCCTACTTCATCCCCCCGCCCCCGACTCTATCCCTTTAATCCTAAGGGGAGTTGATGGATGTCGAATCATCTCTTCTGTAGCTGCTTTCTGCTTATGTGGGCCGTAGTGTGCAGGCCCTGCCTATCCAGGGTCTGGAAGTCTCTGCCTAATCCTATCTAAGGAATTTGTTTTGTGAGCTGAAGCAGTCTCGGTCATTGCCAACATCTGTGTCCCCTGCATGGTCAGTTACTCCAAGAAGCCAAGTTCTGAAACATATAAGTTGTTAATTAGCAAAGGTAAAACTGGAGCAAAACCGGTTATAAGTGAGGTGCCCCTTTAGATGAAAACAACGTATTTTACAGATTCCCAGATAGTGGGTAGGGATAGGCTACCATTATGTAGATTATAAACCCCTTTAGTTTGACTATAGAGGATTAAAATAGAAGAAATCATTAGGTAGATTTATCATCAATAACAGTTCTGAGATAATGAAGAAAGGCAGGTATAGTATGTTTCCCTTAAGGAAACAAAGGAAAAGGCTTAACTTATCCTTTTTGTTTTGAAGAGTTACTGAAGGTTTTTGATTTTCTTATAGGAACAGTCAGGCATGTCTTTCGAATTCACCTTTGAGGACTTAAGAGGATTTAAGGGGTAGAAGTTTAATCCTAATTTCACGGAGGCAGTCATGCTCAATAGCACCTGTTAAGGACCCTTTCATTTAAGCTGAAACTGATCTGAAGAGGATCATTTTATAAATGCTTTTTCAGGAATTCCTAATGTTGGAGTTTTTGTCAAAAACTCCCAGATTCCTTGAAACACCTTTTGTAGCTCCCCTGTTCAGTACAGTGTCTGTTTCAGAGGTCTTTAAGCAAACACAAGTCTTAGAATCCAAATCCTGGAATCTATAACAACTTTTGTAGCTACCCTTTTCAGTACGGAGTCTGCATCAGGACCTCCTTAAAGCTACATACAAAAGTTTGGAATCCAAAATCCATAGAACCCTGTCATGTGCAATTCCCAATACGGAAGCTTTTAGTTAGAAGCATCTTAGTTTTAAAGCTGTGTACAAAAGGTTGGAATCCAAATCTTGGAACCCAAAGTTCACAGAATTTTGCCATTCTCAGAAATCTTGGCTGCCTTTAAATATTTGACCCTATGTTAAAACATATGAGAGAGGAATTTTAGAGACTTGTATTTAAGATTTTACGTTTGAGGCGCTCACTAAACCTTAAGTAAATTCCTAAAAACACAGGCAATGGAGTTTGACACTTAGACATAATTAGAACTTATGGTGCATAATATCACACAATAGGACAAAGTAAATCTTTGGGATCAAGTTTTTCCATTTACATTAATACTGTAGTTCTTTTGAGAACTAAAATCCCATTTGGGTAGTTAGTAAACAGAGACTCATATTAATTTAACAATTAACACTCTTATGTGTAACGTCAATAACCCGAAGCATTTGACATGAGCTACCTAGGGCATGGAAGCATTTTGCGTTCCACAAACTCCATCTGTATTCAGACAAGGCCAAATGCAAAGTGGAAGTTCTCTCCTCCCTCCAGAGAAAAGTACATCCTTCTTTGATGGCCATTCTTTTTCCACTGGGGGCTCACTCAGGGAGGTTCTCAACATAGGGATTCTTTTCTCACAAGTGCCCTGGCTTTCCTCGCCTGAAATGCTCTTGTGGGCTTTTTAGCCACACTAGAATGCCTTTCGGGCTGATTTTGAGGTCACTGAGTAATACTTAAGGAAATTGCCACTCTGTGAGTTTCCTGTAAGGACTCCTTCCCATGTTGGAGCATTTACTCCTCTTTAACTTTAGTAGCAGTAGTAGTAGTAAACTTTTTTTTTTTTTTTTTTTTTTTGACAGGCAGAGCTAGACAGAGGGACAGAGAGAAAGGTCTTCCTTTCCGTTGCTTCACCTCCCAAATGGCCACCACGGCCAGGGCACTGCGCCAATCCGAAGCCAGGAGCCAGGTGCTTCCTCCTGGTCTCCCAAGCAGGTGCAGGGCCCAAGGACTTGGGCCATCCCCCACTGCCTTCCTGGCCACCACAGAGAGCTATCCTGGAAGAGGAGCACCGAGGACAGAATTCAGCACCCCAACCAGGACTAGAACCCATGGTGCCGGTGGCACAGGCGGAGGATTAGCCAAGTGAGCCTCGGTGCTGATCCTAGTAGTAGTAAACTCTTAATCCTATTGACGTGATCACTTTAACACTTAATCCCACATATATGATCACTTTAAAACTTAAGATGTTACCATCACCATCTAGCCCAAGGGGATTTGCAATCCCATTGCAAGTTTTAAACTGTATCCTTAGAAGTAAGTTCGTAGGAATGCATGCAGAGCTATACAGCTTTACAGTCTCTATGGGACCTGAGAAAATAAAAACAGATACAGCTCTTCACGAGTTTAATTATTCTTAAGCATTTTACATGGATACATTGTATTAGCTATAATTCCTTAATCCCATTTAGTTGAAGAGTCTCCCACTTAGTAAGTGTAGATCTTTCAGGGAGTTTCCAAAGGAGCAGATGTAGAACTACCCATAGTAAGTTACTTTGTAACCTGGGGAGATAGGGCTAAGCTTTGGACCATTTATATCTAATCTAACACCCCAGAGCTACTATACCTATTAAAGAGCTTAATGTATATATATCATACCAAGGAAACATAAACTACCTAGTCTGTGAAACGCCATTCCAGACTCCTGCTCCGAAGGCTAAAATAACAAAGAAATAAGGGATATATCTGCTCTGAAGACAAAAATAAAAGATTAAAATAATAAAAATATGATTTAATCCAGCTCCAGAGACAAAAACAACTAAATGGAATGAGGGGTATCTGCTCTGAAGATGGAAATAAAAAAATAAAAATATAATTTAATGCCACTCCAGAGGCGAAAATAACAAACAAATAAGTGGGATCCACTCCAAAAGCTAAAATAATAAAATAAGCCATGATTTAATATACATTAATCAGGCATGTAGCATGTGGTGGGCCTGCGGGGGGCCACTATCTTGGGGTGGAATTCCCATCCTCCAGGGCAGGAAGTATAGTGTCCTCCATTTTTGACGCTCCTCCTCCCTGACACTAGCATGTTTCTAAGCAACCAGACCAGTTCTCCAACTTGAAATCAGCAATTGGAAGCTTGTATGATAAGGCCCAGGGACAAGGAGAAATGTTTAGAACTTTTTTAGCTGCTGATACTAGTTAAAACTTAACCTTAGAAAAGCACATAAATTGCCTTTGAAACACACTATAACCAATCTAGAATCCTTAAGAGGTTTTTTTTTCTGTGTAAATCTGTTTTATCTCTCATTACATTGCACTAGCAACAACACCAAAGTCTTTAAAGCCAGAAACCGTGAAAAAAACCAGTCCATGCCTTCCTTTTTGAAAGCTATCAGCAAAACACAAGAAAACAAAAAGAAAGAAAAAATCTCACTTGTCTTTTGTGTGAGCTTGCTGCTATTCACCCCCAGAGTGGGGTGGCTCTAGCCTCACTCTGCATGGTCGACCACTGCACCTAGGCTCCTCTCCCCACACTGATCTCAGCTTGCTTTGAGCATGTTTATCTACTGCCTTTACACTCCAGTGGGGGTAAGGGGCTAGCTGGAGATGCCAGTGGAAGTGCAGCTCCCTTTGGGTCACCCTTGAGTAGACCCACAACTGGGAGGCCAGATCCAGGGCACCCATATACCTAGATCTGGGGCCACTTCATACTGCAAGTCTGGCCATCCTATCCCTGCCTTGAAGGTAGCACCAAGGCCGAAGAGAAAAAAAGTACCCTTCCCCTTGAAGTCTGTGAGCACAATCCACCAGGGCAGGCACCTTGGACCCTTGTGTTCCCATGGCTTGGTGTGCAAGGAAAGCACCAACCCAGATGGAGGAGAGAGAGGGTGCAGGCAGATAGATATGGTCAGAAGCCACAGGAAGTCCACTCCCAGCACGCTGCCTAGTTTTAAAATTTCTGAAAAATAAATCCCTTCTTAACATTTTAAATCCCTTGGTAAAAATTTTATATTCCTTTGTGGTTACGATATGATATTGGAGATGACCACCTAAAATATATACGAAAATTTGGCCCCTTAAGCACCGTCTGGGATGCTACATATGCTACCAGAATTCGGGGTGCCAGATGCTATCACCATATATGCTTATTAATAAATTTATGATATTAATAAGCCCATATCACTTAACTAGTAAGATGTCATTGGTGTCTGCCAACTTAATGGGATTTTGAGTCCTATGGCAAATTTTTCGCTTTACCCTTAGGGATAAGTGTGAAGGAGTGTGTGCTGAACTGTACATCTCCTCCCTCTCTTATTCCCACTGTTATTTTTAATTGGCATCAATTTTTAATTGGATTTAAACACCTATGAATAATTCTGTATTAAGAGTTCAACCAATGGTATTAAGTAGGAAAAGAAAATACTAAAAAAGAATAAAATCATAAACTGTTCCTCGACAGGCCAAAAGCTGATCAAGTCATTGCTTCTCGTAGTGTCAGTTTCACTTCTACAGGTTTCCCTTTAGGTGCTCAGTTAGTTGTCATCGATCATGGAGAACATATGATATTTGTCCCTTTGGGACTGGCTTATTTCACTCAGCATGATCTGTTCCAGATTCCTCCATTTTGTTGTAAATGACTGGATTTCTTTTTATAACTGCTCTGTAGTATTCCATAGAGTACATGTCCCATAATTTCTTTATCCAGTCTACTGTTGATGGGCATTTAGGTTGATTCCAGGTCTTAGCTATTATGAATTGAGCTGCAATAAAGATTGAGGTGCAGATAGCTATTTTATTTGCCAATTTAATTTTCCTTGGGTAAATCCCAAGGAGTTGGATGCCTGGGTCATGTGGTAGGGCTGTATTCACGTTTCTGAGGAATCTCCAAACTGTCTTCCATAGTGGCTTTACCAGTTTGCATTCCCACCAACAGTGGGTTAGTGTCCCTTTTTATCCACATCCTCACCAGCATCTGTTGTTAGTAGGTTTCTGTATGTGAGCCATTCTAACCTGGGTGAGGTGAAACTTCATTGTGGTTTTGATTTATTTCTCTTATGACTAGTGATCATGAACATATTTTCATGTTTCTTTTGGCCATTTGGATTTCCTTTTTGAATAATATCTGTTTAGGTCCTTGGCCCAACTCTTAAGTGAGTTGTTTACTTTGTTGTTGTGGAGTTTCTTGATCTCTTTGTAGATTCTGGTTATTAATCCTTTATCAGTTGCATAATTTGCAAATATTTTCTCCCATTCTTTTGGTTTCCTTTTCACTTTCCTGACTTTTTTTTTTTTTTTGCAGTACAGAAACTTCTCAACTTGATGTAATCCAGGTTGTTAATTTTGACTTTGGCTTTGGCTGCCTGTGCCTCCAGGGTCTTTTCCAAGAAGTCTTTGCCTGTGCCTGTATCTTGCAGTGTTTCTCTGATGTTCTCTAATAATTTGATGGTGTCAGATCTTATATTTAGGTAATTAATCCATATTGAGTGGATGTTTGTGTAAAGCGTAAGGTAGGGTCTTCATATTTCTGCATGTGGACATCCAGTTTTCCCAGCACCATTTGTTAGACTCTTCTTGCTCCGGGAATTGATTTTAGCTCCTTGATCAAATTTCAGTTAGTTGCAAATGTTTGGATTAATTTCTGGTGTTTATATTCTGTTCCACTGGTTTATCCATCTGTTTCTGTAGCAGTACCATGCTGTTGTAATTATAACTGTGCTGTAGTTTGTCTTGAAATCTGATATTGTGATGCCTATGGCTCCATTTTTATTGTATAAGATTGCTTTAGCTATTCGTGGTCTCCTGTGCCTCCATATGAATTTCAGCATCATTTTTTCCAGATCTAAGAAGAATGTCTTTGGTATTTTCATTGGTATTGCATTGAATTTGTAAATTGCTTTTGGAAAAATTACCATTTTGATGATATTGATTCTTCAAATCTGTGAACATGTAAGATGTTTCCTTATTTTGGTATCCTGTTCTATTTCTTTAAAGTTTTGTAATTCTTATCGTAAAGATATTTAACATCCTTGTTTAAATTTATTCCAAGGTATTTGATTTTTTTTTGTAGCTATTGTGAATGGGATTGATTTTAGAAGTTTTTTCTCATCCATGACATTGTCTGTATACAAAATATTATGTATATACAAAAGCAGTTGATTTTTGTGCATTGATTTTAAATCCTGCTGTTTTGTCAAACTCTTCTGTAAGTTCCAGTAATCTCTTAGTGGAGTTCTTTGAATCCCCTAAATAAAGAATCATATCATCCTCAAAGAGGGATAGATTGACTTCTTCCTTTTCAGTTTGTATCTCTTTGATTTCTTTTTCTTGCCTTATTGCTCTGTTTAAACCTTCCAGTATTGTATTGAATGGCAATGGTTAGTGTGGGCATCCCTGTCTGGTACTGGATCTCAGTGGAATTGCTTCCAACTTTTCCCCATTCAATATGATGCTGGCCATGGATTTTTCTTAAATTGCCTTGATTGTGTTGAGGAATGTTCCGTCTATACCCAATTTGCTTAGCGTTTTCATCATGAAGGGGTGTTGTATTTTATCCAATGCTTTCTCTACATCTATTGAGATAATCATATGGTTTTTCTTCTGTAGTTTGTTAATGTGGTGTATCACATTGATAGATTTGCGAACATTGAAAAATCCCTGCATACCAGGGATAAATCCCAATTGATCTGGGTGGATGATCTCTCTGATGTGTTGTTGGATTCTATTGGCTAGAATTTTATTGAGGATTTTTGCATCTATGTTCATCAGGGAAATTGGTCTTTCTCTGCTGCATCTTTAGGACTTAAGGTGATGCTGGCTTCATACAAAGAATTTGGGAGAATTCCTTTTCTTTAGTTGTTTGAATCACTTGAGAAGAATTGGAGTTAGTTCTTCTGTAAATGTCTGGTAGAATTCAGCAGTGAATCCATCTGGTCCTGGGCTTTTCTTTATTGTTAGGGCCTTTATTACTGTTTCAATTTCTGTCTCAGGTATGGGTCTGTTTAGGTTTTCTATGTCTTCCTGGTTCAATCTAGGTAGGTTGCATGTGTCCAGGAATCTATCCATTTCTGATAGATTTCCCAGTTTGTTGGCATACAACTCTTTGTGGTAGTTTCTGATAACTTTTGATTTCTGTGGTGTCTGTTACATTCCCTTTTTCATCTCAAAATCCTTTGATTTGAGTCTCCTTTTTTTGGTTAGTTGGGCCCATGGTATGTCAATTTTGTTTATTTTTTCAAAAATCTATTTCTTCATTTTGCTGATATTTCCTAATGTTTTTTGGATTCAATTTTGTTGATTTCTTCTCTAATTTTAATTATTTCTTTTCTCCTACTAGTTTTGGGTTTGGTTTGCTGCAGTTTTTCTAGATTCTTGAGATGCATTGATAGCTCATTTATTTGGCAGAGTATACTTAATAGTATTCTCCATAAAGTTGGAGATACAAAGATGCAAAAGATAGAAGCTTTAAATATCATAAAAATGTTACAGCATTTACTTGTAGAATGACTGTCTAAATATATTGTATATATTATTTCTTAATTAATATATAAAGATTGAATTTCCTGATATTTTAGAAGTGTGAAGTTTTGCCCAAATCTGAACAATCAGCTTAGATATTATTACCAGAGGTCTGATGATGAAAAGCTATTTCTCTTTCATTGTATTATGGATGTCAGCCAGAATAATTTTCTAAACAATTTATTTTTATGGTTATTATTTGTTCAGTGTATGTAGAACTAAAGAACAAAGGTACAGCAAGCTATGTAATGCTCAGTTATGTTTATTCATCTAAGAGTTTTGCTTTGCAAAACTATTTTCCACTGAAGCTCCCCAAGGGCAGGTAGCATTTTTATCCTTGTATCGATGACATATATTTTACACATGTTAATTTTTTGAAAAAGATTAAGTTAAAAAAATTTCCAGTCATTGTAATTTGTAAATTCACAGATGTGGTTTTACATATTAAATATTTTTTAACATTGTGATGGGGCTGGTGCTGTGGCATAGCAGGTATAATTATATCTAGTGTTGTCAGGAATGTGATTTCAAAGATATTAATGTGGGTAATTTCAACTTTTAGTGAATTTGTTTTTTTTTTTTTTTTTTGACAGGCAGAGTGGACAGTGAGAGAGAGAGATAGAGAGAGAAAGGTCTTCCTTTGCTGTTGGTTCACCCTCCAATGGCCGCCGCAGACAGCGCGCTGTGGCCGGCGCACCGCGCTCGTCCGATGGCAGGAGCCAGGAGCCAGGTGCTTTTCCTGGTCTCCCCATGGGGTGCAGGGCCCAAGCACCTGGGCCATCCTCCACTGCACTCCCGGGCCACAGCAGAGGGCTGGCCTGGAAGAGGGGCAACCGGGACAGAATCCGGCGCCCCGACCGGGACTAGAACCCGGTGTGCCGGCGCCGCAAGGCAGAGGATTAGCCTGTTGAGCCACGGCGCCGGCCAGTGAATTTGTTTTTTAAACACAGTGTGATTTGATTCATGCCACATAATATATATAGATGTGTGAATCTATCACTTCAGCTTAAGAACTAAAATATCAAAATACTTCTTAAGTTCTCCCTGTATTCTTCTACTATACCAGTACTTTTTCTCAGGTATAGTTATGTTGTAATTTCTTTGTTTATAAACGTATTGATAGATTAATTGGAGGGCACATATTACTGACATCTAATTTCACTAATTGATGAAAGTTTGGTGAAGTACATGTTTACAAGCCATAATGTTGGCATTCTCATTGACTGTTTGATTTTACAAATTCTTCTTGTGGGTAAGGAAATACATATTGTAAAAATTTATGATTGACTGTGGAAGAAAATCTATATGGATATTTTAGATATCTCTGCCATTATTTTTAGATGCATTTATGACTGTCATACATGTGATTGATTGATTTTTACCAAAAAATTCTCAAATAGCTGTTACATTCCAACTGTTGAGTATATAGCACTGAGTACACCTGGCCAAACTTCCTGTCCTCATGGAATTTACATTCTAGATAGAGGCTATGCCAATGATGAAAATATTTTAGTATGTAAGATGGTATTGTAGAATCCCCAATACCTGAGTCTTCTCACTCAAAGTGCCCATCACTACATTTATATGTAGGAAAAATATAAAAAGGTAGGTATTCATTGCAATGCACAGAGCAAGGACCTGGGCAGCTATCTGTTGCTTAATTCCCGTGCTTCCTAACAGTTAAGTGTAAAAGTCCTAGAGATAGATTAACATTGGGATTGAAGGGGTATCTTAAGTGTCTGGGTCCATGGTTGGGCTGAGGTGCTCATGACTCTCCTTTGATTGGTCAGTGATGCCATATTCTTTAGGGAATTTTGATGATATGTAAAGTGGGCTTTAGTCAATCAGATGGCTACATACAGATGATAATTTTTTTGCTTAGGGCCTGGGATCTGGGGCTTGATGGCTTTCCTCAAGATAAGAACATTGGGATGTTTTCTCTAGAAGAGATAAATGACTTCATGCTTCTGATTATTAGGAACCTTGTAAGGCTGGCTGTACCACATCATTAATTCATTGATGTAGGAATTGATTCACAGTTCTGAAAGCAATAGAAGGAAATTTTAAACTAAAGGAGGGAGACTGAGAGACCATAGGAAACTGGGACCTGATGATGTCTAGCCTCTGCATCCAAGTCATTGTATTTGGGCTCAGTTTCATATGTGAGGGAAGACAAAAAGGCAAAAGCAAAGCCTGATGTTTTTGAGAGACCATAAAGAAGCTAATGTGACTGAATAATGCTAATTTACATACTGTATTTGAGTGTGTGTTCCTCAGAATATGTTAAAAATATAAAGCAATCACCATACTTTTGTATGACATTAACTTTTTGACACCCTGCCAGTTATCTTGTGTTTTTATATTTTTATTTCTCTGATTTTGTTTTCTCTGATGGTATTATTGTTTTTGTAATCCCCCTGTATTTTATAATTGAAAGTTAGGTCTCTAGACTTTATTAGATTAGTTTTCCATTTTACAGTATACATTTGGCAAGACAATTTAATAGGTAAAATTTTTTATTGTATATTGTAAAACAGCTCAGGTTGTGTACTTATAAGTTGTGTTGAAATTGATCACTTGAATAAGGTAGTGAACATTCAGTCTTGTAAAAGTACTTTTCTCATTGCAGTTACCAAATAATTTGGCACTGTTAACATCTTGTCAATGAAAAATTGCTATTTATTAATGGCTTTAGTGTTCATTTATTATCTGTTCCTGAAATTTTTTATTTACTTTGAATGCTGAAGTTAATGTGGCCAAAAGTTTAATAATAGGGTATTGAGTATTTTGATTTGAAATGATAGTTTCTTCTTTTTAAATTTTATTTAAGGCATACAAATTTCATATATTTCATATGTGCTGATTTAGGAGCATAATGATATTTTCCACTCTACACTCTTTCCCGCCCACACACCAACACTACTTCCCTCTCCTTCTCCTGTTCCCACTCAATTTTTACAAAGGTCCATTTTCAGTTTATTTCATACTCATAATATTAACCCTAAGTAGAGTTCAAGAGATAGTTTGAAGAAAACAAATCATGTTTCCTCAACTGTCAACTAGGCAAAAATAGCAATCAGATCTCAAAATGTCAATTTAACCCCTCTGCATTACCTTTTACATACTCTATTAGTTACCACAGATAAGGCGTATTTCACTAAGTATAATGGTTTCCAGTTGTATCCATTTTCTTGGAAAGATAGGATTTCATCTTATTTTATGGCTGAGTAGTTTTAGTTTACCAAACTTCATGCAGCTCTGCAATACCATCATTGCACCTTTCTTTATAAACCTTTGCTAATTCTATTGCCTAGAGTACAGTTATTCTTGTTGCCCTGTTGCATCTGTAGAGATTAATACTCCTTTCTAGGACTGTGTATTCTTATAAGGATCATTATTATATTAATTTTGTTCCCCAGGTTGTCTGTGTATGCATCTCCTTAATTAAAGTAGAAGTTCTTTGAAAGATAACATCCTTGTTTTGTTCAATTTTGGGATGCCATGAACCTAATATAGTACAAGGAGCGTATTTGTCCAATAATGTATTACTAGATGGATGAGTAGGTAAATGGGTGAATCAAACAGTTTCTGCTCTCCAAACAAGTGTTTGAAGTAATAAAGGTCCAGTAGCTCCTTATTGGTAAGGGATACATTTTGCGGCTCCCCATGGATGCCTTAAAGCATCTAGTACTAAAATTTATACACATATGCACACACACACAGATGTGCCTTAAACTTGTGATGCGGTTACGTCCTGATAAATCGATTATAAGTTGAAAAGATCATAAAACATATTTAGGGGCAAGTGTTTGGCCCTAGTGTTTAATAATCTAGATGGAACTAACTCATGCCATATCAGCGTACTTGGGTTCAGGTCCCATTTCTATTCCTGATTCCAGCTTCTTGCTAATGCACACCCTAGGAGGCAGTAGATGTTGGCTCAAATAGTTGGATCCCTGCCATCCATGTCGGAAACCTCCAGGCTTCCTTCTGGCTTGCTTCAGCTTTTCTGAGCTTTGGGGAGTGAACCAGCTGGCATGCTTATTCCCTTCAGATTCATTCATTCATTTCTTCTCTCGCCCCTCCCACCACGAAAATAAAGTGTTAAAAATGTTAATGTTTTTAATACACCAAACCTATTGAACAGCATAGCTTAGGAACACACTACACTATGGAGTACTGGCTGTTTACTTCCATGGTAATAAGGCTGTGTGAGAGATGCAGTTAACTGCCACTGCCCAAGGTCTTGAGAGAGTATCTTAACATGTGTTGCTAGTATAGGAAAAGGTTAAAATTGTAAATTTCAAATAAAATTTCTACTAAATGCATGTTTCCACATTATGTTAAAATTGGAAAATCCCCAGTCAGAGCATTGTGAAGTTTCTGAATTGGGGTCCATCTGTACTGTTTCTTCTCCTACATATACCTACACTAAAATTTATAAATTTTATAAAAGTTTATAAACTGTATAAATTTATAAATATTTGGCTCAGTAATAGATTAACAACAGTAATAAATACCAAAGTAGAACAGTTTTAAGAACTTATGGTAATAAAAAATTATGTGAGTGTGATCTGTCTGCTCTGCCTGCCCCTTAATGACCATTGGGTGAGTAACTTACATATCATGGATATACTGGACAAAAGAATGACTCATATCCTGTACAGGGTGCAGTGAAATACCATGGGATTTCATTACACGAGTCAGAATGACCGTCTAAAACTTAATAGTTCTTTTTTCTTGAGTTTTCCCTTAATATTGACCACCATAGACCTCAGGTAACTGAAATTACAAGAAAGTAAAACCACAGGTAAGAGTGTACTTTTAAATATATAAATTGGTACAGTACAGAAGATGAATATAGCCCATGTGCAAAAATGACATGCAAATTTGTGATGCAATCCATATTTTTACAAAACTCAAAGTGGGATCAGAAGTCTAAACTTAAGACATGGAACTTTCAAACTACTGGAGAAAAACATAGGGGAAACACAGCAAGGCATTGGCATGGGTAAGACCCCAAAGTACAGGCAATAAGAACAAAAATAGACAAATAATTAAGCTAAGAAACTTCTGTGCAACAAAGCAAGCAGAAGCAATCCAGGTAGGAAATAGGGAAAGCATATGGATAGATATTTTTCAAAGAGAAAAATACAAATGGCCAGACACATGACAAAATGCTCAGGATTACTAGCCATTAGGGAAATAGAAATAAAGCCACAATGAAGTATCATTTTACTCTGGTTGAAATGACTAATACCCAAAAATAAAAAAAGAAAATAACATGGCAACAAGATTGTAGAGAAAAGCTACCCTAATAAACTTTTGGTAGGAATGCAAAATGATAGAACCATTATGGAAAACAGTATGGATGGCTTAGAAATCTCAAAATGAATCTACCACATGATCCAGCTATCCTGGAAATATATCTAAAGGAAGTAAAATTGGCTTGTGAAAGAGGTACCAGCACTCCCATGTTTATAGCAGCCCAGTTCACTATAGCAAGGATATGGAATCAAACTAGATGGTCATCAGTTGATGCTTGGATCAAAAACATGTTATATACAGCATGATAGAATATTACTGAGCCATAAAATAGAATAAAATCCTGCCATTGACAACAGAATGGATGGATCTGGAGATCATTGTGCTAAGTGAAATAACCCTGGCTCAGAAAGAAAAATACATTTTCTCTCATTTGTAGAAGTTAATAAATTAAGAGTATAAAAATTGTGTAGCTGTCGTACCCTTTGATATATGTTTATAGATATTGCTTCACTGAATTTTAGCATGTATATGACAGTATACCTTTCTTTCCCCACATTAAGATCATTGTCACAAATCCCTCATTTTATTATATTAATATCTCTTTTCAAGGAAAAATATATTTCTAGTTTCCTCTTCATATTTTTATATTTTTACAAAGAAAGTCATAAATAAAAGTAAATTTGTTAAAATCTTTGGATAAGTCTGTTGATACTAGATTACCAAAAGCCAAAGGATGTTTCACCCAAAATAAGTCAGCACTGCCCATCAGCTAGTCCATATAGCAGCTTGCTTGGGTTTACTTTTAGGTAATGTTTTTTCTCTTTGGATATCTAGAATTTGTTAACAGACTGAGTTTCCAAACATCCATGAGGAACTGTTTGTTGCCGTTTTTATTTCTTACATGTCATTATTAGTTTCTGTGAAAATTCAAATATTTAAGCATTGGACAACTAGCCTTCTACCTCTGTTAGGTATAGAAGCTCTGCCTTGCAGTAGACCTCTCACTCTCAGGAGATTGTAGTTCTCTCTCATTAAGAGAGTTTGGCACCATTCTCCTACTCTATCTCCTTCCTCGTGATTTCTGAAACTTCGGAGATAAACTTTTCTATTAGTTGCTTGTCTCTCCATTTGAGAGCAGCACTACAGTGTCCATCCTTTGGAAAAGAATCAGTAAACAACTCTTCTGTCCTCAGAAGAGTTTACTATGTTTTCACATAGTAAACCATGTGAAACCCAATTGTAGAGAAGCAAGCAGTGGACTTTATAATCCCAGGACTATATTTAAACTCTGAGGTAAAGAACAAGCTCTTTCTTAAGGTCTTGTGTCTTTTGTGTTTGTTCACACCATTAGTCCCCAAAGTATATAGATTATATGAGATTATATATGTGCAAAGTACTTACCATATAGATGCTGGCTACATTATGTTTTATTTGCCTACACAGAGTTTTCTCCCCATGTTTCTTCCTGATATTTGGATGGGTTGCTGTTTTACTACACCTTTTATGGTTAGCTCTGTATTACTTTTCATGGAGAATGCCTCATATTATTCCTACCCTAAAATTCTTTTTGCATTGCTAAACCTTTTTCTTATTTAATATGATTTACCTTTTCACTAGTTCATCCAATAAATAATTTATGCAAAACAATATCATTGAACTACCCTGAAGGATCTTAAAATACTAGTTATACATGAAACATTTGTCCAATTGGATTGTTATCTCTGTGTTTTTTTTTTTTCACTGTTATCTTAGCTTTCCTGAAAGAAATGCTCTGTTACTTTGTGAAGGAAGCTAGTATTTAATCCCCTACTGCCCATGATTAACTAGACAGTTCTTTTTTCATTGTATGTGCAAATGTGTTTGGCAAAGAGAAATTTAAAACTAGTGTTAAAGAACTTCTTTTGAAGTAAATACAGATTTTTCTCTTTTTTTCCCAATTTTTTTTTCCTTTTGATAGTATTTATAGAAGATATAAAATAGTATACATCAGGAGTCTAGTCTGGAATTGGGCTATGTTTGTATTGTTGCTATCCTATCTTTGATAAAGCACAGGCTTAAGATTTCTTTAGTGGTGGGCTGCTGTTGCATGTGCTTGGGAAACCAGCGGTTTTGTGTTTCCACACTTCCCCCTCAGAGACCTCTGTTGTCTCTGCTCCCCACTCTTGACAGAGGGGATCTCTCTCCACATTCTTGCTCCTTTTCCTAGTGGTGGAAACACTTTGCTTGTTGCCTTCGGGCTATGATAGGAGTATCTATTATCACAGTCTTGGCTGAAGTTTTAACTGTGCCTTGTGTGCCTTGAGCCATCAATGGATCTTCTCAGCTTCCTGTCCCTGGTTTCTGTGGCAGCCAACCTGTGCCTGACATGTATGGTTGTGCTTGAATGGGAATTCCTGCCCCTCTCCCAGTGTTAGCAGATGTCTGCTTGGTATTAGTATAGAGTTTAGAGTCCCAGACAGTGTTTTGTCTTGTTTTCTCTCCCAGTTAGAGTGTTTTTCTTCTACTCTCGACTCAGCTGCAGTGGATTTTTGCCTGTGCCATGAAGGTGACTCAATTTGCCATTCCTTTCTCCAGCAGATAAGGCTTCTGACTTGTAGGAGAGGAAGGTCCAGGAAAAGCAAACAGCAGGTCTGCTTGCCCTTCCTCCAGCAATTGAGCCTTAACCTCTGCATACCTGCATCATTAAGATGTTCTGTGTTTTCTTTTCCTGTCAGTTTTTGTAGTATGCATCAAATTGAGACCTGCAAAAAATAGTTTTGAATGAGTGCAAACTACTTATTTCCCAGTGACAAGCTAGCACACACTTGTCAGTTCATTAAAATTTTAGCTATTTCTTGTTACCTGAAAAAACTTGTCTATGGATTATTTTGTTAAAATCTGTATAACATATGAATATGTTAAGATGTTTTGTTACCATCTTAAACCATAATATATAAATGTATTCTTTTATAACAATGTTAGCATGTCTTTTTTTTTTTTTAATAGATTTTACTTATTTGAGAGGCACAGTTTCAGACAAAGGGAAAGACAGAGAGAAAGGTCTTCATCCAGTGGTTTGCTCCCCAAATGGCTGCAACATCCAGAACTGAGCAGATCCAAAGCCAGGAGCCAGGAGCTACTTTCCATGTCTCCCGTATGGGTACAGGGACCCAAGCACTTGGGCCATCCTCCAGTGCTTTCCCAGCCCGTTAGCAGAGATCTGGATCAGAAAAGGAGCTGCTGGGACATGAAACAGTGCCCACTTGGGATGCTGGCACCACAGGCAGAGGTGTAGGCAATATGCCACAGCACTGGCCCCTTCTATTATGCTTTTAATATTTACTCATTCAAATCTTCCATTATAATAGTTGATAACCTTACTATAAAAGGTTTTTAAGTTATGCTTTGGGACAAAACATTTATATGAAAACTTGATAAAGTTCCAGATTTGCTTATTTGTAGTTAAACACTTGTTTTTAAAATCAAATCAACCTTCAAGTGAAATTTTAAGAGGTGATAAAAATTGGACCAATAACTAACTTATAAGTTATGTAACCCCACATATGATAAGAATGTTTAAATATTCTCAAGCCTCAAGGACATAAATATCACAGTGGGTATAACTAGGAGGTCATGGTTAATTCTGGGGAGACAAATGCCAACTGAAAGAAATACATGCCAGTTATGGACCTGTAATAAAATACTCGAGTAGATACTTCATTGAAAAATAACTTGCTGTTCATTCTAGAAATACTCTATTTTTGGACTTCAAGATAATGACAATGACAGTAAAAATTGTAATAGCTCTGGTTCATAAATTTTTTATTTTCTTTTTTCTAGACATTAACTGGGAACTTTTTTAATATTTTAAATCTTTCTTATGGTTGCACAAAATATGAATTATTATTTCCTGTTTATTTATGGCCACAGGTGTAGAAACTGAATCTCAGGGTCAAGTGAGTTGCCCAAGGCTACTAAACTAATTTAAGTTAGAATGTGGCTTTGACCTAAGATTAGTCTAAACTAACCTCAGTTTCTGAACTCATTGCATTATATCACTCTGCCTTCCAAAACTCAACAAATCTAGACAAAAAAGCTATTGTTCAAAAATATCCAATAATTAAAAAAAACTTGAGGTTTTAAAAATTCTAGCTATTATTTTTATTATTAATTTATTTCATTTGAAAGGCAGAGTTACAGAGAGGCAGAAAGAGAGGTCTTCCAACCGCTGGAATCCTCTCCACTTGGCAGAAACTACTGGAGCTGGGCCAATCCAAAGCCAGAAGCCAGGAACTTCCTTCAGGTCTCCCACACAGGTGCAGGGCTCAAGAAAAAGGGCCACCTTCCATTGCTTTCTCAGGCCACAGCAGAGAGCTGGATCAGAAATGAGGCAACCAGGACTCGAACTGGGGCCCATATGTGATGCCAGCACCATTGGTGGCAGCTTTACCTGCTGTGCCAAAGTGTTGGTCCCTAGCTATTATTTTTTACATACTTTTATGCTGACTACCTTTTCAGCAGCGTATGTATGCTTTATCTTTTGGGGGAGCTTACTCTTTGGAATTGAAGTTACTTCAGCTCACAAAAAGTTGTGAGGTTTTTTGTTTTTCCTTCCATTTTTAGCCTTCCAACTCATAAGTGGAAGCCACTCATGAATACCCAGGTTTACCAGAATCATGTATTGAATAAATCATCTTTCCCCACTTTTCATTAATTCCATTCTCTTAACAGTGGGAATTGATTTGTCTATAACAAGAAAAATAGAACACAGTGGTTGTTTATTTGTCTTACACATTATGGATGAGAGTTGACAATATTTGTTTAGTACTGATGTTTAACAGGGCAATCAAAGACCTATATTTTTTCCCTCCTCCTCTTCTGTGATTCTGAATCCTCATATTTGTCTTCTATTAATTATAAGACTTACGTTTGAACAACCAGGTAATTAAAAGATGGAAGGAATAAAGGGCTTAAAAAGTTACTGTTCCAGTCTGTTCTTGTTAAATGTTTTTCTAGAAACTCATTAGCAAATTACATTTTTTTCATCAGATAATGATCATTCTTTTCTTCAGTGCATCAACTGGTTTGCTTAATTAGGAAATCAAGTGCTTTAGTTCCTTGGAGCTCTGTTTGTTAGGTACACCGCTTTTGAATCTTCTGCTGTATACCTTTAAAATTCAGGTTTTGATGTATGCTAGTTATTCTGCCTTTCTTTCCTCTTGCTGTTGGACCTGTCTAGGTAGTTTATTTTCTTGTGGCCTACTTGTCGTCCAGGTCTAGTTGTGGATTATTCATTGACTAAATCTCCCAATTTGTTTTAAAGCAAGAGGAGCTCTTAGTCCTGTGGGCTTTTGTGATACAAAAGTTGCAGGCAGGTTGCTGAGGTACTTTGGGAAGCCTCCTGGCTGTTCAGTCTGTGTGCCTTTTCCATTCTACACCTACTTTCCAAATCTAGAGGTCTAACAAGATTTATCCAGCCTGTTAACATTTGAGGGCTAAGTGAACGCCCTAAAACTCATATAATACTGATATTAACTTTCTTTTAAGATTTTAACTACAATTGTCAATCTCTTCCCAATTTGTTTTATATTCCTTAGTCTTGGAACTGTTCTGTTTCCTAGGACACCACAGAGCCCTTTAAATGGCTTTCGTGGTAGTGGTTTGTCTAGGAAAGATAAAAGCTGCAAATGAAGATATGTAGATAACCAAGTTAATAGAATTACTAACTTTCTACTTTGTGAATTTCCATTTCTATAATTAAATGTTTTTAACTAGAAAAACACTTACCAGTTGGTTTCAACTCTCAATTCTGTGTTATTAACAAGGTGGTGCAGTCTAGTCACATCAAGAACCCAGGTTAATATTTTCTGGCAAAAGTAACTCAGAGAAGTAAAAAGTTAGGATCAACTTCAGAGTAAAATTGAAAGTAATGAGGTTGGAGTCTTCAGCATGAGGTTTGCTTTAAGCCTGTCAATAAAATGCTTTTAATTTTAGAAATTCTCAATTTTTAAAAATTCTCTTTAAATTTTTGAAAGTTTTCTAATTAAACTAATTTCAAAAGTTTTCTACTTCAAATGATCACAGCTATAATCCAGGTGCAACAGACTTTATTGTTTTGAATGGTATACATAGAAAAAAGAAACAATAATTTTGAACATTTAAAAATCAGTTGTGGCATGTCAGAATCCAAAATTATAAATTAGTCACCGTACTTCTGGAAGTTACCTTGTATTTCTGTCCACATCTATTTTTTCTAAAGGTTCTTTTATAATGAATAGGAAGAATGCCAGAACTTGAACCAGTGCTCCTGTATGGGCTGCCAGTTCTGAGGCAGCAGCTTGACTCACTGCACTGCAGTGCCGGTCCCCAAACTGCTTTATACCATAGTTAATATGTTCTTTTTTATCCCTTTTAGGACAGTGGTGATTATCCCCTTACCATGCCTGGACCTCAGTGGAAAAAATTTCGTTCAAATTTTTGTGAATTTATTGGAGTCCTGATTCGACAGTGTCAATATAGCATAATTTACGATGAGTATATGATGGACACAGTGATCTCCCTTTTGACTGGTTTGTCAGACTCCCAGGTCAGAGCTTTTAGGCATACAAGTACTCTTGCTGGTAAGTAATCAGCGTTTTGTTACCTTTTCTTTATTTTTGTTAAATGTATTATTCTGTTAAACTTTTAGTATACTCTTGAATAATAACATTTTCTCCTAATGATTTGTCTAATTTATTCATGTAAAGTGTTTGGCTTTTTAGCTAACTGGTATTTGATAGCCTTAAAAATGAAAATTGAAATTTTTTGACATGTGTCAACAAATGCCTGTCTGAACTTTTAGGTTTTCTTTTTATATTTTTACTTTATAATCAAAGAAATTTTAAGGGGCCAATAGGCCATGCTCTTTGGTAAATCTAAGTAGTAGTATTTGAAATTCCAAATTCATACTTTTTCCTCGTCTTAATTATTCCTTTATTATTCATTGTTATTTATCTATAAGTATGTAAACATTTGTTTATATTTTAAGCAGTTCATCTAGTAAGATAGTAGACATTTTCCCTATTCCTCATAGAACTTAGATATACCTAAACTTAATGTTTCTAAAATGAGTTCATTCAGGTAGTACCCCATTTTCTGGTTATAAATTAAACAATGTGTCCCTATTGTCGGTGTTTATGCATTGCATTTAATTGTATACTTTGACCTGCGTTTTTATTAAAAGTTGTTATCGTTCTGTAGTTCTTTAGGATAATTTGAAAAACTGGCTGACTATAGTTTTCATTTTTGCTTTCTTCATTTTAGAATTATCTTGATAACTTGTCAGCTGATTCTTTCATTTTTCTACAACAGGATAATTTCATTTTCCCTCTCTTAACTGTGTTTTTCTAAAATGACTGTTCTTTCTCACTCATGACATGGAATGCATTCATACATGTATGTACATAAAACATATTAAATACTGCTAAATTACAGCCTTTTTAATCGTAGTAACTTTGTCTATATTCATCTTATTTTTTATCATGACAAAAGTGGTTTAGTTTCATTATTGTATGTCATCTTGCATTTAAATTTCAATATCTCACTAATTAATTTATTTAATCATTGGTTCTCAAATTTTAGCATGCATTATAAACACCTACAGAGCTTGTTGAAAGATTGTTGTTGGGCCTAACCCCCAAAGTTGAACAGGTTTCTAGGTGATGTTCTTGCTACTGTTTTAAGGACTTAACTGTAAATACATTGCAAAATCCTGATTTAAAATTCTGTCATTTCCTGACTTAACTTGTTGCCCAAAACCAATATGATATTATCTGGAGTCATACTTTTTTTTTTTCCCTGCCTCCAGTTCTCTTTTTATCCTCAACATGGTTGATCCATATTAGGGTCTGTTAGTCTCTTATTAGAGTTCTACAGCAAATATAAAAACATAGTTGGTTTACTTTTGAGGTTGAAATTTCTCTTGTTATAAGAAACAGATTTTGAGCAACTTTTTTAAAAGTAAAATAATAGATTTTATGGTTGAAAAATATTTCTATAGGACATGTAGTAAACACAGTTTATTCTGTGTCTTGAGAGTATCTTTCTCATTATTCGGAAAACAGATCTTGTTGGAATCAGTTGCATTTTTTAAAACAATACTATGAAAATACGGTTTATTGTTTAAAACATTACTCAATATTATACATTGTTTTCTAATTTCATGAACTTTAGTGTCTTCAGCATTCGATTTTTTTTTCATTTTTCCTATTTTCATCTTTTTAAGTACTGTAATGACCATTTACGTGGTAGTCATACTTAGGCAATTCACTGATTAGATATAAACAAAGCTTAAACACAAAGTAGAAATTGCTTCTGAATAGCCAAAACTGCTGTTATAAAAATTAATGAACTTGCATTGTCGATACAGTAGTAATTGTTTGGTTTTCCAAGACCAAGGGAAAAAGAGAAGCATTAGATTAATATAAGGGACACCTTGGAAACTATCCTGCTAGTGGTATTGTGAAATGAAAATTCCTAACAGAAAGGAAAACAAGAAAATTTACAAATCTGAAGATAAAAACCACTGGTGGTGGGGTGCGGTGTTTTCTGTATGGGCAAGCTAACCTTTCTTTAATCCAGAAGCCTGAATGCATTCTGTACAACAGATTAAATATGTGCCATATACTCCTTAAAAACACAAGTGAAAGACTATTACAGTACAGAAATATGCAAACTATTTTGCCTCCTAAAATTTTGTTTTGATTATACAAGGCTCTTTAATTCATTTGCTTGTGTCCTCTACTGCCATGTAAATGATATATTACTGTATTTTACTGACTTTAGTATGGTCCTTTTTTGTTCTCCTTTCCATTCATTCTTTTTCAGTGACTTTATTATAACCATTTTCTCTGTATTTATCCCTTTGTTTATCTATCTGCCATGCTTAAAAATGTTTTCATTACCGCTTACTTTCTATATCTTTGAGCTGTGTAATTCCCTCCTCCCTGTAGTTGCCTATCTATCTCTCCTCACACAATTTACTGATGTCCACTATAGCTTTAAAGCTGCATGATATACAGTTTTGCTTTAACCTAAGCTCTTTTTATGTCATCATGTAGCATATTTGAATTATACATTTTTCAAAATCATATTGAAAAATAGAAAGTGAGTTATATTTTCACTCATTTTTCAAAGAATAATACCTGTTTTTTAGGCATTTTCTAAATTTACTCTAAAATATTACTGTAATTCCCATGTTTCTACAATAATGGTGAGATCTTCCAATGCTCAGTTGTATAAAAGGTGAAATATTAGTCCCCCTTCCCTTCAACAAAGTACAGAGGGCTTGCTGAGAACTTAATTTCAGAGTGGACAGTAATCATGCATCTTTTAAAGGGATTTTTGGTTCTTGTCTTTGCCATCTTCTTTTTTTATGGTATGTGTGCAAGGAATAGATTATAAGATAATCATTTTTATTCACTTTGCAGGACAAGTCTTGGGGACTAGATAAAATGGGCAGGAACATTTAATCCTCTGCTTCAAAGACTATGTGCATGGACAGTTGCAAGGCAGTTATGGCCAGATATGATTATCGTCTTTGGAATAAAATGCTCCTTGACATTGCTTATATCTTAGCTGAGGAGAGACGATCAGGTTAGTTATTTTGTAGGGTACAGATGTGATGAGTTCCAGAGCTTCATTAAGTCATCAGAGTGATCTTAATCAGTGGTGCTTTTAATCTGTTTCCAAGTACCCCATTTTCTGGTTATAAATTAAACAATGTGTCCCTATTGTCGGTGTTTATGCATTGCATTTAATTGTATACTTTGACCTGCGTTTTTATTAAAAGTTGTTATCGTTCTGTAGTTCTTTAGGACTATTTATTTCAGTTATAAATACTGTCATTTTCCATTGGAGTTAAACTCTTTTGGAATGTTTTTATTGTTAAATTGAAACAGTGTTAACAATTACATTTTATATAATATTTTCCTTTATCTTAAGTAAAATTTTAAAACATCCTTTCATTTATTTAAAGCACTTTAATAAAGAAGGATGAAGAAGGCTTCTTCCTTTATTATGGTTTACACCTCCCAGGAGACATTTGAAATTAAACTGTCAATGTACGACTAAAACAATGCATTGATTCTAAAAATTTTTTAATCCTTAGCAAGGAATAAAAGGAGATTGAGTTCATCTAGTCACAACTCATTTAAACAGTGGTATTCATGTCCAGGAGTTTGAGGATGTTCTTCTCAATTTTTTGTTATTTTCTCACATATATTTCTATTATGTTACAAATAGCTTAATTATAATTACCTCTCACTTCTAAAGTAAAAATGCTAATTTGAACAAATAATAAAAACATAAAAGATTTATATTATTAATGACATGGTGGTTTTTTTTCCTGCTTTCCAAAATATATTGGGAAAAATTGTGAAATGTGGTCAAGATGACAAATGAGGCCAGTCTTCAACAGTGGTTAACATGTGCTTCTTAGACATTTGATAGAGTAAACCTTTCTTCATAACTTACTGTTTAACATTATTTTATTGACATGTAGTTCAATATTGATTAATATGTGTTACAATATAAGCATCTCTGGGCTTTTCCTTTGAGGAAAACTACGTCATATGAAATTGCTTTGTTCTTTAATCATAGGCTGAAAACTGTTTGCCTCAAAAAAATTGACATTTTTTGTCTTTTAGTTGGTAATACTTTAATGGAATGGTTAATAGAAAAGTTTCTGAAGCCAGATTCTGCATTCATATCACTCTTTGCCTTTTACTAGTTCGATAACCTTGGACAAGTCCTTAACTTGTGTGAAGTAATTTTTTCTTATGCAAAGTGGAAAAGATAATAATAGCTACCTCTTGTTAAAAGAGATCAGGAGAATTTAGATCAGCACTTGGCATTTAGAAAGCTGCTGCTATTTAATGACAAGAAGAGCTACTGATGCTTGCCAGTGTTTCCCTTCATTCATGTTTTTACTCAGAATTAATTGAGTACCATTTTATCTTAGTAACAGAAGACTGAACAAATGGAGAACTCAAAAATAAGTAAATAACTTCAGAAGTAAATAACTCTAAATTGCTCTTAAGAAAACTGACAGCATGCATTTTTATTTTTATAAATGATTTGGAGATATAAAAGGTGGTATCTAGGGTGACTTTCACTAAATATTCAGAAGAATGGGATATTCTGTGTGGCTTGAGTACTTGCCATTTCCTTGCCATTTTTGGAAATCTCCCAAGTGTCATAGTATCAAGTATATGATGGGAGTGGAGTGTCAGCCATGGCCATTTTACTGTAATGAGCAAAAAGTCGTTGTGGGAACATAGCCAGCAGCCATATTGGATGTTTTTAGCCAGTGCTTTGGTTTTCTGCTGTAGGGGAAAGAGGAGGTGGGGTTTGTTTTGGGAATTGCAGGGGTTGGGTGGGGGTAATGCAGGGAGGTGCTGGTGACCTCAGCTGCTCCTTACTAACTTCCTTGCCTATATCACAGATAGATTATTTCTAATTTCTAAGGTTTGGAACTGAAAATTCTAGTAAGTTTGGCATTACCAAAATATAGGTGATAGAGTGAAAATTATTTTTTCCTTTTGTCTTTATATTTTATTTTCCTCATAGTCATTTAAAAATTCTCCTAGAGACTGTTTTCCTTTATATGTTTGTCACTGGGTTTCTATACTTCATTACTTTTGTCCTCCAAGCATAAAACCTTTGTTTACTTTCTAGGATTTGTGAGTTGTAGACTTCTGATGTTCTTGGAGGATTGATGCCTGATACATGCCAAATATGCAAAGACTACTGTATCAAATAATTTTGCCTGTAAAATAAAGTGTAGCTTCAAAATTGTGATTATCTTTCTAAAAGAGTAAATATAGATCTAAAATAACTTAAATTTTTCTATTTTTTTAGATTTCTATCTTTTAGTTTCTATTATCATATCTGAAGATTAGCCTTCTTTTTGGAGCCAGTTTTTGTAAAGAAATAATGATTTAAAAATATATGCATGTAATTATTTGAGCAGCACAGAGAGAGAATGTACATGCTCCCATCTGTTGGAAGTTGCCCACAACAATTCCCCTGGACAAGTTGCCTACAACAGCCCTGCCCTGGACAAGCCAAAGTCAGAAGTGAGCCAGGAAATCAATCCAGGTTTCCCAAGTGACTGTTAAGGACTCAATTGCTTGAACCATTACCAGTTATTCCCAGTTTCTGCATTACCAGGAAGTTGGGGTCAAATCTAGAGACAGATTTCAGACACAGGAAACCCAGTGCAGGACATGGGCATCTTAACTAGCATCTTACCCAGCAGACTAAATGCTTACACTCGACACTTTTTTTTTTTTTTTTAATTAAACACTTCATATCTTCTATTCACTAACTTGGTGACCTTGGGAAAATTTCCTTTTACACCTCAACTTTTTTTTTTTTTTTTAAGATCTATATAGTACTGATTTCAAGAGTGTCCTCTAATAGTAGGGTTGTGAAACTTAAGTAAAATAATCCATGTTAAATATTTAACATACAAAAATCATTCAGTAATTCTGTATTGTAACTATGACAGAGAGAACAGCAGAGTTTATTTAGTTTGCTTATAAAGTGGGCAGAGAACTTGAAAAGAATTTTTAAATTTTTTTGTTACACATTTTAACATTTTCTATGCAGGTACAGTTACATATACTGTATACCAAGAACTCATTAAAAAGTACCTATAACTATATAGCCTCACAACTTTGCCATAACATATTGATGTTTGCTTTAGGATTTATTCTCATATGTATATTTATTAAGGGTTTTATCTTATTTTTAAAAAAATGTTCAAGTAAATTTTGTAGCATACATTTGTCTGATTTTAATTTTTATTGTATTGTGTTTTATATTCTAAAATTTAGGTCTCTTCTCTTTCTCACTGTCTCTTGTTCTCTCTCTCTTTTCCTTCTTCTCCTTTTCCCTCTGGTCTGTGGGGTTTACCCCAGAAATAAACCCTTTCCCTTAAAAAAAAAATTTAGATCTCTTTTAGTATATTGGACTTCTGAGCCATTGTTTGGATCCTTTATCAGATTTTGGATCCCTTGTCATCTTTTTTTTTTTTTTTTAAGATTTATTTATTTATTTGAAAGAGTTAAACAGAGAGAGGAGAGGCAGAGAGAGAGAGAGAGAGAGGTCTTCCATCAGATGGTTCACTCCCCAGTTGGCTGCAGCAGCTGGAGCTGTGCTGATCCGAAGCCAAGAGCCAGGAGCTTCTTCCTGGTCACCCATGCAGGTGCAGGGGCCCAAGAACTTGGGCCATCTTCTGTTGCTTTCCCAGGCCATAGCAGAGAGCTGGATTGGAAGTGGAGCTGGATCTTGAACCAGCGCCCATACGGAATGCCTGCACTTCAGGCCAGGGCGTTAACCTGCTGCACCACAGTAACAGCCCGTCATCTTTTCTTTAATTCAGTCTCTCTGTGCAGCATATTATGTGGTAGGTTTTTGAGCTAATGGATGTTGGAGAAGCAAATATTTGAGATTTTGCATGCCTGAAAACTATTTGGTATTCTCTTGGTAAATAGTTGGATCAGTTTTGATTTTATCTTTGAAAATTGTTTTTTTCAGAATTTATGTCTTGTTTCTATTGTTGCTTTTGAGAAGGCCAGTGTTATTCAGACTTCTGATTGTGATCCTGTTTCTTGTCTTTTGAAGCTGTTGTATCTTTTTCTTTGTAATGTTTGAAATTTCATGGGGATGTACCCCTGGTGAATATATTTTTTTCCCATTCACTTACTGGGCCCTTTCATTTCTGTTTAGATATTACTCTCTTGAGATATTCTGAATTTCTTATTATTTTTCATATTGTTTTCATATCTTAGTCTATCTAATCACTTTTCATATATTTCTTCATTTTTAATGAACTTAATTTTGACTATCACAAGTTTCTAATTCGTTCTTACTCTCCAAGTTCATTCTGTTTCAGGGATTGTTGTAGCAAAGCAGGTAAAGCTGCTGCCTGCATGGCAGGTATTCCATATGGGTGCCAATTTGAGTCTCTTCCATTTGTGTTTCACTCACCCCTGATTTCAATTTCCTCCCATTTAATAGAAAATTCTTACCATTATACTGAGATGCTGTGACAGTGCCCATCTTTCAGAAATCGTTTGTGTCAGTCTGGATTCCCCAGAGAAAACGGACCTATTGAAGAAACACTCATATCACACAGAGAAATGTATTTCAATAAATTGACTCAATGCAGTTGTGAGAGCTGGCAAATTTCAGATCTGTAGGGCAGGTCAGCAAGCTGGAAACTAAGGAGTTTTGCAGTCTTGAGTTAGACCTGCAGGTCTGGCTGGAAGCTCAGAATATTAGGCAGACATTTCCTCTCTGTAAAACCTGTTTTTGCTTGTAACCCTTCAACTGATTGGAGTAGGTAATTATTGACGATATTCTTCTTAATATCAACTGATTTTAGATGTTGGCCATATGTAGAAAATATCTTCAAGGTGGGGCCGGTACTATGGCGCAAGTAGGTTAATCCTCTGCCTGCGGCGTCGGCATCCCATATCGGCACTAGTTCTAGTCCCAGCTGCTCTTCATCCCATCCAGCTCTTTGCTATGGCCTGGGAAAGCACTAGAAGATGGCCCAAGTCCTTGGGCCCCTGCACCCACATGGAAGACCCAGAAGAAGCTCCTGACTCCTGGCTTCGGAATGGCACAGCTCCTGCCGTTGTTGCCAACTGGGGAGTGAACCATTGGATGGAAGACCTCTCTTCTTCTCTCTGCCTCTCCTCTCTCTGTGTAACTCAGACTTTTGAATAAATAAATAAATCTTTTTAAAAAATCTTCAAGGTAATAACTGGATTAGTGGATTTTTAAAAAATTATTTATTTTTATTTTGTTTGAAAGGCAGAGAGAGAGAAACTGAAAAAGAGATTTTCCATATAGTGGTTCACTTACCAAGCACTCAAAACCAGGACTGGACCAGGCTAAAGCAAGGAGCCCAGAGCCTAGAGCCTAGTCTCATTCTCCCACCGGAGTGGCCGAGACCCAAGCAGTTGAACCATTGCCTTCTGCTTCTCAAGGTGTTCATCAGCAGGAAGCTGGATTGGAATCAGAGAAGCTAGTACTCACACCAGGCACTCTGGCATGGAATGTGGGTATCTCAAGTGTCATTTAACTACTGTGCCAGACTATCTCCTAGATTAGTGTTTGATTATATTACTGGCCACAATAGCCTGGCCAACCCTTGACATATAAACTAACATACGCATCTTGGTTCCCTAATGGCCTTCTAGGGACAGTGCTGTTTCTCTCCTTTTCATTTAACCAATTCTCAAAGAATTATTTATATTTAGTTTCTTGACTCAGTCTTCTCCTATGCAGTTCTCCATGCAGTTTTCCCTCTGCCACTTCACTGCTTCTGTTATTGAAGCCAACAGTTACTTTCTATGGTTCAAGTCAGTGGCTGACTCCCAGATGTCCCTTCCCTCTCTCCCCTTCCTTTTTTTTTGAAAAGCAAGTTCACAGAAGCAAAGAGAGAGGTCTTCCATTTGATGGTTCACACCCCAAATAGCTGCAACAGCAGGAGCTGAACTGATCTGAAACCAGGATCCTGGAACTTCTTCTGGGTCTCCTATGTTGGTGAAGGGGCTCAAGGACTTGGGCCATCTTCTGTTGCTTTCCCAGGCACATTAGCAGGAGGCTGGATTGGAAGGACTCAAACCGGTGCCCTTATGGGATGCCGGCTCTGCAGGTGACAGCTTTACTTACTGTGTCACAGTGCCAGCTCCTTATGTCCTCTTTCATTCTTTGGAAAGATATAACTACCTCTACTTTCTGTGAATAATCTGTTTACTTGTCTTCTAGAATACCACATTTTCCTTGTGGATCCTAAGTAATTGTGCTTATTCAATTATCTCAGCACTTGATTTTCAGACCTTCTTTCCTTAATGTTTACTCAGTCCTTCGTGAAAGAAAACCAATTCCATGGTTTTTTTATTAAAAAATAATGATAGTAAATTAATTAATACAGTCATGATTTAAAAATTAAAGCAAAAAGTGTTGTATACATAAATATTTTTCTACGTAGCCCACATCCATCAGATTATCTTCCCTAAAGGAAACCAAAGTTCTTGATTTCTTATATATCTTTCCAAAGAAATGTTAGGCATATAATAGCAAATACAAAATCAGTGGGAGACATTGTGATAGAATGGAGCAAGACTGCCTGTGATCAAATAATGTTTCTGCCAGTCATTAGCTGTGTAACTCTGCCTCATTTTTCTCTATGTAAGAAGGGAATAATAAGAAATCATAGTTTTTATTTCATAGACTGATTGTGGTGTAAATGAAGAACTACTATAAAGAAATGTGACTGGCCCATAAAAAAGAATAATATTCCTTTTTGCAAATAATTTAATATACACTCAGGCATCTTGCATTTTTTAATCAGATATCTTGGTAAGCTTTCCTTTGTAACACAAATCATGTCTCATCTCTTTTTTTTTTTTAAATTTATTTATTTGAAAATCAGAGTTACAGGGAGAAAGTAGAAGAGACAGGGAAAGAGATCTTCCATGTGCTGGTTCACCCCCTAGATTGCTGCAATAACCAGCGCTGGGTCAGGCAGGTGCCAGGAGCTTCATTCGGGTTTCCCGTGTGGGTAGGAGAGGCTCAATTATTTGGGCCATCTTCTGCTACTTTTTCCAGGCTATTAGCAGGGAGCTGGATCAGAAGTGAAACAGCCAGGACATGAACCCACACACACATATGGGATGCTGACATTGAGGGTGGCTGCTTTACCCACTATGCCACAACGCTGGCCCCCCCATATCTTTTCTAATGGGTAGATACATTTTGGATGGATGTGTCATCCCATCATATGATTCTAAATACCAATGTCTTTGATAGTAGTTTCCAAATATATATATATATATATATATATATATATATATATATATTCTTAGATATAATAAGCAAAAACCTTTTTAATTCCTCTTGCCTATTTCTCTTGTTTTCTTATTATAATCTAACAAAATCTTACAGCTCTGCCTTCAAAATATATTTCATATCTAATTATTTCTATCTATTGCTGCTACCTTAGTCCCAACCAGCATCACTGGTCTCAGTTTGTCCATCCCCAAACCTTAAGAATTAGCATTGTGGGGCCAGCACTGTGGCACAGCAGGTTATAGCCCTGGTCTGAAGTGCCGGCATCGCATATGGATGCCGGTTCTAGTCCCTGCTGCTCCTCTTCTGATCCAGCTCTCTGCTATGGTTTGGGAAAGCAGTAAAAGATAGCCCAAGTCTTTGGGCCCCTGCATGGACAACGGATATCAGGAAGAGGCTCCTGGCTCCAGGCTTTGGATCCGCACAGTTCTGGCTGTTGCAGCCATCTGCGAAGTGAACCATCAGATGGAAGACCTCTCTTTGTCTCTGCCTCTCTCTGTAACTCTGTCTTACAAAATAAATAAATCTTTTTAAAAAAGAATTATAATTGCAAATTGATCAAAATATTTTCAACTTTCCTTCAGTATTTTCTTCCTTTTTTACACTATTACTGTTTTATGGTCTGTTGCTACAATAATTTATAATGTAAATCATAGTGAACATTTGCCATAATGGTTAAGGTGCCTGCCTCCCATATCCAAGTGCCTGGATTCCAGTGCAGTCTCTAGTCTGAATTCCAGCTTCTTATGTGTATCCTGAGAGGCAGTGGTGATGGCTCAGGTACTTGGGTCCCTACTACTCATGAAGTCCTAGCTTGAGTTCCGAACTGCTTTGGCCTGGCTCACCCTGGCTGTTGTGGGCATTTGGGAGTGAAACCATGGATGGAAGTTTGCTTTCTCTCTCTCTCTCTCTCTCTCTCTCTCTCTCTCTCTCTCTCTTTCTCTCTTTCTTTCTCTTTTTTTCCTCTCTCAATTAAATAAAAAAAAAATTAAAAAGTGAGTAAATAAGTCAAACTAGTTCTTAACTACTCCAGTACGTTTTACCCCATTTAGATTTGGTTCCTGTATCTCACCAGAAGACCACTTTTAGTGGAATCCTTCTGTTCTTGCCTCTTAGTCTCATCTCCTGCCTTTGCCTACTTGTATGCTATAGCTACATTGAAAACCTTGGTCTTTTATGTCTATTGTCATAACAATTTACACCATAACCCTTGCCCTATGTATTCCATATGCTAAAACACTTATCTTCAATGCGATCCCATGCCCATTCTCCCACTTCATGCTGAAATGTTAAGGTATCTAGAGTCCTTCTTTACTAATCATCTGAAATAGCACCTCCTTCACAGACAAACACACTTACCCCTGACTCTCTCTCTCTTTTCTTACCATACATTATCTTTCTTTATAGTATTTACCATTTAACTAACATGGTTTTCCATTTGTCTGTTATCTATTTATGTTCTCACTAGAATGCAAAGTCACAACTTGTTTGTTTTTGTAGTACCTCATACAATCCTTGGTATATTTTTGATTGATAGATCAATAAGAGAACAACAAAGTGCTTTTTAATCTATCTTCTTGAAAGACCTAATTACCAATCTGTCACTAAATAGTACTTTTGTAAAATGTAACAAAAAGGACTTAAAGAACAAAATGAAATGTATTTGTGCTATATTATCATTAAACATACATAATGTTATCAGATTGCTATAAAAGTTTTTAAACATTCTGAAGTTTGTACTTAACATTAACCTCTGCTACATGTGTTGTCCTTTCTGGTCAGCACTGAAGAACAGACCATGTGTAGTATATTGGTGAACTAGAACATGGTCTCCATTTCTATAGCCAACAGTTAAAATATGGAAACTAAATGAAGTATTCTCGTTAGTAGGCAAGAAGACACTTGAAAGCCTATATTCACAGGATCATGGCTGAATTCCTATAGGATTAAGTTATAAAATGTTTCTGCTGGCACTACCAGTAAAATTTCATCTTATCGCTCTGTGCAGCTATCAGTATTTTTCAGCAAAGTCAATAAAATATTGTAATCCATATCTTGTATCTATCTCATTACATTTAAGGCTGTTATCAATCGTTTGTTTATATATTGGTCAGTAAACTGAAAATTTCAGTGAAGCCTCAGTTATACGTATTTAGAAATACCTTATCTCAGAGGCTAAATACTGCCATATTAATATTTTTCTGAGCATATATTGATTTTTTTTGTTTCAGTGTGCTATATTATTGCTTATGTATCTGGGCTGGGCTGATGGTCATTACATAATGACAGTTTTTTAATGCCTGGGTTCCAAAGGAAATGGTTAACTAAAAGGAAAAGTTATTAATACAAGAAAACAAATAAGCATTAGCTTCCAGTGGTAGATTCTAATCAGTGTTGGTGTTAATTTTAGTGCTTTCTAACTCCTTGATCTTGAAGCCATTTTCCTGAAGAGATCTAGAAGTACGTACTGAATTACATTCCATTGGGTGTTATCTGTGTGCCCTGAACAAGCTCTTATAAATTGTATTTTCCTTGACTTTGATGTAATTGTAAATGTTTACTAAATTAAATAGTTTTGTTTTATATTTTGGTTTAAGAGCAGACAATCACTGTAAACATGGATCTGGCAAAAAAAATTGAGTTTCAGAGTAACAAATTGGTTATGTGTATGTGATAAATGGACAAATATGTACATATGTAGCAATATGTACATTTCCATACATTTTTTGTACCAAAATAATCTTTAATTCCGTGTTCTATGAAATTTTAAAGTAAATGCCTTTGTACATATGTTTCTACATGTAACTAAAGGAAATTTTTATATTTTAAAAGAAATGCGTGCTCATTTTAATCAAATGAATACATTTGCCAATACATAAATCATTTTTTCTAAAGCACTAAACAGTTCACTTTTTTATAACTGAAAATTTTCAGTTGAATAACTTAAAGGGGGAAATTATTACCAGTACAATATTTTATTGTTCCTTTTTTACATTTTCAATTCTCTTTATATACAGAAGATCAGTTTAGCATATATTAAGTAAAGATTTCAACAGTTTGCACCCACACACAAACACAAAGTGTAAAATACTGTTCGAGTACTAGTTATAGCATTAATTCACATAGTACAACACATTAAGGACAGAGATCCTACATGGGGAGTAAGTGCACAGTGACTCCTGTCATTGACTTAACAAATTGAAACTCTTGTTTATGGCGTCAGTAATCACCCCAGGCTCTTGTCATGAGTTGCCAAGGCTATGGAGGCCTTTTCAGTTCGTTATGATCAACTGTGAACTGAAATTGATCACTTTGACTAGTGAGATGGCATTGAATTAGAATCCCCTGGCACGTTTCTAACTCTACCATTTGGGGCATGTCAGATTGAGCATGTCCCAAATTGTATATCTGCTCCCTCTCTTATTCCCACTGTTATACTTAACAGAGATCACTTTTCAGTTAAATTAAACACCTAAGAGTAATTGTGTGTTAATTACAGAGTTCAACCAATAGTATTAACTAGAACAAAAAAAATACTAAAAGAGATCAAGTATTAAGTTGTTCATCAACAACAAGAGGACAAGAGCTGATCAAGTCACTGTTTTTCATAGTGTCCATTTCACTTCATCAGGATTCCTTTTTGGTGCTCAGTCAGTTGTCACCGATCATGGAGAACAGTCCCAAAGGGACTGGCTTATTTCACTCAGCATGATCTGTTCCAGATTCCTCCATTTTGTTGTAAATGACTGGATTTCTTTTTTTAACTGCTCTGTAGTATTCCATAGAGTACATGTCCCATAATTTCTTTATCCAGTCTACTGTTGATGGGCATTTAGGTTGATTCCAGGTCTTAGCTATTGTGAATTGAGCTGCAATAAAGATTGAGGTGCAGATAGCTATTTTATTTGCCAATTTAATTTTCCTTGGGTAAATCCCAAGGAGTTGGATGCCTGGGTCATGTGGTAGGGCTGTATTCATGTTTCTGAGGAATCTCCAAACTGTCTTCCATAGTGGCTTTACCAGTTTGCTTTCCCACCAACAGTGGGTTAGTGTCCCTTTTTCCCCACATCCTCTCCAGCCTCTGCTCTTGGTAGATTTCTGTATGTGAGCCATTCTAACCTGGGTGAGATGAAACCTCATTGTGGTTTTGATTTGCATTTATTATTCCTTTGACGGTATTTCTTAAACTCTGTCTCAATAATGAAAATACATATGAATTGACAAAAGTTTAATCTTTGTGTTATTCATGTTTGTTACTGTATATAAAATAAGAATTTGACAGTATGCAATAAGGACACTTTTTTTTCCTTTTTTTTTCCTAATAAGGACACTATTGAATAAGTGTAAATTTGAAAGTGTATGAACACTAAGATTGCAAGAATAGGTTGATTGGAAATCCACAGAATGCATTTTAAATGGTGGATCAGTGTGTTTCTCAGGACTTGGGAGTTGTATAACTCACTGAGGTTAGGAACAAAGGGAAGGAAGGGTCATCTTTGAGATTAAAGATCACAAATTGATGGTAGACACGTAAGGCACCTTTGCATCTAAGTAAAGACATTTAGGAGCATGTGTATACACAGATCTGGTGGTCGGAAAAGAAGTCTAAACTTGATTAGTATGTCCTCACTAGGCCGTGTGTATCTGGAATTGGGGAAGGCCTTGTTGAATGTTACATAAGCATTTCCTGCTGGTAATTTTTAAGTGGCTAATGTTAAGAAGTCAAGTTATTTGCTACAGCGGCAGAGAAAATTATGTTGGTTACAAACATGATGTTTATTTCTGTAGGTTAATTTTTTTAAAGAATTCAAGTTATGCATGGATTATGAAATAGAAATTGTGTAGTTCCCTTCCTTCATCCATTTGCTTTATAACTTGAGGGCTTATGGATGAAGATTTGATTCATTGGAGAGTAATATAATATTCTTTTATTTCATAGCCATGAAACTCATGACTGCTCTGGTGAATGTTGCCTTAAACCTCAGTATTCATCAGGACAATACACAGAGACAGTATGAAGCTGAGAGAAATAAAATGATTGGGAAGAGAGCCAATGAAAGGCTGGAGTTACTGCTTCAGAAACGTAAAGAGGTAAGTTCGTTCCATGGAATGGTTTTGTTGTTCTTATGTTCAATAAACACGTACTAGCTATATTTGTAATTTTTATATTCTCTGTAAAAATGTCTGTGTGCATTTTTGACATTTATTTTTCAGTTAGATTATTTTATTCTAAAGTTTCCTCATGAAACTGAATGTTCAACAGTGATTGTTTGATGGCAGCAGGGAATCAGATAATACCTCTTCATATGAAAGATGATGGTGATCTGGGAATTAGGCAACACAGAAAAATTGTCAGGAAGTCTGATAAATACTAAAACTTCAGAACTGGGGACCACAGCCTCACCAGTAGGTTCCATGTGGGGAATGAACTAGTTGACTTAAGATCTTCCTCTTCCTCTGTCCCTCTTTTCCTTTCATTCCTTCTGTCAATTTGCCTTTCAAACAGACAAGTCTTTAAAAAATAAAAAAAAAGAACTGAGCCAAACAAATTTTATTTCATGTGTAAGGCATTCCTGTGATTGGTAGCAATTTTATAACATTTCCGTATATGTATTGAAAATGATTTTAAAGTGGGTTTTTAAACCCACCATCTTATTTGCAGGGCAACAATAAAGTCTTTAATTAAGCAGTAAATATGACACTTATGGTAACTTTGAAATAAAAATCATGTGGTTGAAATATGTGCAGAATTGAAAAATTAGGACTTCCAGAAAACATTTTTTCATCCAATATGAAATACAATTTTAGATCTGCAGTGTAAGTCTTTTAGCAAAGGAGTAATACCACATTGTTTAGAAGAAATGTCATATTAATAATGGGTAGTGTGTTATAAAGGGACAAAAAGTAAAAAACCTTATGATTAAATTACTATCTGTACTATATATATATTTTAAAATGGAGCTACTGTAAGAAAATATCCCAAACAGTGGCTTCAGGAAATGAAAGTCATTGTCTCAAAGTTTCAGAAGCTAAAAGTCTAAAATCCAGGTGTTGGCAAGGCTGTGCTCCCTGTGAAGACATTAGATTCTATCATAGCTTCTGGTTTAGTGGCTTGTAGCAACCTGCCACCAGTCTTTACCTGATATCCTTCCTTTTTGTTCATCTCCAAATTTATCCTTCTCATAAGGACACCAGTTATATTGAGTTAGGAACCCACCCTACTTGTTTATGGTCCCATCTTTATGAATTAACATCTGTCAGAATGCTGTTTCCAAATAAAATCATATTCTGAGATACTAGGGATCAGGACATAGACATACATTTTTGAAACACAATTTAACCCATATATATACCAAACTTGAAATATGGCAGTAAATACTGGAACTGAGTTTTATTCAGTGCTGTGCACTAACGTGATTCCTCTTAAAAATTAATTAATTTTTATATAATGGAGTAGAAGTAATTTTTAAAACTTATAGTAAAGTTGGAGTAGTTTAAATAATAGTACAGGTGGTCCCTGGCTTTTGATGGCTCGAGTTAGGATTTTTGGCTTTCTGATGGTGCAGAAGAAGTACACATTCGGTAGAAATTGTACTTCAAATTTTGGGTTTTCATTTCCTTGGCTGCAGTATGTAATATAATCTTGTGATTCTGAGCTGTGGCAGCAAGCCATAAGCTTCCAGTTTGTCACATTATCCTTATCATGATGATAAAACAGCCAATACTCTACTGTGTATTAGGAAACCATCATTTTTTGCATCCCATCATGTCTTCAAGGTGTGTGTACCTGAGGTGTAAAACAGTTTTTTTTTTTTTTTTTCATATAAAATGTGCTTTGTGTTAGATAACTTTGCCCAACTGTAGGCTAATTTAAGTATTCCAGAGCAGTTGATGTTTTGGAAATAGTCTGACCACACATAGCCACAGTACCACTTCTTCTTGTTAGTCATTGTGTGGTATGCATCTAGGGCATGTTTAAAATAACCTTTTTTGTGCTAAGCTATGATGTTCGGTAGGTTAGGTATATTAAGTACTTTTTTAACTTAGCATATTTTCAGTTTAATGAAGGGTTTATCAGGAGGTAACCAGCATAAGTTCAGTAACATTTATGTTCCCCAACTTATTTCAGTAAAAATTGTAACAAAAAATAACAAAATAAGTCTAAAAGAATTTTATTGTTTCATTTGTTTATATAATAAAAGTAAATATTTCACTGACTATTACACAGCAAATTAGAGAACAAATTAGGATGATAAATAGCACCTGGAATGTCATTTTTCATAGTGCTTTTGTTACTTCTGAGTAGTGAATAAACTCAGACTTTAACACTGATAAAACTTTTATATTTATGTAATATTCTTTTATTTCCTTTTGGTTGCTACATTCTATAGCTAGTGGCCAGAATCCTTATGTTTTTTGTGATAACCTCCTATTTTGAGAACCTGACCCTAAATTCAGTTGTGGGCTCATCAGATGTAGAGTAATGTTTAGAATAAGAAGTTTCTTACACAGCAGCAGACATATTAGATCAGGGATGATCATTATTCCACGAAGACAAAAACTAAACAAAGACCCAGTTTTGATGAATTTACAGAAATTGAGGCCACCTATCCTCAAAGCAAATATTTTACAAATAGTCTGACTACTCTTAACCATACCAACATACCTCCTTGGTGTAGTTATGTGTAGTATGTGTCTAGAGAAAGACAAGCATGAATGATTCCAGCATTGTGGTAAAGCTGTAGAAATAATCCAAGTATGCTGGTAACTTGAGACATCTCTTTTACAAGTGAGAAAAAAAATTGGTAACTGCTCAGACTGACAATAACTGACTAACAATAAATAAGTATTTCAATTTACATTTTTTTTTTATTTCAGCTACAAGAAAATCAGGATGAAATCGAAAATATGATGAACTCTATTTTTAAGGGCATATTTGTTCATAGATACCGGTAAGGGATTTTTTTAGAAGACTTTTAACTTGAACTGTTATTTATTTCTACCACATATTAATTATTAAAGCTATACAACTCTGCTAATAATTACTTGTTTTTTGGAAAATTTATCATTTGTAGTTCTTCCTTTGCTAATAAATGCTGGGTGAATAGTCTATATCTCTGCAATAAATGGCACTAGCACCACGTCTACTGCTGCCATGCCTTCCAGTTTTAACACATATATTTTTGGAGGTAGTCTGTGAACTTGGAATTTGCTGATGGTATATTAATTAATAAGATTCTTAAGTTAATGACTTAATAGAATATTATGTTTCCACATTTATAAAAATGTAATACCCGATTTCTTGCCCTATGGTGCTGACTTAACCCATAATAAAATTAACCAATAATCTTTTTTTCCAAAGACTCTGTGAAGATGGGAGAAAAGAGGACAGAAAAGGGCGCCCACAGATAATGCAGTACTTCTTGTATCCTGTAACTTGTTTACCTTCAACTATTTAGAAGCTGTTAGGAAAGTATTTATGTCACATTAAAACACTACATTGTAAAAAAGCATATTTCTCATAGAAATAGTAAATTATAACCATGTAACTGTTACCTTCTGTTAATTGTAAGTGACACAGAAATATGTACAAGAAAATAGACAAGGTAATGGCACTTTTTAGATACACTTGAAACTAGTTAGTCAATTCATATAAATAAAACAAATCATTTGATAAATAACTTTGATATGTTAACAGGACTTACACATTTTAATTTGAAGTACATAGAAAGACATTTTGAAAGAGGGCCAAGGCTGACTGTCTAAGTGCAGTTTTGCATCTACTTTTTTGCATTAACTATACTCGTAATGCATCATCGACGTATTTATTTGAAGAGAGGCAGCAAGAACTGTCGTGTACCTGCTAGGCTGTCTTTTTCCATTTTTTTTTGACCACAGGTTTATGGAAGTGTAATAGATATAAGATAAACTGCACCACCACAATTAAAATAAAGGAATATGTTCATCATCTTTGAAGTTTTTTCATGGCTATTTGTAATTCTTCATGTAGTGATTCATCTGCTGTCTGATTTGTTTTGCATTTCTGGAATTTTGAAGGAATGGAATTATGCAATATGTACTCCTTGTTGTTTTGGTCTAGGTTCATTCTTAAAGCAAAATTAGCATCTTTCCCCCATTAAATATGTTACTAGCTTTAACTTTTTCATAGATGCCCTTTGACAGATTGACATTTCCTTCATGTTTTCTGAGAGTTTTTGTAAGGAATGGATGCTAGATTTTGTCAAGCGTTTTTCTGCCTCTATTGAGATGACTATATGGTTTTCTTTTTTTAACACTGTCAATGTGGTGATTAAATTGATTGGTTTTCAGCTGCTAATATGAATTCATGGAATGAAACCCTCATAAATGATATATGATGATACCTGGAAAAGTGGAATTAAAAGTACATTTTGATACAAAATTTTGAAGATATGCATAGTTCTTCCATAATACGGATTTTCCAGGAATTTATTTTTTAATCCCATTATTCTGTTGACTTCTTAAAGTACGCAGTTATTCTTTTCTTTATATTCTACAGCAGTTGAATAGAATTGGTGTTATTTGTTCTTCAGATATGAATTCTACCATTGGGACTTAGAGATTTTTCTGTTAGTAGTGTTTTTAACTACAAATTAAATGTCTTTAACTAGATACAGGGTTATTCCAGTTATCTGTTTTTATAAGTAACCTTTAATGGTTTATGTCTTATAAGAAATAAATATTCATATATGTTAAATTATATTCAACTGTCAGCATAAAGTTATTTATAATATTGGTGATTTTGTTTCTCTTGCCCTTTTCCCCATTTTTTTATTTTCTCTGGTTAATCTATCTGGAGCTAATTAATTTTACTGGTTTTATTAAAGAATGAGATTTTGGTTACATTGAGTTTCTTCAGTTTTTTCTGTTTGTTTCACTGATTTATGTTCTTTTATTTCCTTTCTTCTCCTTATTTTGAGTTTCTCTTTTGTTTGCTCTTTTAGTTTCTCTAAGTGGAACTAAAATTGTTGATTTGAGACCTTTCTTTTTTTCTAATACAGGAATTTATTCTAAATGTTTCTCATAGCACTACTTTAACTATGTCTCCTAAATTTGGGTATGTGGTGTTTGCATTTATCAATCCAGAATACTTTCTAACTTCCCTTTGGTTTGTTTAGTTGACTCATGGATTATTTAGCATAGTAACCTTACACCTGTGTGAGAATCTTCCAGATATCATCCTGATACTGATTTCTATTTTAATATCATTATAGTCTTAGAACATAGTTTTAGTTCTTTTAAATTTATTGAAGTTTTTCTTAATGGTTTACAGTATAGTCTATGTTGTAAATGTTTTATTTCCTAAAGAGATGAAAATACATTCAGCATTTGTTGGCTAGTATTTTGTCAGTTAGGTCATCATATTGGTTGATAGCGTTCAAGTCTTCTCTATCCTTACTGTTTTCTATTAAACAATTCTTGAGAGACTGGTTTATAGGAGTAATTTTTGTATTCTTGATACAAATCCATTATCAGATACATGATATGCAAATATTTTTTCTAGTATGTTCTTTTGTCTTCTTCATGGTGACTGTTAAAGAACATATTTTCAATTTGTATGAATTCTGATTAACAGTTTTTTTTTTCTATATTCATGCTTTTGGTTGCATATCTGTGAATAGTCTCACCAACTCAAAGATCTCTTGTTTTATTCTGAAAGTTTAACCATTCTATCTTTTCTGTTAAAGATATGATTGTCTAGCCCAATTTTTGTATATGGCATGATATAAAAATGTAAGTCTAGATTTTGCAAATAGACACTCAGTTGTCTACCATGTAATCAAAGACTGCCCTCTTCCAATTGTTTTCTTAGTACTTTTCGTGAAAATTAATTGAACGTAAATACATAGTTTTAGTTTTAAATTTCTAGTTTGACTATCCTTATACCACTGCACCAAATAGTTTTAGAGTACATTTTTAAATTAAATATTGTACAGGCCGGCATTGTGGCACAGTGGGTTAAGCTTTCACCTGCCATGCCAGCATTCCATTATCAGAACGCAAGTCCTGACTGCTTTACTTTTGATCCAGCTCCCTGCTGGTATGCCTGAGAAGGCAGCAAAAGACAGCCCATATGCTTGGACCCCTGCCACCCACCTGTGAAACCTCGGTGGAGCTCTGGGTTTCTAGTTGCTTTGCAGCCTTTTGGGGAATGAACCACGTGACTGAAATTATCTTTGTCCTCTCTCTCCCTGTCCTTCTCCCTAAAGCTTCTCTGTAACTGCCTTTCAAATAAATAAATCTCTCTTCAAAAACTAGGAGGCATGAATTACGCCAATTTTTTGTTTTTCAAAAATTTTTTTTACTTTGGTCTTTTACAGTTTTATATAAATTTTAGGATCAGCATGTCACTTTTTACACAAAAGCTTCTGAAATTTTGAAAAGGATTACAGTGAATCTGCACCAAAAATTGAAAAGAATTAGTCTCTTTTTTTTTTAAGTATTATTTTTTATTTATTTGAAAGACAGAGTTACAGAGAGAGGTAGAGCCAGAGGGAGAAAGAGGTCTTCCATTCTGCTGGTTCATTCCCCAAATGACCGCAATGGCCAGAGCTGAGCTGATCCAAAGCCAGGAACCAGGAGCTTCTTCCAGGTCTCCCATGCAGGTGCAGGGGCCCAAGGATTTGGGCTATCTTCTGCTCTCCCACGCCACATCAGAGAGCTGGATTAGAAATGGAGCAGCCAGGACTCAAACCGGCGCCCATTTGGGATGCCAGCACTGCAGGCTGGGGCTTTAACCCACTTTGCCACAGCACCGGCCCCGAGAATTAAACTCTTAACAATGTTCCCTTACAATCCATAAACAGAGATTTGTGTTCTCTGTTGATTTAATTATTATTTTAGTTTCCCTTAGCCTTTTTAATTTTCAGTGTAGAAATTTTACATTACTTTGTTAAATTTATTTCTAAGAGTTTTCATTTTTTCATGTTGCTGTGAATGGGATTTTTAGTTTCTGTTTTAGATTCTTATTTGCTGATTTCTAAATATTTGATTTAATATTTAAAGGAGATTGCCTTTATCCTGGTGGTTAGGGATTGGGGTTTCATAAGGGCTTTTTGTTCATTTTTTATTTTTGTAAAGTCTACAAATTTTTATATACAAGTTCATGTCATCTGTGAATAAAAGCAGATTTAATTCTTCCTTCTGTGTATCTTTAGTTTTCTTTCTTCTTTTCCCCCTATTTTACTGCCTGAAATCTTCAGTATGATATTGAGTAAAAGTAGTATGAGGGATACCTTTGCTTTACTCGTTAATCTTAACAGTACCAACAATGAGGGAAATGCAAATCTCACACTACTTAAAATGGCTGTGATCAAACAGAAAAAAAACAACAAATATTGTCCAGGATGCAGGGAAATAGGAATTTTCTTACACTATTGGTGAAAATGTAAGTTAGTACAGCTGTTACAGAAAACAGTATAGAAATTTCTCATAAAAATCTCAGAAAAAGTAAGATGCAATAATCTCACCACTGGATATATAGCTAAGGGAAATATTAATATGTTGAAGATACATCTGCATCCCCATGTTTATTGCGGGATTCATGGTAGCCAAAATACAGACTCAGCTTACGTGTCCACCGACAGACAAATGGCTAGAAAATATGGAATATATATACAGAATGAAATACAAGGGCACTTCAGGAAGTTCATGGGGAAAAAATAAGTTTATTTTGCTGCAGTGATTTTTTTTAATTTTATATAGTTTTTTCTTACAGGTTTTCCTTAAACTTTTAATAGATAATTCATATGCCTGGATTTCAAAATTCCTTTATACCAAAATAAATTTTAATTTCATTTTCCATGAACATTTTGTTTTTGTTTTAAGATTTATTTATTTATTTCAAGGAGAAGGAGAGAGAAAGAGGTCTTCCATCCACTGGTTACTCCCCAGTTGGCCACAATGGCTGGAGCTGGGCTTATCCGAAGTTAGGAGCCAAGAGCTTCTTCCCAGTCTCCATGTGGGTGATGGAACCCAAGGACTTGCGCCATCTTCTGCTGCTTTCTCAGGCCATAGCAGAGAGCTGGATCAGAAGAGCATCAGCTGGGACTCCTACTGGCTCCCATAAGGGATGCTGGCACTGCAGGGAGTGGTTTTACCTGCGATGCCGCAGCGGCCGCCCCTCCATGAACATTTTGAAGTATCCTCCATTTACTCAGCCATACCAAAAGAATGAAATCCGGTCATGTGTAACAACTTGTGTGAACCTTGGAGGATATTTTAAGTAAATCAGGCACAAAAAAGCAAATACCTCATAACCTCATTCATGGATTATCATAAAATTACACTTAAGGAAGTTGAAGATAGAATAATGCTCATTAGAGTCTAAGGAGAGTAATGGTTGAGGGGTAGTGGAGAGAAGTTGTAAGGCAAATGAAATTAGCAGTAATTCATTGTATATTTCAAGGGGGGGGTTTCAAATATTCTCACCTCAAAGAAATATTAATTTTCAGGTGATAGATATTCCAGTTACCTGTTTTGATCATTATTGTATATCAGTTGAAAATAAAAATATGGGCAGGAATTGGCATAGCAGTTAGTTCTTCACTTGTGATGCCCATATCTCATATCAGAGTGCCTGGATTCAAGTTCTCGTTCCACTCTCAATTCCAGCATCCTGCTGACAGTACCCTGGGACGCAGCCTGTGATAGTTCAAGTGACTCAGTCCTTGCCATTCACATATGGGATGTGCATTGAGTTCCTGGTCCCTGTTTATGTATAGTCCAATCCCAGATATTATAGGCATTTGGGTGGTGAATCAGAAGATGGTAGCTCTCTGACTTCTTTCTCATTTTCTCTGGCTGTTTCACTCTCAAATAATGAATATATTTTTTAAAAGTTTTTAAATAAAAGTAAAATGCAAAAAGATAGAGGAGTAAGTGTGATGATGGTAGCTACCGGTTTAGTAAAGATGACCATTATTAGAATGAGGAAGTTCCTTTCTAACGTGATTTGTTAGGTGTTTTATGATGGTTGTTTGATTTTGTTTCAATTGAGATGGTCAAACAGATCTTCTTTATTCTGTTAATACAACGTATTACACTAATTCATTTTTTCTTCTCTTTTCTTCTCTTTTCTTTTCTTTTCTTTTCTTTTCTTTTCTGACAGGCAAAGTTAGACAGTGAGAGAGAGTGAGAGAGACAGAGAGAAAGGTCTTCCTTCCATTGGTTCACCCATCAAATGGCTGCTATGGCAGGCGCACTGCACCAATCCAAAGCCAGGAGCCAGGTGCTTCCTCATGGTCTCCCATACGGGTGCAGGGCCAAAGGATTTGGGCCATCCTCCACTACCTTCCCGGGCCACAGCAGAGAGCTGGAATGGAAGAGGAGCAACCAGAACAGAATCTGGTGCCCGGACTGGGACTAGAACCTAGGGTGCCAGCGCTGCAGGTGGAGGATTAGCCTAGCTAGCTGTGGTGCCAACTAATTGATTTTTAAATATTAGACCAGCCTTGCATTGTGACAAAAATTTCAGGCAGTCCCGGTGTATAATCATTTTTATTTGCTACTGAATTGTTTGCTAATATATTTTAAGGATTGTTGCATATACTTTCGTAAGGAATGTTAGTCTTGATATTAGCCTCATTGAATATACTTAGATGTGTTCTCTTGTATTGTTTCCTGTTTGAAAAATTGTTTATTTGATTTAGTTTATCAGGAAAAAGCTTTTGGCCCAGGCTTTTCTTCGTATAAAGATTTTCAATGACTAACTGTTATGCCACATTGCCAGCCCCCACCTTCTGTTTACTTATTTTATTTTATTTGAATGGCAGAGTTCGAGTGAGATTTTTTTTAATCCAGTCATCAGTTGATAGACATCTGGGTTTATTCTTTGACTCTCCATCTATTTGTGTCTTTGAATATGAAGTATGTTGCTTACACATAGCATAAAAACATAATTTGGATCTTGTGTTTTATCTGGTCTAACATCATTTTTATGGTAATTCCTGAGGTTTAGAAAATGAATAAGTTATCAGAAACTACATCTCATTAACATGACTTAATTTCAGAAAAATATAATATTTTTGCTTGATATAGCTGCATTTGTATAGCCCTTCTTTTGTTCTCTTATCATCATATGAATTTTATGTGCACGTTACCAAACCAATAGTACAGTGTTTCGTTATCAGTGTATACAATCTTAGCTCTTAGAACAAAATTATGAAAAAAATACTTTTTTAAATCATCTTTTGCCCTCTTAACATTTCTTCCTTTTATTTCCCCTTGGATTTCAGTCTTACTTCCTTTCAGATTGAATGTCTTCCTTTTAGGTTCTTATATAGCAAGTCAGCTAAGAAACAGCAAGTTTTCTATATTTCTCTGGAAGCATAGTTGTTTCATCTTCATTTGAGAAAGATGGTTTTGCTCCATATAGAAATCTTTTTTGCCCCCCACAGGCAGAGTGGACAGTGAGAGAGAGAGACAGGGAGAAAGGTCTTCCTTTTTGCCATTGGTTCACCCTCCAATGGCCGCCGTGGCTGGCGTGCTGCGGCTGGCGCACCGCACTAATCTGAAGGCAGGAGCTAGGTGCTTCTCCTGGTCTCCCATGGGGTGCAGGGCCCAAGCACCTGGGCCATCCTCCACTGCACTCCCAGGCCACAGCATAGAGCTGGCCTGGAAGAGGGGCAACCGGGACAGAATCCGGCGGCCCAACCGGGACTAGAACCCGGTGTGCCGGCGCCGCTAGGCGGAGGATTAGCCTGTTGAGCCATGGCGCCGGCCCTCATATAGAAATCTTGGTACAGTTGCTTTTCTTTGTAACACTTTCAGGGTCATTCCACTGCCTGTTGATCTTTACTTGCTGATTTAAAAATCAGTTGTTGACCAGCGCCACGGCTCCCTAGGCTAATTCTCCGCCTTGTGGTGCCAGCACACCGGGTTCTAGTCCTGGTCGGGGCACCGGATTCTGTCCCCGTTGCCCCTCTTCCAGGCCAGCTCTCTGCTGTGGCCCGGGAGTGCCGTGGAGGATGGCCCAAGTGCTTGGGCCCTGCACCCCATGGGAGACCAGGAGAAGCACCTGGCTCTTGCCTTCGGATCAGCGCGGTGCGCCGGCCGCAGCGCGCCGGCCGCAGCGCGCCGGCCCCTGCGGCCATTGGAGGGTGAACCAACGGCAAAGGAAGACCTTTCTCTCTGTCTCTCTCTCTCACTGTCCACTCTGCCTGTTTAAAAAAAAAAAAAACAGTTGTTAATGGTCTTCTGACATTGTACATTAATTAGTCATTTTTCTTTCCATCTTTCTGAATTATGTTTTTTTAGTAGTTTACCAGTATGTGTCCACATCTGACTTATTTGTGTTTCTCCTTTTTAGGTTTTGTTAACCTTCTTGTAACTGTAGATTACTATTGTCTCACCAAATTTCAGAATTTTTTTGCCCTTATTTCTTTGTTTTTTTTATTGCCTATTTCTCTCCTTTGTTTGGATGCCTTTTACAAAATGCATGTATAGTTAATGTTCCAAAAGTTTCTGGAGCTGTCTTTATCTTAAGTTTTGTTTGTTTTTGGTTTTTAACTTCTGTCCTTTACATAATTTCTATTCACACATGTCCCATCCCATGCTTCTTCTTAAAACTTAAATTTGATGTTGAAACTGTATGAATTTTTCATTTTTGTCATAGTTTTCATATTGTCCTATTTTTATTTTTCTTATTTTCATAAGTCGCTGATGGTTGAGTCATTTTCCTCATGTTCTCATTTAATTCTTCAAATATGGTTTCCTTTATTTCTTCAATTATATTGATAGAACCACTTGAATGTCTCTAGTATTTCCATTCTAGCTAGAGGTTAAACTTTGATTTTCTAGTGCATGCTTTGCAATCCTTTGGTCTTTCCTCCTTCATTTTCTATGCAGTTTGTTCTTTTATTAACATCTTACTTGGATGTGTATTTGGCACTTGTCTTCCAATCAAGACATGTCTTTCAGCATCAGAACTGGAAGTTTTTATGGAAACCCATTACCCTGGCAACTCTTTCAAACCTAGGGCTGTGAATTTTTTTGGGTGTTTGAAAGCATTAGTTGCATGCCAGAGTGTTACTATTTTTATCAGGAATTCAGCAGCTTTTTTTTTTTTTAAGGTTTATTTATTTATTTATTTGAAAGGCAGAGTTAGAGACAGAGATCTTCCATTTACTGGTTCATTACTGAGATAACAATAATGGGGTGGGCTGTGCAAGGCTGAAGCCAGGACCCAGGACCTTCTTCGAGGTCTCCCATTTGGATGAGGGGGCCCAAACACTTGGCCATCCTCTAACCCTTTCCCAGGCCATTAGCCAGGAGCTAGAAAGTAAGTGGAGTGGCTAAGTCTCAAATGGTGGCCTATTTAGGATGCTGGCATCCCAGATGGAAGCTTTACACCACAACACTAGCCCCAGCTTTTCATAAATAAATGCTTCTTGAATCAATCCATTCCTCCTTCCTTCCTTCCCCCTTCCTTTCTTTCTCTCTCCCTCCTTGCTCTTTAACCTCTCCTCCCTCCCTCTCTCTGTTTCTCTCTGTCTCTTTTCTTTCTTTCCCTCCATCTGTCTGTATGTCTGTCTATCTCTGGTTTCCTAAAAATGGAAATTATAATTTTTATCCTTTCATTTCTTTCTTTTTTTAGCTTTTTGTTTTGTTTTCTGAATGGGATTTTCCAACCAGGGCACTCTACTGTTGCCTTACCTTTGTTTTTAAATGTATTTTCTACTAGTATGGGACTCTAGGTTGGCCTTGGGTTCTTTTAGTTCTTTAAAAGAATTTCCTTGCCAGCGCCGTGGCTCACTAGGTTAATCCTCCGCCTTGCGGCGCCGGCACACTGGGTTCTAGTCCCGGTTGGGCCGCCGGATTCTGTCCCGGTTGCCCCTCTTCCAGGCCAGCTCTCTGCTGTGGCCTGGGAGTGCAGTGGAGGATGGCCCAAGTGCTTTGGCCCTGTACCTGCATGGGAGACCAGGATAAGCACCTGGCTCCTGCCTTTGGATCAGCGCAGTGCGCTGGCCACAGTGCACCGGCCACTACGGCTATTGGAGGGTGAACCAATGGCAAAAAGGAAGACCTTTCTCCCTGTCTCTCTCTCTCTCACTGTCCGCTCTGCCTGTCAAAAAAATAAATAAATAAATAATTTCCTTTTTTTTTTTTTTTTTTAAACTTTGCTACCACCACAAAGAAGTCTACTCACATTCTTCTTTGCATCCTTTTTAGTTACTTTATCCTCTTCCTTTGGCTATTTCTTAGGTTTTTCTCTTCACAGATAATTTTAAGAAATTCTGTTGTGGGTGTTAATTGTTGTTATTTTCTTCATCTTTATTCTGTTTGTTTCTCCAGTTAAAATCCTGTGCTTTCCTGTATCCTGTTAAACATATGTGCTTCATCATAACAGTTATTTTAATGTCCCGTTTTACTAGTTTTATCATCTATATCATATCTAGTTTTGTTTGTGTTGATTAGTTTTTCTCCTCCTTGGGGGCTATTTTCCTACTGTGTATACTTGGTTTTTGGTTTTGGTTTTTTGAATACTAGGCACTGAGGTTTTTGCTTTGTAATGTGCTGGATAATTTTGTACTTGGGAAAATATATTTGAGCATATATGATGCAAAAAAAAAATGGAAATCCATGGATCGTTCTTTATGGTGTGCATTTTCTATGAACTTTTTTCACAGCCTCTCATTCTTATAAGTATCTGACTTTTTTCTAGGCACAGTTCATGTTTAATCCATTCAAAAATTATTGTTAGCGTTTAAGTGAATCAATGAAGTTTTTAAAATAAGGCTAATTTCCCCCTAATATTAAGATAATGTGTGTATGTATGTTCCACTCAACACTGTATATTAAGTGATTTTTTTTTCTGTGGTGGCTCCTCAGAACACGAATTATTCCCAACTCTCTGTTCCAGTGATATTTTTTCTTCTGTGCACTTTGATTTCTTTCTCCCTCCTTGCATGGTTCTTTCACATGCATATACTTTGGTATACAACTAAAAAGTTGATAGGGTCCTTGTACAGATGCCAGAGCTTACTTTCTCTGTATAGCTCTCTCTCTTCTAGTCTTAAAAATAGGGTCCAGCAAACTCTGATCATCTTGTCCTCCCTTACATCTCAGTTCCTTCTCAACTCAGAATATCCTCTGGCCTGCCTAGGTTCCCCTACTTATGCTGCTTCCTGACAGATATATCTAGGAAAATCCTAAAGTGTCACCTTGTATTACCTTGCCTCTCTCAGAAATTATTGTTCTACTCTGTATCATATCAGAATTGTAAAAACTAGTTTTTTCAAAATGCAGCATAAATCCTTTCCATCCTGGCCTTGCCATAGTCTCAAATACACAATCATATTTATCTGTATAATTTTTTCCTCAAGCTATAACAGCAAAATAAAACCACATTTATTTTAATGACTCACCTTTAATGAAAGTCTTTCTTTTTTTTTTAAAAAAGCTCAACAGGCTAATCCTCCGCCTTGTGGCGCCGGCACACCAGGTTCTAGTCCCGGTTGGAACGCCGGATTCTGTCCCGGTTGCCCCTCTTCCTGGCCAGCCCTCTGCTGTGGCCCGGGAGTGCAGTGGAGGATGGCCCAGGTGCTTGGGCCCTGCACCCCATGGTAGACCAGGAAAAAGCACCTAGCACCTGGCTGCTGCCATCGGATGAGCACAGTGCGCCGGCCGCAGTGCGCCATCCGCGGCAGCCATTGGAGGGTGAACCAATGGCAAAGGATGACCTTTCTCTCTGTCTCTCTCTTTCACTGTCCACTCTGCCTGTCCAAAAAAAATAAAATAAAATAAAATTTATTTTATTTATTTGAAAGACAGAGTTACAGAGCTAGGCAGAGCCAGAGAGAGGCCTTCCATCTGCTGGTTCATTCCCAAATGGCCGCTGCGGCCAGTGCGCTGCCCCGATATGAAGCCAGTAGCCAGATGTTTTTCCCTGGTCTCCCATGTGAGTGCAGGACCCAAGCACTTGGGCTATCCTTCATTGCCTTCCCGGGCCACAGCAGAGAGCTGGAAGAGGAGCAACCAGGACTAGAACCCGGCGCCCATATGGGATGCCAGCGCTTCAGGATCCCAAGCGCACAAGGTGTTAACCCACTGTGCCACAGCATCGGCCCCTTAATGAAAGTTTTTCATCAAAGCTCTCCACCTTTCATTCTCAGAGAAACAATTGTGCTTCCATTTCCTTCATTATCTTACATTGATTTGTGTTTTATTTAAGCAGAGCCTGCCGTATCAGTTTGTGTTTCATTACTGTAATGAAATACCTGAGGCTAGGTAACTTTATAAAGAAAAGAGGTTTATTTTAGCTTCACACTTCTAGATCAAGTTTGAAGAGACCTCTTGATAGCCTTGCTGGCAGAGTCCCTAGGTGGTGGAAAGCATTTCATAGCATGATGTGCCCATTTTCATGGGTAAAATGATAAAATGTGGTATACAAGTACAATGAATATTACTTGGCCATAGAAAATTTTTGACATTTGCAGCAACATGGGTGAGTCAATGTTAAATGAAATAAGCCAGACACAGAAAGCCAAGTATCATGTTCTTTCTCACATATTGAAATTAAATATATAGTCCATCTGAACTTAAAATGTTCGCTGTTACACACTGGGAAATGGGGTTTTACGGTACAGGGAAGTTGGATAACAAGTACAGTCAGTAACAAGCTCCAGTGTTATACAGCAATATGGGTTGGCTTCTATTCATATTAATGTATTATATACTGTGTAAAGCACTGGAAGAGGCATTCATTTGGCTCAGCAGTTGAGATACTGCTTGGGATGCCCACATCCCGTATCATAGTTCCTTGTTTTGTTTTGTGAATTCTGGGAGGCTTCAGGAGATGGATAAAGTATTTGGATTTCTGCCCCCACTTTATAACTCACGTGGAGTTCCATTCTCCTGGCTTTGGCCTGACCCAGCCCTGGCTGTTTCAAGCATTTGGGCAATAAACCACTGATGGAAGGTCTCTGTTACTCCCTGTTTCTCTTCCTTTCAAATAAGATGGAAATAAATAAGTAAATACCTCAAAGGGAAGGAGCTACTAGGCTCCATGAAAGTGAAAAGGCTAGTTGCCTGGTTTGATTTTTTTACACTGTGTGCACCCCATGAAGCTGTGTAACAACTTTTAAAAAAGAACAAAAGGGTAGATGTTATGGTGCAAGTGGGTTGGGATGCCTGCATCTCTTATCAGAATACCCATTTGAATCCTGGCTACCCACTTCCCATCCTGTGCTCTAATAACATGCCTCAGAAGCAGCAGATGATGTGGGAAACCTGGGAATTCCTGGCTCCTGACTTCAGCCAATCCCAGCTATCGTGACCATTTTTGGGGAAATCAACCAGCAAATGGAAGATACCTCTCTCTCCTCTTCGCTTTTGTTCCCTGCCCCGTCACTCTTTCAAATAAATAAAAACCTTAAGAAGAAATCCATGGTTTGTGAGAAAAGCAAGTTGGAGAATACCTATATGACAATACTTATATAAAGTTTCAAATAGTAAAACAGTATACATGAAGTGAAAACATTAACATACAGATGAAAATGATATTCCTCAAATCAAAGATAGTAATTTACTGCTAGGGAGATGCATAATTAAGAATCATATACTTTTAACTGCCAAGAAATACTTTATTTCTTATCTATACAGGGGATCCACAGTTATGTTATTTTCTATAACATTTTTATGTCTGAGCTTTTTTATATTTATAAAACATGACATTGAGACATATGTTCAGTACTAATAGGGAGCATATTCTTATGATTATAGTAAAGTTATTGTTTATATTGTCTGTGAATGTCTAGATTGATAAAACTTAAACATTATAACATTACAATAGCCGACATTTGGAAAAAATTTAGTAGGTGCCAGGCACAATTTAAAGTATTTTTTTGTATTAAGTGATTTCATTTGCACAGTAACTTTATGAACTACGTAACGTTATTCTTTACAGGTAAAGAAGCCTAAGGAAGAGGGAAGTAAATTGTCCAAAGTCATACAGTTAAGAAATAGCAACCAGAATTTTAATTCAGGGTGTCTTATTCTAGAGCCTATATCAGAAGCCATTACCATGTATATCCTTTCCTTGAGGAAAAGATACTACCAAAAAATATAGGAAAACTAATTCGTAATTGACAATAAGGCTTAGGAAGACAAAGTTTTCCCTATTTTTATTCTTAAGCAATGACAGATTTATTGGAGCAAGGGGATGAAATATTAGAATAACTAAAGTGACAAATATTGCCTCATATAAATGGGAAGACTAAAAATTAAAATTTTTACTTATAATGATAAGTCAGAAACTGGGAGACTGATCTACAAAAAAATTAGAATTCACAAAATTTAATATTTGTTAAAGCTGGGGCTAATAACTTGGTGAAAGAGAAGAAAAAAGTATTAGCATTGTGTTTGTTCATGATTCACAGATTCTGGAGTAGAAGCATAGTCCTGGGATCTTTATATTGGATGTATATAATGAGGTGGAAAGTTATCTGGGCAATGAGCCAGAATTCTTGACTATTGGGGTTATTCTGCCACCATTTCACAGTGCAGTCACTAAAGTTTTTCTATCATGATTAAAAGTTGGATTATTCTTCCTGTGCTTCAGTCTAAAAAATGTGAAAAACCTGTGAATTAAATGGTCAAACATGTTTTTAAGTCTGTGTTATATCTGAATAGTTTAAAATTACTTCAAGATTTTAGATTTTGTGAATGAACATTTTCAATAATGACTTCTAGGAGTGTCCTTTGGAATGCTTGTGGAAAGATGGAATTAAAAGATAAATTTAGAGTTGGGCATTTGACACAGTTAAACCATCATTTGGGACAACCATATCCAGTATTGGTTCTTGGGTTCAAGTCCCAGCTCCACTTCTGTTTCCAGCTTCCTGCCAGTGTACACTATGGGAGACAGGAAGTGGTAACTCAAGTAAGAGATCCTTGGTAGCTACATGGGAGACCTGAATTGAGTTCCAGATTCATAGTTTTAGACTGATCCAACCCCAGCTGGTGGGAGCATTTGGGAATTGAATCAGTGAATGGAAGATCTTTTGTCTCTGTGTGTCTCTGCTTTTAAAGTAAAAGGAAAATACATTGTTAAAAATAAAATTGTGGGATCCGGCACCGTGGCATGGTGGATAAAGTCATCACCTGCAGTTCTGGCTGCTCCACTTCCAATTCAGATCTCTGCTGTGGCCTGGGAAATCAGTAGAAGATGGCCTAAGTACTTGGGTCCCTACACCCACATGGGAGTCCCGGAAGAAGCTCCTGGCTTTAGATGGGCCCAGCTCCAGCAATCACAGCCATTTGGGTTATGAACCAGCCAATGGAAAATCAATCAATCAATCTCTCTCTCTCTCTCTCCCCCTCTCCCCCTTTCTCCCTTTCTCCCTCCTCCCGCTCTCTACCTCCCCCCTTCTTCCCCCTCTTCCCCCCTGTAACTCTGCCTTTCAAATAAAAACATAAACTTTAAAAATAAAAATAAAATTGTTGGGCTGACATTGTAGCATAGCCAGCCACATTCTGCAACACTGCATCTCTTAAGGGTGCTAATTCAAGTTCTGTCTGCTCCACTTCTAATCCAGCTGTCTGCTAATGTGTCTCGGAAAGCAAAAAATGTCTCATGTGCTTGGGCCTCTGTCACCTGCATGGGAGAACTAGGTGAAGTTCCAGGCTTTGGCCTGACCCAACCACAGCCATTGGGGCCATTTGGGAAGCGAAACGGTAGTTGGAAGATGCATCTATCTGTCTTTCCTTGTGAAATGAATAAATCTTTGAAAAATAAGTAAAGCTTTAAAAATTTTTAACAATAAGCTTATTTTGATAACAAATATCTTTAAGTCCTTGAACTTTTTTTTTTAAGCTTAGTCCTTGAACTTTTGAAAATCATTCATATGTATGAATTTCAGAATTTTTTCCACTAAAAAACTAATCTTTGAATTCCATTTTTTTCTATAACTTTTGAAGTCTTCTCATAGAACAGGTGTATTAAGCATTTTTAGAAGCTTTAGTTTGATATTGACAGTTTATTTTACAGAAGTCATAAAAAATAGAAAATATCCATGTTAACAGGTTTTTAAGAGTGCAGTATGAATACAGTGGTACATTAATAATGAATAATTCTTGATGTAAATAGTTGAATATGTTGCAGCTGTGGGTATTACAGGTTTGTCTGCTTTGTTTTATTCCTCCTCTAGTGATGCTATTGCTGAAATTAGAGCCATTTGTATTGAAGAAATAGGAGTATGGATGAAAATGTACAGTGATGCCTTCTTAAATGACAGTTACCTAAAATATGTTGGCTGGACTCTTCATGACAGAGTAAGTTGCTCCATTCTAAGCTTTGATGAAAGATAATTTTTCATGATTATGAGGATGCTACAATCAAAATAACTAACTGATTTTTCAAACGTTATCATTATATGGAAGTTTAAGGTTATGCAGCTGAATAACTGTTTACCTGATGATCATGTTAAAACTTGAACCATTATTTCACACGTGAAGACCCTGTGTTATTGTAGTTGCAATACTGTCTTGAATCCATATTGACAACATGGTGTTTCTCAAGTTTTAAGAGAGTCTGTGTAGTATTCCAAGAAGGTAGTTACAGTCATTTTCTAGCCTAGAATCAAAAGGAAATTTCTTTTTTCTTTTAATGTATAAAATGTAAATAAGGGACAAGCATTTGGTTCAGCAGTCAAGTTGCTTCCTGAGATGCCTACATTCCATATCAAAGTACCTATGTTCAAGTCCTGCTTCCACTTCCAGTCCAACTTTCTGCTATTGTACACCATGGGAAGGCAGCAAGTGATGGCTCAAGTACATAAGTTCCCTGCTACCCACAAGAGAGACCAGATTGAATATCTGGTTCCTGGCTTCAGCCTGCATCAAAGTTGTCTATTATGGGTATTTGGAGACTGAAGCAGCACATGGAATCTGTCTTTGCCTTTCAAATAAAATGAAAATAAATCATTTTTTTTTAATGAAAAGTTGAAATTAAAGAAAAATTAGGCTTTAGAATAAGCTCTGACTCATGAAAGAATCCCATACCCTTGAGTACTAAGTATGTAATCCTTAAAAAAAAGGATAGGAGTGATAAATCATTGAAATGTTCATGTCATGTGACCTGAAATTCTATAAATTGAACTTCAGATACTCTATAGAAATCTTATAACAGTTTATATTGTTATGGTCTGTTGAACTGTTAGAAGACATTATATTTCTTAAAAAGCAGTTATCACTATCAGCATATTGAGCATTTACATTTTAAATAGTATTATTCTTTTTTTTTCAAAAATATTTATTTATTTGAAAAGCAGAGTTATAGAGAGGCAGAGAGAGAGAGAGAGAGATCTTCCATCCACTGGTTCACTCTCCCAGTGGCTGCAGTGGCCAGAGCTGGGCCAATCTGAGTCCAGGAGTACAGAACTTGTTCCAGGTCTCCCATGTGAGTACAGGGGCCCAAGCACATGGGCCATCTTCCACTGCTTTCCCACACCATAGTAGAGAATTGGATCAGAAGTAGAGAGCTGGAACTCAAACCGGCACCCATTATGGAATGCCAGCACTGCAGGTGGTGGCTTTACCCACTATGCCAAAACGCTGGCCAAATGTGATTATTCTTATCAAAAACACTTGCAAAGCGTCAAAATTAACATAGATTCTAATTGAAATCCCAATGAATTTTATAGGCTATTTTTGGTATAAGAGGTTAGAGTATAGGGAGATCATCACAGGTGGTTACTCAATTTCATAGAAACTAATTTTTTTTTTTTTCGACAGGCAGAGTGGACAGTGAGAGAGAGAGACAGAGAGAAAGGTCTTCCTTTTGCCGTTGGTTCACCCTCCAATGGCTGCCGCGGATGGCGCGCTGCGGCCGGCGCACTGCGCTCATCCGATGGCAGGAGCCAGGTGCTAGGTGCTTATCCTGGTCTCCCCATGGGGTGCAGGGCCCAAGCACCTGGGCCATCCTCCACTGCACTCCTGGGCCACAGCAGAGGGCTGGCCTGGAAGAGGGGCAACCGGGACAGAATCCGGCGCCCCGACCGGGACTAGAACCCGGTGTGCCGGCGCCGCAAGGCGGAGGATTAGCCTGTTGAGCCACGGCGCCGGCCAGAAACTAATTTTTAATTGATCTTAAAAACCTTCTTCCTGACTTACCATCTCATTTGGTAGAAAGTCCAATTAGTATATAGTGAATTTTTCCTCAGTATTTATGTTTCCAACAATTTGTATCCTTGATCAACAATAATAAATCCCAAACTAGTAGGGATGGCATTGTAGTGCAAGGAGTTAAGCCACTGCCTGAGATGCCAGCATCCCATATGAGTGCCAGTTCCAGTCCCAGCTGTTCCACTTCTGATCCAGCTCCCTGTTAATGCACTTGGGAAAACAAAAGATGGCCCAACTGCTGGTGCCCTTGCCATCCACATGGGAGACCCACATGGAATTCCAGGCTCTTGGCTTTGGCCTGAACCAGTCCCAGAGAATGGTGCAATTTGGGAAGTGAACCACCAGACAAAAGATTGAACTTTCTCTGTCTCTCCTCCTTTCTCTGTAACTCTGCCTTTCTAATAAATAAATAAATCTTTAAAAAAAAATCACAAACTAAATTCCATGTTTTCTTTCTCTAGTCGTAATGTGGAATTTGGAACCTTTGCATCTAAGCCACTTCTGATTTTACTACATTAGAGAGAATTGTATTTTACTACATTGGGAGAGAACATAGGATTAAACAGGCATAGGTACATGCATTCTTTTTATGGGAATTTATTTCAAGTCCTATTCTTTTATTTCCCAGCCCACTCCCACCTTTTCCAATACAGTATTTCTCTGAACTTGTCTGACAATTACCTGTTTTAACAGAACTTCATGTGTGACCACAGATTTGGAAAAATCAATGGTCTATATGACTTACAAACAAACAACTATCCATGGAAAAAGTTACTAAATTGTGTATGTAGAAATAATCTGTATAAAGGAAAAGGTATATTTCACTTATACATTGCTAATTAAGGTATATTAATACCATGTTCAGTGGAGTTTTTAAGCCTCTCTGATCATCTCTATGTACTTTACTTAGATATTGATGTATATATTAATTTCTTGTGAACTTTACATTTGATATTCCAACTCGAGCTTCCTTGCATCGTTTTTCTCTGAAAACTACTGTAGTCATTTGTCTTCTCTTGAAACTGTGCCTCTGACTTCAGATTCATCCTTGCTTCTTTCAAATGAACTAATCAAATTTCTGTGTTGGCTTTTGAATTTTAGCATTTATAACCTAGTCTAATCTCCTAAATAAGAAAAAAATATTTTGTGTGAGTATAGTATAAGTTTTTTCAGTAGAAAAACAGTCTCTGGAAACTAAATTGTTCTCTTCAGTTTTCTACCCACCAGTTTTAATTCTGTCTCTGTTAGGGACACAGAATATGCTTAATTTAAATATGGCAGTAGTAGTCCGTCTGTTCTGGGCTAAATATCTTAATCTCTTTTTGGATTTATACTCATGATACCAGATTGCTTTTTTTAGACATTGCAGTTTTTCAATAAATGCTTTGTACTACTTTGGCATTCACTGTATGTCTTAGTCTGTTTTCTGTTGCTGTAACAGAGTAGTTGAGACTAATTTTAAAGAAAAAGAAATTTACTTTGACTCACGATTCTGCAGGCCCAAGAGCATGACCCTGGCATTTGTTTGGCTTCTGGTGAGGAAGCACATTGAGTGTGTGTAGAAGAAGGGCAAGGGGAAGGTATCTAACTCCAGTAATGGCTAACACGTTTCTTCAAGGAACCATTAGTCCACTCATGAGGTGGAATTCTCATGGCCCAACACTCTTATTTAATTCTTCAGTAAGAGTTCTCCCAGAAAGAAACCATGTCTAAATCATAGCATCTTAAGTACACAATTCTTGTTATACTTTCTTTTTTTTTTTTTTTTTTTTTACAGGCAGAGTGGACAGTGAGAGAGACAGACAGAGAGAAAGGTCTTCCTTTTGCCGTTGGTTCACCCTCCAATGGCCACCGCGGTCGGCGCGCTGCGGCCGGCGCACCGCGCTCATCCGATGGCAGGAGCCAGGAGCCAGGTGCTTTTCCTGGTCTCCCCATGGGGTGCAGGGCCCAAGCACCTGGGCCATCCTCCACTGCACTCCCGGGCCACAGCAGAGAGCTGGCCTGGAAGAGGGGCAACCGGGACAGAATCCGGCGCCCCGACCGGGACTAGAACCCGGTGTGCCGGCGCCGCAAGGCGGAGGATTAGCCTGTTGAGCCACGGCGCCGGCCGTTATACTTTCTTATGTGTGCTTGATTCTTTGTGGTCCTTGGACAGAATCTATATTCAGTTAGCTAACCTCATTTCCTCCTCTTTGAGTTGGTTCATCCCACATTCTGTTTCTCTAAGTTCACCAGAAACCTTTTTAGCCCTATATGTTGATGTGTTTCTCTCAAGACTACTGCTGCTTTCCGCTCCTTCACCCCAGCCACATATAGACACATCTGTTACAAGGTAGTTCTCCTGAATTTGGTTAATATCTTTGGTAGTATTACCCTTTAAGTATAAATAGTATACATTCACATTTTAACAACGATTAGCATTTTATTTTGGAAACATGAATTATTCTTTCATAACAATGGTGGGTGTTATGGCATTAAGTGGATTAAGACTCTGCTTAGGACACCCACATCCCATATCAGAGTGCCAGTTTGAATCCTGGCTACTCTACTTCCAATTCAGCTCCCTCATAATGTTCTTTCGGTGCAGCCACTAATGACTCAAGTACTTGAGTTCCTAAGACACATGTGGGAGACAGAGATAGAGTTTCTGGCTCTTGGCTTCAGTGTGGCCTAGCCCTTCCAGTTACAGCCATTTGGGGAGTGAAGCAGCAGTTGGAAGATCTCTCTCTCTGGCTCTTACTCTGTCTTCCAAATAAATAGATAATATGTATCTCACTGTAAAATTATGCTTACCATTTTTTTTTTTGCACAACACTTTTTATAGCACTTAGAGTTTTTTCAAAAGCGATCTTGCATGAATTTTAATCATTGCCTTTTTCCCCCACAAACCTTTTTTTTTTTTTTCTTTTTTCTGTTTTTAACAGGAAGCTAGAATCAGGAGCCAAGAATCAAACCCAGGTTCTCCAGTGTGGAATGTGGGCATTTTAACCAGCATACTCATTAATAGGCTACATGCCCATCCCTTAAATTCTGTAGTATAATGAATACCATCTTTTTGAATTTTCAAGAAATTCCTGTAATGTAGGCAGGACATACTTTAGGTGAAGAAACAAAACATAGGTAGGTAGAAATGTAGTTGATTGGGTATTGTCACTGGTGAAGATAAGAATCCTTGCTCTACCTGTAATTTGCTGTATGAATTAGAATGAAATAATTTCCCCTTTATTGACCTTAGTTTCAAATATGTAGAGGGAAAGAAGTGAGTCATGCTATCTTAGAACTAGGGTTGTGATTTCATCTTAGGACAACTGTCCTCAGTCTTCTCATTACATAAGACTTCTGTTGAGTTTCCACCTGTCATGTTTCATGAAATACCATGTCAATGAACCAGTTCCATAGATCCCCATGAGCTATGCTTCAGTTTAGGTGCCCATTACAGTTAAGTTTCTCTGGAATCTTATCATCTCCATTGCTACTAGAAGTTTTGGTCCATGCTGATTTGACCTTAATCTGAAAGCCAGGAGAGACCTGTGTATATCCTGGGGGCTACTAGTATAATTCTTAAGAAACCTGCCTTATTTTAGATTTTCATGTGGTCTTTCAGCAAAAGACAGGGGAGAGGAGAAAACATGCTATCCTCTAATAAAAGGGCATGAGCCATATATTTAGCTTAAAAATTCATAGGAAATTAGTTTATTCTCAAGTGTATCTACCCAGATGTCTTCTAAACTTCACTTTTCTCCTGTTATATCTCTGATTTGGGCATAGATTTGTCTGGGATGCAAAGTCTCTTAAATTCTGCCATTCCTACAGTTGAATACTAGACTTGCTATTCAGAATAATCAGTTCTTTCTCTGTAGCGTATAAGGATCTTGTTAATAAAATTTTGCCAAAAAGGCAACATATGCTTTGAATTGGTGATAATAGCCTGAGCCTGTCATTTTCTGTCTTTTGCATCTCAGTGACACTTTGCAGCACTGAGTGAATTCCAAGTCCAAATAGTTACTGTTCCCTCAAATCTAGGAATATATTTTATCCACATATGAAAAACCTAGCAAATACACTACTATCCTACATCAGGAACTACCAGTACTTACCACATTGTGTCCTTCGTCATTGCAACCCATCCTTCAAGTAATCCAACCCAAAATCTCATCTCATCTTCCTAGGACCATTCTTTGTATTAGTTATCTTACGACACATTCCCTGTAAGCCAAGCATGAGTCAGGGATTTTTGTGCTAGGGATATATTGAGGTTTGTCCTCTTTCTGAAGGTTTAACGTAAGGATAGCATTGTTGTGCAGCTGGTTAAGCTGCTGCTTACCACACTAGCATCTCATATCTGAGTGCCAATTGAGGTCCCAGCTGCTTCACTTCAGATTCTGCTTCCTGCTAATGTACCTAGGAAGGCAGCAGATGGCCTAAATATGTGGTTCCTGCTACTCATGTGGAGACCAGGGTGGAATTCCTGGCTCCTGGTTTTGGCTTGCCTTAGCCCTGGCTGTTGCAACCATTTGGAGAGTGAACCAGCACCACAAGGAAGATCTCTCTGCATCTGCCTCTGTCACTCTGCCTTTCAAATAAATAAATACATTTTTTAAAAAGAAAAGTATGATAAAGCGTAAAGACAGAGTAACAAAATGTAATTTTCAACTCATTAAACCAGATATATATTACGTTTAAATTGCATTGCCATTTCTGAACAATACAAATAGAGGCAAATAGTGACACTTCATAAAAATGTTGATTCCTTTTCCTTTCTCTAAGATCCAACCTTCCTCTCCCCCTTACAGAACTCTATCCTGAGTAAAACATTTAAATACAGCATAAATAGTAAGCATGAAAAAAAATAGAATTGTTTCTTTTCTTTTTTTTTCTTTTGACAGGCAGAGTTAGTGAGAAAGAGACACAGAGAAAGGTCTTCCTTCTGTTGATTCACCCCCACTACAGCCGGCACGCTGTGCCCATCTGAAGCCAGGAGCCAGGTGCTTCCTCCTGGTCTTCCATGTGGGTGCAGGGCCCAAGGACTTGGGCCATCCTCCACTGCCTTCCCGGGCCACAGCAGAGAGCTGGTCTGGAAGAATAGCATCCAGGACAGAACCCGGTGCCCCAACCGGGACTAGAACCCAAGGTGCCGGCGCCACAGGTGGTGGATTAGCCAAGTGAGCTGTGGCGCCAGCCGTTTCTTTTCTTATAAAAAAGAACATGACCACAAAGACAGGCAGGTATAAGCTGACTGGGGGTGTCTAATATAGAGAGTTATTTTGGGGATGAGCTAACCTACTATCATGGTAGGGTGGGACAGTGTGGAAATTCAGTCTGTCTGAGACACCAGTTTCCTTTTTTCCCCTTACAAAAGTAGAAGGGTCAGATAGAAACCCACAACTCCTAGAGATGGCTTTTATAGCCTCCATTTCCAACTTCCCTGCTTGGAGAGAGAGCAGGGCATGCTGCATAGCAGTGATCTCACTGACACAGGAATCTGCTGGCACCTCATGAGTTTTAAGAGAATTTTCTGGCCAGTGCCACAGCTCAATAGGCTAATCCTCCGCCTGCGGCGCCGGCACACTGGGTTCTAGTCCCTGTCGGGGCGCCAGATTCTGTCCCGGTTGCCCCTCTTCAGGCCAGCTCTCTGCTGTGGCCCAGGAGTGCAGTGGAGGATGGCCCAGGTGCTTGGGCCCTGCACCCACATGGGAGACCAGGAGAAGCACCTGGCTCTTCGCTTGGGATCAGCGCGTTGTGCCCGCAGCAACGCGCCAGCAGCAGTGGCCATTGGAGGGTGAATCAATGGCAAAAGGAAATCCTTTCTCTCTGTCTCTCACTGTCCACTCTGCCTGTCAAAAAATAAAAAAATAATAAAAATAAAGAGAGAATATTCTGTAGTCTCATAAACTCACTATTAAAGACACAGGTGTCCCTTTCTCCATGTGTATCAGAACAGTGCTGGAAAAATTGGGAAAAACAAAGATGAAATCTCCTTTGGAGAATGATCTAAAATTCATTTGATAAGTCTTCATTTTTAGAAAAACCACCAGAATGCATTACAAATTGTAAAATCATAATCGTTATGACCTCACAGTTAGTAGTGCCCTCCTTAGGCAGGGACCTGGTTTCATAAGTCCCATGGTTACCCCATTGTTGTCATAAACGTGCTAAAGATTTTTTTGTACCGTGTCCCACTGTGTCTGTTCTTTCAGCCTTAAGAAATTCATCAAGAGAGGAATTAAAAGGAGCTACTTCTGTCACAGCATTCACCACAATGCTGCTTCACAAACATAAGGGCTCTTCAGAGGGGAACTCCTCTGTAGTTCTGATCTGAAACGGGCTTGAAATTATGTGTGGTGTGCTGTTTTTCTTCTTTTGTCCTTAAAAACGGAAAACAGTTGGGGAGGTGGTTTAAACACTCTCACTCTTCCAAAAACCTTTACAAAGATCACAGGGATCACAGCCCAGATCCTGGTGAAAGGTAGATGAGGAGGAAGAAAACCAATACCAGCAACCCCACTTCTAGCATGAAGAATGGGGGTCTGAAGAAATTCAATTATAGATACTGACATTGGTCAGTTGAGAACTCATGCCACTGTGGAGGAGAAAGGATGCTGCTGTCCTCATTTGTCCAAGGCACTAAAGTCCATTCATGGGAAGGGGAGGGGGAGAGGAGGTTGTTCTTCACCAGCATCTTCTACTGCAATTTAAAGACTATTAAAGATACTCCAGTACTAAATAGCACTTCCTGGACTCTCCACGGTGTCATTTTGCCTCTATTTTTAAAATTGTTTATTTATTCATTTATTTGAAAGGAAGACTTACAGAGAGGCAGAGGAAGAGAAGTCTTCCATCTGCTGGTTCACTCCCTAAATGGCCACAACCTCTGGAGCTGTGCCAATCCAAAGCCAGGAGACAGGAGCTTCTTCTAGGTCTCGTATGCGGATACACGGGCCCAAGGACTTGGGCTATCTTCTACTGCTTTCCCAGGCCATAGCAGAGAGCTGAGTCAGAAGTGGAGCAATAAAGTCTTGAACTGGTGTCCATATGGTATGCCAGCACTGCAGGTGGCAGCTTTACCTGCTACACCACAGCATCTGCCTTGATAAATTGTCTTTTTGTTTAAGATTTATTTATTTGAAAGGCAGAGTTAGAGAGAGAGAGAGCATGAGAGACAAAGATATAACTGCATAATCATTGAAACAGCCAGCACTTGAACCTGATGTTGATATTGCAGGCAATAGTTTAATGCATTATGCCACAGTACTGGCTGCTTGCTTCTGTTTTAAGTATCCTCCTATTGTCTGTTTTCCTGACTGTTTCCACTAGAACATAAAAGATAGCAGTAGTGGCCGGCACTGTGGTGCAGTGGGTTAAAGCCCTGGCCTGAAGAGCCGGCGTCCCATATGGTCACTGGTTCTAGTCCCGGCTGCTCCTCTTCTATCCAGCTCTCTGCTGTGGCCTGGGAAAGCAATAGGAGATGGCCCAAGTCCTTGAGCCCCTGCGCCAACATGGGAGACCTGGAAGAAGCTCCTGACTCCTGACTTCGGATTGGCTCAGCTCCGGCCATTGTGGCCATCTGGAGAATGAACCAGCAGATGGAAGACCTGACTCTCTGTCTCTACCTCTCTCTCTAACTCTTTCAATAAATAAAATAAATCTTTAAAGAAAAAAAGATACCAGTAAATTTTTGTTACATGAATAAATGATGCTCTTTTTAAAAAACAAACAAATAATTGAGAGGTAGAGTTACATTGAGAGGGAGAGACAGAAATGTCTTCTGTCTGCTGGTTCACTCCCCAAATGGCCACAGTGGCTGGAGCTGAGTTGTTTCAAAGCCAGGAACCAGATGCTTCTTCCAGGTCTCCCACACATTACAGGAACCCAAGCAATTGGGCCATCTTCCACTGCTTTCTCAGGCCATAAGCGGAAAAAAAGAGCAGCCGAAACACAATCCAACAACTATATGGGATACCAGTGCCACAGGTGGAGGCTTAGCCTACTATAACACAGCACTGGCCTCATAAATTATGTCCCTTTAAACCATTACATCTCATATTTTTGATTCTGTGAATATTTTTTAGAGAGTTATTTATGTATTTAAAAAGCAGAGTTAGAGAAACAGAAATAAAGAGAGACTGTTTCTGTCCACTGGTTCTCTCCCCAAATGACTGCAGCATCTGTGATTGGGCCAGTCTAAAGCCAGTAACCAAGAGTTTCATCAGATTCTCCCATGTGGGTTCAGAGGCCCAAACACTTGGGCCATCTTCCATCTCTTTTGTAGGCCCATCAGCAGTGGGGAGCTGGATTGGAAATGGAGCAGCCAGAACATAAACCTGTACCCACTTGGGATGCTGGCATTGAAGGCAGCAGCTTACCCTGCTGGTCCACAATGCCAGCCCTGGAAGAATTGCCATGACATATTTATTTCAGAGTTACCATAAGTGCTATATTTATTGCTCAATTCAAGTCTTTATAGGTGTGTATATAGGATGATAAAGGGTTAGTATAGGGATATAAATGGTTAATATGAAGCTAAATTTGCCCACAAGATTGTTTAGTAGTTACATAAAGAAGAAACAAGAATATCTTTCTCTAATTATTTTCACAAGTTCAAATGCTAAGTGGTACAGGATACTGTAGGAAATACCCCATGTTGAGTCAGCTGATAAATGTCTGCAAAAATGTAGCTTATTTAAAGGGTATGCATTTTAAATACAAGTGCAACAGTGTAGCATTTGCTCAGTCCTATTCTGTATACAACATGAAGTAAGTAGAATGATTAAGGTAGATTTTTTAATATTTGTTGTATGAAATTGACTACTTAGATTGTGTTGTTTTGTTTTGTTTTGTTTTGTTTTGTTTGTATTTCTATAGCAAGGGGAAGTCAGGCTGAAGTGTTTGAAAGCTCTGCAGAGTCTATATACCAATAGAGAGTTATTTCCCAAATTGGAATTGTTCACTAACCGATTCAAGGTAAGCATTAAGAATGGCGAAGTTGTTTTATTTTTCACTTTACAAATGCTAGTTGTAAAGTTGGTTCACTCCCCAAATGGCCGCAACCACTGGAGCTGCACCAGTCCAAAACCAGGAGCTAAGAATTTCTTGCAGGTTTCCCATGTGGCTGCAGGGGCCCAAGAACTTCTTCTACTAGTTACTAACTAGTCCATCTTCTACTAGCTACTAACTAGTTTAGCAAATGGCATTACTACATCAAGTATTAATTTCATATTTTCAGTACATATTCTTTAAACCTATATGAATACTTGAATGAATCACTGCTTTACCTAAGATATTACCAACATGAGCTCTTGCCATTGAAAGAAGACTTCTGCTAAAAATAAAAAATGCCTTTATGTATTGTCTTTTATGAATAAATTTTGTAAATTAAGGTATAATTGTCATAGTGTTAGTGAATGAGAAGGATTTTAACTTACAAACATATATGGCCAGAAACACTCCCTTTGTATGACTGGGATTATAATGTGGCTTCAAAAATAAAGCTTTTTAATTTTATCTTTCATTAGCATTCCATAAATACCCTCCAGAATATTGAGGGAACTTCCAAAAGTTTGCAGAAAAATGGAGCTAAAAGATAAATTTATTTTGTTGTAAAAATTTTCAGATTCTTACATAGTTTTATCATAATATACATTTTTTCTGTTTATGGTTTGTTTCACAACTTTTTTTCAGGATCGCATTGTATCAATGACACTTGATAAAGAATATGATGTTGCTGTGGAAGCTATTCGATTGGTTACTCTTATACTTCAGTAAGTATAATATCTGTTAATGTTTTATTTAATCTTGGTATTTAATACTTTTCCCTCAGCATTATTAATGTATTCCATGTAACCCTTAAATGACTTTTCATCACATAAAGTTCTTCTACATTTTAAGAATAGATTTGAAACAAAGTGTTTTCTGTTTTTCTCTCTTTTTGTTTTCTATTTAACTGTGTGTGGTTCCTTCTATTAAAAGTTATTTTATTGAGGCCAGCATTGTGACTTAAACTGGTTAAGCTGTCACCTACAACACTGGCATCCATTATGAGTGCCAATTCAAGTCTCAGCTGATCCACTTATCCAGCTCTTTGCTAATGTGCCTGGGAAAGCAGCAGAAGATGGCCCCAGTGCTAGGGCTCCTGCCACCTACATGGCAGACCCAGATGGTGTTGCTGGTTCTTAGCTTTGGCTTGACCCAGCCCTGGTTATTGTGGCTGTTTGGGGAGTGAACCAGCAAATGGAAGATGTGTCTCTTCTTCTCTCTCTGTCAATCTGCCTTTCAAATAAGTAAATCTTTTTAGAAAAAAGTTCTTCTATGTAGTCTATAAAAAAGTAACATACCTATTTAAAATAAACAAAACAAAAACTCCAGAGAAAGGCGGCTTTAGAGGAAGACACCTCAAAAAGATAAATTTTTCTTTTTTCTTTTTCTTTTTTTGACATGCAGAGTGGACAGTGAGAGAGAGAGAGAGAGAGAGAGGTCTTCCTTTACCGTTGATTCCCCCTCCAATGGCTGCTGCAGCCGCCGCACCGCGCTGATCTAAAGCCAAGAGCCAGGTGCCTCCCCTGGTCTCTCAGGCAGGTGCAGGGCCAAGCACTTGGGCCATCCTCCACTGCACTTCCGGGCCACAGTAGAGAGCTGGCCTGGAAGAGGGGCAACTGGGAGAGAATCTGGCGCCCCGATCGGGACTAGAACGCAGTGTGCCGGCGCCGCAGGCGGAGGATTAACCTAGTGAGCCACAGCGCCGTCCAAAAAGATAAATTTTTCAAATAGGCTGTTTATGAATGCTATACTTGTAGAAACAAGAGAAACAGAATAAGGTAGCTAAATTGTTTACACTAATGTTATAGCTTTATCTGTACATTGACTGAATACTAGTAAAATTCTGCCTGAGTGTTTATTCTGTCAAAGGCATTGCAGATCCTCCTTTGCCTCCATTATGAAGCCATATTTATCATGAGCAGAGAGGTCTGTTGTTATTAGAACTTCTTTTTCCCATCTGCTCTACTGCTATGTTGTTTTTTAATGTAACTGTATAACATATGTGATCAGCGTGGCCTCTTCTATTATTTGGTGATTTTCTCCTCTTTGTCTATTTAATTCCATTTAGCTACCTGTGATTATTTTTCTTTTATATGGATTCTTAAGATATACTTGTCATGTGCCTCAAAAAGATTTTAAATGTTAGAACCGCATTGAATTTTATGGTATATTTAGGAAAGAATGAAGTCCTTTACTGTATTTTATGGGTATGATTGAAAATGATGGATAACTTTATTCAAATGTTAGGCCTTTTTTCATAGGGTTTAGCTTTATTCAGAGGTCTTATATATTATATATTCTTATGATGTTATGTCATTTTAGTATGTCCTTTCTACTTTGTTTCTGCTGAAGCAGAGAAATCTTTTATGTTGGTTTTGTATATGCAATCTATTGAAACTCTTACACATTCTTTTTTTGATGAATCCAACTTGCCATCACATACTTTTCCTTCTTTAAAAAAGATTTCTATATTAATTTGGAGTGCAGAGGAGGACAGGATGAGGAGGACATATATTTTCCATATGCTAGCTTATTCCTTAAATGACCACAATGTCAGATTCTACTCCAGGTGAAAGTCAGGACCTCCATCAGGGTTTCCCACAGGGCGGCAGGAGCCCAAGCACTTGGGCCGTCCTCCACTGCTTTCGCAGGTCCATTAGCAGGGAACTGAGTTGGAAATAAGCATCTAGGACTCAAGCTGGAGCTCTGGTATGGGATGCTGACATGGCAGGCAACAGCTTAATTCGCTCACTGTGCCACAATGCAGGCTCCTAAGTTTATGTGTTTCATGTTATGTTGATTCTGTTGGTTTTACTGTGTAAATATCGTGTGTAAACAATTTTAGTTTTGTCTTGGTCTTCCCTAACCTTGTAATTTGTTTCATTGTCTTAGCTAGAACCATTAGCACTATAACAACATTATTGTGATAAAAGATTTTTTTGTTCTTTTTCTACTCAGACATTTAAAGTACTTTGTTTCTGTGATTTCTGGAAATATATTTTTGATATGTGATAAAAATTCATTTTTATTCGGGTTTTTTTAGGAGGGGGATTTTTGTTTCATCCATTAAGGAACTTGAATTAAATTGATAGATTTGTCTAATGTTAAACCATCCTTGTACTTCTGGAATAATTCCTATTTGTATATGACATTTTGTTTTATTTTGATCTGTTTAAATACAATGTTATTCTTAAATTCTCATTTAGGATTCTCAAATCTGATCAAGAATAACTTTGACATATTTTCCCAACAACTTTAAAGTCAAGGATAAATTCCTTTGTAAAATTAGTTCAGTAGTTTATTGCCCTTTTTCTATTCTGAAATAAATTGTTAAAATGAGATTAATTCTTCCTTGAAATTTCAAGAGAATTCACTTGTTATGTTAAATGCATGTAATTTTTTAGTTTCTTTTTTTTTTTGAAGGATGTTTTCATACTTTGTTCCTTTTATGTTTGAAATATTTTTTAATTGTCAAGAAGTACTTGTACATATTCATGGGGTATAGCATCATATTTCAAAGTATATGTATACAAAGTGCAATGATGAGATCAGGGTAACTGATGTGTTTGCCACATACATACTTCTTTGTGTTAGATTAAAATTCCTTTCTATATGCTGTTTTGAAAATTTCAGTTAACTGTTGTCAATTATATTTATCCTTCTGAGCTATAGAGTATTTGAAGTTTAAGCTCCTGTACAGTAATAGCGCCTGTATCCATGAAAATCCTTTCACCATCTTCCCACCCCACCTCTACCCCTACACCATTCTCAAACGGTAGTGGCCACTATTTTATTCTCTACTTCTGTTTACCATTTAGCTTACACATATAAATGTCCATGCACAAGTTTTGTTTCCTTGTGTCTGACTTATGTCACTTAACATAATATTCTGCAGTTCTATTCATGTTGCTTCAAATAACAGAATTTTATCTTTTTTATGAATGAATAATGAAACATTATGTTTAAGGAGTGTTTCAAAATGCTCATGATTGTTGGGCATTGTGATACAGCAAGTTAAGCCATGACTTTGTATGCCTGCATCCCATATTAGAGTGCCTGGAATCAAGTCACCTCCACTTCCAATCCAGCTTTCTACTAATGAACCTGGGAAGCAGCAGATGATGGCTCAAGTACTTGGGTTCCTGCTACCCACCTGGGCTTCTGGCTTTGTCTTTGACCCAGCCCCAGCTGTTGGAGACATCTTGGGAGTAAACTAACAGAAAGCTTGCTCTCTTTTTCTCTTTCCCCACAACCTGCCTTTATTCTGTCAAATAAAATATTTTTTTTAAATATTCATGGAAAATTGAATTTAGAGATGTTAATTTTGATGCATAGTACTTTGAAATCCATGCAGTGTTTTCATACAACACATTTTCCACAAATATTCTGAAGATCCCTTGTATATATAATTTTACAATTTTTTATCCCATTTTTCCATGTACTTTCTAAAAGTGTCCCTTATGTATTTCAGGATATTCAAAGTCATTGTGAGCATATATGGCTAGAAAGAATATGGATATTTTAATTGTCTTCTTGTTTTATCTGTATTTTTTGAATTTTATATACTAACTATATGTCTTTCATAGTTACAAGGAAATATTCTTTTTGAAGTAAGATAAAAGACAAAACCAAAATCAGTATGCTGTGAGTTTTACAATGAATTATGCAACCTTTAAATAAAGGTAGACGTGAAGCTAAACATTTGTTTTATTATATGTAACTTTCTGAATTTTTAGTGGCAGTGAAGAAGCCCTTTCTAATGAAGACTGTGAAAATGTTTACCACTTGGTATACTCAGCACATCGCCCTGTTGCTGTGGCAGCTGGAGAATTCCTTCATAAAAAGTGAGTTGTTTATCTCTGAAAACAATGAAGACTAATATGATCAAACACAGTGCTGAAAATGTCTATTTCAAATTCTAGGAGTTGTGATAGCCTTAAGCATGACTCGTACCCCTTAGAAAGGTGTAATCCAAAACATATTCCAAGGAATCTGTGAGGATGATTCTCACTTAGGGGTGTAAGTAAAGATTGGCGAATTACATGAACTCTCCAAAAGCTACTGAGATAATTGTTACACAAGCTTTTTTGCCTTTTAAAATTGTGATTTCTGAGGTCAGTATTTCACACAGTGGTTAAATCACCTCTTGAAGTTCCTGCATCCCCTATCATAATGCCTAATTCAACTCTCAACTACTCTGTTTCCAATATGACTTCCTGCTAATGCAGACTCCGAGGCAGTGGATGATGGCTCAATTACTTAGGTCCGTGCCATCCACGTGGGAGACCTGGATTGAGTTCTTTCCTGAATTTGGCCTGTCTCAACCCAGGCTGTTATAGTCATTTGGGGAGTGAATTAGTGGAGGGACATTCTGTCTTTCTGCCTTTCAGATAAAATTTTTTTAAGTAAATTTAATTATAAAAATTTCTGAGTTCTTATCTTACCTGACAACATCTGTGATCTAAATGTAACATGGTATCACCTTCAAACTTTGATTTTTTTCCCCCTTATTCTCTCCATTGGGTTGAGGATTATTTTGGTCAGTAATGGATAGTGATACACAATTGCAATTTAATTTTAGAAAAACCATCTATGTTTTTGGCAAAGCATAGAACTAATGAGAGTTTATGAATGTAAACACTTCTATAATACACATTTTTGATCATGATTTACTAGTTTATGTTCTATAATTGTTTAGTAGATTGATTTGTTCTTAAATATTCTGCTTTTCTGCATGTAGCTTTTATTTTGTTTTATATTTTGTGTCTTTGCTCATGGTTTTAACTTAGTGGACTTGATTATTGGCAGATGAATCTAGAAGTCCATTCTGTTTACTAATTTATGAGTATGCTGAAGCATAGGTATGAATCATGCCCTGGACAAGTGTTGTGCATCAATGGTTAACTTTGCTAATGAACAAGCCTGGACCTTCATGCATCTTAGTGTGTGTCTGCATTTTAGTGCTACAACAACATGTAGTTCTCTGCTCAGTTGTACCTCTGAAAGTAGAAAGAGTTGTTCCCATGTGAAAAATCTTTCTTAAGAAGAAAGCCAGCTACTAGTGCATGCCTGTAGTGAAAGTAAAGAAGGAAATCCAGGTTTTCAGGCATGAGTTTTAAAATAGTGTATTGAATTTGCTAGTGACTTTGATGTTTGTGGTTACAGAATAATGCTATTTCCTTATTTATCTTGAGATGTTGTCAGTCACAGATAGAAAGAGTGCACTATAGTTTAAACTTCTTCCCTTTTTCAGGATTATTCTTAGTCTGTAGTTTCTACTTAAGTTTTCAAAAAATTTGTTTTTGTAGAAAGTATTCCTTCTAAATCGCTTCTCAGCCTTTTGGCTAAGATCAAGTATAGAAAGTATTGCTTCTGTAACTTAAAATTTGAGAAAATAAACTAAAGAGGGTTGTTTTGTATGGAATACTAGGTATAAACTAGCAGTGATTGAGTTAAGTCCTTGCATATATTTATTTTATCTGCATGATATTTTCCTTTAAATATTTGTTTTCATTTATTTGAAAGAAAAAGAGAAATAGAGATCTTCCATCTGCCTATTCTCTTCTCAAAAGCCTGCAACAGCTGGGGCTGGACAAGGCTAAAGCCAAGAGCCAGGAACTCCATCTGGATCTCTCACATGAGTAACAAGGATCCAAGAACTTGAGCCATCACTTCCTGCTTCCTATTATGCACATTAACAGGAAGCTAGAATTAAAAGTAGAGCTAGGATGCTAACCTAGATACTGTGATAAAAAGATGCAGGCATCCCAAACAGCAAATTAACTGCTGTGCCAAACACTCACCACTATGTTGTATTTTTCTTAATTTGAAATACTTGTCAGAATTTTAAAAATTGGGATACATTACATAAACTCCTGATTTCTTTGTGAAAACAGCCAATCTTGGGCAAATAAATGAAAGCTTCACTCTAAAATCTAATTTTAGGTCCCTGCCCTGCAAAAATTCACAGGTTGATCTTTTGGATTTTTTAATGATCTCTTTTTGTTATTAATTTTTCTTTTCTTTTTTTTTTAAAGATTTATTTATTTACTTGAAAGAGTTACACAGCAAGAGAAGGAGAGAGAGAGAGAGCGTGTGTGAGAGAGAGAGAGAGAGAGAGCGAGAGAGGTAGAGGTATTCCATCCGCTAGTTTATTCCCTAGATGGCTGCAATAGCTAGAGCTGAGCGTATCCAAAGCCAGGAGCTTCTTCCCGGTCTCCCACACTAGTGCAGGGGCCCAAGGACTTGGGCCATCTTCCACTGCTTTCCCAGGCCATAGCAGAAAACTTGATTGGAAGTTGAGCAGCCAGGACGCAAACCAGCACCCATATGGGATGCCGGCACTGCAGGCGGTGGCTTTACCTGCCATATGACAGCGCCAGCACCCTTAATTTTTATTTTCTTGAAGGGAAGAGAGAGATCACGCTTCCATCCACTGGGAGGATCACCAAATGGCTGCAACAGCAAAAATTTAGCCAGGGTGAAGTCAGGAGCCAGAAACTACACAGGTCCCCCACCTGGATAGCAGGAACCCAATTACATGAGACATTACTTGTTGGGTGTGCATTAGCAGGAAACTGGATGAGAAGCAGAGCTGGAATTCAAACCCAATCACTTCCATATGGGTTACAGGTGTTTCAAGTGGTGGCCTAACCTCTCGGCCCAATTCGTGCTCCTCATACTTTTGTTTTTAAATCATGATTACTTCTTGCATTCTTTTTTGCTCATATACTAATACTTAGAACTCAACCCAACAAATTTTAATGGAGTGACATTAATGTTAAATATCATCTAGTAACAAAAATGTTTAGCTTATTTTCTAACAATACTTAAGAACTGCTCAAGGTGCCTTTCTTCCATGCAATGCTTTGAGTAAAAGGAAAATTGCAATGAACAAAGAAAACACCCCTGTTGAAAATTCTATGCTCGGGTCCCTGACATACACATGGGAGAAACAGACTGATTTCTAGGTTTTTTTAACTTCAGTCTGGCAATACAGATGTTGAAGCATTAGAGGAGTGAACTAGCAGATGGAAGGTCTTTCTTTCTCTCTTCCTCTTAAATAAATGAAAATAAATTATTATTTTAAGACTTAAAAAGTAAAGGTTATGAGGGGTGGGTATTTGATGTAGTGATTAAGACATACCTGGCACTCTGTATTTCATATGGGTGTTCTTAGGTTTGAGTCCCAGCTCCACTTCTGCTTTCAGCTTCCTGCTGGTGCACACACTGCAAGGCTGCAAGTGATGATCCAGGGACTTGGGTTCCTGCCATCCATGTAGAAGGGCCAGATTGAGCTTCAGGTTCCTGGCGTCTGCCTAGCACAGTCCCAGCTGTTGCAGGCATTTGAAGAATGAACCATCACATTGAACTTATCTTTCTGCTTTTCAAATTACTTAATTATTGAAAATAAAAATTTTTATTGTTATTGCTTCAACATTTGGTTAGATGCTACCATTACATTATTATGAGTTGTAATTGTAAATAAATATTTAAGGAAATAGAGCTCAATTTATAGTTACATACTCTAGTATCAGTCATACAGGATAATAACAGTACTTTGATTTTTATACATATTTGAACATCGATTATTCACCAGTAATAAGTTTTATTTTATATTTTATATATTACTATTAAACTATATGAAATTGTTCAGATGCAACCATTTTTTTTTACTTACAAAGACATCAGTTGTGTATTTGTATTGAAATAGATTAGTAATCTGTGATCTTGTTGCTTCTCTTTTTTGTAAGTACTGAAATTTTTTATAGTGAAGGGAAATACTGAATTTCCTATTCATGTACATTTGTAATATTCTTGTCTTATTTATTTGTAGACTGTTTAGCAGACATGATCCACAAGCAGAAGAAGCATTAGCAAAAAGGAGGGGAAGGAACAGTCCAAATGGGAACCTCATTAGGATGCTAGTTCTTTTCTTTCTTGAGAGTGAGGTAAAAAAATTTTAATGTACTCCTTTTTTTATTAATTGCTATATTAAATAAAACTGTCATTTGATTCATTATCACTAAGATTTTAATCATTTGATAACAAGTTTGTTTTTTATAAATTACTTCCAAGAATTGTTTGATTTTGGAATCAGTACTCTACCTTTTGTTGGGAGACTCTGAATATGTATGTAGGTGTAGATCAACTATTGGTAGCATAAACTGGCAATTGTTAAACTTTTACAGTGCTCCGCTGTTGCAGTACTGTTTTATCATTACTTTTTGTTTTTCTTGAAGTTGTGCCCATGGTCTTTAATTATTGCTTAAGCAGTTTATTGAAAGTTGTCAAGCTGTTACAACTGTTAGTACAATCTTATTTGAAAATGATTTGATAAGGAGAAAGAAAAATATGGATTCAAATATTTTAATTGATAGTTGTACAAGTCCCATAGCAATGTTTCCATGTGCTATAATCAGTTATAATTAACAATCATAGTGTAGTATCTACAAGGATCTATTCTCACAGCCTAACTTCAAGTTGCCTACTTAGCTGCTGCTTTATACTTTGTGTTTCTTTCTGAGCTAAACCTAAACAACTGTGCATGAATGAACTTCTTGGTTTAGTAAAGCATGAAAATAGAGTTAGGAATATAGTAAAGAACAGAGATCTAGGGTTCTTAATTTTATTTTGAAAAAGTCTTTTAAATTTATATTGGAAAGAAGAGAAATTTTTTAAAGATGCTTTGGGGGCTGGCCTTTTGGTGTAGCATGTAAAGCTGTCACCTGCAATGCCAGCATCCCATATGGGTGCCAGTTCGTGTCCCAGCTGCTCCACTTCTGATCCAGTTATCTGCTAATGGCCTGGGAAAGGTAGTGGAAGATGGCCCAAGTGTTTAGGCTCTTGCACATACATAGGAGACCTGGATGAAACTCCTGGCTTCTGGCTTCAGCCTGGCCCAGCCCTGGCCTTTGGGACCATCTTGAGAGTGAACCAGTGAATAGAAGATGGATCTCTCTCTCTCTCTCACTCTGTCTCTCTCTCTGAATAGAAGATGGGTATCTCTCTCTCTCTCTTTCTCTGTAGCAGTGAATTTCAAATAAATAAAAAGATTCTTTTCTCGGGTTTGAGCATGCTAGAGGAACTCTCTAGAAGTAAGGAAGCGAGTCACAAAGAAAGAGCCTATATGAAAAAAACTGAAAAATAAGGGGACTTTAGGATAAAGCAAGGAGGAAAGTAGTAAAGAAGTTACTGATGTTTTCTGAGTTGGGAATAGATAAAGACTAAAATGAGAAAAGCAGCTGGAGAGTTGAATTTGAGTAAAGAATGTACACAAGGATAGTGTTTTAAATGTGCATACAAATCACCTGGGGATCTTGTTTAAAATGCTTATCTGATAACTGGAGTGTGAGCGGAGAGTCTGCATTCCTGCAAAGCTCCTAGGTGATGCTTATGTTCCTGATTCAGTGACCACACTTTGTATGAATTTAAAATACTATTTTCTTCACAGAGCAGTTGTGGGCACATTACAGAATTTTTAGGATAGCTAGTAGCTATCAAGTTTTGATAGACCATTCCAGGTTTTATATCTTTAGTGTCCCCTAGGCTTGAGAGGAGTAAGATATATAAAGTATTGTTCAGGGGACATTAGATACAGCAGTTCTGTCACTGCTTGGGGTACACACATCCAATATCGCAATTCATGGGTTTGAGTTTCAGCTCTACTTCTTATACAGCTTCCTGCTAAAGCAGGTCCTGGGAAGCAGCAGGAGATTGCTCAAGAACTTAGGTACTTTAGCCCAGATGGAGTTCCAGACTCTTGGCTTCTGTCTGGCCCGACTCTGGCTATTATAGGCAGCTGGGGAGTAAACCAAATTTTTTAAAGTATTATGGAAAAATCAAGTTTCATCTTAAAGATGGCGTTATAGGCACAACAATTTCAAATATTATTAGAATTGAAACATACAAATATTATAAACTGCTGAAAATTTTAGGGGATATGTTGATGTTGCTAGTTGAAATTTTTTATTAAAAAATATTTTTATCTCTGAATGCTCAAGGACTTAAAAGATATAGATCTTCATTTTAGGCAGGTTTTTATTAAAGCAGTAATTTGTATTACTGTAATGTTACTACTGTATTCCTGTGTTTGCAAAAGTATTACAGCAGAATTGAAACATATATCTTAATTCTTTGGTATGACATTCTTGTCAGCTGAAAAAGCAACTGCAAATCATAAGAGTTTCTTGTTGATTCATGCTGGTTATATTGGTTTTTATGGTGTCCTGTGCTTCACCAAAAACATTCTTCATGAAAATCTTTCTTCCTCTCCCCGCCCCCAAACAATACTGTTTTGTTATTATCTTTAACTGATATATGAAACTGCATGTGTTTATGAGGTGTCATATGATGTTTTTAAACATACATACATTGTGTGATGTTTAAATCAGGGTAATCATATCTGTGTCCTCATATAGCAACTCTTTATAATGAAAGTAGTCAAAATTCTCCATTATAGCTTGTCTTTTTTAGAAAACCATGCATTATTATCTAAAGTTAGCCTGCTATGCAATAAAGATTGCCTTTCTCCTATCTGCTATAATTCATTACCCATTAATCAACTTTCTCCATTCCTCCCACTTTACTACCCTCCCCAGATTCTGTTAACTACCATTCTACTCTCAGCTTTAGTGAGACTAACTTAAAAATTTTGCAGCATGAGCAAGTTCAGGCAGTTCTTTATTTTTAAAGATGTATTTATTAATTAATTTATTTAAAAGGCAGAATGACAGAGAGCAAGAGACAGAGAAAGAGCTCTCCCATCCATTGGTCACTCCCCAAGTGGCCATAACTGGATAGGTCAGGCCAGGCCAAAGCCAGGAGCCTAGAACTCCATTTTAGTCTCCCATGTGGGTGGCAAGAGTCCAGGCACTAGATTTGCAACTTTCCCTGGCTCGTTAACAGTCAACTGGATCTGAAGTGCAGCAGCCAGGATTCAAACAAACCTCTTATGGGATGTAGTCTTAAGGGATGCTGGTGTGGCAGGCTGCAACTTAACCCACTTCACCACTACACCAGAACCTAGAAGTCATATTCTTACAGTGTCATGAAATCCTGGTTGTGTCCTACACTGATTTCTGCTTTGTTTGACTGTAATACAAGTTAATGAGTAAAATGTTACTATAGATGATTGAAATATTGAATTTTAAAAAAACTTTAGAAATCATAAAGTAGAATGAGTCTATATCTTATAGATAAGTGAGAATGACTAACTGGGATTCATTATTTTATTGGGAATTGAAATAATGACATTTTAATAATAGAATAATAAAATGTCAAAGAGATTAGTAGTTTAGATAAAATAATGAAAACTAAGATACCTACCTAAGTTATAAGTTTTTTATTTTGGGCTAAAAATTGATTTTTTTGTTTGTTTAAAGATGTGTTTGTTTATTTCAAAGACAGAGAGAGAAAGTGGGAGAGGTCTTCCATCCACTGGTTCACTCCCAAACTGACTGCAATGGTCAGAACTGCACCAATCCAAAACCAGGAACCAGGAGCTTCTTCCAGTTATCCCATGTGGGTTCAGGGGTCCAAGGACTTGGGCCATCTTCCACTGCTTTCCCAGGCCATAGCAGAGAGCTTGATCAGAAGTCGAGCAGCCAGGACTGGAACTGGCTGCCATATGGGATGCTGACACTGCAGACGGCGGCCTTACCCACTACGCCACAGTGCTGGCCCCCAAAAAGTGATGTTTCTAAGCTATCACAGCCTATGTAACAGCCATTGATTTCAGGTGACAAAATATTTTAGATGCATGCCAAATAGTAGGGTAATGGTACTTGAATGTGATTAATCCAGATTTCCCTGTAGTTAGTGTCTGTCCGTATAATTTATAGTACAAACTGTGATACTTTTCAAAGGACATGGAAGCTACTAATAATTGTATGAAACAAAAGTACTAATCCAAAACATGTCTGGTCAGTGTGGAAGTATAGTCACTCTCCTTGTAATTACATGGCATGAGGAGGCTAATTGTGATAATCATTTAATATAGAAAATTGACAGCCATATTAATGATTTATGAAATTTCCCCAAAATGTTCATCTGTAGACCATAAATGACAACTTTTGCTTTTTTTTAATGTTATTCAAGATTCACCAGTGACTAGATAGATTCCAGCAGAAGTAAAGACCCTAATATAGGTGTGTTGAGAAACTTTTAATTTCTTGGAAAGATTGTTTTCATTAAAGGAGTCACTCTGGGATCTCATTATATCCTGAACTGTTCTAGTTTATTTAGCTATCTGATAGAAGGGTTAAAAGGTAGGGAAAACATGAAATAAAATATTAGGAATAACTTTGAAACCACTAAAAGATGAATCAGAGTATAAATAGAAAGTTGTAATTAAATCGCCAGGAAGATAAGATTAGTTTGCCTTATACAAAAGCTTAGAGGAAAGTCTATAAAATAAATGCTTCTTAGATCTAGTAGGGTAAAAGCCACCTAGATTTAAATATAAGTTATATAAATTGCAGATTAAAGTTAATTTTATTTTAATTACTATTCATCTGATTTCTAAAAGGTAAAAAGCATGCTTGAAACAAGTACCTTATTTTCACATTTTTATGAAATTATAGCACTAAAAACTTTTTAAAAATTTACATTTTTTTAATTTTTAGGGTTGCAGTTACTTTTTAATGACAGCTTCTTTCATAGCAATTGAGAGTGCCTCAGGGCCTTCCTTTCTGTTACTTCATCTTTTCATTGCTAGTACATATATAGTATCTGACAAGTGATTGTAGCCTTTCCCCCAATGACCATGTTAGGAATGTTTTTGGCCCCGGCTCTGTGGCCTAGCAGGTTAAGCCTCCGCCTGCAGTGCCGACATCCATATGGGCACCAGTTCGAGATCTGGCTTCTCCACTTCCGATCCAGCTCTCTGCTATGGCCTGGGAAAGCAATAGAAGGTGGCCCAAGTGCTTGGGCCCCTGTACCCATGTGGGAGATACAGAAGAAGCTCTTGGCTCCTGGCTTTGGATCAGCATATCACCGGCCTTTGCAGCCAGTTGGGGAGTGAACCAGCAGATGATAGACTTCTCTCTCTCTCTCTCTCTGCCTCTCCTTCTCCCTCTGTGTAACTCTGACTTTCAAATAAATAAATCTCTAAAAAAAAAAAGAAAAAAAAATGTATTTTTCCTTCAAATATGGATTTACCTTTTATTCTAGCAGAAACTTGAAAACAAAAAGTTCTGTGGCTATCACAGTTAATATAAGCCAGGACAGTTATTGTAAACATTATGTCAAGCTAATCCCTGACTATATTGTTCTGATAACTGTTGACAATACTAGCGAATTTGAAGCTCCTTCCAGAAAATGGGCCAATGCATTATTTGTCCTTCCTGGTATACCTTTTTAGTTTGAAATAATTGGCTGTTGATGTAAGCAGAATACATTCTACTGCAACTCTATGTTAGAGTCAGAATGAAGAGCAAATTGTATAAGAAGTTAGCACCTACATTAATAGTGCTGGCTACCCCATACACAGAATTTTTTATAGGAGCAGTGATAACATAAAAGACCTGAGTTTTAGGATGCCTTGGTTCAAGGCACAGAAAAATTAACCTTAAGAATACTGATGCTAATGTTATTATACTACCTAAAGGCTTGAATTGTACCATCATGTGTTCCATTGAAAATCTCAAGCTAAATTAGTCAAGATGAAAGAGATTTTCAGTTCGCCAGAACTGTGAGGAATATATTGAAGCTGTAAAGTAAATGGGAATAGACTGGCTATGAATTCCATAGCCGTTGCTGTGTAACCCAGAGTCTTGTGAAACAAAATTAGAAAACATCAGTTATCCCAGTAAATGTACATGATTTATTAAAAGTCAGGTTAACATTTTGGATTGATATAAAGAAGCGAAGAATAGATACATGTTATTACAGACATACTGTAGTCAGAGCAATGCAAAAAGTTTCCAAATAAAAGACTGGGTAAAGGCTGGATATAACTAGCAAATGCTTAGAAAAAGATAGCAGGGTGCAGGCCTTGTGATATAGTAGGTTAAACTGCTGCTTGGGATGTCCATATTCCCTTTCAGAGGGCCAGTTTGGTTCCTGGCTTCTCCACTGTCTATCTAGCTTCTTGCTCATGTATCTTGGGAAGCGGTGGATGTTGGCCTATGTACTTGGGTTCCTGCCACCCACATGGAAGACCCAGATGTAGTACTCAGCTCCTTCCTGGGGATGGCCTAACCCAGCCCTGGCTTTTGCAGGCATTTGGACTGTGAACCAGCAAATGAAAGATCTCCTTTCTCTGCTATTCTGCTTCTTAAAGAAATGAATATTGATTTAAAAAACAAAAACTGTGATGAAAGGTAAATCAGAATTGAAAACCAAAAATATTAAGAGGGACAAAAATTATGTTTTAACTTATGGAATCTATAATCTACTGTGTATATGTCATAATGGAATGTTTATTCTGTGAAAAATATGTGTGTTAAGCATAACAGAATATTTATTGAACATAGATTTTTTAAACTTTGGTAAAATAATGTATAACAAACGTGACTTTTGAATATACTGTTCCTTGTCATTAAGTATATAAGCATGGATATATAATCATCACTGTTAATCTCTCTACGAAGCTTTTTTAAAATCTTCCCAAACAGCAACTGTACATATAAGAAAATTTCACCATAGATTTTAATAGCAACAGTTTTGAAGCAATTGTTTTTCAGCTTTTTGCTTTGGTTTTTTTGTCTTTGACACCAGATTGTACACCATTTATGCCTGTCACTCTTGGCATTACGTTAATGATGTTCTAAAAATAGTGTCTTTAGAAATGTGAATTTGAAAAGTTTCAAGAACTCTCGTTGCAAAACCTTTACCTATCTTCTTTCCCAGCATAGTTAGAAATCAGTGTTGTCTACCCCAGTTTTGACAGAATTCACTGGGAGACAATATACTGTGTGTTTGTGGCCGGCACCATGGCTCACGAGGCTAATCCTCCACCTGCGGCACCGGCACACCGGGTTCTAGTCCCGGTCGGGGCGCCGGATTCTGTCCCGGTTGCCCCTCTTCCAGGCCAGCTCTTTGCTGTGGCCCTGGAGTGCAGTGGAGGATGGCCCAAGTGTTTTGGCCTGCACCCTCATTGGAGACCAGGAGGAAGCACCTGGCTCCTGGCTTCAGATGGGCACAGTGCGTCAGTCAAAGTGCGCCAACCGCAGCAGCCATTTGGAGGGTGAACCAACGGAAGGAAGACCTTTGTCTCCGTCTCTCTCTCACTGTCTAACTCTGTCAAAAAAAAAAAAAAAAATACTGTGTGTTTGTAACATTTTTGGGAGCCAGGATTTAAGATTTAAAATATTGTAGAGATGAAGTACACAATTAAGGTTATCAAGGCAGAACATTAAAAAGATCATCAAAATTCACATTGAGTAATATTGAATATGATAGAATTAGGAATAAAATAGAAAACCAACTCAAGTGCTAAATGTGCCAAAATAGTAGGTAACTAGTAGATCTGAAAAGGTGACCTACATACTTTTGGGCTACTACCAATGATGAGAAAAGTATCTTCATTCAGAGGTACAAGTGTACATATAACAAATAACAGGTAAATTTGTTTTTACCCTTTCTATATGTTTTCTCTTCATTTTTTGAAGCTTAGTTTTAACAACTCAAGATTGGGGTACAGGCTATAGATTGAAAACTCCAGGATGATTTTAGCTAGATATCATGAGCCTCAAAGGTGTAAAATTTTTTTTTTTTTTTTGACAGGCAGAGTGGACAGTGAGAGAGAGAGACAGAGAGAAAGGTCTTCCTTTGCCGTTGGTTCACCCTCCAATGGCTGCCGCGGCCGGCGCGCTGCGGCCGGCGAACCACGCTCATCCGATGGCAGGAGCCAGGTGCTAGGTGCTTTTCCTGGTCTCCCATGGGGTGCAGGGCCCAAGCACCTGGGCCATCCTCCACTGCACTCCTGAGCCACAGCAGAGGGCTGGCCTGGAAGAGGGGCAACCGGGACAGAATCTGGCGCCCCAACCGGGACTAGAACCCGGTGTGCCGGCGCCGCAGGCAGAGGATTAGCCTGTTGAGCCACAGCGCCAGCCAAAGGTGTAAAATTTTTAAAAATTGTTTATTTGTTTGTTTGTTTAAAAGTCAGAGTCAGAGAGAGAGAGGTTTTCCAGCCACTGGTTCATTCCCTCAATGGCCACAATGGCCAAGTACTGGCCAGGCTGAAGCCCAGAGCTTCATCACGGTCTCCCACATGGATAGCAGGCATTCAAGGACTTGGTCATTTTCTGCTACTTTCCCAGGGGTATTAGCAGGGTGCTGGACTGGAAGTGGAGCAGCAGAACTTAAACTGGAGCTCATGGGGGATGCTACCATTTCAGGCGGCTGCTTAAACTGCTGCGTAACACCACTCACTTCCAAAATCTTTGATATAAGGGTGGAAACATTAATTGTGAGTGGCAAAATTGGAACAATATCAACACCTTCTGCCCTCTCGTGTGCCAGCTGCTCCATTTTTGATCTAGCTTCTTGCTAATGACCTGGGAAAAGCAGCAGCAGATGACCCATGTGGGAGAGTAAAATGAAGCTCCTGCCTTTAACCTGGCCCAGCCCTAGGTGTTGTAGCCATCTGGGGAGTAAACCAGTGGATGGAAGATCTGTCTCTCTGTTTCTCCCTCTCGCTTTCTGTAACCCTTTCAAATAAATAAATAATTTTTTTAAAAAGTGACTCATTTTCTTTAAAACAACAGTTAGACAACCAGGCGTAGTGAATAATGAACTACATATAGCTTATACTTTCAGAAATTCTGCCTGCTAGCTGCACTTTTTTGCTCACCAAATATGTCATTAGACATCTTACCACTGTAAATGTTTAATATAATTGATTGTATGTATTGTATCTACATTATTGACAGTGGATTATGAACTGTGCATTATGTTCTCTAAATGGTTCTTGGAGTCATTGAGATGAAATCATTTTCAATTATGAAGGAAATTATTTATTAACTGAAAATATTGCCAGTTTTTTTAATTAAATATCCTTTAGTCACACTTGATTTGTTAATTTTAGTTACATGAGCATGCAGCCTACTTGGTGGACAGTTTGTGGGAGAGCTCTCAAGAACTGTTAAAAGACTGGGAATGTATGACAGAGTTACTATTAGAAGAACCTGTTCAAGGAGAGGAAGGTATAGTATTCTCATATGTTTAACATATTGAGTTTCCATTGATAATCATACCATAACGTATATATCACTTAAAAATGAATACCTGCAAGCATGCGGTCTTTTTGCCAAAAGAATAATTCATTTCCTGTAACAAGCAAAGATATTCCAATAGCTTATAATAACTTTCTATATTAACACTACTGCCATGTTCCATGAGTGTTTTAGAATCCATGTAGGCATGGTATAAGATTCAAGAAAGCCTTCTTTATGTTGATTTCAGTCACAAAATACCTTTTGTTTAAATACTAAATTGATAATTTTAATTAGTAATTTAAAAATATTAAGGTGTTTTACATTAAATATATAATTAGTATAAAAGAAATGGTACATCTAGAATCTTTCTGCTATATGTATATATAAACCTGAAAAATCTTTTGATGCATAAGAATTGAATTAGACCTTAAATATACTCTCTTTTGTAATACTTGCTGTAAGGTTAGGAAATCAGTAAAAGGGTCATATAGCTAGTTATTTGAAGAATATGAGAAAATGGTAGCTAAGAATTTCTGAAAAATGCATCTTTTTACACATTTCAGAGTATTATGCACAGCAAAAAGTTCTTCAGAATGTTTTTTCCTACTCAGCATATACTGAGTTTTCAAACTACCCCATAATAGTGCTTTAAAAACTGTTATTTAATTTAAACAGTAATAATCCCAGGAGGTGAATGATATTTTGATGTAAGTAAGGCCAGAATGCATTGAAAACCTGGACTTCAGAATATAAAGAAACAGTTTTTAAGGGGACATCATTGTGGTGCAGTAGATTAAGCTACCGCTTATAATACTGACTTCTCATGTTGGAGTCTCATTCCAGTCCCAACTGCTCTACTTCCAATCCAGCTTCTTGCTAGTTTGCCTGGGAAAGCAGCAGAGATGGCCCACATTCTTGTTCCCCTGTGCCCATGTGGGAAACCTAGATGGAATACTTGGCTTGTGGCTTTGGCCTAACAACCCATTGCAACCATTTGGGGAGTGAATCAGCTGATGGAAGATCTCTCTTTCTCTCCCTCTCTGTCACTCTGCCTTTTCAAGTTAATTAATTAATTAAAAGAAGATGGTCTTCCTTAAGTTGAAAGGGCTCTCTGCTTACTAGGTTAAACCCCTGGCTCTACTCTGGATTCTTTTCACTTTTGTGATCACAGAAACATAAACTACTATTCTTAATTTTTTTCCTCTTTATTTACTCATGCTGAGTTCACTGACTTCATACATTCTAAATCTAACCTTTTTATCTTAAAATTATAGTTTCCTAGTAAGTATCAATTCTCCTTCTAATCGCTACTGCCTAATCAATATGTGAGCAGAGGGCCACAGCATAGAATTTAGTGTTACATTCTATCAATTTTCCTTCCCTTGCTCATGGGTATAAAATTAGTAAAATAATAGAGAAGGTAAGAAATTTGATTTCAGATTCTAAGTCATATTTTTATATCTCTTCAAGTTCTAAACGGTTATTTCTGTGGAGAAGGGTGACAGGAAGCTCCAAGGGTGGTATGCTCTCTTACTATTTACTACCATGTAAATAAGATGTAAATCAATCAATGATAATTACTGTTTCAGTCAACATTTACTATATACTATGTATGTAGTAGTAGGCTCAGTGAGGTGTTTCATTCTGGTTTAAATTCACTTGAAATTGAGTTTCTCTGACTTCTATTCAAGAAGTTGATTTAGTTTGGCTTGGAGTTGGTTAGTGTAGTTTAGCTGAAAAAGTGATTTATAAGATGAGAAAAGTCTTAAGTCAGTTTTATGGTATTGAGTCTGGGTAGGCAAGAGCTGAGAAATTAGATATGACGAGTACAGACCATATTCACATAATCACACAATTTTTAACATGTTTCTTCATTTGTATGCTGTGTTATTTATAAACTTTGGTACAGAAAGGCATCCAAATTGATTTCAAAATGCTGCCACTAACCTATTTTCAAGACTAACTAGAAATTAAGCTATATTTTATATAGATGAAGTATGATAAAATTCCATTGGAGTAAAGTCTAAGTTAAGCACTTGGATATGTAGGACTTAAATTTGGGAAAACATACATTGTGTAAGACTACCAACATCACCTTAAATCACAGTAGACAGTAGCCTTAAGATTATCATACAGTGGCTTTTTTTTTTTTTATTTGAAAGGCAGAGTTACAGAGAGGGAGAGACAGAAGCAAAGAGAAGTCGTCCATCCACTGCTTCACTCCCCAAATGGCCATAAAGGCCAGAGCTTGACCGATCCAAAGCCAGGAGCTCCTTCTGGGTCTCTCATGTGGGTGCAGGGGCCCAAGCATTTGGGCCATCCTCCACTGCTTTCCCAGGCCCTAAGCAAGGAGTTGGATTGGAAGTAGAGCAGCTGGGACTTGAATTGGCCCCCAAATGGGATGCCATCACTGCAGGCGCTGGCTTAACCTGCTACACAACAGCATCGACCCCCTTACAGTGTTTTTAAGGGAATTTTTTTTTTTCTGTTTGGGAGTCACAAAGCTGGATAAATTTTAAGTGTTATGTGAAAAGTCTGGTTTTTTGTTAACAGCTCAGCCATCAGATAAGAAGGCAGCTATCACCAAGTTGTAAGTGCTCTTGGTCTCTCAGTTTCTTCAACTATAAATCAGCAACTGTCACTAGATAATTTCCGTTTGTCATTTCTGGTGCTAAAATTCTATGATCCAGTTGATAGGTGAAGTAAACGTGAATAAATTCTTCAAAGTAGAAATAACTGCTTCATTCATCATTTTAAAAATATTCAGTGGGGCCAGTGTCATGGTGTTGCAGGTTAAGCTACTGCCTGTGGCTCCAGCATCCCATATGGGTGCTAGTTTGAATTCTGGCTGCTCCACTTCTGATCCAACTCTCTAATGCACCTAGAAAAGCAGCAGCAGATGACTCAAGTTCTTGGGACCCTGTGGGAGTCTGGTAGAAGCTCCTAGCTCCTAGCTTTTGTCTGGCCCAGCCCAAGCCATTGCAGTAATTTCAGAAATGAACCAGAAGATGGACGATCTCTCTCCCTTTCTTCCCCTCTCTCCCTGTCTTTCAAATAAATAAGTAAATTGTTAAAAAATTATAATAATAATAATAATAATAATTCAGTGTACTGGACCAGTGTTGTGGCACAACAGATTAAGCCATTGCTTTGGACACAAGCATCAAGTCCCAGCTATTCTGCTTCCTGCTAATGTGCCTGAGAAGGCAGTGGAAGACAACCCGTGCCACCCATGTACAAGACCCAGATGGAATTCTTGGGTCTCTCAGTTACTTTGCCTTTCAAATAAGTACATAAAGAAATGTTTTAAAAAATAAATCTTAGGCTGGCGCCGCGGCTCACTAGTCTAATCCTCCACCTTGTGGCGCCGGCACACCAGGTTCTAGTCCCAGTCAGGGCGCCGGATTCTGTCCCGGTTGCCCCTCTTCCAGACCAGCTCTCTGCTGTGGCCAGGGAAAGAAGTGGAGGATGGCCCAAGTGCTTGGGTCCTACACCCGCATGGGAGACCAGGAGAAGCACCTGGCTCCTGCCATTGGATCAGCGCGGTGCACCGTTCGCGGCGGCCATTGGAGAGTGAACCAACAGAAAAGGAAAACCTTTCTCTGTGTCTCTCTCTCACTATCCACTCTGCCTGTCAAAAAAAATATATATATCTATATATATAGAGAGAGATACCTTGATTATAAGTGCCAAATATTATCTTAAATACTATAGGAACAGTATTAAACCAGGTCAGCTCACTTCCATGTGGAACATACATTCTTGCAGAGAAGACAAACACAAATAAACAGTCAAAATGTTCAAAATGATAATAACAAGGAGAGATCCATGTTTCAGTTGACTCCTGACTGAATACCTGAAGCGGCCCTTTAGGAATAGGAAACTAATGGGTAGTGATGAGCCATGGGAAGTGTCATATTAATACTGACGAAATAGAGATAATTTGCAAAAAATAAAAATAAAATTCCCTAGAGTAAGAAAGATTTGTAGTTACAGTGTGAACCAAATACCTGTTTGTTGTTACAGTTGTAGCTGTCTTTTGTCTACGACTTATGGCTTGCTTTGCTTTCAGTTTTATTATTTTTGCTATCATATCCCAAAAGAGATTTATTTCAGTTGAATTCCAACTGCTTTTGAGTCTACCATATCTCCTCATTCAGGAAAAGTTTCTAAATGGATGTTTCAAGTGAGAGAGTAAGTTAACAAAATTGTTGACTTTGGACACTGCAGAAGTTTGGGTGGATTTTCCTGTGTACGGGAGACTTGTGTGTCTCTTCACTTTCTAGAAAACTGGATTTTCTTTCTAAATAAATGAAAATTCACTTAATTCAGTGGTAAAATTGTTGTTCATTTATTCCTGGCCGAATGTAAAAAATTACAGAATTTTGGAATCTTATAAATGGAAATGTAGTTGTTCCTGAGTATAAAGCTTTGTGACATTGTTAGTTATTAGATCATGGGAGTATAGGTGGAAAAGCTCTAAGTTTTTCTGAGATAAGCTGTAGTTCATGTGTTTCCTTGAGACAGTTAAAATAAAAATGACTGAATTAAGATGTACATAACACATTATTGTGCAGAATAATTTTGACATAGAATAAAGGACAGAAGGTTATTGTCTTTTCATTGCTTTTCCCTAGTACATTTTAAAATAGTTAGTGTAAACTTTTAAACTATCATAGGTTGGATATGGTTTTTTTTAGACTTAAATGTTTCTCTAATGTTTAAATCTATTGGTCTTCAACATATGTAAGTATGTGGAAGTAGGGAGAAAGATAGAACTGTGAATTATTAAAATTATCGTCAGTACCCGTATTCTAAAAATGTATAGGAATGAATTCAACAAGAAAACACAAAGTCTTTCTGGAGACCTGTTTTGTTAAATAGCATAAAAGAGATCTCAAAAATGAAGAGTTGTATTATGTTCCTAACAGAAAAGCATACAAAAATACCAGTCTTGTAAATGTATATAATTTTCACAGGATACCAGTCATAATTGCAGTGACTTGTGAGAGTTCTCAGAGATTAAATGGGAACAGAAGCTAAGCAAAAGGATTTTAAAGTTTATGAGGAATGTTACGCTCCCGTTAAAAGGGTAGCGTTAATGCTTAAGAGCACTGACTGTGGATCAGGCTACCCAGTTCATAGATTGAGTGTACTACTGTATGAGTGCTTTGAAAAGTTGTTTAAGATTTCCCCATCTGTAAATTAAGGATATTAATTCCCATCTTAGAATTGTTTTCTGGATAAAAGCAAGTTAGTATATATAAACTACTTATAATAGTGTCTTATACATAGAAAATAATAAGTTATTTGCTATTAGTATTGTAGAAATTAAAAAACAGGAAAAGCACTAGGTGAGGGAAACTTAAATATTCAAATTAGTTATATATTAGGTTGTCGCAGATTATAAATCTCCAATAAAAACAGATGATGTCATAAAAATATAGAAATAGGGACAGGTGTTTGGCCTAGTACTTAAGATGCTGGTTAGAATGCCCACAAATTACATTGGAGTACTTGAATTTGACTCCTACTCCAGATACTTTTTACAGTTTCCTGCTAATGTAAACATTAGAAGGCAGCTGACCATGGCTGAAGTGATTCCTGCCACCCGCATGTGAGACCTGGATTGAGTTCTTAGACTTGGTTCCCCAACCATTGTGGGCATTTGTGGAGTAAACCAAATAATGTGAGTTTTCTCTACCCTTCTGTTTTTCCCCCTCTTCTCTCCTTTTTCCTCCTCCTCTCCCTCCCTCTCACTCTCCCCTTCTCCCCCACCTCACTTTCTCCTTCTTACCTCTCCCTCCCCCTGCCTCTCAAATAAATAAAAATTTAAAAATACACATACATGTATGTGTATTAGTAGAACTTAATAAATAATTCAGAAATAGGCCCAAGTATGAAATCATATATGAAAGGCTTAAAACATATTTTTAAATGACCTGAATTCAACAGAGAAGTCTGGTTTATTTAATAGTGGTGGAGGTGTAATTGTCTCTATAGCTGGTAGGAATAATTAGGCTTATACTTCATCTTAATTGACATAAATAAATGCCAAACAGGTTAAAGATATGAAAGTGAGTGAGAGGAACGAAGAGCAGAAGGAAGAAAGAAGAGTTAAAGAACAAGTGAAATCAATAGAGACAGAAAGAAAAAGGAAGAAATTAGGAATGTATTTCTTTTAATTTCTAGAACATAGGCAATTTTTTAAAAAGCTTTAAAACAAAAGGAGACAGATGTGACTTGGTTTAAAAAAAACACAATTTTTATCTGATAAAACACACTGTGAAGAGTCTTGACAAAAGATAAGCTGGGAGAGGCCAGCGCCGCAGCTCACTAGGCTAATCCTCTGCCTGCTGTGCTGGCACCCTGGGTTCTAGTCCCGGTTGGGGCACCGGATTCTGTCCCAGTTGCTCCTCTTACAGATGTGGAGGATGGCACAAGTGCTTGGGCCCTGCACCCACATGGGAGACCAGGAGGAAACACCTGGCTCCTGGGTTTGGATTGGCGCAGCACGCCGGCCGCAGCAGCCATTTGGGGGGTGAACCAACGGAAGGAAGACCTTTCTCTCTGTCTCTCTCTCTCACTAACTCTGCCTGTCAAAAAAAAAAAAAAATAGATAAGCTGGGAGAAAATACTTGCATCATTTGAAAGACAAGGTTTCTACCCCTAATATAAAAGTGTTCTCCTTAGATGGGTAAGAAAGATGAGCAGCAGTAGAAAAGTAGGTAGAGAATAAATAGAAAAATATTGTGCTAAAAAATAAAATATATGTCACTTTACTAATTAATAGAAGGATCAATATAACAATGAAATACCATTTGCCAGTCAAAAATTAGAGGGGTTTATAATGTAAAGGGCCAGTAAGGATATAAAAACACAAACATTCTTACCATAGAATGGAAAATTTGAATGGAAAATTGCAGAAAATAATCTTATAATTTGTGTCAAAATTTTGCCCTTTGAGCCATTACTCTCATGAATTATTCTATAGAAATAAATCAGTTTCATTAACATATGTATTAATATTTATTGCAGTATTACTCATGGTATCAAAAATCTGGAAATAATTTGACACCATAAATTGAAGAAGATTGACTAAACTGTGATACATAAATTGAGTAATATTTTATAATATTTAAGGTGTTTGTATTTATACTGTCTTGAAAGATAATAGAAGTCTTTATTTGAGAAAAATATTTGGCATGATCTTTTTCATTAAGCAAAAAAGAAAAGCCTAATTATGAGTTCTGAAATGATGTAGAAGGAAATACAGTAAAATGTTTGCATTGCCTAACCAGAATAACATTGGAAGAAACCAGAGTGTATCATCTTTTTCTTTAATTTATGTACTTCTTGTTTTATTTATGATAGCAAATACATATTCTTTTAAAAAGGAAAAAGATTACTATGTACAGAACTTAACTTTAACCCTAATATAATCAGTAATGATGTTTGGAGTTTTTTTTATAAGTGTGTTCATTTTTAATATATGCTTTTTATAAAACTGTATACTCATATTCGTGTATTTTGTCTTGCCTTAGCAATGTCAGACCGACAAGAGAGTGCTCTTATAGAGCTAATGGTTTGTACAATTCGTCAAGCTGCTGAGGCACATCCTCCAGTGGGAAGGGGTACCGGCAAGAGAGTAAGTTACATTAGTGACAAGTCTACAAAAAAGGCTTTTAATGTAACGAAATGTCCTAAGTATTTATACATTTTACTGATATTTGTATCTCTAAAAACATTTCCAAATGAAATGTATTATGGAGATTCATCTTTATATCCTGTCTACTATGCTTGAGTTCCAATAAGTAGATTCTTTTCCGCATATTCTCATTGTACCTATACCTGTTTCTATTCTGGCATTTAACTACTACTTTAAAAATTTTTGTATTTATATCTATTAAAAGTCTTTAGAGGTAAGAGGCAAACCATATAATTTGTAAACTGTTAGTTAATCTTTAAATTGGTGTTGTTTTGCATATGTCAATTTCCTTTTCTGTGATATGAACTAATAATACAGGTATTATTTGTATTAAAGACGAGTTGAAATAAAGATGTCAAGACTAATGGTTGTGTTAGTGTGAAGAGGTAGATAGACCATGTCTACTGAAAAAGAGTATAAGACTGGGAAGTTTGGACCCCTACCACCTACCATGGCAGAGCCAAATAGAGCTCCTGGCTTCATCCTGCCCAAACCCCAGGTATTGTGGCCATTTGTGGAGTGAATCAGCAGATGAAAGGTATCTCTATCTCTCAGTCACTCTGCCTTTCTAATATATAAATAAATCATTAAATTCAACATATCCCTGGGTTTTTTTGTTTATTTGTATTTTAAAAAGCTGAAAAAATGTAATCAAGAAAATCTGCATCAAGACTCTGGGAATTCACCAAATGTAAACCTTTTCAGAAGTATTTTTTCCTAAGAAACTGATAGAGGTTCACATAGAAGCAGGAATCTGTGACCCTCTTGCCTGGGTATACAATATGCACACATCAATTTGGTTGATTGACATTGACTACAAAACCCAGTAGCTTTGCTGTTAGAATATAGTTCATATAGATAAGTTCTAAATGCCCACAGATTTAACTAGAAGCTGCAGACTTGGTAGAAATACTGAAATCTCAAAAGTTTTGATAATCTGAGATTGTATTCCAACTTGGTAAGAGTAAGTGGTGACAAGCCCAAAATGTGACTGAAATGTCCTAGAAATCAGAGTCGTGAAAGGGTTAGATTAGCTCTTCACATATCCCTGGCTGACTAAGAAACCTTTGAGAACCCAACAATAAAGTAAGTTAGGTCCCTTGAAAGACCAGGTTGAATAGGTTCTTAAACCCACAACAGATGGTTTCTCAGCCAGGAGAAGCCTTACTGATAGGAAGAATCTGAGCACATTCTATCCCCAAATCATGTCTGACATCTAATTTGTTCAGACACAGGGGAGACTGTTAGGAAGGCAGGCTCAAAACAAAAATAAGAATAAGAAATAGCAGAAGCCACACACCAGGGAGAAAACAAATCACACATGTTAAATTACAGATTCCTTTTTTAAAAAATTAAACTTATAAAAATATGTAAAACATCTATTTTGCTATTCTGTGAAAGTATCTAATTTTTAAGAAAACTTAAAATTGTGTAAAGAAACAGTAGTTTGTGACCATATGCAGGGAGAAAAAGGCACTTAGCTTTTATCGTGTAAAGAAACAGTAGTTTGTGACCATATGCAGGGAGAAAAAGGCACTTAGCTTTACATTAAATCTAGATACTACTAATTTAGCAGACTTTAGAGCCTTTTAACAAACATGTTCAAAGTAGTAGAGAAAAATATGTTCAGAGACTTATAGAAAAACATGGAAATAAGAAATAGAACTCTAATTAATTTAAAACAGAAGGAGAAATCTAGAGTTGGAAAGTCCATCCAGAAATTTTTAAATTTGGCCTGTGCCACCGAGGTACCCCGGGTTCTAGTCCTGGTTGGGGCGCCGGATTCTGTCCCAGCTGCCCCTCTTCCAGCTCTCTGCTATGGCCCCGGAAGGCAGTGGAGGATGGCCCAAGTGGTTGGGCCTTGCACCCATATGGGAGACCAGGAGAAGCACCTGGGCTTCAGATCAGCGCAGCCATTTTGGGGGTGAACCAACAGAAGGAAGACCTATCTCTCTGTCTCTTTCTCTCTCACTGTCTAACTCTTCTGTCAAAAAAAAAAAAAAAAAAGGAAATTTTTAAGTTTACTAATTACGCCGAATGGAAGATTTGAGAAGACAGAAAAAAGAAATAGTAAACTTGAAGATTAATAGAAATTATCTATTCTGAATAACAGAGGGGGAAATATTGAAGAAAATTGAACAGAGCCTCAGAAATGTGCATAACAACACCAAGTGCACCAAAATATGTAAAATGGAAGTTCCAGAAAGAAAAGATAGGAAAAATATTTGAAGAAATAATGGTACCAAAAATCCCAAAGTGGATGAAAAACATTAATTTCATTAATCCAAAGGGCCCAGTACACCCCCAATAAAATAAACACTAAAGGTAAAACCTAGCCACAGCATAGTCACCCTGGTGAAAGGGAAAGACAAAGAAATCTTGAAGGCAATGAGAGATAAATAAGAACTTGTGCTTAAAACAATGGCAGTTGAAATTATAAATTTTTTTTAACTTTTATTTAATGAATATAAATTTCCAAAGTACAGCTTACAGATTACAATGGCTCCCCCCTCATAACTTCCCTTCCACCCGCAACCCTCCCCTTTCCCGCTCCCTCTCCCCTTCCATTCACATCAAGATTCCTTTTCAATTCTCTTTATAAACAGAAGATCAGTTTAGCATATATTAAGTAAATATTTCAACAGTTTGCACCCACATAGAAACACAAAGTGAAAAATAACTGTTTGAGTACTAGTTATAGCATTAAATCACAATGTACAGCACATTAAGGACAGAGATCCTACATGAGGAGTAAAGAAATTATGGGACATGTACTCTATAGAATACTATACAGCAGTCAAAAAAAAATGAAACCTGGTCATTTGCAACAAGATGGAGGAATCTGGAAAACATCATTCTGAGTGAACTAAGCCAGTCCCAAAGGGACAAATATCATATGTTCTCCCTGATCGGCGAAAACTAACTGAGCACCTAAGGGGAAACCTGTTGAAGTGAAATGGACACTATGAGAAACAGTGACTTGATCAGCCCTTGCCCTGTTGATGAACAACTTAATACATTATCCCTCTTAGTATTTTTGTTTGTTTGATCTACTTAATACTTTTGATTGAATACTGTAATTAATACACAGTTATTCTTAAGTGTTGAAACTTAACTGAAAAGTGATCCCTGTGAAATATAAGAGTGGGAATAAGAGAGGGAAGAGATGTGCAATTTGGACATGCTCAAGCTGACTTGCCCCAAACAGTAATTAGAAACATACCAGGGGATTCCAATACAATCCCATCAAGGTGGCATGTACCAATGCCATCTCACTAGTCCAAGTGATCAATTTCTGTTCACAGTTGATCATAATGATAGGACTAAGAGCCAAAGGGATCGCATAAACAAGACTAGTGTCTGTAAATACTAACTGATAGAATAAAAAAGGGAAAGAACGATCCAACGTGGGAAGCGAGATACACAGCAGACTCATAGAATGGCAGATGTCCTAAATAGCACTCTGGCCTCAGAATCAGCCCTTAAGGCATGCGGATCCGGATGAAATTATAAATTGACTTCTTATCAGAAATAGTGGAGTCCAGAAGACTGCAGCATGGACATATTCCCTACAAGTCTACAAGATTATAACCAAGAATATTAAGTCCAGCAAATTATCTTTCAAAATTGAAAGTGTAAGAAAGCGATTCCTGGGAAAAGATTGAGAGAATGTGTTGCTAGAAAACCTGTAATACAAGAAATATCAAAGAAGTCCTTAGGGACATAAGGAATATCACCATATGGTAACTCTAATCCACAGAAAGGAATGAAGAAAATTAGAACTGATAGATGAGTGGGTGTATATACAAAGCTGTATATATATATATGGTTTTGTCTTCAATTTCCTTAAAGGGACATGATAATTTAAAATCCATAATTATAGCTCTGTAATGCTGAGATTATACATATATGTTGTAATAATAGCACAAAGGCCGTCTCTGTGGCTCACTGGGCTAATCCTCCACATGCAGCACAGGCACACCAGGTTCTAGTCCTGGTCAGGGTGCCAGATTCTGTCCCAGTTCCTCCTCTTCCAGTCCAGCTCTCTGCTATGGCCCAGGAGTGTAGTGGAGGATGGCCCAAGTGTTTGGGCCCTGCATCTGCATGGGAGACCAGGAGAAGCACCTGGCTCCTGGCTTCAGATCAGCGCAGTGCGCTGGCCGTTACAGCCATTTGGGGGGTGAACCAACAGAAGGAAGACCTTTCTCTCTGACTCTCTCTCTCTCACTGTTCTCTCTGCCTGTTAAAAAAATTAATAAATAAATAAAAATAATAGCACAAAGGACAGGGGAAGGATTTGGAACTAAATTGGAGCAAAATTGCTATATTTTTCTGTAATTAACTCAGTGATAACCTGAAGTCGTTTGTAAGCTAAAAGATGCGTAGTAATCTCCAGTCACTCATACTTGAAAGAAATAGGAATTATAATGGTAAAATGTTCAAAGAATGTAAGTAAATGCAATAAACAACAGGAACAAAAAAATTTGAGACATACAGATTATCAAATGGAAAATGACAAATGCGATTGCATTAAGAATTGTTGAGGGGCCAGCGCCCAGGCTCACTTGGTTAATCTTCCACCTGTGGCGCCAGCATCCCATATGGCCGCCAGTTCTAGTCTGGCTTCTCCTCTTCCAGTCCAACTCTCTGCTGTGGCCCAGGAAGGCAGTGGAGGATGGCCCAAGTGCCTGGGCGCTTGCACCAGCGTGGGAGACCAGGAGGAAGCACCTGGCTCCTAGCTTCGGATCAGCGTAGATCCGGCCATAGCTGCCATTTAGGGGGTGAACCAACGGAATGAAGACCTCTTTCTCTCTGTCTATAACTCTGTCAAATAAATTTTAAAAAAAAGAATTGTTGAATATGAATAAATGCTGCAATCAATAGAAACTGTCAGACTGGTGGTCCAGCTGTAGACTGCAAAAAGATATGCTTCAGATTTAAAGAGTATATGTTGAAAATAAAAGTCGCGCAAAGATAACTCCCCGCAATGAGTACCCTAAGAGAACTAGAGAGATTAATATTGGACACATATACTATTTTCCTCCATTGAAGATTTTTAGTTTCTTTGAAAGGCATTCCATTATGGGATATTGGCTTCACAAGTGGCAACTTAATCACCTCACCAACTTAACTCTTTCAGTTGAGAAACAATTTTTCCTTCTAATTTTTCTTAGCATTTATTTCATGACACTTGTATTTTCCAGCAAGAATCTTCTGTAACCTGAAAGTTCTAAAAGCTTGGGCAGATCAGGTTATAGAGTTTTGACAAGAGTGCTTTTTTGTATTTCATAGTCCATCATATCGGAAGGGCACCTCATATTTAATTTTCCTTTATTAGAGATATTAAGATTTCAGGGTAGTTCAATAGTTTGTGAGACAAGTATTTTTTTATAAAAGCCTCACTGGTAATAAATGAAAGGGGTATGATAGAATATTACTATTTTGTCATCAAGTGAAATAATCTAGATAAAAATTTTCAATGAAAACTTGATGAGAAATTGATAATGGGTAGATTAGTTTGAGGTCATCTGAACCCTCTGATTAAATTTAGTATAGCTGTGAAGAATGCTGCTGTGGGCCAGCGCCATGGCTCAATAGGCTAATCCTCCACCTGTGGCGCCGACACCCCGGGTTCTGGTCCCAGTTGGGGCACCGGATTCTGTCCCTGTTGCCCCTCTTCCAGGCCAGCTCTCTGCTGTGGCCCGGGAGTGCAGTGGAGAATGGCCCAAGTGCTTGGGCCCTGCACCTGCATGGGAGACCAGGAGAAGCACCTGGCTCCTGCCTTTGGATCAGCGCGGTGCCCCACCCGCGGCAGCCATTGGAGGGTGAACCAATGGCAAAGGAAGACCTTTCTCTCTGTCTCTCTCTCACTGTCCACTCTGCCTGTCAAAAAATAAATAAATAAATAAATAAACAGGACTGGGGCCGGCATCGTGGTTTACTTGGTTAATCCTCCGCTTGCGGCGCCAGCATCCTATATGGGCACCGGGTTTTAGTCCCTGTTGCTCCTTTTCCAGTCCAGCTCTCTGCTGTGGCCCAGGAAGGCAGTGGAGGATGGCCCAAGTGCTTGGGCCCTGCACCCACATGGGAGACCAGGAAGAAGCACCTGGCTCCTGGCTTCGGATCAGTGCAGCGTGCCAGCTGTAGTGGCCATTTTGGGGGTGAACCAACGGAAGGAAGATCTTTCTATCTGTCTCTCTCACTATCTTAACTCTGCCTGTCAAATTTTTTAAAAAAAGAAAAAAAATAATAAACAGGACTTCCCAAAAAGCTTAACACAACTGAAAATGAAACTATCACCTTTGAAGTACTTCTGGAAGGATGGTAGAATCTGAGTATAATCAAGCTTCTAGAGGTAATCACCAGTTTTCCAGAAAACAAAAAGATAGAGTAAAATGTTAAAATGAGCCAACAGAGATTTACTTAGCCAAATGCAGAATATAGAAAAGGAGTAACTTTTAGAAACTGTTAGCAGCCAGCACTGTGGTGTAGTCAGTAAAGCCACTGTCTGCAGCAACGGCAACCTGTGTGAGTGCGGTGCAAGTCCCTGATGCTCTACTTCCGATCCAGCTCCCTGATAGTGTGCCTGGGAAAGCAGCAAATGACAGCCCAAATCCTTGGGCCCCTCTACCCACGTGAGAGACCTGGGTGAAACTCCTAGCCCCTGGCTTCAGCCTGGCCCAGCCCTGGTCGTTGTGTCATGCAAGAAATTACTCCAAAAATTTAGGGACTTAAAACAACAAGCCTCCATTATCTTATACAGTTATTATGAGTAAAAATTCAGAACAGAAGTGCCTTAAACTCTTCTTTTGGTTTAGAGTCTCTCATAAGATTTTAGTCAAGCTGTTAACCAGAGCTTAAGCTTCTGAAGGTTTGACTTAGACTGCATAATCTACTTAACCAGTGGCTCACTCACATAACTGGCAAGTTAGCACTGTTCTTATGCTGTCTTAGAGCTCCCTGGATTTTTTCATGGGACTATTTGCGTATTTTCATGACATAACTATTGACCTTTCCTGGAATGAATGATCCAGTAGAATCTAAGGCAGGCAGTGGTATGTCTCGTATGTCCTAAAAAATTACACAATATCCTGTTGGTTACATAAGTTACCTTTATTCATTGTGGGAAGAGATCCTGCAAGGTAATGAATACCAGGAAGTACAGGGATAATTGAGGATCTGGATTGCATGCTGCCTTAGCATGAGAATCAGCTAAAGAGATTGGTGTGTAAAGATCAAATCCTAGGCACTTTTAGTAGACATAAATAAGGAGAGATAGATTATACTTATGTACTTAAATCATAGAGTCATACGGATTTTTATATTTCAGATTTTTCCTGGCAGGAACATTACCTCTTTGATTTTATTATAAAGTTCATTTATTTACTTGAAAGTCAGAGTTATAGTGACAGAGAGGTGAGACAGAGATCTTCCATGTGCTGGTTCACTCCCCAAATGGACACGGCTGCCTGGTCTGAATCCGCCAGGAGCCAGCAGCTGCTTCTGGGTCTCCCACGTGGGTGCAGGGGCCCAAATACTTGGCACATTCTCTGCTGCTTTCCCAGGCGCATTAGCAGGGAGCTGGAACAGAAGTGGAGCATCCAAGAGTAGAACCAGCACCCCTACAAGATGTCAGCACTGCAGATGGTGGCTTATGAGATGTCAGCACTGAAGATGCTGCATCATCATGCCAACCCCCTCTTTGATTTAAAAAAAATTTTTTTTTCTTTTGGAATAGGTAAAAATTTCCATAGTTTAAAAAGTCAGGACCATGTAGAAAGATACATTCAGGGTGGGCATTTGGCCTAGAAATTAAGACGCTAGTTGGGGCACCTGAATGCCATATTGGAGCACCTGGGTTCAAGTGTAGATTCCACTCCCAATCCCAACTTCTTGCTAATAAACCCCCTGGGAGGCAGAAGGTGATGGCTCAAGTGACTGGATCATGGCACCCACATTAGAGAGATGGATTGAGTTCCTAACTTCTGGCTTCAGCCTGGCTCAGCTCCAGCCATTGCAGGTATTTGGAAAGAAAACCAAAAGCTGGAAGCACATTCTCTCTCTGGTCTCACTTCTTGCTTTTCAAATAAATACATAATTTTTGATATGTTTAGAGAAATTTTATTGATTATGTTTCCCTTATATACTCCCTTCCTGACCATTTTTACTTAACCATTTTTATTTTTTTATTTTTAGTAACCATTTTTATGTATTTATGATTCATCCTTGTAGTAAATGCATACATATCCAGATATGTATATTCTTATTCTTTACCCCTCCCACTCCTAATCTTTTATAAAAGATATCATACTTTACATACTTTTCCTTTCTTGCTTTCACAGTATATTCTGGATACTGCTCAATTTTTATTTTTATATCAATGTAATTAATAATATTATAGCCATAAGAAAGTGAATATGTTCATAATTGTGAAATTTAAAAATACTGGAACCAGTAAAAATAATTTTTATAGAGTTTTAATCTCACTGTGTTGTGATCTCACCTATGATAAATATGTACATCTAAATAATATGTAATAACTAATCTTGTGCATATGTGATTTTATACTTACATCAAGTCTGCTGGTGGAATACATTGCTAGAAGGGGATTATTGGACCAAAAAAAGATACATATACAATTTTGTTAGATATGGACAATTTCACCCTTTATAGATGTCATACTGTTATTGCTATTCCATCAGAAGTATTATGAGGACCTGATGAATTCATATATAGAGTGTCCAACATAATGATTATTTAGTTAAAAATATGTTTCCCTAAAATTAGTGTCCTTATATCACGTGAATTTTTGTGATTTCAAATATGCTAAATACATTCCACTTACATGTAATCAGTTAATTGTTTTTTTAAAAATATTTATTTATTTATTTATTTGAAAGAGTTACACAGAGAGGAGAGGCAGAGAGAGAGAGAGAGAAAGAAAGAAAGGTCTTTCATCCGATGGTTCACTCCCCAATTGGCCGTAACAGCTGGAGCTGCGCCCTTCTGAAACCAGGAGCCAGGAGCTTCCTCCTGGTCTCCCACATGGGTGCAGGGACCCAAGGACTTGAGCCTTCTTCTACTGCTTTCCCAGACCATAGCAGAGAGCTGGATCTGAAGTGGAGCATCCGGGTCTTGAACCGGCGCCCATGTGGGATGCCAGGGCATTAACCCACTGCGCCACAGCACCGGCCTCCAGTTAATTGCTTTAAGCAGAACTAAGCACTGTGTTTTTGCTCTTGTTTTCCCAAGTAATTATTTTATATGTTTGAAAGACTGAGCAACAATCAGATAAGAGACACTGTTATTTCTTATGCATGTATTACTTAATAGTGACAATTTATAATTGGCATTTATAATGTGGCAGTTTATGTTGGAATGTTTTTTTTTTCTGTAAAACTCTTCACCTTTATTATTGGAAATCTCTTCAAGATAACAAAACGCAGAGTATATTGAGAAAATGATTAACTTAAAGTGAATCCTCATTTTAATGATTCATATTTGAAATCACCTATGGCTGGATACAGGATGAAGTGATAAGCATTATCAGCTTAAATGTGAATGATGACTGCTGGTTAATGAGCTTAGTTATGAGGAGACAAATGAGTCTAGAGATGAATTTATTTATACATTAAAAATAAATGAGAATTAGTTAACTTCTGTTGCTGTTTTACTTCAAAAAAGTATATATGTATTCACCATAGGAGAGGTCTCAACACAGTGAAGTTAAAACTAGAAAAATTGTTTTCATTAGTTCCAGTATTTTTATATTCATAATTATGCTGTTTTAGGTTTATATTTTTACTTAATGTAAACAAGTAGTTATTTCAGTTGATTCATTTACGTTTCTAATAACATTATCGGTTACATTGTCTGCCAGCACATCATTATTTATTTTAACATTTAAAATTTACAAATTAAAATGTGACATTATTATTCTTTTTCCATTGTAATTTACTTCTAGGTGCTAACCGCCAAAGAAAGGAAAACTCAAATTGATGATCGAAACAAATTGACTGAACATTTTATTATCACACTTCCTATGTTACTGTCAAAGGTACAGTTTCATGCTGTTTTATTTCAACATGCTGTTTTATGATAACATGCTGCTGTTTGCTCTCACTGTCCTACTAAAGTAGTTAACTGCTTTTTTTCTTTGCTTGTCTCCTAGTATTCTGCAGATGCAGAGAAGGTAGCAAACTTGCTACAAATTCCACAGTATTTTGATCTAGAAATTTATAGCACAGGTAGAATGGAAAAGGTAAGACAATATGAAAGTAAAATTCTGCAATTAGTAGTTTAATTTAACTGGCTTATTTTAATTTTCATTTAATCATTTTGGTTTCTTATCTGGAAGATGCTAACTTGTATTTATAATCTAAGTATCACAGTTTTTCTTTTTTTCTCCTCAGCATCTAGATGCTTTATTAAAACAGATTAAGTTTGTTGTGGAGAAACACGTAGAATCAGATGTTCTAGAAGCCTGCAGCAAAACATATAGCATCTTATGCAGTGAAGAATATACCATCCAGAACAGAGTTGACATAGCTCGAAGCCAGCTGATTGATGAGTTCGTAGATCGATTCAATCATTCTGTGGAAGACCTATTGCAAGAGGTCTGTTTTAAAATTAATGTGTGAATACAATAATTTTAGCTTAGAGTTATTCAAGATAACTGAATGTATAAATTGTTTTCATTTTAATGTAATAGAATTCTGTATCTCTTTCAAAACTTAGCAACATTATTGTAATTATATTTCCTAAAAGCCTTGATTATACTTTATTTAAAAAATCTGTTTGATAAAAGCTAGGTTTTGTTTTCTCATTTGAGAAAAGTCTGGCTTTCATTATTTCATTTCCTATTCTTGGACCCTATTTACATTTTAATATTACCAAGTTATTGCTATGTGCTGATGAGTAGAACATAAAAATTAAGTGGGCTTATAAGGAATGTCTTCTTACCAACGGTATGCCCAAAATAACAGCTATAATATCCCAACCTCTCCTCCTCTTTTCCCAATCTGTATAAAGCATTCTGGAAGCCCTGTAGTCCTTTATGTTCTCACAGGGTATAGGTCTTTTTAATTGTAAAAATTGTAAACAATTTTTATAAGACCTACCTTTTTGTTGCTATGGGAACTTTTCAATTTTTTTCAACTGTTGTTTAAAGCTACAGAAGTAACTGTTAACCAGTAAAATCTTTCAGATAATCTAAATCTTTCAAAGTCTGTGTCCTTTAACTCAGCAATTTCAGTTTCAGGAATTATGCTATAGTATTCATCAGAAAAGTACATGAATTCTTGTTTATCATAGTATTTAAAATATGAGAAATAGTAATCTCTGTGTTGGGATTACAGGTGTTTCGGGATTTCTTGGTATGCGTTTGCTTATTTATACTTTCTTGTTTATCTACAGTGAATACCATTTATATAATAAATTTTCTTTTTTGCAGTAAACATTAATGTGCTTTAATGTGAATATGAGTAAAGTCATCATAATAAGGTTATGTTTATTTGTAGGGAGAAGAAGCTGATGATGATGATATTTACAATGTTCTTTCTACGTTAAAACGGTTAACTTCTTTTCACAAGTACGTCATTTATTTAAAGTAGATTTCGTGAATGACAAACTAGTTCACCTGTACAAAATGACTGTCTTTAACATTCATATAACAAAGGGAAATGGTGGTGGTCTTTTTCTTCGCTCAGATTTTCTCCAGATGATTTATATTTTTTTATTTTGATTTGTGTAAGATTATCATCAATGATGATTTATCATTTAATGTGATGACTTTACACTGTACAAGTTTAAGTCAATATTTAACAAATTATATGCTCATTTTATAGATGCAACTTTGAATTGATAGCTTTTAGAAAAATTGACAAATAGGCCGGCGCCGTGGCTCAACAGGCTAATCCTCCGCCTTGCGGCGCCGGCACACCGGGTTCTAGTCCCGGTCAGGGCACCGGATTCTGTCCCGGTTGCCCCTCTTCCAGGCCAGCCCTCTGCTGTGGCCCAGGAGTGCAGTGGAGGATGGCCCAAGTGCTTGGGCCCTGCACCCCATGGGAGACCAGGAAAAGCACCTGGCACCTGGCTCCTGCCATCGGATGAGCACAGTGCGCCGGCCACAGCGTGCCGTCCGCGGCAGCCATTGGAGGGTGAACCAACGGCAAAGGAAGACCTTTCTCTCTGTCTCTCTCTCTCACTATCCACTCTGCCTGTCAAAAAAAATAAAATTAAAAAAAAAAGAAAAATTGACAAATAACACCAAATTTTAGTTAGGGAGAATCAGTTCATTGAACAGTATGGTAACCATAGTTAATAACTATGCATTGTATTAAAGATCACTAACAGTAAATTTGAAGTGTTCTCAGAACACACAAAAAAATGAGAAAATTTATGTTCATGAGCTGGATCTAGCCATTCTACAATGTATGTGTATTTCTGTCAGAAAAGGAGAGACAGAGTATGAAGCCACAACCAGACCAGGTTTATTTAGAAGAATAAAGCCTGGGAGGGGCTCACTCTCAGGAGAACACTTGGCCGAGAGTTGCCAGCAAACAAGGCAGAGAGAGAGCACCTTCCCTTACAGACCAGTGGTTTATAACATAACAAAGTGGCGGGAAGGGTCTGGGGAGTCATGAGCTGCCGTGACAGAGTGAGAGCTGGGGATAGTTCTGAAGGTCCTGTGAGATAACAGTGTGACCTATGAGGGATCACGGCTGGGGCTGCTCTCTGAGTTGCTGAGTTGGGTGGAGTGGAGAAAGCTCAGGGTGACAGCTAGATTCTTCAGATTGTGCTGTGTCCAGCATTCCAGGCAGGGCAGGGCTGGTCTTGGCAGGGCAGGGCTATATTAGGGCAGAGAAACATGGGTCTGCTTGCTGTTATGTAGGTGAGAGGTCAACATGGATCTAAGACATTTTGTCCTTGCTCCATCAATTTCAAAACAACATGTCGTATATGATAAATATATATAATTTTAATTTGTCAAATAAGTGAATGTAAAAGAATAAGATTTTGGGAAAAGCCATGAAGGTTGTTCCTGTGAGCCCTTTTACTAAATTGTTCTTGTCTCATTGTTTGGTAATGTGTTCTTAATTGTGTTGACAGAATAGTTGGATTTGAGTAAGAAAGATTCAGATCAGTGATTATTTTTTCAAATTATAATTTTGAATTCTGTGAAGACAATAAACTCCTAGTTGGTTTTTTAAGATTTATTTGAGAGGCAGAGAGAGACACAGACAAAAGAGTGAGATAGAGCACATCATGCGCACACCCCTACACAAAAGAAAGCGCTCGCTCCCATCCCCTGGCCCACTTCCCAGAAGCCTGCAATGGTCCTGATTCAGGGCCCTGAACCACAAACTCAGTCCAGGTCTTCCACGTAATGTGGGTGGCAGGAACCCAATCACTGCTTCCTAGAGTTTGTATTAGCAGAAAGTTCAAGTCTGGAGTTGCAAGTCAGACCCAGGCACTCCAGCATGGGCATCTCAACCAGCATCTTAATTGCTTGACCAAACTCTTTAAGAAATTTTTGTCACTTGAAATTAAAAGTTGACAGCCAATATTTAAAAGGCTTATTTTTTTTTATTTGACAGAATTAGAAAGTGAGAGGGAAAGAGAGAGAAAGGTCTTCCTTCCGTTGGTTCACCCCCTAAATGGCCGCTATGGCCGGAGCTATGCTGATCCGAAGCCAGGAGCCAGGTGCTTCCTCCTGGTCTCCCATGCAGGTGCAGGGACCCAAGCACTTGGGCCATCTTCCACTGCCCTCCCAGGCCACAGCAAAGAGCCGGACTGGAAGAGGAGCAACCAGGATTAGAATTCAGCGTCCATATGGGATGCCAGTACTGCAGGTGGAGGATTAACCAAGTGAGCCACGGTGCCAGCACAAAAGGCCTATTTTTAGTAGTAGAGTTCATGAGAATTTAAAATGTCATCATTAACTCATTCTGAAGCCCTCTGCTGGGGCCACCAATGTGGCACAGCTGGGTAAGCCAACATCTGTGATCTGGCATCCCATATGGGTGCCAGTTCCTTTATTTCTTTTCCCCTAGTTTTGTCTTTATTTCCATTTCATGAATACCAGTCTGTCTCAGAACAATCATGTGGTTGTAATTTTAAGTTGTCAGTTAATTTGTTTTATTTTTAAAGATTTACTTACTTACTTGAAAGTCAGAGTTACACAAAGAGAGGAGAGGCAGAGAGAGAGGTGGGGGGCAGAGAGGTAGGTCTTCTATCCACTGGTTCACTCCCCAGTTGGCTACAACGGCCAAGGCTGTGCTAATCTGAATCCAGGAGCCAGGAGTTTCTTCCAGGTCTCCCATGTGGGTGCAGGGGCCCAAGGACTTGGCCATCTTCTGCTGCTCTCCCAGGCCATAGCAAAGAGCTGGATGGGAAGTGGAGCAGCCGGGACTCGAACTGGCACCCATATGGGATGCTGGCAGCGGCTTTACCTGCTATGCCACAGTGCCGGCCCCAAGATAATTTATTTAAAATGTATTCAGTTTAGCCTATGCTAGAAAGAAGGGCTTACCCATCTGTCCAATATTATTTTAACATTACCTTGTGGTAAAAATCTTTGGTAAAATGTGTGAAGTTTTATTGGTGTTTATTTTTTTCATGAATTCCTATTCCCAGTCTACTTAAGAAAACTTATGGAAAATCTCTCTTTTTCTCAAACACATACACACACACCCCTTTGTGGACTTCTTTCATTTCTACAAGAAAATGATTTTATCTTCTTATTGAAACTCATCTCAAATTTTAATTTCTTTCCACTCTAGAAAAGTTAATGCATTTTTGTTTATTTTAGTGCTCATGATCTCACAAAATGGGATCTGTTTGGTAATTGCTACAGATTATTGAAGACTGGAATTGAACATGGAGCAATGCCAGAACAGGTAGGAGTTTACTGATATTTCTTCTGTGTCATTTCAGAAAGTTGCGCTTGACTGAAATCATATAATTAGCAAGAAATCCTTTTATAGAATGTGGTTGATAACTCTTTACTTCAGCTACCTCCTTTCAGAATTATTACCATAATTATTGAATATTACTGATAGGTGTGGATATCTTCAAGTGTGTGAGAGCAGGAAAGAATGAGAGCTTCAGCTATAATGTATCTTACAAACTTAAGGTAAACAATATTGCCTTTACAAGACAATGCCACCAATTACTGTCATGACAATTTCAGAACTTTTGATTAATTCAGAATGTAATGGGAGTTTTTCTTTTCTTTTTCATGATGGTATTATAGTCACCTTTCTGGATATTGGTGATACTAAACTTTAGATATGGCTTTTAGTCTTTGTAGTAAACTTGATAAATAAGCTTGGGCGGCTTTTGCAGATTTTAGAACTACTTGGATTCATGCACAAGTTGGATAGAAAGAGCAAGAATTCAAAAAAGTATCTAGTCTAAAAGTGACTTCAATAATTAGCCAACTTAATTGTGCATAAAAAGGGAAAGAGTTATTTTGTCTACTGCAAATACGTAGACAAAAATACCTACTTCATACTTAGGTGTAGATGATGTTTAGGGGTTTATCATGCTTTTCAATTTGATAATATGGAATGCTTAGGTTATACTTTACCCTAAAGTAACATGAATTTCAAAAGAGAATAAGTGAAAATTTCATATTAAAAGTTCATTACAGAAATGGTGCTTTATTTTTGCTATAATTAATTCTTTTGAATCATTTAACTTTATTCATTTTTCTTGATTCTCCACTTAAATAGAACAGTCATGGGCCCAGTTTTGTGGCATAGCTCGTAAAGCCAATGCCTGTGACACCAGCATCCTATATGGGCACCAGTTCCAGACCCAGCTGCCCTACTTGTGATCCCAGCTTCCTGTTATTGCTCCTGGGAAAGCAGCAGAAGATGGCTCAGTGTTTGGGCCCCTGTACCCATTGTACCTCCCATGTAGGAGACTCAGAAGAAGCTCCTGGCTCCTAGCTTTGGCCTGGGCCAAACCCATGTGGGTGCAGGGGCACAGGCACTTACCTTTCCTGCTTTTCCAAACACATTAGTAGAGAACTAAATCCAAAGTTGAGCAGCTGGGACTCAAACCAACACCTGTAAGAGATGCCAGTGTCGCAGGTGGCAACTTAATTCACTGTGCCACAATGCTGGCCCCAAACAGTCGCTGTTAAAACACATGTGTCTGATTATGTTTATTGTTCTTTTTAGAGTTTGTGGAAAGTGATTGAATATTGATCTTGTTGTTTTTCTTCATTTATCATGATACTTGAACTTCCCATCTGCCCTTCATCTCAAACTTTCATTAGTCCAAATATAATTTACTCATAATCTCAAGTCATGCTTCACATTTGAAAGGAAATGAGAGAATTGAGATAGTTCCTTTTTTTGTTTTGTTTTCCACATTTTCTTCTGGGAAAGTATAAGAGTTGTACAACTGTGTTTCATCTGGGGATTATAGCTGTGTCTAAATTTATGTTTTAATTCACTTATACTATAATTGTCTTAACATTGATTTATGATGTTCATGGCATTGTCTTCTGTTATTTTGGTTTTCTATTACTGTTGCTGCATATGTTATTTTCTTTGTGTTAATTTTTATTTGCTGAATAGGAAATCATATTTATGTGACATTTGCTTTAACATTTTTTTACTTCTTAGCCTCCGATTCATAGTCTAACCAATATATGAAGTTTGAGTACCTGATCTATTTTTTTAAGATTTTTTTAAAAATTTTTTGAAAGAGTTACAGAGAGAGTCAGAGTGAGTAAGAGAAGAGATAGAGGAGAGAAATCTTCTATTCACTGATTTACTCTCCAATGGATGCAATGGCCATGGCTGAGCTAGGCTGAAGCCACAGTCTTCATCCTAATCCCACGTGGGTGGCAAGGGCCCAAGCACTTGATCCATTTTTGTGGCTTTTCCAGGTGCATTAGCAGGGAACTGAATTGGAAGCAAGAGGACTTGAACCTGCACCTGTATGGGACTCAGGCACTGCAGGCAGCAGCTTAACCCTCTGCATCATACTGCTGATCCCTATCCATCCAATTTTTGTAAGGAACATGCAAGCTCAGTTTTTCAGATTCTGCCTCTGTACCTTCCATTAGAATTCAGAGGAAGTACCTATTTGTAGCAAGGAAACGAAAGAACAGCTAACTAGCTCAGTTCTGTTTAATGTTTTAAAGATACTTTAAACAAGCTGTGTTGGTCATAGTGCTTGACTGTTTGTTTTCCTTGGAAACCTGACCACCAAAGAGTTTCCCAGTCCCACTCTTTAGGGTTAACAGAATTCATGTGTCCAAAATATATATTCTTAAATATTTTTTCTGTCCCAGTGATCTGTCTTATCTTATGCCAACACTGTTTTAATTATTGTAGCTTTAGAATATACAATATCTAGAATATCAAAATCTAACTATCCTAATAATTATAGAGTAATTAGAATAGAAAAATGAATTCACTTGCTCCCTTCACTTAATTCATCAACTTGTAATACTTTTTCACATTCACATCCACATATGCTCTGCATCTGTAATATATTTTATGTATATATGCATATGTAAAGCATAGAAATGTTCTCTATGGTGGTTTTTTACAGTCTAGGACCCATTCTAGAATAACACTTTGCATTTAATTGTTAGCTCATTTTTGTCTACTTTAATCTGTAATGGTTTCTCACCTGCTCTGTTTCATGACCTTGACAACCTAAAAACTACACACTAATTTCTTTTAATGTATTTTTCATTTTTAAATGATACATACTAATTGTACATATTTTGGGCCTATTATGTGATATTTTGATGCTTGTATGTAATGCAGCATGATCGGGGTAAGTAGCACACTATCACCCCAGACATTTATCATTTATTTGTTTTGGGCTGTTTTGAAATAGACAATTATTGTTAATCATAGTTTTACTTCGGTGCTGTGAAACATAATTAGTTATTCCTCCTACCCAGTTGGTCCTTTATATCCATTGAGAATGGTCTCAATTTACTTTTATATGGTGGTCTGCATGGTTAGATTTGGTTTACACATTCTTGGCACAGATGTCACATAATGATGTTATGTCCTTAGTACATCATATCAGAAGGCACATGATGTCATTCTGTTCCTTATTTTTTATACTAATTTTGATCACTTGATTAAGGTAGGGTCTGCAAAGTTTCTATGTAAAATTTACCTTGTCCATTTTAATTAGTAATCCATGGGAAGACTGTTTTAAGGCTATGTAAATAATCCTGTTTCTTATCAAACTTGACATAATCATTTTAGTTCTGTCTCTCTTTTTTATTTCCATCCTTTGTGGCATAAGTATATGTCACAAGGTCTGCTTATACTAATATTCTACTATATATATGTACATATATATCAGTTTCTATATATATAAAAACTTTTATGATTATAAATATAATATTCCACTACACTAATGAATTTTTAACCTATAGAAAGTATTTAAGTGTTATCAGCATTCTGTAATGTAATAATTGTTAATTTGTAAAGAACTCACATTTCAAAATGTGTTAAAATATCTCTTCATACAAATTTTTATAAATTCAAGGCAAGAGATATTTAACTTCTCCTTATGCTGTTTTGTGGCTTTGCTTTTGCCTATTTTCTGTTGGCATAGTTTTAAGTTAAAATGTCTTCTTAAGTAACATCTAAGAAAAATAAGATACTAAACTTAAGCTTTAATATGCAGTTTCCAGAACTCTTTGAATATTAGATTCTAAAACTGAAAACTAATGAAAATATTTATAATACTTGTTTGTGGAGGCGCCATTCTGGTGTCACTGGTATAACCACTGCCTGTGACACTGGCATCCCAAGTGTGCACTGTTTTCTGTTATGGCTGCACTGCTTTGGATTCACTTCTTTGCTAATGGCCTGGGAAAGACAGTGGAAGATGTCCCAAGTGACTGGACCCCTGCTACCCAAATGGGAGACCAGCATGGAGTTCCTGGCTCCTGTTTTCTGCATGACCCAGTCGTGGCTGTTGCAGCCATCTGGGAAGTGAGCCAGTGGATGAAACATCTCTCTCTCTCTGTCTCCCTCTCTCTCTCTAACTTTGCCTTTAAAATAAATAAAATAAATAAATATTTTAAATATATGCATATAATACTTTTTGTAAATATTACTTCCTTTTGGACAAAATGATGTGATGATACTATTAAAAAAAGTTCATCATATGTCAATGAATTTGGGACCTTAAGTCATCAATAATAATAATCTTGTATTTTGCACTTACGTGCTAGGTGCTGTTTTAAAGTTTTGCTTAAATGCATTCATTTGTTGAAGTGTTATGATAAATATAGAATGGATATGACTGTCTTCATTTTGTTAATGATGAAATCAAAGCTCAGAGATATTAGATGACTTGTCTAAAGTCACAGTGCTACAGCAGAACTCGTCAACCAAGCTTTTAAAATATTTTTATTGTCTTTTCACAGTTTCTGCTACTGATAAACTACTCTTTTCTTTTTTAAAAAGATTTATTTATTTATTTATTTATTTAAAAGGCAGAGTTAGAGAGAGGTCTTCCATCTACTGGGTCACTCCCCAGATGGCTGCAACAGCTGGGTATGAGCCAGGAGCTTCTCCAGGTCCCCCACACAGTTGCAGAGGCCCAAGGACTTAGACCATCCTCCGCAGTCCTCCCAGGCCATACCAGAGAGCTGGATCACAAGTGGAGCAGCTAAGACTCGAACTGGCAGCCATATGGGGTGCAGGCACTGCAGGTAGTGGCTTTACCTGCTAAGCCGCAATGCTGGCCCCTGATAAACTGCTCTTGATGATAGATCAAGCTGTTCTTCTGCTTTTTCTTCATGCTTTCTGATATTATCCTCATGTGTAAATCTTGGGCAGAGACTAGATGTTATTACTTAGTCTATGGTCATGAACTAGAAATCGACACATTCTTCAGACTGAATATAATCTATAGGGATCTTTTTTTTTTTTTTTTTTTGATAGGCCAGAGTGGACAGTGAGAGAGAGAGAGACAGAGAGAAAGGTCTTCCTTTGCCATTGGTTTACCCTCCAATGGCCGCCGCGGCCAGCGTGCTGCAACCGGCACACTGCGCTGATCCAAAGGCAGGAGCCAGGTGCTTCTGGTCTCCCATGGAGTGCAGGGCCCAAGTACTTGCCATCCTCCACTGCACTCCCGGGCCACAGCAGAGAGCTGGCCTGGGAGAGGGGCAACCGGGTTTTTTTTTTTGTTTTTTTGTTTTTTTGTTTTTTTGTTTTTTCCCTTTTGACAGGCAGAGTTAGACAGAGAGAGAGAGACAGAGAGAAAGGGCTTCCTTCCGTTGGTTCACCCCCAAAATGGCTGTCACGGCCAGCGCGTTGCGCCGATCCGAAGCCAGGAGCCAGATGCTTCCTCCTGGTCTCCCATGAGGGAGCAGTGCCCAAGCATTTGGCCATCCTCCACTGCCTTCCCAGGCCACAGCAGAGAGCTGGACTGGAAGAGGAGCAACCGGGACTAGAACCCAGGGTGCCAGTGCCACAGGCAGAGGATTAGCCTAGTGAGCTGCGGCGCCAGCTATAGGGGTCTTTAATTTTAGTTAATTCTGCCTACTGAGTGTTTCTTGCAGTATTCTTTGAGCCTTGCTACCAAATCCTCAGTTTAATCTTTAATATTTTCTCTTGTGGATCACAACAGAAGCTTCCTGTTTTGTCTTAGCAACGTCAATTTCACCGTCTCCAATCTAAGTTCTGTTTAGTAATTCTCAGCTGCTTCTATATGAAGGAGATACCTTCTGAAAAATTTTTAAATAGATGAATACTCCCAAATAATATCTTTCTATTGTTACAGTGCTTCATCTGAGCACTAACAGTTCTAGGAATTTAGATTACAGATATATACTTGGATGTGTGTACCAAGGTATAGGTTTAAATGTGTTTGTTGTAGCATTATTTATAAAAATTAAAAATTGAGACAGTCTAATGTTTATCAAATGAAAGCTACCTTAAATACTGTGGTTTTGATTTTATACAGTTGTGTGGCTGTGAATAAAATAATAAGGTAGATATTAGTTGTGCTACAGTATTTTGTGTGAGAAGACATTTGATAGTATATTGAATGAAAATAGAAATCAATATATGTAATTTTCAAAAGGTGATAAGGTATATATCTAAAAGCACACATCTAGATGACAAGTTATTTCTGGAATGATAATAGGAAACTATTAGCAATGTCTTTCTCAGTGGAAACCTAGAGATCTCTAATGGTCAAGAAATGTAAATGAATTTTATACCATTCAAACTGTTAGATATTTTACCATGTACATCTAATGCTCTTTAAATTCAAAAACAATTAATGATTGGAAAATGAAATTTTATATAATGTATCATTTACAGTAGCACCAAAAAAGATAAAATAGTATGTCTAACAAAATACATCTAAGATCTGTATGTTGAAAACTATGAAACATTAATGAATGAAAACAGTTCTTCATTAATGAAAATACATTGTGTTCATGAATTTGCAGGCTCAGTTTTTTTTTTTAAAGATTTATTTATTTGAAAGGCAGGGTTACAGAAAGGCAGAGTCGGGGCGGGGTGGGGGGAGGTCTTCCATCCACTGGTTCACTCCCCAAATGGCCAAAACTGTTGGAGCTGTGCCTCCAAAGCTAGGAGCCAGGAACTTCTTCCAGGTCTCCTATGTGTGTGCAGGGGCCCAAGGACTTGGGTCATCTTCGACTGCTTTCCCAAGCCATATCAGAGAGCTAGATTGGAAGAGTAGCAGCTGGGACTAGAACAGAGGTCTATATGGGATGCTGACACTGTAGGCAGCAGCTTTACCTGCTACACCACAGCACTGGCCCCGACCCAGTGCTGTTAAACTGTCAGTTCTCTCTAAACCAATTTAATAAAACCCACTAAAATTTCAGTAGAATTTCTCATAGAAACTGTCAACCAATTTTGTGACCTTGGGTTAATTAAATATTTCTTAGATTAAACACCAAAAGTATTGTCCATAAAAAAAGAATTCAAATATTGACCTTCATCAAAAGTGAATTGAAGGGGTCAGCCTTGTGGTATGGCAGGTAAAGCCACCATAGGCAATGCTGGCATCCTATATGGGCGCAAGTTGGAGTCCTGGCTGTTCTACTTCCAGTCCAGCTCTCTGTTGTGGCCTTGGAGATGAGTACAAGATGGCCCAAGTGCTTCAGCCCCTAAATCCATATGGGAGACCTAGAGGAAGCTCCTGGCTCCTGGCTTCAGATCATTGCAGCTCTGGCAGTTGCAGCCATATGGGGAGTGAACCAGTGGATGGAAGACTTCTCTCTGCCTCTCTTTAACTCTTCCTTTCAAATAAATAAATAAATCATTTTTATAAAGCTTTTATTTAAAGAATATAAATTTCCAAAGTACAGCTTATGGATTACAATGGCTCCCCCCCTCATAACTTCCCTCCCACCCGCAACCCTCCCCTTTCCCACTCCCTCTCCCCTTCCATTCACATCAAGATTCATTTTCAATTCTCTTTATATACAGAAGATCAGTTTAGTACATATTACGTAAAGATTTCAACAATTTGCCCTCACATAGAGACACAAAGTGAAAAATACTGTTGGAGTACTAGTTATAGTATTAATTCACAATGTACAGCACATTAAGGACAGAGATCCTACATGATATTTTTTAAAAAAAACTGATTAATTTTCTATGCAATTTCCAATTTAACAGCAAGTTTTTTAAATCATTTTCAATTATCTTTATATACAGAAGATCGATTCAGTATATACTAAGTAAAGATTTCATCAGTTTGCACCCACACAGAAACACAAAGTGTAAAAATACTGTTTCAGTAATAGTTATAGCATTACTTCACATTGGACAATACATTAAGGACAGATCCCTCATAAGACGTAAGTATACAGTGACTCCTAATGTTGACTTAACAATTTGACACTCTTGTTTATGGCGTCAGTGATCTCCCTAGGCTTTAGTCATGAGTTGCCGAGGCTATGAAAGCCTTTAGAGTTCGCCAACTTCGATCTTATTCCGACAGGGTCATAGTCAAAGTGGAAGTTTTCTCCTCCCTTCAGAGAAAGGTACCTCCTTCTTTGATGGCCCCACTCTTTCTACTGGCATCTCACTCACAGAGATCTTTCATTTAGGTCTTTTTTTTTTTCTTCCCCCAGTGTGTCTTGGCTTTCCATGCCTAAAATATTCTCATGGGCTCTTGAGCCAGATCTGAATGCCTTAAGGGCTGATTCTGAGGCCAGAGTGCTATTTAGGACATCTGCCATTCTATGTACAGACCACATTATCTGTTAAAGGACTGTATTCAAAAAATATAAAGATCTCTTAAAATTCTGTAGTAAGAAAACAGCTTAATTTTTGAAAAAAATTAAGTACAGGGGCCAGCATTATGATGCAGGTCAAGCCACCACTTGGAACATCAAAGGCAGCATCCCACATCAGAGTTCCAGTTCCAATCCCTGGTGCCCTGCTTCCAATTTAGCTTCCTACTAATGTGCCTGGGAAGGCAGGGGAGGATGGCTCAAGTATTTTGCCCCCTGCTACCCATGTGGGAGACCCTAGCTTTGGCCTTGTCTGACCTGACTGTTGAAGCCACTTGGGGAGTGAACCGGCCTGTAGAATATCTCTCTCACTCTCTCTTGCTCCCAACCCTCTGCCTTTCATACTTCTCTTTCTCTCTCTTGCTCTGCCTTTCAAATAAATCTTTTTTCAATGAAAAGAGAAATGAATAGATACTTAATTAAATATAGATGGTGTATAAGCACATGAAAAGAAAACATTGTTCACTAGAGAAATGCAAAAATATTTAAAAGGATAGGGGCCATGGCCATGGCAGAGTAGGTTAATCCTCCACCAGCGACACCTGCATCCCATATGGGTACCAGTTCTAGTCCAGGCTGCTCCACTTCCAATCCAGCTCTCTGCTATGGCCTGGGAAAGCAGTGGAGGATGGCCCAAGTCTATGGACTCCTGCACCCATGTGGGAGACTGGGAAGAAGCACCTGGCTCCTGGCTTCGGATTGGCACAGCTCCAGCCATTGCAGCCATTTGGGGAGTGAACCAACAGAAGGAAGACCTTTCTCTCTCTCTCTCACTGTCTCTAACTCTCTCTCTCAAATAAAATAAAATAAAAAATCTTAGGAAAAAAAAAGGCTAAAGAAGCTCAAACCTCACGTTTCTAAAGGCTCATGAAGATACAAAGCAATTTTTAACTGTCATGTAGGGGCAAAAAATAGATCATCTGGATTGGGTGTAAGGGTTAATTACCAAAGGTCAAGGGGTAATTTGAAGGGATGATAGAAGTATTCTGTATCTTGATTGTTTTTGGTGGTTTCATGATTGCATTTGTCAAAACCACCAAACCAAAGCATAGCCACAAGAATGAAAGAAACATCACAGGGGAGAAATTTTTGAAACAAGGACCATATAAAAATGTGTTAAAATCTTTATTCTTGTATTTTAGCCTTCCTGGTTCAAAATTTCATAGTTATATAATGTTTGTAAAAGTTACTAGAATTAAATTGTAAAAAGTGTTAAATTATTTTCTTGTAGTGTGACACCATTTTTAAAAGTCAAAAATTAGCGAAATTAAATAGTATATCTAAAATATGTGTATATGATTTATGTGATAAAACTTTTTTAAGAACAAAGGCATTGATACACATGAAGTTTAGTAGAGTGATAAACAATGGGAAAATACTCATAAGTGGATGCAGAGTTACTGATATTATCCTACTTCTTAAAATGGGTGGTTCTTTCATGGTTATAATTTTATTGTTATGCTTCATAATACAACTGCTTTGAAAATATCAAATATTCCACTTAAAAATCCAAAAAAGGAAATATAGAAACACTTTTGCTGTTGTGTGATGGGTTTTTGTTTGTTTATTTGTTCTTAACATTTATTTGAAGAGAAGTGGCATAGACAGGAAGATCCGTTTGCTGGTTCTCTCCCCAGATGGCCCCAGTAGCATGGCTGGTTGAGGTGGATGCCAGGAACTTGGAATTCCATCTCAGTCTCCCAGGTACATGTCAGGGTCCAAGTACACAGCCCAGTCTCTGCTTCTCTCTTTGGCACAATAGCAGGATGCAGAGTCTGAAGCAGAGCAGCTAGGACTCAAACTGGCACTCTGACATGGGATCCCAGAGTTGAGGCATCAGCAGTACCACAATGCTGACCTCCAGTATGATGTTTTTAAAACATCATGTTATTCATTTGTTCAAATGATCTGCATTTCCTGGGATTTTTAGTACAACATCCAGATTTCTTTGTCATGATAAGGTGACCATTATCCAAACGAGTATTCTCTTGAAAATAAAAACTAATAATTATTCTAGGACATACATATAAGCCAGGATATATGATCATTCTCCTATAGCGGCCCCCTGTGATCTGGTTTGTGCCCATACAGCCTCAGTTTTTATGCTTGCACTTAGTTATATCAACCTCTTTGCTGTTTATCAGTGAAGCATTCTTTGAAATTTACATAAAGAGAATGTGATATCCACACTGAATGTAATTGTTGACATACCATTTTCTTCTCCTCCTCCTCCTCCCCTCCTCCCCCTCCTCCCCCTTCTTCTTCTTCTTTTTCTTCTTTTGACAGGCAGAGTGAACAGTGAGAGAGAGAGACAGAGAGAAAGGTCTTCCTTTTCCATTGGTTCACCCTCCAATGGCTGCTGTGGCCGGCGCACTGCGCTGATCCGAAACCAGGAGCCAAGTGCTTCTGGTCTCCCATGCGAGTGCAGGGCCCAAGGACTTGGGCTATCCTCCACTGCACTCCCGGGCCACAGCAGAGAGCTGGCGTGGGAGAGGGGCAACTGGGACCGAATCCGGCACCCCAATCAGGACTAGAACCTGGTGTGCCGGTGCTGCAGGCGGAGGATTAGCCTGTTGCACCACGGCTCCAGCCCCATTTTCTTCTTTCTGATACTTGGAATTAATAAGCTTGACCATAGAATCCTGGAGTCTTGAATTGCTGAGAATGAATGTGCTTTATTAGCTTGTTGTGTGATCCATTCTCTGACAAGTCCTATATTTCTTTAATGACAGAAGTTAATCTTTTACTCATTGGATTTTTTGAGATTTTTATGCTTCTAATAATTTTTTTCTTTTTTAAATATTTCTTCTGAAAGGCAAAGAGAGTGAAAAGGAGGAAGAGAAAAAGGGTGCAACAGAGAAGTCTTTCATTCGCTGGCCACAATGGCCAGGGCTGGGCCAGGCTGAAACTGGGAGCCTGGAACTCCATCTGGGTTGCCCACTTGGGTAACAGGAGCCAAAGCACTCAGGCCATCTTCCATTGCATTTCCAGATTCATTAGCAGGGAGCTGGATAAGAAGTGGAGCAGCCAGAACTCGAGCTGGTGCTGTGATTAGGGATGCGGGTGTCATAGGCAGCAACTTAAACTGCTGTACCACTACACCAGTCCCTGATCTTTCTTTTTTGTAAAATTTATGGCATAGTATGTTGCAAGTAACACAGTGTGTTGGGTAATCCCTCATTTACAAAAGTCATGTAGAATTTAGAAATCTTTCCTCTTTACTAAATTGTTTTTTACTTTTTATCATTTTGTAATTTACATCTGTGTTTGTGCTTTTTAGTGTTATCTCTTCATGCTTTTAACACATTTCCCTAACACTAATAATGTTGAACATATTTTCATTTGTTTATTTATTTACTGTATCTTTGGTGAAATCATAAAAATTAATTTATTTGTGAGACCGAGAAAAAGAGTTCCCATCAACCAGTTCATTCCCCAAATACCTCCAGAGGCCAGGACCAGGCCGTCCTGAAGTTGGAAACTGGGAACTCAACTTTCCCATGTCAGCAGCAGGAATCCTGTCACTTGAGCCCTCACCACCTCTTCCCAAAGTCCACACTAGCAGGCAGCTGGAATCAGTAATAGATCTGTGTATCAAACCCAGGTACTTAAGCATGGGGTGTGGGTATCTTAATATCTATGCCAAATTCCTGCCCAATAGAGCCCTTTTCAAAGTAAACTTAAGAGGAAATCAATGTGAAAGATTAAAATTGGAAGTTCTATATTTGAAAGGTATTGTAGTGACCAAATATCTCTCTTCTCTTATAATGCCAACCAGGCAACTTCTATAAAATTATGGAACCTGGGGCAGACTTAGCTATTACAACGCCCATAACCCATGTCTGAGTTCTAGAGTTGATTCCCAGCTCCAAATCCTGATTCCATCCTCCTCCTGATTTAACTGTGGTAGACAGCAGTGCTGACTCTAGTATTTAGGCTCCTGCCAAGTATTGGGAGACCTGGACTGAATTTCTGGCATCCAGGCAATTTGGATAGTGTCTTCATCTCTGTCTGTCTGTCGCGCTCGCGCGCTCTCTCTCTCTCTCTCTCTCTCTCTCTCTCTCTCTTTCTGCCTCTCAAATAATTTAATTTTTTTAAGTCACACAAAACTATGGACCATGTTCTATTAAGGGGGAACAAAAACTTATGGATCACAGCTTCAAAAATTTCTAGTATATGTCACCAGAAAAATAGAAGGAAATTTTTAAAAAATGTTTAGATGATTAGGAAAATATGGGTTATTTCAAATTTAAAAGAATTTTTGAATTTTGCCTTTTCATTTCACACAAACCACTTCACCGGTATACTTTATATTATAAATTAGAGCTTATGAAAAGATGTCTGAGGCCTGCGCCGCGGCTCAATAGGCTAATCTTCCACCTGCAGCGCCAGCACACCACATTCTAGTCCCGGTCTGGGCGCCAGATTCTGTCCCGGTTGCTCCTTTTCCAGGCCAGCTCTCTGCTGTGGCCCCGGAAGGCAGTGGAGGATGGCCCAAGTGCTTGGGCCCTGCACCCCATGGGAGACCAAGAAAAGCACCTGGCTCCTGGCTTCGGATCAGCGCAGTGCGCTGCACCAGCCGCAGCAGCCATTGGAGGGTGAACCAACGCAAAAGGAATACCTTTCTCTCTGTCTCTCTCTCACTGTTCACTCTGCCTGTCCAAAGAAAAAGAAAAACAAAAGATGTCTGAGTCATTGACTATATTGTCATTGAGCATCTTCTAAGTATAGTAGAGTGATTTCTTTAGCACTGTTCATAACTTGACATTGTGTCAGTAGTCTTGTTTCTTCATTCTAACAAGTCAATCATTTAATTATTATGCTTAATAAAGCTCTGACATCATCTCCTTAATGTTTCATCAAAAGCACCCTTCATTTCTCTTAATTCTCATGACTTAATTTCTGTGCCAAGGAGCTGGCATTGTGGCATAGTAGGTAAAGCTGCCACCTACAATGCTGGCATCTCTTATGGGCACCGGTTCAAGTCGCAGCCACTCCACTTGTGATCCAGCTCCCTGCTAATGAGCCTGGGAAAGCAGCAGAAGATGGCTCAAATCCTTGGGACTCCTCAGCCATGTGGGAGACCCAAAGAATGCTCCTCACTCCTAGCTTCAGTCTGACCCAGTCCTGGCTGATGGGGCCATATTCCCGGGGAGTGATGAACTAGTGGATAGAAGATCTCTTTCTCTGCCTCTCCCTTTCTCTCTGTAATTCTGCCTTTCAAATAAATAAAATAGTAAAAAAAAAAATTCTGTGCTGAGTAGGCACATTGGGGAAATTTTTTGCTTAATTTTCAACTTGAAAGTTTTGAAACAAAACAGCTAAAACTCTCAACTAGCTTCTACATCTACTTATTGATATCTGTTAATTTATTTTCTATATATGTTCATCTTTATGATTTTTATCAAGTGGGAAAATAATAGGGATTGTATATAAATGTCACAAATAAAATAATGGAATATTATTATCAGCTATGCTTTATTACATTAAAGATATATCATGTATTCAAATTTAATTGTAGTAAAAGACCTTTCCAAAATGGAATTCTCTTTTATTTTGTGGTTCTTAATTTTATTTTCCTGAATCTCTCTCTCTCTGTAAACCAACTTGAACAGATGTTTCACAAAAAAAATTTCAGAAAGTACACAGCCTCATTGTAATTAGGGAAATGTAAATTAAAAGACAGTCAGTGCCACTCATACATAATAGAATCACCAAATTTAAGACAAATGATACCGATGTTAGTAAAACTGTGAAGCCACTGTTAATGACTTGTAGATAATGGTTTAGTAATGCTATATGATCTGACAATCCTATCCCTAGAGCAATGGTTCTCAACATGTGGTCCAACTACCCCCAGAGCTTTTTAGAGGAGGTCCATAAGGTCAAAACTATCATTCTAGATTTTGCTTGTTTTCTTCATTACTGTATTCTTGCCAATGTACAGGAGAGTACTGATTTCCTAACAACATCGATAATTTTCTACAAAAGCTATTAAAATATACTTTTTCCCCCCAGTGACCTATCTGAAAATCAGATTTTCTTCAAGTACTTCAGACTGTATATTTTAAAAGAATGAAGAAGCAGAAAAGAAAATCCAGTTTTTTATTAAGGCAAACATTAATGAAATTTGCAAAAATGTAACACAGTGATACTCAATTTACTTTTTTAATTTTTTAAGCACATTTAATTTTTAGGGCAGGCATTTGATGTAGTGGTTAAGATGCCACTTGGGAAGACTGCATCCCATGTCAGAGTACTAGGTTTGCATCCTGGCTCCTTCCCAATGTTAGTTTCCTGGTAATGCACACTCTGGGAGGCAGCAGTGATGGCTCAAGTACTTGTGTCCCTGCCATCTACATAGTAGATCCAGATTGCCTCAGATCTCCTGGCTTCAGCTTGACCAGGCTATAACAGGCATTTGAAGAATGAACCAGCAGATAGATTGTGTGCATGTGTGTCTGCCTCTAAAATGAATAAATTAAAAATTACTGGAGGCCGGCACCGTGGCTCAGTAGGCTAATCCTCCGCCTAGCAGCACCGGCACACCAGGTTCTAGTCCCAGTCAGGGCGCCGGATTCTGTCCCAGTTGCCCCTCTTCCAGGCCAGCTCTCTGCTGTGGCCCGGGAGTGCAGTGGAGGATGGCCCGGGTCCTTGGGCCCTGCACCCATGAGAGACCAGAAGAAGCACCTGGCTCCTGGCTTCAGATCAGCCTGGTGCACTGGACGCAGCGGCCATTGGAGGGTGAACCAACGGCAAAAGGAAGACCTTTCTCTCTGTCTCTCTCTCTCTCACTGTCCACTCTGCCTGTCAAAAAAAAAATTTTTTTTACTGGAAAAAAGGAATAAACAATTTTTAAAGGAAATTTTTTGTAATGTCTGCTTATCGTCATCTACTTAAAAGGCATAGCAACAGAGGCAGAGATCTTCTGCCAGTTCATTTCCCAAATGCCAGCCATAGCCAGAACTGGACTAAAGCTAGGAACCCAGAACTCTGGTCTCCTGACTGGGTGGCAGGGGCCCAAGCACTTGAGCCAGCATCTGTTGCCTCCAGGAAAGCTGGATTGGAAACAGAGGTGCCCAGAGTTAAACCAGCAGTGTTATGGGATGTAGGTGTCCCAAATGGCAGCTTTCAAAACCCAGTGTGCCACAACATCCTCCCCTATAATTTTGATTTTTAAATAAATTAGTAAACATTTTATAGATTTTTTAGTTTTAATTTCTAGTATAGTATAAATATGTATTTATAAATATATAATATGTAAACCAAGACTTTGGGATGTTCTTAGTAGTTTTAGAGGCATAAAGAGGTGCTGAAGACTAAAACCTCAGAATTTCTGCTCTACAATGTACCAAGAGTCACATATAAAAATATTTTTAAGAGTTATTAGTAGTGGCCTAAGATTCAGACACAATACAATAAATTAATTGTGGGATATTCTAAAAACTACAGGAATAAAATGTAGCAGTTTGTGGATACCTGTAGAATGTTTTAACCTCAAATATAAATGTTGAAGTCAGGCTTGAATTAATAATTATTGCATGATTCCATTCATGTATTCATAATCACTTATAGTAAATTCTAAGGATGCAGGCTTAGTTATTAAAATATACTGATTAAAAATCAACAACTGCTATCCTTAAAAGAAAGAGATTATATTGAGAGAAGATACTGGCAGTGTTCTGTTTCATGACCTGGTGGTTACAGAGGTATTTTTTGCTTTATAATAATTCATTAACATTTATGTAACTTTTGGTATGAATATTACATTTCACATTAATGCTTTAATACAAAAGAGAACATTGATTATAAAACTTGCGTAGATACTTGTTTCAGGTATTTCAGTTACAAAATTTGGGTAGAAATAATTTTACCAATCTCTTAAAAATTTGAAGTTTTCATGATACTATGTTTTTATTTAAAACAATGTTATTTGTGTTCATGTTAAACAAGATGTATTATGTATTTTCTAGATTAACATGTTAATCCTTTTTTTAACCAAATATTTTGTATATTTTCATTGCATCTACAATAATTTGGAATTGAAACTATCAAAAACATAAATGTTATTCTCTTTAGTACTATACAAGTATAAATTATCTCATTCATTTGATTTTTTTTTCTTTTCTAAAAAAGGTTTTTTCTTTTCATTTGATACAGATAGTCGTGCAGGCACTGCAGTGTTCCCATTACTCGATTCTTTGGCAGTTGGTGAAAATTACTGATGGGTCTCCCTCCAAAGTAAGTAAGAGTTTGTAAAGGCAGGAGAGTTATTATTAAAATAATAGTTTCCTTAACTAATGTTTATTAATTTGTTATGTTGCAATATAAGTAATAACCTTAATATGTTAATCTATTACTACTTTTACTTTATAAGTATGTATTTACCTTCTTATGGAAGACATTAAAACAACAGATGCGTCATTGTGTATTTATACATATATACAATTTAAATTCTTCTAAGAAATAGCTATCAAAGACATGAGTGAAAAAAGTAGAATATTGTATGGAAAAAAGAAAAGTATTGAAAGCCAGTATTATTTAGCTTTCATTGTAGCAGTATGGCCCTACAGGTCCAAAGTGAACAACTCTTTTTGAATCAAAAACAACTTAAAGTATTGGATTAAAAATATTTTTTGATATAACCTATACACAGCCACGCAAATCAAAAAGAAGCATACAAGTCAAGGAATAAATAAAGTATGAACCAAGGAACTAAAAAGAACATTGACACCTACTTCACTTTGAAAATTTTCTCTAATTTAGACCATGTTTAAGGTCTTTCCATAGTTGAATATCTTAATAAGTAGCCATGTGTTACTGATATAGTTGGGATCCTAAAGAGTTACTATCAACCCAAGCACAAACCAGAGGTCACTTCAGTTCCCTTCATGAGCTAGGGGATAAAAGTTCCCTGTCTTAAAATTTGTCAAGATTTAAGTGGAGAAAAATTGGTTATTATTATGAAAATTAATAACCATGAATTAACTATCACTTGGGTTTTCATCCTGAATTCATATCATTTAAATGATCAAAAAGGAAAAAAAAAAAAAAACAGATTGAGACAGGTAGTTATCTCCAGTCACCTAACAGTATCAAGTATAAATCTGTAAGCAATTTCCTTAAAGAATTTTTCAACAATAAAATTTAAAGAATAGCCAAAAAATCACTCAGTTGAAAAGAGTATATAAAGCCATGAATAGAACCACAAAGAGAATCAGAAAAAATAAAAAACTACATATCGACATTATCTGACATTAAGATAAAATACTTTATTATTTCATGAAATGAAAGAGGCTTGAACATATGATTAAAAAGGGAACATTTGCTCAAAAAAAAAAGATATTAGGATGTTTGTGTATCCTCATCTTGTTAAATATAGAAGGTATTTAACCAGTAAATATGATTAATATATTTGCACATAAAATCAGCAGCTTGGTAGCAGATGATATTCTCCCTTTGAGAAAACATTTTTTCTTCTGATCAATAATAATTAGTGGTTGGTTTTTTAAAATGTTAATTAAAAGGATAGTAATATATTGATTAACCTCATGGTTTTCCTATTATATTGGCAATTTCAGTCTTATAAAGCAAAAAACTATTAACCCTCCTTATTAGTAACAAAAATTACTTTTTAAAACTATTTCATTTCCACCTTTTTTTGAAATGTTCTTTAGTATGGTAAACTAAAAGAGTATATTTGTTAAAATTTCACGATAAGAAATTTTTCAAAACTTTTGTTTTCATCTGGTTAAATTTTTACTTTTCAGTTTTTTCTTGGACATTGTTTTGATTGAGTTACTTATATTTTAACAGTGCTGCAAACTGCATTTAGTAAATTCAGAAGACATATTTATCTAAACATTTAACATAATTCATTCCTTATGCACTCTTTATATCTAATTTGATTTTTGTCCTTTTACATCTATACTCCATAACTGGATGAGAAACTATTCTTAAACCTACTACTTTGAATTTTTCTATTTTCTTAATCCTGTTAGACCAGAATTGTAGGACTCCTTCCCTTCTGTTGAGATTTTGTCTGACATGTTCTCCAAATAAAAGACAGCTTCATTTTATTATCAGTCATACTACATATTTTGTGTTTGACTTTCCACAGTAGCTATGTAGATCTTGTGGCCAGCACTGATTTTCTTGATGTGAAAAAGAATACTGAAGTGTCTTTTAGGTGCTTTATAATTCAATTGATTTCATTTGTGGCTTTGTGTACATTGAAATCATATGTGAAATTCTCCTTACTTAAGTGTCTCAACTCATTTCTTCTCACTTTGAACTTGTGAGGAATTTTTTAAATCCAAATTATATTCAAGAATCTTTGTGTGTGGAGTGTGTCTATAGTTTAAAAGTAGTTCTTTGTATTGATCTGTAAAGCATGAATTCTAAAGACAATTGCAAACTTTAATCTTTCATTGCTAAGATTCTTCCTCTTAAAACAGTAACTGATATGTAATGATTACTACATAAGGAACTGCCAGACTTTCTGATCTCCTGTTGGTATAGAGTATCTGAAAATTTGAGAATCATATACATAATCTATGTAAACATATAGTCTATATAATTTTAACATCCCACAGATGTCAACTTCCTAACTGTAGTTCCAGCCACAGCATTAACTTAAGTAACCTGGCGGCAAATCATTTAAATAATTTTAAAGTAGATAATATATGTCAAAACATTTTATGAGCTGTAAAGTGCTTTCTAGGTGTTAACAACTAAAAAAAAAAAAATCTGTGCCTTCGATTACTTGTTAGTGAAACTAAAAATTGTATTGTTCCAATATTTGCAAGCTCTAAAGTTCTGCAATTGATGCTAATACTAATTGCTAAATTGAAGGTTTCTAGATATACATACAAGAATCTTAAAGGTGGTTACCTCTGGGAAATAGAATTTCTTTGGGGGCAGGCATAAGGAGAAGACAACTTTACTTTCCACTTTTCAAAACAAAAAAAAAGATTTGCTTAGGGGATTGTTTTTGTTGGTGTTTAACATAATTTTATCACAAAAAAAATCTTTGTAAAGATTTATCTATTTATTTGAAAGGAACAGTTACACAGTAAGGAAGGAAGGAGAGAGAGGGAGGGAGAGAGAGAGAGAGAGAGAGAGTTTACTCCCCAAATGTCCTCAATGGCCAGGATTGAGCCAGGCCAAGGCCGGGAGCTTCTTTCTTGCCTCCCATATGGGTGCTGGGGCCAAAGGACATAGGCCATCCTTTGCTGCTCTCCCAGGTGGATTAGCAGTGCAGCCGGGACTTGAACCAGCACCCATATGGGATGCTGGTGCTGCAAACTGTGGCTTAACCCCCTATACCACAGCACCAGCCCCTGTCACAAAAAAAATCTTAATAACCATTAGAAAAACATCTTGATTCTCCATCCTAATCTCAGGTTTGGTTTATCACATACAACTCACAAAATTTTTGAACTGGAATGAATCCTAGAAAAATACTTAATGTATTCTTTGTCTTATTTGCTATAACAACATTATTCTTTTGTTTATATTAGAGCTAAAAGGGGATTTGAAGATCATTTGATGAGACTTGCTAATTTTAGGTTAAGCTTAGAAGGAGACCTAATGTGATATTACCGTATTGATATTTTCTAAATCAATAAACACAAACACACCAATTAAATCTTCCCAATAATCCTATAGAATGCATGTTACAGTTCCATTTTATGGATAAGGAACCTGAACCTTAGAGATTGGAACTTGCCTAAAAGCAACAGATTTTTAGTGCAGGTATTTTGAAACTGAAGCTAATGGTCCTTCTTTAAATTCTTGTGGTTAACAAGCTTTTATTATACCAACTCCGGAGGGTTTGGTTGTGGTGGTTATTTTTGTTTTTAGCAAATTTTCTAGGGACATGTCAGTTGACTCTTCCTTGAATACAAACTGGCATTGTCTGTTAATTGTGTATAGCCCAGTAATATCACATTACTGGGTTTCTTCCATCAGTTAGTATATCTAAGGATGTTTAGGTGAGACATTACCATGATTTTAAATAGCTCAGTTTGTAATGCCAGTCATTAAAGTACAATAAATGGAGAACTTGGCAATGATGCACCTAGAACCCTATCCCTTTGTCCCTCTTTCAGTTTTTTCTAAAGTTTAAAGGTACACAGTAAATATTGGAACATTTATAAAAGCTAAATATTTAATATTTCTAATTTTCGTCCTTTAGAAGCTACCGTAAAGTTGCATCAGTTAGTTTATTTGTTGAAAAGTATCAAAATCCAGTGGATCATTAGCTAGTGACAGAGCATGCGGTTGACTGTTATCTGTTTCTTTCTCTAGTTATTAATACATTTATAGAAAGTTTTTAGTGTTTTTACTGTAGAGTGGTTTTCAATAATCTAGGCTGTCTTATATGCATGCTCATTATATTAAAAAAAGGAAAAAAATAAAATATGTAAACAAAACTTCCAACTCTTATCCAATGGATAACCACTGTTACTATTCTGATGTATTTTCTTTTAGTTCTTACATATATTTTTAATCTTATTTATGATTTTGTATCTTCATTGAACATAACTTGTTCTTCAGTTATGGAAATGTTTATAAAATATTTTTGATGTATGCACAATTGTCCATCATGTAGCTGTGCTGTACTACTCTCCTTTAATTTTGAACATAAATGATATGATGGACATTCTTTTACAAAAGCTTATTTGTGTTTTCTTTCATCTTGAATTCTTAGAAATGGATTTACTAGGTCAATAATTTATGTACTTTTAAGATTCTTGATACATGTTGCCTGATGATTTTTAGAGAGTGCTCTGTAAATTTTATTTTTCTTACCATGAGTACTGTCATTCAGGAGAATATGAATAGTAATTACATTTGAAATTTAAATTCACTATAACTTAACAGTAAGCACTATAACTGAAGATTATTAGAAGAATATATCAAGAACAGGCTTAGATCTTTATTTGAAATGGAAGTGTACTGGGTTTCACCAATGGGCATTTCCTCTGTTCCCCTAATTTCCAGTTGAAGCTCTCTGGCAGTCTCACAGGTCATGTTCAGTATACTTTGCTGCGGTGCCCCCTAGTGCTGTTCCTGTAGAAGCAGTCTTCAATTTTTCTTCTCTGTAGCAGAAAACATTCTTCCTTCAGCTCCTTCTGGACATATACAAAGATATCTAAAGAGCCAGGCAAATAAGAGTTAGGGTTATAGTAATGCCCCTACTGCCTTCTTGGGCATAGAGAGCTAGAAGTTTTCCTCAACATTTTTTCCTCAGAGGAGCTGTCCTGTTTCTATAATCTTATATTTATATTGCCCTACATGTTTGTATTCTCAACTGTGGTAGGGAGGACCTGGGACAAACATCTCTGCTTTCTTCAAGTCCTTGGCCCTAGTAGTAATCCTTTAAATCATGGAAAGTCAACATTTCCTAGGTAACTATAAGTCAGATTATTGTTGAGATATTTAGCTGCAAAATTTATTTCTAAATCACTCTCTAGATTACATGTTCTCTTTTGCAAATTCCAACTTGAGGCCATCCAAACAAAGTAGAGAATGTAGGAATGAGGGTGAAATAAGATGAGACTGTAAGTGGCCAATCCCTGTGAAGGGACTTTTTTTTTTTTTTTTAAAGATTGATTTATTAACTTGAAAGTCAGAGTTACACAGAGAGAGGAGAGGCAGACAGAGAGAAGTCTTCTATCCACTGGTTCATTCCCCAGTTGACTGCCAACGGCAAGAGCTGTGCCAATCTGAAGCCAGGAGCCAGGAGTTTCTTCCAGGTCTCCCATGCAAGTGCTTGGGCCATCTTCTACTGCTTTCCCAGACCATAGCAGAGAGGTGGAGCAACCAGGACTCGAACTGGAGCCCATATGGGATGCCCACACTGCAGATGCTGCCGCACTGCAGGCAGCAGTTTTATCTGCTAGGCCACAGCGCTGGCTCCAAATAGATATATTTAACACAAACATATATTTGTAGAAATGGGCTCCAATGCATAAAAATTCTACTGATCGCTTTCTGTATCTCTTTTTTGCCCCCTGCTTCAGAATCGCAGTGAACAAGAAGTATCTCATTCATTTCTTTGCTCCATATTCCTATAACAAAATACAGCTTGTACCTCTCCATCTCTAGAGGTTACTTCTTTGAAAGAAAGGGAGTGGGGGCCAAATGTGAGAAATGATAGCTATCCCTATGGGAACAAAATTTTAGCATTATATTGTCATCAGAAATAAGCTCTGAGAGTTTCTCATGGCTGAGTATGACTGACCTAGCCTTGGAGACATAAGACCAGTGACATTTTTTTCTTTAAATTGCAGAGAGAGAGGGAGAGACAGATTTTCATCCACTGGTTCACTCCCCAAATGGCCACAGTGGCCAGGGCCGGGCTGATCTGAAGACAGATGCTAGCAGCTTCTTCAAGGTCTCCCACATGGCTGCTGGGGCCCAAGCACTTGGGCCATCCTCTACTGCTTTCCCAGGTGCATTAGCAAGGAGCTGGATCAGAAGTGAAGCAGCCAGGACTCAGTGGCCATATGGGATACCAAAACTCCATCCGGCAGCTTTATGCACCATGTCACAGCACCAGCCATTAGTCCAGCCAGATATTGAATGAGTCTTCTGAAATGATCAGATTGTAGTCAGAATTTATGTATCCCATGACAGTAAGCTTTCATTTAGCATTATATCGTGAACATACATTGGCTTGGCCTGATAAGGTGGGCATTCAATAAGTGAGGAAGAATTTCTCACAGATGATAGAGATTACTGTTTTTAAAGCATGGTTGGTTACAAACATCTTCAAAGACAGGGTGTGCTGAGAAGAAGGCTACTGGTCAGTTTTAAGAAGGGCATTTCTGGGAATTGATGAAGAATGTATAGATAAAGGACAAAGAATTGTGTGGGGTGGTTCCAGATGGGTAAGACAAAACAGGCCCTGTGTGCACATCACCCAAGTCAAATTTACTTGGTGGAGTAGATTAATAGCTCTATCCAGTAAACTTCTCAGATTGGTGTCAGTAGATGCTTCTCTTGAATGCCTCACAGACTTTTTACAGGCAGTTCTTAGTATTAACATTTTTCCTTTTCTTCCAGAATCCTCCCCCCCAACACACACCATTTATTTCATAAAAAATCCTATCCTCATTAATTATCTAGTTACTTTTTAAAATTTAAAAAATTTCCAAAGTACAGTTTATGGATTACAATGGCTTTCCCCCCCATAATTTCCCTCCCCCTCGCACCCTTCCCATCTCCCATTCCATTCACATCAAGATTCAATTTCAATTCTCTTTATATACAAAAGATCAATTTAGTATATATTAAGTAAAGATTTTATCAGTTTGCACCCACACAGAAACACAAAGTGTAAAAATACTGTTTCAGTACTAGTTATAGCATTACTTCACACTTCACATTGGAAAACACATTAAGAACAGATCCCACATGAGAAGTGAGTACACAGTGACTCCTGTTGTTGACTTAGCAATTTGACACTCTTGTTTATGGCATCAGTAATCTCCCTAGGCTCTAGTCATGAGTTGCCAAGGCTATGGAAGCCTTCTGAGTTCACTGACTTTGATCTTATTCCGACAGGGTCATAGTCAAAGTGGAAGTTCTCTCCTCCCTTCAGAGAAAGGTACCTCCTTCTTTCCACTGGGATCTCACTCGCAGAGATCTTTCATTTAGGTCTTTTATTTTTTTTCCAGAGTGTCTTGGCTTTCCATGCCTAAAATACTCTCATGGGCCTTCAGCCATATCCGAGTGCCTCAAGGACTGATTCTGAGGCCAGAGTGCTATTTAGGACATCTGCCATTCTATGAGTCTGCTGTGTATCCTGCTTCCCATGATGGATCATTCTCTCCCTTTTTCATTCTATCAGTTAGTATTAGCAGACACTAGTCTTGTTTGTGTGTTCCCTTTGACTCTTAGACCTATCAGTGTGATCAATTTTGAACTGAAATTGATCACTTGGACTAGTGAGATGGCCTTGGTACATGCCACCTTGATGGGATTGTATTGGAATCCCCTGGCACATTTCTAACTCCACCATTTGGGGCAATTCCGATTGAGCATGTCCCACATTGTACATCTCCCTCTCTTATTCCCACTCTTATATTTCACAGGGATCACTTTTCAGTTAAAATTTAAACACCTAAGAATAATTGTTTGTTAATTACAGAGTTCAACCACTAGTACTAGAACAAAAAAAAAATACTAAAATGGATAAAGTATTACATTGTACATCAACAGTCAGGACAAGAGCTGATCAAGTCACTGTTTCTCATAGTGTCTAATTTCACTTCAACAGGTTTCCCCTTAGGTGCTCAGTTAGTTGTCGCCGATCATGGAGCACATATGATATTTGTCCCTTTGGAACTGGCTTAGTTCACTCAGAATGATGTTTTCCAGATTCCTCCATCTTGTTGCAAATGACCAGGTTTCTTTTTTTTTTTTTTTTTTTTTTTGACTGCTGTATAGTATTCTATAGAGTACATGTCCCATAATTTCTTTATCCAATCTACTATTGATGGGCATTTGGGTTGATTCCAGGTCTTCGCTATTGTGAATTGAGCCGCAATAAACATTACTGTGCAGACGGCTTTTTTGTTTGCCCATTTAATTTCCTTTGGGTAAATTCCAAGGAGTGGGATGGCTGGGTTGTATGGTGGGGTTATATTCAGGTTTCTGAGGAATCTCCAGACTGACCTCCATAGTGGCTTCACCAGTTTGCATTCCCACCAACAGTGGGTTAGTGTCCCTTTTTCCCCACATCCTCACCAGCATCTGTTGTTGGTAGATTTCTGAATGTGAGCCATTCTAACCGGTGTGAGGTGAAACCTCATTGTGGTTTTGATTTGCATTTCCCTGATTGCTAGGGATCTTGAACATTTTTTCATGTGTCTGTTGGCCATTTGGATTTCCTCTTTTGAAAAAGGTCTATTGAGGTCCTTGGCCAGTTATCTAGTTACTTTTGAAGACTTTTTTGTTTGTTCCATGACTCCAGAGTTCTTTCCTGAGTGTTTTGGTGTTAATATTGTGTCTAATTGATAGTATCTGATTGGTCAAAAAAGTCAGTGGAAAAACAACCATGTCTTCTATATCTTTTTCCTTTTTCAGTTCAGGGTGTTCCTTTGGAAACGAGAAATAAATATGTTCAAATCAGGAAAAAAAAAAAACAAGTCAATGTTATCAGTATCCTGTTAAGTGTTCCATGTTGTGTCTTCAACCCTCTTCCTGGGCCTCCATGTAGAGGAATTTCTGTTCTAATTGGGAAAACCTCCCCATGAAGCATAGCTTAAGCTTCCTGAGCTTCACTAACCCTGTCTACCTGGCTACTGGTTTTACCGACAAAGGAATAGTAGCGTTTAAAGCATTTCATTTACAAATACATGAATGCCTTAAGATATTCAATACTTAATTATTAATAAGAGGTAGGACTGTGAATATCTATTCAAAGTAACAATTACTACAATATAAAAATGTATTTTAACTGAACTTATCAGAAACTTAACACTAACAGTATTTAAACAAACGTAACAGTTCCCACTTTCTGGTTTAGAGATGGGAGATTTTCTGCACCAAAATTAATGGTAGTTAATTAAAAGTTTTCTTTCCCGGCCAGCGCCGTGGCTCAACAGGCTAATCCTCCGCCTTGCGGCGCCGGCACACCGGGTTCTAGTCCCGGTCGGGGCACCGGATTCTGTCCCGGTTGCCCCTCTTCCAGGCCAGCCCTCTGCTGTGGCCCAGGAGTGCAGTGGAGGATGGCCCAAGTGCTTGGGCCCTGCACCCCATGGGAGACCAGGAAAAAGCACCTAGCACCTGGCTCCTGCCATCGGACGAGCGCGGTGCGCCGGCCGCAGCGCGCCATCCGAGGCAGCCATTGGAGGGTGAACCAACGGCAAAGGAAGACCTTTCTCTCTGTCTCTCTCTCTCACTGTCCACTCTGCCTGTCAAAAAAAAAAAAAAAAAAAGTGTAAAAAAAAAAAAAGTTTTCTTTCCTGTCAAATCATTATTTGAGTAGAAAGGAAATAGGTGTCTTATACTACTTAATATCCCCTGAGTGGTACAGTAATGTGTTTTCCAACCTATAACAGTTTTTCTTATTTCATAAATGTTTTCCTAGTACTTAACAATTAGTGGATGTTTATTAAATGACTTCTTGTTGTTGACCCAGTTTGTACAATAAGCTCTTAGTTCTTGTATTCTGGAGCAGAATCTGTGGAGTTAAATCTGAGTTCAAATTTTGACTTCATTTCTTAACCACCTGTGGCCAGATGAGCAAGTTACTTCACTTTAAGCCTCATATTTCTAATATATAAAGTGGGAATGCTGGATACATTAGTTGACAAACTGGTAGAAGTATTTCAGTTAACAATCAAAAATGTTTCTTTGGTATTCTGTTTCTACCCTAGTCTTTACTTTCCTAATCTTCTCTTGCCAAAGCCAAGAGTTATATTAAATAAACTGTTATCTGAGTCTATGAGAGTATTTGAACATACTCTGTGGCTGGTATAAGCTTGGGGTGCAGTGTGATAGCTATTGTCTTCTATCTGAATTTTGATATAATTTGGGAATTCAGATCTCTAACTCTAGTCCTAGTAGTAACAACTTTCTCTCTGAATCCTTTAGCTTCCTTCATCTTTGTACACTACAGGAAAGAGAAATCAAGATATTTTGGAACAATGATAGGCAGCTTAAGGGTTCCTGGATTATTAATGGGTTAGCCCTTGAGAAGATGGCAGGCTTCAGCAAGTGGGGATTCACATCTCCAAAAACAGAAACAACACTGAAAGTAGGGTGTTATATTAGAGTTTTAAATATCCAAAACTCAAATACTTACAGTGTGTTCACAAAAGCTTCATTCTGCTGAGATGAGTCTTATGACTCTCCGTGCCCTATTTTTTTTGTCTTGGTTTCACCCCTATCAGTGTTTTATTAACTGATTGCTTTATAACCTTTTCAAAATTCCCAGCTTCCTGAAATGAGTCTTTTTTTAAAAGGATATTTTACTTTCTTATTAAAAAGTTTAACAAGGCCAGCGCCGCGGCTCAATAGGCTAATCCTCCGTCTGTAATGCCAGCACACCAGGTTCTAGTCCCAGTCGGGGCGCTGGATTCTGTCCCGGTCGCTCCTCTTCCTGTCCAGCTCTCTGCTGTGGCCTGGGAGTGCAGTGGAGAATGGCCCAAGTGCTTGGGCCCTGCACCTGCATGGGAGACCAGGAGAAGCACCTGGCTCCTGGCTTTGGATCAGCGCAGTGCACCAGCCGCAGCGCGCCGCCCGAGCGGCCACTGGGGGATAAACCAACGGAAAAAGGAAGACCTTTCTCTCTCTCTCTCTCTCACTGTTCACTCTGCCTGTCAAAATAAATAAATAAATAAATAAAAAGTTTAACAGAAACTAACAGATTGTACATATTTACAAGATGCCATGAGATGTTTTCACACATGTGTACATTAATATCCAATCAAGGGAAATATATTTATATCCTCAAATATCTAATATTTATTTATAATAGAAACATTTTAAAATGTTAATTGGTAATTTAAAGAGAAAATATACTGTATATTAACATTGTCTGTATCAACCCTACTATACAACAGCACTCCTGAACTTTAATACCATTCTATGACTTAGTACCCATTAGTCAACCAGGATGAGTCTTTTTACTCTCTTTGGCCTTTCCCCATTCTCTTGTTATTACCCAGCCTAATGTTTTTATTAGAACCTGTAAGCTCACTGAGAGGCAGCTGAGGCAGCAAATCTGATAAGGTTTCCTCAACTGGTTTTAGGGGAAAGAGTCCATATTAAAGGGATGCCTTTGCCATGACCTGAATAATGGAAACATTCAGGGGTTGACTCTCTGGAGAATATCTAGGTTATCATAGTGCCAATCCTACATGCCTTGCTTATAAAGCATATCAGTTGCTTCATTTGGGTGTTCCACTTGGAATTTATATGTAGAAATTGAACAGTCTCCCTTCCCAGGGTGAACAGACCGTAACAGTGGTTTTTGTCCAGTTCACCAGGATGGCTACTAGCTGTCTCATTGAGTAGTAAGCTATGGGTCCTGCATCAATTCAAACACTCTCTTCTACTCTGTTGCATGGAAAAACATGATGTAAGAATCCAATCTTTTTAAAAAGATTTATTTATTTATTTGAGAGGCAGAGTTAGAGAAAGAAGAAAGACAGAGATCTTCCATTTGTTGATTCACTCCCCAAATGGCCACGGTGCCTGGGACTGGGCCATTCCAAAGCCAGAAGCCAGGAGCTTCTTCCAGGTCTCCCATGTGAGTTCAGGGGCCCAAATACTTGTGCCATCCCCCACTGCTTTCCCAGGCACATTAGCTAGGAGCTGGATAGGAATTAGAGCAATCAGGACTAGAACCAGAGCACATGTGGGATGCAAGCACTTCAGACAGCAGCTTAACCAGCTGCACCAAACCCAAGAATCCAGTTTATTAAAGGTTCCTTCAGAAGCTGATTATAAGTATCTACAAAATAAAACAGTTCTTCATATTCAACATTCTGGTCTCAGTAGTTTCTTGGTTTTTTTTCCCTTACCCAACTTGACCACATATTTGGTGACCAAAGAAGATTTAAAGTTACTTTGTGTTGACCTGGTCTAATTTTCTCCCTTGTGGAGCTGGCACTGAGGCTTAGTGGGTAAAGCCACCGCCTGCAGTTCTGGCATTCCATGTGGGTGCCGGTTTGGGTCCTGACTGCTCCACCTCTTATTCAGCTCCCTGATAATGTGCCTGGGAAAGCAGTAGAAGATGGCCCAAGTCCTTGGGCCCTTGCACCCACATGGGAAACCCGGAAGAAGCTTAGCTTCTTTGGATCCGCCAGCTCTGGCCATTGCAGCCATTTGGGGAGTGAACTAGCTGATGGAAGACTTCTCTCTCTGTCTCTGCCTGTGCCTCTCTGTAACTCTGCCTTTCAAATAAATAAATAAATAAATCTTAAAATAATTTTTTTGTTTGTATATAGCTTTAAGGCTAATGGCCTAAGCTTAGACTGTCAACATCTAAGCTTGGTCCAGAGCTTCTTGGTCCAACCCAGCAGTCTCTTTTTTACTGTTATCTTAGTTATTACTAGGGGATTATGTTTGCCATGCTTTTCATTATTTTCCCTTATGTATCCTGTGTGTCAGCTCTGTGGAAGTTGGTTATGCTGCCCTCTCTAAACTCCACTGGTAACTTAACCTTTTAGTAATTTAATGCAACACAGGTATAGGGTAATACCATGGACAACCAGATGTCCATCCAGGAATCAAAGGTTCTTCATCCTCTACCCATTCATATATCCTCCCCTAAACCCTGTGTTTCCATGAGCCAAGGACATTCTGGCAAATCCCATCACTGCCACTGAATGTAAAGTATATTGAGGAATAAGCCAAATTTAGTTTCTCCTATACTGTCACTTCTATACTTTCTCCTCTGTGACTGCAGAAGAATGGAGATTCACACATTAAATCAGTTTGCAGCAGACTGAGTTTCTCCTATTCAATTCTGACTCCTAGATGGCATCAAAATAATCAGATTCCCACAGTTTGAAAGCTCCTCATCACAAGACTGCCCCTACTTAAGATGCCAGTTATTTTACCTGTATTTCTGACCAACTTTCTAAAATTAGGGTTTCTACAGCTGTCTCTTTGGGGTCAGTGAATTTACTAGAGTGGCTCAGAGACATTAGAAGAAACATTTTAGATTTATAAGTTTACTATTAAAGATAAAGATGAATATCAGATAAAGAGATAAGTTGAGAAAGGCACTTGGGTAGGGCATGTAGTTTCCATACCTCACTCTCTGGGAACCTGCATGTGTTGAGCTACCTGGAGCTCCTGGAATCCAGGAGCTTTTGGGTTTTCATTGAGCTCTCATTTCATAGGCATGATTTACTACAAAGAGTGATTTTAGATTTAAATTTATAGCCCTTAAAATGTAGTACTTGGTATATAATCTGAACAATCTCTCTACTTAACTGGCCTATTTCATGTCATCTCCATTCTGTTTAGAAAAGTATCATTTTTACACAAAATTTTATCACTCCCATGGTAAAAAATCCCGTCAGGAGTTCAGAATATCCAAATGATTTAACATGACATTTTAAATTTGCTTCCATCTAAATGGAAATAGATCTTGACTTCCTCTTTAGCTTTCTCTCTCGCTACTCCCTCCCCTATTTATGTCCCAAGTGTAATAAATTAATAGTTCCTCAGAAGTACTTTCAAACATTTGAAAATCTGTGCTCTATCTGGAATACCCTTTCTGTAGCTAGATAATTTTTGTCCATCATACACTTTATCTTCTTTGGGAACTCTTCTGTGACTTTTTTTAAGATTGCTTTATTTATTTGAAAGTCAGAATTAGAGAGATCTTCCTTCTGCTACTTCACTCTCCAAATGGCCACAGAGGCCAAAGCTGAGCCAGGCCTAAGCCTGGAGCCTTCCAGGTCTCTCATGTGGATGGCAGGGGCCCAAACACTTGGACCATCTTCTGTTTTTCCCAGGCCCTTACAGGGAACTGGATTGGAAGTGGAGCAACTCGGACATGAATCAGTGCCCATATGGGATACCAGCTTCTTAGGCAGCAGCCTTACATGCTATGCCACAATGCCAGCCCCTGCAACAGCTTTTAATTCAGAATGTTGAAGTTTGGTTATTGGATATTCATCTGAAGGGACATAAAATGTTCTGAAGATAGTGTCTGTTTTACTACTGTGCACAAGATGAGCTTATTTCTTTTTCCAAGTGTTGCAGAAGTATGTATCTTGTTTTTGAAAAATCATTATTTAGGATGTGAGGATCCCAAAAACGAATGAGTACTATTGTCTGTACTAAAGAGTTTTAGTGTAATGGAATACTTTCTAGAGTGATTTCTACCTTGTCCTTTGCTTAGGTAATTACTTCCCTTTATATACTTATCTTCATGTGTCTTGTTTATTAGTGACTGAGAAGTCTATGAGCTTTGATACCAGTTCTGTTTTCAAACTCTTGCTGATAATGACCACTTAGCTGGTACAACAGTAAGCCCTCAAATCTGTGTCTGACATATATACCCAACAAAATTAAATTTCCTTTTTATACTTTTCAAATATTGTTTCATATGGAATGCTATTTCGCCATCTAATTAAATACTGTGCCCATCCAGTCTGAAAGGTTTATTTTCTTCCTTTGACAGTTTGTTAAGTGCTAAGACTATGAGAGAAGTGAGTACACAATTGGTGCTCAGTTAATTTTTTCAGTGCTGCAGTGCTCCTTAACCTTACTACCACCAGTTAGTATGTGTTAGAGGAAAGACTAATAATTTTTCTATCAGCCTAGAAAACCACATTTATATAAATGAAAATCTATTGGGAACAATCATGCTGAGTATTCCATTGCTAAAAAGGACTGTTTGGGATCATCAGTCTCACTGTCCCTTCTTCAGTTAGAACCAATAATCAGGAAATAGCTATGTTAATTGATTGCCAGTAATAAGTAGTTTTATGAATTTCCTTGATAGTAGTCCACTTTGGCTACTTTCCATGTATTACTCTTTTTTATCAGTTTTTTTAGTGTATTGTAATTCATGCTCACAAAATTAAATGTTTCTTACAGGAGGATTTGTTGGTATTGAGGAAAACAGTGAAATCCTTTTTGGCTGTTTGCCAACAGTGCCTATCTAATGTTAATACTCCAGTAAAGGAACAGGTAAGAAATTACCAGTTAAGGGCTCTCAATAAACACTCAAACGCCTTGATGAACAGTATGATGTAGTTTTGTTATGACAGTTCTTAGTAGATGTAGCTATTGCTGAAATTTATGGGACCTAAGACAGAAATATAGATATCTCAACATTTAAGTTGTAAAATGAATTAGTAGACTTGTTATTATAAAATCTATTCTGTCTTTTTACTTTGACAAATATCCTCTCATCATCTAGAAGGCCAAGTTCAAATTTAGAATTCCTGGGTCCTGAGATTTCTGTCAGAATATTGAAGGTCTAGAGAATTGATCTGAGCTTGCCCTTTTGTTGTAAACTCTTCGGCTCTTTTCCACAATGGGAAGAGCTTCTCATACATATATGTAAATACTTCAACTCTGTCAGCACCCACCCCAAACAGCTGCCTCTTGACCACCTTGAAGCCAAGGAATGCACACTGGGGACAAATTAAAAGAGGCCTTTAGGCTCTGACAACAGGATTAGGTGTGTTGGGATGAGGAATCTTTGAATCTCTGTTCTTGAACACTGGTATAGAAGTGGGAGGTGTCTTGTGGGGCTATCCCTTTGGTCTACCATACTCCTCACAGACACTTGGAGAAGGGCCCAGCTCAAAGAGAAAAAAAAGTGAGCCCCAGGTACTATTTCCATGAAGTGATTCTGTAATTTATTTCTTTAATTAATTATGTTCTGTTAAGGAATAATTTTACATAAAATACAATGTGCCTTTCCTATATTGTTTCTTATTTGATATTAGGTTAGTTTTCTCATTTACAAATAAATTGTCAGTGAGCTCTTCTTTATTTAAAATTCTCAGCATTTAACTTAAAGCAGAAACAGAGATGTCCTTCCTTGACCTTATTCCTTTTTTTTTTCACATTTTTATTGAATTATTTTTATTTATTTGAGAGAGCAAGCTCCCATCTGCTGGCTTACTCCCCAAATGACCACATGGCCAGGGCTAGGCCAGAATAAAACCACGAGTCAGGAGCTTCATTGAGTCTTCCCTATGGGTAGCAGGGGTCCAAACACTTGGGCCTTTTTCTGCAGCTTTCTCAGGAGCATTAGCATGGAGCTGGATCAGATGTGGCTTAGCTGGGACTCAACCAGCACACCCATATGGAGTGCCTGTGTTATGGGCAGTAGGTAACCCCCTACACCTCAACACTGACCCCTAGATAACAGTTTTTATATGAATGATCTCAAACTAAATTTTAAGCATCCCAAATAGTAGCTTAGAAGTTTTGAGAACCATATAAAAATTTGTTGAATTACAGAGTTTGTCTTTAAACGTATGCTAATTATTTCATTAAACAGTGATAATTTATTTCTAAACACTGTGATAATGTTTTATCAGTTTGTATCTCAAGTTGAGTTTAATTCACTTTTTACAGTTCAAGTCCAAAATTTCTTGATCAGCTGTTTTTGATAAATACAACCAAGTAAAAGGAATAGATATACAAGTATTAAAGGGAGGGGAGAATGTGACAATGCCTAATGAGGAAAAATAATTTTATTAAATTCAGAAATTAAAACTATACAGAATTTAAATAATCAAAGTCTGTATTATGGTATTGCTATTGAAGTATGCTTTAATTTAGTATGTTTTATTGATATTGATTTGCAGTCATAGCTGTATTCATATAATATTTTGCTGATGAATTCCATTTGTATTGCAGGCGTTCATGTTACTCTGTGATCTTTTGATGATTTTTAGCCACCAATTAATGACAGGTGGCAGAGAGGGCCTTCAGCCTTTGGTGTTTAATCCCGATACTGGACTTCAATCTGAACTCCTCAGTTTTGTGATGGATCATGTTTTCATTGACCAAGATGAAGAGAACCAGAGCATGGGTATTTGTAGCTATCATATCATCAATATTACTCTTATTTTACAAACCCCAAAGGATGGGGGGAATCAAATTCCTTCCTAAAAATCACTGAGATTTCTCTTTTAAAAAGTTAATATAGTGGCCGGCACCGCAGCTCACTAGGCTAATCCTCCGCCTTGTGGCGCCAGCACACCAGGTTCTAGTCCCAGTTGGGGCCCGGATTCTGTCCAGGTTGCCCCTCTTGCAGGCCAACTCTCTGCTGTGGCCTGGGAGTGCAGTGGAGGGTGGCCCAAGTGCTTGGGCTCTGCACCCCATGGGAGATCAGGAGAAGCACCTGGCTCCTGCCATCGCATCAGCGCAGCACACCGGCCGCGGCGGCCGTTGGAGGGTGAACCAACAGCAAAGGAAGACCTTTCTCTCTGTCTCTCTCCTCACTGTCCACTCTGCCTGTCAAAAAAAAAAAAAAAAGTTAATATAGTTATGTAGTTCATAAACCAATAAGAATGAAATATATATAGTGAAGTCTCCTTCTTTTAACAGTTTTCCTTAGAGATCCTTCTCTGTCATTGGATTTCCTTGTTCTTTTTCTAACAACTTATTATTTCCTTGTGTAGATATAGCACAAATTGCATAATCCATCTCATATTGATTGATAATTGGCTAGTTTTCAATTTTCAGTTGTAACAAACTTATGCTATACTGAGCGATTGTGCACACTTGTCATTTCTCCCATGTACAAATGTATGCATAGGACAGATGTTATTTCTAATTGTACCAGGTTAATAGTTTTCATTTTAAAGGAAAGTACTCAATTTATTTTCTGTTCTTGAGTAATCGCTGCACATAACTTAAATGAGCAAAATACATCTATAAATATTAAATGCTGAAAGACTGTTTAAGACTCACTAATCAAAATTGTGCTGAGCCCACAGAATAATAATTTAGCAAAATTAAACTGAATTGTTAATGATTAGTTGTGTTATTTGAAATAGGTTATTTGTGAAATAGATGATTTAAGCTCTCTAAAGTAATTATAGGAGGCATGTCTGATCCACAAATCTGTTTGGTGTTATTAGAATATTCTTAATAAAACATTTTTAAAAATACTAAACTGAAATAAAGTGTGTTTATTTAGAAACTCTCAGGAGACAAAATTTGCCTGCTAGTTTTCTTTTAAAAAATCTCAGATTTTTCATAGTATTGAGGCGTCACAACAGGATTAATTAGTAGAAAGGAAAGAGAGATTGAGAACAACTTCCTTTATGAATATATATATGTGAAGAAGAAAAAATGAAGCTGATCCCTGGCCAGACCAGAACATGAGGTGGGGGCAGGGAATAGCCAATATAGAACCTGAAACAAATGTTATCATATGGAGACTTATTGGGAAATTTCTGCTAGGATTTAAAAAGGCAGTTGACTAGAACCTGAGACTAAAAATTTGAGAAGGAAACATTCCTTGTTTTGAAAATTTTTGGTAGAATTTTAAAATAAAGTTTATGTGCATAACATGGTTTGCAAATATATTTCTCAGCTGATAATGTAATCTTGTGCATATATTTTCATTGCTTCCCCAAGTATTTTTCTGAAAGAATAGTTTTGCCTGTATCTCAAAAATTTCCAGGTGTTCTCTTCTATAGGAATACATTAGTACATAAGCAGTACTAAAATAAAAAAGCAAAATTTTAAGGCAAATAGACAATAGAATTGTTAAAGACAATTATTTATTTATTTGAAAGGCAGAGTTACAGAGATAGAAAGGTCTTCCATCTCCTGGTTCGCTCCCCAAATGGTCACAACAGCCAGGGATGGGCCAGGCCAAAACCAGGAGCCAGGGACTTCATCAAGGTCTCCTAGTTGGGCCATCCTCCACTGCTTTCCTAGGCACATTAGCAAGGAGCTGGATCCGAAGTAGAGCAGCTGGGACTCGACTGGTACCCATATGGGATGCCAGCATTGCAGGGGGCAGCTTAACCCATTGTACCACAGTACCAGCGCTGTCAACAGAATTATTGTAACATAAGTATCATATAAACAATCTCTTTATTTGGTTTGCTTATCTTATTAAATATGCAGAGTGATAATCTCCTAGAAAAAGGGAACTTAGTGCCCGCCAAATGTTTAATAAATATGTAACTGTAAAAATACAAAAACCTAAGATAATCATTCATTACAGCTATCACTGTTTTGTCCCATCTAGAGCTGAATTGTATCTGTTTGTGAAATTATAATATTTAGCTAGTTTTCAATTATACAGATTGTCTACATTGTTGTACTTGGTATAAAAAGTCAAAATTTGTGACAGTTTATTTTCTGTGGTTAGAGGGCGATGAAGAAGATGAAGCTAATAAAATTGAGGCATTACATAAAAGAAGGAATCTCCTTGCTGCCTTCAGCAAACTGATCATTTATGATATTGTTGATATGCATGCAGCTGCAGACATCTTCAAACACTACATGAAGGTATAATTTATTTTCCTCTTCCCATCTAAGTGGCAAATAAATTTGGATGGAAAAATGAAAAGATGATAACAGAGCTAAAATTGACAACTTGCATATATTTATTTCAGATGACTTTTTTGGTAAAGTTTCTTTCATTTATATAAGTATGCTCTTTGTCAGTATGTACCACTGTATTGATTCCATAAAGAAGGATTGACATGAAAAAACACACTGTCAGATGGCTCTCCATTCCATAAACTCTGTGTTGCCCCAAACCCCCTAATAAAGCAAAGCTCAGAAATCCTCATGGCATGACCCGATAGGAATGGATACTAGGAAACACTTCTCGGTGCCTTATTCTCATACCAGAGAGAATGTTCTGTTTTGCCCATATTCAGAAAATACTGAGTGTGCCATTTGATTCAGTTGTATGTTTATCTGTGTTTTGTTATTGTTCAATTTCAGTTTGATATAGTAACTAATTGTATTTTACAGTTTAAAAAAATAATAAAGTGTGATGAGCACTGTGCTGGTAACCAGAGGATTATATGTTCTAAGGCTTTCATGTTATAGCTAATCATTATAAAAACCCTATGGGTAAGAAGTAATGCCCTCATTTACAGATGAGAAAACTAAAGTTCAGAGAGGTCAGCTTTTCAAAGATAACACAACTGTTAATCAGGATTTGATTTGGGTTTGTCTAGCTTCAAAACACAACTCTTCACTGGATCACTAATTCTCAGCTTGATTATTGTAGTGATAGATGTAAAAATCACAGAGCTAGCGCTGAATGTAGAGATGTAAGTGAGAGAAACTGGAAAAGGCTTCATAAAACTACATTTAAGTAGGATTTAGATGGAGAGATAGGGTCTTAATAGGGAAGAGTTGAGGGAAGAAAAGCCTTTGCTAAGATAGCAGTGGAGATGTATCTACTACCTGTGTTGACTTAAGTTTCTGTGTATAGTCTATAAAGAAATCATGAAAGAACTAAAGCTAATTATTGGTATCCAGTTAGACTGTCATATTTTCCCATTGAACCTCTGTGAATGCTTGTTCTTAGTGACCATTTCATTTCTAAGTATTCACAAGCACTGCTTTTAATGAGATATTGTGTGTTCTTGCTTAGGTTAGATACCAAGCTTACTGATACATGAGGGGGCTTCACAACATTTTAATTCCCTTTTTCTACACACTTTTTGAAACTGCCTCATATTGTTTAGGTAATTATTTCTTAACCTCATTATGCATCAATCATCTGGAGCCATTTTCAAATTACATGTTCCTGAGTCATATTCATTCTGAATGAGAACATGTAGGGTGGAGCCCAGGCATTTGTCAGGGAGGCATTTGTGTTGTGTTGTTTAATTCTCCATGACATTCTTTCCCTTTGGAAAATAAGATCTGTGATTATATCTATCCTCCATTACATTTCCTATTTTTTACCTTGCTGCAAAGAGCACAAAAAATGTTTCAATAATTTCTTCAAGTTTTCCTAGAATATGATTCAAGCGTAGGAAGCTAATTCATTGGAATGATTTGATGCTGTCTTTAGCTCTTCAATCAAGCTGCATCTCAGTTCCATTTTACCAGTGTTTATCCTATTCTTTTTATGTAGTAGTCCTCCCTAGCTATATGAAGTAGGGAAGGATAAAATGTCTTGATTTCCATTTCCTCCTGATTTCATCTCTTAACAATATTATGTTGGTTTCAAAAAATGAGCCTTACCCAAAACTTGTACCATCCTTAGCATTTTTGTTTTGCATTCTTATGCTTAGTAAACGCTCATATATTTTGATGAGTATTCTACTAGTTATTTGCTACTCTGATATATGGTATGTGACTTTTCCTTCCACTTCTGTATTTGATCAGTTCAAATCTGATCTTAAATCTGCCTGCTCAGTTACATTAGTTGAAAAATTCTTTAAATCTTCTATCAAAAGAACTGAGTTACAAAGAAATTAAATGGTTCCTATTCAGTGTTGAAGATGTCTATTATTATAATAAAATACAGACATGTTGGTGAGGAGGGTAAGATGGTACACAGAAGTATGAAATGAAAAGTTAAATCTGTTACCCTAATTTGCCCTTCCCCCTATTTAGGCTCATTCCCTGGAAGTAAGCAATTTTAACTACCTTGGTTTTAGTTCTTCGAGACTTTTCTACCAAAGTTCTGTTTCCACTTTGTCACCTTTTATATGGTATCTGTTGAATCATATTATGACGATTGAGGAGTTTCTCACCTTCAACAACCACCTCTCTTGGAATCTCCAATTTTTAATTTTATTATTTTAATTTTTAAGATGTATTTATTGATTTGACAGAGAGAAATGTCTTCCATTTACTATTTCATCCCGAATACCTGGAACATCCCAGGCTGATCCAAGCCTATGCCAGGAACCCTTAACTCCATCCAGGTTTCCCATGTGGGTTTTCGGGGTCTGAGTACTTGAGCCATCTTCCATTGCTTTCCTGCTTGCTTTAGCAGAGAATTGGATTGGAAATGGAGTAGCTGGGACTAGAATTATTATCCCCTGGTTGCTTTGATATAGAATGTCGGCATCATGGGTAGCCGCTTAAACCACTATGCCACAATGCTGGCTCCTCTAGTTTTGTTTTGTTTTATTATTATTGTTATTTACTTTATAATCTTAAATATCAAATATGTGGCACTTTAATTTTAGACATTATCATTTAGCTCCCATGATGATGAAATTAAACTGTGAAGAGGATAATTAAATACTTCAGTGCTCTCCTTTCTTTTATAGATGCATTCTTTATCTCATGAAATTTCAGTACATTTAAAGCTATTTTTTCTTTCCTTTCCTTACAGTATTACAATGACTACGGTGATATTATTAAGGAAACACTGAGTAAAACCAGACAGATTGACAAAATTCAGTGTGCCAAAACACTTATTCTCAGTTTGCAGCAGGTAAGAAATTTGGAGAAAGGGAATCAAAGAATTGAAATAATGATACTGTGCTTTTGTGTTATCTTATTTAAACTAGATCATTTTATCAGTGCATTACTGAGGATATAGTCTGGTACAAAGATATAAATTTTATGTCTTTTGGAAGATTACCATATAGTTCCACAAATAGTTAAAGTCCTGAGGTGATCTAATCTTTTAATTTAAAAAGAAAAATATAAAAAGTATTTAATGAGAAAAGAGGGCCATTAGTATCCAAATGAAAAAACATATAAATTAGATGCTTAGTAAATGCCTAGTGAATTGAAGTAGAGATTTCAGGAGACCTAGATGTATGTGCATGTATTGTTTATAAAGGTCCCATTACAAATCAGTGGGAAAACAATGGGACTGTTCAGTAAATGGTGATGAGTCAGTTGGCTGTGTATTTGGAAGAAGTTATAGCCTTACCTAACGTACCCAAGATAACTACTAGATTGTATATAAATGGTTAAAAATTAAAATTTTTAATAAAATATTTTTAAACATTTTAGGAGAAGCCACAAACTTAAAATTTATGATTTTTTTTTTGACAGGCAGAGTGGACAGTGAGAGAGAGAGACAGAGAGAAAGGTCTTCCTTTGCCGTTGGTTCACCCTCCAATGGCTGCCGCGGATGGCCTGGAAGAGGGGCAACCGGGACAGAATCCGGCGCCCCGACTGGGACTAGAACCCGGTGTGCCGGCGCCGCAAGGCGGAGGATTAGCCTGTTGAGCCACGGCGCCGGCCAAAATTTATGATCTTATATACATTTAGGCTTGTACACAAATCAGCATTTTTAACAAAAAAAATTTTTTTTTAAATTGACAGATTAGGGGAAAATATTTCCAAGCATACGTAGCAAATCCTACAAATCAATAGCAAAGATAGATAAACCCCACAGAAAAGTGAGCAAGAGATATTTTTGAAAAGGCAGTTTTATAGAGGAGGAATTTTTTTAATCTACTTTATTTGAAAGACAAAGTGACAGACATAGATCTTCTATACACTAGATACTCCCCAATTGCCCACAATAGCCAGCTGGACCAGGCCTAAGCCAAGAACCCAAAACTCAAGCTGGGTCTCCTAAGTGAGTGGTAGGGACTCTAAAGTGTATGAGCTATCATCTGCTGCCTTCAAAGGGGTGTGTTAGCAGGAAACTGGATGGGAAGCACAGGAACCAGGACACAAGTCAAATTGCTTTGACTTGCACCCCAGGTAGCATCTTAATTACTACACCAGCTGTCCCATCCTTCAAGGCAGAATCTTAAAAACCAATAAACATGAAAAAGAAACAGCTTTATTAAGAAGTAATGAAATAGAAGTTGAAACAGAAAGAAACTAAATGAATGTTAAGTATGTGAAAGAAATTGCTCTTGCCTTTTTGGAAGGTAATTGTGCAGTTCATTTCAAAATTTAAGATGTATGAAAAAAAAAGATGTATGTGAAGGTACTTCAGAATGTTTGTGGAAAAATGAGATTAAAATTTCTCTTAGTACAAAAGTATTTTTGAAATCCATGTATAGTTTTTCCCTAATAAGCATTTTCATGAACTTTTTCTTTTAATAATACTGTTGTGTTTATTTTTATTTATTTGAAAGACAGAGACAGAAATGTCCCATCTACTCGTTCACTCCCGAAATTCCATCAATAGCCAGGGCTGAACCAAGCCAAAGCCAGGAGCTAGAGACTCAATCTGGGTCTTTCATTTGGATGAAGCCATCACATTCTGTCCACCTAGGGCATGTGTTAGCAGGAAGCTAGAATCTAGAGTAGAAGCTGAATCTAGAGTAAACTTGAACCCAGGAACTTTGATATGGGATAAGAAAATTACATAGAATGTCTTTAATTGCTATGCCAAATGCCCATCCCTCCATGACCTTTTTAATGGAAAAAGCTATATATCGATTTCAAAATCTTTTCTGCACTGAAAGAAACTTGTTTCGATTTTTCTATGAATTTCTTCAAGTATCCTCATATTTTGTGTAGAAACTAGTAATTTTTTTCACACAGAGGAGACGCAGAGAAAGAGAGAGAGGTCTTCCATCCAATGGTTCACTCCCCAGTTTGCCGCAACGGCCAGAACTACACCGATCAGTAGCCAGGAGCTTCCTCCCAGTCTTCCCTTGTGGGTGTAGAGGCCCAAGGACTTGGGCCATCTTCTACTGCTTTCCCAGGCCATAGCAGAGGAAGTGAAGCAACTGGGTCTCGAACTGGCACCCATATGGGATGTTGGCACTTCAGGCCAGGGCATTAACCCACTGTGCCACAGCACCAGCCCCAGAAACTAATAATGAATTTTTTGAAAAATAGCAAGTTCTAAACAGAATACATAGTGTTCTACCATTTATTTTAAAAATAGAAAATTTATATGTAATGTGTCTAAACTGGTCTAAAGAACTTTTAGACCTTTGAGACTGATTACCTTTAGAAAAAAGGGTGGTATTTGGTAGTAGAGAGAAAGGCAGATTTTTACTTTGATCTTCCTTTGATTGTTTGCAATGAAATGCATTATTGTAGAGCCTGTGCTATGGCATAGAAGGTTAAGCCTCTGTCGGCATCCCATATGGGTACCAGTTCAAGTCCCAACTGCTCCACTTCTTATCCAGCTCCCTGCTAATGCACCTGGGAAAGCAGTGGAAAATGGCCCAAGTACTTGGACCTCTGCACCCACATGGGAGACCCAGAAGTGGTTCCTGGCTCCTGGCTTCGGCCTTGGCCTAGCGCTGGCCATTTCGGAAGTAAACCAGCAGATAGAAGATTCTTTATCTCTATCTTTCAAATAAATTAATAAATCTTTAAAAAAATACTCATTTTAAATGTAAACTTTAAAATTTAAAGCTATTGTGTGCAGCTGTATGTGAAAACATTTTTAAATTTTTAACAATTTATAAACAATTATCTGTAAATAAAGTTAATTATCTAGAAGACCTGCTCCCTCTGTTAATGGTGCAGTAGGTACTTCTGGCCCATCCATTGCTATAAAAACCTGAAAAAATAGACAACGTGTTAAAAATATGCAACACAGGAGCTGTTTCAATGATGATGTGATTAAATTGAATTCAGAGCTAAGGAAATGAAAAAAAATTAAATACGAAAAATATTTCTCAGGACCTTTGCATAAAGGGAATCAGAAATGGTTTGATAGCTGTCAAGGAAATGGGGTTAAGGTTAGGGGGATATTTAAGATGCATGCCTCCAGGAGAGAAGTAGATGCAGTAGAGAGCAGTAAGCACAGAAGCAAAACTGCTGAGTAGGTAAATGTTTTTGTTGAAATCAGGACAGTTCACTCCAGATAATAGGAGGAAATGAAATATATATAGATATAATCAAAATTCCTAGATTTGGTGGTCAAATGATTGCCTTTATATTATCTAGTATTCTGAGGTTTTGTCATTGTTGCTATTTTGACAGAATATATGTAATTGATAAAACCCCACTGTCCAGTTTAAGAACTTTTTTTAGTGTATCTTGTTAATGGGTGGGAGAAAAATCATAGCTCCATATACCAAATAATCTCTTCACATAATATTCTTGTCTAGGATATAGTAAATGAAAAAAAAAGTTCTGAATGCTGCATTTCATATATTATCATTCTTGTAAAATAGTAACAGAATATAATAGATGTAAACAGCCATGTTACATCTGTAAATTTATCTAGCAGGATTTTCAATTTTCACCAGAAAGCCAACCCCTTACGGAAAACAATACCAATTTCCTCTCTGCATTTATACCACTAGCACAAAAGTCAACTCAAGAAACTAGTAATAGATGACCTGAAGTAAGTGAACAAGAATGCTACCATAATATTCAGGGAGCAAACACATTTCATCATACGCGTTTATATTTCTGAATTGTATCACCTATTTGAAAAACAGCTTTATTATATTTAAATATTTAGAATACTTCTTAGCTATATTTTTCCCTCTTTTTATACAGTTGTTTAATGAACTTGTCCAAGAGCAGGGTCCCAACCTTGATAGGACATCTGCCCATGTCAGTGGCATTAAAGAATTGGCACGTCGCTTTGCCCTTACATTTGGACTCGACCAGATCAAGACACGAGAAGCAGTTGCAACACTTCACAAGTGAGTGAGATAAATTCTTTGTTATATAGAATCTTGTTTACTGGACTGTAACTGAAATAACTCTTTTTTTCCCCCTATTTTTAAAGTGACAAATGATAGAATTTTCAAGTTAACAAGAACTTTAGAGATTCTCAGCTTTTAAGTTTTAATTTAAAAAACATTCACTTAAACCAATATTCCAACTTATAGTTTTGTACTATAAATGTATGCGACTATATAATAAATTCCACCAGTTCATTATCAGATGTTACTATCTTTAGTGCTGATTTTACTATCTTCCCAAATGTTTTTGTGATTTTAGCCCATTGAGATAACTGTATTAACTATATTAACTATCTGGAAAATAAGATGCTGTTTTATTTTACTTCAGGGATGGCATAGAGTTTGCTTTTAAGTACCAAAATCAGAAAGGACAAGAATATCCACCTCCTAATCTGGCTTTTCTTGAAGTATTAAGTGAATTTTCTTCTAAGCTGCTTCGACAGGACAAAAAGACTGTGTAAGTTGCATGTTGCAAAAGAAGTGTTTTTTGCAATGACACTGTTGAAATTTTCTTTTTTGAAAAATGTTTAATCCTCTAGATATAATTACTACTGGTAATTTCAGCTCTGGTAGTTTGCTTTTAGGAACTAGAGTTTCTGTTTCCACTGCTCACCTTTCATTACCTTGGAATCTGCAAGATGAAATTAAGCAGGAGAAAATAGTTTTTAACTCTGCAGTTCAAAGACATACAAACACTGGCTGAGCCATGGTGTAATTCTTTCCCCTTTCCTTTAATATTCATTTCATTTTAGTTTTTTTTTTCTTTTTTTTATAACGCTTTTATTTAAAGAATATAAATTTCTAAAATACAGCTTATAGATTACAATGGCTTCCCCCCCATAACTTCCCTCCCACCCGCACCCCTTCCCTTTCCCACTCCCTCTCCCCTTGCTTCACATCAAGATTCATTTTCAATTCTCTTTATATACAGAAGATCAGTTTACAATATATTAAGTAAAGATTTCAACAATTTGCCCTCACATAGAGACACAAAGTGAAAAATACTGTTGGAGTACTAGTTATAGTATTAATTCACAATGTATAGCACATTAAGGACAGAGATCCTACATGATATATTTTTTAAATTGATTAATTTTCTATGCAATTTCCAATTTAACACCAAGATTTTTTTTTCATTTTTAATTATCTATATACAGAAGATTGATTCAGTATATACTAAGTAAAGATTTCATCAGTTTGCACCCACACAGAAACACAAAGTTTAAAATACTGTTTCAGTGCTAGTTATAGCATTACTCCAGATTGGACAACACATTAAGGACAGATCCCACATGAGATGTAAGTACACAGTGACTCCTGAAGTTGATTTAACAATTTGACACTCTTGTTCAGTAATCTCCCTAGGCTCTAGTCATGAGTTGCCGAGGCTATGGAAGCCTTTAGGTTTCGCCGACTTCAATCTTATTCCGACAGGGTCATAGTCAAAGTGGAGGTTCTCTCCTCCCTTCAGAGAAAGGTACCTCCTTCTTTGATGGCCCCGTGCTTTCCACTGGAATCTCACTCACAGAGATCTTTCATTTAGGTCTTCTTTTTTTTCTTCCCCCAGTGTGTCTTGGCTTTCCATGCCTAAAATATTCTCATGGGCTCTTGAGCCAGATCTGAATGCCTTAAGGGCTGATTCTGAGGCCAGAGTGCTATTTAGGACATCTGCCATTCTATGAGTCTGCTGTGTATCCTGCTTCCCATGATGGATCGTTCTCTCCCTTTTTTTTTATTCTATCAGTTAGTATTAGCAGACACTAGTCTTGTTTGTGTCATCCCTTTGACTCTTAGACCTATCAGTGTGATCAACTGTGAACTGAAATTGATCACTTAGACTAGTGAGATGGCCTTAGTACATGCCACCTTGATGGGATTGTATTGGAATTCCCTGGCACATTTCTAACTCCATCATTTAGGGCACGCTTGATTGAGCATGTTCCAAATTGTACATCTCCTCCCTCTCTTATTCCCACTCTTATATTTCACAGGGATCACTTTTCAGTTAAATTTAAACACCTAACAATAATTGTTTGTGAATTACAGAGTTCAACCAATAGTACTAGAATAAAAAAAATACTAAAATGGATAAAGTATTACATTGTACAACAACAGTCAGCACAAGAGCTGATCAAGTTACTGTTTCTCATAGTGTCCATTTCACTTCAACAGGTTTCCCCTTTGGTGCTCAATTAGTTGTCACCGATCAGGGAGAACATATGATATTTGTCCCTTTGGGACTGGCTTAATGCACTCAGAATGATGTTTTCCCGATTCCTCCATCTTGTTGCAAATGACCGGATTTCATTGTTTTTGACTGCTGTATAGTATTCTATAGAGTACATGTCCCATAATTTCTTTATCCAAATGTATGCTTTGAATTCCCTGTGATCTTTTGCTGTGAGGTTCCCTTCGTTTACCTTCTTTCATGTTGATGGCCGTGTTTCTGTGTGTAACACCTCTTTAAGCATCTTTTGCAGGACTGGACGAGTGGCAACAAATTCTTTCAATTTCTGTTTGCAATGAAAGGTCTTTATTTTACCTTCATTCACAAATGAGAGCTTTGCAGGATATAATATTCTGGGCTGGCAATTTTTCTCTCTTGGTACCTGGGCTATGTCTCACCATTCCCTTCTAGCTTGTAGGGTTTCTGATGAGAAGTCTGCTGTGAGTCTAATTGGAGATCTTCTGAGAGTAATCTGACGTTTCTCTCTTGCACATTTTAGGATCTTTTCTTCATGTTTCACTGTGGTGAGTTTAATTACAATGTGTCGTGATGAGGATCTCTTTTGGTCATGTTTCCTAGGGGTTCTATGAGCTTCCTGTACTAGGATGTCTCTGTCCTTCTCCAAAACTGGGAAATTTTCTGCTATTATCTCACTAAAAAGGCCTTCTAATCCTTTCTCCCTCTCCATGCCTTCAGGAACTCCTAGAACTCGAATGTTGGGTTTTTTAATAGTATCCTGTAGATTCCCAACAATATTTTTTAGATTTCTAATTTCCTCTTCTTTTCTTTGGTTTGACTGTATGTTTTCCTGTGCTCTGTCTTCTAAGTCCGATATTCTCTCTTCTGCCTCACCCATTCTGTTTGTAAGGCTCTCTAATGTGTTTTTCATTTGATCTATTGAATTCTTCACTTCATTATGATTTCTCGTCACTATCACAGTTTCATGTTCTACTAGTTGTTTCATTTCAGCTTGATTCCTCCTTAATATTTCATTTTCACGAGAGAGATTTTCTACCTTGTCCATTAAGGATTTCTGTAGTTCAAGAATTTGTTTTTGAGTACTTCTTAGTGTTCTTATCAATTGTTTGAGATCTGCTTCTTGCATCTCTTCTATCTCATCATCTTCGTAATCTTGAATTGGGGTGTCTTTTTCATTTGGGGACGCCCTAATGTCTTCCTTGTTCTTATTACCTCGGTTTTTGCATTTGTTGTTTGGCATATTGGTTTCTTCACTGTGGTGTTTTTTTCTTGTTATACTATGACTCTAGATTAAGTGGACTGCCTGCTTTTGATGGAACCTTAGAGGCTTGAGATGGGTGTGGCCTGAGAGCTCTGTTTGGTTCCTCAGGGTTGAGGGTGTGTCAAAGGTGACACTCCCAGGTTAGGTGTGATAAATCTCTCTCTGTTACTTTTTTTTTTTTTTTTTGGGGTTCAAAAGGGAAGTAATTCCACACAGCTGAATGGAATTGGGGGTGGTTAGCAGGCAAATGATATACCCACAGGAGCCAGAGATCAGAAGCTCTTTCCCAAGGACCAGAGAGGGAATCTTTGCGGCCCTTAGTGTGGGCTCAGATTCTCCTGTAGTCTCCCACTGGGCTGCCAAGGCTACTGAACTGAAGCGTCTCTGGAGAGTACTCACATGAATTCGTGATTTCCGTGAGTTCTCTCCCCCACCGTCTCTTTTTTCACAGTCTCAGTTCATTAGCACCACACATTCATTAGGTTCTAATCTCCTGTTATTTCACCCCTCCCACCCAGAGTCAGGTTTTTCTGCTAGGCTTGGGGCTGGTGCCGACCCGAGGTCGCCCTGCTTATGATGTATTCCAAAATGGCGCCTGCTCTTTGTCTTGCTCACCTTTGAGAGGTGAGCGGAGAGAGAGAAACTCGTGTCCGTATGGGTCACTTTTTTTTTTCCCTCTCTCTCTCTCTCTCTCTCTCTTCTAGTTAGCCTGGTGAACTTTTCCCCGCAGGGTTTCAAGCCTTGTTCGCTCTAGTCTCCTCTTTCCGCTTCCCTGCTGGTATCTCAGGCTATTGATGTTCTGCTCACCTCGCGTTCCAGCGCTGGTGTGTTGAATCTGCTGCTGATGTCCCACACTGCGGGCTCCCACGCTCTCCACACAGGTCCACTGTGAATCACTAGTTCTGGAAGAGTTTCCTCCGCTGTTTCTTCCCCTACTCTTCCTTGAACCTGCAGTATCTCCACTTTTATTAAACTGTCTCTCCCCAGACTATCAGTGTGCTCCCTTCCTATTCCGCCATCTTGCCGCTCTCCCATTTTAGTTTTATAAACTGATAGTAAGGAGGATCAGTTGTAATAATATGCTAAATAAATTGGAATTTAGAGAGATAACTAATGCTTATGAATATAAGTGATAGTTCTAAGGAAAGATGTTGACTTCACATTAGTCAGAAAGTATTTATTAAGCCCCTAATATTGTTGGGGACTGTTCTAAAACTTATGTTCCATTTTTGTTTTTTAATTTATTTATTTGCAGGAGACAGACAACTCCCATCTGGTGGTTCACTCTCCCAAAGAACTGTAAATAATTCCTGACACAGGAAGCCAGGAACTCAGTCTCTGGGTCTTTATCTTATATGGGTGGCAAGGACTCAACCAGAGCCATTACCAGCTGCCTACTAGGGTACACATTAACAGGAAATTGGAGTCAGGGCAGAGCCAGGACCTGAAACCAGGCACTCCAATATAGGATAATGGGTGTCACAGGTAGTATCTTAACCCTAGGCTAAATGCCTGCCTCAAAACTTAGGAAGTTCTTAATGCAAGGGGACACAAGGGTTTTAGGTATTAAAATGGGATAGATAATATGATAGAGAACAATGGGCGTTGAATATCCGTGGGAGTAGAATGGTTTGGAAAGTTTTTAATATAAGCATTTGTATCTATATATTCTCCTCTGAATTCTGTTTTAGCTGAATACCTCTAAGTTTTGTCATATTGCCTTTCAGGCTTCATTTATTTTGAAGTGCCTTCTCATTTCACTCATTATTTCTTCTTTAAGCTGTTGGTTATTCAGAAATATTGTTCAATTTTCACGTATTCATGAATTTCTGAATTTTCCTTCTGTTACTGATTTCTGACTTCATTGTGGTCAGAAATCATGTATGGTGTGATTTTAATCCTTTAGAATGTACTGAGGTTTGTTTTATGGACCAACATGATATGTCCTGCAAAGAATGTATATTCTGTTGTTGGCTGGAATTCTATTATCTATATGTGTTCAGTCTAGTTGGCTTGCAGCTTTGTTTATAATATTTTTTCAGGTCTTCTATTTTCTTGTTAATCTTTTGCCTAGTTGTTCTATTATTAGAATAGATTATAAACTTACCTTGTAATTATACTTTTCCATATTTCAGATTTATTCTAACTTAATTCTAAGGAAATACAGAAACTTTATTTACATAACTCCATTTCTTCCTTTTCATTTTTATGATGCTATTATTGTTATACATGATCATCTATATTTGTTACATTGTTAATTTTTTTAAAGATAATTTATTTATTTGAAAGTCAGTTACACAGAGAGAGGTCTTCCATCCAATGGTTCACTCCCTAGTTGGCTGCAACGGCTGGAGCTGCGCTGATCCGAAGCCAGGAGCAAGGAGTTTCCTCCCAGTCTTCCCATGGGGGTGCAGGGGCCCAAGGACTTGTGCCATCTTCTGCTGCTTTCCCAGGCCGTAGCAGAGAGCTGGATCTGAAGTAGAGCAGCCGGGACTCAAACCGGCGCCCATTTGGGATGCCAGCGCTGCAGACAGTGGCTTTACCCGCTATGCCACAGCACCAGCCCCAATACATTGTTATTATTACTTGACATAACTTTGTGTTTTACAGAATCTAATAATAGGAAAGAAAATATATATTTATAGAGTTTGTAATATTAGCCTTCCACTTCTGGTTTCTCTTAATTTCTTCTTGTGCATTTAGATTACCGTGTGGTTTCATTCTCCTACTAATACAACTTTTCTACCACTTACCTCTTTTGTGATTATTGATATTTACATTTCTATGTTATTGGCCCAACAATACAGCAGTACTATAAACATACTGTTTTATGCAGTTGTTTTTTTTAAATCAGTTAAAAAAAAGTTAAATATGCAATTATGGAGTCTTTTATAACAATCTGTGTAATTACCTTTCTTGGCACTCTTTGTGTAAATTCACAGTTCCCTTTGGTGTCATTCTCTTTTAGCTTGAAGAAAGTCCTTTACTGTTTCTTTTAAGGCAGGTCCGTAGGAAGAAATTGTCTTTTATTCATCTGGAAGTGTGTTTTCTTTAATGTTGAAATAGTTTTACTGTACATGAGATCCTTGTTTGCTAGGTTTTTACTTTTAGCACTCTGACTGTCATCCTACTGCCTTGTGGTCTTCACTGGGTCTGATGAGGAGTCAGCTCTTGGTTTTATTGAGTTGCCTTTGTGTAAGATTTACTTTACTGTTACATTTTTATGGTTAGCTTTGGCTCTCAGCATTTTTCCTATGACGAGTTTGGATGTGAATCTCTGCATTTATCCTGTTTGGTGTTTATTGAGCTTTGTGGATGTGCAAATTAATATTTTTGATCAAATGTGGAAAATGTTTAGCCATTATTCTAAATTTTCTTGTGCTCCCTTCTCTCATTTCTTAGTATTCCCATTGCATGTCATTGCACTTAATGGTGTCCCACATTCCTCTCAGATTCTGTTCCTTTTTCTTCATTCTTCTCCTTCCTTAGTTCTACATAATTTCTTGATATATTTTCTAATTTGCAAATTATTTTGCCAACTCAGACCTTCTGTTAAGCCCCCTATAATGCATTTTTAATTTCCATTATTGTACTTTCCAACTGCAGAAATTTCATTTTGTTCATTTGTCTTTAATTCATATTCTCTATTTGATGAGGGATATTATCACAATTTTTTTTAATTCTTTTGGTATGGTTTTCTTTAGTTCTTTGAGTGCATTTATAATAATGTCTTTGAAATGTTTGCTCAAGGTTCTATTGCTTCTTTCCCTATCTGTATATCAACTTTCTTTGTATCTTAATTTTTTGTTGGAAACTGGACATGTCAGATAATATATTGAAAATATATTATGAAATAATTGAACTCTTGATTCTGATTCCCTTCACACCTCAAGGTTGATATTATTGTTAATTATTTCTTCATTTGTTGAACGACTTGCATGAGCAAACTGTGAAATCTGTGAATCTCTGGCATGTGCATCTTCTGATATCCCTGCTCAGATCTTTCTTCCCCTGTTTTTTATTAGCATTTAGCTTGACTACCTAGAGGTCTCCTCTAGACCATCATACACCACTTTTTGATCAGGGTTGTATTTAAGACTCCTTAGCCAGTTAAATTTTTACCCTTGACTGTTGGATTGTGTGTGCTTTATGGCTGCTATCATAATTCAGAGTTTTTACTTGTTCCACATTTTAAACCAGGAGCTAGCAGGTTGGAGCTCGCTCGCTCGTGCGCGCTCTCTTTCTCTCTCTCTCTCTCTCTCTCTGAGTGCTCCTGAGAGAGGAGTCTTGATGTGCATAATCTTCTAGACAATCAGGGAACCAGGTAGTTTTATTTTTAACCCTGCTCCTTCAGTGTTGCCCCTAGGTCAGAATAACTTATTGTTCAGCCAGTGTTTGGTTAGGGATTGGGTTTAAGTAAAGGATTCTGCCTTCTTGCCAGTAAGGCTTCCTACCTATTAATAGATCTCTGTGTGGCTTGGGAAATGTTCTCAGATCTGCCACATTCTCTAACTTGTTTGCCTCCAAGTGGGTGCAGGTTAACATGTGTATAATTTTCCCAATTCTCAGGATTTTTTATTTTTAATGTTTATTTTTTAACCTGTTCCAAATCTGTTTAATGGATAAACTCTGAATACTTGAAACCAGTCAACAAGATTCTGACTTTAATAAAAAACACAATCTTTTCTCAGCCTTTGGACTAAAATCAAGTGTAGTATCTGTTCTTATCAGTTTAATTAAAAGCACAGCAATTACGTAAGTAGGGCAATAAAAATAAAATTATATCCATCTTTCATGTAAGAATACACATGGGAGCAGGTGTTTTCATGCAGCAGTTAAGTCAGTGCTTGGGATGCCTACATCCCGTATCAGCCTGAGTCGAACCACTAGCTTCTTTGCTTTTTTTTTTTAGTATTTTTATAGGTGCTGTTTTGAGTCATCATTTGGTTTTCATTTTTTTTTTAAAGATGTATTTATTTACTTGAAAGGCAGAGTTACATACAGAGAGAAGGAGAGGCAGAGAGAAAAAGTCTTCCATCTGCCGGTTCACTCCCCAGTTGGCCACAACGGCTGGAGATGAGCTGATCCAGAGCCAGGATACAGGTGCAGGAGCCTAAGGACTTGGGCCATCTTCCACTGCCTTCCCATGCCACAGCAGAGAGCTAGATCAGAAGTGGAGCAGCCGGGACTAGAACCGGCGCCCAAATGGGATGCCGGCACGGTAGGCGGTGGCTTTACCTGCTATACCGCAGCGCTGGCCCCGCTTTTCTGCTTCTGTTGCAGCTTCCTGCTAATGTGCACCCTAGGAGGCAGCAGGTGATGGCTAAAGTACCTGGGTCCCTGCCACTCACATAGGAGACACAGATTGAGTTCTAGACTCCTGGCTTTGGCCTGGACAACCCAACACTGGTGGTTCTGGGTATTTGGATAGTGAACTAGTGGCTGGAAGATGGATCTCTGTCTCTCTGCTTTTCAAATAAAATGAAAATACATTTTTAAAGACGAATGAACATATGAGATGCCAAGTTAGCCTATTAATATAACCACCAAGAATTAGTCATAAAACATTCTTCAGTGCTGAGATGAAAAAAAAAGCAAATTTTGGTGTCAGAACATTATAGGCACATGGAGGATTCGGTAGGCTGTACTTGTGCAATCAACTGGCGTTCTGAAATGAAGCTCACTTCATGAAATGATTACCACAGTCAAGCTACTAATTTATCCTATTGTGATGCCAGGAGGATTTTTCTTGGCTCTTTCCCTGGTTCTCTCTGTTAAATTTCTCGTGGATGTGCTTTGTGATTTGCTGCTGCTAGCATCAAAGAACTGCTAGCTCCTCTTCTTTGTTCTCCATCAGAATCTCTGTTGTTTCTTTTGTCTTGTCTTGCCTTCCTCCCTCCACTCCCCTCCCCTCCCCTCCCTTCTTCTCTCCTCCCCTCCTTCCCCTCCCTTCCCCTCCCTTCTTCTCTCCTCCCCTCCCTTCTTCTCCCCTCTTCTCCTCCCCTTCCCTCCTTTTTTCTCCCCTCCCCTCCCTCCCCTCCCCTCTCCTCCCCTCTCCATCTTCCCTTTCTCCCCCTCCTCCCCCTTCTCCTCATCCTTTCTTTTTTGTCTACTTGGAAGACAAAGAGAGAAAGATCTTCCATCCACTGGTTTACTCCCCAAATAACATGCAACAGCCAGGAGTATGCCAGGCCAAAGCCAGGAACCAGGAAACAGCACCCTTAGAAAGGAATTTTCTATACTCCAGATTCCAAATAAAGTCACCATCCCCACCACCTCCATCCCCAAACTGCAGAGCAGCTTCCTTATAGTCTGCCTCAATCTGTAGTCAGAACTTCTAACTTTCATGCCATTGAAGAGAGACAAATGGGACAACATTCTTCTCCAGAAGAACACTCCTTCTCCTGAAGCTGAGAAGGACCAGGTTGACCCCTGTTTCTTGCTTGTACCTACATGGTATGCTCCTTCTTTTTTTTTTTTGGACGGACAGAGTGGACAGTGTGAGAGAAAGGCCTTCCTTTGCCGTTGGATCACCCTCCAATGGCTGCCACGGGTGGGGCACTGCGCTGATCCAAAGGCAGGAGCCAGGTGCTTCTCCTGGTCTCCCATGGGGTGCAGGGCCCAAGCACTTGGGCCATCCTCCACTGCACTCCTGGGCCACAGTAGAGAGCTGGCCTGGAAGAGGGGCAACTGGGACAGAATCTGGCACCCCAACCGGGACTACAACCCGGGGTGCCGGCGATGCAGGCGGAGGATTAGCCTGTTGAGCCACGGTGCTGGCCTGCTCCTCTTCTGATCCAGCTCTCTGCTATGGCCTGGGATAGCAGTAGAAGATGGCCCAAGTCCTTGGGGCCCTGCAACCACGTGGGAAACCTGCAAGAAGCTCCTGGCTCCTGGCTTCGGATCAGCACAGCTCCGGCCATTGCAGCCATCTGGGGAGTGAACCAGCAGATGGAAGGCCTTTCTCTCTGTCTCTACCTTTCTTTGTAACTCTGTCTTTCAAATAAATAAAATAAATCTTTAAGAAAAAGAAACAAAAAACTGAGAGAGTGGGTTGGTTGGCTGCTTGGAATACCTACGTCCCATATCAGAATGTTTGGGTTCAAGTCCAGGCTCTATTCTCCATTCCATCGTCCTGCTAATGCATACCCTGGGAGGCAGCAGGTGATGGTTCCAGTATTTGAGTCTCTGCCACCACATGGATTGAGTTCCTGACTCACTTCAGCCTGGTGCACCCTTGGCTGCTTTTGGGGAATGAACCAGCATATAGTGGAGATCTCTCTCACTCTCTTACATAAAATAAATAAGAATTTTTGAAAGTTTAAAAGTAAAACTAATGTTTTAGTAAAATTAAACTTCTGATTTTTTATTTTTTTTATGTTTAAAAGCAAGGGAAGAACTATGTGAAAGAGTACACACAAACACATACACACATATACTTGTAATGCATTCTCTTGTTTAAAAGTGCCCTAGGAATATGTGAAGCAAAATTTTAAACTCTTAATCCCTCCCTTTCCAAGGGTGACCACTGTGAACATTTTAATGTGTGTCTTTAGGTATTTTTAGAACCTAAAAGAAGAGTCTCAAGTTAAGAAAAATTAAATAAGTGATGCATGAACTGCTTCTGTGAAAATCACTACTTTGTGTTTCTAGGCATTCATATCTAGAGAAATTCCTTACTGAGCAGATGATGGAAAGGAGGGAAGACGTCTGGCTTCCACTAATCTCCTATAGAAATTCCTTAGTCACTGGTGGTGAAGATGATAGAATGTCCGTGAACAGTGGAAGTAGCAGCAGCAAAACCTCCTCAGTAAGGAATAAGAAAGGACGACCCCCACTTCATAAAAAACGAGTGGAAGGTAAGTCTGCTTTTACCCCGTGAAACAAGTAATCTCTCTGCTTTTGTAGAGATAGATAAATGGCAATCTGTTAATGCAAGATAGTACTGTTGAGAAGGAGATGTTTGAGCATTATGGTTGGAATAGACAAAGTTCAACACTGTTACTCAAATTTTACAGAAGACCCAAGACTTAGAGAATTTCAATCACCATATGCAAGGAGTCATCAAAAAGTTCATGGGGAATGCTTATTATGAAAAAATTCTGCATGGACTTCAAAAATGTACTAAAAACTTTTAATTCCATTTTTTTCCCAAACTTTTTGAAGTCCCCTTATATAATTCACTAATGAAACAGTGTTACCATTTTCAAGATTGATAAGAAGCATATATGGACCAGATAACCTAATTTGTTAAGTTATAAAAAAAATTTTCTCTGTGTCCATTTTAAATTTACAGAGTAACTATGAAAGATTGCATTCCCAGGACCCTTAGGCAGCTGAGTTTCATCTGTTTGGAATGAAGAGAACATCTCAAGCATGTTTTCACTGAGGAATCTTTTAAGGGTTAGAGTATGCAAGAAGAGTGAATTCTTTCTGAAATTACTCATTAAGTTCCTACCAAGCACTTTTCTTAGGACTGTGCTATGAGCTGCAGATTAGAAGTTAATGAGGTGCCCATATTGTGGCTCAGTGGGTTAAGTGACCATCTGCAGTACTGGCATCTTCCATGGGTGCTGGTTCAAGTCCTGGCTATTCCCCTTCTGATCCAGCTCCCTGCTAATACACCTAGGAAAGCAGCAGAAAATGCTCCAAGCACTTGGGCTCCTGCCACCCACATGGAACACCTGGATGACGCTCCTGGCTTAGGCCTGGCCCAACCCTGGCCATTGTCGCTATTTAGGGAGTGAACCAGCAAGTAGAAGATCTCTGTCTCTCTCTCTCTGTCTCTCTGTCTCTGTCTCTCTCTCTGTAGCTATGCCTTTCAAATTAAATAAATAAATCCAAAAAGGGGGAGAGGGGAAATGAATGAAAGTGTTCATATGCAGATGGAGAGATAGAGGCGAGAAACAGGCAATGTGAGTTTCAGTGTGGTGAGATCTCTGATAGGTCAAACAGGAGGCTTTGGGATCATAAAGAGAATAAACAGATCTTTAATGACTTTGGAAAGATTTTCAGAAAAAGATGACATGAAGTAGAAAGCCAGCAAGTGAGTTTACTGGGTTAAGAACTAAACTCTTTTGACCATGAAACTTTACATATGGCACAGAATAAAAGTTTTGAGTTAAATGTTCAAAGAAAAGTGGTAAGAATAGAAAATGGTAAATATGTCTTTGTTGATTAGGAAGAGATTCAACAGTTAACTTCAGATCAGTGGAATGAGCAGAGATTGGATAGGTAGTTTCAGAAACAGAAAAAACAATTCAGAAGGTATATATGTGTCTGACAAAATATTGGAAACTTGACAAATACAAAGAGAGAGATGCAATGCTAGATAGCAAAAGAGGAACCCAACAACACACATCTCTGCCAGACTCTTCTCCCTCTTCCTCTCCCTCTCCCTATCATTCTGCCACTCAAATAAATAATTCTTTTTAAAATATTTTGAATTTTTATATGTAGAAACTTCACAGCTAATGCAATATTTTAGCAGAATGGTTTAAGCATGTAAATAATGCTTTAATCTCAATCTTTAAATATAATTACAGAAATAACATGATCATGACAAATTACCTGCTCATGCAGGTAGTATGTAGCTAAGTTCTAAGTAAGAATGATTATAAAAGTGAACTTCAGAAAGTTGATATTAAAAGTGAATTAAAAGATAATGTGCATTTTCCATGAACTTGTTGAGATCCTCTCATATTTCCTCTAGAAGTTAAGAGAATGGTAAGTGGGGACTAGGTGGGGTGATCAGAGAAGGCTTCCCTGAAGGGCTGAGAACATGGGCCTCTCAGCCCATCTCCACATGTTCTCTCTCCGGTGACCAGTGTCCAGTTGTGCAAGGGAATTTGCTGATTTCTCTGTAAAAACTAGCTAGACCCTAAGTGTTGCATGGGGCCCCTCTGAGCTCCAGGAAATAAGCTGTTTGTAGCTTGAGCAAAGCAAGCTTGGAAAAGGCCCCATTTTCCCCTCCTAGGAAGATGCAGCCTCAGGAATACAAGGGCTTTGAAGAGAGGATGATGTGAGAATAGCTAAAATTTGATGGTTATGTATATCACCTCATTGGATCTTTACAACCTGTAAGTATAGACACTGATATTCCCATGTTTTATATGAGGAAACTGAACTTTGGAAGTTTAATGACTCTTGCAAAGTTATTCAAGTGAGTGGTTGAACTGGGATTTAAAGTAGGCAGTCCAACAGCAAAGCCCCACTCTTCAAGTCTATGTTGTAACTGCCTCCAGAGTCTACTCTGTCCGTGATATTGTGAGTTTAACTGGAATTTTTACAGATGAGAGTCTGGACAACACATGGCTAAACAGGACGGAAACCATGATCCAGACACCTGGCCCCCTGCCAGCACCACAGCTCACATCTACTGTGCTGCGGGAGAATAGCCGGCCCATGGGAGAACAGATTCAAGAACCTGAGTCTGAACATGGTTCTGAACCAGACTTTTTACACAAGTAAGTAGTAGAAATTTGTTTTCTTGGCATAAAACCTTTAACTGTTAAAGTAAAGCCATTTAAGACACCTGTTCATCAGAGCATATTGTTGGTTAGTTTGTGAGAAAACAAAGGCACAAATGGAGGGTAGTTATTTGAGAAGATATGTGAGAGTCTGCGTATATATACTGTTTTGGAGGTCAGTGATTCAAAGTTCACAGGCCGTTATGTGTGGTTTCTGACTAAGTGCTAATTTCAGTTGCTGTTTGCATATTCATTGGACAGGACTCTTTCTTCAAAAAGAAACCCAGGAAGATAATGCAGGCTGCTTTTTGGCAAGAAAGCCTGCAAGAACCTCTGCTAGTTTGTCAGTAGTCTCACCACCAAATACTGTATTACCTGACAAATTCTGAAGACATATGCTCTCTGAGAATCAGTGCCTTAATCTTTTCCCCAAACTGGCAATTAAAATGTTTTCTAGTATGAGGTTTGTGTAATTATAGAGAAGGTAGGGTCATGGAGTGAGTTGTGCTATAAAAATTTTAACTTTTTATTGTTTTTCCATCCAGCTTTGAAATTCTCCTAGCTCCTCACTTAACATTTCTATGAAGAGGGTAATGCTATGAATTACTCTGATGGATAAGAGAATTCTCACTTAAAACTCAGCAGATTTAGTGTGTTGAAAATGGATACACACAGTATTAGAAGTATTCAGATCCTGGATTTGCATCAGACATCTTTGTGCTAAAGGATCTGCCTTCTTTCAGAGTTGAGAATAATCATTGTCAGCCATTGCATACTGTGTGATCTTTTGCTACTGAGTTTTGTAGAAGGTGGTGTTCCTTATGACCAGTATCAGAAATGGGAGACCTCACAAGTATCCCTACTCTTCCTACAGGATGGGTTCCCTCCTTGCTTGAGCAAACTGTCTTACCTCATGACCTTGCTATTTTTCGGTCCCTTTTAGCCCAGACCTGTCTTTTTCCCTCTTCTTGGTGGTCTGATGAAGGTAATAACTCTATATGTTAAAAGGGCAGATAATTAGAACATCATGCAACTGATTTTATATGTTAAAAATCACTAAATTTCACACCTCATAAAATCCAAGAGGCATGTTTAGGCATGTCTCCACATACCTATAAGTATAGAGTGCAAGTAAAGATTGGACTTTGGCCATTTGGAGGGGGTGAAACCAAGGGAAGGAAGACCTTTCTCTGTGGCTCTCTCACTGTCCACTCTGCCTGTCAAAAAAAAAAAAAAAGTGACTTTGTAGGGATTGAGAAAAAATGTGGTAAATCTCCTTATTCAACTCTGGAGAGCTTTCAGCTTTCAGACAGGTGTCATTTCTATCCTCAGTGGCTTACTGCCCAGGCAGTTCACTTGTGAGGGGTCAGTAGCCCAAGACTGAGGTCTGAAAAGCACGCTCGTTTGGCAAGAGACCTTGGGGAATAAGACTGCCGGTTTATCATTTAGCAACTAGCCCCAGCCAGCTTTTCTTAGCTACTTAGGTGTCTCTTTGAGCAACTTTATGCCTTTTTCGCAAGTGCACTGGAATAAGTCCAGCTAATTCCCCAGCTGGGGATTAAGTCAGCCAACTATAACTCTTTCAGCATGCGACTGATTCGAGAAATTCTTAATGTGCTACCATAAAATGAATAATAACACCCTCTCTTAGTCCTCAGATGCAGATCTCTTGGCTAGGCCAGCCGAAGTTAGAAGACTTGAATCGGAAGGACAGAACAGGAATGAACTACATGAAAGTGAGGACTGGAGTGAGGCATGCTGTGTAAGTGTTAAGAACATGACTGTGTGACGCTGCTCACTTTGTGAACAGACTAGGATACTGCTAACGTTCAGTCTCTCGGGAGTTAAAACTGTAATTATGCACAGAAGAAGATGGGAATGATTCTGAGGCTTTCAGCATTTTGAGTCCTAGTCCCTGCCACCACCAGCTAGCTACATGGCCTCGGGCAAGCTCTAAAACAACTGTACCTCAGGTTCTAAAGAACTTGTTGCACCTTTCCCCTCTTCCCTCTCTTTCCCTCCCCCCATCCCTGCCCCACTTCTTTTATCTAGATCCTGGGTGCCTATCCAGACCCTTCTCAACTCCTCGAAATGCAAATGGCAAAACAGATCAGCTGCACAGGGTAGCTATGAAACAGATAAGAGGGAAGAGCCCCCCCAACTCTTCCAACAGCTGCCTCCTATACCCCCCACACACCCACCCCCCCAGCAAATTCCCCCCTAACCAGATAAAACCTGAGTCCCAAATGTGCCCTTCGAATAGTCTCACACAGTCTCTGCAAGAACAGGCTGTTACCAGCCTCTTTGCTTCCAGTAAAGCAACCTTTCTCTGTTGAGGTTGGTCTCCCTCTCCTTTTTCCATCACTCCTCTCTAGGGGTGAACCCCAAGCTATCCCAGACCTAACAAGTTCCTCATTTGTACCAAAAAGATTTCTGAGCACAGACACATAGCTAAATACATGTTATTTTATATTAACATACACACACACAAATTCTCCATTGTTACTTAATTATACTTATTATAATTTGAGATGAAATCTTTGAATTAAAGGAATGATTAATTATCTTGGAGTTCGGTATCATAATTTATGTAGCCTGTAAATCATAATTAGAAGGTATGCATTCATTGGTTAAAAGTACTAATTAAGGAAGTCCCAGGAGTCCAAATTGGATGAGTCTAGACAGCTGTCTTAACTACACATTTTCCTTACCAGTCGAGGTCTAATGGAGGAAGATGCTGAACCCATCTTTGAAGATGTGATGATGTCATCTCGGAGCCAATTAGAAGATATGAATGAAGAATTTGAAGACACCATGGTCATTGATCTGGTAAAGAAAATTATTACACTTTTCTTACATTAAAGTACATGAGGCATTTGTGTAAGATGATGCTCTTATTCTCAGAACCTGTTAGAGGAAGGCTGTGGTAAGGAGGAGGCTACATTGACCAGTAGTGGACAATAGGATTAGCTTATGTGATTTTCAGACCTGCCTTCAAAGAGATCATATTTTGAATTCTCACAATAAGAGAAGTTACTTTCTTCTTTTTATCTTGTCTAAAAAGAGCTCACACCAAATTTGTCTTTCAGCATAGTGTACTTTTAATTGGAGTCTAACAATATATACTCTGCTCCACCTTTACAGCCAAATGCAGAATATGGAACCTTTTAGTATAAGAAGACATGTTTAAGATGAGGAAATTTGAATGTGGACTAGGTGTGAGTGATAGGAATTATTTTTTCAGGAGGGCATTTAGCCTAGTGGTCAAGATGCTCACATCCCGTATTGGAGTGCCTGGGTTCAGTTCCTAGCTCTAGCTGTCAATTCCAGCTTCTTTTCAGTGCAGACTCTGGAAGGCAGCAGCAGATGGTTCATGTAATTGGATTCCAGCTACCATATCAGAGACTTGGATTGAGTTTTCTGAATCCTGGTTCAGGCCCAGCACTGGCCACTTCTAATATTTAGGGAGTGAACCAGAAGATAGGAGCAACCTCTGTCTCTCTGCCTCTCAAAAAAACTTTTTAGTACTTTTTTTTTCAGTAAAAGTAATATATAGTGGTTGTTTTTAGGTTTTTTTTTTTTTAAGATTTATTTATTTATTTGAAAGAGTTACACAGAGAGAAGAGAGAGAGAGAGGTCTTCCATCCGATGGTTCACCCCCAACTGGCCGCAACGGCCAAAGCTGCACTGATCTGAAGCCAGGAGCCAGGAGCTTCTTCTGGGTCTCCCACGTGGGTGCAGGGGCCCAAGGACTTGGGCCGTCTTCTACTACTTTACCAGGCCATAGCAGAGAGCTAGATAGGAAGTGGAGCAGCTGGGTCCCAAACTGGTGCCCATATGGGATGCCGGAGCTTCAGGCCAGGGCGTTAACCCCCTGTACCACAGCACCGGCCCCAAGGTTTTTTAAAATTTTATTCAGGAGACAGATTTTTTATCCACTGGTTCACTCTCCAAATGCCCAAAATAGCAGGGGCTGGGCAGGTCAAAGCTAGGAGCCCAGAACTCAATCAGGGTCTCCCATGTTGATGGCATGGACCCAACTCCTTGAGCCATTACCTGCTGCCTCCAACAGTGCACATTAGCAGGGGGCTGGAATCAAGTGGAGCCAGGATTTGAACCCAGGCATTCCCATGTGGAATGTGAACATCTGAATGGCATTTTAATGGTTAGATCAAATGCTTACCCCAATGGTCTTTTTTTTTTTTTTTTTTTTTAAAATAAATTTTCATCTGAGCCAGGCATTTAGCCTAGTGGTGAAGCAATCTGCATTACACATTGGAATACCTAGGTTCCAAACCCAGCTCCAGCAAACGGACATGGCTTCCTGCTAAAATGCACTCTGGGAGGCAGCAGTAATGGCTTAAGTAACTGGATTCCTGCCACTTGTTTGGAAAATTTGGATTAAGTTCCCAACTCCTGGCTTCAGTACTGGCCAGGAACTGTTGTGGCCGTTAGGGAGTGAACTAGCAGACAGGAGTACCCTCTTTCTTATCTCTTACCTCTCTCTCTGTCCCTCTTCTTCTCCCTCTCAAGATAAAATGTAAAAAGTTTCCATCACTGATCAATAATATTGAATTATTTATAGGTGAAATGACACAGAAAAGAGAAAAACAATGATGAGACTTAATGGAACAAGATTGGCTAAATGTTTCACAGTTGTACGAATGAATGGGTACATGGAAGTTCATCATACTCCTTTTTCTGTGTATTAGTTTGCTATGGCTACCATCAGACTGGGTAGCTTTAACAAGTTTTCTCACAGTTCTTTCTTAGATGAAGGTGTCAGGGTTGACTTCATTGTTAGGTCTCCCTCCTTGGTTTATAGATGGTTGCCTTCCTTTGCCTTCATATGGATTTTCCTATATGCGTGTCTCTTCCAGTAAAGACACCAGTCATAGTTGATTAGGGCCCACCCATGTGAACTAATTTTACTTTAATTTTCTTGTTAAGAGCCCTCTCTCTAGGTACTGGAAGTTAGGACTTCAACATAGGGAGTATATAATACAGCTTATAACATTTGCTTTATATGTTTTGAATTTCCAATAAAAGTTTTTGTAAGAAATACAAATGATATCATGCTAGTCTGATCTGTAACTCCTGTCCCCACCCCCACTTTTCCATCCATCTGCCTTGGGGAATGCACCAAGATTTACCATCTAGTATTGATCAATTTTATTATTGTCTTATGATTTGAATGCTCTGTGTGTATAAGCACAAAACATCTGTATGCATTTACATGTTCAGCTTATTCTTTAGAACTTGAAACCCCTTTTTTTCTATGCATGAGAAAAGTCAAAAATATTTGAGGTATTCTAAAAAAAAAATCTATGCTTCATTAAAAAGCTAGATTCTCTTTTTCCTTTTAAAACTGACCCTTAGTTCTGTACATTTATAATACTGTCAGAAATATTAGCTGATTGATAATACACTGCTTTAAGGATCTCTGATTTCTCTTTTTAGCCCCCATCAAGAAACCGGCGAGAGCGAGCTGAACTGAGGCCAGACTTCTTTGACTCTGCAGCTATCATAGAAGACGATTCAGTAAATGTTCATAACTGCTCTTTTTAATGGTTTCTATATCCTGCTTATGCATGAAATTAATAATTGTGTTTCTCATTTCTCTAGGGATTTGGAATGCCTATGTTCTGAAGTCTGAAGAAAATTTACAAATCTGGAACTCTATTATTTAGAGCTAGAGGCCTATATACTGTGATAGCTTGTATGGGGAAAAAACACTTTTGATGTGATCTGATTTGTTTTTTAATCAAATGATTAAGGTCAATCCTTTTTGCAGTGACAGAGAAGAGGAGCATGTAAATTACCCAAGGGAATGTTGGTGAATGTCACCTCAGAAAGACTGACCTGAAAAATCATTTGTGTCCTAATATTGGACTGATCCCAATACAGACGTGTGTGTTTTTCTGGAGGGAGGAAGAAATTTTAAATTTTTAAAACAGCTGTCAAGATAATACACTGTTATACACCTGTTTTATGAAAACTCAGCATTGAGTAAAAAAAATATTTTTAACTTTATTTTCCTGTTGTACAATTTAAAAACTGTTTTAACATTTTGCCTTTTTATGTTTTAAAAGCTAACCATTTTTATTAAACCTATGAGTAAGCAACTCATCATAACTGATGAAGAGTGTTTTGGAGCTCACTGGATTTGGTTGACCTTGTGGAACAGAGAATATGGAGGAACAGAACATTGACAAGCTGAGATGAGATTCTGATGTAGTGCATATCTGCCAAAAACCACACACCCTCTGGATATGGATATGAATTCCCAGATTTTATATACTCTTGAATAAAAAGGTTTATTTTTATTTATAAGTGGGCATAAAATAAGAAATGTCCATGCAGCCATTTTCCAACAGATGCTGTACACTGTTCATTTTATATAGAATAGGGAGATTCAAATACAGTGCATTTTCTATTGGTATTTGTTCTGTGCATTTTTAGCAACTTCTACCAGCAAATAAAGTATTCTCAGTAAAACAAAAATGGTTCTCAAGTTATCAGTTTGCTGTTTTTACCACCTATTTCATGTCCTGCCAAATTCAAGTTATACAGACTTCTGTTTTCTTACAAAGGTAATCATGAAAAATCCTTTGCCATTCAAAAGTAACTAAGTGTAACATAACTGTGTCTACTTCCCATGCATTTAATACCCTTTTGCGCAAATTTTGTGAATTAAGTTTACCACTTATAGAAATATGTGCTGCATAGAAGTCTGTGCTTAGAAGGTAAAGTTCCCAAGCTTACCTTAAAATACAGCTACACTTCAGTGTTAAATGTGCATAATAAGAATAACTCTTTGGGGAAAGAATTATGAATCTTCAGGACAGTCTTCAGTGGTTTAGCATTACATTCTGCTTAGACTATTGACCTGCTGCTGTAGTTTTTTAAAGCCCACTTAGTTCTTCTTTTCCCAGTTTTTAAAGGTAAGCCTCAGAATTTCCAAAGCAGTCTACCCACAGCTGTTTCTGGGCTGGTTTTTAAAGTAACTGCGCACAGAATCATGAGGCTTTCCCTTTTTACCAACAATGAAAAGCATTTTTTTTAATTCTGTGTGTCAGTGACTCTCTTTCATGTGGGAAAGCAAACGGATGATTTTATTCATCCTTTTAGTAAACAGATACAAAACAGATTTTTCTCAAAATTTGTACAGTTCTGAAAAAACTTGGTCACCAAAAATGTTTTATCTGCTAATTCAGCAATTCCTAGGATCCAGTTAGGGGAGCAGGGGGGTCTCACTTTTTCCCAAAAATGTGGACTTCATTGCTGTAAGTAAAACAACAGGAATGATTGGACTGTCCACTCCGGCCCTGTTTGCCTGTGGTTCTGGCCAGGGAGCAAGTCATGAGGTGCCATGGTACCTATAGACTGACCCTTTGGCAGTCTTGTGTGGAAAACCAGTGCTTAGAAATACAGACCACCATGCAACAAGAACAAAAAAGGCTTAATATCTACTCCAATGGGTTTCCAGTTCAGTTTGAAGTCAATCAGATTTTTGTATTTTCAGTGTCTCCTTGATTGGTTTTGCTAGTAATTCTGTAAATTGTACATTTGCAATATGAGGTTTTTTTTTTCCTTTTGTACAATTTGAAACTGATGCTTCACCTTTCCTTTAATAAACTATTCAAAATCAGGCTTGTGGTAGTCATCCTATTGTTCTAGGTAAAGCTCTAAAGAGATTTCTTGAGAGAGGTTTGCTGTTTCAGATAATTTGTTAAATGATGGCAAGATTAATGTATTAGTGAGGTATTTTTGTTTTTCATTTTGTTTTTTAAGAAAAAAAATGGAGGACTAGCTTACTAGTTTTTTTTGATTCCTTGGCCTTCACTGGAGAGAATGACAGTGAGTAGTCCAAATTATCTGTAGTTTCATAGGGAGTCGCTTAAGTTTTAGATGAAGCATTCAGAGGACATTTGTCTGTCGACTGAGTCCTTCCTTCCTCTGCCTGAGGTCCAGACAGTGGCCTTGGGCATGGTTTGTTCCCAGCAGTGACCCTTTGCAAACTACCTAGATTTTATATAGCTACCAAAAATGAGGGTTTTTCTTGCCATTGTTACCAGGTACCCCTGTCTATTTAAAGTCACACTACACACTTCATGGGCCTTCTCATGTCCTTTGGGCTGCATTCATTATGTGGCCAAAGTGGCCTACACAGAAAAGGCAGAGTTATGGGAGATAAATCAGCAAGAGGGGAACAGCCAAGAGGAGAAGGTGATGAGAATGGGTCTGTGACAGCTCATCTAAAGGCTGCAAGCTTGTTAGACCAGTGCTCTCCCGTGTGACTTTGTTTTGGGGCAGGCTCACAGATCTCTCAGCCATGACTGGACTATGACTCCATTTTGTCCTGCTCCCAGAAGAAGAGTCCAGCAGTCAGGAATTATGTCTTCATCAGAAACAGATGTGCTTGCTCCAGCTTTTCATACCAGACCTCTAAGATTTGGGTTGTGCTCCTGAAGTTTGACTGCTTTGCTGTGTGGAGGGGTCTCCATCAGGTACCACATTTTGAGAGCATGTTTCTGCTTACAAGGACACCGAGGAGGTATTTTCACCATCCGAGACAACAGGTCAAAACCTCACTGAGGATGCTACTGAGATATACCATATGGATTCCACATAAGACACAGACAGACCCACTGCACGTCAACTGGCCATAGCTCTTGCTTGGAATGGTAGGGCTCTCATGCTGACATGAGAAGCACAGAGCCTGAGAACCAAATAGTTCCTGCTAAAAGAATAAAGCCATAGCTCCCCATCTGTCAATCAGGTGAAGTCTCAGCTGGTACACTGACTCCATCAAGAGCGGTTAACTCATGTGTGAGTGTCCTTTACAGGCTTACGACTTAAGCATCAGCACCAGAGAAGAGCACCAGTGGCTCCAGAGGAAGAGAACTGGGCTGGAGAAACCAAGACATGGTCAAAAGAGAAGCTAGAAGAATCTTTCACATCACAAGTGGTTCCTAAAAGGCACTGGAAGGCTGCTTGGTGGCAAAATGATGACTGATCATCTGTTTGCACTGCTGTGTAGCAGATTCATGTATGAGGTAGGAAAGTTTTCCAAATTTAGTGAACTCTTCAGGGTCTTTGAATAGACCACCACTTCTCTCACCTCCACTCTTTTATCAGGACCCTGTAAGTTCATCCACTGCCTCATCAGTTGAGTGACAGTTTCAGTGTTAGAACAAAGGCTTGGAGTCTTACATGTCTGGGTTCAAATCCCAGTTTCACCACTCATTAGCTGTATGGATTGAGAGAAATTGGGTATTTAACACAAGGACAGATCAAGCAATACCCTATCAGTGTTTCCTACCTCTACCAACACTCACAACATATTTTCTACTCTGTTTAAAGGTAGATACTTGTCATCCGTCTGCTGTGAGCCCAAGTGTTTTTTATCACAAAATTCACCATTTTTCCTTTTCCCTTTAAGGTGAGTGCACCAGTTGGGAAAGGCATTCTGTACGACAGCCAAAGAGGATATTCAGCTGCCACCATTCTCAAGGTAGTCTGTGGTCCACTTGACAAAGCTTCCCAGGTCTTGCAGCTTTGTTTTTCTTTGGCCAGGTGGGTTTCTGGAAGAGACTTTCCCAGTTATTTACGGCTTCCCAGATGCATCTGACCCAAGTGCTTTCCTAGCCTGGTTTCTATACCGTCTTGGAGCAAGTCAGACATGAGCCCTTCTCAGTGTCCATATTTTGCCACCTGGTGAAACACTTGGACTCTTTTTTTAAAAAAAAAAATTAAAAATGTACTATGCCTTGTATGGACCAGAACAGTGGCATCATTAAAGCAGGGTCCAAATCCTGGCATGGCTGATGTCAGAAAGTGGATTGCTCAAGCAATCTTGAGCTGCTGAGCCATGTGATGACCAACCTTAGTGCTGCTTCAACCAAGAGGTCTCTAAATCCCCAAAGTCTGCCATCACCCTTTCCCAATTTCCAGTGGCTCATGGTGTTTCTGATGGTTTTGCACTAGGTGTCAAGGAAGAATACAAAGAACCTCTGGCCAAAGACGGTCTCTGCCACTAGGAGCTCACTACTTAGGAATGTAAGAAAAAAATACAAAGCAAACAAGAAACAAGTTTTAAAAGACTAGACTGCTGCAAAAGTACTCAGAAGATGGCATTGAGTAAGGAGGTAAGATGCTTTAAAGATAACAACTTTTGATTTTTTTAATTTCAACCATTAAAAAATGAAATACATACTCAAAAATATCAATTAATATTTTTAATAAAGCAAAAAACTTTTACAGCAAGGCATGAAAGAAATGCTTCTAGAATTTAGTAATCTTGGCCACAGGTTTCATGAATACAAAAGGTCAGATGGGGTGTATGAATGGCCAGACAGTAATTTTAGCTCTTGATTCATTCTCCTTTGATTTGTTTACAAGGGAATATTTGCATGTTTCCTCCAAGGACGATGTACTTTCTTGCTAACCAAGACATCCAGGTCACGGCAGATACGGGCACGAGTGGTAGAAGGCTGGATGATGTCATCTACAAACCCTGTTGAAGCACAGAAGAGAAGGAGATTATCTGCATCCCCAGATGATGCCATCCCTACCCCACCTGGGCACCAACTTGGAGCCAACAGTGTGAGCAGGTCTAACCTAACCCTGTGAACCCTCTCATGGATCCCAGAGCAGTGACTGTTCTGGAAGATCCCCATCTTCTGGCCTACGAGCATCTGGCAAGTAAAGGAAAATGTGACACCACCATCCCCCCACCGCCACCCCCATGCCTCCCCTGACAAGGATAATTGAGAAGCATCTGTTTTCAAGAGGGGAGCCATAACAACTCTTGACATTTCTGTCCCCAAATGCTTCCCCCATCAACGGGTAGATTGTTTCCTTGGTCCTGTAACTTGCTTTAACCAATAAAATGTTGCAAAAATGACACTGTACAACTTCTAAACCTAGGCCTTGGGGGCCTTGCAGCTTTTCGTTGCCCTCTTCTCTTGGGAAACCACGTTTGGAAGCCTGTCTTAAGGATGACAGGGCACATGGAAAGAGTCTAGCTAACAGCCAGCACCTACCAATGGGTAAGCTATGCCATCTTAGACTGTTAAGATCCAGTCTAGCCATCAGATGACTATAGCTTCAAGAGTGATTCCAGGCAAAACCAAAAGAACCACCCGGCTCAGCTCAGACCAAACTGTTGACCCTCAGAAATACAAGTAACAAAAAAGGTAAGTCTGTGGTGAATTTTTAGTAATTTAGCTACCTTGGCAGTGTTGTTTGGATTCCAGTAACCAAAGGCTCTGTTATCCTTAAGTAATGATTGCCTTACTCCTCACTCACCAACAGATTACAAGACAAGGCTGTTACATGAGACTTCGGAGATAAAGAATAAGCAGCTGACCAATAAGTGGACAAAACCATCTTCCCAAGACTGGTGCTGTGGCATGGCAGGTGAAGCTGCCATCTGCAGAACCAGCATCCCATGAGTGCCAGTTGGAGTTCCTGCTAATGCGCCTGGGAAAGCAGCAGAGGATGGCCCAAGTACTTTGGCCCCTATACCCATGTGGGAGACCCAGAAGAAGGCCCTGGCCCCTGGCTTTGTCCATTTAGGGAGTGAACCAGCAGATGGAAGATTCTTTCTCTCTCCCTCTCTGTAATTCTGCCTTTCAGATAAGTCTTTTAAAAAAATTAAAAATGAAAAACCCCTTCCCGCAGTCTCCTACCTCTCACTGCTGCAGGAAAGGGGTTGGCAAACTTCTCAACGTATTCTGCCTGGGCAGCCGCCACATTCTCATGGCCTTTGAAGATGATCTCCACAGCACCCTGTCATGAGAGGAGTTAGTGATCTGCTGGAAGTCCCAAACCAGAGAGAACTTCAATGCACTATCACTGTGTGTTGGGAACTTCTTGGTAAATCACAGTATACTGGAGGAAAATGCTAGCCGCAAAGGCCAGACCACTGCTTGGAGCTGACTGAGACTCTAGGGGCTGCAATTCAAGATGCTCAGTTATGGCCTCCTTCAGAGGCAGGCCAGACAAAGTCATTAGCTGCTCTCCCTAGATGCCATCCTACCTCACCATTTGCAAGCATTCTTCCTTGTAGCCAAGTTGTTTGCCTATTTTCCACCAAGGGGAATCGGAAGCACTGTTTTCCTTTTTCCTTTATCCTGAACTCAGAGAACACAATTCAGTGGCCAGAGAAGGACAGATTAAACTGAAAATCTAAAAGAATTGGCCCTCAAGTCAGAAAACCTGTAAGTCGAGTCTGGGAGTTACTTGATTCCACCCAGCTATTTTTTTTCAACTTTTATCTAATAAGTATAAATTTCCAAAGTACAACTTGAATTACAGCAGCTTCCCCCCCTCCATAGCCTCCCTCCCATCTGCAACCATCCCATCTCCCACTCCCACTCCCATCCCATTCTTCATCAAGATTCATTTTCAATTATCTTTATATACAGAAGGTCAACTTAGTATATTCTAAGTAAAGATTTCAACAGACTGCACCCACACAGACACACAAAGTATAGAGTACTGTTTGAGTAGTAATTTTACCATTAATTTGCATAGTACAGCACATTAAGGACAGAGATCCTGCATGGGGAGTAGGTACACAGTGACTCCCGTTGTTGATTTAACAATTGACACTCTTATTTATGACGTCTGTAATCACCCGAGGCTCTTGTCATGAGCTGCCAAGGCTATGGGAGCCTCTTGAGTTCACAAACTCTGACCTTAGTTAGACAAGGCCATAATCAAAGTGAAAGTTCTCTCCTTCCTTCAGAGAAAAGTACCTCCTTCTTTGATGGCCCGTTCTTTCTGCTGGAATCTCACAGAGATCTTTCATTTAGGTTTTTGTTTGTTTTTTTTATTTTTTTTCCCCCACAGTGTCTTCTTGGCTTTCCATGCCTGAGAAACTCTCATAGGCTTTTTACCTGGATCTGAATGCCTTAAGGGCTGATTCTGAGGCCAGAGTGCTGTTTAGAAATCTGCCATTCTATGAGTCTGCTGTGTATCGTGCTTCCCATGTAGGGAAAGAATGTAGGTCAAGCAACAGGATGTACCTTGCTCAAGTCACCAGGGTTAAAACTACAGTTCATCTTCCTAGAGCCTGAAAAGAATAGAGCTGGGGCATGAACTAGGAACTGGGGTTGGGGGGACATCCAACTTTGCCTAGGTTGGTTCAGCTGGCTCAACCTTCTCCCCCTTTTGCTTATAATTTCAATGCCCACGTTGGGCCCCTATAACTTTCCATTCTCACCTGCTGTATTCACCCTTGTATGAAGAGACCAGCATGTGCCTGAAGAGTATAGGATAGGAGTAGAGTAGGCTTGGAGTTCCAGGAGGGAGACTTGACAAGATCTAAGCCTCATTTCCTTCAGTCATGGCTGATATGAAGGGTGCCAGCCTCTTAACATGTCCCAGCAAGGCTAGAAGCTCCTTTTGGGACAGTAGAGTCCCCAGACCTCAGAAAAAAGAAAGTTAGAACTCCTTACCTTTGCTCCCATGACTGCAATCTCTGCTGTGGGCCAGGCATAGTTGGTATCACCACAAAGGTGCTTAGAGCTCATGACATCATAAGCACCTCCATAGGCCTAGGAAATACCCAAATGCTGAATGTTAGCACCTGTGACAAACAGAACTTGCCCCTGAAAGACCCCAGGAAGCCAGGCAAGAATAGCTCTCCTGGCTCCTGAGAGTTCACATTCATTCTTCCTGGCCTTTTCTTGCTGTGCTTTCTATTGCCTTATATTGAAAGACTACACAGGGCTAGTGCTGTGGTGTAGCAGGTAAAGCTGCTGCCTGCGGTGCCAGCATCCCATATGGGCACCAGTTTGAGTGCCAGCTGCTCCACTTCTGATCTAGCTCCCTGCTATGGTCTGGGAAAGCAGCAGAAGATGGCCCAAGTCCTTAGGCCCCTGCACCCAGATGGGAGACCTGAAAGAAGCTCCTGGCTCCTGGCTTCAGATCGGTGTAGCTCCAGCCATTGCGGCCAAATGGGACGTGAACCAGCAGATGGAAGACTCTCACTCTCAGTCTGCCTCTCCTTCTCTAACTCTTTCAAATAAATAAATCTTAGAAAAGACTATACATGGTACTCCCTGCTTTTTGTTGCAGCAGGTTAAAACACCAAAGCCTGTAATGCCAGTACCCATATTGGAGAACCAGTCTGAGTCCTGGCTACTCTACTCCTGATGCAGCCCCTGATGCACCGAGGACAAACACAGAAGACAGCCCAAGTGCCTGGTCTCCTGCCACCTATCTGGGTAACCTGTATGGAGTTTCAGGCTCCTGAACTTGACCTGGCCCGGCTCCACCCATTACAGCCATTTAGGGTATGAACCAGCAGATAGAAGATCTTGTCACTCCGCTTCAGATGCATAAAATAAATCCGGGTTGGGGGGGGGGGGAGCACACATCCCTGCAACGCAGGTCTACAAATGCTGTCCTCAAGGTCTTTTTAAGTATGAGCAAGGAGCAAGTTGTACTGCTTCCAGTCCTATGAAAACTCTTAGACCTCCCATCATGCCATGCTGCTAAGAATGTGAGGTCCTTACCTTCCTGGTGATGACTGTGACCTTGGGCACAGTTGCCTCAGCAAATGCGTAGAGAAGCTTAGCGCCATGCCGGATGATGCCCCCATACTCCTGTGCTGTGCCTAGGTTAGAAGGAAGAGCTACTAGACATCCACAGAAGTTTTTACAAGGGTTGCCTGCCACGCTTCAGCTGTTTAGTCTGAAGACAGCCATCCCTCACACAGCCATATCTTCTTGACACCCAGGATATGGATAAGCTGCAGATCCTTGGGGAATTTTGCAAGATATCCCAAAGTGGGCTCCTTGCTCAGGAAAACCACTCTCCTGACCTCCATGTCTCAGTGACTTACCAGGCAGAAAGCCAGGGACATCAACAAACGTGATGAGTGGAATGTTGAATGCATCACAGAATCTGACAAAGCGAGCCCCTTTCACGGATGAATTAATATCCAAGCATCCTAGAAAGAGATTATCCATGATAAGCTTTCAGGCAATTCATTTCAGCTCCACCCACTCCTCAGCAACAACCCAGAGCTGCTGCTTATGGAGGCTACAGTCTCCTCACTTCAGAGCAGTAGTAAGGATTTCAAATGCTCCAGGAGAAAAGGAGAAGATGGAGAACCCACCTGGCACTAGCCAGAGAGAGCCTAAAAGTAGCCCTAGTCCATGGGATCCCTTTTTGGGAGCATTAGCTCAGTACAGGCTGCCCAGGCTGCCAAGGCTGCCTCCATTGCCTGTGGAGCTGGTCTCAGAGTTCTTGCAGGTTACAATCAGATAAGCTACCTGCCCTTAGGGAATCTCTTAAACCTCAGAAGTCAGGCTGTTACTATATCCTAGCATAGTTGAAAGGATTAAAGAGATTTATAAAGCCACAAAGAGCAAGAGCTCAATTAGTATATCTCTCCTCTAGGAGTTTCCAGCTTACTCAGGCCAGAATTACTCTGCTATCAAAATAAGGATATTATTAGAAAAGGACATAGACCAAAATCTCACATGAATATAGAATATATTCTATATATATAAATATATATTTTTTATTAAAAATAAAAATGATTTATTTATTTATGTATGTATGTATCAGTTACACAGAGGGAAGGAGAGACAGATTTTCATCTGCTGGTTCACTCCCCAGATGGCTGCAATGGCTGGGGCTAGGCCATCTGGGGAGTGAACCAGCAGATGTAATCTCTCTCTCTCTCTGTCTCTCTTATCTCTATCCCATAGCTCTGCAATCCATCCTTCCAAAACTGACCAACAGAGTTGCTGCTGATGATGGAAATGTTCTCTGTGCTACTCCAAATGGATGTGGCTACTGAGGTAATTTAAATAGGGGCCAATATAATGGAAGAACTACATTTTTAATAGTATTTCATTTTCGTTATAAGGTTTTGATTAAACAGTTAACACTGAAAAGCACAGAGCTATACTTTTCAGCAGTTCCTATCAAAATCATACTAAGTGCTTTTGTAGACCTTAGCAAGCCTGGGGCTGGCACCGTGGTGCAGTAGGCTAACCTGCAGTGCCAGCACCCCATATGGGTGCTGGTTTGTGTCCTGGCTGCTCCTCTTCTGATCTAGCTCTCTCCTATGGCCTGGGAAAGCAGCAGCAGGTGTCCCAAGCACTTGGGCCCCTGCACCTGCATGGGAGACCTGGAAGAAGCTCTGACTCCTGGCTTCAGACCAGCCACTGCAGCCATTTGGGGACTGAACCAGCAGATGGAAGACCTTTCTCTGTCTCTCCTTTTCTGTAATTCTACTTCTCAAATAAATAAAATCTTTTTTAAAAAAAATTAGCAAGCACATCCAGACTATATAAGGAATCCTACAAATCAATAAAAAGACAACTCACACACACACACACACATAAAACCACAAAACTTCCCTCAGAATGTATATATTCTGAGGTAAGAAAAATGTATCTCTTGTTTTGGATGGTGAATGCAAGTGTGTACACAACTGCCAAAACCCCACAAAGTGATTACTTACAAGCTATGCATTCTATTGTGTGCAAATAACAAAATATATTCTCAATGTGTTTAAATTCCTCTCTTTAAAGATTTCTTCTAAACAACAAAACAGCATCAAAGGCAGCTCCATCCCCATCAAAAACATTAAAAAAAAAAAAAAAAAAAGAACCTGTCAGAACAAACTCAAAACTTTGGAAAGTAGAAAAACATTTAATTTAATTTAATTTTTTAATTTTTTTGACAGGCAGAGTGGACAGTGAGAGACAGAGAGAAAGGTCTTCCTTTTTGTCATTGGTTCACCCTCCAATGGCCACCGCGGCCAGCGCGCTGCGGCTAGTTCACCGCGCTGATCCGAAGGCAGGAGCCAGGTGCTTCTCCTGGTCTCCCATGGGGTGCAGGGCCCAAACACTTGGGCCATCCTCCACGGCACTCCCTGGCCACAGCAGAGATCTGGCCTGGAAGAGGGGCAACTGGGACATAATCCGGTGCCCCGAGCAGGACTAGAACCTGGTGTGCCAGTGCCGCAAGGCGGAAGATTAGCCTAGTGAGCCGCAGCACCGGCCTAGAAAAACATTTAAAACAACCAAGTAAATGCTATAAACAAGGAAAAGGCAACTTTACAATGGAAGGAATCTTGATGGCTTTTTAATTAGAACTGTCCCACATCCTCCTTGGATCTAGAGAACAGAGCAGACCTCATTCACAAATTAACCATGTAAATCTGCTCTAATCTGATACAAGAAACTGGTCTCCACTTTGCCTAATTTGGAACTCAGGCAAGTATTCGTTAAAAACATGGTGAGGCAACCTGCAGACATCCCAGACAAAGGATTATGAATAAGACCACCCAAGGCCCAGGAGAGAAAGCCCAAGGAAAGTTGTTTTCTTTGGGAAATTAGTACATTCAAAACACCTTTGAATACAAGGGAATTTACAAAGATTTTAATAGGTTCTCCTAGACACAGACACAGTATCCAGAAGGATCAGAGAAGGGGCAATGAGAAAACACCTTGAGATGAATGAAAATGTTACAAAACAAACACATGGAAGACCTTAAGTTTTAACCTTAGGCTGACCCCAAAACTCCATTCTAGCCTGGTTAAGCATCGAATGACAGTTTGAATACAGAGGCAGTTTTTAAGACTAGAATAACTATTCCCTCGTTTCTTTAGCTCCCAGCATTCAAGGAGATCTTGGTCAGAACACTAGTTGATATAAGGAACAGAGTTCAGTAACCATACAAAATAAGGTGTATACTCTGTGCATTGTCTTTTTCATAGCTGTTTCCCCAAATGGACTGCTACAATATTCAGCAATGAAAACATGACAAATCCTGGAAGAGGGGGAAGATCTGCCTGCCATAGTTACCACATCATAAAATTCAAATAGCCAGTTTTAAACAAAGAATATGTAGTGTAAAATGAAAAAGGGAAGTATGGCTATTTAAATGAATGAAACAATTTGATAGGAAGCATAGACATTGAATTTACTATACAAAAACTTAAAAACAGTGCTCTTAAATACATCCGAAGAGATGAAGGGAAACATAGATAAACAACTAAAGAAAATCAGGAAGCTAATGTATGAACAAAATAATATCAAAAAGGGAGTAGGGTAGCTGGCACTGTGACACCAGCATCTATATTGGTACTTGTTCAAGTTCCCAGCTGCTCTCTTCCAATCCAGCACCCTGCTAATGTGCCTGAGAAAGCAGCAGAGCATGGTCCAGGATTTGAGGCCCCTGCACCCAGGTGGGAAACCCAGAAGCAGTTCCTGGCTCCTGGCTTCAGCCTGGCCCAGCCCTAGTGGTTGGCAGCCATTTGGGGTGCAAACCAGCAGATGGAAAAATTCTGTCTTCCCCCCTCTCTGTAATCTGGCCATTCAAGTAAATAAATGTTTTTTTAAAGGGGTGGAAGGAGGTTAAAAAGGAACAAAACAAACTGGGGAACTGAAAAGTACAATAACAAATGAAAAATTCACTATAGGAGTTTAAAGAATCTGAGGAAACAATAAAGAGTAAGGAGTATGAACACCACAGAAACAAACAACCCAGAAGTGACCAGACCATAAAGGACCCATGGAACAGCATCAAATGAGCCAGCATTATACAGCAAGGGAATGTCAAGAGGAGAAAACTGAGAGGAAGTGACAGAGATGATGTCAAGAAATAATGTTTAAAAGCCTAAATTTGATGCAAGATTTGAAACTACAAAAATAAATTGCTGGGGGCCATCGCTATGGTGTAGTGTGTAAAGCCGCCACCTGCAGTGCTGGCATCTCATATGGGCACCAGTTTGAGACCCGGCTGCTCCACTTCCAATCCAGCTCTCTGCTATGGCCTAGGAAAGCAGTAGAAGATGGCCCAAGTCCTTGGGCCCCTGCTCCTGTGGGAGACCTGGAGGAGGCTCCTGGCTCCTGGCTTCAGATTGGCACACTTCCAGCCATTGGTGGCGATTTGGGGAGTGAACCAGTGGATGGAAGACCTCTGTCTCCCTCTCTGCCTCTCCTCTCTGTGTGTAACTCTGACTTTCAAATAAATAAATAAATCTTAAAAAAATAAGAAATTGCTAACTCCAAGATCGTTTCAGAGACTGACACTGAGTCAAATTATCAGAAACACAAAAAAGCAGTAAGAAAGAAGTGATTTGTCATATTTCAAAGGATCCTCATCAAGATTATCATCTCATATATCAGCAGGAACCCTGGAGGCCAAAAAACAGTGGAGTGACATACTTAAAACACTAAAATAAAACTGTCAACCAATAATTCTTTATCTAGCAAACTGTCCCTCAAAAAATGAAGAGTAAATTGAGAGTTAAGTGAGACATTCTCAGACTAAACGTGAAGAAATCATTAAAGCCAGAAATACTCTACAAGAAATGCTAACAGGGTCTTTCAGGTGGAAAGGAGAGGGTACAATACTGTATTGCAAAGCTACGTGAGGAAATAAAGATCTCCAGTAAAGGCAACTATGTGGTATTTTGCTTTTTGAATGTACTTTGTGCTTCTTACAGGATGTATAAAGACAAATGCACCCTAGATGGACTCACTGGAGAATTTGTTTTAATTTGAGAGGCAGATTTAGAGAGAGAGGGAAAAACAGAGAGGTCTTCCTTCCGCTGATCACTACCCAAATGGCCACAACGCCAGTGCTGTGGTATAGCAGGAAAAGCTGCCACTTGCAGTGCCGGCATCCTACATGGGTGCTGGTTCAAGTCCCTTGTTACTCTACTTCCAATCTAGCTCTCTGCTATGGCCTGGGAAGGCAGTGGAAGATGGCCCAACTCCTTGAGCCCCTGCACGGTAAGGGAGACCCAAAGGAAGCTCCTGGTTCCTGGCTTTGAATCAGCCCAGCTCCAGCCATTGCAGCCATTTGGGGAGTGAACCAGCAGAATGGAAGACCTCTCTCTCTGCCTCTGCCTCTCTGTAGCTCTTTGAAATAGATACATCTTGTTTAAAAAAAAAAAAAAAGAAAGAAAGAAAGAAAGAAATGGCCATAACCAGAGTTGAGCCAATCCGAAGCCAGGAACCAGGAGCTGCTTCCAGATCTCCCACATGGGTGCAGGGTCCAAGCACATGGGCCATCTTCCAGTGTTTTGCAGGCCATCAGCAGAGAGCTGGGTTGGAAGAGGAGCAGCTAGGACACGAACCACTGTCCATATGGGATGCTGGCACCACAGGCAAAGGTTGTAACCTACTATGCGACAATGCTGGCCTCTAGAGAATTCTGTAATACACTTAAGAAAGAAATAATACCAATTTTCTACAGTATTTTCAAGAAGACAGAAGCCGACGGAATACTTCCTGTTTCATCCTGAGATATGCTTTTTCCTAATACTAAAGCTAAACAAAGAGATTATAAGGAAATAAAATTATACTACCTCTCATGAACATGTATGGAAAAAAGTCCTCCACAAAAAATTAGCAAATCAAATTGAACAACATATAGAAAGAACTAAACACCATGATCAAGTGGGATTTATTGTGGGTGTACAAGGCTAGATCAACATTTGAAAAATAAATGAAATCTATCACATCAATAAGCTAAAGAAACAAGGATTATGACAGCATCATAAGAGTAAATGCAGAAAAAGCATTCAACAAGGGCCAATATCCATTCAGCATACTTGGGAAAAAAAAGCAAACTAGGAGAGGGAAATGCTCCCTACTTTATACAAAAAAACCTAACATAAAATCATACTTAGTGGTGACAAACTAAAAGCTTTCCCACAAAGTACAAGGTAAGAATGTCCCCTCACCACTGCTTCTGAATATCATAGTGGAAGTCCTGGCAAATGCAGTAAGACAAGAAAAGGAAATAAAAGATACTCAGATTAATGATGAAGAAACCAAACAATCATTGTTTGCAAAAGACATAATTTCTACATGGAACACCTGAAAGAACCACCAGAAAAACCCTGCTGGAACTATTCTATTTCTTTATCTTGGGGGCAGAGTGATAGAGGAAAAGCTCCCATCTGTTGATTCACAAGCCCCATCTGCTGATTTACACCCCAAAATGCCCATAATGGCCAGGTCTGGGCTGAGGCTAACGCTGCAAAATCAAGCCAAGTCTCCCATATGGGTAGGAAGAGCTGACACTCAAACCAGACACTATGAAATGGAATGCAGGCAACTCTGCTGTAGTGCCAAACACCCATCCCAAATATATGCAATTTTTACTTGTTAAGTGTAAGTCAATAAAGCTATGAGGAAAAACAACCAAATAAATGCAGAGGGATTCTGTTCATGGATAGGAAAAATCAATAATTTCAAGATTTTTGCCAAAGTGATCTACAGATTCAAAGTAATCTCAGTCAAAATCCTAGCAAGTGGGGATCAGCACTGGGGCATAGCCAAGTTAAGCCACTGTTTGCAATGCCAGCATCTCATCTCAGACTGCTAGTTCAAGTGCAGGTGCTCCAATTCTGATCCAGCATCCTGCTAATGTGCCTGTAAGGCAGCAGTTGACAGCCCAGTTAACTTGAGTCCCTGCCATCCATTTGGGACACTATAGACAGAGATTCTGGCTCTTAGCTTTGGCCTGGGCCAGCACTGGCTGTAGAGAGCATTTAGGGAGTAAATCAGTGCATGGAAGAATTCTTTCTTGCTTGCTTACTTACTCTGCCTTAAATCTTTTAAAAACCTTAGCAAGTTATTTTATGGATATCAGCAAATGATCGTAAAGGTTGTAGGGGAAGGCAAAAGATCCAGAATAACCAACACAGTATCAAGGGAGGGGGTTAAAGTTAGAGGACTAATAATACCTTACTTTTTTTTTTTTTTTTTTTTTTTTTAAGGCAGAGTCAGAGAGATCTTCCATCCACCAAATGGCCACAAAGGCCAGAGCTGGGCCAGACTGAAGCCAGGAGCCAGAGGCTTATTCTGGGTCTCCCAAGTAGGTACAGGGGCCCAAGTACATGGCCATCTTCTGCTGCTATCCTAGGCCACTAGTAGGGAGCTGGAATGGACTTAAACTGGTGCCCATATGGGATGCTGGCACTGAGGAAGGTGGCCTAACCCATACTACATCATAGTGCCAGCCCCAACATTACCCTACTTTAAGACTTAACTATGATGCAGGATGGGGTGGGAATGGTGTGATGCAGCATTAAGCTACCCCTTGCAATGTCAGTATCCCAAGTACTGAGTGCTGGTTACAATTCTGGCAGCTCTGCCTATGATCCTGCTCCTCGCTAGCAAGCAGCAACCCACCTGAGAAAGTAACAAAAGATGGCCTAAGTACTTGGACTCCTTGTCACCCATGTGGGAGACCCAGAAGGACTTCCAGGTTCCTGGATTTGGTCTGGCCTACCCCCATTTCTGTCTCTTATTTGTCATTCTTTCAAATAAATTTTTGAGGAAAAAAAAAAAAAGGGACACCAGAATTCCCAGCTCCCTGCCATAGCCTGCCCTAGCCCTGGCTGTTGCAGGTATTTCTTGGAGTGAACTAGCTCGCTTGCACGCTCTTCTCACTCGCTCTCTTGCTCTCTCTCTGCCTTTCAAGTAAGTTAAATAAATAAGGATTTTTATACTTCCCACATCAGAGTACCTGAGTTCAATTCCCAGCTCTGGCTCCTGATTTCAGATTCCTGCTAATGCAGACCCTGGGAAGTCATGGTGATAGCTCAAGTTGAGTTCCTGCCACCTGCATGTGAGACTTTGATTAAATTCCTAGCTCCTGACTTTGGCCCCAAACTCATTCCCAGCAGCTACAGTCCATCATAAAGTGTACCAGTGGATGGCAGCTTTCTCTTCATTTTTCTGCCTCTGAGATAATAAAAATGGGCAAGACTTAAACAGGTTTCTCACCAAGAAAAGATACACATTGCAAAGAAGCATATAAAAGAGGCTCAACATTATGTCATTTGGAGATTGCAAGCTATGCAAGCTAAAAAAAGATACCACCACACACCCACTGGAATGGCCAAAATCCAAAAAATTAACACCACAAAATGCTGGCAAGGATGTGTAGCAAAAGGATCTCTCAATTATTGCTGGTGGGAATACAAAATAGTAGAGCCATTTAGGAAGACAGGTAGTTTCGTTTAAAAAAAGTCTGCAAATTAATCTGTGGGTTAAGCTGTTCCATGAAACACAACACTGGCACCCCATATGAATGGTAGTTCAAGTTTTGGCTGCACCACTTCTGATCCAGCTCCCTACTAATGCACTTGGGAAAGCAGCAGAAGATGGCCCAAGTACCGGGGCCCCTACCTCCCATGTGGGAGACCCTGATTGAGTTCCACGCTCCTGGCTTCTGCCTGGCCCAGACCTGGCCATCTGAGGAGTGAACCACCAAATGAAAGATCTCTAATTCAGACTTTCAAATAAATAAATATTTTAAGTATTTGGAAAAAAATCAGCAGTTGCTAGAGATTAAGGTTTGAAAAAGGAAGAGGACTTTCAGGGCAGTGAAACTATCCTGTATGATTCTATTTATAATGGCAGATATATGACATACATTTGTTAAACCCATAGAATTTAGAACAGCAAGAACAAATCCTGTTGGAAATTATGGACTTGAAGTAATAATGATGTGTCAGTATAGGCTCTTTGGGGCCATTGTTGTGGCAAAGCAGGTAAAGCCACTGCCTCCAATGCCAGCATCCCATATGGGCATCAGTTCAAGTCCCAGCTACTTCACTGTTACAGGATGTTGATAATGAGGAGGCCATGTATGTGTGGGATCAGGTGGTATATAGGAATTCTCTGTACTTTCCACTCAATTTTACTGTGAATCCAAAACTTAAAGAAGAAAGTCTATTAAAAAATTTACATAGCATGACCAACAGGGATTAATCTCAGAAATGCATATGTGTCTCAAACATAATATAATCAATATAATATATCCCATTAATAGAAGGACAAAAACTACATGACCATCTCAGTTGATGCAGAAATTGCATTTGGCAAAACCTAACATCCTTTCATGACAAAAACTCTCAGAAATGTAGGAATAGAAGGAAAGTTCCTCAATATCATGAAGTACATTCATGAAAAACTCACAGCTAGCATCATACTTAATGATGAAAGACTTAAAATCTCCCCCTCATTAAAACAAGACTGCCCAGGGATTGCCACTGTGGTTCAGCAGTTAAGCCACCACATGCAACTCCAGCATCCCATAGGGATGTTGATTCAAGCCTCAGCTGCTCCACTTCGATCTAACTCCCTGCTATTGTGGTGGGAAAACAACGAAAAATGATCCAAGTGCTTGGGCCCCTCTACCTGTATGGGAGACCTGGATGAAGCTCCTAGCTCCTGGCTGTGGCCTGACTCAGTCCTGGCTGTTACAGCCATTGGGGAGAAGATGGAAGATCTCTCTGCCTCTTTCTATAACTCTGCCTTTCAAATAAATAAAAGACTGCCCACACTTTTATCATTGCTATTAAACACCAGCGACTAGTCCCTCACCTGTTCTGAGTTCTCAAGGGATTGCTCTGATTTCTGCAGTGTTCCAGCAAACCTATATTTACAGAAGTTTCCATAATGTGGAGCTGTTTATACAGGCAATGTGCGTGAAGAGGAAGAAAGAAAATTGTATTTGCAGTAAACATGATCCTAGGGGCAGGCATTTAGTCAGCAACTAAGATGCTGCTTGGGACACCTGCTTCCCGTATCAGAGTCCCTGGGGTGAACTGCCAGCTCCACTTCCAATCCAGCTTCCTGCTAATGAATACCCTGGGAAGACAACAGATGATGGCTTAAATACTTGCATCTAGGGACCGGCACTGTGGCGCAGCAGGTTAAAGCCCTGGCCTGAAGCGCGGGCATCCCATATGGGCACCAGTTCTAGGCCAGGCTGCTCCTCTTCTGATCCAGCTCTCTGCTATTGCTTGGGAAAGCAGTAGAAGATGGCCCAAGTCCTTGGGCCCCTGCACCCACGAGGGAGACCCAGAAGAAGCTCCTGGCTCCTGGCTTTGGATCGGTGCAGCTCCAGCCATTGTGGCCATCTGGGGAGTGAACCAGCAGATGGAAGACCTTTCTCTCTGTCTCTACCTCTCTCTGTAACACTGTCTTTCAAATAAATAAATCTTAAAAAAAAAAAAAAAAAAAAACTTGGGTCTAAGCTACCCAACTTGGGAGACCCAGAATGAGTTCAGGACCCTGACTGTTGTGGGCATTTGCAGAGTGAACCAGTGGATGGAACATCAATCAATATATCTATCTCTCAAATAAATAAAATAAAGAAAAAATGCTCCTATACAGTAATATATCATGCAGTGTTCTGGCCAACACCAGCCTGCATTGGTCCTGTAAGATTATATCATCTAGTGGCATCATAGCTATTTGTAATAAGAACACTGTATTTCCATGGTGACAGAATCACCTAACGAGGCATGATTTTAGGACATATCCTGTCATTTAGCAATGTGTGACTATATATAGAAAATTCCAGGTAGTCTACAATAAAGCACAAAGTTACACTTTATAAGGTCAACAAAAATCATTTGTGTGGTTGTGTTTCTGTACACCACCAATGAACAATCAGAAAAGGAAATTAAGAAAGCAGTTTCATTTACAGTAGCATCTGAAAGAATAAAATGCTTAGGAATAAATTTAACCAAAGAGGTGAAAGACTTGTACACCGAAAACTGCAAAACATTGCTAGAAGAAATACTTGCATAAGGTGACCAAAATAAATGGAAAGGATCCTGTGTTCATAGGTGCAGTCTTAAAGTGTCAACACAAGTTGAATATCCCTTATCCAAAATGCTTAGAACTAGAAGTGCTTGGAGTTTCTGATTCTAGAGTATTTGCATATGCATAAAAAGATACCTTGGGGACAGGACTCACTCATTCCAAATCTCCACACAGATGATGTCACCTGGTTATGACTCAAGTCTAGCCATAATACCCAAAAGCTATGGGTTATGGCAAGATCCCATTATCTTCTCACATACTTTTTTTTTAAAAAAAAGATTTATTTATTTATTTGAAAGAGTTACACAGAGAGGAGAAGCAGAGAGAGAGAAAGGTCTTCCATGGGCTGGTTCATTCCCCAATTGGCAGCAATGGCTGGAGCTGCACTGATCCGAAGCCAGGAGCCAGAAGCTTCCTCCGTGTCTCCCTGGCAGGTGCAGGGGTCCAAGGACTTGGGCCATCTTCTACTGCTTTCCCAGGCCTTAGGAGAGAGGTGGATTGGAAGTGGAGCAGCCAGGACTCGAACCAGTGCCCATATGGGATGCTGGCACTGCAGGCAGTGGCTCTACCTGCTACACCACAACCCCAGCCCCTCATATACTTTTGTATATGGCACTGTTGAAGGAACCAGAGATAGAACTGTGGATAAGATACCCATATTCCTGCTTTCACGGAGCTCTTAGTTTGGTAGATGAGTCATATATTTAGAGGACAAAAGGCTGACCTCTAAAAAACTAAAGAGCTGGGGTGGGTCATTAACCAGTTAAGTCACCAATTAAGACATATACATCCTGGGGCCGGCACTGTAGCACATCAGGTTAATGCCCTGGCCTGAAGCACCGGCATCCCATATGGGCACTGGTTCAAGTCCCAGCTGCTCCTCTTCCGATCCAGCTCTCTGCTATGGCCTGGGAAAGCAGTACAAAATGGCCCAAGTCATTGGGCCCCTGCACCTGCGTGGGAGACCCAGAAGAAGCTCCTGGCTCCTGGCTTCAGATTAGAGTGCAGCTCTGGCTGTAGTGGCCAGTTGAGGTGTAAACCAGTGGATGGAAGACCTCTCTGACTCCCCTCTCTGTGTAACTTTCAAATAAATAAATAAATCTTAAAAATATATATATATATACATTCTTAAGTTTGATACCCAGCTCTGGTGTCTAACTCCAGCTTCTTGTTAGAAAGGACTCTTAAGAGGTAGCAGTGATGGTTAATGTCACTGAGTTCTAGCCACTCACCCACAAGGGAGACCTGGATTGAGTTCCTGGCTCCCAGCTTCAGCCCAGTCCAGTTCCTGCCATTGTGGGAATTTAGGAACTACTGAACCAGCAGATGGGAGTTCCTTCTCTTTCTCAAGTGAATATATATTGTTATTTAAAGCAAAGGTAAAGACTTTATGTGCCCTTAAAAGGGGGGGAGTACGAAAGGAGCATTTTGGGAGACTGGCATTAAGGCATAGCAGGTGAAGCTACCGCCTGCAGCATCCCATATGGGGGCTGGTTCAAGTCCCAGCTGCTCTGCTTCTGATCTAGCTTCCTGTTAATGTGCCTGGCAAAGCAGTGAAAGATGGCTCAGGTCCTTGGGCCTCTGCCACCCATATGTGAGACCCAGAAGAAGCTCCTGGCTCCTAACATCAGCCTGGCCCAGCCCCAGCTGTTGTGGATATTTGGGGAGTGAACCAGCAGGTAGAAGATCTCTCTCTTTATCCTTCTCTCTCTCTCTGCCTTTCAAATAAATAAATAAATCGTAAAGGGGTGGGGGTAACATTTTGTGATATTAACATTAAAAGAAAAGGTTGCTTTTTATGTGAGTTTTTTCCTCTGATCATGGAAGACTATGTCTGAGGAAAAGGCAGAAAGCAAACAGGAATCCCTGGGCCCAGGCAGCCTTGGCTGCTAACCCCTAGCTAGGTTTATGAGAACTTCTCCATCTTACCTGAGGCCACCTTAGGTTGGTTGCCAACAATCCCAACAGTCCTCCCATTCATTCTTGCAAAACCAACAATGATGTTCTTGGCATAATGCGGCATGATCTCAAAAAATTCTCGTTCATCAACAACCTGCAGGAACAAATTTACTCCTGAATTCAAAACAACTAAGTGCAAGACAACTATATTGTAAAATTACAGACATTTATACCACAGAATTACGGAACTGGATTGCTCCCATATCTACCAGAGTTTCCCCAAGAAACCAGGGTAATAGCAGTTACTCCCTCCTGGAGGGCAATGTTGGGGAACATCCTCTCACATGCTACTTGGAGGGGATAAACCAGTGCAGCTTGTTTTAAAGGTTTTATTTGAATTTTATTACTTTTTAAGATCTTTTTAGTATGAAGTTAAAGCTTACATAAAAATTTCAAGAACACCAAAACTATTTACCCTTCACCCAGATTCACTTAACATTTTATTACATAAGCGTTATTGTTCTCTTTTATATACATCTATGCAGACATGCACACATGTACATATTTGTTATTTTATATATAATATATGTTATAAATATAAATATATATTTCTTATTCTGAACCATTTGAGAGTAAGTTACAGACACAATGCCTCTTCACCTCACAGGCCCTCATTGTCTCTAAAGAACAAAGACATTCTCTTATATAACTGCAGTGATATAAAAGTCAGGAATTGTTAACACAGTACTATCTTAAACTATATAATCTCATTCAAATTTTGCCACTTGTTTTAATAACATCCTTTATAACAAAAAAGCAACAAAAATCTGGTTCAGAATTGGATCCAGGATAAGCTGGCACCTTCAGTGCTCTTGTCTCCAAGTTTCTTTGTTTCTTACTGGTTCTTTTTCTTTTTTAAAGATTTATTTATTTACTTGAGGTGTAGAGTCACATAGAGAGAGAGGTCTTCCATCTGCTGGCTCACTCCCTAAATGGTCACAATGGCCGGAGCTGGGCTGATCCAAAGCCAGGAGCCTCTTCCAGGTCTCCCAGGTAGGTGTAGGGGCCCAAGCACTTTTTTGGGCCATCTTCTATTACTTTCCTATGTCATAGCAGAGAGCTGGATCGGAAGAGGAGCAGCTGGGAATCTAACTAGCACCCATCTGGGATGCTGGTGCCACAGGCAGAGAGAGCCCACTGCACCACGGCGCCAGCCCTCCTGCTGGGTCTTCATATTGCACGGCCATAACATTTCTTAAGACAACAGACTGGCTGCTTTGTAAAAGCTGCCTTCTCTCTGGGTTGCTTTTGGCAGGAATACTACACAAGTGATCTCCGAGAATCACATCAAGTAGCAAATATATCTGTCTGTCCACCAATGGATTTGGTAATATCTATCAGGTTTCTCTTCTGCAAAGTTATTTTTTTCAGTATAACTGGCAGGTATTTGGGGGGAAATACTTTGATACCATGTAGATGTTCTGTTCTTCCTGAACGGTTATTTCACCAGGAATCCAGTTCTTCATGCACTAGATTTAAGATCTACTGACGGGAGCTGGCACTGTGGCAAAGCAGGTAAAGCCGCTGCCTGTGATGCTGGCATCCCATGAGTCATTGGTTCAAGTTCTGGCTGCTTCACTTCCAATCCAGCTCCTTGCTAATGTGCCTGGGAAAATAGTGGAAGATAGCCCAAGGGCTTGGGCCCTTTACCCATGTGGGAGAACTGAAGAAGCTCCTGGCTGTGGCTTCAGATCAGCCTAGCTCCAGACATTGTGGCCATTTGGTGGGGTAGTGAACAAGTGGATGGAAGATCGATTTCTCTTTCTCTTTCTCTCTCTCTCTCTCTCTCTCTTTTTTCTCTCTCTCCTTGTAAATCTGCCTTTCAAATAAAAAAAACTTTTTTTAAAAAAAGACCCACTGATGATTTCTGCCTGACTCATTACTGGCTTGATAGTTGAAAAATGACAATTTTTCTAGTTTCAACATTTCTTCTCCATTCATTAGCATTTTGCTGTAAGAAAGATCATTGTCTTTCCCATTTATTTATATCAGTTTGAACTCACTGGACTCTTGTTCATTCTGTAGGGGCTATATATATACATATACATATACATATACATATATATACATATATATTCTAAGGATTTATTTATTTGAAAGGCAGAAAGTACCAATGCCATCTTACTAATCAAAGTGATCAGTTTAAGTTCATAATTGATCATAACGATAGGACTAAAGGTCAAAGGGATCACATAAACAAGACTAGTGTCTGCTAATAACAACTGACAGAATTAAAAAGGAGAGAATGATCAAACATGGGAAGTGGGATACACAGCAGACTCATAGAATGGCAGATTTCTAAACAGCACTCTGGCCTCAGAATCAGCCCTTAAGGCATTCAGATCCAGCTAAAAAGTCTATGAGAGTTTCTCAGGCATGGAAAGCCAAGACACTATGGCAAGAAAGACCTAAATGAAAGATCTCTGAGATTCCAGCGGAAAGAACGGGCCATCAAAGAAGGAGGTACTTTTCTCTGAAGGAAGGAGAGAACTTTCACTTTGATTATGGCCTTGTCTAACTAAGGTCAGAGTTTGTGGACTCAAGAGGCTCCCATAGCCTTGGCAGCTCATGACAAGAGTCTCGGGTGATTACAGACGTCATAAATAAGAGTGTCAATTGTTAAATCAACAACGGGAGTCACTGTGTACCTACTCCCCATGCAGGATCTCTGTCCTTAATGTGCTGTACTATGCAAATTAACGGTAAAATTACTACTCAAACAGTACTCTATACTTTGTGTGTCTGTGTGGGTGCAGTCTGTTGAAATCTTTACTTAGAATATACTAAGTTGACCTTCTGTATATAAAGATAATTGAAAATGAATCTTGATGAAGAATGGGATGGGAGTGGGAGTGGGAGATGGGATGGTTGCAGATGGGAGGGAGGCTATGGAGGGGGGGAAGCTGCTGTAATTCAAGTTGTACTTTGGAAATTTATACTTATTAGATAAAAGTTAAAAAAAAAAAAAGAAAGGCAGAGAGATAGACTAGAGAGACCTTCCACCCACTGGTTTACTCTCCTAATGGCCATAATGTGTGAAGACTGATCCATGCCAAAGCCAGGAACTTCTTCCATGTCTCCCACATGAGTGCAGGGGCCTAAGCCCTTGGGCCATCTTCTGCTGCTTTCCCAGGCCATAGCACGGGGCTGGACTGGAAGCAGAGGAGCACTCCAGTATGGGATGCTGGTGTCACAGGCAGTAGCTTAAACAGTGAACCATGTCAACTCCAAAATAAATCATTTTTAGCAGAAAAGTTTACATAAGAACATAAAGGTGCAAAAATCAGAGTATATGTAAAAGGAAACATAAGTAAGGAACAGCTACGTCTCATATATTACAGAGTTGTTTAAGATAGTTAGTGTGGCACTGGCACATAAGTAGACCAGTGGAACAGAACAGAAAGGGCAGAAATAGACTCAAGTACACATAGTTTTGGTTTATGATAAAGGTTATCTCAGACCCCAGGGCCAAGGACTGGCTTTTTAAGATATGGATAGCTATTTCAGAAAATATAAAATTAGCTACATACATCCTATACAAAAATAAACTATAAATGGGTCAGAGAGCTAAATATACTCGATGAATTCATACAAGCACTAAAAGAAAGCAGTGGTAAATTCTTTTAATTTTAAGGAACAGTAAAAAAATACTTTTGATGGGGCTAGCACCGTGGCATAGTGGGTAAAGCCACCATCAGAGATGTTGACATCCCATGGGGGAGTTGGTTCAAGTCCCGGCTGCTCCACTTCAGATCCAGCTCCCTGCTAATGCCTCTGGGAGAGTGGTGGAAGATGACTCCGTGCTTGGGCCCTGTGCCCATGTGTGAGACCAGGAAGAGGCTCTTGGCTTCTGGCTCTGACCTGTCCCAACCCCAGCCATTGCAGCCATTTGGGGACTGAACCAGCACTCTGTCTCTTCCTCCATCTGTGATGCTCTGCATTTCAAAGAAATAACAATAAAATCTTTTTTAAAAGTTAAAACATGCTTTTGAACTCTGACTCAAAATATAGTGTCGTTAAAAGATTGGTAAAGCTGGGGCAGGCGCCGTGGTGCAGTAGGTTAATCCTCCACCTGAGGCTCCAGCATCCCATGTGGGCGCCAGTTCGGGACCCAGCTGCTCCACTTCCGATCCAGCTCTCTGTTATGGCCTGGAAAGCAGTAGAGGATGGCCCAAGTCCTTGGGCCCCTGTACCCATGTGGGAGACCCAGAGAAAGCTCCTGGCTCCTGGCTTCAGATCAGTGTAGCTCTGGGCATTGCGGCCAATTGGGGAGTGAATCATTGGATGGAAGACCTCTCTCTCTCTCTCTCTCTCTCTCTCTCTCTGTGTGTGTGTGTGTGTGTAACTCTTTAAAATAAATAAATCTTTAAAAATAAATAAATAAATGGAGTTGAGTATGGAAGGAAAGATGTTCAATTTCATTCATAATTCTAGAAATACAAATTGAGTTATCACTTCTCATGTCAGATTGGCCCACAATAAAAAGTTTAAAAACATGTTCCACTGGCAAGTCTGGAGAAGCAGATGTTCTCACACATTGCTAGTATGGGAATCTGGTACTGTCTACACTTAGATAAATAAATATGTATACTTTGACCCACCAGCTCTATTTTCAGGAATTTGACCTGCAGATATACCTCCCACCATACAAAATTACAGTTGTGTGAAGTTACTACCATTACACTGCCATTTGTAACTGTAAAATATGCTAAATAACCTCAATGTAAATTTCAAAATATGAGACTGGTTGAATAAACACCGGTATACACATAATACAGTACTCTGCAGAAGTGAAAAAGAATGAGAAAGACCTCCATGGACTAATTATGAAGTTATTCTAGGATATAAAGCAAAAAAAAGTGCGAAAGAATGTCTACATATATTGGCTAAAAGAGAAAACTCAAAGCTACAAAGGCAAACACAGACAAGTCATGAGGTTAACAACAGTGTGGTGGGGACAGAGTAGAAACGATGGGAAAAGTGACACTATGAATGTTTTACCTAGTAAAAAAATAAAAGGAGGACTAGGAGAAAACCATTAAGGTAAAATACAAATGAAACATAAACCTACTTCAAATGAAAATTTTTTAACAAGTATTTAATCAACCATTAATCTACTTAGGAATAGCACAAAGAAATTAATTTTAGAGGCTGTTGTTGTGGTGCAGAGGGTTGCACCACGGCCTGTGAAGCCAGCATCCCATAATGGAGTGCTAGTTCAAGTCCCAGCTTCTCCACGGCCAGTCCAACTCCCTGCTCACTTGCCTAGAAAGGCAGCAGTGGATGGCCAAGTACTTGGGTCCTTGGTACTCACGTGAGAAATCTAAATGGAGTTCCTGGCTCCCAGCTTTGGCCTGGCCCAGCCCTGGCCAGTGCAGCCATTTGGGGAGTAAACTAGCAAATGGAAGATCTCTTTTTCTCTCCCTCTCTGTCACTCTGTCTTTTAAATAATATTTTTTTAAAAAAATAAGTAAAAAAATTTGTTAGAATTGCCTACAATTTATAAACTAACTTAAGAAGAACTGACATGGGTTGGCACTATGGCATAGCAAGTAAGGCCACCACCTGCAGGGGAAGCATCCCATATGAGCACCAGTTTGAATCCCGGCTGTTCCACTTCCAATCCAGCTCTCTGCTATGGCCTGGGAAGGCAGTGGAGGATGGCCCAAGTACTTGGGCCTCTGCACCCATGTGGGTGACCCAGAAGAAGCTCCTTGCTTCTTCTGGTGATACAGTAGATCTGTATTTCAGATTTCTGTCTAACTCTGCCTGTCAAAAAAAAAAGAGAAAGACCCAAACCAATAGAATCAGAGATGATAAAGGAAATGTAGCAACAGACACCACAGAAATATAAAGAATCATCAGAAAATACTACAAAGACCTGTACTCCAACAAAAGAAATGGACAGATTCCTTGATACATAAAACCTACCTAAATTGAGCCATGAAGACACATAAAACTTAAACAGACCAGTAACCAAGACAAAACATGAATCAGTAATAAAGATCCTCCCAACAAAGAAAAGCCCAGAACTGGATGGCTTCACTGCGGAATTCTACAAAACATTTAAAAACTAACTCCAATTCCTCTCAAGCTATTCAAAACAATTAAAAGGGAAAGAATTCTCCCAAATACTTTGTATGAAGTCCTAAACCTGAAAAACATCCTACAGAGAAAGAGAACTACAGACCAGTCTCTCTGATGAACATACACACACAAATCCTCAACTAAATACCAGCCAATTGAATCCAACAACATATCAGAAAGATCATCCACCCAAACCAACTGGGATTTATTCCTGGTATGCAGGGATTGTTCAATGTTTGCAAATCAATCAATGTGATACATCACATTAACAAACTGAAGAACAAAAACATACAATTATCTCAGTAGACACAGAGAAAGCATTTGACAAAATACAACATCCTTTCATGATCAAAATTTTAAGCAAATTGGAAATAGAAGGTACATTTCTCAACACAATCAAGGCAATTTAAGACAAACCCATGGCCAGCGTCCTGTTGAAAGGAGGTAAGTTGGAAGCATTCCCACTGAGATCCAGAACCAAGCAGGGATGCCCACTCTCAGAAATGCTATTCAATACAGTCCTAGAAGTTTTAGCCAGAGCCATTAGGCAAGAAAAAGAAATCAAAGGGACACAAATCTGGAGGGAAAGAGGAAATCAAACTCTCTCTGTTTGCAGATGGCATGATCCTATGCATAGGGGATCCAAAAGACTCCACTAAGAGACAATTGGAACTCATAGAAGAGATTGAAAATGTAGCAGGATATAAAATCAATACACAAAATCAACAGCCTTTGTATATGCAGACAATGCCATGACAGAAAGAACTTCTAAGATCAACCCCATTCACAATAGCTACCAAAAAAATCAAATACCCTGGAATAAATTTAACCAAGGACATCAAAGATCTCTACAATGAGAACTACAAGACATTAAAGAAATAGAAGATACAAAACAATGGGAAAATCTTCCATATTCATGGATCAGAACAATCAATATCATCAAAATTTCCATACTACCAAAAGCAATCTACAGATTCAATGCAATACCAATGAAAATACCTAAGACATTCTTCTCAGATACAGAAAAAATGCTGAAATTCCTATGGAAACACAGGAGACCCTGAATAGCTAAAGCAATCTTATACAACAGAAACAAAGCTGGGGGCACCACAATACCATATTTCAAGGCATACTACAAGGCAGTTATAATCAAAACACCCTGGTACTGGCAAAACAAAAGTAGATGTGTAGACCAATGAAACAGAATAGAAACTCCAGAAGTCAATGCATGTGTCTACAACCAACTTACCTGTTTTTTTTTTTTTAAGATTTATTTATTTGTTTGAAAGTCATTGTTAGAGAGAGAAAGAGAGGCAGAGAGAGAGAGAGAGGTCTTCCATCCGCTGGTTCACTCCCCAACTGGCCACAATGGTCAGAGCTGAGCTGATCTGAAACCAGGAGCCAGGAGCTTCTTCTGGGTCTCCCACGTGGGTGAGGGGCCCAAGGACTTGGGCCATCTTCTACTGCTTTCTCAGGCCATAGCAGAGAGCTGGATCAAAAGTGGAGCAGGATGTAGGGGGAAAAGGTACCCTAATCCACTGTTGGTGGGAATGTAAACTAGTACAGCCATTGTGGAAGACAGTATGGAGATACCTCAGAAATCTGAAATATAGACCTACCATATGGTCCAGCCATCTCATTCCTGGGAATTTACTCAAATAAAATGAAATCAAAATGAAATGAAAACAAAATGATCTGTACCTCCCTGCTTACTGCGGCTCAATTCACAATAGCTAATATATGGAACCAACCCAGATGTCCATCAACTGAAGACTGAATAAAAAATATGGAATATATACACTATGAAATACTATACAGCAGTAAAAAAATAAAATCCTGTCTTTTGCATCAAAATGGGTACAACCAGACACCATTATACTTAGTGAAATAAGGCACAACCAGTGCTGTCTTCCATCTCCTCCCATGTTCCAGGAGCATTTTTTTCCAACAACTAAACATAACATTTTAGATTATCCTCTACCTTCACCTGTTTTATTATAATTATGTGTACAAGTATTTTTAAAGTTAATTTATGTATCTGAAAGTCAGAGATACAGAGAGAGAGGAAGAGACAGAGAGAAAGATCTTCTGTCCACTGGTTCACTCCCCAGATGGCCACCACAGCTAAGGCTGGGTCAGGGAGAAGCCATGAGTCAGAATTCCAGCCTGGTCTCCCACAAGTGCCTGGGGCAGCACCTGCTTCTTCCCAGGCTCATCAGCAAGAAGCTGAATCAGAAGCACTGAGCAGCCAGGACCTAATCCAGGCACTCCACTATGGGATCCAGGCATCCCAAGCAATGGCTTAACCCATTGTGCCCCAGTGCCCACCCCAGAACACAATCAACCCTTTTGCTAAAATGTTTCCAGTCTCCTTTTGGTTGGATGAAGCTCATTCGTTAGTAGATACCTCAAGACAGACCTGGGAATACAAAATTCCCTCCAGTCTTTGAGATCTGAAACTGGTCGTCTATAGTCCTGAAAGACGCGGGCCAGCTGGGCCACACATAAAATCCTTGGTTTCAGACCACACTTGACCCTCTTCAATGGGCTTTTCTTGATGCCTCATTTTCTGTGCTGCTTCTAAAGACGCCTAATGCCCTTGTGAGTTACTTGATCTTTTTACCTGCACATCCTGGACATTTCTGTGTCACTGAAAAACCTAATAGTTATATTTGGGTATCTTCTCAAGTTTGATCATTCTGGGTCACTTTTCCTGGGTGTTCATTATATAAACCTGGGTCTTACTTTCTAACACTCCAATTATATACTTTTTAGTCTTCTTTGCCTCTCTCCCATTATGCCTCATTTTTTTCTGATACTTGTTTTAACTAATAATTTTTATTAGATGTATTTTCATTTAATTTTTAGTTGGCAAGTTAAAGTTGCATATACATAAGATACAACATGGTGCTTGAGTGTCTGTGTGTAGTGTGCAATGATTCAATCTAATTGAATATCCATTGTCTGAGTTGTTTTTTTTTTTTTTGAGGAGAACACAAAGTCTACTTTTACTTTCTCATAGTTTTTTAATATTTAGATTATTTGTTTTTATTGACACACAATAATTGTACATATTTATGGGGCTTCTCATAATATTTTTTATTTTGGTTATTCCCCCACATCTTTTCAACGCTCCTAATTAAGTTTTAACTCAAATACCTTATCCCTTGCACACCTTATAATCATTATTTCTGATATGATCATCTCCCCTTTCATTTTCTTAGTTCAGTCACCTCTCACTACTTCCTCCGTCTTCTCTACATTCTGTCATTAGTCTGTGAATGTTTTTACTTTCGTAACCTCAGGTTAGGTGAGATCACCTGCTTCACATGGTACTTCTACACGGAAGGGCATTTCAGCCACTCAAACGTTTCGTTCTCGATTTTTGTTCTCTTATTCTAGTAGCTGGATATAAATGAAAACTACTTGTATCTCTGCATTTTGTGGATGAGGTTGGCAGTTTTTGAGAGTGAACAAGATTCCTAATTCAAGAGCACCCTCTTCTGTCAGCAGAGCAAAGTGCAGTTTGGTTAATGGCCGGATTTGGGGAGGGTGGTGGGGAAGAGGGTAGCCTGTTCCTCTGTCTTAGGAATGAGGAATCCCGGTTCTTGGTTGTCTCCAGGAAGGAAATGGCCAAGTCATCTGATCAGAGCGGGAAATGGAGAATGAAGTTGGGGGTGGAGTCCGGTTGTAGGAAAACTCAGAAAGAACGAAGTGCTTTGCCCGTAGGACAAAGAATTTACCAAATTCAACCAAAGCCGAGAGAGGCACACTGAGGGTCTAACTAGGGCAGGGATGGCGCTCTGGGGCTCGCCTCTGGCAGCCTCAGGCCCCACGGGCAACATCTGCATGGGATGGCTGAAGTCTTCGAACAGGGACAGGGCTTTGCAGGGATACTGGTGATAAAAATGTAAGTGATGCATCTTTTGCCTTATTCACAAGCACTTTTCTGGATCTAAAGAAAGACAATGGCCATCTACAGATGTCCGCAGTTTGCCTAATACTGTCCAGGAACTTGCTGCACCAAGAAAAGAATTCAAATGGCTCCTATCCAATATTCCCATGTGTGCGTGCGTGCACATAAACACAAAAACATAAACACACACCCTGACCCGCTCACAAAATGCCCCATGTCCTCTTCCTCCAGAAAGACAAAATGACCTCTGGGCTTAAAGCCCTCAACAGAGGAAGCCACCGAAGATCACCCTGGCCTCACCCTAGACTCCCAGGACATGGTCCCTAATCCGTGGGTCCCAGTGTCTTCTAGGGACCCCTAAGCTCTACTGGCCCATTGGCTCCTCCTCTGTCCAGCCCCTCAGTCCAGGCGAACCCTGAGCTCTTCCCAGAACACACTTCCTGGTGGCCTCTGGTCCTGTGTGCCCCCCCGTGTCCCACCCATGTGGTCTGGCATCAGGACCTGGGGGCCTGTGAATGGCTGCACGAGGCAAACATGACAGGGAACTGCGGCACTTACAGAATGTACGATGTCCACCATGTCGTAGGCCTTGGTAGATTCCAAAGGGACAACTGTGTCAAGCTCAGGAACCAGGCGGTCACTTTAGGTAGAAAAGAGGCAGACAGAGTCAACAAGGGAAGAGCCAGTTACCTGCTGGGGGTGGGGGTGGGAACCGAAATGGTGGGAACTGGGGAAGTTCTGCACTGATGGATTTGCAAAGCACTCCTTCCAGGGGATCATCCCTTTGTGACCACCGCATTAAGCTGCACCTGAGCCTGAACCCAATCCCAATCCCAAAGACTTTCCAGTTTCCTTTGAAGGAAAAAGTGAGCTTGTTCTCTGGATTATCTTCACTGATTCTCTCTGACTACTTCCTACATGTTAGGGACTGTTCAGGATGCTAAAGGACATTGTAATGAATAAGACATGGAGACATGGCCATGGATGATCCCAGTCCAACTCCGTAAAACATGAAAAACTGGGGCCGGTGCTGTGGCATAGTAGGCTAAGCCTCCACCTGTGGCACCAGCATCCCATTTGGGCACCAGTTTGAGTCCTGACTGCTCCACTTCTGATGCAGCTCTCTGCTCTGGCCTGGGAAAGCAACAGAGGATGGTCCAAGTCCTTGGGCCCCTGCACCCACGTGGAAGACCAGGAAGAAGCTCCTGGCTCCTGGCTTCAGACAGGCTCAGCTCCGGCAGTTGTGGCTATTTCAGGAATGAACCAGTAGATATAAGACTTTTCTCTGTCTCTCCCTCTCTGTCTGTAACTCCATCTCTCAAATAAATAAATAAAATTTTAAAAAAATCATGGGCCAGCACCGTGGCTCAATAGGCTAATCCTCTGCCTGCGGTGCTGGCACCCTGGGTTCTAGTCCTGGTTGGGGCAGATTCTGTCCCAGTTGCCCCTCTTCCAGGCTAGCTCTCTGCTGTGGCCCGGGAGTGTAGTGGAGGATGGCCCAGGTGCTTGGGCCCTGCACCCCATGGGAGACCAGGAGAAGCACCTGGCTCCTGGCTTCGGATCGGCGCAGCACGCCGGCCATGGCAGCCATTTGGGGGGTGAACCAACGGAAGGAAGACCTTTCTCTCTGTCTTTCTCTCTCTCACTCTTTAACTCTGCCTGGCAAAACATTTAAAATAATAAATAAATAAAAATCATGAAAAATTAATGAACAAGAACTCAAAAACGCCAAGTCAGAGCTCTGCAGAAACCGCTGGGCATCCCCACTCCCTGCTGCGAGGTTGGCCTGCTGGAGCTCCTCTAAGGAGCAAAGCTGCAGGCCCCCGGGCAGAGTCACTGTGGGCTAGGCAGTCGTGCATGGCCCCCAACGCTCCCGCCATGCTGTGTCCAAGAGGTTTGGGAGGGAGGCTAGGCCAGAGCCCGCTCCTACGGGACGACGCGGCATCGGTCACCACTCTCCAACAGGCTCCTGTCCCTTCCCAACTCGTGTAGGTGGCCAGGGCTCCCCAGATCCTGAGAGGAGCACTCGGGCTGAGGTTTGGCCTTGGGGCCCCCAAAGCCCAATCTCTCGGACAGCTTTCTCCGCACTGGGCACAGCCCTGTGTGATGAACAAAGTCCTGCCATACTTTTCCTTTGCCGCTGCCACCTGGGGCAGATGAGGAAAGGCTGGGCCAAAGCAGCCCCTCCGTCACCCTCCAGGGGTGTCTGAGAAGCTCGCGAGAGCTCCAGATGTATGGCTGCTCAGGAAAAGAGGCCCTGCCCACAGGTGTGAGCGCTGCGAGCAACCTCCCCTCACTGGTGTGTGCCCAGAGGAGCGGGGCAGCGGCCCCAGTCAGAGCCCCATGCCAAAGCCACAGGGCAGTAGCTGCCATGGCTCCTTCCTGAGGCATTGAATTCCCAGCCCCTTCTGCGGAAGAGGGCCCAGCGAGGGAGCAGGGATGCATCTAATCTGGAGAGCAAACAATGCAACAGGCAGAGAGCAACAGCAGGCCCCCCGCTGGGCGTCCGATTATGCTGTCGCACCCCCTGCATCAGATGGCGACCCCAACAATAAGAGGGAAGGTCCTCACGAGGTAGCCAGCAACACACCCTCTCAGACACTGCCTCAGGCCCTGGCCACGAGCAGTGTACACAAACCCATTCCCTTAGGAACAGGCGGTTCGCACCTGCACACTTTACTTCTTTCACGTCAGCACACACAAAAAGACTTCAATCTCCATCTCTGAACAGCTCAAGTCTCTTAGCAAAAGTTTGTGTTGTTTTAGTTTGCTTTCTGCCCCAAAAGCTGACCAAAAGTAGAAAGTGAATAAAATCATCTTTCTTTGCTCCTGTGCCCTCCCCAACACTGGGATCCACACTGACCACCCACCTACCACCTGCTCCAAACCACCCAACGGGGGCAGAGGCCAGAGGTCCTGTCAGGACGCAGGGGCCAGGGACGCGCAAGCCATCCCGCAAAAGAGAAAGTGCCCGGGGCCACAACCCACCTGGGGTCATGGCACTCGCGGAGGGGAGCCGGGTCCTGATTGCTGAGTGGGAGGAAGTTGAAGAACTCTCGGAGATTACACAGGGCGTCAACGTCATTTTCAAAAGCTCTGTGGGCCACACCTGAGAAAAAACAAGGAGGAGACGATGGGCCAGCTTGCCAGCGGGCCTGGAGATACTGCCTCTTGTCCTCCAGCCACCGCCCCTGCTCACAGCTCCCTGCTCCACGCCCTGTGCCGAGAACAGAACATTCCACACCGCACTGCTGTGGCTGACTTGCCACGTTCACGGCCTGTTCCCTCTGCCCTGCACCCGTGCTCTGCAGCCACAAGCCCTGAACTGCACTTGGGCTTCCCCACGTGGGTGGCAGGGACCCAAGTACTTGAGCCATCATCTGCTGCCTTCCTGGGTGCCCACTGGCAGGAAGCTGGACAGGAAGCAGAATCGCTGAGGCTTGAATGAGGCTCTCCAGTAGGGGAAGCAGGGGTCCTACATGCTGAGTTTTTTGGTATGTTGTATGTGTGTGTGTGTAACTCATTTTGAAAGACAGAGTCACAAAGAGAGATTGATCTTCCATCTGCTGGTTCACTCCCCAAATGGCAGCAACAGCCAGGCTGGGCCATGTCAAAGCCAAGAGTCTGGAGCTCTATCAGGGTCTCCCAGATGTATGGCAGCGTCCAAGTACTTGGGCTGTCTTCTGCAGCCTCCAGTGGCCGGAAGACCTCTCCCTCTCCCTCTCCCTCTCCCTCTCCCTCTCCCTCTCCCTCTCCCTGCTCCCTGCTCCCTGCTCCCTGCCGGTGAGGATTTTTTTAATTTTTTTTTGGGGGGGTGTACTTCAATGAATACCCAAGCATTAATAAAAGCCCAGTCACTTGTTTTCATAAGTTTCAGATCCTAAATCCACTTACATCTCTCTGTCCAACTCATACATAGCCTTTCCAAACAAGTTCTGCCAGTTAGATGATATTTATTAAAACTGTCACCATTCTCTTCAGCCATGCCCTCTTCTCAGTGTGTGCCAACAGCTAGGTCATCCTCGGGCTCTCACCTGACATGGTGGTGTGGGTCTTGGCACCACCCAGCTCCTCCTGGGTGACATCCTCATTTGTGACAGACTTCACGACATCAGGGCCAGTGATGAACAGGTAGGAGGTGTCCTGGAATCAGATTTCCCAAACATCTGTCTCGGAGCACCAGAGCTGCCCAAAGCCTTAGAGCTCACTCAGCCAAGACAGAGACAGGGGAGGCACTGACACGGTGGCAGAGCCAGGCTGGGATGCACCTCAAAGACAGCAGACTACACGGTCAGGTTTCCCTTGACTTTGTCATCTAGCTTTTTTTTTTCTTTCAATTGGTTGCATAGTTCTGTTTTCGGTAAATTAACTTGCAGCGTGGGTAGCATCTCAGGGTCATCCATCCGTGAACACAGCGGTTGATGGACCTTACTCAGAGCCTGCGGCGCACCCCCCACTTTCTGAGCACTCCATAGCAGCGTGCCATTAACGCCCAGGCACTGTCATCACCTCGCTCACAAACTGGGATAAGGAGGCACCGAGATGGTGCCCCACTGGCCACCTGCAGATCCAGCCACGGACACACAACGACAATCCTCTGTGTGAGGAGGGAGCGACTCTGAAAGCTCACTTTCTAATCTACAGATAACAAAGGCATGCGGTGAAACACAGTCGCTAAAGGCGACCCAGAAGAAAGTGCATCCACACCCCAGCCCCAGTTCCAGCCCTCCACCTCCCTTCCTCAGAGGCAACCACTGTCAGCTTCCTGTCTCTCCTAAGACACCCACGTGTAAATCAACATTTGTGCATGCACGTACACACAACACCCTCTTATTTTCTAATATAAACATTTTCTTTAAAAAAAAAAAAAGATTTATTGGCAGGGGCCGTGGCTCAATAGGCTAATCCTCTGCCTGTGGTGCTGGCACCCCGGGTTCTAGTCCTGGTTGGGGCACCAGATTCTGTCCCAGTTGCCCCTATTCCAGGCCAGCTCTCTGCTGTGGCCCGGGAGTGCAGTGGAGGATGGCCCAAGTCCTTGCGCCCTGCACCTGCATGGGAGACCAGGAGAAGCACCTGGCTCCTGGCTTTGGATCAGCGTGGTGCACCGGCCGCAGCGGCCATTAGAGGGTAAACCAACAGTAAAGGAAGTCCTTTCTCTCTGTCTCTCTCTCGCTCACTGTCTAACACTGCCTGTCAAAAAAATTTAAAAAGATTTATTTATTTATTTGAAAGTTAGAGTTACACAGAGAGAGGAGAGGCAGAGAGAGAGAGAGAGAGAGACAGAGAGAGAGGTCTTCCATCCCTGGTTCACTCCCCAATTGGCCACAACGGCCAGAGTTGTGCTGATCCAAAGCCAGGAGCCAGGAACTTCGTCTGGGTCTTCCCATGCGGGTGCAGGGGCGCAACGACTTGAGCCATCTTCCACTGCTTTCCCAGGCCACAGCAGAGCGCTCCAGCGCGAGGAGGGGAGAGGGGACTCTAACCGGTGCCCATATGGGCTGCAGGCACTGCAGCCAGCGGCTTTACCTGCTATGCCACAGCACTGGTCCCAATATAACATTTTCTAACAGTGTCCCATACGCATTATTCTCAAATTTGTCTTCTTAACATAATACTCTAGTTTGAAGAGCTCATTCCTTATCAGTATATCATGCAGCATCATTTAATGGTCACCTGCTGATGTCATTGACTCACGTCCACCACTGTGCTAAGTCCTCAACAAATGTCTAACCGCAGTCCTCCCAGCAGACTCACTGTCCGTGTCCTTCACCCATTCTTCTAACAGATAACTGGCACTTATATACCAAGAAAGTCTGTCCTCAGCCAGTGATGGGATGTGGCCGTCTTTTACAGTCCCCTGGTGGGAACTTGCTGGAGGACGTCTACCCAGTCTCCCTCCCGGCACGAAGACTTCTGGCCGAATGCTCACAGCAGACTTACGTGTTCACAGCAGCTAAAAAACTGGAAGCAGAGGACTTCCAGTTTCCAGTCTGGCACGTAAGCAGCTGGAAGTGGACGCTGTGTTCCCACAAACGAAAAGCTGGACAAACAGAAAAATCCACCGCTCTCAGGCCACCAGAGAGCTGCGGTCACAGGGCAAAGCCAGCAAACTGCGGCTTGTCAGACCAGAATCCTGAGAACAAACCTCCCCAGGCCCAGGGAAACCCTCCCTGGGGACAGGGCTGAGAGCTGAAACTCCAAGGAAGCCCAGTCACTGCGCCCGCCTCTGTCTGAGTTCTAACCTCAGGAGTTCCACCGGAGGCCCAAGGCGACCGTCAGGGAATCATCAGAGAACAAGCCCTCCAGCTCCAGCGCGAGGGGGGAAGGGGCCGTTCTGGTTCTGAAACGCTCCAGAGCAGTCTGCTCTTAAGCTCGGCCCCAGGAGAAACCCTTGAACCACACAGCCTGATCTGCTGCAGCCTTGCCAGACATGACACCAGCGCTGGCCAGCTCCAGATTTCCAGGAGAAACGAGAGAAATGTGCCCTCCTCTGCACTCTTACTATCATTTCTTTCTTTTTTCAAGATGAATTTATTTTATTTGAAAGGCAGAGACACAGCGAGAGAAAGGGGAGAACTAAGGGGAGGGGGGATATCTTCCATCTACTGATTCACTCCCAAATGGCACAACAGCCAGGGCTGGGCCAAGACCCAGGAGCTTCATCCAGGTCTCCCATGCGGGTGCAGGGGCCCATCTTCTGCTGCTTTCCCAGGTGCATTAGCAGGGAGCTGGATCGGAAGTGGAGCAGCCGGGACTCAAACCAGCACCCATATGGGATGCTGACACTGCAGGTGGCGGCTTTACCTTCCACAGCATGGTGCCAGCCCCTCTGGCTGTCCTATCCCACCAAAGGGGAGCCTTTGAAAAGCGTGCATGAAGTTCAGAATCCAGAGGCCCAGGCTCACTAAAGGACTAAGAGCTACTCACTCGACTACGGCTCACTCCTCCTCTCCCACACCTTACCACGTTACCAAGGGCTTATTTACGACAAGTTGAGCTACTAAGAAAAAGTTACAAAACATATTGAAAGGCAAAAAAGCAGTTAGAAAAGGCATAGCAAGCATCAGAATCGGATATGGCAGAGATGCTAGAACTAACAGATCACGAATCGGAAACAACCACGACGCTAAAGGCTCCCTACAGACAAAGCAGACAGCATGCGAGAACAGATGGGCCAAGCAGGCAGAGGGATGCAAATCCTAAGAGAGCCAAAAAGAAACACCAGAGACCAAAAACACTGTAGCAGAAACGAAGCCTGCCTTTGCTGTGCTTGCTGTAGACGGGGCTCGGCTCAGGAAAGAAATCTATGGGCTCCAGGGTATCTCACAGAAATCTCCAAAACTGAAACGCACAATGAGACTCAAGCGGAAACACAACAGAGTATCTGGACCTGTAGGACAGCTCCAAGAGGTGCAACACACACACAAGGGGAACCCTGGCAGGAGCAGAAACAAAGGGACAGAAGACTGCAAACGGTGATGCCGAGAATCTCCCCCAAACTGTCAGACAGCAAGTTCAGCCAACACTGAACAACTTAAAAGTCATAGGGGCCGGTGCTGTGACAGCAGGTAAAGCTCCCACCTTGGGTGCCAGTTCAGTGCTGGCTGCTCCTCTTTTTTTTTTTTTTTTTTCTTTTTTGACAGGCAGAGCTAGACAGTGAGAGAGAGAGACAGAGAGAAAGGTCTTCCTTTCCGTTGGTTCACCCCCCAAAATGGCCACCATGGCCGGCACGCTGCACTGATCCGAAGCCAGGAGCCAGGTGCTTCCTCCTGGTCTTCCATGGGGTGCAGGGCCCAAGCACTTGGGCCATTGCTCCACTTCTGATGCAGCTCTCTGCTATGGCCTGGGAAAGCAGTGGAGTTGACTCACGTCCTTGGACCCCTGCATCCACCTGGCAGACCCAGAAGAAGCTCCTGGCTCCTGGTTTTGGATTGGTGCAGCTCCAATCATTGTGGCCATCTGGGGAGTGAACCAGCAGATGGAAGACCTCTCTCTCTGTCTCTCCCTCTCTCTATAACTCTGTCTTTCAAATAAATAAAATAAATCTTTTTTTAAAAAAAGTACATTAGCAAAATGAATGATCGCAGTGAGGCAGGGATGGAAGGAAGGAATCAGACTTTTCTTATTCCCCAGGTAATGGGATACTATTATTTGCAGCTGGACTCGGATTACTTACAAATACATATTGCAACCTAAGCAACCACTGAGTTAAAATAAAGTATAACTAATATACTAATAAAGGAGAAAGAATTGAATCACTATCAAATGCTTAATTAAAACAACAAAAAGTCTAAGAGTGGATGATAAAAACAGGAACAGGGCCGGCGCCATGCGCCTGCGGCACCAGCATCCCAAACAGGCACCAGATTCTAGTCCCGGTTGCTCCTCTTTCAGTCCAGCTCTCTGCTGTGGCCCGGAAGGGCAGAGGAGGATGGCCCAAGTGCTTGAGCCCTGCACCTGCATGGGAGACCAGGAGGAAGCACTTGGCTCCTGGCTTCGAATTGGCATAGCTCCAGCCATGGCGGCCATTTGGGGGGTGAACCAATGGAAGGAAGACCTTTCTCTCTGTCTCTCTCTCTGTCTAATTCTATCTAATAAATAAATAAAACAGGAACAAAGAACAAAGGCAACAAATAAAAAAATGAAAAATAACAAACAACTACATTAATAACCACACACCAATGGTCTAAATGCATCAGTTTTTTTTTTTTTTAAGATTTATTTATTTATTTGAAAGGCAGAGTTATAGAGACAAGAGTGAGATCTTCCATCTGCTGGTTCACTTCCCAAATGGCTGCAATAGCCAGAGCTGTGCCAATCCAAAGCCAAAAGCAAGGAGTTTCTTTCAGGTCTTCCATATGGGTGCAGGAGCCCAAGCACTTCAGCCATCTTTTGCTGCTTTCTCAGGTGCATTAGCAGGGAGCCAGATCAGAAGAGGAGCAGCCGGGACACCAACTGGCACCCATATGGTGCCAGCATCACAAGCAGTGGCTTTACCTGCTATGCCACAGTGCCAGCCCCTAAAAGCATCAATTCTAAAAAATGGATTATCAAAGTGGATTAAGAAGCAAGACCCAGAGGCCAGAGCTGTAGCACAGCAGGTAAACAGCACTGGCATCCCATATGGGTGCCAGTTTGAGTCCAAGCTGCGTCCTTTCTAACTCAGCTTCCTGCCAGTGCTCCAGGGAAGGCAGCAGAACACGGCCCAAGTCCTGGGGTCGCTGCCATACGTGTGGAAGACCAGGACGGAGGCCTAGCTCCTGGTTTCAGCCTGGCCCAGCCCTGGCTGTTATGGCCATTTGTGGGTGAACCAGCAGAGGAAAATCAATTTTTTTCTCTCTCCCCGTGTTGTGATGCTGGTTTGTGTCCCAGCTGCTCTATTTCCTATCTAACTCCCTGCTAATAGCCTGGGAAAAGCAGCAGAATAAGGCCCAAGTGTTTGGGCCCCTGACACCCATGTGGGAGACCCACAGGAAGTTCCTAACTTGGGCCTGGCTCAGCCCTGGTGATTATAGTTATGGGGGTGGGGGAGTGAACAAGCAGATGGAAGACATTCTCTCTCTTTCTCATACCCTCTCTTCCTCTCCCCCCCCTTCCCGCCCAACTTTAAAAATAAATAAATAATTCTTTAAAAAGTAAACATAGCATAGATTGATTAAAAGTAAATGTATGAAGAAAGATAACATTAACCAAAAGAAACCAGGAATAGTTATAGTAATTTCAAACACTGCAGACTTCAGACCAAATTAGTTAGAGATAAAGAAGAATATCATAACAATAAAGGACTCAGTCCTCCAAAAAGACATAAGGCTTCGCATGCACATACCTAACACCGTAGTGTCACCGTAGCATGAGCAAACACTGATAGAACCACAAAGATAAACAAGTAACTCCTCAACAGACCTCCATCAAAAAATGGACAGATCAATCAAGGAGAAAAATTAGTAAAGACCCATGCGTAAAAATCCACAACACCATCAATTAACTGGACATAACGAACATCTACAGATCTCTTCACCCAACAACAGAACATACATTCTTCTCAAGAACCTATGGAACACTCACCAAGACAGACCACATCTTGGGTCATAAAACACATCTTAATTTAAAAGAACAGAAATCATCCAATGTCTTCCCTCAGACCACAGTGGAATTAAACTAGCTATCAGAAACAGCTGGAAAATCCCGAAATACTTAAAAAGGAAACATGTTTTTACATAACACATGGGTCAAAGAAGAAACATCTTAAGGACAGTATTATGATGTAGCAGGTAAAGCCTCCAGCCGCAAGCCTGCATCGCATATGGGCTCCAGTTTGAGTCCTGACTGCTCCACCACCATCCGGCTCCCTGCTAATGTGTCTGGGAAAGCAGCAGAAGACGGCCCAGGTGCCACCCACGTGGGAGACCTGGATGAGGCTCCTGGCTCCCTGCTTTGGCCTGGCCCAGCCCTGGCTGTTGTAGCCATCTGGAGAGTGAACAAGCAGATGCAGGATCTCTGTGTCTCCCTCTCTCTGTAACTCTAACTTTCAAATAAGTAAATCTTTAAGAAAAAAAGAAAAGAGAAGAAATCTCTTGAAAAATTAAAAAATAATTTGAACTAAGAAAATTAAAGTACAAAAAAAAATCTGTGGGATGCAGCAAAAGCAATGCATGGAAGGAAATTTACAGCACTGAATGCAAATACTAGAACAGAAGAGAAATCAAGAGAGTAATCCCTCTACTTTAGGAAATTTCAAAAACAGCAAATTAAACCCAAAGTAAGATGAAGAAAAGAAATAATAAAAACTAGAGATGACATAGAAAATCAACAGGGGAGGGGGTGGGGAAGGAGCATAAACCAAAGGCTGATCTTTGAAAAGATCAACAAAATCACTACTAAGCCTCTAGCTAGGAAAATAAGAAAAAAATCTAAGACAGCTTACTAATAACACTGTAGATGTGACAGAGCAGGTTAAGCCAACCACTTGCAACCTCTGTATCCCATATTAGAGTGCTGGTTCAGTCCAAGTTGCTCTGCTTCCACTCCAGCTCCTGCTAACGGACCTGGGTAGGCAGCAGACGACGGTCCAAGCATTTGGTTCCCTGTCAACCACATGAGAGCCCCAAGGAGCTTCTAGCTCCTGACCCCAACCTGCCTGTTGCAGCCATCTGGGCGGCAAACCATCAGATGGAGGATTCTCTCTCTGTCTCTGTCTCTCTCTCTCTCTCTTTCTCTCTCTGTGTAACTCTTTCAAATAAATAAATAAATCTTTAAAAAAAAAAAAAAAAGAAGATGGGGAGCAGCCAGGACATGAACCAGCATCTACATGCAGATGCCAGCATCACAGGCCATGGCCTTACCCACTAAGCCACAGCACCAGCCCCTCACCATGGTTTCAACACTGTATTAAAAGTCCTAGCTCCCATGAGGAGGAGGCACAGTGTAAAAAAAAAAAAATCCTAGCTTATACAATTAAACAAGAAAAGGAAATAAAAGGTAAACAACCTGGGAAAGACACAATCAAGCTGTGTCTGTTCTCAGGTGATTTTATCCTCTCTGTGGAAAATCTGAAAGAACTGGCCAAAAAAAAAAAAAAAAAAAAAAAAAAAACAAAAAAACACAACAACTCCTTGAACTAACAAGCAATTATAGCAGGAATGGAGGACACAAGGTGAACACACAAGAGTTGATTGCTTTCCTATGTACCAGAAATGAATAAACAGAATTTGAACCTAAAACCACAGCATCATTTATATTAGCACCACCCCCGCAAAAAAAAAAACTTACATATAAATGTAACTGTGTTGGCCGGCGCCGTGGCTCAACAGGCTAATCCTCCGCCTTGCGGCGCCGGCACACCGGGTTCTAGTCCCAGTCGGGGCACCGGATTCTGTCCCGGTTGCCCCTCTTCCAGGCCAGCCCTCTGTTGTGGCCCAGGAGTGCAGTGGAGGATGGCCCAAGTGCTTGGGTCCTGCACCCCATGGGAGACCAGGAAAAAGCACCTAGCACCTGGCTCCTGCCATCGGATGAGCGCGCTGCGCCGGCCGCAGTGCGCCGACCACGGCAGCCATTGGAGGGTGAACCAACGGCAAAGGAAGACCTTTCTCTCTGTCTCTCTCTCTCACTGTCCACTCTGCCTGTCAAAAAAAAAATAAAATAAAAAAAAATAAATGTAACTGTGTACAGTGAGGAAAACCAAACTATGTTTTCTGAGAAAAACCACAAAACTAATGAAAGAAATCAAAGAACTAAATAAACGGAAAAATAAAACGTGCACGAGAGAAACACCAGATTACTTTCAGAGGATCTCCAATTAAACTCACAGTGGAGTGAGTGGAGCCATATAGGCTAGAAGAGAATGGTGAGATATATTCCAAGTCTTAAGAGAAAAATAACTGTCAACGCAGAATACTGTACCCTGCAAAGCTCTCATTCATGAATGAAGGTGAAATAAAGACCTTCCATAACAAACAGAAATGGAAAGAATGTGGTACCACTTGACCAGCCTTAAAAAAGATGCTTAAAGATGTGCTACACACAGAAACACAGATACATGGTCATCATGAAATAAGGTGAAGGAAGAAAATCTCCCAGTAAAATACAAAGGGAATCCAAAGTAAACAATAGGAATATTTTTGGGAAAATGGCAGGGCTAAGCTTTTACTTATTAATAGTCACCTTGAATGTAAATGGCCTCAACTCTCCAGTTAAAAGACACAGACTGGTTGAATGGATTAAAAAACAAAAGCCATTTACTTGCTGCCTACAAGAAACACGTCTCACCAACAAAGTTATATGAAGACTGTAAGTGAAAGGATGGAAAAAGATATTCCATACTAACAGAAACTAAAAAAGAACTGGTATAGCCATCCTAATATCAGACAACATAACTTTAACACAACTGTTAAAAGAGACAAAGAAGGGCACTATGTAATGATTAAGGGATCAACTCAACAGGAAGATGTGACGATAATAAACGTATATGCACCTAATTATAGGGCACCTGGTCATTTTTTAAAAATGTTAATGGATCTAAAGAGAGACATCAACTCAAACACAATAGTAATGGTGGACTTCAATACCCCATTTTCAGCAATGGACATATCATCCAGACAGAAAATCAGCAAGGAAACAACAGAGTTCATCAACACTATGGACCAAATGGACCTATCAGAGACCTACAGAACGTTTCATGCTACAGCTGCAGAACACACATTCTTCTCACCAGTGTGTAGAACTTTCTCTAGGATAGATCACATGCTAGGACATAAAGCAAGTTTCAGAAAATTTAAAAAAAAATCAAAATCATACCATGCATCTTCTTAGACCACAATGGAATGAAGCTGGAAATCAACAACTCAAGAATCTCTAGAACATATGCAAACCCATGAAAACTGAACAATATCCGCCTGAATAAACAGTAAGTCATTGAAGAAATCAAAAGAGAAATAAAAAAATTTCTGGAAATGAATAAAGACTATCTGTACCCCCATTTTTACTGCAGCTCAATTCACAATAGATAAGATATGGAATCAAACCAAATGTCTATCAATCAAAGACTAGATAAAGAAAATACGGGTTATATAGACCATGGAAGAATTACAGAGTGATAAAAAAAAAGGAAAGAAATCATGTTGTTTACAACAAAATGGATGAAATTGGAAAACATCATACTTAGTGAAATTAGCCAGTCTCAAAAGGAAAATACCATATGTTCTCAAAGTTCTGTGATATCTAATAGAGTACCTAAAAGGTATTCTATAGAAGTGAAATTGGCACTTTGAGATTCAATAACTTTGAACAGCCCTTGTCTCAACTGTTGAGGAACAGTTTTCTTTTTCTTTTCATACTATTTGTTGGAACTCTTTACTTAGTATAGAGTTAATCATATGTATGTAAAGTTAATTGAAAATAGATCTTAATAAAAAAGAAGAATGGGAAAAGGGAGGAAGGCAGAAAAAGGGTGGGGGTGGGAGGGCACGTACAGTGGGAAGAATCACTATGTTCCTGAAGTTGTGTTTATGAAATGCATGAAGTTTGTATTCCTTAAAAAAAGGTTTATGGGAAAAAATAAATGGAGAGAGAGTCTTTGTTTAAAGAGAGGAAGACTTAACATTATCAAAATCTCTCTTCTTCCCCACTTCATCTATAGATTCATAACAATACCAATCAAACTTCCAAAGCTTTTTCTGAAGATGCTGAAAAAAGGACCCTACATTTAAATAGGAAGGCAAAAGATCCAAAGCCAATACAATACTGAAGGACAAGAACAAAGTTGGAGGATTGACTGCCTACAAGACACACTAGAAAGCCATGGTCATCAAAATGGTGCAGTATTGGATAAAGAACACATCCACAGAGCACTAGAACAGAATAGAGAACCCAAAACAAACCCTCCTGTTCAACTGATCCCTGACAAAAGAGAAAAGGAAATACAATGGAGAAAAGACTTCCCAACATGTGGTACTAGATCAACTGGACATCCAATTGCCAAAAGAAAAAAAAATCTAGAAAAGACCTTACATCTATCACAAATATTAACTCAAAATGGATCAGAGACATAAATGTAAAATACAAAAGCATAAGACTCCTGTAATATATCATAGAATAAATCTATGCAATCTTGGTTTTGGCCATGACTTTTTCGAAGCAACACCCTAGGCATGATCATAAAAGACAGAATTAATAAGCTGGACTTCATTTATATTAAAAACTTCTGCTCCAAGAAACATTGTCAAGAGAATGAAAAGACAAGTCACAGACTGGAAGAAAATACTTGCAAAAGAAATATCAGATAAGAATCAATGTTGTGGCATAGTGGGATTGGATGCCACTTACAACACCTACATTCCATATGAGCACTGGTTTGAGTATCAACTGCTTCACTGTCCAATCCAGCTCCCTACTAATGTGCCTGGGAAAGCAGTCCAAGATGGTCCAAGTGCTTAGGTCCCTGCCACATGGGAGACTAGGATGGAGCTCCAGGCTCCTGGCTTTGGCCTGGCCCAGCCCCGGCAACTGTGGCCATTTCAGGAGTTAACCAGCCGATGGAAGACCTTTCTCTCTGTCTCTCATTCTCTCTGTCTGTAACTCTGCCTCTCAAATAAATAAATAAAATCTTAAAAAACGAAATACCAGAAAAAGGACTAACTAAAATATATAAAGAATCTAAAATTCAATAATAGCATAAAATATGTTTAAAAGATTTATTTATTTATTTGGAAAGTCAGAGTTACAGAGAAAGAAGAAGAGACAGAGAGAAAGGTCTTCCATCCACTGATTCACTCCCCAAATAGCCACAACAACCAGGGCTAAGTTAGGCAAAACCCAGGAGCCAGAAACTTCTTCCAGGTCTCCCACATGAGTGCAGGGGCCCAAGCACTTGGGCTATCTTCTGCTGCTTTCCTAGTTGCAGGGAGCCAGATAGGAAGTGGAACAGCCAGGAATTGAACTGGTATCCATATGGGATGCTAGCATCAAAGGTGGCAGATTTACCCATTACACAACAGTGTACTTTTTTTTTGACAGGCAGAGTGGACAGTGAGAGAGAGACAGAGAGAAAGGTCTTCCTTTTTGCCATTGGTTCACCCTCCAATGGCTGCCACGGCCAGCGCGCTGAGGCCAAGGCACCACGCTGATCCGAAGGCAGGAGCCAGGTGCTTTTCCTGATCTCCCATGGGGTGCAGGGCCCAAGCACCTGGGCCATCCTCCACTGCACTTCAGGCCACAGCAGAGAGCTGACCTGGAAGAGGGGCAACCGGGACAGAATCTGGTGCCCCGACAGGGACTAGAACCTGGTATGCCGGCACCACAAAGCGGAGGATTAGCCTAGTAAGCTGCGGCGCCAGCCACAACAGTGTACTTTTAATTTCATTTTTCCACAAAATTTTTTTGAAGCACTCTCATACTTAATGCCACAGAACTACACTTAATAATAATCAAAGTTGACAATTTTATGTTACGTTTATTTTACCATAATTTTTTAAGAAGTACTGTATCAGTGCTATGCTAAACATCATAAATTTAGTAACTTTGATTATACAAGAAAACATCCATTTTCTTTTTTAAAAAAGATTTATTTATTTATTTGAAAGGCAGAGTAAAGAGAGAGAGAGAAGAGAGACAGAGAGAGAGATCTTCTATCTGCTGATTCACTCCCCAAATGGCCACAACTGTTAAGCCAGGCTGGAGCCAGGAGTCAGGAGCTTCATCCAGGTCTCCCAGCTGGGTGCAGGGGCCCAGGGACTTGAGCCATCTTCCACTGCTTTCCTAGCCACATAAGCAGGGAACTGCATCAGAAGTGGAATAGCTAAGACTTGAACCAGAGCCCAAATGGGATGCTGGGACTCCAGACCAAAGTTTAACCCACTGTGCCACAATGCCGGCCCCAACATTCAAGTTCTTAAGGATCTCACAGTGAGGCCTTAAGGGGTAAACGGGCCCACTGGACACACCTACTCCCCATGGCTAAGAATTCTTTTTATGAATTATTTCAAAATTAGTTTTTAAAAAACTATTCAACAAGATGTCATTAGAAGGAAGAAAATCACAAGTCATGGAGTGAGAAAAAATGGGAACGGCCCATATAACTCATACAGAACTTAAATCCAGAACAAAGAACTCCTCCAGATCAATTTGGAAAAATATCAAAAAACTCAATCTTTTAAAATGGGCAAAAAGATTCAAACAGACCTATCACAAAATCAGGAACATATTAAAAGGCACTCCTTGGTCAAGTTAAGAACTCAAAGAGGAACTATGGCTTATGCAGCAAACTGGTATAATTAAAACAAGTTAGTACAGGCACTGACCAGGATGTGAACCACATGAAATCTGTACACTGCTAACAGACCTGCAAACTGCCACAACTTCTTGAGTCAACAGCCAGGCATTACCTAGCAAAGCTGAAGACGGGTATATTCTGTGGCCTTAGACTGCCTCCACCTTGAAAACCTGAATCATGTGCACAAGATGTACAGATTGTTTATATCAGCTTTGTTCACCATGGTGAAAACCTGGAAGTGATACTAAGGTTCAATGATGGCAGAATGGATGGATGTATGAAGATACATTTCCCACACAGCTATTAAAATGAAGGAACTACACTTCGGAAGAATGACTACAAAATCTTAAAAACACAAGCAGGAAGCCACGGACAAAATAATGTATTTAATTTCACTTTACATAAAGACAAAAACAGGCAACATTGAGCCACACTGTTTGGTGGAGCACACTCAATTTTTACAGGGGCCAATGTTGTGGTATAAGCAGGTTGAGCTGTGGCCTGCAGCATCAGCATCCCATAGGAGCACCAGTTCAGGTCCCAGCTGCTCCACTTCTGATCCAGCTCCCTGCTGAAGTGCCTGGGGAGCAGGAGAGGATGGCCCAAGTACTTGGGTGCCTGCATCCACATGGGAGATCTGGACGAAGCTCCTGGCTGCTGCAGCTGTTTGGGGAGTGAACCAGTAGGTGGAGAAGATCTCTCTTTCCCTCTCTGTCTGTCTCTCTCACTTGCCTTTCAATAAATAAATAAATCAAAAAAGAAAAAAAAGCCAGAAAAATTGTAACTATAAAAAATTCCCATAAGAGTTGAGACAACAAATAATTCTACTCAGGATGGAGGTGGTTAGTGATTAGAAAGGACCATTGGGACAGGGTTCCCAGAATCACAAAAAAATGAATATCATGAAAAACCAGTGTATGGATTTCAAATTCATTCTGCACAAAAATAAACTTTTTTTAAAAGATTTATTTATTTATTTGAAAGGCAGAGTTAGAGGAATAGAGAGAGGGAGAGACAGAGAGGCAGAGTTACAGAAAGAGAGAGAGAAAGGGTGAGACGGAGAGAGACCTTGCATCCACTGATTCACTCCCCAAATGGCCACAACAGCCGGAGCTGGGCCAGTTCAAAGCCTGAAGCCAGGAGCTTCTTCCAGGTACCACATGCAATGCAGGGGCCCAAGCACTTGGGCCATTCTCCACTGCTATCCCAGGCCCAATAGCAGAGATCTGGATCAGAGCAGCCAGGACCAGAACTGGCACCCATGTTGGATGTCGGCCCTGCTGGTGGTAGCTTAACCCACTGCACTACAGCACTGACCTCATCACAATTTTCTAACTAAGCTTGGGATGTGACAGAAAAAGACAAGGGGCCAATGCCATGGTGCCTGCAGTGCCAGCAACTCATATGAGCACTGGTTGGAGTCCCAGCTGCTCCACTTCTGATCAAGCTCTCTGCTGTGCCTGCAAAAGAAGTAGCACCCACATGGGAGACCTGGAAGAAGCTCCTGGCTTCAGATTCGCTCAACTCTGGCCGCTGCGGCCATATGGGGAGTGAACCAACAGATGGAAGACCCCTCTCTGCCTCTGCCTCTCTATAATTCTTTCAAATAAATAAATATTTTTTTTTGACAGGCAGAGTGGACAGTGAGAGAGAGAGACAGAGAGAAAGGTCTTCCTTTGCCGTTGGTTCACCCTCCAATGGCTGCCGCGGCCGGCGCAGCGCGCTCATCCGATGGCAGGAGCCAGGTGCTAGGTGTTTTTTTCCTGGTCTCCCATGAGGTGCAGGGCCCAAGCACTTGGGCCATCCTCCACTGCACTCCCGGGCCACAGCAGAGAGCTGGCCTGGAAGAGGGGCAACCGGGACAGAATCTGGCGCCCCGACCAGGACTAGAACCTGGTGTGCCAGGGCCGCAAGGCGGAGGATTAGCCTGTTGAGCCACGGCGCCGGCCAATAAATAAATATTTTTTAAAAATGAAAAAAGATGAGTCAAAGTTTTTGATCTGAGCCACAGGAAGGCTGGACTTGTCATCTGAGGTGGGGAAGGCTTAGAGAACAGTTTGGGACAGGCTGGCAGAAACCAAAACCTGCTAAGTTTGAGGTCCAAATGGAGATGCTGGTAGGCAGGTGAATGTATAATCCAGAAGAAACAGACCTGAGAACCATCAGCACGTGACCAATACTCAGGCGAGCAGGTAAGATTACCAAGGGCACGAGAGAAGAGAGAAACCACAGCACGGTGCCCTGCATGTCAGACAAAGGACTGACTAAGTCAGATGCCGCTGAGACACCAAGTCAGACAAGGGCTCAGAAATGTCAACTGGGGGCCAACACTGTGGTATAAAAACAGAAATATCAGCAGCCAGCACTGTGGCATAGTGGGCTAAGCCGCCACCCATGCCACCAGCAACCCATATAGTCACCGGTTCCAGTCCCAGCTGCTCCATTTCCGATCCAGCTCCCTGCTAATGCACCTGGGAAAGCAGTGAAAGATGACCCAAGTGCTTGGGCTCCTGCACCGGTGTGGAAGACCTGGACAGAGCTCCTGGCTCCTGGCTTCGGATCAGCCCAGTTCTGGCCACAGTGGCCATTTGGGGAGTGATCCAGCGAACAGAAGATCTCTCCGTCTCTACCCCTCTCTCTAACTCTGCCTTTCAAATAAATAACTCTAAAAAAGAAAATAGAAAAGAAAGAAAGAAATGTCAACTGGATTCAGTGATGCAGGAATCGCTGACTGGAGCCCTTGATACAAGAAAGCGATGTTATCAGTGACCCAACGCAGAACAATATCCTTCTCAACGTAACAGATGAAGCTCCTGGCACCTGGCTTTGGCCTGGTTCAGTCCTGGCTGTTGCAGCCATCAGGGGGTGAAACAGTAGGTGAAAGCTCTGTCATCCCTCTCTGTATAATTCTTTCAAATAAATTAAAAAAAAAAAAAAGATGCCAACATCCCATATCTATGTGTCTGGGTTCCAGTGCAGACTCCAGCTCCTGACTCCAGCTTCCTGCTGATGCAGACCCTGGGAGCCTGGGAGTGGCAATGGCTTGAATGGGTTCCTGCCACCCACACGGGACACCTGGATTGAGTTCAGAGCTCCCAGACTTGGCCCAGCCTCAGCTGTTGCAGGCATCTAGGGAATGAACAAGAAGATGGGAGTTCATATTCACTCTCCCTCTCTCTGCCTCTCAAATAAAAGATTCTCTTGGTATTTTCATTGTATTCTTATTAAACACATGGAATGTTTAACATATACAGTCATTAAGGTTTCATAATTAGTTGTGGAGGACAAGAGAGGAAGTCTCATCAACATGCACGTATTAATGAAAGTTTGGCAAGTGAGAGACAGGAATGCTTAGGATAAAAACAAAGAATTAATGAGCTCCAGCCTCTAGAGTCTAAGTCAGATGGTGTCAACTGCCAACAGAACCCAAGAATGTACAGCCAGGGGTGGACAGGACAGGCCAGAGATGCCAGAGTAGAGCGTCACAGGAGGCAAAGGAAAAGAATGTTGCTGAAAGCATTGCAATGTTCCAGTCACTGACAGCCATAGAAAAACAGGTGTAGGGTACAGGAGGACTGAGGTAAATCAACATGTTAAAGACATGGGAAGAGGGGCTGGCGCGTAGCGGGTTCAGCTGCTGCCTGCAATGCTGGCATCACATATGGGCCCCAGGTTGTGTCCTGGCTGCTCTACTTCCGATCCAGCTCCCTGCTGATGGCCTGGGAAAGCAGCAGAAGACGGCCAAGTGCTTAAGACTCTGCCACCAGCATAGGAGACTGGGATGAAGCTCCTGGCTCCTGACTTCAACCAGCCCGGCGCTGGCCCTTGCAGCCATCTGGGGAGTGAACCAAAAGATTGAAGATCCATTTCTCTGTATCTCTTCCTCTGTTTCTGTAACTCTGACTTTCAAGATAAATAAATCTTTAAGTTAAAAAAAAAAAAAAAGACATGGGAAGAAATAAAGCGATAGCTTCCGAACGGTACAAATTAGGAGAGGGCCTTACTTTTGTTTGCAGAGCAGGCAGAGACCTGAACATGGCTAAGTTCTGATGGGAAGATGCAGTACCTCGGGAGAGATGGAGAAGAGAGAAGGGTGAGAACGGGCAGCACAGGCCACCGCAGGGTGTGGAGCACTGTTTCCCAGAGGGGCACATGTGGGCAGTGAGGCGCTCTTCCCACACCTGTGCTCCAAGAGGTAGGACAGAGAGAGCACTAGGGCAGGGCTAGGTGCGTGTATGGAGAATTAGCGGGCAAAGCTCAGGGAATTCTGCTTTGTGCAGAAGAAAGAGATGTGGGTATCTTAACCTTTGAAACAATCCATAGGTGAACATTTACATTGCTCTCAATCTCTCACTAAGAACAGTTCAGTCACAGAACAAACACTCTTTGAAACTTGAACTCCAAATGCCAAACTGCCCTTTAAAAAAAAAGAGCTTCCCATGGACTCTCCCTCCAGAGCCATCCTCTTGTCGGGTGACTGTCAGGCCTTTCTCCCAGGCTTCCTGTCTCAATGTCCATGGCGCATGACTAACACAGTCATGAGCTGCAGCCTCACGTTCTGGGAATAACCAGGTACACACACAACAGTGGTACCGGAAGATCACGCTGCCTTGTAGCCATCCTAGCTCACACACATTCCGTGAGGTCTCCAAGGACACGATCCCACACACCATATTTCTCAGAATGTATCTCTGTCCATAAGTCACATGGCACTGGATTTGAAGAGGAAAAGGTTGATTTTTTTTTTTAATTAAGGTATCCAATTAGGGGTAAATGCTACATATAAACTCATGTAGACTTTGTTTGCAAATCATTTTAAAACATCATCCCATTAAAGTCACATAATTAAGATATGTCCCTCTTAAAATGAAGTTGGAATTCAGACTGATCCATTACCGTTATGGAGAAAATGTACTAAAATGGCAAATAGTTCAAGAAATAAATACGGACACAGAAACAACTTCTCATAAGAAGTAGATTCTAGAAAAGACTTCCAAGAGAAACTTTATGACCAGGATCAGTAAAGTCATGTGTCTGGCAAAAGACAGGCTCCTTTGATTACTGGAAACCAATTTGCAATTCAGATCAAGAACTAAAATCTCTCACCAATGAGGCACTGCCTGCCACCAAATTCCACAAACTAAAGATTTAGTGTGAAAACCTTCTCTCCACTGAGACCATAGCATCATCACACCACAAGCCAGTGAGAATTCAGATAATCTAGATGTGGGTCTGGAACTATTTATATCACAGATGAGGAACTGCGTGACTCTGAAAGGGAGCCCCAAACAGGCCCTTCCTCCTCACCTTTACCATGAACGTGAAGTCCGTCAGGGCCGGGGAGTAGACAGCCCCACCAGCACACGGGCCCATGATCAGAGAAATCTGGGGGATGACTCCAGATGCCACGACATTCCTCTGCCAAGAGAGAAAGGCAGGGGCTATGGTTACAGAGGTGAAAACGCAATAAAACAACATTTGGCTTTTGTTGCACAGAAACTCAATCCAGGAGGCAAGAGGCCTCATCAGTGAGGCTCTCCCAGAGCTCTACGTGGATTTCTCCCCTTAACCGGTGGAATGGTTGACACCTTGCTTTCTGGGGCTAATACCTTCCCTCCTCCTTGGCAGCAACTCCCCCAAACCTCCACCAGGACGTGAGCTAGAGAGAACGCACACGCCCTTACCCTGGCTCCAGACACCTCCCAGACCCAGCTCCCATCTGCGCAAGGCTGGTCAGAGAACAGAAACCTCAGCACAGCATGCAAAGCCAACACTTCCCCTGGAGGGCTGACCACCCTCTGCAGAGGGCACCAGCACATCACAGGGCAAGGCTAAGAGGCAGGTGCCCGTTTACAGTGAGTCTTCAACATCTGCCCATGCCCAGACAGGACATGCCAGGGACAGGAAGGCCAAGTGAGGACAGCAGTGCTGGGAAGTGCTAAGCCTCAGGCTACCTCCAGGGAAACAATGGGAACTTGAGAAGCCAGGCAAGACAAAAGGGGTCCAAACACTCCTTGGCCTGCCCCTCACCACGTTCCTTGTCTAGAGCTCTATCCACTTAGGAGAAGCAGGCCCATGTCTCATCCTGCCTATAAAAGAGGCTAAATGGACACAGCAACTATAGATAGACCTTGATCCTGAGCTGGCTCCTGGCCAGAAAAGCAAAAAGTGCTACAAAGGATTGCATGAAGGCCACTGGGTGAAATGTGAATAATGACTGTGGATTAGAATAATATTGATAGGGGCTGGCACTGTTGCACTGTAGCAGAGGTTAAGCTGCTACCTACAACACTAGTATCCCATGTGAGTAGTAGTTCAAGTCCCAGTTACTCCACTTCCATCCAGCTCCCTGCTAGCACGTCTGAGAAAGAAGCAGAAGACGACCTTAGTGCTTGGGCTCTGCCATCCACATGGGAGACTCGGATAGAGTTCCAGGCCTCCTGGCTTTGGGCTGCCCCAGCCTGGGCCATCGCAGCCATTTTGGGAGTGAACCAGCAGGTGGAAGATTCATTTTCTTTCTTTCTCTCTCTTTCTTTCTTTCTTTCTTTCTTTCTTTCTTTCTTTCTTTCTTTCTTTCTTTCTTTCTTTTCTCTCTCTCTCTCTCTCTCTCCCTTTCCCGCTTTCTCTCTCTCTCTTTCCCGCTCTCTGTCTCCCCCAACCCTTCACCCCTCCATAACGCTATCTTTCAAATAAAGTAATAAATCTTTTTTTTTTACAAAAAGAGAGAGAATAATATTGACGAATAAATGCTAGATGTTCTGATTTTTATTATCATATTCTGGTTATACAAGAAAACATCCTTATTCTTCTGAAATACCCACTGAAGCACTTATAGGTTAAAGGAGCACAGTATCATCGATTTACCCCCAAATGTTTGGGAAAATGCGACATGCAAATATGTACATATGGAGAATGACAGAATAAGTAGAGGACAATGCAAGCAAATGGTAGATCTGGATAAAGGACAGATGGGAATTGCTTCGCTTTTGGCAAAATGTTTCTATGAAGTTTGAAATTACATCAAAATTAAAAGTTACCCCAAAAAAATAAGGGTTCCACCAAAATGAAAAGCAGCATTAGTAAGCAATTAATTCAGTACTGCAAAATGTTTTCAATTCATTCAAGAAGCAGAGAGAGACAGAGAGAGAGCTTCCACCCAGAGGTTCACCCCTAAATACCTGCAACAGCCAAGGTCAAGACTGGAAGCAGGAAAATCACCTGGGTTTCCCTCCGGGGTGGCAGGAACCCAAGCACTTCAGCCATCATCACTGTCCCCCACAGTATGCATTGACAAGAAGCTACAATCAGCAGGCGGAGGCCAGGAACTGAACCCCGGTACTATGATATGGGATGCAGGCTTCTTAACTGCTGGGCCAAACACCCACTCCAGCAGTGAATCAAGTCACCGAAGTCCATCCCTTGAAAACAAAAGACCCAACTCCCCAGACCTGTTCTCAAAACAGATGTGTTACATCAGAGGCGACCTTAAAATCTTCTCATTCCTTGCTACTTCTCGTAGGCCACTCTTTCCTTTGCTTCTAACACAGGGGCCACTTCCAGGCCTAAACTGTGTAGGCCAGTCCACCCACAACTAACCCTCCCCAGTGGGTGACCCCTGAAGCAAAAGATGAGAAAGTAGGCTTAAGACCTACAAAAACCGGCTTCCCGACTACATACTCCTATTACTCACAGAGCATCTCACGAAAAGTAAACCCACATTTTCTTCTGACTAATCACAAAGGGCAGTGACTGGCAGGCCCGCAGGTCAGCGGAGGACAGGAGCAGCTGGCCTGATTAGGAACAATGCCGGCCTGTCTCTTCTTCCTTCCCCTCCCCCCCCTCCCTAGAAACACTGCCAGTCTCTCTCCAGCAGTACCCAGGGCACCCCAGTCTCCCTGACTGTATCTCTCACAATATACTTCTTCATATTCAAATAACACATTATTTTGGCTTCCTATTCATTTCTTTCTCATCATCTCAGGCCGCAAATAAACAAAAGATATCTCAAACGATGATCTCCAAATGTTTGTGACTGCGGGATTTGCAGTGACTTCTTCCTCCCTGTACCGCTGCTTCAACCTTGAACGACGATCCTACAGTTTTATCCAGAACATTAAAAAAGCAGGGTAGTGAGAAGACAGAGGTCTGAATGCTAGCAAATCAGTTTATTTTAACCTTCCATATTCCCTCTGCCTTGCTTTTTGGAAAAACAATTATTTTCAGCTGCTTCTCCCTAATGAATGACCTTTCATTGTTTTCCTCCATAGTAGCCTTCTATCAGGAAGAAAGAGAACCCTCCCCACCCTCAGTGACCCAGGAAGGAGCCACAGAACAGACACAACGATGAGGAGAGAGAGGGAGGGAGGCTCTGGCAAGACACAGCCACAGGAGTAAGCCTCCTACGTCACTCTCTCCATTCTCTAGTGACAGGGTTCTCACCAGAAAGATGTCTGCATAGCCAGCCAAGGACTCCACCCCCTCTTGGATCCGTGCTCCGCCAGAGTCGTTGAGCCCAATCACTGGTGCCCCGACGGTGAGGGCCTGGTCCATGATCTGCCAGAGCAGAGAAATCATGAGACAACTGCTCTTGATGCCAAAAGCAGCCCTGATGAAGAACTGCTCTGTAGCATTTTCAGGAAAATGTTATTGAGTATATTTTTTCTTTTTTTTTTCAAAGAAAACTTCTGTTTAAGGAATACAATCTTCGTGCATTTCTTAAGTACAACTTTAGGAATATAGCGATTCTTTCCAACCACACATGCCCTACCACCCATCTCCCACTCCTCCTCCTCCTCCTTCCTCTCTCATTCCCAGTCCCATTCTCCACTAAGATCCATTTTCAATTGACTTTATACACAGAAGACCAACTCTATACTAAGTAAAGATTTCAACAATTTGCACAAAAAAAAAAGTTCCTCAACAGTCGAGACAAGGGCTGTTCATATCTTCCACTTAATATACTAACATGAAATAAATCTTTGAGAACAAGTTTTATAGTCAACTCTCATGATACAACTCATTGAAAACAGAGGTCCTGCATGGGGACTTAGTGCACAGGGACTCCTATTGTTAATGTAACAATTAACACTCTTATGTGTGACATCAGTGGTCACCCAAGCCTCTTGACATGAGCTGCCTAGGCTGTGGAAACCTTCTGAATTCACAAACTCTGTCAGTATTTAGACAAGGCCATAAGGAAAGTGGAACTTCTCTCCTCCCTTCAGAGAAAAGTACCTCCTTCTTTGATGGCCCCTTCTTTCCACTGGGGTCTCACTAACAGAGATCCTTCATGTAGGACACTCTTTGTCACAGTGTCTTGGCTTTCCATGCCTGAAATGATCTCATGGGCTTTTAAGCCAGATCCAAATGCCTAAAGAGTTGATTCTGAGGTCAGAGTGCTACTTAAAGTGATTATCATTCTAGTTGGCTGTATGGACTGCTTTCCATGTTGGAATATTCTCTCTTTTTTAATTCCATATATGATTATTACCAAACACTTGATCCTATTTATATGATCACTTCAACATTTAAGATGGTATTTTTACTATGCAGCTTAAGGGGATATGGGATCCCATGGCAAGATTTTCAACTGTACTCTTACAAGTAAGTCCATAGGAATGTATGCAGAATGATACAGCTTTATAGTTACAAACTTCATACACTTCATAATTACAAGTTTAGGAACATGGTGATTCCTTCCACCGTGCCTGCCCTCCCACCCATACTCCCACCCCTCTTCCTCCTCCCTCCCTTATTCCCACTCTTATTTTTTACTGAGATCTATTTTCAATTAACTTTATACTCATGATTAACTCTATGTTAAGTGAAGCGTTTAACAAATAGTACAAAAAAAAAAAAAACCACTGTTCCTCAACAGTCAAGACAAGGGCTATTCAAGTCATTGCTTCTCAAAGTGTCAATTTCACTTCTGCAGATTGCCTTTTAGATGCTCTGTTAGTTGTCACATATCAGGGAGAACATATGGTATTTGTCCCTTTAGGACTGGCTTATTTCACTAAGTATGATGTTTTCCAGATTCATCCTTTTTTTTTTTTTTGCAAATGACCAGATTTCATCTTTTACTGCTGTATAATATTCCATAGAGTACATATCCCATAATTTCTGTATCCAGTCTTCAGTTAACAGGCATATGGGTTGACTCTATGTCTTAGCTATTACAAACTGAGCTGCAATAAACATAGGGTGCAGGTAACCCTGTTATCTGCTGATTTCTTTTCCCTTGGATAAATTCCCAGGAGGAAGATGGCTGGGTTGTGTGACAGATCTATATTCAGATTTCTGAGATAGCTCCATATTGTCATCCATAGTGACTTCACCAGTTTACATTCCCACCAATAGTGGATTAGGGTACCTTTGCCTATGCCAAATCCTTGTAGGGTTTTCTAATGTTCTCTAATAATTTGATGCTATTGGGTTGCTTTAACCCACTTTAATCCACTTCAGTGGATTTTTGTAAGGTGTAAGGTAAGGATCTTGCTGCATACTTCTGCATGTGGAAATCCAGTTTTCTCAGCAACATTTGTTGAGGAGACTGTCCTTGCTCCAAGGATTGGTTTTAGCTCCTTTGTCAAATATAAGTGGTTGTAGATGCTTGGATTGATTTCTGGCATTTCTATTCCATTCCATTGCTCTATCCATCTGTTTTTATACCAGTAAGAGGCTGTTTTGATTATAACTGCCCTGTACTATGTCTTGAAATCTGGTATTCTGTTGCCTCTGGCTTTTTTTTTTAATGATTTATTTATTTGAAAGGTAGAGTTACAGAGAGACATAGAGAAAGAGAGAGGTCTTCCATCCATTGGTTCACTACTCAAATGGCTGCAATGGAGGGAGCTGAGCTGATCCAAAGCCAAGAGCCAGGAGCTTCTTCTGCATCTCCCACATTGATACAGGGACTTGGGCCATCCTCTGCTGCTTTTCCAGGCCATGGCAGAGAACTGGACCAGAAGTGCAGCAGCTGAGACTCAAACAAGCGTCCATATGGGATACTGGTGCTTCAGGCTATGGCTTTAACCCGCTGTGCCACAGCACTAGCCTCCCAGATTTGTTTTTGTTGTATAAGACTGGTTTAGCTATTCGGGGTCTCCTTTATTTCCAAATGAATTTCAGCATCATTTTTTCTATATCTGAGAAGAATATCCTTGGTATTTTGATTTGTATCGCATTGAATCTGTAAATTGCTTTTGGAATTATAGATATTTTGATGGTATTGATTCTTCCAATCCATAAACATGCAAGATTTTTCCATTTTTTGTATCTTTTTTTTCTTTCTTTAATGTTTTGTGATTCTCATTGTAGAAATCTTTGACATCCATGGTTAAATTTATTCCAAGGTATCCAGTATTTTTTATAGCCATTGTGAACAAGATTGATCTTAGAACTCTTTCTTAGGGGCCAGTGCTGTCGCACAGCAGGTAAAGCCGCCACCTGCAGTGCTGGCATCCCATATGGGCGTTGGTTCGAGTCCCATCTGTTCCACCTATAATCCAGCTCCCTGCTGTGGCTTGGGAAAGCAGCAGAAGATGGCCTACGTCCTTGGGCCCCTGTATCTGCATGGGAAACCCAGAAGAAGCTCCTGGCTCCTGGCTTCAGATCAGCTCAGCTCCAGCTGTTGCAACCAATTGGAGAGTGAACCAGTGGATGGAAGACCTCTTTCTGCCTCTCCTTCTCTGTGTAACTCTGTCAAACAAATAAATAAACCTTAAAAAAAGGGGGGGGGGATTCTTAGCCATGACATTCTCTGTATATACAAAGGCTGTTGATTTTTGTGTACTGTTTTACATCCTGCTACTTTACCAAATTCTTCTATGAGTTCCAATAGTCTCTTTTTGAAGTCTTTTGTATCTGTTATATATATAGTCATGCCATCTGCAAATAGGGATAGTCTGACTTCCTCCTTCCCAATTTGTATCCCTTTGATTTCTTTTTCTTTCCTAGTGGCTCTGGCTAAAATTTCCAGGACTATATTGAATAGCAGTGGTGACAGTAAGCATCCTTCTCTGGTTCCATAGCTCAGTGAGGATGCTTCCAATTTTTCTCCCTTCAATAGGACACCGACCATAGGTTTGTCATAAATTGCCTTGATTGTGTTGCGGAATGTTCCTTCTATACTCAATTTGCTTAGTTTTCATCATGAAAGGGTATTGTATTTTATCAAATGCTTTCTCTGCATCTATTAAGATAATCATATGGTTTTTGTTCTTTAGTTCGTTAATGTGATGTATCAAATTGATTGGTTTGCAAATGTTGAACCATTCCTCCATATCAGGGATAAATCCCACTTGGTCCAGATGAATGATCTTTCTGATGTGTTGTTGGATTCAACTGGCTAGAATTGTGTTGAGGATTTTTGTGTCTATGTTCATCAGGGAAATTGGTCTGTAGCTCTCTTTCTCTGCTGGATCTTTTTCATGTTTAGGAATGAAGGAGATGCTGGCTTCATAGAAAGAATTTGGGATGATTTTCTACCTTTCAATTGTTCTGAATAGATGAAGAGTAATTGGAGTTAGTTCTTTAAATGTCTGGTAAAAAACAATTATTCTTAGGTGTTTAAATTTTAACTGAAAAGTGATCCCTGTGAAATATAAGAGTCGGAATAAGAGAGGGAGGAGATGTACAATTTGGGACATGCTCAATCGGAACTGCCCCAAATGATGGAGTTAGAATTGTACCAGGGAATTCCAATACAATCCCATCAAGGTGGCATGTACCAAGGCCATCTCACTAGTCCAAGTGATCAATTTCAGTTCACAATTGATCACACTGATAGGTCTAAGAGTCAAAGGGATCACACAAACAAGACTAGTGTCTGCTAATACTAACTGATAGAATCAAAAAGGGAGAGAATGATCCAACATGGGAAGTGAGATACACAGCAGACTCATAGAATGGCAGATGTCCTAAATAGCACTCTGGCCTCAGAATCAGCCCTTAAGGCATTCAGCTCTGGCTCAAGAGCCCATGAGAATATTTTAGGCATGGAAAGCCAAGACACTCTGGAAAAAAAAGAAGACCTAAATGAAAGATCTCTGTGAGTGAGATCCCAGTGGAACGAATGGGGCCATCAAAGAAGGAGGTACCTTTCTCTGAAGGGAGGAGAGAACCTCCACTTTGACTATGACCCTGTCGGAATAAGATTGAAGTCGGCATACCCTAAAGGCTTCCATAGCCTTGGCAACTCATGACTAGAGCCTAGGGAGATTACTGATGCCATAAACAAGAGTGTCAAATTGTTAAATCAACTTCAGGAGTCACTGTGTACTTACATCTCATGTGGGATCTGTCCTTAATGTGTTGTCCAATGTGAAGTAATGCTATAACTAGCACTGAAACAGCATTTTACACTTTGTGTTTCTGTATGGGTGCAAACTGATGAAATCTTTACTTAGTATATACTGAATCTATCTTCTGTATATAGATAATTAAAAATGAAAAAAAATCTTGGTGTTAAATTGGAAATTGCCTAGAAAATTAATCAATTTTTTTAAGAAATATATCATGTAGGATCTCTGTCCTTAATGTGCTATACATTGTGAATTAATACTATAACTAGTACTCCAACAGTATTTTTCACTTTGTGTTGCTATGTGAGGGCAAACTGTTGAAATCTTTACTTAATATATAGTAAACTGATCTTCTGTATATAAAGAGAATTGAAAATGAATCTTGATGTGAAGCAAGGGGAGAGGGAGTGGGAAAGGGGAGGGTTGCGGGTGGGGGGGAAGTTATGGGGGGGGAAGCCATTGTAATCTATAAGCTGTATTTTGGAAATTTATATTCTTTAAATAAAAGCGTTATATAAAAAAAAGAAAAAAAAATAAATGTCTGGTAAAGTTTTTCAGTGAAGCTATTCACTCCTGGCTTTTCTTCATTAGAAGGGCTTTTATTATTGATTCAATCTCCCTATTGGTTACTGGTCTGTTTAGGTTTTCTGTGTCTTCATTGCTTACTTTAGGTAGGTTGTATGTGTCCAGGAATCTATCCATTTCTTCTAGGTTTCCCAGATGTTGGCATACAGTTCTTTGCAGTAATTTCTGATGATTCTTTTTACTTCCATGGCATCTGATGGTCACTTCCTTTTTCATATATAATTTTCTTTTATAAAAAAGATTTATTTATTTATTTGAAAATCAGTTATACAGAGAAAGAAGGAAAGGCAGAGAGCGTCCATATTCAGGTCCACTCCCCAATTGACAGCCACAGCTGGAGCTGCCCTAATCTGAAGCCAGGAGCCAGAAGCATCTTCTGGGTCTCCCATGAGGGTGCAAGGACCCAAGGACTTGTGCCATCTTCCACTGCTTTCCCAGGCCATAGCAGAGAGCTGAATTGAAAGTGCAGCAGCCAGGACTCACACCAGCACCCAAATGGGATGTGTGAGCTGTAGGTGGCTGCATTACCCACTATGCCACAGCGCCAGCCACTCTAATTTTATTAATTTGGGTCTTCTCTCTCCTTTTTTGGTTAGTTGGACCAATGGTTTGTTAATTTTATTTACTTTTTTTGAAAAATCAGCTTTTTGTTTTGCTGATCTTTTGCATTTTATTGGTTTCGATTTTGTTGATTTCTAACTTTAATTATATATTTTCTCCTGCTTGTTTTGGGTTTGGTTTGCTGTTGTTTTTCTTGGTCCTTCAGATGCAGATAGCTCACTAACTTGGTGCCTTTCCAATTTTTTTATTACAGGCACCTACTGCTATAAATTTTCCTCTTAACACAGCTTTTATTATATTCCATAAATTTTGATATGTTGTACTTTCATCTTAATTTGTTTCCAGAAATGTTTTGATTTCTTCAATAACCCACTGTTCATATGGAGCATGTTCTACAGTCTCCATGTGTTTTCACTTGTTCTCGAGGTTTCTGAGCTGATTTCCAGCTTCATTCCACTGTGGGCCAAAAAGATACATGGTATGATTTTGATTTTTTTGAATTTGCTAAGATTTGCTTTATGGTCTAGCATGTAGTCAATCCCAGACAAAACTCCATGCACTGGTGAGAAGAATATGTATTCTGCAGCTGTAGGATGGACAATTTTGTAGATATCTGTTAGGTCCATTTAGCCTATAGTGTCAATTAACTGTTGTTTCCTTGCTGATTTGTCCATTGCTGAAAATGGGATTGAAGTCCCCCATTATTATTGTTTGGGAGTCTGTGTTTACCTTTAGATCCTTTAACATTTCTTTTAAGTAGCCAGGTGCCCCGTAATTAGGTGCATATACGTTTATAATAGTCATATCTTCCTGTTGAATTGATCCCTTAATCATTACATAGTGCCCTTCTTTGTCTCTCTTAACAGTTTTTGTGTTAAAGGCTATGTTGTCTGATATTAGGATGGCTACACCAGCTTTTTTGGTTTCTGTTAGCATAGATTTTCTTTATCTTTTCACTTTCAGCCTGCATGTATCTTTGTTGGTGAAATGTGTTTCTTGTAGGCAGAGAATAGATGAGTTTTGTTCTTTTAATCCATTCAGCCAGTCTGTGTCTTTTAACTGGAGAGTTGAGGCTATTTACATTCAAGGTGACTATTTATAAATAATGACTTGGCCCTGCCATTTTTCCATAAATATTCCTATTTTTTCCTTTGGATTTCTTTTGTACTTTTACTGGGAGATTTTCTGCCTCCACCTTCCTTCATAGTGATGACGTTTCTGTGTGCAGCACATCCTTAAGCATCTTTTGCAAGGCTGCATGGGTGGTGACAAATTCTTTCCATTTCTGTTTGTTATGGAAGGTCTTTATTTCACCTTCACTCATAAATGAGAGCTTTGCAGGGTGCAGTATTCTGGGATGACATTTTTTTCCTCTTAAGATTTGGCATATATCTCACCATTCTCTCCTAGTCTGTAGGGTTTCTGATGAGAAGTCAGCTGTGAGTCTAACTGGATATCTTCTGAAAGTAATCTGGAATTTCTCTCATGCACGTTTTAGCATCTCTATGTTCTACTGTGGAGGGTTTCATTACAACATGTCAAGGTGAAGATCTTTTCTGGTCATGTCCATTAGGAGTTCTATGTGCTTCCTGTACTTGGATATCCCTTTCTTTTTCCAAATTAGGAAAATTTTCTGTTATTGTTTCACTAATAAGGCCTTCTAATCCATTCTCTCTTTCCATGCCTTCAGAACTCCTAGAACCCATATGTTGGGTCATTTGATAGTATCCTGTAGATTCCCAACGATGTTTTCTAGTTTTCTAATTTCCTCTTCTTATTTTTGGTCTGACTATAATTTCCTATGCTTTGTCTTCTAAGTCAAAAATTCTTTCTTCTGCTTCACCAATTCTGTTAAGGCTTTCCACTGCATTTTTATTTGTTCTATTGAATTAGTCATTTCCAAGATTTCATTTTGATTTCTCTTTAAGATCATAATTTCAGGCCGGCATCGCAGCTCAACAGGCTAATCCTCCACCTAGCGGCGCTGGCACACTGGTTCTAGTCCTGGTCAGGGCGTTGGATTCTGTCCCGGTTGCCCCTCTTCCAGGCAAGCTCTCTACTGTGGCCCGGGAAGGCAGTGGAGGATGGCCCAAGTGCTTGGGCCCTGCACCCCATGGGAGACCAGGGGGAGCACCTGGCTCCTGCCTTCGGATCAGCGCAGTGCACCAGCCACAGCATGCTGGCCGCAGCGGCCATTGGAGGGTGAACCAACGGTAAAGGAAGACCATTCTCTCTGTCTCTCACTGTCCACTCTGTCTGTAAAAAAAAAAAATCATAATTTCATGGCAGAAATTTTGTTTCATATGATGTATAGATTTCATTAGTTTGTGATTTGCTTCTGATTACTTCTAGGTCATCCTATGATCAATTTTTTTTTTTTTTTTTTTTTGGACAGGCAGAGTGGACAGGGAGAGAGAGACACAGAGAGAAAGGTCTTCTTTTGTCGTTGGTTCACCCTCCAATGGCCGCTGCAGCCAGCATGCTGCAGCCTGTGCACCGCGCTGATCCGAACCAAGAGCCAGGTGCTTCTCCTGGTCTCCCAAGCAGATGCAGGGCCCAAGCACTTGGGCCATCCTCCGCTGCACTCCTGGGCCACAGCAGAGAGCTAGACTGGAAGAGGAGCAGCCAGGACAGAATCCGGCGCCCCGACTGGGACTAGAACCCGGTGTGCCAGCACCACAGGCAGAGGATTAGCCTATTGAGCTATGGTGCCAGCCCCTATGATCAATTTTTTGAATTCCACTTCTGCCATTTCTTCAATCTCTTCATCTTCACAATCTAGTATTGAAGTGTTATGTTCTTTTGAGGGCACCATATGTCTTCCTTATTCTTGTTTCTTGAATTGGTGCACTTGTTACTTGGCATTTGTGAAGATATTCACTGGTTTCTTTGTTTTTTCTATTGTAGCGGTTTTTATATTTGTACTATTCCTCTGCGGATCAGTGGAGTGTCTTCCTGCAGTGAATATCTGGAGGCATGTGGAGGAAAGACAGACACTGAAGCTGTGTGGAGGGCTCAAGGTGTGGCCAGAGAGCTCCATTCAGTTCTCCAGGGTGAAGAGTATGTCTAAGGTAACACACCCAGGTTGGGCATGGTAAATATTTTTTTTATTTTTTTCTTATTTATTTATTTTTGACAGGCAGAGTGGACAGTGAGAGAGAGAGACAGAGAGAAAGGTCGTCCTTTGCCGTTGGTTCACCCCTCAATGGCCGCTGCGGCCGGCGTACCGCACTGATCCAAAGCCAGGAGCCAGGTGCTTTTCCTGGTCTCCCCATGGGGTGCAGGGCCCAAGCACTTGGGCCATCCTCCACTGCACTCCTGGGCCTCAACAGAGCTGGACAGGAAGATGGGCAACCGGGACAGAATCCGGCGCCCCCACCAGGACTAGAACCCGGTGTGCCAGCACCACAGGTGGAGCTGCAGTGCTGGCTTTTTTTTTTTTAAACCAGAGGGAGGTTTGTTCTGCTCTGCTGGCATAGACTCAGCTCACCCCCTCTCCTCAGAGTAGATAAGTGCCTGGGTGTTATCCCCAGTGGGAATAATATTCATCTGCTCTGCCACAAGAACCACACAAAGAATCTGTGTATGCAGTCCCCAGTGTAAGCAGATTCCCCAGCAATGCTCCTCACCAGGTAACCAGGTAGCTCTGAGCAGGCAGCACCTCCCACAGTGACTGCCCACCGTGAGCCTTCCACACAACCTCAATGTTTTCACAGTCCCAGCACACAAGCCTCCCCCCGTCACAAGCACTCAGACCTCTGTCAGTTCTCCCCAGCAGACTCAGGAGTCTCCACTCAGCTGATTGCTGGGCATGGACGCAAGCTGGCACAGCTGTTACATATTTCCAAAATGGCACCTGCTGTCTACTGGCTTGTTACAGGATGTCATTGCAGGGTGATCAGGGAGAGAGTAATGTGTCCCCCCCTTTTTCTCCTCTAGTTTGGCAAGTACACTATCCCCCACAGGGCTCCAAGCAGGATTCCTTCTAGGCTCTTCCTGCAGCTCTATCGCCAATGGCTTGGGCTACTGCAGTCTGGTCTCACCTCACTCTCCAAAGCTGGTACAGAGGCTCTCAGCTGCTGGGGTCCTGAGTTGTGCGTGTCCTCGCCCTCCACGTAGGTCTGCTATGTCCCTCTAATTTTCAGAGTTTCCTCTGCCATTTTCTTCCTAACTCTTCCCTGAGACTGCACTCTCTCCACTTTTTTTAAACTATCTTCTCCATGCCATCCTTCACTGCTCTCCCGGGCCACAGCAGAGAGCTGGACTGGAAGAGGAGCAACTGGGACTAGAACCAGTGCCCATATGTGATGCTGGCGCCACAGGCAGAGGATTAACCAAGTGAGCCATGGCAGCGGCCCCAACTATACTTTTCTTTTTTCTTTTCTTTTCTTTCTTTCTTTTTTTTTTTTGGACAGATAGAGTGGACAGTGAGAGAGAGACAGAGAGAAAGGTCTTCCTTTACCGTTGGTTCACCCTCCAATGGCCGCTGCGGCCGGCGCACTGTGGCTAGCGCACCACGCTGGTCCAATGGCAGGAGCCAGGTGCTTCTCCTGGTCTCCCATGGGGTGCAGGGCCCAAGCACTTGGGCCATCCTCCACTGCCTTCCCGGGCCACAGCAGAGAGCTGGCCTGGAAGAGGGGCAACCGGGACAGAATCCGGCGCCCCGACCGGGACTAGAACCCGGTGTGCCGGTGCCGCAAGGCGGAGGATTAGTCTAGTGACCAGCGGTGCCGACCCCCAACTATACTTTTCAAAACAGGAGGTAACATTGTTCTCACACCTCCCTCCCAACCCATGATGCCTGAGTCCCTTTATGCAAGACACAGGACCAGATATTTAAGAGGCAAATTAGGTGTCAGTGTTGTGGTGCAACAGGTTAAGATGTGACCTATAATGCCAACATCCCATATGAGCAACAATTCCCATGTGGGCTGTTCTACTTTCAGTCTTGCTCTCTGCTAATGCACCTGGGAAAACAGTAGAAGATGGCCCAAACGCGTGGGCCCCTGCTACCCACATGAGAGAACAGCACGGAGTTCCACACACCCGGCTTTGGCCAGGCCCAGCCTCGGCCATTGAGGCCATTTAGGGAGTGAACCAGTGAATGAAAGATCTCTCCCTCCTTGTGATTCTGCCTTTCAAATAAATAAATCTTTGATTTAAAAAAGGAGGCTGATTAAAGCCCCCAAGTACCCAAGAGCCAAAGCACTTCCCATCAGCAAGGAATAAGATTGCTCAATGCAACCTTTTCTAGAACTGCATGCTCAGGTTGTAATATTTAATATTTCTTTGAAAGTCAGAATTACAGAGAGAGAGAGAGAATGAGAGCAAGCGAGCTCTGGGCCAGGTTGAAGCCAGGATCCAAGAGCTTCCTCTGGGTCTCTAATGTGGGTGCAGGGGCCCAAGCACTTGTCAGCTCAGCTTAGCTCGACTTTAATGCCAAATTTCTTCCAATAACAACAATGCTTTATTCCTCTCCAGGCCATTGAAATCCTGCAAAATTCAAAAACACCATCATGTAGTCCTTGCACTGCCCTTTACCTCTCAGCCCCTGGCCTTTCCCCCAGACAGGGGGTCCTTGGAACCTCAAGGGGGTCTGTGAACAGATTTCAGGGGGCCCCTGAACTTGGATGGGAAAATATTTACACCTTTATGCTTACTAACTCTAGCCAATCTTCAGCATTAGGCAGCAAACCACAGCAGTCTTAGAAAGATCCCTGTGACTTCATCATTCACAGATGCCAGATATTTTTATCACATTAAAGCTGCTGCAGATATCCTGAAATATCATTGTCACCCCTGCCTACTTCGAAATTCCACCAGCTATTCGATCCACTGGAAAACCTTGTTCACCAATGCATTAATAAAGCAGCACATATATTATAAATGAGGGGCTTTTTTAAAAAATGTTTTTCATTTTATGTAATCCAATGCATTCCATGCATGGAAAAGCACAAGGTTCCAGTCATTGCCACCCCATAGAAGAAACTCGTGGTACCAAAAACTGTGAAGAGTCCCTTTGGGTTAGCACCAGCACGACTCCTCCCCACCCCAAGCACCCAGCTCAGTGTCTTGCAAACCAAGGAAACACAACATACACAATGTCACTGATGGACCTATCGGGTCTGTTTTCAATATAAAGCACTTACTTTGCAGATCTTCTGGGCATGAGCTCCTGACAGACTGCCTCCAAAAACTGTGAAGTCCTGAAGAGAAGACATAATTAAATCAACAAGTAGAGTATACTGACTGGTCAGAGATGAAGATCCAACAGAAAAGGAAATTGAAAACTCAAAAGTTTCTAAAGGACTTCCAGAAGTTGGCAAAAACAGGCAAAAGATTTGATTTATAGATTATTCTGTAGAACAGTGAATAAAACATCATCCAGGGAGGTCATGTGTTATGAAGGGCAAAAGATATAGTTTTTGCTCTACAAAATGATTTGCAGGGGCTGGCGCTGTGGCGTAGGTTAAGCCTCTGCCTGAGGTACTGGCATCGCAAATGGTGCTGATTTAAGTCCCAGATACTCCATTTCTGATCCAGCTCCCTGCTAATGTGCCTAGGAAAGCTGCAGAAGATGGCCCAAGTCCTTGGGACCCTGTCACTCATGTGGGAGACCCAGATGGAATTCCAGACTCCTGGCTTCAGTTTGGCCCAGCCCAGGCCATTGTGGCCATTTGAGGAGTCAGTGAATGGAAGAAACCTGTCCTTGTCTCTCTGTAACTCTGCCTTTCAGATACATTAATTAATTAATTTACCAAGCATAACTATTTTAATATCAAATCCAAGAAAACATTTTAGGTTCCTAGGTAAACTACTAGCTTTAGTTCTGTAAAAGGATGGGGCCAGCACAGTGGTGCAGCAGGTTAATGCCCTGGTCTGAAGCTCCGGCATCCCATATGGGTGCCAGTTCAAGTCCTGGCTGCTCCACTTCCAATCCAGCTCTCTGCTATGGCCTGGGGAAGCAGTAGAAGACGGCTCAAGTCCTTGGGCCCCTGCACCCGCATGGGAGACCTGGAAGAAGCTCCTGGCTCCTGGCTTCAGATCGGCACAGCTCCAGCCATTGTGGCCAATTGGGGAGTGAATCTTTGGATGGAAGACCTCTCTCTGCCTCTCCTCTCTCTGTGTAACTCTGACTTTCAATAAATAAATAAATCTTTTTGAAAAGGAACTAAATATTCATAATTATATATATTTATTTCCACCTCTGGAGGGGAAATACTTAAGGCCAAAGGAATACACAACAGTTTACACACATTCAGAGGCTTGAACCAACATTGACTTACAGCACTGTGGTTCTGGAATCTCAAGGTTGGTGGGGGTGTGCTCCTCTTTGGAGGCCCCAGGAAAGAATCAGTCTTCTTGCCTTTTCCAGCTTCCAGAAACTGTCCCCTTCCTCCACCTCCACAGCCAGCCACGGCAGATAAAGTCCTCATCTCATCCTGTCACTCTGACCTCACCTTCAGTGTCCCTCTTCCACTCTTAAGGACATTTGTGATTCTATTGGATAACCCACACCTTCTATTGTAAGATCAGCTGATCAACCTTTTTAATTCCTCCTTTGCCATGGAAAGTAACAAATTCATCACTTCTGGGGATCAGGATGTGGACAGCTCTGAGGGGTGACTATGCAACCTATGACATTCTCTGGCAGTGTCAGTGCAAACAAATTGTATCTGTCCAGATGCAGCCTGACCACTTTCATGGAAGTCCAAAGCTCAGGGGCTGTGGCTCAAAAAGTTAAGTCTGCTCTGCCCAGGCTGCACCTGCTAATTCTCTCAGTCCACACACACTGCCAGGAAACAGATGCCCTCGAGGCACAGAACCAGAGCAAGCTCTCTCAGAATAAACTCCTGGCTCTTGGGGCAACTTTGCACAAGCCACAGCCTTGTGATCCTCCCTGAAGCGAACAAACAACTTGTTCTCCCCAACACAAATCTAACACTCTGGACCTATGCGCTGAAAAATAGAAGGAGAATCCCTCTTCCAGCCCAAACTACAAGCAAGTTTTCATGCCCCAGGATCGTTCCCTGTCGCGTCTTTTGCTTCTGGCTCAGCCCTCCAGGAAGGCTCAGGCTGTTGGACTTGACGGATACCTGACTGAAGATATAAACCAATCTCCCATGTATTCGGCCGTGTCCAGTGACGACACTGTCTCCAGGAAACTATCAGAGAAACAGAAAAATAAAGGTTAAAAAAAATCCAAATACTTTTTTCAACGAGTTTGGCAACTATGCTTCAAGGAGAGCCAAAACCAAATACACACACACGCCAAATTCCTGAAGCTTCAATATGGATAAAGAACATGAAGGCTCTGTAGTAGGCTCTGTAACGCAACTACTGGGCTGCTGCTTCTTCAGCTGGAGCAACGGGCACTGTAGCCTCAGGACTCACTGTCCTTCCAAAATGCAAAATAATCAGGAGACCCTGAGAGCCACCACTGTAAGGGCTCAGAGGAGGAAGGGCACATAAGAAACACGCCAAGGGCAGACGCTGGGCCCAGCACTAAAGATGAGGTTAAGTGGCTGTGTCACATACCAGAGCGCCATATCCAGCTCCATTCCACATCCAGCTCCAGCCCCTGACCGTAGACTCCTGTGAATGCAGACCCTGGGAGGCAACCGTGACGGCTCAAGAAGCCGGGTTCCTGCCACTCATGTGGGAAACCCGAGTTGAGTTCCCAGCTCCTAGCTTTGGCCAGCCCATTTCTGGCTATTAGAGGCATTTGAGTATTGAACCAGCAGATGGATATGGAGCTCTTGTGCTCATGCTCACTTGCTCTCTTTCTCTCTGCCTCTCAAATAAATAACAAAATTTAGGGCTCGGTGCTGTGGCACACGAGTTAAGCTACCATCTGCAATGCCATCATCCCATATGGGTGCCAGTTCAACTCCCAGCTGCTCCACTTCCAATCCAGGTTCCTGCTAATGCACCTGGGAGGGCAACAGAGGATGGCCCAAGTGCTTGGGTCCCTGCACCCATGTGGGAGACCAGAGCAGCTCCTGGCTCCTGGCTTCAGCCAGGCCCAGCCCTAGCCATTGCAGCCACTTTGGTCATGAACCAGCAGACAGAAGATATCTCTCTCCACCCCCCTATAACTCTGCCTTTCAAATAAATAAATAAAAACTCTTTAAAAATTAAAATACTAATAAACAAATATACATAACTCCCCAAAGCTACTTACCCCTACACTGAACCTTAAAAAAATCAACCCATCATTTTGCATTGGATCTTGCTATGACCCATAATGGCTCAAATTGAGGCAAGTGGTTTGGTGTCAAGTTTACAAATCTTCTATCACAAATAGCGCGCGTGCACACACACACACACACACACACGAAGAAAACTGGTTCAAAAGTAAATCCAGGGACTGGCATTGTGCTGCAGTGGTTAAGCCACTGCTTGTGATGCAACATTGCATATGAGTGCCAGTTCAAGTTCCCATGGCTCCACTTCCAATCTAGCTCCCTGCTAATGCATCTGGGAAAGCAACAGAAGATGGCCCAAGTGCTTGGGATCCTGACACCCACATGGGAGATGCACATGGAGTTCCAGGCTCCTGGCTTCTGCCTGGCTCAGCCCTAGCTATTGTGGCAGATGGAAGAGTGCCCCCCCAACTCTGCCTTACAAGTAAAAATATAAATCTTTTATAAAAAGAGTCCAAAGAAATGGGCATTTGGCATAGCAGTTATTAAGCCACTTGGGACTTCCACATGCCATTTCAGAGTGTGTGGATTCAACTCCCAGCTCCACACCTGACTCCAGGTTCCTGCTAAAGTGCACCCTGGGAGGCAGCAGGTAACGGCACAAGTAGTTAGGTCCCTGCCATCACTGGATGGACTTCCCAGTTTCTGACTTTGGCCTGACTCAGTCTCAGCTATCTCAGGCATTTGGGGAGTAAACCAGCCGATGGGAGACCTGTTTTCGTCTGTTCCCTCTGTGTCTCTCTGGCCTTCAAAGTAAAGATTTTAAAAATTTTAAGTTAGTACAAAGGACTCTGTGTACCTATGGAAAACCTCCAGTTGAAGAAGTGTTGGTGACATCTCAAGAACTCCAAGGCAGAGGCCTGAAGTGTGTCAACAGAGGCAATCAATCTGATCAGAACACCACGAAAAGACACTCTCACCCTGTCCTTCCAAGTTTGTCATTCTGTCCCTGCGAGAACTCTGAACGTACAACCAGAGCCCGGGGTACGAGCAGCCCGCCCACCCTCCACCCACAGACGAAGCTGAGAGTGGAAACCCCAGTAGTGCTGCTCCCGCACTTCATGGAGAAGTCTGACGGACTCGCTTCTCTAGCAGGTGGGCCAACAGAGCCGCAGCGCGCAAGTGGTCACGCCATTACCTTATTCTTATCAGCAGCCATTCCAAAATCTGCACATCTGTGTTCCACGAACATGTCGCTCTCCACAAAGCTGCCAGGGTCCAGTAAGAGGCTGATCCGTTCCCTGGCCGTCAGCTTTCCCTACAGCAAAACACAACACTCAGCGATGTCCTCACAATGTTAGTAAGCAAAGTCGGGGTATCCACAGAAGGGCTAGGACGGCAGGTTTCACTCCTTCACCTCATGCAAAAGGCTCTGCCCTATCAGACCAGCCCATGGCACCAGGTGTCATCGATAGACTTCAGCTGGTAAGGAAGCCCGGGGGAGAAAGCTGGGAAGTGAGAAAGTAGGGACGCCGGCATTGTAGCACAGCAGAGCCCGTATCAGAGTGCCAGCTCACATCCCAGCTGCTCCACGCCCCCTTCAGCTCCTTGTAATGCACCTGGGAAGGCAGCAGATGATGGCCCAAGTGCTTGAGTTCCTCACACTCACATGGGAGACCTGCATGGAGCTCACGGCTCCTGGCTTCAGCCCCTGTCCTAGCCTAGGCTGTTGGCAGGCATCTCGGAAGTAAACTAGCAGATGAAAGACTCTTTCTCTCTCTCTCCCTCCCTGCCCCCTCTCTGTGTCACTCTGCCTTTCAAATAAAGAAAAATTTTAAAGTAAATTAAGAATGGAAAAGCAAGATGGGTTAACGCCCTGGCCTGAAGTGCTGGCATCCCATATGGGCGCCAGTTCGAGACCTGGCTGCTCCACTTCCGATCCAGCTCTCTGCTATGGCCTGGGAAATCAGTAAAAGATGGCCTAAGTCCTTGGGCCCTGTACCCACACGGGAGACCTGGAAGAAGCTCCTGGCTCCTGGTTTGGATTGGCACACTTCTGGCTGTTGGAGCCAATTGGGGAGTGAACCAGCGGATGGAAGATCTCTCTCTCTGCCTCTCCTCTCTCTGTGTAACTCTGACTTTCAAATAAATAAATCTTAAAAAAAAAAAAAAAAGAAGAAGAAGAAGAAGAGCAGGATGTAGAAACTAAAGCAGGCTTCAAGCAGGGTCTGAAGCTACACCCAGATCACAGGCTTTTTCCAGGGAAGCCTACAGAAGCTTCGCCAGGGCCCAAACACTCCCTCCTGCTCCAGCTGCTATCCCAAGGACACACTAATTCCTGGTTCTCCTGCCTCCTCCCTAGGTGCCTCCTTTTCCTCCTATGCTATACACTTGACAGTGGCACCATGACACAATGGGCCATGCAGCACAGAGCAGCTGAGTAAAAGGGGGTGAGAGTTTGTGCTAAAAAGCTCACTTGAGGCCGGCGCCGTGGCTCCACAGGCTAATCCTCCGCCTTGCGGCGCCGGCACACCGGGTTCTAGTCCCGGTCGGGGCACCGGATTCTGTCCCGGTTGCCCCTCTTCCAGGCCAGCCCTCTGCTGTGGCCCAGGAGTGCAGTGGAGGATGGCCCAGGTGCTTGGGCCCTGCACCCCATGGGGAGACCAGGAAAAGCACCAGTCTCCTGGCTCCTGCCATCGGACGAGCGCAGTGCGCTGGCCCCAGCGCGCCGACCGCGGCGGCCATTGGAGGATGAACCAACGGCAAAGGAAGACCTTTCTCTCTGTCTCTCTCTCTCACTATCCACTCTGCCTGTCAAAAAAAAAAAAAAAAAAAACTCACTTGAGTGAAAAATTGCCTTCTAGAAGAGGTGAGATGGCAGCCCTCCCTCTATCAGGACCCTCCACTGTGTACCCGATAAAGCCACTGCCTGCAGCACGGTTCGTGTCCCGGCTGCTCCACTTCTGATCCAGCTCTCTCCTATGGCCTGGGAAAGCAGTAGAGGATGGTCCAAGTCCTTGGGCCCCTGCTCCCACATGGGGGATCTGGAAGAAGCTCCTGGCTCCTGGTTTCAGATCAGCTCAGCTCCTGCCATTTGGGAAGTGAACCAGCGGATGGAAGACCTTTCTCTCTGTCTCATCCTATCTGTAACTCTGCCTCTCAAATAAACATTTTTAAAAAATAAATGAATAAAAAAAGTCCCTGGCCCACTGTCCTCACCACAGGTGAAACACTTCAACTTGGCTGTTTTTTCCCTTTAGGAAAGCAGCCTAAGTTGGCGAGCTTGTGTTGAAACGGGCAATCCCACACACGGTTGTGTAAAGCAGGATGAGCTTGGGGGAGGTGAATTTGCCAACTGTAGTTGCATAATGTCTTTAATAGTCATACCCTTTGACTCCCTAATGCCACTTCTGGGAAACCTATGCCGTGGGAACAGTCCAAAGGGGGTGGGGTAGGGGGTTAAACCACGTCTGCCTCCTAAGTCAGCTCTGGACGATGCTTCTAAACCAGAAGGATGTGCCAGCAAAGGGGTGGGGTGATGCTCCGGGGAGGAACTGAGCAATAGGCCCAGACAGAAAGAGTGCAGGGAGCCCATGCTGGTTCCTCCCCTCACCCCGGACACAGCCACCCCACGGAAGAGAGAAGGCAGCTCAGCTCTGCTACCCCAAACCATCAGCCAAATTTACATCTCACCCTCTGGTGTCAGAAATGACCTGCCACCTTCGGGTCCCCGTCAAAGGGAAATGGATGCGGCCTGGATCAACACTTGACCTGGCCTCGAAGGGCCGTTCAGTGAGGCTTCCAGCCCTCCTCAAGGGCACGGCTCCTAGGAGTCACTCCTGTGCCTTGCCCTGGTGATCTTACCAGCACAGCACACCCAGACGTGCACTGAGCAGGCCTGGCTTCCAGTCTGGGGCCACCCCTCTGACCCGTTCACCCAGCTCTCTCCGAAGGCCAGCTCAACATCCAGACGACGGGCAGCAGTGCCTCGGCTGCTCGCTCACTCCGGCCAACCCCGGCGAGTGGCCGGCGCGCTCCCAGAGGGGCCAGCCCCCCCCCCCCCGGCAGGCCCAGGAGCGCCCAGCTCCCAAGGGTTCCCCAGGGTCCCCGCGCAGGCTCAGGGAGCCCCCGGCCCCAGGTTAATGAGGGCTTCCCCCGACAGACGCCTCGAATTCCCTGCTCCCGAAAGGGAAGAACCCGCCGCCACTCCTGGAGAGCCCAAGAACGAGCAGATGGCTTCACTGAGCGCTGTGTCTCCTCTAACAAGATCGCGACGGAAGATCACTAGCTACGGCTGAAGGCGAACTGCCTGCGGTGATGAGCCTGCCCCAGAGTTTGCAGCTTTGAAGTGACGGGCTCAGTCCCCACAGCGCGAGCGCGGCGCGCCTTTCACCGGCGTCCAGGCGAGGGGCTACAGGTTCTCAAGGGGCGTTTGCTCGCCCCGTCCACCAGGCAGCGCGCGGATTGGCTGGCAGGCCTCGGGCCCCCGCGCGCCGCGCACGCTGTGATAGGTCGCAGACGCCGCGGGGGCGGGAGCTACGCGGATACGCCAGGACTCACTCGCTTATGCTGCGCTTCGATGCGGCGCTGGCCCCCTCCCAGCAGCGCAGCGCGGCGCTTGTTCTCGATGCGCTCGTTAACCGAGACGGGCTGGGTGCAAAGGCTGCGGACCGCGGTGCTCAGGCCGCCGGGGAGAACGCGCAGCCTGGCTCCAGCCGCCAGCGCTCGCACTGCCGCCGCCATGTTTGCTCAGTCGGTGCCCTTGAGTACGCATGTGCAGAAAGTGTGCCGGCTGCGGGCTGTGCGCCTGCGCAGTGGGGAGCCCGGGCCCCGGGTTGCAGGTCGCGCTGTGGGCGGCGTGTCGGGCTGGATGTGGAGTCGTGCTGGGGTTGAAGCTAGAGCGGTTCTCCGAGCTCGCCACTTCCTGGAAGCGCAGAAGACGGACTGAGCCCTTGCTCTTCTTTGGTCACCTGATACCCGCTGGGTCGTCCCGCTTCCATAAAATAAGTAGATATTGAGAAATGGCGTGTATTGGTGCTAGTTTATGTCTTATATTTAACCTCGCAACAGCTTGTTAGCCTGACTGCGTAGGTGAGGCAGGTGAAGCTAAGGTACAGCAACTCATCCAGAGCCTTGGGCAGCGGCTGACACGGCCCCTCGGGGCACCCGCGCCCCCTATCGCGGTGCCCGGGTGGAGTCCCGCCGGCATCCCGCCCAGCTCGCTGCTGACGTGCGCGTGGAGGCAGCAGGTGACGCCCGAGGCCTCTGGCTTCAGCCGGCCCGCCTGACTGTTGGCGACATTGGGGCAGTGAACCGGTGAATGGAAGATCCACTGCTCTCTCTCTCTCTGCTGGCTCTCTCTCTCTCTCTCTCCACACACACACACACACACACACTCCCAGTAAATAAAATTGAAATACAAAAGAACCAAGACTGATGATCAGTGGAGCCAGGATTGGAGCAGTCCTACTATGCACCATGTATTCAATAGAGGACCATTACTTTAAAAAAATTAATTTATATTCCTGCATACTTTTAAATTTACAAAACAAAAATTATGAAGAAGTATGCAGAGGTCACATATACCGCACACGCAATTTCCCCTGTTGTTAACATCTTACATTAGCATGATATATTTGTCACATTAAACCACACCCAGCTTCCCTTTTTTTTTTTAATCCAAGCTCCCACCAAGCCTCACACCCAGTCAGCCTCTAGTAAAGACTATTCTGTGTTCAGATTTTTTTTTTTCAGCTCCTATATACAAGGGAGAATGTGTGATATTTTTCTTTTCAGTGTCTGGCTTATTTCACTCAACATGATGTCCAACAGTTCCATTTGTTGCAAATGACAGAATTTCATTCTTTGTATGGCTGAATAGAAATCCATTGTGTAGATAAGCCACTTCTCTTTATCCATTCATCTGATGATGGACACCTTCCCCAATTCCATATCTTGGTTTCTGTGCACGTGCTACAATAAACATGGTAGAGAAGATTTTCCTGACCCAATGATTTCATATCTTTTAGATATTTACCCATAGGGAAACTGCTGGATCACATGGCAGTTCTACTTCTAGTTTTTTTTTTTTTTTTTTTTTTTTTTTTTTGACAGGCAGAGTGGACAGTGAGAGAGAGACAGAGAAAGGTCTTCCTTTACCTTTGGTTCACCCTCCAATGGCCGCTGCGGGGGTGCACCGTGCTGATCCGAAGCCAGGAGCCAGGTGCTTTTCCTGGTCTCCCATGGGGTGCAGGGCCCAAGCACTTGGGCCATCCTCCATTGCACTCCCGGGCCACAGCAGAGAACTGGACAGAAAGAGGAGCAACTGGGACAGAATCCGGCGCCCTGACTGGGACTAGAACCCAGTGTGCCGGCGCCGCAGGCGGAGAATTAGCCTATTGAGCCACAGCACCAGCCGCATTGTGGTTTTGATTTGCGTTTCCCTGAAGGCTAATGATAACAAGCCTTTTTTCTTGTTTGTTGACCATTTGTATTTCTTCTTTTGAAAACTGTTCAGGTCCTTTGCCCACTTCTTAATTGAATTAGTTGTTATTGTTTTGGTTTTTTGAGTTTCTGATATATTCTGAGTATTAATCCTTTGTGAGATAAGTAGCTTCCAAATACATTCTCCCATTCTGTCTCTTCTCTCTATTGATTGTTTTCTTTGCTGTGCAGAAGCCTCTGAGTTTGATGAAATTCCGTTTGTCTAGTTTTGCTTGTGTTGCCTGCATTTACTATTAGTGAGTGGTTCTCACAATGTGAACCTATTAAATAAAATATTATTCCTGACACATGTTAAAGAACAGTAAGGGAGCGTTTATTCAGGACCCTAGTGATAGGCATAAGGACCACTGTGCTAGACTTCATGCAGCCTGAGAGTGAGATTGGGATCAACTCTGAAGGTAACAAAGGAAAGTGGGAATTTACAGATGAAGTGGGGAGGGGGGATGTCAGTGGATGGGAAGGTGCTGAGAGGAAATAGCAGGGATGGGAGGGAGTCTGGCTACACTCACTGGAAAGGATTCTTGCTGAAGGCGGACAGGGTGATCAGACACCACCTGGAGAGGAAGCAGGAGTGATAGAGGATGAAGACCCAGATCAGACATGGAGGGTGATCAGATAAAAGAAGAGAGGATTCTAGCTAAACTGACTTAGCAAGATTCTTGCTAAAACTGGACTCTACCAAGAATGACGAGGGAGCCCCAAGGTCAGGCCTAGTCAAAAAGAGAACTCAGAAAATCCTGACCGAAGTTTGCTCAAGGAGAGAGGCTTGTCGACACAGCAGCTTCACACTCACCTGTGGTTGCAAATGTAAATGCTCAGATTCTCAGACTCCTCCCCAGATCCACTGAATCAGAAACTCCAGGAATGGGGCCAGTGATCTGTTTATTTTTTTTTTTTTGAAGATCTATTTATTTTATTTGAAAGACAGAGTTATAGAGAAGCAGAGAGAGAGAGAGGTCTTCCATCCGCTGGTTCATTCCCCAAATAGCCATAACAGCTGGAGCTGAGCCGGTCCAAAGCCAGGAGCCAGGAGCCAGGAGCTTCTTCCAGGTTTCCCACGTGGCTGCAGGGGCCCAAGCACTTGGGCCATCTTCTGCTGCTTTCCCAGGCCATAGCAGAGAGCTGGATCGGAAGTGGAGCAGCCAGGACTCAAATTGGCACCCAAATGAGATGCCAGTACTGCAGGCAGGGGCTTCACCTGCTATGCCACAGGCAGTAGCTTCACCCACTATGCCACAACGCTGGCCCCAGGAATGTGTTTTAGCAAATGACATTTAAGATGTCCCCACAATTGCTAAAGTTTAAGAACCACTGCTCTAGGGGTTAACTGAACTGTTAAGAGTTTGTCTGATTTCCCAGCTAACAGGCAGATCTTTAAGATAAAGAGCAAGCTGTACGTTTCTCATTTTAGTCACAGAAAACAGCTAAGGTTGATCATTAACGCTTCCAAGAGCCAGCTCACAAACCAGGGCCTTCCTAAAGTCCAAACTCTGACCTAGGACTTTAATGTTGACACAGTGCAATTCAACAAACATTTGGAGCACAACCAAAGTCTAAAAAATTCCCTCTGTCAAGAACTGAAACACATTTCCTGGAGTAGGAATTGTTCACCTGCATGTCCAGGGGACCTGAGTGTCCAAGGCTGACAGTCATCTGTCTGACTCCATGGTGGGAGCTCTTGGTTCTGCATTTGGTTCCCTGCTTCACAGACCACACCAACCCAGAAAGGTGGACAAAAGGTTGGCCTGGGAGCTCAGGGGAGAACTTGGGCAAGCCTAATGTGTTATCTTTGAGAAGGACACTGCATGCCAGGATACAGGAGCAACATGAGCCAAGGTGTGGCTCATGCACAAGCACACCTACACGCACACATGCGCACACTCACACACATGCACACGCACACTCAGCTGTGTCCCCAGAATGGTGGTAAATAACGAAGGTGATAATGGAATTAGTGAAGAATGTTACCATGTCCGGCAACTGGGATTTTATTTCAGCTGAGGACAGTGGGATTCCGTCGTCCTGCCGTGCCTTATGGGTTCCAGGCCTCAAGCCCGATTGTACTGAGATTGTTCAATGTATGCTCACTGCACCTGGAACAAGGCCTACTATGTAGAAGCCTTTACAATGTATTTATGAAATTGAACCAGACCAGCGAATAGACCACTGCGTGTGGCTCTAGATGTTTCTACGGATTCCTGGCCACCTTTTCAGATTCTGCTATCATCTCCAGCAGTCCACCCTGATCCCTCTCTGCTGGGTGAGGGTAAGTATTTCGGCAAGGACGTTTTACAGAAATCCCAGCTCGGGGGCGCTCACTGACCCTAACTGCTCCCTCCCACTTCTCTCCTTTTTCTTCCTCTTTCCCGTCTTCCTCCTCCCTGTCCTAGTGCCCCACCCAGGCCGCTCCTTGCGTAGTTCTATAGGTTTCTAGTGTTGCTCTTCCCACCTGAATCCAAATCCCAGCCTGAAGTAAGTGGTCCCGGGAGGAGGGTTCAGCTTCTGGAACACCACGTGCTCTCGGCTATTTTCAGGGCCTTAGTTCCCTTTTGCTGGTGGCTGTGTTTGAGGTTCCTCCGTTGTGAGACAAGAGTCACCCCATATTGCAGTTGTCTCCACTTGTAGGACAGTTGTACGGAAAATCTAGAGTCACAGCACCTGGGTGCGAGTCTTGCTTCTGCTCTGACTTCCTGGATAAAACAGAGCAGCCAGCCCAGGGCCTCCATGAAAGCTGAGGGGGGGTGGTGTGAAACTTCTGAGTCCTTTCTGAACGTCTCACTCATGATATGATGACTGCAGAAGAGCCCGATCAGCTTGAGTAGGTCTCTGCTCTGCCGATTACCACCACGTGATCTTGAACAACTTCGCCTCAGTTTCCTCTTCTGTCAAATGGGAACAATCGTAGTTCTGCCTTATGCAGTGGTCAGCCTTCCATGTGGGAGTGTACCTAAAGCGACTGGTACAGTGCCTGGCCATTGTGAAATGCTCCTTAGAGGCTGCTTACTAGACACCAGTTGTTTCCTGAGGCACACTGTCTCATCCACCGGAAATGCTCACGGATACTCCTTGGAGTGGAAGGAGAGTGACACAATTCAGGATATTTGCTCGCTTCCTCTTACAAAGAATGAGGCTACATAGAGGACAGTGGCTGTGGACATTTCTGGCCATTCCAGCCTGGTCAGTGTGTGCTTTCAGTAAAGATAGGAGGGAGAAAATGGACGCGGTCACGCATATTTCTTCAAGGTCCTTGGAGAAGCAGCTGCAAGAGGGGAGTTAAGCACGCGAGCAGTCATGCATTAAGGAAGCCACCTGTGCGAGAAGGGGACGGCAGCTGGGAGAGGCGTGCAGAGCCCTGGGATTGAAAGCCCAGTCTGACCTCCAGCGGGAGAGAGAGCGAAGGAAGGCTTGGGGGTGGGCACTTTTAAAACTCTGTGCCTTGTTGGGAGAGTTCAGCAAGGCCATTAGGGAGTCCTGTGGCTGAAGTACTGCTGGCCCTACTGCTGGGAGCAGCCAGGAAAGGTGTGGCCTCGAGCAAGCGTAGCAGTGGATGTAGGAGCAAAAGCTTGGCTGTCACTGCAGTCCCGGCGTCTACTTGCCAATGGAGAACTTTGGGTGGTCAGGAGTAGAGGGTGTGAAAGGGGATATTGCAGACAGCCGCTGTCTTCCATGTGGGGAGAGGGACTTTTTTAAAATTTATTTTATTTTATTTATTTGAAAGACAGTTGCAAAAGGAGAAAGGAGGAGGGAGGGAGGGAAAGAGAGAAAGAGAGAGAGAGAGAGAGAGAGTCTTCCATCTGCTGGTTCATTCCCCAAATGGCCACAATGGCCAGAGCTGGGCTGATCCAAAGCCAGGAGCCAGGAACTTCTTCTGGGTCTCCCAAGTGGGTGCAGGGGCCCAAGCACTTGGGCCATCCTCTATTGCTTTTCCAGGCCATAGCAGAAAGCTGGATCGGAAGTGGAGCAGCTGGGACTCAAACCGGAGTCCATATGGGATGCCAGTGCTGCAGGCTGGGGCTTTAACCCACTGTGCCACAGCGCTGGCCCCAGATAGGCTTAAAGATTTTTATTTGCACATTAATAACACACTTCTCTTCTTAGTGCTTGTTTAAAATCAAGAAAAATTAAGTACTTTAAATTCACATTTTTCTTGCTGAAACATGTTTCTTTGATGGCTGAGAATGGGCCATGAGAGCCGTGGCATAAATCCCAGTTAAGATTGTTATTACATGCCGGCGCCGTGGCTCAACAGGCTAATCCTCCGCCTTGCGGCGCCGGCACACCCGGTTCTAGTCCCGGTCGGGGCGCCGGATTCTGTCCCGGTTGCCCCTCTTCCAGGCCAGCTCTCTGCTGTGGCCCGGGAGTGCAGTGGAGGATGGCCCAGGTGCTTGGGCCCTGCACCCCATGGGGAGACCAGGAAAAGCACCTGGCTCCTGGCTCCTGCCATCGGATGAGCGCGGTGCGCCGGCCGCAGCGCGCCGACCGCGGCGGCCATTGGAGGGTGAACCAACGGCAAAGGAAGACCTTTCTCTCTGTCTCTCTCTCTCACTGTCCACTCTGCCTGTCAAAAAAAAAAAAAAAAAAAGATTGTTATTACAGCCTTCCGCTTCCGACGCGCTGTCGGCCAAGTCAGTGTATGTGCGGTAACACCATGTCTGCTCCGCTGCCCGTCATCGTGCCCGCCGCCAGGAAGGCCACCGCCGCGGTAATTTTCCTTCATGGATTGGGAGATACTGGGCATGGATGGGCAGAAGCTTTTGCAGGTATCAGAAGTTCACATATCAAATATATCTGCCCACATGCGCCCGTTATGCCTGTTACATTAAATATGAACATGGCTATGCCTTCTTGGTTTGATATTATTGGACTTTCACCAGATTCACAGGAGGACGAACCTGGAATTAAACAGGCAGCAGAAAACGTAAAGGCTTTGATAGATTAAGAGGTGAAGAATGGCATTCCTTCTAACAGAATTATTTTGGGAGGATTTTCTCAGGGAGGAGCTTTATCTTTATATACTGCTCTTACCACACAGCAGAAACTGGCAGGTGTCACTGCACTCAGTTGCTGGCTTCCACTTCGGAGTTCATTTCCACAGGGTCCTATCAGTGGTGCTAATAGAGATATTTCTATTCTCCAGTGCCATGGAGATTGTGACCCTTTAGTTCCACTAATGTTTGGTTCTCTTACTGTGGAAAAACTAAAAACATTGGTAAATCCAGCCAATGTAACCTTTAAGACCTATGAAGGTATGATGCACAGTTCATGTCAGCAGGAAATGATGGATGTCAAGCAATTCATTGATAAACTCCTACCTCCAATTGATTGACGTCATTAAGAGGCCTTGTGTAGAAGTACACCAGCATCATTGTAGTAGAGCATAAACTTCTCCCTGTGCCCAGTCTTGAAACTTCTAATGTTTGCAAGTGTTAAAATGTTTTGCAATTACACGCCAATGACACTGACTAAATAATGTCTCCTCATAGGAAATATATGATATTTCAGTTTCTATACGTGTATTTGTAAAATATGATCTACAATATACTGGTATTAATATAGGTGAAGCAGCTAGCTTCTTTTTCTTAACTGTAACTTAGCAAAATAATAAAATACTTCAGTCAAATTTTTTATTACATGATTTGAAAATTAACAGTATGCTTAAGCAAAATTTATGCAGATATGAATAAACAGTTAAGATATAAGATTTTTGCATGCTGTGACTTAGTCTGTGGATTTATTCCGAAGTTGCTTAGTCACCATGCACTGTCTGGTATTTTTATATATGCACTTATATGTAATGATTGTAATACATAAGAAGGAGAAGGTATTACATTATTCCTAATAACAGGAATAATGCTTTTAAGTGTCAGTAAAGAGTAATATTGTTCTCTTCAAATAATGGCCCTTTTATTTTGGGGACCAGACTTTTCCCTGATGTCATTTCTGTTTAATATTCTTTTCTCCCCTAAAGAAAAAAAGTGTTCTTTCTTGATTTTCCTTTATAGCAGACCAAATACTGCTTTCCTGCCATAGAATCTACTGTCGATAATGCTGTAATTTGACATTCTGAGTCACAAACCTATGGTATTGAAAATCTGTTTACACTTTAAAAGAAAACAACCGTTACATAAAACTTTCTGTATAACTTATTTCAAACAACTGTACATTAGCGTAAACTTAGACCTGGTCAGTCATTAGAATACATTCTTCAATCCAGGTAACAAATCATTCTGTGTTTTTTTCTGTATGTAAGTGAAAGAATAATTAGGTCATATTGTAGTATTTTCTGAAATAGTTAAGAACAATCTTAAAAACTAATTTCTGAAATTATTTCATCTCCTAGTAGCATAGTTTGTTTTCTGTACATTTGTTTCAAACCAGCTACTGTAGGAAACGAGCAGTCCATTAGAAAAAGTTGTTTTTTTTCTGTCAATGAACTTATTTTAAGTTTTCATTTAGTCAAATGATTTCTGATGATTAGTTTTCTGTATTGACATAAAAACAATCATCTGATTTTAAATAATCAAAATTTCAAGATTACTGAAAAAATTATTGAAAACAAGTTTATGAGTAATAAGCATTAATCAGAACCATGTACTGTGGTATATTTACCGCACAGTTTAATATGTAGCAAAAATGAATGCTTGATATTTCTGAACTGTGTTAATTTTTCTGCTGTATTTCAACTGACCAAACAATGTTAAGAATGCATCTTTATAAATGGGTGCTAATTGGTAATGAAAATAATTTAGTAATGGACTATATAGGATGTTAATAATGAAGCCATATGTTTATGTCTGGATTTAAAAATTTTAAACAATCATTTACTGAGTAATTTTGCTTTACCTTAAAGAACATAAACTGTTGTTTCAGTTATATAAGTCAGCAAAATCTTATTTATGGCAAGAAATATTCCGTTGAAATGTTGTGCTGTAATGTGGGAAAATGTAAATGTTTTCCACAGTTTCTATCAATGTGAAATAAAATTTAATTCTGAAAAAAAAAAAAAGATTGTTATTACAGGGCCGGTGCTGTGGCGTGGCAGGTGAAGCCTCTGCCTGAGACATTGGCATCCCATATGGGTACCAGTTTGAGACCCCGCTGCTCCACTTCCAATCCAGCTCTCTGCTGATGTACCTGAAAAAGCAGCAGAAGATGTCCCAAGTGCTTGGGCCCCTGCATCCAAGTGGGAGACCCAGAAGAAGCTCCAGGCTCCTGGGTTCAGCATGGCCCAGCTCCAGCCATTCGCAGCCATCTGGGGAGTGAACCAGCAGATGGAAGACCTCTGTCTGTCCCTCTCTCTCTCTCTGTAACTCTACCTTGTAAATAAATAAATAAATCTTAAACACACACCCCTGGAACTTGCTGTTCCCCAGCACATACACATTTTTCCAAGCTGCCTTGATGAGGACAGGTCTGGCTCGTTCCTTTCTCCAGAGCTACTCTTCCCGAGCTGCCCTGCCCTTGGAGTTTCTGGCTCCCCTCACTTCCCAGCACACCCTCCTCTCCTGCCATGTCGGGCTCCCTTCTGCCCAGCTGCCCCCAGAAGCTCCCTTCAGCCTTCAACCCTGCTCAGTTTCAGCCACCCACGCCCTGCACCCTGTGATCACTAAGCAGGGGCTGGAATCTGGCCATCTGCTGCACCTCCTCCTTTCCTGTTCCCTTTCCCACACCCTTACTACTGGATCGGCTCCATCCCCTCGAAATAACCCTTTAATCCCCTCAGTGTCTGTATCTGACCTCTGCCTGCCCCAGCGCTGTGGCTGTTCTCACCCCTTGCGTTTCTGTCCAGGCCGCCATGCCCAGGGCCCATCGCTCCTGGATCACTTTGACTTAGCTCACAGATGGCTGGCTGCCGCTGCTGCTGGCAGAGTTGCAAAGAACCTACTAGGTAGTTTTCATTCGCTCGGGCTGCCACAACAAACTACCACAAAATCGGTGGTTAACCAACAGAAATTCATTCTCTCACAGTTCTGGAAGCCAGTAGTTTGAAACCAACTTGTCTAGAGGAGAATTCTTTCTTTCTCAAATTTGTATTTATTTTCACTTTACTTGAAAGAGAAAGAGAGAGAGAGAAGCACGCCTCTCTGCTTATTCGCTCCGCAGATGCCCTCAACAGCTAGGGCTGGGCCAAGCCAAAGCTAGGAGTCCAGAACCCAATCCAGGCCTCCCACGTGGGTGGCAGGAACCCAAACACTTGAGCCATCACCTGCAGCCTCCCAGGATGCACATTAGCAGGAAGCCAGACTGGAACCAGCCTTCCAGCGTGGGCTATGGTGTCCCAGGTGGCACCCTAGCCACTGAACCGAACATCAGCCTCCCAGGGAAGAGTCCCTTCTTGCACTTTCTGGTAGCTCTGGCATTGCTTTTTGGGGGGCAGGGAACCACCACCCTCACACAGTCTTCCCCCCGGGTCTTGTGTCGGCGATTTCCTGCTCCTTTTTCCTAATTTGGATGCTGGTTGTTGAGTTCAGGGCCTACCCTAAATCTAGGATGACCACAGGCAGAAATCTCTAACTGAATCTGCATTTCCAGATAACATGGAGTCCACAGGAACCAGGACCTAGGTCTTGGATGTATGCTCCACTAGGTCCCTGCAGATGCATGCTGCTCCTTGCTGCTCCCCCCACCCACCCCTACTCCACCCCTGCGTGCCCAAATCCTGTGCATCCAGTTCTAAACACCATTGCTCCCATGGAGCATTTCCACAGTTTTCCAGTCGTAAGTGCCTCGTCTGCTGCTGCATCACAGGTGCTTTCCGTTCCTCATTTATAGCTTTTTATCAGGGTCTGCCTTGTAGCAGTTCTTTGTAAAAGACGTAACACTTCTCTGGCTGCCTGGATTGCAGAAAGTGCCACCCAAGTATCTGGTCACCAGACTTCACTTTGAAATCCTCAATCCCTGGCACTGAACATGTTACCCTGGCTCCTTTACTCTTTTTTTTTTTTTTAAGAGATTTATTTTATTTATTTGAAAGGGCAGAGTTAGAGAGAGAGGAAGAGACAGAGATCTTCCACCTGCTGGTTCACTCCTCAAATAGTTGCAAAGGCCAGGGCTGGACCAGGCCAAAGCCAGGAGCCTGGACCTCCATTGGGACCTCCCACATGAGTGGCAGGGGCCCAAGTACTTAGGCCATCTCATGCTGTTTTCCCAAGCACCTTAGCAGGGAGCTGGATCGGAAGCAGAGCAGCCGGGACTCGAACCACTCAGATTTGGGATGTCAGTGTTGCAGGTAGTGGCTTTATGGGCTGCGCCACAATGCCAGTCCATCACCCCTCTACTCTAAAGGTCCCTGACACTCTTCTTCCCTAACCAGATCTCCATTTCCTTACCTCTTCACTGCTCCCTTTCCCAGCCTCTGCTCAGCAGCCTGCCTTGGTCTGCCTCTACCAATCAGTCTTCCAGCTTGAACAGCATGACTCTGCCTTACGTACACGAGCCCCGCGGGCCACTGTCTGTCTCCCCTACACTCAGTGCAGTCTTCTGTGTGAGACTTTTCCCTACCTTTTTTCCAGGCCTGCTGGATATCCTTAACTTTATGAAAAGAACCCTGCCTTCACCTTCTCGCTTTTCATGATGCCGTGCATTCCCTTCCTTCTAATACACAAACACCTTTCATCTCACAAAACTACTGTGCTCTTCGATTTGTTCCCATACTTCCCCCTGACTCTGTGACAGGACCTACTTGTTATAGCCATGACAATGAAGTCTTTAGGTTTTGCTGATGACTTCACCCTCCTATCCCTGGTGTGCTCTGATTCTGTTTGAATGTATATATGGTAATGAGGTTGGGATGTATATTTTTAGAACTATGATATACTAGGTATGTCCAGCTTAAATGTAGAATATATGGAGAGGGCGGTGCTGTGACATAGTAGACTAAACCTCTGCCTGCGGCACCAGCATCCCATACGGGCACCTGTTGGTATCAGGCTGCTCCATTTCTGATCCAGCTCTCTGCTATGGCCTGAGAAAGCAGTAGAAGATGGCCCAAATGCTTGGGCCCCTGCACCCATGTGGGAGACCTGGACGAAGCTCCTGGCTCCTACTCAGTCCAGCTCTGGCCATTGCAGCCATTTGGTGAGTGAACCAGCAGATGGAGGACCTCTCTATCTCTCCCTCTCTCTGACTGTGGCTCTCTACCTCTCAAATAAATGAATAAATAAAATCTTAAAAAGAAAAATAAGAAGAAGAGAAAGAAGAAGGAGATATGGAAAGGGTGTGCGTTCAAAGAGCTCTTGAGCACACAGGAACTGCTCCAGCCCTGCCTTTGGAATATACCACTTCTTTTTTTTTTTTTTTTTTTTTTTGACAGGCAGTTAGACAGTGAGAGAGAGAGAGAGACAGAGAGAAAGGTCTTCCTTCCATTGGTTCACTCCCCAAATGGCCGCCATGGACGCCAATCCAAGCCAAGAGCCAAGTGCTTCTCCTGATCTCCCATGCGGGTACAGGGCCTAAGCACTTGGGCCATCCTCCACTGCCTTCATGGGCCACAGCAGAGAGCTGGACTGGAAGAGGAGCAGCCGGGAAAGAATCCGGTGCCCCGACTGGGACTAGAACCCCGGGGGGTTCTGGTGGCGAGGCGGAGGATTAGCCAAGTGAGCTGCAGCGCCGGCCGGAATATACCGCTTCTACCACCCATGACGGGGCCTTTCCCATTTCAGCCATACCAGCCTTGGTGTTTTCCTCCATTTCTGGATACTGGCATTGCCGTTATGCTAAAAAGCAGCCATGATACAGGAAATGCTCTTTCTTTGTCTTCCTCCACGTCTTCCAGCTGCGTAGGAAATGCTAAGAGGAGAGTCATGGCCCAAGGTTAAGAAAGGTTTCTTTTCATTAGTGGCTTCTCCCCTTAAGTTCTTTTTCTTTTAAGATTGCTGCTGCATTTCTAAAAGGCTGTATGAGTTATTCTAAGTTCACAATCATTTCCATTATAATGGGTGATTTTTGTGCTTTTAATATGAATTATGCTGGTCTAAAGCAATTAAAGGTTAATATCCAGAAACTGGAAAAAACAACAGCTGTTCACACAGGACTCCTCCCTGGACTGTGAGCTTGTTTAGGGCAAGGGCTCTACACTTCCAGTGCTCAGCGTTCCTTCTTCATGGAAGGTAATCAGTCATTGAGGGAGTTTTGCTCTCCTACTCGGATTTCTCTGGGGAGTTGGGATTTTCTGGCCCTCGGCTCCATCACAAGGCAGCTTCTTTTCCATGGATCGCAGGAGAGCTGTGTAGTTTATCAAGGGTGGTGTGGACATTTGAGACAGACTCACTAGGCAACATAAAACGTAATAAATGCTGGTGTTGTGGCACAGCATATTAAGTTGCCACTTGTCACACCAGAACCCCATGTCGGAGTGCTGGTTCAAGTCCTGGCTGCTCCACTTTCAATCTAGCTCCCTGCCAATGAATCTGGGAAGACAGTTGAAAATGGACCAAGTTCTTCTTCTTTCTTCTTTTTTTTAATCTTTAAAAAAATATAATTTAGATGATAGCATTCCTCTGCTCAAAATTCTATGAGATGTCTCATTTGATCCATAGGTACGGCCAAAGTCTAAAGGTGGCCAATGAGATCCTACATGATTTTCCCCCTGTGACAGTTTGATGGGCTAATAGGCAGTGAGATCAAGTCCCTGTTGCAATGAGAAAAGGGATAGTCCCTTTAAGAGTGTACAGTATGGGGATGGCATTGTGGTGTAGAAGGTTAAGCTGCTGCCTGCAGTGCAGCCATCCCATTTGGGTGCCAGTTGGAGTCCTGGCTGCTTCACTTCAGATCCAGCTCCCTGCTAATGTGCCTGGGAAAGCAGGGGAGGACAGCCCAAGTACTTGGGCCCCTGCACCCACATGGGAGGCCTGGATGAAGCTCCTGGCTCCTGGCTTTGGCCTGGCCCAGCCCTGGCTGTTGCAGCCAATGAACCAGCAGATGGAAGATCTCTCTCTCCCCTACTCCCTCTTTCTCTGTGGCCCAAGTTCTTGAGCCCCTGCCACCCATATGGGAGACCCAGATGGAGCTCCTGACTCCTGGCTTCAGCCTGGAGTGAGACCCAGAAGAAGCTCCTGGCACTTGGCTTTGGATTGGTGCAGTACTGGCCATTGTGGCCAATTGGGGAGTGAACCAATGGATGGAAGACCTCTCTCTCTCTCTCTCTCTCTCTCTCTCTCTCTCTCTGCCTCTCCTCTCTCTGTGTAACTCTCTCAAATAAAAAATATATAAATCAAATAAAAAATATATAAACCAGTCCTGGGTGTTGCAGCCATTTGGGGAGTAAATCAGTGGATGGAAATTTTCTTTCTCTTTCCATCTCTCCCTCTTTTAAGATTTTTAAAATAAATCTTTAAAAATTTAATAAAAATCATTACTTCTAAGTACATTAGGGTATAGTTCCTTTCATCCAACTCCCCTCAAATTTCAGCCTTAAGATTGGCACAAGTGTGACTCTGAGTGAGTGAGAGAGAGAAGGAAGTTCAGGGGGAAGGAATTTAGACTGCAGCACAGGCCAAGGAGTCAGCAAGTGAGCTGCATGAAGCGATGCCACCACTGTACCTGCTGCCATCACACCCGGCTTGCTGTTTGGGAAAGGTAGGAGGGGAGGGAGAGAGGAGAGAGAAAAGGAAAGAAAAGAAGACCTCCTGCTGTTCAAGGGCTTAGAAAGCAGCTGCAGCAATAGCACTTTCCACTCAGCCCCTTTGATGTGTAGGAAGAGATTCCTAGATATTGAAGCATTCTTCAATTCCAGAATCAAGCAGCCATAGGCTGAAAGGGACCCAGAAAAACACTCCAATAATTATGAGTTAGTGAAGGGTTTTGGTACAATGGAAAGCGTACTCCAATGCCAAAAGTCCTGAATTCACAAGCTGTATGACTAGGCAAATCATAGTTCCTTTGAGCTGCAGTTTTATGATTTCTAAAGTGGCAATAATAATATTTTCCCTATAGAAGAGTTGGGAGGATTAAACTAAGTGATAAAACATATGTAAAATACTGGGTATTCACTAGGTGCTTAATAAGTGATAATCCCATTGGCTGTAGCTTAGAAGGAGAATCCAGTGTAGATGGGAAAGGTAGTAGGAACTGATTCTGATAGCTAAAGAAAAGTAATTATTGGAAGGAAGGAATTGCCAGGAAGTCTGGAGAAAGGGCACCAAGCAAGGTCACCTATAAGCAGGAGAAGCTGCGTCCATGCTGCAAGGACAGTCTGGGAAGGGCGCTGACCTCCCGGTTGACAGACCTCGATGCCACTGCCCCTGGAGACTCAGGGCCAAGCCACCACTGGGAACAGCTTGCATATTGTTGTGTGTTTTTGCTCACTTCCCATTTATAGTGTTGAACGGGAGCCTCAGATTGGTGATTAAGTAACATGCCCACACTCTCAGATGAAAGGGATCTAACTGCTTTGACATGAAGAGTCCCCAGAGATTCCCTACAAATAGAAAGAACTGAAGATAAAGGGTGGCCAAGAAGGGGCCAGAGCTGTGGCTCGGTAGTTTAATCCTCCTCCTGCAGTGCTGGCATCCCATATGGATGCTGGTTCAAGTCCTGGCTGCTCCTCTTCCAATCCAACTCTCTGCTATGGCCTGGGAAGGCAGTGGAAGATGGCCCAAGCACTTGGGCCGCTGCACCCATGTGAGAGCCCTGGAAAAAGCTCCTGGCTCCTGGCTTCAGATCGGCCCAGCTCCAGTTGTTGCAGCCATTTGAGGAGTGAACCAGTGGATGGAAAACCTATGTCTCTCCTTCTCATTGTCCATAACTCTTTTTTTTTTTTTTTAAGATTTATTTATTTTTTATTTGAGAGAGTTACACAGAGAGAGGAGAGGCAGAGAGAGAGAGAGAGAGAGAGAGAGAGAGAGAGAGAGGTCTTCCATCCATTGGTTCACTCCCCAATTGGCTGCAATGGCCAGTACTGCACCAATCCAAAGCCAAGTGCCAGGAGCTTCTTCTGGGTCTCCCACATGGGTGCAGGGGCCCAAGGACTTGGGCCATCTTCTACTGCTTTCCCAGGCCATAGCAGGGAGCTGGATCGGAAGTGGAGCAGCCGGGACTAGAACTGGCGCCCATATGAGATGCCAGAGCTTCAGGCCAGGGCGTTATCCCGCTGCACCACAGCACCAGCTCCGTCATTGTCTGTAACTCTACCTCTCGAAAAACAACAACAACAAAAAAGAGTGGCCAAGAAAAAGACAAATGACCTCTGTATTATTTGAATAATGCTACCAACTATAACAAACCTGTACATTTCAGTGACCTAACTTCTATCCTGTGGTCTCACCTTCTCTGGAGTGCTCTGTATTCAACTGGAGAATGGGGAGGGAGACAAATGGAAGAAGCACTTGCTTATGAAACACCGCAGCTTCACCTGGGTGCAGTGGAAAGCGTGGCTACGTGGGCCCTGGCTGGCCAGCCACTTTCCAGCAACAACTCACACAACAGAAGGGGAATCGCAGACTGCGGCTTGACAGGCAGCTGTCTACGCCACCCCCTCTACTGCCCAATGCATTTTGTGAAATATATGGGGAGTGGGTCCAGTAGTGAGGAGTGAAGGGCCTTGAGAGGATGGAGAACCATTTCGAGTAGTGGGTTTGGGCACTAAGAAAAGACAGTACACTAGAGGTTTAAAAACTTCTCTCCAGAGCAGGGGATGACGTGTGAAGTTTGGTAAGAGTAATGTTAAGAAGACTATCTCCAGGAGGCTTCCACAAAAATTGGGAAGATAAATACATAGAAAGACGAACCTTATAATCTAGGCAGCATTTGGGAAGTGTCAGAGAGTGGTAGCTGTAAGAGTTCAAAGTAGGAAGTTATCACTGACAGGGAGGGGCTTAGGGCGGGTGTTGAGGCCAGGTCTGCCCAGAAGCTGATGCCAAGACAGGGTTAAAGGTGTAAGTGATGCCAGTGAGAGAAAGTGCAGAGAGAGTCAGGGCAGACTGCGAGAGCTTTCAGACAGTGAGCGTAAAATAAATCTGACTCTCAGTGAGGCAGAGAGGGAAGGGTGGAAGGTGGGCTGGGGAGAAACATCATAGACTGCAGAACAGGACAAGGGACATTAAGTACAGCTATCAGGGAGTCCTTGAGCAAAGCCATCCATCAGATGAATGGGCCTACTTCAGTTTCCTGCCACGCTCAGCTGTTGACTGGGAGTAGTCGTTGAGAAGTAGCACCTCACTGTGAATGCAGCCCTGGATTTCAGGAAGCAGCAGCTGGGGACTTTGGTAAGTGACGCACCTATAGTTGGAGACCTGAGGATGCATGTGTTTGGTGGCCCCAGCCTACCTATTGCAGACACAGATCTAACTCTTCCCACAGGTGTAGAGAGCAGCTTCTCCAGGGTTTCTGTGAACCTTGGGAAGCGGGAGGTTAGTGCTGTGAACTACCACACCCATGGCTGCAGGTTGAGTCTGTTCATCTTCTCCCTCCTTCACTACCCAGTCTCAGAACCCCTCACTTGGACAGGTTTTGGTGGCTTACCTGGTGATGTGACCCAAACTTTGATTCTGGAAAGATAACCATGGTTTTCCAAGGCCAGTGTGGCTTCGTTGCCTATTCAATGCCAATAGAGTAGGAGAGGACCTAAGCACCCAAGTGGATCTCTTGCCTTTATCTGTATTCTTCTTTGTCCCCATTGTGTAAAGCACCCCTTCTGGTGATCAGGATCAATTACCCCTGTTAGGAAACTGATTTCTCTCTTTGCCTGCTGGTCCCTAGACACAAGGAGTTCAAAGGGTCCTGATAGCAGCTGTAGCTCGTAGTTCAATGGGCTCTTTGCTGCGTCTCCAGGCAAGAGTTTGCCCTCCTTGGGATCAGGACTTCTACCCTCCAGAGTCAAGGGCTATTGGGACAAGAAGCACAAAATCTCTCAGTGGGGCAGCACTGGTTAAGTGAGATTACTCTTATTGCTATTCTTTGCTTCCTGGATGCACGTATTCTCTCTACTGAACTCATAGCATGATATAGAGGTCTCTGGTTTGGTTCATATCCTGTATCCTGAAGGATGGGCCACTTCTATCCACAATGCTGCCTCTATATTGGAACTTCGGCACCAGGGGAAGGCCATTCCAGACATGCCTGCTACTCTAACAATGGGGTCTTCAGCCTGCCTCTCAGCTGCATGTTCCATCCCCTGCCAGAGATAAGGGTCTCTTTGTAAGCTACCCCAAAGGCCCTATGGCTTTCTTACTTAACCAAAAACTGCTTGTTAACCACCCTCAGTCTCTCATTATCTCTTTGTAAGATGCAATACCACTTAGCAGTAACCACCCAACATTACTGCCTTTGTAGAAATATATACCCCCTTAAAAGATTTATTTATTTATCTGTAAAGCAGAGTTACAGAGAGAGAGAGAGAGAGAGAGAGAGAGAGAGAGAGAGAGAGAGAGGTCTTCCATCTGCTGGTTCACTTCTCAAATGACCAGAGCTGGGTTGATCCAAAGCCAGGAGCCTGGAGCTTCTTCTAGGTCTCCCACACGGGTGCAGGGGCCCAAGGACTTGGGCTTTCCTCCTTTGCTTTCCAAGGCCACAGCAGAGAGCTGGATTGGAAGTGGAGCAGCCAGGACTCAAACTTGAGCCCATATGGGATGCTGGCACAGCAGGCAGCAGCTTTACCTGCTATGTCACAGCGCCGACCTATATCCCCTTTTTTTTTCACATCATCACATCTGCTATCGAATTTCCTTCTACCGGGACGTTTCCCCAGGATGACACTGGTAATCTTTGGCACTTGAGCTACCTATCACCTGTGCCAGGGACTATCCATGCCCCATTTACTAAGTAGGATGGCATCCTCTTTACCTGCTGGGATGTGGATGAGCTGGCCCAAATTTCCATCTTACCATCTGTTTCCTTGGACCACTCCTAGTATCATTTGTGTTAGTCCGGGACCCTGATAAGTGAACACAGGACAAGATTAACTGTGCAAAAAAAAAAAAAATTAGAGGAAATGCCTGCTAGATAAAATAGGGAGGCACTGAGGAGAGGGAGGGTAGCCGTCAGTCTACGATGCAGTTCTGAGCTAGGGTGAAAGAAGGAAAATTGGGTGGAAACATCTAACCCTGCACTGTGGTTCTAGGGGAGTCTGGCAAGATCACTTGTGATTTATCAAGTTGCCTGACAGAGGAATCTGGCAGCTCCTAGGAATAGGTGCCATAGTAACTGTCATGCTCATCACTCTGGGAGCAGCCCATGGGAAGCAGAGCCTCAGTGCGAGTGTAGAGATGACTCCTAGAGGACAGTACTTGGGGCCCTCAGCCGATAACGTGCTCTGTAGGGGCTGGTGTTGTGGCGCAGCGGGCTAAGCTGCTGCCCGTGACGCCAGCATCCTGTGTGAGCACCAGTTTGAGTTCTGGCTGCTCCACTTCCAGCTCCCTGCTAATGCAACTGGAAAGGTAGTGGAAGATGGCATAAGTGCCTGGGTCCCTGTTACTCACATGGGAGACCCAGATGAAGTTCCTGACTGTTCCCTGTCCCGGACTTGGACATTATGGTCATTTGAAGAATAAACCAGTGGATACAAGATCTCTCTCTTTCTAAATCTGCATTTCAAATAGATAAATAAATCTTTTTTTAAAAAAATCTTTTGCACTTGTCTTTTAAAAAATTTTTTAAATTTATTTGAGAGAATTACAGAGAGAGAGAGAAACAGAGAGAAAGGTCTTCATCCACTGGTTCACTCCCCTGGATGCTGCAATGGCCTGAGCTGAGTTGATCTGAAGCCAGAAACTAGGAGCCTTCTCTGGGTCTCCTATGTAAGTGCAGGGGCCCAAGGACTTGGGCCATCTTTTTTTATATCTGGAAAACTTTTATTTAATAAATATAAATTTCAAAAGTACAACTTTTGGATTATAGTGGTTCGTCCCCCATAACCACCTTCCCACCTGCAAACCATCCCATCTCCTACTCCTTCTCCCATCCCATTCTTCATTAAGATTCATTTTTAATTAGCTTTCTATAGAGAAGATCAACTCTATACTAAGTAAAGATTTCAACAGACTGCACTCACACAAAGTATAAAGTACTGTTTGAAGACTAGTTTTACTGTTAATTCTCTTAGTACAACACATTAAAGACAGAGGTCCTGCATGGGGAACAAATGCACAGTGACTCCTGTTGTTGATTTAACAATTGACACTCTAGTTTATTTATTTTTTTAAAGATTTATTTTTTTTGAAAGAGTTACACAAAGAGAGGAAAGGCAGAGAGAGAGGAGTCTTCCATCCGATGGTTCACTCCCCAATTGGCCACATCGGCTGGAGATGTGCCGATCCAAAGCCAGGAGCCAGGAGCTTCTTCCTGGTCTCCAACATGGGTGCAGGGGTCCAGGGACTTGGGCCATCTTCTACTGCTTTCCCAGGCCATAGGAGAGAGCTAGATGGGAAGTGGAGCAGCCGGGACTAGAACCGGCGCCCATATGGGATGCCTGTGCTTCAAGCCAAGGTGTTAACCTGCTGCACCACAGCACCAGCCCCAACACTCTAATTTATGACATCAGTAATCACCCAAGGCTCTTGACATGAGCTGCCAAGGTTATGGAAGCCTCTTAAGTTCACAAACTCCGAACTTATTTAGACAAGGCCATAGTCAGGGATCTTTCATGTAGGTCATTTTTTGCCACAGTGTTTTGGCTTTCCATACCTGAGAAATCCTCATGGGCTTTTTAGCCAGGTCAAATGCCTTAAGGGCTGATTCTGAGGTTGGACCATCTTTTACTGCTTTCCCAGGCCATAGCAGAGAGCTGGATCAGAGGAGGAGCAGCCGGGACTTGAACTGGCGCCCATATGGGATTCTGGTGCCGCAGGCAGAGGCTTAGCCCTCTACACCACAGTGCTGGTCCCAATAAATAATTTTTTTTAAAGATTTTATTTATTTATTTGAGAGGTAGAGTTACAGACAGTGAGAGGGAGAAACAGAGAAATGTCTTTCGTCCATTGGTTCACTCCCCAAATGGCTGCAATGGCCAGAGTTGCGCTGATCTGAAGCCAGGAGCTTCTTCCCAGTCTCCCACATGGGTGCAGGGGCCTAAGGACTTGGGCGATCTTTTACTGCTTTCCCAGGCCACAGCAGAGAGCTGGATGGGAAGAGGAGCACGTGGAACTTGAACCAGCACCTATATGGGATACCGGCACCACAGGTGGAGGACTAACCTGTGCCATGGCACCGGCCCCCCAATAAATAAATCTTAAAAAGCAAATAATGCACTCTATAATTGGAGATCTGAAAGGTGCATTGATGTGGTTACCACAGCAATCTCCTGAGGAAGTTAAATAGGGACAGAACCTAGAACGTCAGGGTTCAGATGAGTGGCAGTAAGCAGAAAATACAAGCATTAAGCCTACATTTTACCAAACCTCCCAGTAGCCTTGGATACTGGCTGTTATACCCACCAATTTCTCTCCGTCCTCTGTGAAAGTCTCTTGGGTTCTTTGAGATAATACCCTCCTAGGTTTCTTCCATACTTCTGACCACACATTCCCAGTCTCCTTTGTCCAATTCCTCATGACTTGAAAGTGGATGACTTGCCCAGAGAAGAACATAAACAGAGAAATGTGGAAGTGTAGGGGTAAAATGAATTGAATTAATTGATCAGTTGTTGAGGTGGATTCATTCCTGAGAGCGTGGTGAGGGCAAGAGGTGCAGAGTCACCACACAGACCCCGGGAGTCGGGTGAAAGGGGGCCAGAGGCGAGCAGCCCGCAGACTCGTTTATTTCAGTTGGTATAACAGCTTATATAGCCAAGGCAGCCAATCCAGTCAAGGGGCAATCTATGCCCCAACCAATCACAGCCTGTTGCCAGGCAGGCTCCATTTACCATGTGGTTTCCAAAACCATCCAATCACAGCCTGTTGCCAGGCAGGCTCTGTTGCCAGGTAGGCTCCGTTGCCAGGCGGGATTCAAAGCCATTCCTGAGTAACTGATGCTGGCTTGCCAGTGGCCATCTTGGCATGGCCTTCTCATTCCACCACAATCAATCAATCCATCCAGGCAAATATTTCATGATTATGCCATTCTCAAACCCAAACTCTCTTAGGATTTCTCAATGTTCACATGATAAAAACACAAAAATTCTTTGTGTGGCCTATAAGCCCCCACATGGACAGAACCCTACCTATCTCTGTAATTTATGTAGTATTATGTCCCGGTCTCACTGCTCTAGCCGCATTGGTCTTACATCACCCCCTCAGATACAGCATGTTCTCTCATCTCAGGGTCTTGGCCTTCTCCAGGAGGAAGGTTCATCTCTCAGGGGATAATCTCTACTCTTCATTAAGTCTGTCACCCTTCTTATCTCTTGATTTCCTGACTAAATCAAATCCTCTGCTTTATATCTCCTAGTACTGTGACTCTTTTATTTGCAGTAATTATCAGATGGTAATTTTATGTTTATTTGTGTACACATTTGATTTCAGGTTTGCCATCTCCTCAGCTGGACTGTAAGCTACATGAAGGCAAGGACTTAATATTTTCATTTTCTTGTATCTTAGCGCGTAGGGCAGTGACTGAAACATACTTAGCACAGAGCCTGAAATGATGAGCTCTCAAGCAGAGAAAAGGGTGAGGTTTGTGCAAAATGAGTCTCGGAAAGCTTAAGAGGCAAATACCAGGAACAAATTATAGGTCTGGGAGACTTATATTAGGAGATCTGGCCATGAAGTCTACTATAAGTCTGAAGTAAGGAAGGTTCATCAGGGTAAAAGATAAGTTACTGCACAGAGCCCTAAATAAAATAGAAATTTATTCCTATCCATGTCTTCAAGGTGAAACTATAGCAATAGTCACTGTAGTTTTATTTTTAAGTTTTCTGTTTATTTATTTGAAATGCAGAGAGAGAGAGAGAGAGAGAGAGAGAGAGAGACCTTTCATCCAATACCAAAATGGCCATCTGCTCCCCAGATGGCTGGGGCTGGTCCAGGCCAAAGCCAGGATTCTGGAACTCCATCCAGATCTCCCATATGTGTGGCAGGGGCCCAAGTACATGGGCCATTGTCTGCTGCTTTCCCAGGTTCATCAACAGGGAGCTGGATTGGAAGCAGAGCAGCCAGGACTAGAACTGGTGCTCCCATATGGGATGCCAACATTGCAAGTGGCAGCTTAACCTGCTATGCCACAAAGCTGGCTTGCACTGTAGTGTTTTTAAATATTGAAAAATTAATAGCTTCAATGCCCAGCAATAGCAGAATGGTTAAGTGCTTCTAGTATTGCAAATCAATGGTACACCATCAGTTGTTAGAAAGTCACACTGTTAGAACAGTGGTTCTCACAACTACCAGGAGGGCTTGTTAGAACACGGGCTGTGGGGTCACCCTCGGTCTATGATTCAGTAGGTCTTGGATGGTGTCCAAGAATTTGCATTTACAAGGTCCTGAGTGCTGCTGCTTCCACCAAGGACCACAATTTGAGAACCAGTGTTGAAGAAGAAAATTTAATGACATAAATGACCGGCCGGCGCCGTGGCTCAACAGGCTAATCCTCCGCCTTGCGGCGCCGGCACACCGGGTTCTAGTCCCGGTCGGGGCACCGGATTCTGTCCCGGTTGCCCCTCTTCCAGGCCAGCCCTCTGCTGTGGCCCAGGAGTGCAGTGGAGGATGGTCCAGGTGCTTGGGTCCTACACCCCATGGGGAGACCAGGAAAAGCACCTGGCTCCTGGCTCCTGCCATCGGACGAGCGCGGTGTGCCGGCCGCAGCGCGCTGGCCGCGGCGGCCATTGGAGGGTGAACCAACGGCAAAAGGAAGACCTTTCTCTCTGTCTCTCTCTCTCACTGTCCACTCTGCCTGTAAAAAAAAAAAAAAAAATGACAAGTTATTAACTGAAAAAAAATCAAAAACAGGTTCTGGGGCCAGCATTGTGACACAGCAGGTTAAGCCGCTGCCTGTAACACCAACACTGGCATCCCATATGGGTGTCTGTTCGAATCTCAGCTGCTCCACTTCTGATCCAATTCCTGGCTAGTGTGTCCGAGAAAGCAGTGAAATTTGGCCCAAATGTATGGGCCCCTGCCACTCAAATGGTAAACCTGGATGGAGTTCCGGGCTCCTGTTTTCAGCTTGGCCCAGCTCTGGCTGTTGCAGCTATTTGGGGAGTGAACCAGCAGATGGATTTCTGTCTTTCTCTGTCTCTCCCTATCCCTGCAACTCTGTCTTTCATATAAATAAATATATGTTAAACAAAAATGATAAGTTTATTCTTGTTGCAAAACATTTTTGAAATCATGTGTAGTTAGTTCATACTGTGCCTTTCCAAGAATTTTTTGAAGACCTTTCATGTTTATTTATATACTCATAAATAGATGTCTGTAAGAGCACTAACTGTTACCACATGCATTTATGGATGGTCCTTTTGGTTTGTATTTATAAATTATTTGCAATGAACATTTCTAATAAAGTGTTTGTTCTTTTTTAAGAAAAAGAATTGGGACCATGTTATGGCACCTGCTTTAAGCCTACTGTGTGCAGCGCTGCATCCCTTATGTGTGCTGGTTTGAGTCCTGGCTGATCTGCTTCCAAACTAGTTTCCTGCTAATGTGCCTGGGAAAATAGTGGAAGGTGGCCCAAGTGGTTGGGTCCCTGTCCCCATGAGGGATAACTGGATGGAGTTCCAGGCTCCTGACTATGACCTGGCCCAGCCCCAGCCATTGTGGCCATTTGGAGGAGTAAACCACCTGATGGAAGGCATCTCTCTCTCTCTCTCTTTCTATCTCTTTCCCTCTCTCTCTCTCTGTTACTCTGCCTTTCAAACCTTAAAAAAAGAAAAGGAATTGACAAGACATTGTGGGGGAGTAGACAACGGGTAACTGGAAGGTTCTAAGCTTCAGAGAAAAGGAGAATGATGGCATAGTGCTGGATCTTGACAGAAAGATGATGAGTTTGGCTTACAGTATATACCTTCTTGAATTTTAATGAATTTATTTGCTTTTGTTTGAAAGGCAGAGACAGATGGAATTCTCCCCTCTGCTGGTTCACTCCCCAAATTCACACAATAGCTGGGTTTGGGCAATGCCAAAGCCAGAAGCCAGGAACTTCATCCAAGTCTCCCACATGGATGGCAGGAACCGAGGTACTTGGGTCATCATCCACTGCTTTCAGAAGCAGAGCAGCCAGAACTTGAACTGGCGTGGTGCTCTGATATGGGATGCCGACAGCGCAGGTGGAGTCTAGAACTCATCTGGCTCTCCAGTTGAGTGACAAGGACCCAGCTACTTCATCCAGTGGCTTCTGTTTCCCCCATGCTCATTAGCAGGAAGCTAGAATCAAACGCAGAGCCAGGACTCAAACCCAGGCACTCCTGAAAGGTATGCTGGGCTTCCCGAGCAGCACCTTAACCACTCTGCCAAATGCCTGCTCCTGGATGTGTGAATTTTAAGCTGACTGCAGGATATGCAGCTGAAGATAGAAGCAAGAAGCTAGGGATGCAAATTTGAAGCTCAGAAGACAGATCCAAGTAGAGATAATGCAACAGTTCTTCAAGAAGAAGTGGTCATTCAAAGCCATTCGAGTGGAGAAGTTCAGAGTGAGGGAAAGAAATAAGACCAGCTGACGTCTGTGGCATGAATTTGTACAGTCAACTGCAGAGCCAGCAACACATATGGGTGCTGGTTCGAGTCCTGGCTGCTCCTCTTCCCATCCGGCTCTCTGCTATGGCCTGGAAAAGCAGAGAAGATGGCCTGGGGCCGGCGCCATGGCTCACTTGGTTAATCCTCTGCCTGCCATGCCTGTATCCCACATGGGCGCCAGGTTCTAGTCCCGGTTGCTCCTCTTCCAGTCCAGCTCTCTGCTGTGGCTTGGGAGGGCAGTGGAGGATGGCCCAAGTCCTTGGACCCTGCACTCGCATGGGAGACCAGGAGGAAGCACCTGGCTCTTGGCTTTGGATCGGTGCAGTGCGCCGGCCATAGCAGCCATTTGGAGGGTGAACCAACGGAAGGAAGACTTTTCTCTTTGTCTCTGTCTCTCTCTCATTGTCTAACTCTATCTGTCAAATAAATAAAAAACATTTTTCCTAGCAAAGGTGAGTATTTCCTGTTAGGTGAGCCCCAAGAAAAATAGCTGGGATAGAGCCATCTTGGTGGGAACTACCAGGCAAGGGAGTCCTAGCAGCAGGGGCTGTTCAGTAGAATGCTGGGGTTAGGAGCCAAAGAAGTCCTGGGAGTGGTCAAGACAGAGATATTCTCCCATGTCATGGTACCAGATGGTGGAGTGGACACTGGTAGTGGTCCTAGAAAAAGGCAAGCCTGTATCCCAAGAGGGAACTTGACTTGGATGCCCTCTGCTCAGAAACCCAGTGGTCAGTTAATGCTAGCTAGAACAGCATGGACAATACCAGAGATGTACGATCAGTTCTTCCCAGATCGGCACATACTTGTCCAGGTGCCCCCAGAACATTTGTGGGGCCCAGGGCAAGAGAACAAATAAATGATGACCCACATACCATAATGTGTCAAAATCAAACTAACAGGCTCTAAAATAAAACAATACCCTCCTACATTGGTAAATATGTTTTCAGAACAACATGGAAGTATAGGTTTGAAGTTAGAATTTTTTAAATCCTTGGAGTTTCCCACCAGAATGTGGTGGCATAGATAGAGTTGGTTCCCCAAGTACGGCTACTGGCCCACTTCCTTTCTCTTCCTACCCTTGGCTCTTTTCTTTTTCTTTCTTTTTTTTTTTAAGATTTATTTTATTTGTTTGAAAGACAGAGCTACAAAGACAGGTAGAGACAGAGAGAGGTCTTCCATCCACTGGTTGACACCCCAAATGGCTACAATGGCCAGAGATGAGCCAATCCGAAGCCAGGAGCCAAGAGCTTCTCCTGGGTCCCCCACGTGCATGCAGGGGCCCAAGGGCCTGAGCCATCCTCTGCTGCTTTTCCACTTCTCAGTCTCTTTTATTTTTATTTGTTTGAAAAGCAGAGAAAGAGGATAGAGAGAGAAAGAGGGAGAGGGAGAGAGAGAGAGAAAATCTCTCATCCACTGGTTCACAGTGGGGTCAAGGCCATGATAAATCTGGAAGTTGGGAATTCAACCCAGGTCTCCTCCCATTTTGGCAGGAACCCAAACACTTGAACCACTATAGCTGTCTCGCAGAATGCACATTAGCAGGAAGCTGAAGAGGAGAGGAGCCAGGACTCCAACCCAGGCACTCTGATGTGGGATGCAGGTGTCCTAACTGCCACAGCAAGCACCCACCCCTCGCAGTCCCCTTTGTGGGAATCTCTTCTCCTGCTCTTTAATTGTTAGTGGTCCTCCAACTTTTGTTCTTTGCCTTCTTTTCTCTGTACTCCCCCTCGGTAATCTCTCTTTCCCCCTATCTGTGTGCTGCTGACTCTCACATATGTTCCTCTAACTCACATTCCTCTCTCCTCTCTTCAAAACACCAAGCCCATTAATGCACATGCTTACTGGATCTTTCACTTGAATGCCCCACAGCCACTTCAAACTGCATCTCCTAAACATACTTTCTTCAAAAATTTACCTGAATTTATAAAATTGCATTGAAAGCAAAGGTTCTGGAACCAGACTGCCTGTATTCAATTTGGTTTTTCATTTGAAAGATAGAGTTACAGAGAGAGAGAGGGATAGACAGATCCCATCTCCTGGTTCATTCCCCAGATGGCCACAACCACCAGAACTGGGCCAGGCTAAAGCCAGGAGCCAGGAACTTCTTCCAGGTCTCTCATGTGGGTAACAGGGACCCAAGGACTTGGGCCATCTTCTACTGCTTTCCCAGGCCATAGCAGAGAGCTGGATCCGAAGTGGAGCAGCTGGGACTCAACCCAGCACCCACATGGGATTCTGGCGCTGTAGGTGGTGACTTTACCTGCTATGCCACAGCGCCAGCCCTCAGCCTAGATTCAGTGCTTATCTCTCACTGCTAGATCAGATGCCTCAGTTTCCACTTATGTGAAATGAGGATGATTATAACATTTAACCTCACAGGCTTTTGAACAGACTAAATGAGTTAGTATATTTGAAGACTTAGGTCAGTGGTAAGGGACTTGGTAAGGCTATATAAGTGTCCCTAATTATTTTTTCCAGAATTGGAAAATGGAGTATCATCTTTGCCCCTCATTCTCATATCCCACCTCTCACCAGCTCCTAGTGCTGCAGTCTTCTTGATCGCTTGTTCCTCACTGCCTCCATCTTAGCTGAGCCAAACATCATGGGCCAGCAGACTTTTTCTGTGAAGGGCCAGACAGTTAATATTTTACTTTTTTTTTTTTTTTAAAGATTTATTTATTTGCTTGAAAGGCAGAGTTACAGAGAGGCGGAGAGAGAGAGAGAGAGTCAGTTTTCCATCTGCTAGTTCACCCAGATGCCCGCAATGGCTGGAGTTATGCTGATATGAAGCCAGGATCCAGGAGCTTCATCCAGGTCTCCCATGCAGGTGCAAGGCCCCAAGGACTTGAGCCATCTTCCACTGCTTTCCCAGGACACAGCAGAGAGCTGGATCAGAAGTGGAGCAGCCAGGACTAGAACCAGCACCCATATGGGATGCTGCCACTCGCAGGCAGTGGCTTTACCTGCTAGGCCATGACGCCGGCTCCAATACTTTACATTTTGCAGATTTCAGCTACTCACATCTGCTGTAGAAGCGCAAAAGAACCTCTGAACAACTCATAAATGATTGACCATGGCTGTATTCCAATAAAACTTTATTTATGGGCACTGAAATTTGAATTTCATTTGATTTTTATGTGACATGAAATATTACTGTTTTGAATTTTAATGCACTTTATTTTTAGACAACCTACATAGCTTTTTTTCTCCTTCAAAAACAATGCCTTGGGGTGGCATTTAGCCTAATCATTAAGCCACTGTTTGGGATTCTTGCATCCTATATTTGTTTTTTGGTTTTTGTTTTTATTTTTTTGACAGGCAGAGTGGACAGTGAGAGAGAGAGACAGAGAGAAAGGTCTTCCTTTGCCGTTGGGTCACCCTCCAATGGCTGCCACGGCTGGCACGCTGTGGCCAACACACCATGCTGATCCGAAGGCAGGAGCCAGGTGCTTCTCCTGGTCTCCCATGGGGTGCAGGACCCAAGCACTTGGGCCATCCTCCACTGCACTCCCGGGCCACAGCAGAGGGCTGACCTGGAAGAGGGGCAACCGGGACAGAATCCGGCGCCCCGACCGGGACTAGAACCTGGTGTGCCGTTGCCACAAGGCGGAGGATTAGCCTGTTGAGCCATGGTGCCGGCCGCAGCAGCTTCTTAATTGTTCTTTTTTTTTTTTTTTTAAGATTTATTTGTTTATTATTTGAAAGAGAAAGAGAGAGAGAGAGAGAGAGAGAGAGAGAGTTCTTCCCTCCGCTGGTTCACTCCCCAGATGGCTGCAATGGCCGGAGCTGTGCCAATCTGAAGCCAGGGGCTAGGAGCTTCTTCTGAGTCTCCCACATGGGTGCAGGGGCCCAAGGACTTGGGCCATCTTGTACTGCTTTTCAAGGCCATAGCAGAGAGCTGGATTGGAAGTAGAGCAGCTGGGTCTCAAACCAGCACCCACATGGGATGCTGGTGTTGCAGGCAGCAAATTTACCTGCTATACCACAGCACCTGTCCCTGTGTTCTCTGTTTCTAATCTTCTCCTCTCCCCCAACCTCCAAACTATTTTCCATGATATTCCATTACCCTCAGAGTGACCCTTTGCTATGGTTTGGCTCTCTAAACTCATGCAGATGATTAAACCCCAAAGTCTTATATCAGTGGTTAGTGGATTAATGTTAATTGTGGATGGATTAAGGGTGGAAATTTGATCCAATTATGGTATCTGGGAAATTGGCCTAGTGGGAGGTCTTAGGAGGCTTTGTTGTATAAGCCAAGTGTTCCTCCTGCTTTTTGCTTTCTCTCTTGCCATATGATTGTCCCTCTGTCATCCCCTGGCCTCACCAGATACCTGAACCAATGGGGCTGCCCAATCTTGGACTGTGAACTTCCAAAACTGTGAGTCAAATAAACGCTATTTTCTTGCTAAGAAGTTCCTCTCAGTTATTTTAGTTAACTAATACACTCCTATAATGTTAATAAGGATCTTTGCAATCTGATCTGTTTCCTTCTTTTTTAAAACAATATTTATTTTATTTATTTGAAAGACAGAGTTACAGAGAAAGAGAGGTCTTCCATCCACTGGTTCACTCCCCAAGTGGCCACAACGGCTGGAGCTGAGCTGATCCAAAGCCAGGAGCCAGGAGCTTCTTCTGGGTCTCCCATATGGGTGCAGGGGCCCAAGGACTTGGTGCATCCTCTACTGCTTTCCCAGGCACATTAGCAGGGGACTGGATTGAATGAAGCAGCAGGGACTTGAACCAGCACCATATGGGATGCTGTTGCTGCAGGCCAGGGCTTTAACCCAAGCGCCGGCCCCTGATCTCTGCTTTTACTCCAGCCTCATTTCTCAGCATTTCCCTCTTGTACTATATATCTCTTAGCCTACTCAACTATATGATAAAGTTTCCCAAATACATACACTTTCCAGGCCTTTCTATATGCTCTTGCTTCTGTCTAGATACCCTTTCTGATATCATCCAGACTTATTAATAATTTTTAACATTAACAATCCTGTGGATTCTTGCCATCTATTCAGATAAGAATTCTGAATACCAGCTCAAAATAAACCAGGCTACACGGTAAGTTTTTAAGGTTTTATTCAGTGAGAGAAATGCACAGGAAAGCGAGGGCTTTATTTAGGGGAGAAGGAAGTCTAGAAGCTAAGTTGGGTCTGTAGCAGGCAGAGAGCAGGCCGGGTGCCACATGGAGCAAACGTGCAGGCAGGAAAGCAGAGGCAGGGCGGAGGCCAGGAGGCTGTGAGGGGCAACAAGGGCTGGGACCACTGTGCTCCAGGCCTTTTATCCACTTCCAAGGGGAGTGGTCGTGTAGTCTGATGGGCAGGTGGGTGTACAGGTGAGATCAGTTAGGGGCATGAGATCACACAGTGGCATGGTGAAGGCGTGGTCTTCCAGCTCACGAATCTAATCGACTTAATCCTGCCTGCCTGCCTATATGATTTCTACCCTTTTTGTGTTTCTCCTGCTCATCTGCCAACTCCCACTGTACACATCACTTCCTGCATTCTATCAGGGGCCATGATGTCTGGTTGGGTGTCTTCCTATGTTTTTACAATACCATGTTGAAGTACTTGTTCTATTGTGTTATCATTATACATTCATTTCTGTCTTGGCTGGTAGACTGGAACTCCAAGAAACTGTCCTTTCCCCTGTGTAGTGCTGTGTTGGAAAGACATTTGATGAAGATACGACTTACATTGAATCTATCTTGTCCAGGGTGTACATTAGGGATGCCATCTTATCCAAGAGCTGAACCATTCCTGCATTCCCTTCTTAAGTCCCCAGTCAGCTCCTTCTCTTAGTCCACACAGCAATAATCCCAAACTTTTAATCACTCACTTTATGGATTATTCTTCACTATCTTCTCTAACAGTGAAGTGTTGGATAATCTAGTTTAGGGCTCGCTGAGGCTGCTGTGGTCCTTCCAGTGTGACACAACATGCTTAACCAGAGGACCATCTCTGGTGTGTCTGCTGAGCCCTGGTGAGTTTGGGGTGATTGTGAGACTATGCAACCCTCAGGTCATATCCTAGGCCATATGGAACAGGTGGGAGTTATAAAGAGATGTAAATTGTTCTAAGACAGATAGCAATTCTTAGATAGTGGAGAAATAGACATCCCCCAAGGACATACGGGCTGTGTTCCAAAAATTCAATTTTGAATTGACTGTTTGGAATGCAGAACACATTTTCCCTTAGAAACAATGCTATGAATAATTGCAGTTATTTTCCTAGGAAAGTCCACACATTGTTTAACCCATAATGTAACATAAATATCTGCTAAGACATTTTAGATTTGCATCAAGTACATCCCTAAATCGTTACAACTGAATTATAAATTGGCTGTGTACATAGCTGCCACCCCAACTAGACTGTGAACTCTTTGAGGGCTAGAAACTGTTGAATTATTCATTTTTGTATTCTGAATGCCTGGCATATAACTGGCAATAAATGTTGGTTGCATAAATGAATGGACAAATTTAATAGGCATTTGAATAGTGTTGAAAGTGTCTCTGGGAATAAAAACAGTGGGTGCTTCAAGATGTGCCTGTTAGTGGACTAAGTGAATGACCCATAAATCATGTTTCTTTGTTAGGCTGGTGTTAGAGATGAAGTAGCTGACAGCAATTTTAATATTTGAAGTGTAAAATAAATGGGTGTTGGTCTTCTTGTTAAGAAGGAGAAAGAGGGGGATAAAGAAGAGAGAGAGAGAGAGAGAGAGAGAGAGAGACTCTTCTGTCCACTGGTTCACTCTTCAAATGCCCACCACAGCCAGGAGCTGGGAACTGCGTCTGTGTCTCCTACATGGGTGGTGGGAACCCAAGCACTTGGGCCATCATCTGCTGCCACACAGGTGCATTAACAGGGACCTGGATTGGAAAGACTCGATCTCAGGCACCCCGATACGGGATGCAGGCATTCCAAGTGGCAGTTTAACCCATTGTGCCACAATGCCTGTCCTTAAATAAATATTTCCAGAAGGGATAAATGAGTAAATATAGTGATTTAAAAAACATTATAGAAAAAGTATCAGCAGGAATTGATATGAAAAGGGAAGTGGTTCTTCAGAGCTGAAGGACAGAGGAGGGGAAAGGTATGACCACAACTGAAAGAACAGAGAATGGAAAAAAAGTTTGGTTTAAAAAAAAAAAAATGGATAGGAAAGAGCAGAAGGATTGGTCTGGATTATACCCTGGTTTAACTTCATCTGGTTAACTGCTCCCTATAAAGGAGTATGACCCTGCGCCGGTGCCGTGGCTCAACAGGCTAATCCTCTGCCTTGCGGTGCAGGCACACCAGGTTCTAGTCCCGGTTGGGGCGCTGGATTCTGTCCCAGTTACCCCTCTTCCAGGCCAGCCCTCTGCTATGGCCCGGGAGTGCAGTGGAGGATGGCCCAAGTGCTTGGGCCCTGCACCCCATGGGAGACCAGGAGAAGTACCTGGATCCTGCCTTCAGATCGGTGCGGTACCCCGGCCGTGGCGGCCATTGGAGGGTGAACCAATGGCAAAAGGAAGACCTTCCTCTCTGTCTCTCTCTCTCTCACTGTCCACTCAGCCAATCAAAAAAAAAAAAGTATGACCCTGGACAGACTTTGAAGATTTCTTGTGAGTTTAGATTATGGTATCATCAGTTTCTGCAAGATTGAGCTTCATCAGAGTTCTGCTTTCCACAACAGTAGATTAAGCAGTTGGTCAAATTTGGTAGGGATGGCGATGCTGGTGAAGGTGATGGTGAAGACACAGGGAAAACACAGTTCAGGAAGATGGGGGAGGGAACATCACTTCTAGATAGAGTTCCTGAGGGAAAAAGAAAAGATAGGACATACAGGAAAAGAGGGCCAAAGAGGAGGGAAAGGAAAGCAAACGTTAGCTATTAAAGGCCCGAACTCTCAGAAAGTCCCTCTGCCTGCCTGCCAGTCTGATGCTTATGACTTATTTACTTAAGATTTATTTATTTCATTTGAAGTACAAAATTACAGTGAGAGAGAGAGAGGGAGAGACAGAGAGAGATCGTACATCTGCTGATTCACTCTTCAAGTGGCCATGATGACTGGGGCTGGGCCAAGCTAAGCTAGGAGCCAGGAGCTACTCCCGGGTATCCCACGTGGGTGCAGGGGCTGAGATACTCCTGCAGTCGTCTGCTGATTTCCCAGGCATTTTAGCAGGACACTGGATGGAATGTGCAGCAGCTGGGACTTGAATTGGTGCCCATACAGGATGTTGCAGGTGGTTTAACCTGCTATGCCACAACGCTGGCTCCCTGATGTTTATTATTATTATATTCTTTTTTATTTTATTATTTTTTGACAGGCAGAGTTAGACAGTGAGAGAGACAGAGAGAAAGGTCTTCCTTCTGTTGGTTCACCCCCCAAATGGCTGCTACGGCCGGCACGCTGTGGCTGGCGCCAATCTGAAGCCAGGAGCCAGGTGCTTCCTCCTGGACTCCCATGTAGATGCAGGGCCCAAGCACTTGGGCCGTCCTCCACTGCCTTCCCGGGCCACAGCAGAGAGCTGGACTGGAAGAGGAGCAACCGGGACAGAATCTAGTGCCCTGACCGGGACTAGAACCCGGGGTGCCGGTGCTGCAGGCGGAGGATTAGCCTAGTGAGCCGCAGCGCCGGCCTATTATTATTATTTTAAATATTTATTTTTTATTATTTATTTGAAAGACAGAGTGACGGTGAGTCAGAGGCAAAGGCAGAAGCAGAGAGAGAGGCAGATCTTCCATCTGTTGGTTCACTTCAGAAGTGGCTGCATTGGCTCGAACTAGGCCAATCTGAAGCCAGGAGCCTGGAACTTCTTCCAGATCTCCCACATGGGTGCAGGGGCCCAAGGACTTGGGCCATCTTCTACTGCTTTCTCAGGCCATAGCAGAGAGCTGGATTGGAAGTAGAGCAGCCAGGACTTGAACCAGCACCCATATGGGATGCTGGCATTGCAGATGGCAACTTTAACCCACTTTGCCATGGCGCCAGCCCCTGTTTATTATTTGAAAACATAACTCCTTCTGCATTTACTTTATTGTCCCTAAAGTGTAAAGTATAATCAATAAATACTTGTTTATTGATATTCTGAGTGATTCAAATCAACCTACACTTTTGGTTTTATTGAGGAATTTAGAACTAACATTGATCAAGTTGAAGTAACAGCTGACTAAAATTATAAAACATTTATGTCTCTCCCCAAGGAAAATACAAACATTGGTTCATGCCTGTTAGGTACCCTACACTGTATAGGTGGCTTTAGTTGCTTTATCACATTTCTAGTGATTCTTATTTTAAGAATTACTGAATTTCAGGGGCCGGCGCTGTGCATAGCAGGTAAAGCCATATATATATATATATATATATATATATATATACACACACACACACACACACACACACAGGCAGAGTGACACAGAGGATGAGAGAGGCAGGGAGAGAGGGAAGGCTCCCATCCAGTGGCTCATTCCCCAAATGCCTGCAACGGCTGGTACTGGACAAGGTCAAAGCCAAGTATTAGAAATGCGATTCAAATCCGTCATGTGGGTGGCAACAACCCAATTACTTCAGCCATTGTTGCTGTCTCTCAGGGTCTGCATTCGCAGGAAGCTGGAGTTATGAGCCAGAACAAGGAATCAAACACAGGTCCTCCGATGTGGGATGCAGCTGTCTTAATGACTAGGCTATTCAAAATGGATATATAGGCAATAAGAAAAACAAGTATTTTCCATAATCCCACTACCCAGGATAAAATTAATATTTTGTTATATATCATTAAAGATATTTTACTGTACATGGATATTTAGTTTTCCCAAAATGACATTGTTAGCCAAGATTTTAAAAAATATTAATGTATTTACATTTTACATTTTACTACATTTTACATTTTATAATGTATACATTTTAATACATTTTACATTATTTTAATACTATAGAATATTCTACTGTGTCCTATAATGATTGTTTTCAATTTGGAAATTTAGATTGGTTCTGCTTTTTAAAAAGCCTAAACAACTGCAATGACCATGTTACTATGATAATATTTTCATAATCCTAGATGATTGTCTTATCAGATCTTTGTTTCCTGAACATTGTGCCAAGGCATACACTCAGAGTGCCAAAGAGAACTCGCAGGGAAACTTCAGGATATTTCAACTTTCTGAGGGAAGTACAACAATATTTGACATCTGTTGGACACTTGCAAACTGTTAACTTCAAATAATTCATGGTTTCAACATTTGATCATCATACATTCAATGCCTTCCTTCATATCCTTACAAAGCTTATATTTGCTGGTGCTGATAAAAAGCTAGCATTGTGGCTGGCAGCCACAGCTCAATAGGCTAATCCTCTGCCTGTGGCGCCAGCACCCCGGGTTCTAGTCCCAGTCGGGGCACTAGATTCTGTCCCGGTTGCTCCTCTTCCAGTCCAGCTCTCTGCTGTGGCCCGTGAAGGCAGTGGAGGATGGCCCAGGTCCTTGGGCCCTGCACCTGCATGGGAGACCAGGAGAAGCACCTGGCTCCTGGCTTCGGATCAGCACGGTGCGCCGGCCTCAGTGGCCATTGGAGGGCGAACCAACAGAAGAAGGAAGACCTTCCTCTCTGTCTCTCTCTCTCACTGTCCACCCTGCCTGTCAGAAAAAAAAAAAAAAAAAAAAAGGCTAGCATTGCACAAAATACAATTGGCCGGCGCCGCGGCTCACTAGGCTAATCCTCCGCCTGCGGCGCTGCCACACTGGACTCTAGTCCCGGTTGGGGCGCCGGATTCCGTCCCAGTTGCTCCTCTTCCAGTCTAGCTCTCCGCTGTGGCCTGGGAGGGCAGTGGAGGATGGCCCAGGTCCTTGGGCCCTGCACCCACATGGGAGACCAGGAGAAGCACCTGGCTCCTGGCTTCGGATTGGCGCAGTGCTGGCAGCCATCTGTGGAGTGAACCAGCAGAAGGAAGACCTTTCTCTCTGTCTCTCTCTCTCATTGTCTAACTCTGCCTGTCAAAAAAAAAAATCATTTGTAATCAGCAAATGAATGTGATGACATCCAATCTTATTCTAAGGTTTGAAAAGTCGTGCCATGACATAGATGTACATACATCTATTATTTAAGAATGAAATAATGTATGTGAATTACTTCTTCAAATGGCTACCAAGTTAAGCCGTAATGCTCATTAAGTTTTTGGATATAGCTACTAAAAAAAAGTGTTTTCTGTTTCTTTTGGGATAAAAGTGCTATGAAAAAAAAATCACTGAGACACCAAAGGTAGTTCGAAACAAGAAAATGTTGGAACTTCTAGGCTAAGTTTTTAGCAGTGGTACTGCTGGTTCTGGGGTTTGTAAACTTTAGAAGATTTTAATATTGGCATTTGCGTCTCAGAAGTATTCTAACGATTTATACACCCAGTAGCAGGCTAGTTTTCTCTTACTTCAAATGGTGGCCCCTGAAAACCCAGAAGGGTTGGGGTGCACCTTTGGTGCAGTGGATTTGCATCTCATATCCAAATGCTTGGGTTGGAGTCCCAGTTCTACTTCAGATCCAGCTTCCTGATAAAGTGCACCCTGGGAGGCACCAGATGATGGCTCAAGTAATTGGGTCCTTGTCATCTATGTGGGAGACCCAGATGGAGCTCCTGGCTCCTGGCTTCAGCCTGTCCCAGCCCCAGCTATTGCAACCATTTGGGGAAGTGAACCAGCAGATGAAAGATCTCTGTGTCTGTCTCTTTTTTGTTATTCCAGCTTTCAAATAAAATTTTAAAACTTTATAAAAAGAAAGTCCAAAGGGGTTAATTTGAATGAAAACCTGTGGTGAATGCATTGTTCTGACTTCTCAAAATGATAAAAAAAAAAAAAAAAAGACTAAGAAAGGCCCTCTGGCCAGGCGCCGTGGCTCAACAGGCTAATCCTCCGCCTGTGGCGCCGGCACACTGGGTTCTAGTCCCGGTCGGGTGCCGGATTCCTTCCTGGTTGCTCCTCTTCCAGGCTAGCCCTCTGCTGTGGCCCGGGAGTGCAGTGGAGGATGGCCCAAGTGCTTGGGCCCTGCACCCCATGGGAGACCAGGAGAAGCACCTGGCTCCTGGCTTCAGATCAGTGCGGTGCGCTGGCCGCAGTGCGGTGGCTGAAGACCTTTCTCTCTGTCTCTCTCTCTCATTGTCCACTCTGCCTGTCAAAAAAAAAAAAAGAAAGAAAGAAAGAAAGAAAGAAAGAAAGAAAGAAAGAAAGAAAGGACCTCTAGTAGCCTAGTGGTTTAAACCTGTGCTGCCAGCATCTCTTATGGCCACTGGTTCCTATTCCAGCTGCTCCTCTTCCTATCCTGCTTCCTACTGATGGGAAAAGCAGCAGAGGATGTCCCAAGTGCTTAGCCCCCTGCTACCCATGTGGGAGACCTGCAGGAAGCTCCTGGCCCCTGGCTTTGGCCTGGCCCGGCTCTGGCAGTTGCGGCCACCTGGGGAGTGAACCAGTGGGTGGAAGATCTCTTTCTATGTGTGTCTCTCCCTCTTTCTGTGACTCTGACTTTCAGACAAAAAAAAAAAAAAAAAAAAAAGACGGGCCCTCTAGTTTTTTAAGGCTTAGAACTTTAAAGGCAGAGCCTATCTTACCTGAGAAATCTGCCAAAGTCCTTTTTTAGAGGAGGGGCTCAATAAATACATGCTGGTCCCCAGGCACCGGCAGAAGTTTAAGCACCTGCGTGACTTGTTAATGGTGTTAATAGGGTGGGAATTTAATCCAGTTGTGGTAGTTGGAGGTGGGACCTTTGGGAGCTGATTGGACTGGATCGATTCACTGGAGGTGCAGCCTCCATGATTAAATCTTGATGGCTTTCTAAGAGATGACATAGACATAAGCACGATAGACATGTGCTCCTTGTCACGGGATAGTCCGTACCACTTCCGGAGTCCGAAAGCAGGCCAGCGTTTACCAGAGGCCAAACCAGTGACCTTGGAGTGTGAAACTCCAAAGCTGTGAGCCAAAATAGACCTCTTTCATTGTAAAGTTAGTCTGCCTCAGGTGTTTCTTTACAAAGCTGACCGATACACTCACAAAAGGAAATGAACTCTGTCTTCAAGCGTTTCTGGGCAGGGTTGAAATCAATGTAGGGGGCTGGCTTTCTGGCACAGTGGGTTAACCTGCTGCCTGAGATGCCGGCATCCCATATGGGCGCCACTTCTGATCTCAACAGCTCCGTTTCCAGTCCAGCTCCCTGATAATGTGCCTGGGAAGGCAGTGGACAATGGCCCAAGTGTTCAGGCCCCTGCACCTACATGTAAGACCTAGAAGAAGCTCCTGACTCCTGGCTTTGGCCTGGCCCAGTCCTGGATGTTTTGGCCATTTGGGGACATGACTAAATGTAATATGGTGATCTGGATGGAGTCCTGGAATAGGAAGAGAACATTAGGAAAAGATGAAAGAAATACGAATTACATATGAGTTTTAGTTAATAATCTATTACTGTTAACTCATTACTTATGTCAAATGTACCATACTAATGTAAGCTGTTAAAAATGGGAGAAATTGAGTACAGGGGATGCAAGAACTACCTGGATAATAATCCTATAAATTCAAAACTGTTTTAAAATAAAAACTTTTAAAAATATTTTAAACTGGGACCATTACTGTGGTATAGCAGATAAAGTCACCGCCTGCAGTGCTGGAATCCCATATGAGCACCGGTTCAAGTCCTGGCTGCTCTACTTCTGATCCAACTCCCTGCTAATGTGCCTGGGAAAGCAGCGGAAGATGGTCCAAGTCCTTAGGCCTCTGAACTCACTTGGGAGACCTGGAAGAAACTCCTGGCTCCTGGTTTCAGATTGGCCCAGCTCCTGCAGGCCATTGCAGCCATTTAGGGAGTGAACCAATGGGTGGAAGATCTCCAGCTCTCTCTGTTTCTGCCTCTGCCTCTCTCTCTCTGTAACTCTGCCTTTCAAATAAAATAAATAAAATTTAAACATATTTTAAAATGACATTCTGTATTTTTGTTAGCTTTGGCAACCCTAACATTTTGCTTCCAAACAATAATTAAACATAAAATAAGAAAAGCATTATCAGGTTGCTAGTTCAAGGGATTTGAGCTATATACGACTTTTTCCCCTAAACATTTGCTTCAAGCACTTTATTTTGTATAAACAATTCATTTGTTTTCTTTTTAGTCAAGGCTCAAGTGAGGCAATAATTATCAGAGAATATACTTGCCTTTAATATCATAATCTAACACCAGTTAATCAATTTCAGAAGATAAAAAATAACTGGTTTAAATCCTTCTCCTTCACCCCCCATGAATAGAATTAATCATAATTTGGGGTGTCCACATTTCAAGAGATATTTTAAGAAGCCAGTTATGAGAAAATCAGCAAGGTTAATGCCTTACAAATAATCACTTGCTGAGGGTGATTGCTAATTTATGATGTTTGAATGAAAAACAGTGCTGATTATTTTACTCTGTGATGCTGTTGGGGTGTAGACCAACTTGTGTATTGTGAGAGATGACCTTAGAGTTTAGTATAAAAATAGAATCCTGTAACAGTTTTATTTAAAAGTGAGATTTCTTATCCAAAGAATATTGGCTGATGTTTTACTTATTTATTTGAGACAGAGAATCAGCTCCCACCTACTGTTTCAGTCCCTCACTCACTCCCTGCCTGCAACCCCAGGGTCACAGGAGCCAAAACACAATCTGGGTCTCCCACTGTGGTGGCAGGAACCTCATCTACTGAGTCACCGCAGCTGCCTCCTGGTTTTGCATTAGCAGGAAGCTGGAGTTAGCAGCATACGTGGGAATCAAACTTGTATTCTGATGTGGCATGTGGGCACCCTAGGCTAAAGGCCCACTCTCCAGATGGAGCATTTAAAAATGCCCAAGGAGGAGCCAGGGTTGTGGCCTACCAGCCACACCGACACATGATGTCGGAATCCCATATTAGAGCCAGTTCACGTCCCTAGAGTTCTACTTTCCATCTAGCTCCCTGCTAATGCGCCTGGGAAACCAGCGGAGGATGGCCCATGTGCTTGGGCCCCTGTACATAGAAGACCTGGAAGAAGCTCCTGGCTCCTGGCCTGGGCCTGGCCCAGTTCTAGCCATTTGGGAAAAGAACCAGTGAATGGGAAGATATCTCTCTCCTTCTCTCTAACTCTGCCTTTCAAATAAATAAATCTTAAAACAAATATACACACACACAAAGACACAAATACCCAGTGCCTCAGTTCAGCGTTTGCTCCTGGTCCTGACTCCACCTTATTGCTGGTGCAGACCCTTGGAGGTAGCAATGATAGTTCAGGTAGTTAGGGTCCTGCCACTCCCTTGGGAGATGGGGAATGTGTTCCTGGTTCCCAGTTTTGGAGGGTCCTGCCTGGGGCCACTGCTAGCATTTGGGGGGTGAACCGGAGGATGGGAGTTCTTTCAGCACCTAGAGACTTTTAGAATACTTGTTTTCCAAACACAATTCTACCAAATACCTATCCCATACCTTTGATTATTCTGCCTTGCTGATACAATTAGGAAGTTAGATTCTTACAGCTTGATTTTTTAAATGTTGATAATATGCCGGGTCCAAAAAACCTGCCTTCAAATGGTAATAAAAATTATATATCAAAGAGGTTTTATGTGTTCCTTGACAGCTTAACTATTCCTGTCTACGCTAAGTGGCAAGCCCCTAAAATTAACATGTACATTTACATATGCCACGTATATATGAGTATATGCAGAACATGTGCCACGAGAGATTGACACGCATCAGTTCGGCTTTGCAAACACGTGTAGAGCATCCGCTATGTGCAACAAATTATGTTGAAGAGTTTGGTGTCCAGGGATACGAAATGGTGTTTGTGCAGTCAAAAAAGATTCTGCATTCTGAGGCGGGGGGGGGGCGCGGGGGGGCCCGGAATCATCAGTTAAATTAGTTTCATTGATATCCCTGGTCCTCTACAGAAACATAAAAGTTTGCTTTATAAAAGTCCAGAATTCTAAGGACTTGGGCTCCTTTGAAAGGAAGACCATGCATTCTTGGATTCGTTCATAGAGAAGAGCCAGGTCTCTCAAGAGCTAAAAAAAACCCAAAACAAACAAACAAAAAGCCCAGGATTTTGTTTCGGAGGCGGACCCTTTCCGCACGAGCTCGCGGCGGGCCCGGCCGACGCCCCTGGACATCCCGTCGGACCCGGGGAGCAGAGGCCGCGCGGGGCCGGGGCTGGGCCGCCCGCTGGGCGCGCGGCCACGTCGCCGGCCGCCGGCGGGGCAGGGCCGGCCGAGGCGGCGCCCTTCGGGTCGCGACGCGCGGTCCCGCGGGCCAGGCCGCGGGGGCGGGGCCTGGGCCGGGCGCGCGGTCAGTCAGGACGCGGCGGGCCGCGCGGGGGCCGGTGCGGGGCGCCCCGCGGCGCGCCCCACGCTGGCCTCGGCGGCGGCGGGCGCCCAGGCAGTGACATGCGGGGAGCCCGCAGCCCACGCTGGGCGCAGGAACGGGTAGCTAGCGAAGACTTCACCACAGCCCACAGGCCCGGGAGAGGGAATTTGAGAGCACATGGGGGAGGGGCGGCGAGAGCGGGCGGCTCGCCGAGAGCGAGTTCCGCTCCGAGCGCCGTAAGTGCACAGCCAGGCATGCGCAGTGCGGCCGGGTTGGCAGCGGGGAGGGGCCGGCGTGCGCGGGCTAATGTGTTTATCCGGTTTTCTGGGTGGGCGGTCAAAGCGCACGCGTGAGGGCCAAAGGCGGCGGAGCCGGGTGGCAGAGTGCGCATGTGCCGAGCGAGCCGGTAGCGCTGAGAGGGTGTGGAGGGGGCTCTCGGAGAAGCAGGGGAAAAGGGAAGCGAAGGGAAAGGAAAGGGCGGGGGAGGGGAGAGAGGGTGCTCTGCGCATGCGTGCGAGCGCTAGCGACGACGGCGGCGGGGGAGTCTCGGGGATGACAGTGGCTTTGCCCGTTGGGGTAACGGTCGTCGTCTCCGGCAGGGCCTGAGGCGCCGCACGGCCCGCGGGATCCATTCAGGCCGCAGCAGTCTGGGCCCTGCCGAGTTAGAGTGGCGCGCGGAGCCGGGTGAGGGCGGCGAGGCACGGGGAGGGGCCTGCGGCGGGGCCTTGCTGTGCGCTGGGCGGCGGCGGGGCCTGGCGCTGCGAGCGCTCGCCCGGGCGGGCGGCGGCGGCGGAGGCCCGTCGCGCTTTGGCGGAGGAGTTGTCTGTGCGCGGGCGGCAAAGATGGCCGGGCTGTGAGGGGGCGGCGCTTGCGCCTGGTGACCCCGGAGTGTGCGACTGAGGAGCTCGGGGCGCCGCGGCGGCCCGGCCGGGCCTGCTCCCCGCCCCCTCCCGCCCGCCGGCGGCGGCGGCCCGCGCACTTCCTCCCCGGCGCTCCCCGCTCGGGCGGGGGAACTCTGCCCGCCCGCCTCGCCGCTTCAGGGAACCGCGGACTGCAGCCTTCGGGGCGGAGAGCCAGCGCGCAGCCTGGGCCCCGAGTCCGATATGGAGAGAGCGGCGGGGGCCGCCGCCGGCCGCAGCAGCACCCTCGGCCGCCGCCGCGGCTTCCTGCACTAGATCCGGGAGGCCGACGCCCGAGCCCCGCGCGCGTCCCTGTCGCCGCCACTGCCGCCTCCGCGCCGGGCGCTGGGATGGAGTAGGGGGGCTCGCAGCCGGCGAGAAGCGTGCCGCCTCCCGGACCGGGCCCGGGCCTGCTCCCGCGCACGCCAGCTCCACCGCGTCCGGACATGCAGCTCGCGCCAAGGCCGCCCGCCGAGCCGCGGGGCTAGACTGAGCGCCGAGTTCTGCGCCCTGCGGCCCCTCGGGACGAACTCGAACGCTGCCCTCTCTCTTTCTCTCTCTCTCTCTCTCTCTTTTTTTTTGTCTGGAAGTCTCAGGGACGGAGGAGGGGCGCCAAGGCCCCCATGTGTGGGAGGATTGCTTCAGCTCCACAAACTTGCACGGATTTCGGTTACTTCTTTGGCCAATGGTTCTGCTCTGATTTCTTCAGAATTGTTGCAAATTCGCCATTGTTCCCTGGCTGCTTACAAAGTTGGATCCGGAATTTCTTTTCAACCGGGAGCCATTGGTGTCGAAGTGTCTGCAATGAACCCCGTGAATGCTACTGCTCTCTACATTTCCGCGAGCCGCCTAGTGCTCAACTACGACCCCGGAGACCCCAAGGCGTTTACAGAGATTAACAGGCTCTTGCCTTACTTCCGACAGTCCCTCTCGTGCTGTGTTTGCGGTGAGACGCTTTTTATTGTTCCCTTTTCAAAGCTGGTTGTAAGAAAGGCCGTGTGGGCCGCGGTCCTGGGGACGGTTTTGACGGCGTGGTAGTTCCTAGTAAGCTTTTGTTATCTGTGCTGGGGTGTACGGTCATTAGTTTTGAGACTCGCCGAGGGACTTTTCGCCCCGCGTTTCAGAAAGGCGGAATACGCTTCCAGACCGCTTTGTGCAGCGGCCCTAACGTTCAAAACGGTTTAATTCGCCTCGGTTCATCTGGTGATGGTGTTTCAAAAGGGTTGAGATACGCTTGCACAATCTCGCCTTTTTTTTTTTTTTTTTTTGGTTGTTGTTTTAAACCAGCTGCGAGAGCTGAGTTATAGCTGTGGTGGTGCAGCAGGGTGAGGACATGCACATGGAGCAGGCGTTATGCGGGGGTGGAGGTGGATAAGCCGCTGCACGCACAGCCAGAGAACGAGGTGCGAAACTTTCCACCTGCGTGCTGCAACAAATGGTTTGACGGCCTCCAGTGCGCCGGGCACCCTGACCAGATCCAAGTGCTTCTGGCCGGGCGGATTGGTGCGTTGCCTGCCCTCCTCCTTTTTCTTTTTCTTTTTTTTTTTTTCTTGGCTTTTGATATGCCGTGACTTGGTACAGGGTGATTTTCGGCGTTTTTGTTCAAAAAAGTATTAAGGCGTGGTGGGAGGATACTTTCAAAGAATTGTTGGAGATGAAGAGACACTAAATTATCTGATTGAAGTGTGTCCAGTGATAACATAAGTGTGCACGTATTTACGTATTTGGTTCTTCTAAAACCTAGACTGAAACGTTAATTCAAAGGAAAGGGGAACAGGCAACGCAGTGGTGATACAGTCTCCACTAGGTATTTTATAGTCTCTCAGATGTCGAGGTTTTGTGTACTCAGAACATGAGAAATTTAGGCACTTTCAGACTAGTCGCTTTGTGATGGGTGGCTGATGAGGAAACTATTCGTTAGAGATTTGTCAAGCAATGAGGGAGTGAAGAGAAGGTGAAGATAGTGTTTTTTTTTTTTTTTTCACCGCAGCTATTTAATCTCATAAACATTTAAGTAACTGAGTTAGTAAGTGATTAAGTGCTACCACGAGGTGTAACGGACACTTAACACCTTTCTAGAGAAGTAGTTGCCCAGGGCAAATCGCCTAACTGCCCTGGGCCTCAGTTTCTTGCAGTATAAATGAGAGCTTTCAGTTTAAATTTTGCGAATGTCAAGTGTATGTAGAGTTTTCTGGGTTTTGGTGGCGCTCTCCCCACCCTCACTTATGGAGTGTTTCATTTTGGGGTGCTACAGCTCTTAATGGTTTGAGGACCCAGGAGATGGAGATACTGCAACTTCCTACTCCACAGATTTTTTTTTTTCTTTTTTGAGGGTAGCACTGCTGCTGTGGTTAAGTAGGGTAAAGGGAGAATAGGGCAGCCCATCCTGTCCTATTGTATTGATAGTGTGATGTCATTATCAAGGAACACTTACAGATCTAGTAGGTTTTCTTTTTACTAGGTGAATGGGATTAAGCATTCTAAGGTTGGAAATAGTATTGAATCGGGTAGAAAGATGTTTGAGATTTTGAATTCTTGTCAGTAGCTTCAGGGTAGTGATAGGCTAATGGAATACTTACCCAAATTTTTATCTGGACTTTATAAAATAACGTTAAAGGTAAACATACCTTAAAAATAAAAGGCTAATCATAGCCATTTAAGATTTTAAGCAGGTCTTGGTAACATAAGGAGGGAAGGTTTCTGACAGTGGGGCTTTGTAATTATATCTGGTTCATATCTCCTCCACTCTTCTATGGAAAATATTGTGTGGGTTCTACTTCCTTATAATTTCTTAGCTGGCATGAAATCTCAGTAATGTGGATGGAGGTTCAGGTGTTTTTCTTCCCAGGTCTCTGGGGGATAAATCTGGTTATCAAGAGAAAGGAAAATCAGTTATTTGAATCTAGCTCACTAAAATTCAATCATCCTTGTGTCAGCTGCTGTCCTAGGCTTTTCTGTTAGTTCAAAAGCATAAACTCATTAATGCATGTATGTGTTGTCCTCTGTTTTATGAAGGTAATAAATATGGAAAAGTAAAGTTCAATTTTATCTTGGTACTGTAAATAGGGAATTTGTTTCAACAGGTCCTGTAACACTTGTCCCTGTCCTACCTTTTCAACCATGCATTGACCTGTGTTCTTGCAGATTGATGTTTTTGCCTCTTCAGGCATGCCTTATCCATCTCCTTTTCTGTTCCTTGCTTTTGCCTTCCTGAAGTTTCTTCTGCCTAAAATTTATTCCGTTATTTAAAAAAGGTCTAACTCATCCACTCCCTTCCTCCTGGGTGAATTCTCCCTTGCTTACATCAGCAAGAAGGTCTTTGTCCTCTGAACCTCTGTAACCCTTTGTTCCAATCATAAGGTACTTATATTTCCTTTCAGTGCAGTTTTATATCTGTCTGACTCTTCTGATACAAAAAACTTAAGAGGGGAAATACTGTATTTTGTACAGGTTCCTTCTGTCCTCTCTTTGGTGACTTTCCTGTAGGTGTTTATGACAAATTCAGAAGAAGAAAGTGAAAGGTGTGAGAGAGAAAGTAAAAATTTTACAAATTTGCTGTTAAGTTTAAATCAGCTTTTCTGCCTACCTGTGCAGGCAAGTTGTTTTAACTTTTTGCCTTGGTTTCCTTTATCTGCTTTACTTTTTTTTTTTTTTTCCAAATTTGTGTTATTTGTATGGACCTTGAAAGTGATTAGAAAAACTTTTTAAAGCCCTGAGGGGAAACCTACAGACTCAGTGTCTGGCACATACACACATTAGGTGCTTAATATCCTACCTTGCCCAGAAGTAGAAAAAGGTGGGAGGAGGTGAGCAAATATATTATTGGACTGTTAGGTCAATTATTGTTAAAATGAGATTATTCACTGGAATTACAGGTTTTGTTGTCTTTATCCTTTCAAATGTTAATGAGCTTATTGTCACCGTTCCTTTTTTTTTTTTTTTCAATTGCTTTGTACATTTGAACCTCCTGAAGCTTCTAGTGAATGTGATAGCAGTGCTCCAGGGAATTACTGTAGTTTCTGGGCCACAGAAACAGTGACAAGACAGTCACTATAGGCACTATTTTTAAGCATCAATTTCTTGCTGCTGTTTTAAAATGTTGTACTTGCTTCATCAGGAAATAGAATTTCTTTTCTTTGGCATGTAACTTGTAAGTCCTGCCATGGGGGTTTTAACTTTTCATTAACTTCTAAGTCTTGAAATAATATAACAAGTTTGGTGTGCAGAATCTTGTTAGAACTGGAAGGACGTGTTAAATAGAGAAACACTACTCCTGGTGATATTTGGAGTCCCGTAAATTACCATGGTCAGATCTACTGATGCACATGAGTATTTTCCTAGTGTTTTAATTAGAGCTCTGAAATAAGTGGTTTTGGTTTTGTATTTACTGAATGTGGACATTTTATATATCGCAAATGGAGGGGCTGGAGATTAATGTTTCAGACTGACATAGGGTAATAAGTGGTGACCAGCTTTTTGTTTTGCGTGTTAAGAACTTGAAAACTAAACCCTATCATGTTTTCTTACTATTGATACTGTTACATTCCACTTTTAGGTAGGGGGTTCCCTGAGGATGAGACCTCTTGTTTACCCTGTTCACCGTTATACCCCTGTAACTGACAGTGTCTGGGTCAATAAGTATTTGTACTGTGTTCCTAAAACTTACGGTATTTGAAAGGCAGAGAGAGGGAGAGGGAGAGATATAAATCTTTACCTGTTGGTTCACTCTCCAAATGCCCTCAGTAACTGGGGTGTGCCAGGGCCGAGGCTAGGAGCTGGAATGCAATCTGTATCTCTCAACATGGTTGGCAGGAATCTAGTTACTTAGTTTTTTGTTGTTGTTTTTTTTTTTTTGTTTTTTGTTTTTTTTTTAAGATTTATTTTACTTGAAAGAGAGAAGGCGAGGGCGGAGAGAGAGAGGTCTTCCATCTGCTGGTTCACTCTCCGATTGGCTGCAATGCCTGGAGCTGTGCTGATTCGGAGCCAGGAGCTTCTTCGTGGTGTTCCACACGATTGCAGGGGCCCAAGGACTTGGGCCATCTTCTACTGCTTTCCCAGGCCATAGCAGAGAGTTGGATAGGAAGTGGAGCAGCCGGTGCCCATTGGGATTCCGGCACTGCAGGTGGTGGCTTTACTAGCTATGCGCCGGCCCCAGGAATCTAGTTACTTGTGCCATTACTGCTGCTTCCCAAGGTCAGCATTATTAGCAGGAAGCTGGAATTAGGAGCTGGAGCTGGGAGTTGAACCCAGGCACTCCAGTGTGGTAGATGAGTGTCTTAACCACTTGGCTAAATGCCCACCCTATCTTAAGTTTTAAATCGTGCACTATTCTGAGTAGTGTGATGAACTTAAAGTATCCTCTGTCCGGCTCTGCACGTGAATCATACTTTTTGTTGAGTCTGTCCACCTTGTATATGCTACCCAACTGTTAGTAGCCTTCTTGCAGTTAACAGATTCACTGTCATATTATCAGCAGTATCTAGTATCATGGTGATTGTGTTCAAATAATCCTTATTTAATAGTAGTCCAAAGTGCAAGAATAGTGAAGCTGGCAATTTGAATATGCCAAAGAGTAGCTTTAAAGGGTTTCCTTTAAGTGAAAAGGAAGGAAAGAAGAAAAATCATATGCTGTTTGTTAAGATCCATAGTATAATAAGATATTTTGAGAGACCATATTCATGTAGCTTTTATCTACCAAATTGCTGTAATTCGATTTTATTAATGGCTAATTTCTTACTGTACTAATTTATAAGTTAATGTTTATCAAAGATGTATACATATAGGAAAAAACATGTATAGGATTTGGTATGTCATCTCCTTGGGTTTTTTTTTTTCCCCTCTAAAGAAACCTTTTATTTAAGGAATACAAAATTCTTAAGTACAACTTTAGGAATATAGTTATTCTTCCCACCATACCCGCCCTCCAGTCCTTTTGGTTTTGCTCTTTTATTTATTTATTTATTTGACAGAGTTAAACAGTGAGAGAGAGAGACATCGAGAAAGGTCTCCCTTCTGTTGGTTCATCCCCCAAATGGCTGCCATGGCTGGAGCTACACTGATCCAAAGCCAGGAGCCAGGTGCTTCCTCCTGGTCTCCCATGCGGGTGCAGGGCCCAAGCACTTGGGCCATCCTCTGCTGCCCTCCTGGGCCACAGCAGAGAGCTGGACTGGAAGAGGAGCAACTGGGACTAGAACCTGGTGCCCATATGAGATGCTGGTGCCGCAGGCGAAGGATTAACCTAGTGAGCCACGGTGCCAGCCCTGAGAATCATTGTTTTTTTAATGATATATTTAATTTTTGTGCCAGTCCTCTGCTGCTTTCCCAGGCGCATTAGCAGGGATCTGGGTTGGAAGCTGAGAAGCTGGGACTTGAACTGGTGGCCATATGGGATGCTGGCACTACATGCAGCTGCTTTACCTGCTATGCCACAATGCCAACCTTGATCATTGCCATTTTATTTTTTAAAAGTATTTATTTATTTATTTGAAAGGCAGAGTTACAGAAGAGAGATTTTCCATCAGCTGATTAACTCTGCAAATGGGCCAGGCGGAGCTGGGCTGGGCTGAAGCCAGGAGACTGGAACTCCATCTGGGACTCTCAAGTGGGTATCAGGGGCCCAAGCACTCAGGCCTCTGCTGCTCTCCCAGGCCTGTCACTGTCTTTTTTTTTTTTTTTTTAATATTGAAAACTTTGTTATTTCACTCATTACATTTTTATTAACCACTTCTGTTCTGGATGCTGGGATAGAAAGGTGAATAAGATGCATGCCTAGAGCCCTGTATGTTGTTGCTCAGTGTCAGGAGGAAGATGGATTATTGGGTAAGTGGAGAGGCACTTTCATTATACCAAACTCCAAATATCATGCTAGAGAACTTATATGCTTACATTTTTTGCATGCATAAAGATTTCAGAAGTTAACCATAAAAGTGTTTCTTTCTCCATATAATTTGTTTATGAATAACTGTCTGGGTCAAAGGTTAAGCAGACCTAGTTAAGAGTTTGGTTTCCCAGTTTTTTCTTGGGACTTACGTTCACCTGTTCTCTTTGAGAGAATTCTTTAGGGAATGTTTTTATCTGGAAGGTTAGTAAGGAAGAACAATATTTTGTTAGTAATTTTCCTGGCAGATAGACTTCTTTTATTTCAAATATATTTATTTGATTTTTTTTCTAAGAAAAAAATCTTTTTTACACTTTTCCCTTTTAGTCTTCTAAAGTTCTAAAATGTTTCTACTTGGGTGTATTTATGCAAGATGAAATTGCCTCAGGGACAGACTTCCTAAATGCATTGTTCTGGGTGTTGAGAGAGATGGAGAGAGAGAACTACAAGCCTTTTGTTATATCTTGTAACTACCTGAATTAGCCATTAAGTAATGGTTCAAGGCTTTGCAGTATGATACTATAGAATTTGTCAGAAGTTGTTTCAGTTTGATGAGATCTAGGGACTCTGAGACTTGACTTAGACTAGAAGTAGTGAAGTCTGGACGTTTTCATAAGATTTGAGAGAGAGCACAGTTGGTTTATATAAGCAGAAGAGTCCGTATATGAAAACCTTTGCCCTAAAATTGTTGCATAGGGGCTTTCTGTTTGGAGAGCCTTGATGGCAGGCTAAAAAGTTTGACATTCACCCTGTAAACCTGTTTTTTTGCTGAGTGTGCTCTATAGGCTACCTGAATCAAAGTCACCTAAAAGCTTTTTTTTTTTTTTTAACTATTTATTTATTTGAAAGGCAGAGATACAGAGAAGAGGGAAGAGAGAGATTGATCTTCCATAAAAGGAGCTAGGAGCTTCTCCCAGGTCTCCCACATGGGTGAAGGGGCCCAAAGTCTTGAGCCATCTCCATTTTTTTCCCAGGTGTGTTAGCAGGGAGCTGGATTGGAAGTGGAACACCCTGGACTCAAACTGGCACGCCTGTGCTACAAATCGCAGCTTTACCTGCCAGTGCTGGCCCCCTAAAAGCTTTTTCAAATTCAGATTCTCAATCACATCAGACTGATTGAATTGGAATCTCTATGGACAGTGGCCTTGTAATCTGCATTTTAACTGCCCTTCTTGATGGAGAGGGGAATTTGCAGATTAAGTTGTAAGCATTTGAGAAATGATTTAAAATCTTATTTCAGAAAAGATAAATTTGGGGATCAAGTTTGGGTTTGATTGTTTAAGTGAAACCTAATTAGGCAGGGTAACAGGTTAATTTATTAACCTTTATCATATGATATACCTAACAGTGGTGGGAATAGAAAGAAAGGGAACAATATAAGAAAATACAAAAGGGAGATTTTGTTATTCTGTGGTTATAGTGGTTTAGTTCTTTGATATGTATTGTATTATACTTTGATATGGTTGGGTTTATCTTGCTATGAATGGATTAGATATTTCCTATTTTTACATTTATAAACATGTTTAGCATAGTCCTTTCACCTAATATATACTTGATAAAAAGGTACTGTATCGTGTTGAAAACTGACAAAATGGTAATGTAATACAGATGCATGGAAAAAATGGAAGTCAAAAACAGTTCATAGTAGAAATAAAATTTGGGAGGACAGGAAGAGTTTAGGTAGCTTGGATTTAAAATAATATAAGCATAGCCCAATTAAAATATTCTTTAGAGTTTTTTTTTTTTTTTTTAATTTATTTGACAGGCAGAGTTATAGAGAGGCAGCAAGAGTGTGAGAGAGTGAGCTGGTTCACTCCCCAATGACTGTTTCAGCAAGGGAGGCCAAAACCAGGAGCCAGGAGCTTCTTCCAGGTTTCCCATGTGGGTGCAGGGGCCCAAGCACGTGAGCCATCCTCTGCTGCTTTCCCAGGTGCATTAGCAGGGAGCTAGATTGAAGTGAAGCAGCTGGGACGTGAACTGGTGCCCATATGGGATATTGATGCTACAGTGGTGGCTTTACCAACTGTACTACAGCACGAGCCCTCGGTCTTCAGAGATTTTTAGTGATATTGTTTTGGACCTTGAGAGCAGTCTGTGCTTGGGAGAGGTTGTAATTAAGATAGGAATTAGAGCAGGTGAAATATAGGCCTGAGGAGAATGAAGAGAAGGATGGGACAGTGCTGAAAAACTTGATGGTGCCTGGAGGTTGGGGTTAGTGAGGAAATACGGTTAGGAAATAAATATATATTCTACAAGTTTTTCTTTATGCCTTTCCCTGGAAGTTTGATTTTTGAAATGATTTTATATACAATGTAGTAACACAAACAATATATCTAAGTCTTGGTTGTGGTTTTTATTCTCTCAAATTAATTCAGACAGCTAGTCCTCTGCCTTTTTTGTCATTTTCCTTCATTTGTATGTTTGTTTAATCTCAGCTGACCTCTCCTGCAGAGCCCCATTTACTACTTTTTTTCAACTTATTTATGAGGGAGGGAAGGAGGGAGAAGAGAGAGTAAGAGAGAGTTGGTTTGGATGGTTCCCATTTACTACTTTTTTTAAACTTATTTATGAGGGAGGGAGAAGAGAGAGAGAGAGAGAGAGAGAGAGAGAGAGATATTTGGTTTGGTTTAGTCCCCAGGTTTACCCAAAGGCTGGAACTGGGACAGATCAAAGCTAGGAACTAGGAATGCAATACAGGTTTCCTACATGGGTGACAGGACTATCACCTGAGCCATCACTGATGCCCCCAGAATATGCAGGAAACTGGGAGTCAGGAGTTGGACTTGGGTATGGAACCCATGAAACTCTGATATGAGAGACTTGATAACTCAGCTGGTAGGTTAAACCCATGCTCCTCATTAAACATATTTAAACATTTGGAATATAGTTATGGTAACTTTTATTTTTTTAATGCTCTTGTCTACTGTCATTTGTGTCATTGCTGGGTTTGTTGCTTTTGACTGTTTTTCTGCTCATTATGAGCTACTGCTTTGCATGACTGGTTAATTTTGATTGGATGGCAGACACTGTAAATTTTACCTTGTTGATAAAATTTTGCCTTTTTGCTAGATATTTTTGTATGGTAAAATTATTTTTGTAGATTTTATTTTCATTTTATTTCAATGGCAGAGAGACATCCTGTCTGTTGTTTCACTCCCCAAATACCTAGAACAGCTAGGGTTGGGCCAGGCCAAAGTCAGGAGCCAGGAATTCAGTCCTGGTGGCAGGGACCCAGGCACTTGAACTGTCCCATCTTCTCCTATCTCCTATCTTGTATATTAGCATGAAGGTGGATTGGAAGTGGAGCCCACCTTGGCCCAGGTACTCTGATAGGGATGCAGGTATTTTAACTGCTGTACCAAACACCCATCCCTGTACTATAAATATTCTTGAGCTTTGTTCTGAGATAAGAATACTTTCAGCTTTTCTTAGCTGGAACCAGAGCAGCCTTTAATTTAGGGACTAATTTTTTCACACTACTGAGGTGAAAAGCTTCTGACTATTTCTAGAATCATTCTATCTTATGAATAAGTTTCTTATTCTGAGTAGTAAAGTTTCTTATTCCTCTGTTTCTGTGAGTCTAAAGGACTTGTTCCCTTTACCTTTTTTCCAGAAATTCTTGTTAGTTTCCTTATGTGCATGTGCTTATTAGAACTCAGCTGAAGATTTAGAAAGTGTCTTGTGCAGAATTCTCAATCTTTTTCTATGCAGGTTTCATCTCTGGTCCAGCTACCTTGACCTCCCAGCTATTTCTTTAAATTCAGGGACATCATCAAGATTTGTCTGGATTGGCTATCTTTGTTTTGGTAGTAAGCTAGGGCAGTTGTATAGCCTACCTCATTTGTTCCCCCTTTTAAGGATCACTTGTGCTGTCTTTTGCCCAATATTTGAAAGACATGTTTTGTCAGTTTTTGAAAATTATTTCAGGCAAGAGAGTAAATGTGATTATTATTTTGGGTCTGGAAGTAGGTAAGATCTCATTCCAAACCTTCAATGTCTCATACATAACCATTAGCCAAATCTGATAATTTAAATTTAATTAAAACGGAAGTTTGTGTGTTGAAGTTTGGCACAGTAGTTAAGTTGCTGCTTGGGATGCCTGAAGCCCATATTGGAGTGCTTATTTTGAGTTCTAGCTCCTTTGTTTCTGAACTACTTCCTGCTTATTTGTACTGTAGGAGGCTGCAGATGATGGCTTAAGTGCTTGGAGTCCTTGCCCCCTATATCAGAGACTCAGATTGAGTTTGGGTCTTCTGACTGTGAGGCCTGGTCCCAGCCTTGCATGTTGTGGGCATTTGGGGTGTGAACCAGTGGATGAAAAATCTCTGTCCTGGTTTCTGTCTTTCAAATAAAATAAATTTAAAAAATCCTGGAATTTGAGCTCTAGTTCTTCATTTATATTCTGCATTTTGTTTATTTTTAAATTATTTATTTATCTGAGAGACAGAGAGGGTTTCTATTATATTTGGTTCACTCCCTACATATAACAATCAGGCTGAGCTGGGAGCTGAGAACTCATTCCTGGTCTCTCATGTGGTTGGTAGGGACCAGCTACTCCAGCTAGCACCTGCTACCTCCCACCCAGAGTGTGCTTAAGCAGGAGGCTAGAATTGGAGTGAAGCCAGGATTCCAACTGCTGTCCCAGCTGGTGACCAACTGCTAGGCTAAATGTCTGCCACCTCCAGGCCCCCCACCCCCACCCCCTTTAGATTTTACATTTTTCCATAGTCACTTGTAGGTGGGCATTAGCTGCCTCAGTGGACATTGCAGATAAGGATGTATTTTCATCGTTGTGTAAAGTTCTGTTGGACAATACTGTAGCAACTAAAGAATTTGGATTTGTTCCTGAAAGCCATGAGAGTATTGAAAGGTACATTAAATGTTTTGTTTTCATCTTAAATTTTTCAAATTTTGGTTTGAAAACATTGAGCTGGATGTGGTTATTAACAGATTATTGGGGTTCCCTGCTTACAGATCTCTTGAACAATTTCCACAGCTTAGTGAATTGGGCTTGAGAAAATGTTCTACAGTAAAAGGATTCCATTATTTTAAAAAGGGAGATAAAACAATTTACCTTTTTTTCTTCCTTTAAAACTAGCTGTTAGGATGTAAAATTTGAAGAGATGTTAAATGAACTTTGGAGCAAATATCACAGCCGGTTACTATTCAGCTGAAACCTATCTGCCATGAAGGTTTCAAATTGTTTTAATTCTTTTTTTTTTTTAAGATTTATTTATTTATTAGAGAGGCAGAGAGGGAGAAGAGAGAGATCTTATATCCGCTGGTTCACTCCCCAAATGACCACAAAGGCTGGAACTGGGCGAATCTGCAGCCAGGAACTACTTCTGGGTCTCCCATGCAAGTCTAGGGGCCCGAGTGTCTGGGCCATCTTCTGCTTTCCCAGGCCATAGCAGAGAGCTGTTTCTGAAGAGGAGCAGCTAGGACTAGTGCTGGCCCCGCAAATTGTTTTAACTCTTAGTTGTGTATTTTGTTAACTCTAAGTCATGTATTGGTTTTTCCTTTGCCCATTTCATACAGGCCATTGCTTAGAGACAAGAAACAGTCACAAAATTAAGTTGATATTGAAATAGTAGATAATGAAGGACATAAAAATGTAAATGGTTATAAATATTTGGTTCCTTGTGATTTTTTTTTTATTACCTCTGTCTTTAAGTTGTTTGTGTTGGATTAACATCCTGTATCCGCAAGGTGTTGGTAATATTTCAAAAAACAGTGTTAAAATGTAGTGCTACCCTTTATGCTGTTTTGGAGTGCAGTGTGTTGAAATGTTGGCAGATACCAGTCTGAATTTGTCACTTGGTAGCGAAACAAAATTTTTTTTTTCAGTAAAAAATACAGGAATTCTGAACACCAAGTCATATGTAGTTTTGTCTCTTTTAATATTATATAGGTTGAATATAATATATTTAGCCTATGCTTTTAAAATTCATTGGTTTATAAATAAATAATGTCATTTTAAAATAGATATATTACTGGGTCCAGCATTGTGTGTAGCGGTAATACTGCTGCCTGCAACACCTGCATCCCATGTGGACACTGGTTTATGTCCCAGTTATTCCTCTTCCCTTCCAGCTCCCTGTTGATAGCCTCAGAAAGCAGCAGAAAATGGCCTGTTTGGGTCCCTGCTACCCATGTGGGAGACTCAGATGAACTTTGTAGTATACTCTTAAGTAATATTCTCATTAAAAGTTTTTTTCCTTCTTAAAATCATTTTAGCACGTTTTCACACTTAAATGATGGAATGATTATAAGAATCCCCAGGAGTTTGTGTTACAGTGAAAGATGGCTTCAAGGCAAAAAAGGGTTGAAGTATCTTTACTGGTTCCTAATCCTGAATCAGAACTTGTGAAGCTTTGTAAGAATACACATTTCTGGGTAGCATCCCGAGATACTAAGTTACATCTGTAGTATAGGCTACTTAGATAGGTGAAGGAAGATAGTAGTGCTATCTTGGGATACTTGTGTGAGTTTGATTAGATGTATTTTGGAGAAGGAGTATGTGCCAGCAAATTTAGACAGTGCTATAATCAGATTTCTTGATAGCTATAGTATTCAGTTTTAAGATGTTAATATATTTTGGGCTGCTTCTCCAAGAGGGTAACAAATTAGTCTTTGGATCCCATGGAAAATCAGTTTGAGAAGTTTGGATCTTGATTTCTATTGATTGGTTGTTCAGCCAAGTATCAACTTCCTTGTGCCTGATAGACCAGCCTACAGTATCTTATTGGTAATAATTTCATGAGTAGCCATCCTTGCTTTGCTAGAAATGAAAATGTGATATTACAAATAATGAAGTATTACAAAACTGCAAACATTATATAGAAGTCTTCTTGGGGCTGGTGCTATGGCTCAGTGGGTTGAGCCACGGCTTCTGGCTGCACCATCCCAAATGGGCACTGGTTGGAGTCCTGACTGTTCCACTTCAGATCCAGCTTCCTGATAATGTGCCTGGGAAAGCAATAGAGGATGGCCCAAGTCCTTGGGGCCCTGCACCCACGTGGGAGAACTGGAAAAAGCTCCTAGCTCCTGGCTTTGGACTGGCTCAGTCCTAGTCATTGGTCCATTTTCACTGTCTCTTTAACTCTGCCTTTCAAGTAAATTTTTTTTTTTTAAGATTTTATTTATTTTTGAGAGGTAGAGTTACAAAGAGAGGGAGAGAGAATGATCTTCCATCCACTAGTTCACTTGGCTGGAGCTGAGCTGATCTGAAGTTAGGAGCCAGGAGCTTCTTCTGGGTTTCCCACGAGGGTGCAGGCGTCCAAGCACTTGGGCCATCTTCCACTACTTTCCCAGATCATAAGCAGAGAGCTAGATTGGAAGAGGAGCAGCTGGGACACAAACTGGTACCCATATGGGATGCCAGCTCCACAGGTGGAGGCTTAGCCTACTATGTCACAGTGCTGGCCCCATAAATAAATATTTAAAAAAAAGTCTTCCCTGCTTAGTTATTAAGATAAATGATGTCTGGCATTTTCTTTTAATTTTTAGCTAGCATATGAAATGAGGCATGACTTGAGTTTATGAATATGCCGCGGGCCTGAGTAATTATATATCATCTATTTAATCTGAGTGAATATTTGCTTTTTTTTTTTTTTTTTTTAGTTTATAATGATAGTTGACTGCTGAAGCTTACTTTGTATAAAACAATGACTTACTACCCCTAAGTACCATAAAGTATTTTTAATCGCAGTTTTAGGTTAACCAGCAAAGTACAAAGTTAAAGCAATTCTGAGGTTTAATGTTCAGATGATCTTTAAATGACTTGCTTGAAATACATTAATACTTTTACAATTGCAATTGTTCTTTTTCTTTGCTCCTCCTCTAAAATTGGCAATATAGTGATCACTGGCATCTCAGTATAGTAATTAATGAATGGATAGTGAGCTTTATAATAATTACTTGGTCAAGTGATAAATACTTTTTTGTTTGCTATGACCATTTTTAGTGTCTAATGCATATTTTTTTTTAAAGATTTATTTATTTATTTGAAAGAGTTAAACAGAGAGAAGGAGGGGCACAGAGAGAGAGTGGTCTTCCATCTGCTGGTTTACTCCCCAATTGGCTACAACAGCCAGAGCTGTGCTGATCTGAAGCCAGGAGCCGGGAGCTTCCTCCTGGTCTCCCACGCAGGTGCAGGGGCCCAAGTCCATCCTCTATTGCTTTCCCAGGCCATAGCAGAGAGCTGCATCAGAAGAGGAGCAGCTGCCCTTAGGGGTGCCCATAGGGGTGCTGGCACTACCAATGGTGGGTTTACCCACTGTGCCACAGCACCAGCCCCCAACTGATGCATATCAGTTACATTATCCTTCCTTATTTTTAATTAAAATACTTATTTTTCTGGCTTACTATGATTGTGCTGGATTGTTTTAAAGAAAATAGTTTATGGGTCTGTGGATTTTAGGTGATTAGGAGTATTTAACAGGGCTAATGCTGTCCTGGACAAAACTGCTTGAATATTTAATTAGAAAACCAATAATTTCCTCAAAAACATTAGTCCATTTTTACATGCTAATTATTTGAGGCATGTGTTTGCTTTTTGGTTTACTACAAAATAAACCAGGTAGAAGTTTATTTTTATTTTTTTATTTATTTATTTTTTTTTATTTTTGACAGGCAGAGTGGACAGTGAGAGAGAGAGACAGACAGAAAGGTCTTCCTTTTGCCGTTGGTTCACCCTCCAATGGCCGCCGCGGCCAGCGCGCTGCGGCCGGCGCACTGCGCTCCTCCGATGGCAGGAGCCAGGAGCCAGGTGCTTTTCCTGGCCTCCCCATGGGGTGCAGGGCCCAAGCACCTGGGCCATCCTCCACTGCACTCCCGGGCCACAGCAGAGGGCTGGCCTGGAAGAGGGGCAACCGGGACAGAATCCGGCGCCCCGACCGGGACTAGAACCCGGTGTGCCGGCGCCGCAAGGCGGAGGATTAGCCTGTTGAGCCACGGCGCCGGCTCAGGTAGAAGTTTAAAGGAATAGGTTTGGGGGTGGTGTTGTGGTACAATTGGGTTAAGTGGATGCTGGCATCCCATATGAGCACTGATTCTAGTGCTCTTCACTTCCAATCCAACTGCCTGCAGATGCACCTGGGAAAGCAGCAGAAAATGGCCCCAGTATTTGGGGACCTGCCACCTACACAGGATACCCAGATGGAATTCCTGGCTCCTGGCTTTGGTACAGCCCTGGCCATTCCAGCCATTTGAGGGGTGACCCAGCAGATGGAATATCTCTGTCTCTGTTTTTCTTTCCCTCTTTCCATCTCTGACTCAAATAAATACATCTTTAGAAAACAAAAGAATAGGTTTTAAGTGCTGAATATTTAAGAAGGAAAAATGTGTTAAGTGAAGATAGCCTAAACAATTAAGTCCTCACTTGGAAACTTGGAAAATGGAGATCAGTGGATTAGGTTGTGAAAGGATTATTGTTCAGATCCTATCTTAGACTTTAGACATGAATGGTAGATTATCATCAGTGGGGGAGATATATTCTCCCACTCTATATATACCTTGGTGTCATTGGGGACTGCTTGGCTGAATGGATCATAACATCAAGTAAACTGTAGTTATTTTCATACCAGAAGAGGAACCAGGTTTGGTATAAATAGGATATATTTGGATTAATGAGCATCAGTTTGTTGCTTCTATTAGGAAATTAATATATATATGAGTATATACATAGTCTTTTTTTAAAAAAAGATTTATTTATTTGAAAGGCAGAGTTAAAGAGAGCCAGAGGCAAAGAGAGAGAGGTAGATCTTCCAACTGCTGGTTCACTCCCCAGGTCGCCCCAACAGCCAGTGCTGAGCTATCTGAAGCCAGGAGCCAGGAACTTCTTTTGGGCCTCACACATGGATGCAGAGGCCCAAGGACTTGGGCCATCCTCTACTGCTTTCCCAGGCCAAAGCAGAAAGCTGGATCAAAAGAGGAGCAGCCAGGACTTGAACCAGGGCCCATATGGGATGCCAGCACCGCAGGTGGTGGCTTTACCTGCTGTGCCACAGTGCCAGCCCCTACATAGTCTTTTTTTTTTTTTTTTTTTGACAGGCAGAGTGGACAGTGAGAGAGAAAGACAGAGAGAAAGGTCTTCCTTTGCCGTTGGTTAACCTCCCAATGGCTGCTGCGGCCGGTGCGGTGCGGCCAGCGCACCGCGCTGATCCAGTGGCAGAAGCCAGGTGCTTCTCCTGGTCTCCCATGTGGGTGCAGGGCCCAAGCACTTGGACCATCCTCCACTGCACTCCTGGGCCACAGCAGAGAGCTGGACTGGCACCCCGACTGGGGACTAGAACCCGGTGTGCTGGTGCCGCAAGGTAGAGGATTAGCCTATTAAGCCGCAGCTTTGGCCCATAGTCTTCTGATACTATAAATTCTTTCTTAATGTTAAAGAATTATTTATTTATTTGAGAGGCAGAGTTACAGACAGAGGGAGAGAGAGAAAGAGTCTTCCATCTGCTAGTTCACTTCCCAGATGGCTGTGACAGCTGGAGCTAGGCTGATCCAAAGCCAGGAGCTTCTTCTGGGTCTGCCAGGTGGATGCAGGGGCCCAATCACTTGGGCCATCTTTCACTGCTTTCTCGGGCCATTAGCAGAGAGCTAGATTGGAAGTGGAACAGCCAGGATGTGAACTGGTGCCCAGAAGGGATGTTGGCACTGCAGGCGGAGGCTTAACCTTTTACGCCACAGCGCCAGCCCTGCTGTACATTCCTAAGCTAGTTATGTATAGCCTGAGCTTTGTTGTTGTGGGACTTTGTTTTAGAGAAGATAGTAAAATATTTGGTTGCATATATGTTCACTGGAATCATTTAAGATTAACATTTAAAAATAGAGCAGTGCCTAAGAGAATCTAGGCAGGCTTTTGCAGCTTAAGTTTCTGTGTAGTAGGATATTTCCTGACTTTTATAAACTTGTTGAGGATCTTTTCTCCCATTTCTTTCACTCTATTTATTTGTTTGAAAGAGTTCTAGAGAGAGGGAGAGAGAATCTTCCATGTGCTGGTTCATTGCCCATATGACCACAACTGCCAGGGCTGGGCCAAGCCAAAGCCAGGAGCTTCATCTAGTTCTCCTTGTGGGTGCAGGGCCCTAAGCACTTGGACCATTCTTTGCTGCTTTCCCAGGCACTTTAGTAGGGAGCTGGATTGGAAGCGGAGCAGTGGGGACTGCAGGTAGCTTAATCTGCAGCACCACAGCGTCAGTTTCCTTTCACTCTTTCTATGCTAGTAATGATCCATTATTGTCAGTATCTATTCTTGCTCATTTTTTCCCTTAAAATTTGTTTTACCTCTTGTGGCAAATTATTCTTTCTGTGGTCCACATTCAGTACTCATTCTTTTTGGTAAGTGGAAAGAAGTTAAAATTGTCTCAATGGGGTGGTGCTAGATAAGTGGAAAGAAAAACTAGTATGCTGGAAATCAGTAGACTCAGCTTTACTGTTTCTTATTGCCAGTAGTTAGCTGTGTAATTCATGAAAGTCCATCTTGGTTAAAGTAAGATCTAATGTCCAGGCCGGCGCCGTGGTTCAATAGGCTAATCCTCCACCTTGCGGCGCCGGCACACCGGGTTCTAGTCCCCGTCGGGGCGCCGGATTCTGTCCCAGTTGCCCCTCTTCTAGTCTAGCTCTCTGCTATAGCCCGTGAGTGCAGTGGAGGATAGCCCAAAGTGCTTGGGCCCTGCACCTGCCTGGGAGACCAGGAGAAGCACCTGGCGTCTGCCATTGGATCAGCGCGGTGCGCCGGCTGCGGCAGCCATTAGAGAGTGAACCAACGGCAAAGGAAGACCTTTCTCTCTGTCTTTCTCTCTCACTGTCCACTCTGCCTGTCAAAAAAAAAAAAAAAAAAAAGATGTAATGTCCAAGGTCACTCTTAAACCTAATGTTCTTTTCATGATTCGTTCATTGTACATTTTATTCGGTGATGATTTATGTGCCACCAGTGGCTTGCAGGTGTAAAGTTTCTGGCCTTGAGTAAATAAGACCTAGTGAGCAGTGACAATGTAGTGTGATAAGAGTTATAATAGGAGAATGTGTAAAGTGTTTTTTGAACAAATTCAGGAAGAGAATTAAGGAAAACTTTCTCCAGAAGGTCATATTTGAGTTGATTCTTGAGATTGAATAGTTCACTATGCAAGAAAGGAAGGATGTTCTAAGAGAGCAAATCACATAGTAATGAATAAGCATTGCGTGTATTGTAATGAGCAGTGGTAAATGAGAATGTAGTAAGGAGTTTTCGGAGAAAGAATAGTGATTGGAGGTGAGGTAGGTATTGGCCAGATTCTGGAAGGCCTTATATGTAATTCCAAAAGCTTTGGATTTTACAGGCTCTTTGAAGGGTTTTGAAAAGAAAGGCATATAATTAGATGTGTATCTTAGAAAGATACATATACTAAGTAGTACTCTGGAAGAGAGATTGATAGAGCAGGTGAAGTTGGAGAAGGGAGATAAACTAAAAACTACTCATGGTGAGAAACTGAGAGTAAGTTCAACTGTGGTAGAACTATTTGGAGTAAAACTTGGAGGGTATAATTGTTAGATTTTAATTTTTTAAATTATGAAATTATTTCAGAGGTAGAGAGAGATTTACTCTCCAAAAGTTCACAGTGGTCAAAGCTGGGAGCTAGGAATTCAGTCCAGGTCTCCTCCTATGCAGGTGACAAGCAACCCAGTTACTTGAGCCATCACTGCTACTTCCCAGGATCCAGTAGGAAGCTGGGTCAGAAGCAGAGCTGGACTCAAAACTCAGGCAGCCCTGTACAGAATATGGGCATACCAAGTGGTGTCTTAACTGCTGCCCCCAAATGCCTGCCCATGGTACATGGTTTCTGAGTGGATGATAGTGTTGGTGTTGGCATCCGAGAGAATAAGGTAGGTACAAAGGAGAAAGAACAGGCTTTTAGGTGGGGGTTTAAGAGAGAGATACGAGAATCCTCGTAGGCATTTATAGACCTGAAACCCTAAAGAAAGATTTGAGCCAGGAATACAGATTCAGGAGTTACCAGTTTAAAACATCTTTATGGGGTCCAGCGCTGTGGCACAGCAGGTAAAGCCACCACCTGCAGTGCTGGCATATGGGCACTAGTTTGAGTCCTAGCTGCTTCACTTCTGATCCAGCTCTCTGCTATGGCCTGGGAAAGCAGTAGAAGATGGTCCAAGTCCTTGGGACCCTGCAAGAATCTCCTGGCTCCTGGCTTTGGATCAGCTCAGCTCCAGCCGTTGTGGCCAGTTGGGGAGTGAACCAGCAGATGGAAGACTTCCTTTCTCTCTCTGCCTCTGTCTCTCTAGCACTCTGCCTTTGAAATACGTAAATAAATATTTTTAAAAAACCATTGTAGACAAATCACTGAGATAAGTGTATATGGATAAGTTTTAAAAGTTTGGGTGGCTTGGCATCCCTGTTTTATAAGCAGGGAAAAGCTCATAATCCCCGTACAATTTTGTGCAATCATTCATATCTATGCGTATATATGTGTTTCATCAAATTCCCAAAGGGGCCTGTGACCCTCTAAAGGTCACTAAGGAATACTGGAATTGAGTAAGGAGAACATGATCCTTACTTACTTATTTATTTAATTTTGACAGAGTTAGAGAGAAAAAGGTCTTCCTTCCGTTGGTTCACCCCCATATGGCTGCTACGGCCGGCGCGCTGCACCAATCCGAAGTCGGGAGCCAGGTGCTTCCTCCTGGTCTTCCATGCAGGTGCAGGGCCCAAGCCTTTGGGCCATCCTCCACTGCCCTCCTGGGCCACAGCAGAGAGCTAGACTGGAAGAGGAGCAACCGGGACAGAACCAGCGCCCCGACCAGGACTAGAACCCAGGGTGCCGGCGCCACAGGCTGAGGGTTAACCTAGTGAGCCGCAGCGCCAGCCCATGATCCTTTTATAGAAACATGGGAAATAATAAAATTAAGGAAGGGACAGAAGAAGAGGATATAGAGGAAATAGAGGATACTGTATGTAACATTAGGAGAAAAGAGGGGAAAGTATTTCAGGGAAAAATCATCAAATAGAAACGCCCAATTAGTTTAGGATTAGCATTTTTTGTCTTCCTTTACAAGACTGATTTCGGTATAAATTACTGGTGGAGGGGAAATGCTGTTGTGAAGGAAATTGAAGGTATAAGTGAGAGGATAAGAAACAGTTAATTGGGCAGTAGAGAAGGGAGGATGGGAGCAAGAACATTGGAAATGAGAAAGTGGAATTATTCAAGCTTTTATTTGACTTTATTTCCATAACATTTGTAGAAAATTTCAATGTAAATTGTTACTTTAGGTGTGATAATGGCATCACAGTTACATAAGAAAATTATTGTGTAGTGGTTCATAGTGTTTTGCATAGAGGTGATTAAAAGATAACAGCAATTTACTTTGAAATACTTAGGAACAAAAGATGGTAGCATTATTTAATGCAGTGGTTCAGATGTTCCTAGGAATGCCTGCATCTGGATCAGAGTATCTGGATGGACATAACTGGTTCTGAGTACCTAGATGGAAGTGCTGATTCCTCTACTTTCAATCCAGCTTCCTGCTGTTGCACACCCTGGGTGGTAGCTGGTCCCTGCTACCCATGTGGGAGACACACATTGGATTCTGGGCTTCTGGCTTTCGCCTGGTTCAGTCTTAGCCCTGAGTATTGCAGGCATTTAGAGAGTGAATTGGTGGATGGAATATCTGTCTCTCTGCTTTTAAAACACACATGCGCGTGCACACACACGCACACACACAAAAACCCAACAATAACAACAACAAAAAACCCACTCTGGTGAAGGTTTCACAAAATTAAGAACATTATTAAGTTACAAAATAACTTAAAGTTACTGGAAAATAGAGTTAAAAGAAATTTATTTATTTATTTTTTATTTATTATTTTTTTGACAGGCAGAGTGGACAGTGAGAGAGAGAGACAGAGAGAAAGGTCTTCCTTTGCCGTTGGTTCACCCTCCAATGGCTGCCGCGGATGGCGCGCTGCGGTCAGTGCACCGCGCTCATCCGATGGCAGGAGCCAGATACTAGGTGCTTTTTTTTCTCCTGGTCTCCCATGGGGTGCAGGGCCCAAGCACTTGGGCCATCCTCCACTGCACTCCCGGGCCACAGCAGAGGGCTGGCCTGGAAGAGGGGCAACCAGAACAGAATCCGGCGCCCCGACGGGGACTAGAACCCGGTGTGCCGGCGCCGCAAGGCGGAGGATTAGCCTGTTGAGCCACGGCGCCGGCCAAAAGAAATTTATTTTGACACAAATTTTGAAATTTATGCATAGTTTTTTTTATAATATGCATTTTCCTTGAACTTTTTGAAGACCCTTTCCATATGTATATAGTCATGCTGCGTAACAACTAATAATGAATAATGTATTGGTCAGCAACTGCACATATAATGGTGATCCCATGAGATTATAATAGAACTGAAAAAACTTCTTTTACCTAGTTAATGTAACCTCTAATTCAGTGTAACACATTCCTCAGATGCTGGTGTAAACTGTGCTGTTCATTCTATAGCAGTAATACACAGTTATATACAGTACATAATAATAAACATCTGTTCCTAGTTTATATACTTTACTTTCTGTCATTATTTAGTGCACTCCCTTTCCTTCTTAAGAATAAACTTTACTGTAAAACATGCTGTGCTGCACTGACAGCAACCTTGTTCATCTTTTTTTTTTTTTTTTTGAAAGAGAGGTAGAGCCAGAAAGAGGGAGAGGTCTTCCATCTGTTAGTTGACCACCCAAATGACCACAACAGCTGGAGCTGAGCCGATCTGAAGCCAGGAGCCCCCTTGGGGTCTCCCACGCAGGTGCAGGGGCCCAAGGATCTAGCTTTAACCTGTGGTGCCATAAGTGTTGGGCTTGCAACCTCATTCATCTTTGTATCAAGAGGCCATGTTGAGTGATTGATTTCTGTACCATCTAGGTTTGTGGAGTACTGACATTTTCCTGAGCATCTAGATCCCTGCTTTTATTTATTTTTTTATTATTTTTTTTAATTTTTATTTATTTATTTTTTGACAGGCAGAGTGGACAGTGAGAGAGAGAGAGAGAAAGGTCTTCCTTTGCCGTTGGTTCACCCTCCAATGGCTGCCGCGGTCGGCGCGCTGCGGCCGGCACACCGTGCTCATCCAATGGCAGGAGCCAGGTGCTAGGTGCTTTTTCCTGGTCTCCCATGGGGTGCAGGGCCCAAGCACTTGGGCCATCCTCCACTGCACTCCCGGGCCACAGCAGAGGGCTGGACTGGAAGAGGGGCAACCGGGACAGAATCCGGCGCCCCGACTGGGACTAGAACCCGGTGTGCCGGCGCCGCAAGGCGGAGGATTAGCCTGTTGAGCCACGGCGCCGGCCTAGATCCCTGCTTTTAAACAACACATGATTATACATACATACAATTGAGTGCATGTGTTAATACCCTATTCCCTTCCTTAGATGAAGTCGAGTACTTTTTTTTTTTTTTTTTTTTGTTAAGAGATTCTTGCAGGGACCAGTGCTGTGGCGCAGTGGGTTAAAGTCCTGGCCTGAAGTGCTGGCATCCCATATGGGCACCAGTTCTAGCCCTGGCTGCTCCTCTTCCGATCCAGCTCTCTGCTATGGCCTAGGATAGCAGTAGAAGATGTCCCAAGTCCTTGGGCCCTTGCACCCATGTGGGGGACCCGGAAAAAGCTACTGGCTTCAGATCAGCACAGCTTTGGCCATTGCAGCCATCTGGGGAGTGAACCAGTGGATGGAAGACCTCTCTCTCTCTCACTCTCTTTCTCTGTAACTCTTTCAAATACATAAAAATAAATATTCTTTTAAAAAAAAGATTTTTTCAGTGATGTTAGGTAAGGTTGCAGTCTTACTTGGTACCTTAAGTTCTTATTTTTAGAATTGTACAACAATCACTATAAGTTTTAGAATGTTTCATCACCCCTAGAAAGTTCTGTTGTGCCCATTTACTGTTCTGTTTTTTTTTTAAGATTTTATTTATTTATTTGAGAGTTACAGACTGAGAGGGAGAGACAGAAAGATCTTCCGTTGGTTCATTCCCCAAATGGCCGCAACGGCCGGAGCTGTGCCGATCCAAAGCCAGGAGCCAGGAGCTTCTTCCAAGTCTCCCTTGTGAGTGCAGGGGCCCAAAGACTTGGGCCATCTTCCACTGCTTTCCCTGGCACAGCAGAGAGCTGGATTGGAAGAGTAGCAGCCAGGACTAGAACCAGCGCCCATATGGGATTAACCTACTGTGTCATGGTGCCAGCCCCACCCATTTACTGTTAATGCTTGCTTCTATTCTCACCTCTAAGCAACCATTGTTTTTGCTTCTCTCTCATTTTATATAAAGATCATATAATGCACTCTTTTGCATCTGGGTTTCAGTTAGCATAAATTTGAAGTTCATCCCTGCTGTCACATGTCAGTTTTTGCTCATTTGAAAAAAATGTGTGTTTTTGTAAGGCAGAAAGCCAAAGAGCAAGCAGGAGTGTACTAGCTCCCATCTCTGGCTCATTCCCCAAATGCCTACTGTGGCTGGAGTTGGGTGGAGCAGGAATCTGAAATTCAGTCTAAGTCACCCCAAGTGGATGGCAGGAACCTAACCACACCAGCCATCACCTGCTGTCTTCCAGGATTTGTATTGGTTGAGAGCTGGAATTGGGGGCTGAAACCAGGAATCTGATCCAGGCATTTCAACCTAAGCCTTAACCACTAGGCCTGATCCTTGCCACAGTTTGCTCATTTACATGCTACTTTTTTTTTTTGTGACAGGCAGAGTGGACAGTGAGAGAGAGAGACAGAGAGAAAGGTCTTCCTTTGCCGTTGGTTCACCCTCCAATGGCTGTCGCGGATGGCGCGCTGCGGCCGGTGCACCGCTCTCATCCGGTGGCAGGAGCCAGGTGCTAGGTGCTTTTTCCTGGTCTCCCCATGGGGTGCAGGACCCAAGCACTTGGGCCATCTTCCACTGCACTCCCGGGCCACAGCAGAGGGCTGGCCTGGAAGAGGGGCAACCAGGACAGAATCCGGCGCCCTGACCGGGACTAGAACCTGGTGTGCTGGCGCCGCAAGGCAGAGGATTAGCCTGTTGAGCCACGGTGCCGGCCCTTACTTGCTACATTTTATTTACTCTGTGGTTAATGGGCATTTTGAAATGTATTTAGCTTTTGGCCATTATAAATAATGCTGCTAGGTATATTTTCATGTTATTTCTTTGTGGGGGCATGTGTTTTCATTTCTCTTTGGGTAGTTTGCTGCATTGAATGGTAAATTTATGTTTCTTTTATGAAGCAACCCAATTTTTCTTGCAGTGTAGTTGTGCCACTTTATATTTCATCAGTCATGTGCTTTCTCCACATTTTTGCCAACACTTGGTATTATCATTTTGAATTTAGCCAATGTGAGTGTGTAGCAGTATGTCATAGTTTTTCTTGCGTTGATAACTAATGGTATTGAGCATTTTTAAAGATTTATTTATTTGAAAGTCAGAGTTACACAGAGAGGAGAGGCAGAGAGAGAGAGGTCTTCCATCCGATGGTTCACTCCCCAATTGGCTGCAACGGCTGGAGCTGTGCCGATCCAAGGCCAGGAGCCACGAGCTTCTTCTGGGTCTCCCACGTGGGTGTAGAGGCCCAGGATCTTGGGCCATCTTCCACTGCTTTCCCAGGCCATGGCAGAGAGCTGGATCAGAAATGGAGGAGCTGGGTCTCAAACTGGCACCCATGTAGGATGCCAGCGCCTCACGGCAGAACGTTAACCCGCTGTGCCACAACGCTGGCCCCTGGATTTCTTTTAACTGATTTATAGGAAAATTTAAAGAAATATTGTATTTACAACCCTTTACCCAGGTATATCATTTGTGAGTATTTTCTTTAGTCAGTGGCTTACCTTTTAGGGTTTTTTTTTTGGACAAGCAGAGTGGACAGTGATAGAGAGAGAGAGAGAAAGGTCTTCCTTTTCCTTTGGTTCACCCCGCAATGTCTGCTGTGGCTGGTGCACCCTGCTGACCTGAAGCCAGGAGCCAGGTGCTTCTCCTGGTCTCCCATGTGGATGGAGGGCCCAAGCACTTGGGCCATCCTCCACTGCACTCCCTGGCCACAGCAGAGAGCAATAGAAGAGGAGCAACCAGGACAGAATCCGGCACCCGACCGGGAGTAAAACCTGGGGTGCCAGTGCCGCAGGTGGAGGATTAGTCTATTGAGCCATGGCGCCGGCCCCTTTTAGTTTTCTTAATGGTGTCCTTGAAGCAAAAGTTTTTAATTTTGAAAAAAAATCTGTTTTACTATTTTTCTCTTTTTGTGGTTTATGCCTTTGGTGTGTCTTTATTCATGAACACTTTGCCCATGAAGAATTTACTTCTAGATTTTAATATCTTACCTCTTATGTTTAGGCCTGTGATTATTTTGAATTTATTTTTATGTATGTTGTAAACTAAGGGCCTAAATTAATATTTTTTGCCATTTAGATACATAGTTGTCAGACAACTCATCTATAAATGCAAAAATATAAGCATTTCTTTCTTGTTTCTCAGTTCAGTTCCATTGATCGATATGCCCATACTTTTGACATTACTGCACTTTCTTGATTACTGTGGCTTCCTAGTAAAATTTGGAACTTGATAGTGTAAGTCATCCAGCTTTGTAAAATTTTTTTTACTATCCTAGGGTCTTTTGTGAGTCCCATATGATTTTATAATCAGCCAGTTTTTTTTAAAGATTTATTTATTTGAAAGGCTTACACAGAGAGAAGAGAGGCAGAGAGAGAGAGGTCTTCCATCCACTGGTTCACTCCCCAGATGGCTGCAATGGCCAGAGCTGTGCCTATCTGAAGCCAGGAGCCAGAGGCTTTTTCCAGGTCTCCCATGTAGGTGCAGGAGCCCAAGGACTTGGGCCATCTTCTGCTGCTTTCCCAAGCTATAGCAGAGAGCTGGATCAGAAGTGAAGCAGCCAGGTCTTGAACAGGTGCCCATATGGGATTCTGATGCTTCAGGCCAGGGAGTTAACCCACTTGCGCCACAGTGCCAGCCCCTCAGCCAGTTTCTTCAAAACATAGGAACAAACAAAAAAAGCCACATGGGATTCTTAGAAGAATTGCTTTGATTTTATAGGTTGGAAAATTGTCTTCCTCCAAAGTGTGGACATGAAATGTTTTAGATTTTCATTAAATTTTTAAGGAATATTGTGTTTTTGAGAATGTGGATGCTTGTATTTCAAATTTGGACTGTGTTTTTTAAATATTTGTGATTTTACAGTTAATGGAATTACTTTTAAAAATTTGAGTGTTCATTCCTAGAATATTAACTCTGGTGACTTTGTCTTAAAAAAAAACTATAAAAGTTTTTTTTTTGTTTTTTGGTAGTCTTTGGGATTTTCTATGTATAAGATCATGCCATCTGTAATCAGTGACAATTTGACTCCTTCATTTCCCATTTGGATGCCCTTTATTTCTGTTTCCTAATTTTTCTGGCCAGGCAGTTGACTTTTGTGTATATTAAGTTTGTGCCATGACGTTAAAATTGTTTATTGGGCATAATAGTTTTGTGTGTGAATTTCGTGAGATTGTTTTAAATATAAGATCTTGTCATCTGTTACTAAAATAGTTTTACTTTCTTTTAAATCTAGGTGATTTTAATTTTACTTATTATTTAATCTTACTGTACTAGCTAGACCCTTGACAACCATTTTGAATAGAATTGACAAAAGCAGGTATTCTTTCCTTGTCCTAGATTTTTGGAGAAAAATACAAGGCTACTTCATTCATGGGGGTGGGGAGGTCAGGTGTTTAGTCTAATGGTGGAGACATCCATGTCCCATAATGGAGTTCCTGGGTTCTTCCTAGCTCTGGCTTCTCACCTTGGGAGGCAGTGGTGGTAGGGTCCTTGCTACCTACATGAGAAACCTAGATTGAGTTCCTGGCTTTGACTTGGCCCAGCCTCAGTTGTTTGTGAAACATGGGATGGGAGCTGTCTTTCTTTCCTTCCCTTCTTCCTTTCGTCTCTCTATGCATCTTTTCAAATAGATGCGTTTTTAAAGAGGCCTATAGACTTATGGAATTAAAAAATAAGTTTGGGCCATGGCTCAATAGGCTAATCCTCTGCCTGCAGCGCCGGCACACCGGGTTCTAGTCCCGGTCGGGGCGCCGGATTCTGTCCTGGTTGCCCCTCTTCCAGTCCAACTCTGCTGTGGCCCTGGAAGGCAGTGGAGGATGGCCCAAGTGCTTGGACCCTGCACCCCTTGGGAGACCAGGAGGAAGAACCTGGCTCTTGGCTTCGGATCAGCGCAGGTGTGTGGGCTGCAGCAGCCATTGGAGGGTGAACCAACGGTAAAGGAAGACCTTTCTCTCTGTCTCTCTCTCACTGTCCACTCTGCCTGTCAAAAAAAAAAAAAAAAAAAAAGTTTGGGTGCAGTGAGTTATACCATTGCTCATGATGCCGGCCTTCAATGTCAGAATGCCAGCTCACATCCCGGCTGCTGCGCTTCCCATCCAAGCTCCCTGCTAATGTGCCTTGGAAAGCAGCTGAAGGTGGCCCAAGAACCTGGGCCCCTGCCATACACAAGGGAGAGACCAGTGTGGAAGTTTTGGCTGCTGGCTTTGGCTTGTCCCAGACCTGACTTTTGTCAGTGAATGGAAGATAGGTCTGTGTGTCATTTTGCTTTTTGAATAAATAAAGCTTTTCTTCCTCCCCAGAGATAAGTTTATTTTGTGGCAAAAAGGTTTGCAGTCCCTACTTAGTGTTTCCATAGTATGCATTTTGTAATGTATATAGACATTTTAAAAATTATTGTAAGTGGAAAGGCAGTTTCAATGTATGGAACCTGCATCTGTATCAATGAATTTTTTTGTATTCAGTTACATTAAAATCCATTGGTCTTTTGCCTTTAAAAATTTTTTTTGAATGAGTGTTGGATTATATGTTGCTGACTTGTCATATTACGAATTTTGTGTTGATGTTAATGAGAGCTTTGGTCTATATTTTGAGATGTATGTGTCTGGTTTTGTATTAGGGTGGTTACTGGACCTTTTGCGTCAAAGTTTTCTTTTCCTCTCTATTCAGGTATTACTTATTTTTAATGAATCTAATTTTACTTGTTAAAATTTAGCAGCAGTTTTCTTTTTAGGAAAATTTTCAGTTACCTTTTCAACTTCTTGTTAGAAATTCAGATTTTAAAACTTGAGTAATTTTCTAAAAATTTGTCCATTTCATCCAAGTTCTTTCACTCCTGATTTGCTATTTTGTGACTTAAAAAAAAAAAGTCTAGCAAGGTTTGCCAAACTTTTTGATCTTTTCAACAGCCAGCATTTGGCTTTTCTGACTTTTGTCTTTAGTTTTTCTGTTTTCTCTTATAATCTTTATTCGGTACTTTATCCTGCTTAGTTTGGGTTTATTTTGCTCTTCTTTTCCTATTAAAGTGAAAGAAAGCTTAGGTTATTGACTTGGTCATAATTTCTGATGCAGATGTTTAAAGCTATACATTTTCTTCTTAATACTGATTTAGATATATCACCTCAATTTTGATGTTCTCATTTTCATAAAGTATTTGTTTTCTAATTTCCCTTTTGTGAAGTCTCTGACTCATGAGTTACTTATGTATGTGCTTAATGTCTAAGTACTTGAGGGTTTTCCTGATTTCTGTCATTTTATAGTTTTTGCTGTGGCTACAGAACATTCTTTTTATGATTTATGAGAAAAAAAAAGACACACTGTTAGTTACCATTTGATTTGGCAACAAAACAGCAGTTGCTTCTTTGGGGAATAAGAGTGGAGATGGATACTGGATCTGTTTTCTCTTGTTCATATGTAAGGTCATTTATGATTTGTGTCATGTTGGGACCACTTTCACTTGTATTGCTGCACTATATGATACTTGTACTTTATGAATATGGTAATTTTGAGTTCTGTCATAAGAATTAGAGCTCTAGGGTGGGCACTTGGAACCGTGTAAGTTGCCACTTGGGATGCCTACATCCTGTATCTGAGTGCTTGGTTCCAGTCCTGGCTATTCTGGTTCTGATTGAGCTTTCTGCTAATGCACACCAAGGCAGGTGATGGCTCAAGGACTTGGGTCCCTGCCACCCAGTTGGGATATCTAGATGGAGTTCTGGTCTCCTAGATTTAGCCTGGTTCAACCCTGGCTGTTGCTGGCATTTGGAGATTGAATCAATGGATGGAAGAACATGTTCCATCTTTCTGGAGTAACAATGAAAAAAATTGCAGCCCAGTATTAGGCACTGTTCTTTTTTCCTTTAATGAGTTTAAATATAATTTTGTTTCCATTTTGAATTTTTATTGTTTTGTAGAAGAATTTGAGTAGTAGTACTTTTTTTTTCTTTTAATAAAGGAGCTATTTGTTTTCCATTGTAATTATATGTTGACCTTTTCCTTAGAGTTTATGATTATTATAAATACAGTAAGAATTAGTTTAAATCATGTATTTTTAAAGGGATGCTGTTGTATCAATGGGTTAATGTCCTCAAGACTATTTTATGAAAGCAGGCATTGAGTCTCTTTTGCTCTTACTGTGTTCCCAGTGTCCAGCACAAAATAGTATGGTTTTGTCAATATGTTGTAGCATTACCTTGTTGTCAGGTTGAGGATCCAAGGGCTTTAGGCTTTGTGCTTTTAGGTGAAGAATGTGGACCAGAACATAAAATTTGGGGGGATAGATTCAGAATCAAGGGAGATTATGGTTCAAGATAAAGCAGTGGGGAAATATGATGTGGAAACAGAGCTAATAAGTATTTTCCTGTATTTTGTAAGATAATTTTTGTTATCCGGTCTGGTGAGTTAAAACCATCAATTTTGATGGATTAATATCATCTGAATTCCAGTAACTTGAAACCCTAAATTTATTTTACTAAAATCTCTGCTTTCCTCCTTCCCCTTAGGACATTTACTACAAGATCCTATTGCACCTACCAACTCCACTTGCCAACACTATGTCTGCAAAACTTGCAAAGGCAAGAAAATGATGATGAAGCCTTCATGTAGCTGGTGCAAAGACTATGAGCAGTTTGAGGAAAACAAGCAGTTAAGCATCTTAGTGAACTGCTACAAAAAACTCTGCGAGTATATAACACAGACTACATTGGCACGAGATATAATAGAAGCAGTTGACTGTTCTTCTGATATTTTGGCTTTGCTTAATGATGGATCATTGTTTTGTGAGGAGACAGAAAAACCCTCCGATTCATCCTTTACTTTGTGTTTGACACATTCCCCTTTACCGTCAACTTCAGAACCCACGGCTGATCCTCAAGCCAGTTTATCTCCAATGTCTGAAAGTACCCTCAGCATTGCTATTGGAAGTTCTGTTATCAATGGTTTGCCTACTTATAATGGGCTTTCAATAGATAGATTCGGTATAAATATTCCTTCACCTGAACATTCAAATACAATTGATGTGTGTAACACTGTTGATATAAAAACTGAGGATCTGTCTGATAGCCTGCCACCTGTCTGTGACACAGTAGCCACTGACTTATGCTCCACAGGCATTGATATCTGCAGTTTCAGTGAAGATATAAAACCTGGTGACTCTCTCTTGCTGAGTGTTGAGGAAGTACTCCGCAGCTTAGAAACTGTTTCAAATACAGAGGTTTGTTGCCCAAATTTGCAGCCGAACTTGGAAGCCACTGTATCCAATGGACCTTTTTTGCAGCTTTCTTCCCAGTCTCTTAGCCATAATGTTTTTATGTCCACCAGTCCTGCACTTCATGGGTTATCATGTACAGCAGCAACTCCGAAGGTAGCAAAATTGAACAGAAAACGATCCAGATCAGAAAGCGACAGTGAGAAAGTTCAGCCACTTCCAATTTCTACCATTATTCGAGGCCCAACATTGGGAGCATCTGCTCCCGTGACGGTGAAACGGGAGAGCAAAATTTCTCTTCAGCCTATAGCAACTGTTCCCAATGGAGGCACGACACCCAAAATCAGCAAAACTGTACTTTTATCTACTAAAAGCATGAAAAAGAGTCATGAACATGGATCCAAGAAATCTCATTCTAAAACCAAGCCAGGAATTCTTAAAAAAGACAAAGCAGTAAAGGAAAAGATTCCTAGTCATCATTTTATGCCAGGAAGTCCTACCAAGACTGTGTACAAAAAACCCCAGGAAAAGAAAGGGTGTAAATGTGGGCGTGCTACTCAAAATCCAAGTGTTCTTACATGTCGCGGCCAACGCTGCCCTTGCTACTCTAACCGCAAAGCCTGCTTAGATTGTATATGTCGTGGCTGCCAAAACTCCTATATGGCCAATGGGGAGAAGAAGCTGGAGGCATTTGCTGTGCCAGAAAAGGCCTTGGAGCAGACCAGGCTCACTTTGGGCATTAATGTGACTAGCATTGCTGTGCGTAACGCTAGTACCAGCACCAGTGTAATTAATGTCACAGGGTCCCCAGTAACGACGTTTTTAGCTGCCAGTACACATGATGATAAAAGTTTGGATGAAGCTATAGACATGAGATTCGACTGTTAAATCAGTGGGTCTTTACACCTACCTCTGGTAGGCAAATAGCTACAGTTTTACGGCAGCTATGGTTCTGTTGGTTTAACTTGCCGGAGCTCCTGCATATAGATCACTTGTATCAAGTGTTTTCATTGCTAAGTTATATGTGTTAGTGTCGGGGAAATAGTTTGCAGATAATGGAGGAGTAACCCTACAACTATATGTCCTTAGTTCTTACAGAACCTCATAGTTTGAGAACAAATGCTGATGCAACTGATTTATACAAAATGAACTTTGGCAAGGAAAATAACATTAACCTCATTGTTTATGGTCATGCTTTGTGCATAATCAAAGTTTATGATTAAATGCAAGGAAGTGGTATCTAGTCAGTTCATAAAGATTGTGCTAATTTTTTGTGGAAAAGTAGCCATTAGTTTGTTCAGGAGACTCAGTGCTGCCTTCAGACGCCCATTGACGTTTCTCCTGTTGAAAAGCTGATGTGTCCAGCTCAACCTTTTTGCTGACATAATACCATTTCTGATCATGAAAATTGGCTACCGGTGTATGTAGCAGTTCTTAAATCAGCAGTATTATGAAAGAAAATTTGCCCCTCATTAGAATGCTTAAGAAATCTTTTAAAAGACTGAAATTCTGTCAGACTACAAATGTTCAGCTGTTGATGCTACAAACTCTTCTGAGTTTAGCCTCCTTAGTTATGTCTGACTCATTTCTAGTGAAAAATCCTAAATCCTTCCTTCACTTTGAGCAATGTTCTAATTGGATAAATGAAGTAGAGAAGAGCAGTTTTTATTCTGAAAGTATTTGAGTTTAGACTATATTATATGACAGAGTTTTTAAATTATAAAAAGGTGTTATTTAGAAATTGGGATTTATTTAAAATAATTTTGGAATAATGCCCCCAAATTTACCCAGATTTATATATTATACGTATTGCCATTGGCCACTTTTGATTCCCCCCTCCCATCTAATAGTTTATTTGCCACAGACTTTTTATTTTGAATATGCTCCTATTTTTTTAGGGTGCTATTCATTATGAAGGCTTCTTTATTGAGGCCTAATAAAAATGCCTTTTTATGAAGCCTGTGCATTTAGGTAGGTTTGAAACTAGATTTTCTTTAGAATGCTCTTTTGCATGTAAAGCACAAACTATGTTTCAGTTTAAATGCACTCCTTCCCTTTTTTGTGGGAAGATAAGTGAGTCACAAACATTCTGTTGAAGGGAAATCTAGTCAGTTGCTTGAAAGAGCACAGCCCAAGTAAAACAAGGACTGGCTAGGTGTAAAAAAAATAACCTTGTGAATTTTTGAAAGAAGAGTTGCTGCTTTGACAGTGCTTATTTAAAGGAAAATACTGCTGGAAAAGTTCCCATTTCTACTACGTTCACCATCTTTAGTGAGATCTGACATATGTTGAAGTTCTGTTTTGATTTGGCACACAGCATGTTCAATGATGGTTACTCGCCTAGTACAAGACATGGAGAAGAAACTTTTGGACACAGAGCAGATGACACCTCCTTCTGTTTTGTAGTGTATCCTGGTGTCATTTTCTGTGAATGTGGTCAGGTAGAATTGTTTTTGTTGTTGTTGTTGGGCTTTTTTTTTCTTGGTCTCTTTTTTGGTGGGGTGGGGGTGGGCTAAAGCCATAGGAAGAAAAATGTGATGTATGTGTCCAGTATGTACTATTTTGTTTTTGTTTTGCAAGAAGAGTTGAACTATTTTTGATAACAAGAGTAAATGGTGGAAAATGCTTCTTAGTTGTCTTGTCTTTATTTGCTTTCCAAGTTTTGGAATTTTATTTAATTCCTTTTAAGTGTTAGCAGTGTCTTATGAAACATGTATTTACCTGAAAGTTTGTAACAATTTTGTGTCAACCAGATACCCTGCTATATAAACTTGTAAATCTGTTCTTTCTTCACTAATGATCACTGCAAAAATGACTAGAAATGAGATTGTACACATGGATGATTAGGGTATATTTTGCAAATCTCCCAAACCTTCCTAATATTATGATCTTAAAATTCATAGAGTACTTTATTGCTTCCCAGGTTTGATACTCTTTAGTTTTGTGTTTTTTTGATGCATGGGAGGTTGGCAATATAGACAAAGTGGAAATCATTAGTATGTGAGGGCCTCGATTGTTATGTAATATTGCCAATGATGAATTCAGGTTGTTTTTAGCACAAGTTTCTCTTTTTTATGCTGGTATTCTCACTGCCACATTTTTGGAAACCTGTATTACACTTTAAATCTATCAATAAATGATAGTTTTCTAATTCTATGTTGTAGAATACTTAGGAGTTTGGGTTAGCATGCTCTGGTCTGTATTAATTTGGGGATGAATAATTAATTATGGTGCTTTGACTTTTTTACTGTTTCTATTTGTACCACACATTATTTAAGAATGCTGACCAATGGGTAATCTGGGAGTGATTGATAACATTACTGAAGTAACTGGATTTACTTCTTCAGGGTATGAAACCACCAAGACAAGAACAGCATTTAATATGGCACATCTTTAATGTTATTTTGAGTCTTTGTTATTAATATAAATGGCCAGATGACCTTTTACGGTAGGTAATCTTAGAGCTGATGATTTATCTTTTTAATTAGCTTCATTACATCTACATTTCCATATAGTTGGATGGTGTGTTCCTAGGATAGAGAGTCTTTTTATTTTGGTTGTGTTCCTAGTTTTGCTTAAAACAATTCATCATTTTTCTGAAAGTTTTTTACAACAAATGAAAAATTAACTGTCCTTTCCCATATTGCAGGTAACATAGAATGCTTTAGAAAATACTAAGTTCAAAGTATAATGTCTAATTCTAATATGTGGATGGTGTTTTAAGCTTTTCTTCATCTTAAAATATTCTAAGTATTCAATAACACACAATTACACATTCATTTAAAGTAATTATAGATACTACTGAAGTCCCCTTTTATCCTGTGAATCCCACATTCCCCAACCCTGCTCCCTTTTGCCAAAGAATTAATCACTTTTTGCTTTGAGATACTGTTCTTCCAACAGATCTTTGTTTATAGTTTTCCCAGGGGTTCAAAAAATGTTATAACCTCAAGCTTGTCTATAATGTTACTCTTTCAGATATAGAAATGTATTGCAAATGTAATTAAAACCAAAAGTATATAGTGATTATCTTAGTGAATGTGATTCATATTTAACAATTTTATTTAGTTTTGCAAAAAGGGAAAAACAGTTCATGCAGTCTTCACTCAAGCACACCTTAACATTTCCAAAAGCTGAGCAAATGATGTATTTCATTTGATCGGATTGAAGTTTTATAAATACACTGTGGTACACAGTGGTGACATGTAAAATGCAAGGGAAATACACAGAATTTTATTAGTTTGATTATCACTAGGAAACTAATTTTTCATTGGATAACATTAAGATAACCCTCAACTTACCTTTAATCAAGTGGCCAGGGATAATGTAACAACTTGAAATTTCCAGTTTGGTGGGTTATGTTTAGCATGATCTTTACCAGAAGTTCAAATATATATTATTGTAGTTCAGAATTCACATTCTTTGCATTCAGCTCTAAGGAGTACGATGAAACACATTCTTATAGTTACTGAGTATCTTATAATTTGGGCAACCCAAATTAGTCTATCTTGAGTAGTATTAATAGCTGTACTTTAAAAATAACAACAGACTTTTAAAACCAAACACTGACCAAAGTGAAGCAAAGAGAACTTCAGTAAGAAGAGATAAGGTAAAAACAAACATGAAATCCCCCAAACCCAAATGGTTAAAAAATGTATATTGTGAAGTTGACTTGCATTTTTACTTTTTTGTAAGTTTTAGAAATAGTTTAGATCATTTTGAATAATAAAACTTTTAAAATCTGTTATTTAAAAGTATTACCTTTTTTTGTATTTTATCTGAAATTAAAAATAAATAGTTGCTTTCCTTCCCTGGTATAGGCTGGATGGAATTGGTAAATTTCATGTTACTATATAAATCTATTAATGTGTTTAGATTGCATTTAATGTTTCCTAAACAATCAAATTTAAGCTTTTCATTTTTCTAGGTGAACTGTTAAATAGTTATATAGTTCCACTTTCTATTATAGTTAAAATAGAAGATCCGTTCTAATCATGAAGGTAAGGTAACAGGACAGTGGGAGGACCCTGTGACAGGCAGGATTGCTAACTCCCTTACTGCGTGAAGTGATGTCCATTTCCTACGCTTTCCTCTCCTATTTTATGTCCACCATGCCCTAAGGTTTGATTATTTCAATGCTTGGCTTTTACCACCAGCAAAGGGACCAAAGGTAGATATGGAAAGAGAAGCTATTCTGACACTTTGAAGACTGGTTAAAAAAGAATGCAGGGGAGAAGTTAATAGAGGTGAATGTTAAAAAGTTGCTTGGTGGCTGGTTTCTGTCCATCCTTTTTGATATTTCAGGTTTTTCCCCCCAAGGATATTGTAGGATTTAGTTGCACTGTGGCCTGCTGAAAAAAACGTAGGATTCTGTATTGAACACACCACCGCAATAGTAAACAGCTTTCACTTTTGGGGATATACCATTATTTTCTTTGATTTTTATGGTAAATATTGAGGTGGTTGAAGTATTTGGAATAGAAAGGAATAATGTTTAGGTAGAGGCTTGTACTCTTGTTCTTTGATTTTTATGGTAAATATTGAGGTGGTTGAAGTATTTGGAATAGAAAGGAATAATGTTTAGGTAGAGGCTTGTACTCTTGTCCTCATCTAATACTCTGTGAAGAAAAGGGTATGGTAAGAACTTTTCATAAAGTATTTCATTATCCCAGTACGTCTTGAAGTAGGCCTTCTGATGGGAAGTAAAGATGGGGCATCAATGGATTTGGAGAGTAACAAATCATTCAACAGTTCTCTACAAATGTTCAATTCAAAGGACCTTTTTTTTTCTTCAAGTATGAGTCAAATTCTGTACTGTCTTCATTTGAGAAGTTTTGAGATTTTATATAAGATGCAGAGTTAGGTTGGGGAGGGGCAGAGCTTGTCAGCCAGTTGGAAGGCCCAGTGGTTACAATACCTGAGGCTGTAAAGTGACTAGCAGTTTGGCAGGTCATTGTAAAATTACATTATACCAGGTTAAGTTCAAGATCTCTGAACTCCAGTATACATAATTAAAAGAGGTCTCTGAGATGTTTTGGCAGTGCTTTCATCACTAGGGCTGATTCAATTCTGGAGGCCCTTAAGTTTTCAAGTTCCAGAATATTCTGACTCAAGTTTTCTGCAAGTGAAGGTATCTTCTAGGCTCCATAGGAGCCCCGAGGGGCCTCAGGGATGCTGGCCAACACGAGGCAACTTCTGTGCTTGGCACTGTCCCTAAGAGATCCTTGGTACATTCAGGGGTGTAGAGTGCTGATCTGCAGACTTTGGAAGGTGACAGTATGTGATACTTGCTTCCAAGGAAAAGCTCTGCAAGAGATTTGAGGCAAACTAGAGGAGCCTCCTAAGTTGAGTGTGTATCTAGATTTACTGTAAAAACGTTTTAAAGTTCCTAGTGCAGATATGCATTCTCCAAGCCTTTCAAAAGCAGTATGCAAATAGAGAATCCACTAGGAAAAATTATTTAAAATACACATCTTCCATTTATGTAGATATTGGCAGCTACTCTTCATCCACTGACTGTAGCTTTCCACATTTCTCTGAAAGGCTTGAGGTTATTTTATTGCCTTTGTTTCCAAATTCAGATGGAGAGGCAGGTTCGTCTGTTTCATAATCTTCAAAGGAGCTGAAAGAACAAAGCAAAAGTTACTGATTTTTGTTGTTATAAGGTTTTCATATTTGGGTAGAAATCTGGCAAACCAGAGCGGGAAGGCCAGCTTCTTAAGGTTACCCTCAGTTGTTGAACAGTAGCTATACACAGCTGAGCTGCCCCAGAGGAGCCAACAATCTAGAAAACGTTTTTCTCCTTATTCCTTACACTATCTTCCTGGCTACCCCTGAGGTTTGCTTTAGGCAGAGATGGCAAAACAGTTTCTCTTTTGGGGCCAGCGCCGTGACTCACTTGGTTAATCCTCCACCTGCAGCGCCAGCATCCCATATGGGTGCCGAGTTCTAGTCCCGGTTGCTCCTCTTCCAGTCCAGCTCTCTGCTGTGGCCCAGGAGTGCAGTGGAGGATGGCCCAAGTGTTTGGGCCCTGCACCCACATGGGAGACCAGGAGAAGCACCTGGCTCCTGGCTTTGGATTGGTGCAGCACCGGCTGTGGTGGCCATTTGGGAAGTGAACCAACGGAAGGAAGACCTTTCTCTGTCTCTCACTGTTTATAACTCTACCTGTCAAATAAAAACGTGTTTCTCTTGATAATCATTTGAGGTTTTTTTTTTTTTTTTTTTTTTTGACAGGCAGAGTGGACAGTGAGAGAGAGAGAAAGGTCTTCCTTTGCCATTGGTTCACCCTCCAATGGCTGCCGCGGTCGGCGCACCGCTCTCATCCTATGGCAGGAGCCAGGTGCTAGGTGCTTTTTCCTGGTCTCCCATGGAGTGCAGGGCCCAAGCACTTGGGCCATCCTCCACTGCACTCCTGGGCCACAGCAGAGGGCTGGCCTGGAAGAGGGGCAACCGGGACAGAATCCGGCGCCCCGACCGGGACTAGAACCCAGTGTGCCGGCGCCGCAAGGTGGAGGATTAGCCTGTTGAGCCACGGTGCCGGCCTTTTTTTTTTTTTTTTTTTTAAGGTTTATTTTTTATTTGAAAGGCAGAGTTAGAGATCTTGGCATCTGCTGGTTCACTCCCCAAATGCTGCAATGGCCCGGAGCTGGGCCAGGCCAGAGCCTTTTCTGGATCTCCCGTGTGTGCAGGAGCTCAGGCACTTGGGCCATTTCCCACTATTTCCCCAGTCATACTAGCAGGGAACTGGATCGGAAGTGAACAGCTGGGATGCTGGTGGCTTAATCCACTATGGACAGTGCATATTCTCCAGCTACATATAAGCTGAGAAAAAATGCAGAACATGGGCTTTGGAGTCAGATTAAGGTTCCATGCTGGGTTTGATCATTTGAGTGAATGACCTTATCATTTAATACTTGGAGCCAGAAACCTGGTTGGTTATCTCGGTTTCCTCTTCCCTTCTCCCCTTTCTTGTTTTAACTTTTTTTCAGTAGCTTCCCTATGCCCTGCATGATGTGGTCTCTGCTAAACTTTCCAACCACACTCAACTCTTGCTCACTATGCTCTAGCTACACCAAGTTTTTCAAATTCTCCAACACGATGGTTCTGGACTCTGAAACCACTGCACTTACTTTTCCCTTTGCCTAGGATATTTTTACTCCATTTTCCCCATAATTATTATCTTTTTGACAGGCAGAGTGGACAGTGAGAGAGACAGAGAGAAAAGTCTTCCTTTACCGTTGGTTCACCCTCCAATGGCCGCTATGGCCGGCGTACCGCGCTGATCAGAAGCCAGGAGCCAGGTGCTTCTCCTGGTCTCCCATGCGGGTGCAGCGCCCAAGCACTTAGGCCCTTCTCCACTGCACTCCTGGGCCACAGCAGAGAGCTGGACTGGAAGAGGGGCAACCGGGACTAGAACCTGGTGTGCCGGCGCCGCAAAGTGGAGGATTAGCCTATTGAGCCGTGGCGCCGGCCCCCCATAATTATTATTTTTAACCTTTAGGTTTGATCACATCGTTATGAAATTCTTTCCTCAGTATTAATTGCAACTTTCCAGTTTTGATACATCCTTGTCTTTCATAATTCATATTATATAGTTATATGTCTACAGTGTCCACTTTGTAACCCAGTCATTTCCTTTGGTATGGTGACTGGCACTAGGCACTCAGTGAACTGCTGAGTGAAAAGTGATGCCTTAATGCTTTTGTTAAGCAGTGTAGACGTGGATGGGTGGAGCCAGTAACATGGTGAGGTGTAGGAGTCAGATCTGTGAGGGCCTTCATCTGTAACACTCTCCAGGAATTCTTGAGCAGGAGAAGAGAATGTTAACGGACTCCCAAGTGGCTGCCTCTAATGAAGATTATTTTATGAGGTGAGTGAGCAGAGGGGTCAGAGTATTAAAGCAGCATTCACATGGCTCACCACTAACTACAAATCACAGGTAGTAGATTGGGAACAAATTTCTTAATACTGTGGTGTTAGCATGGAGGAAAATAATGGCTCTTGTAATCCAGCCAGCACCACGCTGCCTTTAGAGATCTCTTTCCCTAATTTTTTTCCCTTTCTGATGAGCAGTTTCTGGACACATGTGAAGGGTGGTTCTGCAGATTACCGGGATGCAAGTTAGTAACTGGCAAGAATAGAGAGTGATTGGCAGACACCTAGGCTGACAAAGGGCTGCACAGTTTCTGGGTATTTGTGGTATATTATACCAGTTTCTGGTAGTTGTGGTTTTAGTCTTATTTCTGTGATTCTAGCTTTACAGAAGTAGAGGGATCTACTGTTTAATGTAGGGCTTGTCTGGGGAAATGCAAGATGTAAGGTGGCTATAATGCTGTTCAGAAATAGGTGTGGGGCCAGCGCCCCAGCTCAATAGGCTAATCCTCCGCCTGCAGCGCGGCACACCGGGTTCTAGTCCTGTTCAGGGTGCCGGATTCCCTCCCGGTTGCCCCTCTTCCAGTCCAGCTCTCTGCTGTGGCTTAGGAAGGCAGTGGAGGATGGCTACACCCGCATGGGGGACCAGAAGTACCTGGCTCCTGGCTTTGGATCAACGCGTGCGCCGGCCGCAGCGGCTATTAGGGGGTGAACCAACAGAAAAGGAAGACCTTTCTCTCTCTCTCTCTCTCACTGTCCACTCTGCCTGTCAAAAAGTGTGAATGGGAGCTGGCACAAGTGGCTCACTTGGTTAATCCTCTTCCTGTGGCACTGGCTTCCCATATGGGCACTGGTTCTGTCCCGGTTGCTCCTCTTCCAGTCCAGCTGTCTGCTGTGGCCTGGGAATGCAGTGGAGGATGGCCCAAGTGCTTGGGCCCTGCACCCGCATGGGAGACCAGGAGGAAGCTCCTGGCTTTGGATCAGCGTATAGCTCAGGCCGTGGTGGCCATTTGAGGGGTGAACCAACGGAAGGAAGACCTTTCTCTCCGTTTTTCTAACTCTATCTGTTAAATAAAAAAATAAAAGGAAAAAGGTGTGAATTTTATATTTCTAGAAACATAGCCTAAGCCATTCATATAGAATGGATTAACTGAAATATTTTGGATTTGAAATATTTAGTATTTGTTTCACTGAATTTCCCCAACTCATTTTGGAACTAGAAAATGTCTTGTCAACTCTTGATGAAGTTCCCTAGTGCACACCACACACTCCCCTGGCCTGGCAAGCTGACCTCACTGCATTTTGATGGCTGGGTACCTGGAGTGACCACCCATCATTCTTATTCCTTGTGACATACACAAGTTTGACTAAGTAAATCCTTATAGACTTGATGGGAGAGTGACAGAGTTTCATTCCTTTTTATTAAGTACAGTCCCAAGAGTTGGTAACGGTAAATATTATCTGTTGAAATAAATTTGGCCTTTGATTTCTTTGGTTGCATATGCAAAATAAAACATTAACTGCAGGTCCGTATAAAGGCTCTGTTCAGCATGGTAGAAAAATGATTTAAAGTCTCTCGTTTTCTCCCCCCCCCCAGTAATCCAATATACACCCACATGAACCCCTCCTACCTGCATGGTGTCCCTGGCTGCCCTGCTAAATGCTCCTACCTCAGCTGAGAGTGCTCAGGCTTTGGACAAGCTCTGTTAGCAGCTCCAGTCGTGGGCAACTGCTCTGGTGGGTTTCTGGCTGGCTGCCTTTATCTACAGTGCTTTTTTTCTGGTGCTGATGGGAGTAAATGTAGATGTCTTAGAGTAACCCACATATGTTTATGCTTGATATAAAGGGAAAAGCTGCCTTTAACAATATTCAGTAAATATTGATTCTGAATTATCTGAACGTCAAGTAACAGGAGAAAATGCATGTGAGTTACTGCCTAGAACACCCTGAAGCATTAAAAGTCATGTTTTAGACACACTAGTAACATTTAGAATAATAAAAAAAAAAACTACAATTTAAACAATGGTTATCTCTGGATCACTGCGCCAAGGGTGGTTTTATTTTTCTGTATTTTCCAATTTTGCTGCAAGCCTACATTTTTCTACTAAATGAATAAAGACCCCCTGAATTAAAAAGTTTAGTGGGTTTATTCAAATGTAAAGCTGTTGGTGAGATACCAAATACCTTGTGAGAAGGCACTTTGAAGATAATGTAAAAGGACTTAAAGGCCTCAAGTAGTCAAGCAGCAGGTTTGCAGCAAAGCTTGTTTGATTACTGCACTTTTTTTTTTTTTTGACAGGCAGAGTTAGACAGAGAGAAAGGTCTTCCTTCCGTTGGTTCACTTATGGCCGGCGCGCTGTGCAGATCCGAAGCCAGGAGCCAGGTGCTTCTCCTGGTCTCCCATGTGGATGCAGGGCCCAGGCACTTGGGCCATCCTCCACTGTACTCCTGGGCCACAGCAGAGAGCTGGACTGGAAGAGGAGCAACCAGGACAGAATCCGGCGACCCGACTAGGACTAGAACCCTGGGTGCCTGAGATGCAGGTGGAGGATTAGCCAAGTGAACCAAGGCGCTGGCCATGCGCATCTGTTTCTTAAGACAGTCACACCCTTTAGCTTGCATAATATCAAATTCTTGTGGCATTTTCAACTATTGTAGAAGCGATAAGAATGTTACTTATAAATAAATATGGCATCATAACTTGTCATCTTTGTATAGGTGACCCCTTGAGTTGAGCAGGTGTGAGTACTGGCCCCTGTGTTTCTGATTTCCCCGGTAAGCATTGTGACTGAGGCTGGATGACTGCTGCCTCCTGTGTGGAGGGCCTTGCACCTGCGACCGGAAAGTATTACCTCAAGTACCAGCCTCGAATCCACTGATTACAAGCACTTGGCACAAAGGCTACTATGCTGTCAGATGGTCAAGTAGATGGAGAATTTTGAGTTGTTTGTGGAGGGTCACTTCTGGGATCCTGAAGATACCTTGGCAGTGAGGGTGGCTATTGGCTGTCTTCTGGAGCATTCTCACTGAGGACCTCTAGCAGTCCCAAAAATCCCCCAGGTGCTGGGATTACAAGACCAAGAAAAGGTTCCTCGCCCTTGAAAAGTCCACAATGGCAAGACAGATACTTCCATTTCTTGGGGCACTGAGATGCGAGCCACTGTTAGATACATTATCTCTGATTCTCAGTGCAACCCTGCCAGTCATACAGAAGACATCTGGGTGCCTGGCACTTTGCCCTAGGAATGAAAAGGTAAGGGACTGCTAATGTTATGGCTGATTAAACTCTAGTTCTGGGAGGTTAGGTGCTGTGGCTAAGGTCACAGAAATGGTTGTGATAAACAGCTAGCATTTACTGATATACAGTCACTATGCCTAAGGGCTTTATATCACACACATCATTTTACTTAATCCCTAAAACAGCATGGTGTGGCAGGTGCTACCCTCACTGTACAGGGGCACGCTGAGGCTTGGACGACTGGGATCTCACAGCCAGTGAGAGCCCAGGGATTCGAATCTCACTCCAAATTTCATGCTCCTGACCTTGCTGTTACCTGTTGCTTCTTTTCGCAAAGGGAGTAGTAATAGCTACGGTTGTCAGTAGCTGTGTGCCAGGTGTTTACATGAGTTATCTCAGATTCTCACAATGACCTTGGAAGGTAGTTACTAGTATTTTCTGAAACTGAACCTCAGGAGTCAGGTAACCTGCCCAGCTAGTGCATGGACCAGATCTGTCCGGTTCCTAAGTCTCTGCTCTTTCCATAGTACCTACACTGCCTCCCTTTCTAATATGACAGGCTGGCAATTTCTGTGTGACAGTTCCGCTCACTCTGGCTTATCTGTAACTCCTCTTAAGATGAAGCCTTGGGTCTGGGATCTGGCCTTGCTTTGAACTAGCCAGGCAGGTATTACTCCTGTATATGGGCCTTTGGTTTCCTCTGCTGACATTCTGGTGTACACTCCACAGGCTGGGGCTGTTGAAAACTTCTCCCCCCTTGGGAGCTTATCATCCACATGTGTTCCGTGTAGGTCTTGTCTTATCTCCCATAATATGAGAAGAGGGGTGCCCAGCAAGAGCCTCTCATGTGCACCGGTCGAATTTCACCACAGCTGGTCCCTGCATCTCCTCCTGTGACCCCTCCCTGTACCGTCTGCACCCTCTGCCTCCTGCTGCTCCTCCTCCCTCCATACACACGGGCACCTTCTCTGTGCCACAACTTGGAACAAACTTCTGCTGGAGCCACTTGTTTAATTCTTTGGCTGCCATCAGTCTTTTGTTTTTAGATAAACGTACCTGTGTTTAGACTAGCTAGCTCCTTTCTCCTCCCTTTAGAGCAGGTTAGAAAACAATCTAATTCCATCTTTGTAAAACAGATAATCTGTCTGCACAGAAATATCTAGAAGGATAAATTTCAAAGCGCTAGGACAGGCTATCTCTGGATAAAGGCTTTTAAGTGAAGATTTTTGTATTTTAACTTTCATGCAGTGAACATTTATTATGTACATAGGTGAAGGAGAATAATCTTTATTAAAGCAATACAGCTAATTATGTGAACCTTATATGTTATAGAACAGTATTAAAAAACCCAATTACTTGAAAGCCCACAGCCCAGAGTTTTGTAACCTTGATCTGTGAAATTTTTAAGCACTTTTAAATGTCTGCATCTTATGACATAAACATACCATGGCTTACTCAGCCATTCTGTTATTAACACATTTGTGGTTTTTTTTTTTTTTTTTATTTTAAAAAATACTATTGTGGAGAGAGCAGCTCTGACTTTCCGGTTATGATGGATCCCAGAATCAGAAGTAGGGAGTCGGAGGCAGACACCGAGGCTGTGGCTGCGTGCGGCCACATGGCTTCTCAGGGCACTGGACCGGTACGCTTGCACCAGCAACGTCAAGAAGTGCTCGTCTCCCCGCGTGGGAGCTGTGAGCTGTTTCTGCCCAGTGCTGCTTCCAGAAGGCAGTGCAGCGGCTGTATTTCTGTCTGCATCTGACTTCCCTGCTATGACGGGAATCTTGTCTTTGTTGACTGTACCCAGGACAGCTTAGTATACAGTAGGAATGCAAACAATGAATTATCTTAAAGAATTACTGCCGATTTAATAAGCTACAAATTTGGGGCTCCCGCTTTTTATTTTGCATTTGAAAGGAAGAGAGAGAGAAAAAGTGTGTCCCAAATAGCCACACTGGCCAGGGGGCTGCAGCTGAGAACCAAATCCAGGTCTCCTACAGTGGTGGCAGGAACCCACCATTGGAGCCATCACTGCTGCTTTCCAAGGTCCACACTAGCAAGAGCTGGAATCAGGAGCGGGGGCGAGGAGTCAAACTCAGGCACTTTGATGTAGGATCCAGGTGTCTCAGACCCCTAGTGTCTTAATGCCCGCCCAGATCTTGCTTCTTGCAAAAACAGCTTTATTAATTTACATAGCATAGTTTATCAATTTTAAGTGTTCAGTGCATTCTGGTAAATTTTTACATTCAACTGTGCAGCCATTGTCATAATTCAATTTTAGAATACTTGGATCTCCCTGTCTGCTCCTCTACTTCATTCCCACTTGCATCCAGTCTCCACTGTCAGTCCTGGAACTAGGCAACCACTGATCTGTTCCCTGGGGCTGGGAGTTCTCCTACTCTAGAAGTTTCATTTACATGGAAACATATTAGTCTCCTCAGTGTCTGGCCCTTTTCATGTAGAATGGTATTTTTGGGAGATTCATCCATGTTGTTTTTATTTATTTATTTATTTATTTAATTTTATTTATTTATTTTTTTATTTTTGACAGGCAGAGTGGACAGTGAGAGAGACAGACAGAGAGAAAGGTCTTCCTTTGCCGTTGGTTCACCCTCCAATGGCTGCCGCGGACAGCGCGCTGCGGCCGGCGCACCGCGCTCATCCGATGGCAGGAGCCAGGTGCTAGGTGCTTATCCTGGTCTCCCATGGGGTGCAGGGCCCAAGCACCTGGGCCATCCTCCACTGCACTCCTGGGCCACAGCAGAGGGCTGGCCTGGAAGAGGGGCAACCGGGACAGAATCCGGGGCCCCGGTCGGGACTAGAACCCGGTGTGCCGGCGCCGCAAGGCGGAGGATTAGCCTGTTGAGCCACGGCGCCGGCCCGAGATTCATCCATGTTGTTGTATCAGTGCAGAGTGGACAGTGAGAGAGAGAGAGACAGAGAGAAAGGTCTTCCTTTTCCATTGGTTCACCCTCCAATGGTCGGTCGCTGCGGCCGGCGCACCTGTGCTGATCCGAAGCCAGGAGCCAGGTGCCCCGACCGGGACTAGAACCCAGTGTGCCGGCGCCTCAAGGCGGAGGATTAGCCTAGTGAGCCACAGCACCGGCCTCCTATGTCCTTTTGTAATCACTGTTCACCTTCCTAGGCAACCACTGATCTATTTCTGTTACTATAAATCAGTGTGCATTTTTAAAAGTTTGCAAGTAGAATTGTACAGTATATACTTTTCTGTTTGGCTTTAGTTTGCTTCTTTTGATATTTGTGTATGTTGCATTTATCAGGAGTTTATTAATTTACTGCTGAGTGGCAGTCCCCCAGCTTGATGGACATCTAGATTACTTCTTGTTTGGGGCTGTTAAGGATAATTCTGCTTTGAACATTCCTGCCCACATCTCTGGGTGAACATTTTTCCTGGGTAGAATTTCGGGAGCAAAATTACTGAACCATATGGTTAGCATATGTTAAATTTCCTAAGAAACAGCCAAACTTCTCAAAAGAAGCTGTATATTTTTACAAAACCAAGGTTCTAGTCTCTTCACATCATTGCCAAGTGGTGACTTTAGTTATCCCAGTGGCTGTGTAGTATATTTCTTTATGGTTATAATTTGTATGATATAGAGCATTTTTTCACATACCGATTTGTTATTTGTGTTTCTTATGTAATGAAGTGTTTATATATTTTGTTCATTAAAAACTGGGTATGAGTTTTTTTTTTAATATATTTCAGGTATGAGCCCTTTATCAGAATGTTTTAGAAATATTTTCTCCCAGTCTTTTCATTTTCTTAATGGTACCTTTTGAAGAGCAACACTTTATTAAATTTTAAAAATTGTTCTTGCCTGAAAAAGGCCACAAGGATTTTTCCTGTTTTATTCTAGAAATCTTATGGTTTTAGCTCTTACATTTCAGTCTGTGATTCATTTTGGTTATTTTTTGAGGTATGTATCAAGGTTTTTTTTTCACATGTATATCCAATTATTTCATCATCATTTCTGAAAATACTACCCTTTTGGTTGAAAATTAGTTGGCCATATATATGTCTATTTCTGGAGTACTTCACTGTCTAACATGTACACTTAACAATGCGGAGTCTTTGTTTTATAGTAAGTTTTGTTCTTTTTAAAAAGCATTCTGGCTAGGTACTTTTAATTTCTATATTAATTTGACTTGGCTTACTATTTTCTACAAAAAAAAATTTGCATATATTTTTATAGCCTAGGTTCTGAAGATCACTTAGGAGGAGAAATGACATTTTAACACTACTGAGTCTTCTAACTCCATTTAGGTCTTAAATTTTTTTTTAAACATTATTATTTGAAAGGCCTAGAGAGATAGGAAGAGACTGAGAGTATGAAACCTCTATCTTTTTTAAACAAATATTTATTTATTTGAATGGCAGAATTATAGAGGGAGGGTGGGAAGGAGAGCATTCACTGGCTCACTTCCTAAATGGCCACAACAATGGGAGCTGGGCCTGTGTTAAGCCAGGAGCTTTGTCCTCTAGGTCTCCTCTTCAGGTGGTGGGGATCCCAAATGGCATGTTAACCGCTGTGTCAAATGCATGCCCCTCTGCTGTTCTTCACGTAGATTTCTCAGTGTTTTCTACATATAGATCACATCATCTGTAAATAAAATTTTACTTTTTTCCAAAGTGTACTGCTTTTACTACCATATTCCTGTCTTACTGTACTAGAGGGGAATCTCCCAGTTACAATGTTAAGCAGAAATGGTGAAGAATAGTAACAGTCTTGCCTGGTTACTGATCTTAGGGGAGGGTATTCAGTTTTCACCACAGTGTGATGCTAACCAGAGACACCCTTTATCCTGTTGAGAACATGTCTTTCTATCCTTACTTGGGTGAGTATTGTGAATGGATGTGGGATTTTATCAATGAGCAGGTTTTTAAAATTATTATTATTATTATCCTATTGTGATTTTACATTAATTTATTTTTGAATGTTAAGTCAGCATTTAACATTAATGTTAAATTCAAATGTTAAGGGCGGTGCCGCAGCTCACTTGGCTAATCCTCCACCTGTGGAGCCGGCACCCCAGGTTCTAGTCCTGGTTGGGGCGCCGGATTCTGTCCCAGTTGCTCCTCTTCCAGGCCAGCTCTCTGCTGTGGCCCGGGAGTGCAGTGAAGGATGGCCCAAGTGCCTGGGCCCTGCACCCCATGGGAGACCAGGAGGAAGCACCTGCTCCTGGCTTCAGATTGGTGCAGCACGCCAGCCATAGCGGCCATTTGGGGGGGTGAACCAATGGAAAAAGGAAGACCTTTCTCTCTGTCTCTCTCTCTCTCACTAACTCTGTCTGTCCAAAAAAATATATAAATAAACTTAAAAAAATTCAAATGTTAAATCATTTCTGGGATAAATTCTACTTAGTCATGGTGTAGAATCTTTTTTATATATTGTTAGATTTGATATACTAATATTTTAAAAGTTTACATTTTTCATTTCTAATGATGTCCTTTGTCTAGCTTCGGTATTAGGGTAATACTTGGCTATTGTATAAAGAAAATGAGTATGAACGTTTTCCTTCCTACTATTATTTTTTCAAATTATTTATGAGAGATTTGTATTCCTTTACCTTAAATATCTGATAGAAGTCATGAGTGAAGTCATTTGGATTTGTGCTTTTCATGTGGGGGAACACTTTGAATAACTAATTTAGAGTCTTTACTTGATGTATCTACTCTGATTTTCCATTTTTGTTAGTTCTGGCCATTTTGAGCTTTTACAGAATTTTGTCCCACTACCTCTAAGTGAAATTTATTGAGATAAAGTTATTCATAATATAACTCTTAACTTCTGTATGTCTATTGATACTGCTTCTTTCATTCTTGATTTTGTTAATGTATGCTCCCATTCCTCTCTCACCTTCTGCTGGGTTTAGCTCAAGGTTTATCTACCCATGTCCCTCTTTCCAAAGAATCAACCTTTGGTTTAATTCTCATTTTTTTATTCCATGGATTTCTACTCTGATCTTTATTACTTACTTCTTCTTATTCTGAGCCTTGTTTGCTCTTCTTTTTCTAGCTCAATGCGGAAGCTTTATCACTGATGTTAGACTTTTCTATGCCATAAGTGTTCCTCTAAGCACCGTAAAGCACTCAATATATTTCCATTTGTTCTCATTGAGGAGAAGTTTAAATTTCCCCATGGTTTCTTCTTTAACATAGTGTTTATTTTTTTTTAAGATTTTATTTATTTATTTATTTGAGAGGTAGAGTTACAGACAGTGAGCGGTAGAGGCAGAGAAAGGTCTTCCTTCCATTGGTTCACTCCCCAGATGGCCGCAATGGCTGGACCTGCGCCGATTCAAAGCCAGGAGCCAGGAGCCTCCTCCCGGGCTCCCATGCGGGTGCAGGGGCCCAAGTCCTTGGGTCATCTTCTACTGCTTTCCCAGGCCATAGCAGAGAGCTGGATTGGAAGAGGAGCAGCTGGGACTAGAACCAGTGCCTATATGGGATGTCAGCGCCGCAGGTGGAGGATTAACCTGCACCACTACGCTGGCCCCTAACATAATGTTTTTAGGAGTGTGTTATCTAACTTAGAAATATTTTGAGGTCCACAGATTTCTTTGTTATTGATTTCTAATTCCATTTTGGCCAGACAGCATACCCTATCTTGCTGAAATTCACTTGAATTTATTATCTTGTTTTATTGGCCAAACATTTGTCCTAGTGAAGCTCCACATACACTTGGGAAAAAAAGTGTATTTTTTATGGCTTGGTGGAATATTCACCAACACTGATCAGAGTAAATCAACTTGAACAAGTTTGTTAAAAAATGGAATTAAAAGATGTCAATTTTAGTGCAAAAAATTGAAATCTATGCATACGAGCATTGTTCAAAATGTTCATGGAAAAATGCATGGTAAGACTATGAATAGACTCACATTTTTTTTTTTTTTTGCACCAATAAACATCTTTTAATTTTATTTTCCCACTAACTTGTTAAAGCGCCTTTGTGTGCTCGTGTTAAGTTTTCTGTCTTCTAATTGTCTGTAGGTATTTCAGTTACTGAATGAGGACTACGGAATCTCCAACTATAATTTTTGAGTTGTCTATTTCCTTTCAAGCCCAGAGATTTTTTTTAACATTTCCTTTTTTTTTTTTTAAGATTTATTTATTTACTTGAAAGAATTACATAGAGAGAGGAGGGGCAGAGAGAGAGAGAGAGAGAGAGAGGTCTTTCATCTGATGGTTCACTCCCCAATTGGCTGCAATGGCTGGAGCTGCGTTGATCCGAAGCCAGGAGCCAAGAACCCCTTCGAGGTCTCCCACACAGGTGCAGAGACCCAAGCACTTGGGCCATCCTCCACTGCTTTCCTAGGCCACAGCAGAGAGCTGGATTGGAAGTGGAGCATCCCGCTCTCGAACCGGTGCCCATATGGGATGCCAGTGCTTCAGGCCAGGGCGTTAACTCGCTGTGCTGTAGTGCTGGCCCCAGCCCAGACATTTTTAAAAATGTACTTTGTGTCTCTGTTGTTAGGAAAACATATTTAAAATGGTCATATTTGGCTATTACATTTTAGTATTAATGAAAAAATAATTTTCTTTTTTTTTCTGGGTGAAATTTGTCCTTTGATTGTTTGAAGATTGTCCAATATTTACATTTTTACTGCTGATTTTGAAGAATCCTATTTGTAAAAGAATAACATTGGTCATATGATGTAACCTAACTCAGTTTATTTGCTTTTTATATATGATATAGAACTTGTCAATATTAAAATGTATTCAGATCTATAATGTCTTTATAAGGTTCTAATATTAATTTTAAAGTTTATTTTTAATTTTAAAGCTTCTAAAATTTATTTTCATGAAGACTAATATTGCTTTCTTTACCTTACTGTGGAGAGCCAACATTTTACCAAGTAGTTTATGGATTATTTAAGATACAATCTTTGTTTATTTAAAACATATTTACTTGAGAAAGAACGAGAGAGTTCCTGTCTTCTGATTCACTCCCTGAATGCCGCGATGCTCCCGGGGTGCGCACCGGAGGAGCCCTGCCTGCGGTTCAGGTCCCTCAGAGGACGGCGGGGATTACTCGGACCAGCACTGCACCTCCCAGGTTTGCTGAGCAGGAAGCTGTAGTCAGAAACACACTGGGGATGGAACCCACAGACTCTGCTATGGGATGCGAGGGTCTTAATCACCGGGCCAAATGCCCCTTCCCTGTAACAGTATGTCTGCAAACAACAGGTTTCAATGTCTTCTGTTTGCTTGTTGCTACACACACCCAATTTAGGGGATCAATATAGCTTTTTTTGAGTGACAATCTTTTTTTATAATTCAGCCTTTATTGTTTTCTGGTTGTTGGCATTCCAGAATTGAATCTTTTTCTTTTAATTATGCCTATTCCTTTTAGAGTCATTGATCTAAAAACATCGGCCTCGGGGCCAGTGCTGTGGTGCAGTGGGTTAACGCCCTGGCCTGAAGTGCCAGCATCCCATATGGGTGCTGGTTCAAGACCTGGCTGCTCCACTTCCTATCCAGCTCTCTGCTATGGCCTGGGAAAGCAGTAGAATATGATCCAAGTCCTTGGGCCCCTGCACCTGCATGTGAGATTTGTAGGAAGCTCCTGGCTTCGGATTGGCACAGCTCTGGCCATTACAGCCAATTGGAGAGTGAACCATCGGATGGAAGACCTCTCTCTCCTTCTGCCTCTCCTCTCTCTAACTCTTTCAATTAAATAAATAAATCTTTAAAAAATAAAAACATCTGCCTTCATTCTATCACCTCTGTACTAAGCGATTTGTCTTCCTTGTGTGTGTCCCTGTTTTATGAGCGGATGCTCACTGCTGCTCCATTTCTGAGCTCTTCACTTTGGTTTCCTTCTTGGTTTTTATGATTGCCTTTTTTTCTTAAGATTTATTTATTTATTTAAGAGGCGGAGTTAAGTAGAGAGTGAACAAGTATGCAAACTTCCATCTATTTGTTGGTTCACTCCCCACATGGCTGCAATGACCAGGCTGGGTCAGGTTGAAGCAAGAAGCCGGGAGCTTCTTCCAGGTCTCCCATGTGGGTTCAGGGGCCAAAGGACTTGGGCCATTCTCTGCTGCTTTCCTAGGCATGTTAGCAGGGAACTGGATTGGAAGTGGAGCAGTCGGGAGTTGAACTGGTGCCCATATGGGATGCCACTGCGGCAGGCTGCAGCTTTAATCTGCTGAGCCACAGTGTAGGCCGCTATGATTGGCTTTTAAAAAGAGTTCATGGGTGGCCGGCGCCGTGGCTCACTTGGTTAATCCTCCTATGGTGCTGGCATCCCATATGGGCACCGGTTCTAGTCCCGGTTGCTCCTCTTCCGGTCCGGTGCTCTGCTGTGACCTGGGAGGGCAGTGGAAGATGGCCTGGGTGCTTGGGCTCCTGCACCCACATGGGAGACCAGGAGGAAGCTCCTGGCTTCAGATCAGCTCAGCGTCAGCTGTGGCAGCCATTTGGGGAGTGAACCAATGGAAGGAAGACCTTTCTCTCTCTCTCTCTCTCTCTCTCTCTCTCACTCTCACTCTCTCACTGTCTAGCTCTAACTGTCAAATAAATAATAATAAAAAAAGAGCTCATGTGTGCTGCTGTTACCTTTGGTTCTTACATGTGAAAAATATCCATGCTTGAGTGTCATCCTGGGTTAATAGAAAACTGCTGGGTATGGAGTTTCCTCCTCTGGGAAGACTGTAAACATTGTTTTCCATGTCATTCAGTGTTTAACTTTACTGTGGAGGTACCGGAAGCAAAGCTGGTTTTTCTCTCCCTTGTCTAGTTACTTGTATTTTTAAAAAATAAAAAGAGTAAAGCAAACCTTTAACTTCCTCCTTGAAGTCGCAGTGCGCATCTGAGACCAAGCGCTATTTGTTGCCTGGATATGCTGTGACTTCTGACCTTTCATCCTCAGGTGTTCCTTGTTCCTTTATTCCCCAAAGCTTCTGTATTATTTTTGAATACTTTTCCATTCCATTTACTTTATTGCCTAATACATATAAATTCGATCCCTTTTGTTTTCCTTCCATGTAACTGACTGGTTTTCTTTTGGATACTCTATTTTGTCCTTTTCTATTATATTTTAGTTGCCCTTCCAAAGCATTCTTCTTTGTCCCAGTTTTTTCTTCATGAAAGTCAAACACATATGCACAAAGTGATTTCAGTGCTTATGTGGGATTACCCTGGGCACATGTGATACAACGTCATTAGTCTACCAGGTACTTAAATGTTCTCCAGTTCTTCACTGTCACAAACATCTACATGTCTCCACTGTAGCAATGTAGATTTCTCGAGCTCAACAAACCCTCGCTCCTGGCATGGAAGCTGCATGCTAGAGAATTCAGTCTCCTGTCTTCCCTTCTGATGCACTCATGCTTAAGACACGCATTTTAAGAGTCTCCAGGTCATTGAGATAAAAAATGAAACCCCTGTTTTGTGCCTAAGCAGATTAAATAATCTCCAGATAAAAAAGGGGGGTTGGTGATGGCCTTTTGGGAACCCTCAAAACAGTCGCTGGAGACCTCACTGGAGACACAGTGGCAGGGTGCTCTGTCTGCAGGACTGCTCGTCAGTGTCTCCCGGCTGGACCTGCTTTTCTTCATCCCTTCAGTCCACGCTTAGCTGACCCCTTCTCTGCTGGTTTCTGATTCGAGGCCAGCAGGAGGCCCCGTAGGCACACTGGAGGATATCAGGTTAGGTCTTGTTTCTAGCAGCTCCCTCTGGCTTCACTGCCAAAGGCTGGCTGAGTCCCATTACCGAAGGTCACACTTCCTGTCGGATGACCCTGTCCTCTTTGGTTCTGCTGACAGTCTCACCTCCTTGTTACTTCTAGTGGAGGAATGGACATGGCTTCCTGACCGTTGTTAGCTCTGGGCATCTGTATCACTTTTTTGTTGGCTTCTCTGAAACCCTACTACGTTTTTTGCAAATTCTTTTCAAATATCTAGTTTCTATATGCTTACCTGTTATGCTTCATCCTACATATGCATAAAATGACAGGTGTAACATGAGATGATTCGTCACACCACTCTAATTTCTCAGTGAAGTATTAGAAATATGTCATTAAAGACTAAAATAATGATCCAACTACACAGTGTGAAACTACACAGCTGTAAATTATCACTCAGACACATCTGTGGAATAATCTCCAGTGTATAATGTGTGAGAAAAGGTACCAGTGAATTACACGATACTATTTGTGTAAGAGAAGAAAGAAAAGGATGTATATGCATGTGCATATTTGTATGAAGAGTATCTGTTAGCCTATGCTAGAAAATGACGCTGGCTGCTTCTGGGGAGAACTGGGTAGTAGGAAAGGTTTTACTATTTATTCTTTTGTTTCTTTGAATCTTATATGAATGGATTATGTTAATGATAAGGATTGAGGGCCTTGGAGAAACAATTTCTAAGGAAGAATTAGAGGAATTTCTAAATCAGTCACTAGAAGATGATGGAAAAGTCAGCAAATTGAACTGTTCCAAACTTAAGTTCTTGGATAATCTAATTTCTTAATATGATTCCTTTAAGGAATTTCATCCTGACTAGTATAAACTAAGTGCCTAAGTTACTTCTTTTTCTTTTTTTAAGGGTTGAAACTTTTATTTAAGGTATACAAACTTCTTGTATTTCATATATACAGACTGAGGAACATGGTGATACTTCCCACCCTCGCCGCCTCCTTCCCACACTCCTATCCTCCCTCCTCCCCCTACTACTTTTCACTTTTTATAATAATCTACTTTCAGCTTGCTTTATACTCATAAAATCAACCCTACACTAATAGTTCAACAAATAATAAGAAAAAAAACACACTGTTCCTCAACAGTAGAGACAAGGGCCATAAACAATCATTGAATTTCAAAATGTCAATTTCATTCCTATACACTGCATTTTTGGGCACTCTATTAATTACTCAAGATCAGGGAAAACACGTTATTTATTTTTTTGGGACTGCCTTATTTCACTAAGTACAATGGTTTTCAGTTGCATCTATTTTGTTGCAAATGACAGGATTTCATTCTTTCTTATGTCTGAGTCATATTTCATAAGTTACTTCTTATCCAGCACTGGATGTGCAAACCATGCCTGACAGACATTGGTTCTAAATGTGACCATCTTTTTTTTTTTTTTTTTAAGAAGCTGCATTGCTGTAGCTCCTCTCTCGTCTGTAGGACTTACTGACATCACAGGAGCAGTGGTGTGCTACTCAGTGATCTTGGTTTCCAGGGCAAGGTTTGCCTTCATTGAAGGAATTGGGTAACGAGAAGACTTTCTGAGGAAGGCAGGAGAGAACTGCCAGGGGAAATGTTCACTTAACTGTTAGTTGGCTAAACCAGTTATGTCTCTAATGAAAGTGGTTTACATATCCTGACACGGGCTCCCAGGCGTGGCCAGACCGACTCACCCTTCTTGGAATTGTGCTTGGGCAGACTCCTCGGCCACCAGAGTCTCGTACTCCTCAGCGGCAAACCTGTCCCAGTCGGAGGGCTCAGGCCCGTCGTTCTCCACGTCCTGCATAAGGCACAGCACAGGATACAGAAGTGATCAAAGAACTGGAGGCGGGTCGCAGCAATGTTGCATACAGCTGAAAACCTATCTGCGAACTGTTTCATTTCAACATGTTAAAAGCGGTGCTAGGCCGGCGCTGCGGCTCACTAGGCTAATCCTCTGCCTGCAGTGCCGGCACCCCGGGTTCTAGTCCCGGTCAGAACGCTGGATTCTGTCCCGGTTGCTCCTCTTCCAGTCCAGCTCTCTGCTGTGGCCCGGGAGTGCAGTGGAGGATGGCCCAAGTGCTTGGGCCCTGCACCCCATGGGAGACCAGGAGGAGGCACCTGGCTCCTGGCTTCAGATCGGCATGGTGCGCTGGCCGTAGCGGCCATTTGGGGGTGAACCAACAGAAAGAAAGACCTTTCTCTCTCTCTCTCACTCTCTCTCTCTCTAAAAAAAAAAAAAAAGCGGTGCTAAGGCAATACTCTTAAGGTGATTTTCTACAAATCAAACCACAAAACTGGAAACTGTGAGATATCTGAGGCTGAGATTCTTTAGTCTTATTTTTTTTTTTTTTTAAAGATTATTTATTTGAAAGGCAGAGTTACAGAGAGGCAGAGGGGGAGAGAGAGACAGAGAGTCTATTCCATCTGCTGGATCTGCTGGTTCACTCCCCAAATGGCTGCAACGGCTGGAGCTGAGCTCATCTGAAGCCAGGAGCCAGGTGCTTCTTCCAGGTCTCCCATGTGGGTGCAGGAACGAAAGGACTTGGGCCATCTTCTACTGCTTTCCCAGGCCATAGCAGGGAGCTGGATTGGAAGAGGAGCAGCTGGGACCCCACAGCTGGCGCCCATATGGGATGCCGGCACTGCAGGCGGCGGCTTTACCCCCTGTGCCACAGTGCTGGCCTTGAGTCCTTAGTCTTCTAATCAGAGGTCTTTCTCCAGTCCTCCTCGCCTGGCACAGTAGCTATCTGCAGTGACTTGTGGTTTGCACATGCGCACCTGAAATGTTTCCTTTCCTCTTGCACATTGCTGTTGTTTCTTTAAAAGCCAGCTCAGGGTTAGGCGTTTGGCACAGTGGTTACAACGCTGTGTGGGATGCCCGTGTGCCACACCAGAGTGCCTGAGTCTCTGCCCCTTTTCCACTTCCTGTCCAATTTCCTGATAATGAAACACCCTGCCAGAAGCAGGTGATGGCTTAAAAACTTGGTCCCTGGAGCCAAAGCCAGGAACCTGGAGCTCTGTGAACTCCGTCCGTGTATCCCATGTGGGTGGCAGACAGCCAACCACCTAAGCCACCACCTCCCAGGTGGACGTCAGCAGGAAGCCGGAACTGGTTTGAGGAGCCAGGATTTGAACCCAACAACTCTGATTTGGGATGTGGGCCCCCTAAGCAGTGTCATAATCACTATGTCAAAAGCTTGCCCCAAGAAAAGTAAAATTTAAAGGTAAAAATTGATACAAATAAAAGAAAGCAGAGAAAGGCTACTCCATTTCCATTCTGTATATGGGCATTATTTTCTTTGTTTTAAATAGAGAATTACTTATTTATTTGATAGAGTAATGCAAAGAGAGAGAGTGAACGAGCATAGGTCGAGACTGAACTTCCATCTGATGGTTTACTCCCCAGATGGCTGCAATGGCCAGGGCTGAGACAGGCCAAAGCCAGGAGCTGGATGCCTCATGCCGGTCTTCCATGAGGTTGCAGGGGCCCAATCCCTTGGGGCATTCTCTGCTGCTTTCCCAGGCCATTAGGAGGGAGCTGGATTTGAAGGGCAGCAGCCTGACACGAACCAGCGCCCATAAGGGATGCTGGTGTCACTGGCCCAGGGCAGTGTCTTCTATTATGTGTTTCAGGGAAACTGTCTTTCCAAGTGGAAAATGAATTAGTGTTGCCCTTAGGGCCTAGGGTCAGTTATGTGTAGATGAATGTAAGCACCTAAATACTGGCAACTGGCCACACAATGTGTTAATCACTATAGTTAAGCTACTTTAAGGTCCCTTCTTTCCACCTCTCAAGTATTTATTTATTTATATGAAAGGTGGGGGGGGGGGAGAGGGAGGGGGACAGAGAAAGAGAGAGAGAATGCGCTTCTATATGCTGGTTCACTCCCCAGATGGCCACAGTAGCTTGGCTGGGCCAGGCCAACACCAATGACCTAGGAACTCTATCTGAATAGTCACTAAGTACTTGGGCCATCATCTGCTGCCTCCCAGGAACATGATCAGGAGGCTAGATTGGAAATAGAGGATATAAGTGTCCCAAGGTTTGGCTTAACCCATTGCCATAAGGCCTGCCCCTCTCCACCCTTTTAATATTCCTGAAATTGTGCTGGACTTAACTGGCATTTGTTTTTTTAGTTTTTTCTTAAAAGTATATATAATAATGTAGCATGTTAAATTCAGTGAAATAAAATAATGATTTTAGGCCAGTGATCATGCACCTTGGTTTGCCCTGTGATCAGCTGCAGGGGATCTGTTTCTAGAGGTCATCTTGATATTCTTACTACTATTTAGGTCAAGCAGTTATGCAATATGTGGGAGAAAAGAAGAAGACTGCAAAAGCTTCTTACAGTTGTACTGCCAAACAACTGAAGTAAGTCCTTTCCTGTAAACGTAATTTTGCTTCTTTAATGGGGGAATGGTAGAACCAGTGGTGGTGTTCTGCTTTTCTTTAAGGGATGGGTGTGGGCCTGGATCATTCTGTACAGAATTTACTGAAGGTCCACCAGTTTTATGTATGAAGAAGGCACTCATCTCTGATGTAGAACAACATTCAAAACTGACAGGCACGCACAGCTACTGGGAAACACTTGACAAAGCGTTATGTTATCTGGAGGTTATCTGTGTAGAGCTAGTTTTTACTACAAGGAGGAAAGTCATTTCTCATGGAACACTGGAAAGGAATGATAAGTTAAATCAAGGCCAATCTGGCTTCTAGGACAGACGTGCCTACTGATGTATTTTTATTTTTTAGGCAGAGGATTAGCCTATTGAGCCACAGCGCCGGCCAACTGATGTATTTTTAAAAGTCAGAAGGATAAATTTTTTTTTAAAACTCTTTTTTTTGTCACTAGTTTCTTCACTCTTTCTTTTAAAGATTTATTTATTTACTTGAAAGAGTTAGAGAGGGAGGACAGACTCCATCCACGGGTTCACTATCCAAATGGCCGCAACAATAGTGGCTGGGCCAGGCCAAAGCTAGGAGCCTGGAGCTTCTTCTGGGTCTCCCATGCGGGTGCAGAGGCCCAAGCACTTGGGCCATTTTCCATTTATTTCTCAGGCCATCAGCAGGGAACTGGATTGGAAGTGGAGCAGCTGGGACCCAAACTGGAGCCCACATGGGCTGCTGGCGTTGAAGGTGGCAGCTTTACACACTATGCCACAGTGCTGGTCCTGTCACTAGTTTCTAATGTGTATTTACATGCACAGGCTGTACAATGCAAGTGTGGAAGGCACATATACCTTATTATTATCTAAATGTGAGGGTTAGCTGCGGGGCAGATGTGCCCCGCACATCTGGATTTTGTTAAATGGTTTAAATGTCACCTCTTCAAATACAGGGATTCCTGCATGCAGGCACCATTTTAATATGTAGCACATAGTCCCTGATACTGCAGCCCCCCAGAAGAAGTCAAGATTACACTAGTACCTTCTGGACAGCGAAGGGATCTCTCTGTTCATGGTCTAAGTATTTCTCCAGGTTAAAGAAAGTGTCATAGAAGATGTGAGCCATCCGGCATCTCTTCAGATCTCGCAGAGTTATTTTGCCTGCATACAAACAAACAGATCTGGTGATTTCATCAGAAGCATTGTTGCAAGAGAAAAACAGTTTCACTGATGTGTAAAAGCACATTTTAAAAAAAGCCCACATTCACATCATAGTAAAGTTCACATAACAAAATGTACCATTTAAAAGTGTACAATTCAGTGTTTTTAGTCTGCTCTCAATGTCATACAACCATCACTCGAAGGGGAAACTCTGTACCTATCAACCAGTCCTTCCTGATCTCTAACCCTTCACCCCCGTGGCACTCTGTCTCTAGGGAAAAGTCCATCAATGCTACTTTTACACTAAAGTCAAGGTGAAGCGCTTCAGTACTCGGGAATCCCACTGGGAAGACTCTGGAAGGTGAAAGAGTGGGGGACAATCGAGGAGTAAGTGCACCACTTGGTCAGTAGGGACACGGTGCACACGGCCTTAGCTTGGGCTCACCATCACTGGCGGGCTTCACCAGGTCAAGCATCTGGCACAGCAAGTCATGGAAGGGCAAAGGCTCGATGCCCATGGCTTCCATGCGTTCACACTGCTCTTCGTAGAAGTACTCCAGCTCGTACATGGAAAGCACCCCGTCTCCATCCACATCCATGCAGCGGAACCAGTACTCGATGCTAGGAGGTAAGGATGTGCGTTAGCAAGGGCCTCGTGGAGGTCCTTCGTTCACCCAGACCTACCACCACCCATCTTTCTTTCTAAGTAAGTAACATGCATGTATTTTGGACTTACACGTAATTTTACAAAGTTTATTAAGAAAAGAGCAGATCTTTTTTTCTCCTTTTTTCCCACCCCAGGAGTAACCAGTTTTCAGATAATATGCCTTTTATTTCCCCCTTCTCACATTTAAGAACTGTATATAAATTTCACACTGAGAGATGAGGTAGCTTTCACCACTCCCCCACTTGACCTGCTCAGCTTCCAGAGTTTTACAACCTTGTATTTTTCTCTCATGTTTCACTTGCTGCCTCAGGTACCCTGCCCGCTGCAGTTTCTTGATGAAGCCCTCCTCGGCTCTTTCTGACCTGTTCTATCTGAACTGCCCGGTCTCCAGCCCTGGTTCACAGGGACTCCTTTCACCATTCTCCTATTTCTCACATCTCAGATTTTCCTCCGTCTCTGGTTGGTCGGTCGTCTGATGCTTTCTGAGGATGACAGCATGGCAGGCAAATTTTTTGAGATTTGGATATTTGGGAGCTGCCCTTTTTCTACTCTCTATGTTGGGGGGGTATTTTGGCTCATTAACAGAGTTAAAAGTTAGGTGGTCTCTCCCTTCAGAATTTTAATAGCACTGACCCACTGTCTCCTCTCCAGTGTGGCTGAGAAGTCTGAAGCCAAGTTGGTAGCCTTCACTGTAACCTTTTTTTTTTTTTTTTTTTTTCTCTTAGAGGGCTCCCAAGGTTTCTTGGAGTCATTTGAAATATCACGGGGAAGGGCCTAGGTCCAGATCTAACCAGGCTTTTCTGAGAACCTGGTCAGTTTGGAAATTAGTATCCTCCAGTTCTTGGAAGTTTTCTTAAATTATTTTACTTCTCTGCCCCTCTTCGTCCTTCTGTGTTCTCTTTTCCCAGGCCTCCTGCTGTTCAGATCTGCATGGTTCAACAGGGTATGCTGGAGCCACATACAGTGAAATGCAGCTAATTTAATTTGAGGTGTGTTCTGAGTACAAATACACAGCAGATGTTGAAGCTTTAGTTTTAGAAAAGGAATGTATAACATTAATATTGATTTCATGTTGCAATAGTAATAGTTGAGGTATATCTGGGTAAATAAGAGATACAGTTGAATCTAATTTACCCATTTTTTTGAATGGCACAGTGCCAATAGTAGAGAGAGAGAGACAGACAGGGAGAGAGGAAGACTGATTGATTGATTGATTTCCCACCTGCTGGCTCATGCCCTAAATGCCTGTAATAGCTAGTGCTGGGCCAGGCTGAGGTCAGGAGCCTGAACAGAATTCCATCTGGGTCCCATGCATGGGTGTCAGGGACCCAAGGTCTTGAGCTACCACTGCTGCCTCCTAGGGTGCATGTTAGCAGGAACCTTTTAGGAATCAGAGGTAGGACTCGAACCCAGACACTACACTATGCGGTATAGGTGTCTCAAGTGGCTGTTTAACCACTGTGCTGATGTTTCCACCCTCCTATTTAACTTTCCATTATGGCTAAAGTTTAAAACTGTGTATGTTGCTTGCATCATATTTCAATTTCCTGGTATGGTGGGTTTTTTTGGCCTGGTTCTAATTTTTCTGTCTTGTTTCTGCTTTCCATTACTTCATCTTTTTATGTACTTTTATGTTTTCTAATTTTCCTCTAATGAATAATCATTATGCTTAGGCTCTGAGAAGGTAAATTACCTTAGGTTAAAAAAAAAATCTGCATTGGAAGAAACTGTAGAGAGTATCCAGTACTTATAATAAGAAAATCCCTTCTGAATGTGCCCTGTATGTGTTTAGCCATCTGGCTAGCCCCTGCTTCTAAACTTTCAGGGACAAATAGAAAGTACATGAGAAGAATAACTGTAGAGAGAAACAGCGTTAAATTTTCACTGTGAGACCACTTCATTCAAAACAGATCAAAGACCTAAACCTATGACATGATAGCATCAGATTATTAGAAAACACTGGGGAAATCCTGAAAGAAATTGGCAAGGAATAGAGTTCTTGGAAAAGACCCCAGAGGTACACACAATCAAAACCAAAATTGACAGTTGGGATTATATCAAATTGAGAAGCTTCTGCACTGCAAAAGAAACACTCAGCAAAATGAAGAGGCAACTGACAGAATGGGAGAAATTATTCGCAAGCTATGCAACTGATAAAGGATTAATAACCAGAATATATAAAGAGATCAAAATACTCCACAACAACAAAATAAAAAACCTTGTTGAGAAATGGGCAAAGGACTTTAACAGGCATTTTTCAAAAGAGGAAATCCAAATGGCCAACAGACACACAGAAAAATGTTCAGGATCACTAGCCATCAGGGAAATGCAAATTAAAACCACAATGAGGTCTTATCTAACTCCCCCTCCCTCCCCGTTAGAATGGCTTTCATATAGAAATCAACAAACAACAGATGCTGGCAAAGATGTGGGGAAAAAGTTACTCTAATTCACTGTTGGTGGGAATGTAAACTGGTGCAAGGCAGTTTAGAGAGACCTTAGAAATCTGATTATAGACCTATCATATGACCCAGCCATGCCACGCCTAGGAATTTACCCAAGGGAAATGAAATCAGCATATGAAAGAGTTATCTGTACTCCTATGTTTATTGCAGCTCAATTCACAATAGCTAAGATAAGGAATCAACCCAAATGTCCATCAGCTGAAGACTAGATAAATTATTGGATATGTACACCATGGAATATTACACAGTGGCAAAAAAAAAAAAAAGAAATTCTGTCATTTGCAACAAAATGGATGAAACTGGAAAACATTTTTAGTGAAATAAGCCAACCTGAAAAGGACAAATACCATACATTCTCCCTGATCTGTGATAACTAATAGAGCACCTAAAATGTAATCTATAGAAGAGAAATTGATACTTTGAAATGCAATGACTTTGAACAGCCCTTGTTCTTGACTGTTGAGAAACAGTTTTTTTTTTTCATATCATTTGCTGAATTCTCTACTTAGTAGACAGTTAATCATAAGTGTATAAGGTTAATTGAAAATAGATCTTAGTAAAAAATAAGAATGGAAATAGGAGAAGGAGGAGGAAGAAGGGTAGAGGGCAGATATGGTGGGAAGAATCACTATGTTCCTAAAGTTGTACTTAGGAAATGCATGGAGTATGTATTCCTTAAATAAAAGATTTCTGGGGGAAAAAAAAAGACCAACAAGTTCATGGAAAATGGAGTTAAAAGTTTATTTCAGTGCAAAAGCATTTTGAAATTCATGCCTATAAGAGAACTTTTGAAAGTTCATGGCAAAATGATATTATGAAAAAAATATGCACGTATTTCAAACCTTTTCAAAGGGCTCAGTGTTGTGGTGCTGCAGGTTAAGCCACTACCTGTGATGCTGGCATCCCATATGACTGCTGGTTTGAGTCCCAGCTGCTCCACTTCTTATCCAGCTCCCTGTTAATGTGCCAAGGCAGGCAGCAGAAGATGGCCAAGTTCTTGGGCCCCTGGCACCCATGTGGGAGACCTGGATGGAGTTCTAGGCTCCTGGCTTCAGCCTGGCCCAGACCTGGGCATTGTGGCCAACTGGGGAGTAAACCAGCAGGTAGAAGATCTGTCATTGTCTGTATCTCTCTCTCTCTCATATATATATAATCCTGCCTTTCAAATAAATTTCTTAAAAATTTGTATTTATTTATTTAAGAGGTAGAGTTATAGACAGTGAGAAAGAAAAAGAGAAAGGTCTTCCATCCGCTGGTTCACTCCCCAAATGGCCGCAATGGCTGGAGCTGAGCCGATCTGAAGCTAGGAGCCAGGAGCCTCTTCCCGGTCTCCCATGTGGGTGCAGGGGCCCAAGGACCTGGGACATCTTCCACTGCTTTTCCAGGCCATAGCAGAGAGCTGGATTGGAAGAGGAGCAGCCGGGACTAGAACTGGCATCCATATGGAATGCTGGTGCTGCGGTCGGAATGTTAACAGCCCCTCAAATAAATCTTAATTTTAAAAGAAGAAAAATTTTCACAACAAAATAAACTTATCTTTTAATTCCATTTTCCCACAAACTTTGAAATACTTGTAATTCCCAGCATCTTTTGGTCCTTGGGGTGGATGTAATTAAGTTATGGGATTGGTGATTTCTCACCTGTGATGTAAATTCCTATAAGCAATTTGAGAAAGTTACAGGAAACTGTTTTTGCTTAGGGAGTACTAGATGTATGTTCTTTGCATATTCAGTATATCCTTTAAAGGCATTGGCTGAGTGCCGCTCAGGCATAACTAAGGTGATGAGATGGCTGATGGAGAGGCCACCCCACTAACTAAAGCAGCATCAGAGTGTGACAGAAACCAGGACAGGCACTGAACCATTTACCAGAAGGAGGTCTGTAAGAGCCTGTTAAAAAATACAGCCTGCCTCAGGGCAGTTCACAGACCCCACTGCGACAAGGCAGACGAGAGTCAGCACCTCACACCATGTTCGCCACCGTGAGCGAGTCTGCTGCCTGCCACGAAGCTCGCTTTCCCATCGTGTCACCTAAGTCTGAGCCCTGACTGCTGCCGTGTGTCTACCACCGTTTCCCACGCAGGAGTTTGATTCTGATTGTATGGATATTTTCTTCTTCCCTTTAAAACAGTGGGATTCAACTGTCTCCTGCTCATCCTTTTGTTTTAACTGGGCGATGTAAACCACTGAGACCCCCACCACGGGTACCCAGTAGGCAGAAGCTAAGGGAACAAATATTAACAGGGCAGAATTCGGGTCGGCCTAACTTTTGATCCTCATGAACTGTGGGGAATTTCATAACACCAGCAGAATTCTCTTTCAGTGAGTCTACAGCCTAACTGGCATAAAAATGCAAATGAATGACATCTGGCACGATAGGTAATGCATGAGAGTGGTAATCTCTAACATGATTCTGAGTGATACGGACCTGGGTTTGAGTCCGCTTTGGGCTCTTACTAACTGTGTTGTCCTTCAGAGCCTCTGTTTCCTTAAAATGTAAAATGAGAGCACTGCTCCCTAAACTCAGTGATACGAGGATTACGTAAGTCACTGAATCTAAAACACTTATCACTGGCAAAAAAATAAGACCCCAGATTTTCAAGAAGTTCATGGAAACACAGCATTAAAAGATAAGTTGGGATGGGCATTTAGCCTAATGGTTAAGATACCTGTGTTCCACATTAGAGTACCTGGGTTCAATCCCCTGTTCTGGTTTAGGATTCCAGCTTCCTGTTAATGCAGACCCAGGGAAGCCCCAGGGAAGCCCCAGTGATGGCCCAAGTAACTGGGTTCACACCACCCATGTGGGAGACCTGGATTCAGTCCTCAGCTCAAGGGTCAGTTTTGACCCAGCCTTTGCTGCTGTAGGCATTTGGGGAGTGAACCAGCAGATGAGAATGCCCTTTGCCTCTCAAATAATAATAAAAAAAGAAGTAAGCTTATTTTGGTGGCGAAAATTTTTGATTTTATATATCCAAGAGGTCTTAAAAATTCATAGAAAATATGTGTTTATTTCAAAACAATTTTTTTCAACTTACCTTTTAATTCCATTTTCCACAAATTTTCTGAAATACCCTCATCTTAGCTATTAGTTAGGAGAAAGGCAATATGTAAGGCAGGAAAGAAGCACAAAAAACAGATTTCTTAAGAAAACGTTTGAGTCAAAAAGCCTCTTTTGGTGTTATTTTCTATAAGAACCCAATTCTGGGTCCCTGATGTGGAAAGCTGATCTGAAGGGTTCTCCTGATGACCTGAGGATTCTGGATCTATCCTACTCCCGAGATGACTGAGAAACTAACAAAGAAGACAGGCTGAAAGGCACTGCAAAGTTACCAGGGCAGTGCCCAGTGCGGCACCCAGAACTAGAAGAGGGAATCCAGCTGTGGGGGAGGGGGAGCCTAGCATGTGAGACCATCTTTCCCGGGTGGGCAAAGCTGCTGGTTCTGGAGGAGGGGCCTGAGAAGCTGAGCTCGACTTGACTTGACAGTGGTTTGTTAAGGATTCTGGGTCTGGCTTGATAGGCTGTCAGTCTGTCATTTTATTTTCTTGTACATGTTTATATTTCCATTTTCTTGGATGGCTTTGGCCTCAAGGCAATGCTGGCTTTATAAAATGAGTTGTGATGTCAGTGTTGCGGCACAGCGGTTACTACTACCACCTGCAGCACTGGTATCCCATATGGGCACCGGTTTGAGTCCTGCCTGCTCCACTTCCCTGCTAATGGTCTGTGAAGGCAGTGGAAGATGGCCCAAGTGATTGGGCCTCTGCTACCCACATGGGAGACCCCGATGAAGCTCCTTGTCCCTGGCTCTGGCCTGACCCAGCCATGGCCGTTGCAGCCATCTGGGGAGTGAACCAGCAGGTGGAAGATCTCTGTCCCTCCCCCTCTCTTCCTGTAACTCTTTTAAAATAAATAAATACATCGTTCTAAAAAAAATGAGTCAGAAATTGTCACCTCCTTTCTATTTCTGGAAGAGGTGGTACAGGGTTTGGCATTTCTTCTTCAAATGAATTAGATGAATACAGTGAAATTAACTGGGCTGAGATTTTCAGAACATTTTAAAAATAGATGTGCTACTTAGGTTTCATATTTCTTCTTGGGTGTGTTTTATCTTTTAAATTTCTAATTCTCTTGAGTCATCTTTTTTGATTATTGATTATTTAGAAATGTTTTGTTTAGTTTCCAAGTGTGTGGAGATTTTCCATTTTTCCTTTATTACCTTTACATCCATTTTATTTTGTTCAGAGAATGTACTTTGTATAATTTAAATTCATTATTTACTTTCAATTTTTATTTAAGAAGTACGGGGAGGTGGGGAGAGAGAGAGAGGGAGAGAGAGCCCCATCCATTCATTCTCCAAATGCCCACAATGGATGGAACATGGCTGGTCCGGGCCCGAAGCTGGGGGCAAAAGTGCAATTCAAGTCTCCCACATGGGCTGCAGGGCCCTAATTACCTGAGCCATCATTGCTGCCTCCCACAGTCTGCATTAGCAGGATGCTGGAGTCAAGAGCTGGATCCAGGAATTAAACTCAGGCTCTCTCATGTGGGATGCAGGCACCTTAACTGCTAGGCTCAATATCTGCTCCTTTATTGAGATATATTTTGCACAGTACTTTCATTTGAAATTTATAGTTAATTTTTTTTTTTTTTTAGGATTTATTTATTTACTCCAGAGGCACAGTTACAGAGAGGGAGAGAGAGAGAGAAGTCTTCCATCATTCCCCAGATGGCCACAACAGCTGGGGCTGGGCCAATTCAAAACCAGGAGCCAAGAGCTTCTTCTGGGTCTTCCACATGGATGCAGGGGCTCAAGGACTTGGGCCATCTTCCACTGCTTTCCCAGGCCATCAGAAGGGAGTTGGATTGGAAGTGGAGCAGCTGGGACTTGAACCGACACCCATATGGGATGCTGGCGCTGCAGGCAGATGCTTAACCTATTATGCCACAGTGTTGGCCCCAGTTCAATGGTTTTTGTTTTCTTTTTGACAGGCAGAGTGGACAGTGAGAGAGAGAGAGACAGAGAGAAAGGTCTTCCTTTTTCCGTTAGTTCACCCCACAATGGCCACTGCGGCCGGCACACTGCGCTGATCTGAAGCCAGGGGCCAGGTGCTTCTCCTGGTCTCCCATGCGGGTGCAGGGCCCAAGCACTTGGGCCATCCTCCACTGCCCTCCCAGGCCATAGCAGAGAGCTGGCCTGGAAGAGGGGCAACCGGGACAGAATCCAGTACCCCGACCGGGACTAGAACCTGGTGTGCCGGCGCCGCAGGCGTAGGATTAGCCTATTGAGCCGTGGCGCTGGCCAGTTCAATGGTTTTTTTTAACATATTCACAAAGTTGTATAACAACTGCAATTAATTATTGGACACTTCTATCTCTTCCAAAAAGAAACTTCATGCCCAGAAGCATTCATTTCCCCACAGACCTCCCATGCACTAAACGACCACTAAGCACTGCTTCTGTATCTATAGATTTCCTATTTTAGACAACTCACACACAGGCTTGTCTTGCTTATGACATGGATATGTTTTGAGCAAAGTGTCATTAGGAGAGTTCATTATTGTAAACATCATGGTGTATACTTAAACAAACTTAGGTGACATAACCCTATGGGACCAGGGTTGTGCATGTGGCCCAATGCTGACTGAAACGTCATTATGTGGTACATTACCGTAAACAAATTCACACAGTATCTGGTATTTTGTGCTTGACATCTGTTACTCTGCATAATGTTTGTACGATTCAACCATGTGTACTGTGTAGCAGCACTTCATTTCTTATTACTGCTTAATATTTGACTACATGGAATAGATCACATTTGTTCATTCATCAGTTGATGGACATTTGGGTTGTTCCTACCCTTTGCCTATTTTGCAAAATGCTGCTATGATTATGGGAATACATGTTTTTGTGTGGCTATATTTTCATTTCTCTTACTGCTGGGTCATATGGTGGGGGTCTCTGTGTTTAACGGCTGATGAATGTCAGACTGTTTTTCATAGTGGCTGCATTTCCATTCCCACTGGTAGTCTATAATGCTTCTGATTCCTCCACATCCTTGCTGGCACATCTTCTCTGGCTTTTTCATTACAGTTATCCTAGTGGGTGTGAGGTGGTTTCTACTGTGGTTTTTTTGATTTTTTCAGTTTATTTATTAGCAAGCCAGAGTTACAGAGACAACAGGGGAGAACAGAGACACAGAAATCTATCCACTGGTTCACTTTCCCAGATGACTATAACAGTCATGGCTAGCCAGGCCTAAGCCAGGTGCTTCTTCAGGGTCTCCCATGTGGGTGGCAGGTGCCCAAACAGTTGTGTCATATTCTGCTGCTTTTCCCAGGCTATTAATAGGGAACTGGATTGCAAGTAGAGCAGCTGGGACACGAACCACCACCCACATAGGATGCTTCTTTAGTTGTTTGGGCTTTTGATGTCATATCTAAGAAACTGTGCCTAACCAAGGCCATAAAAATTTACTCCCATATTTTCCTCAAAAATTTTTAAAGTCTTAGCCCTTACATTTTGGTCTGTATTCCATTTGATTTAATTTTTATGTATAATATGATAGGGGATCCAAATTTATTTTTGTTGCATGTGGATATCCAGCTGTCACAGTACCACTGATGAAAAACTGTTCTTTGCTAATAAGATGCCTTAGTATCAAGGTTGAAAATTAGTTAGCTGGGTGTGAGCCTCATGGCCCAGTGAATTAGGCCATTTATTGTGATGCCCGCATCCCATACGAATGCCAGTTCGAGTTCTAGCTGCTCCACTTCTGATCCAGCTCCTGCTAGTGGGACTGGGAAGGCACTAGAAGATGGTCTACGTGCTTGGGCCCCTGCAACCCATGTGGGAGACCTGGATGGAGCTCCTGGCTCAGTCCTGTTGCAGTCATGTGGAGGGTGAACCAGTGGATGGAAGATGTCTCTCCTCTCTAACTCTGCCTTTCAAATATAAAGAAAATCAGTTTACACATAAATGTGGGGACTTATTTATTTCTGGATTCTTAGCTGAGTTCACCTTATTTAAATGTGCATCCTTAAGCAAGTACCATAAGGTCTTTAAATGCTGTGGTATATTTTGAAATCACATAGTGTGAGTTCTTTGGTATGTTTGTTCTTTTTCAAGATTGTTTTGTTTGCTCTGGTTCCTGATTCAAGCTTCCTGCCAATGCAGACCCTGGAAGACAACGGTGATGGCTCACGCAATTGGGTCCCTATCATCTACAGGAAAGATCTGGATTGAGTTCCTGGGCGGGGGGGGGGGGGGGGGGGTCCTAGGTTCTGGCCAGCTGCTATTGCAGCTGAGCAAACTGGAGCTCACTGTTTCTCTACCTCTCAATAAAAGTTTAATGTAAAATGATGTGCTTTGTTACGCCAGCAGCAGTATTTTCCATTTCTTTTCAAAGATTTACTTTATTTATTTGATGGGGGGGAGGAGTCTTCCAACTGATGGTTCACTCCCCAAACGGCCACCATGGCCAGAGCTGAGCCGATCTGAAGCCAAGAGCTTCTTCTGGGTCTCCCACATGGGTGCAGGGTCCCAAAGACTTGGGCCATCTTCTGCTGCTTTCCAAGGTGCCTTAGCAGGGAGCTGGATTTGAAGTGGAGCAGCTGGGACTTGAACTCATTTGGGATGTTGGCGCTGCAGGCCAGGGCTTTGTCTCCCTGCACCACAGCACTGGCCCCTCTTACATTTCAGGTTCTCCACATGTCTACATTGCTTCAAGAGGTCATGTTAAATGACTTATACCATCTATGTATATGTACATTCTATGATATTTGCACAATGACAAAATCACCTACCTGTTTTTGAAATGAAAGTTATTTAAAAATAATGTAACAAGCTACTCTTACTTCAATAACTTCTAAACAAAATATCCGACACTTAGACAACCTTTCGAGCCAGTATGAAGTCAGCTGAGTCACCAAGCACTGCAGCCCCTCGTCCCTGAGCGCAAGCCATTGGTACTGTGTTACACGAGCTAGGGCTAAGGAGCAGAGAAGGACCAAGACTCTTTGCTTAACTAGGAGAATTCACCGCCATAAATCCATGTGTTTGCCAGTCCCAGGGGGTCACTCTGATCATGCACACGTTGCCTTTCTTTCCTTCTCAGACTTACTCTGAACCTTTAGGATTGTAAAACAACGAAGATTCATGGTATCCATCCCCACATTCTCTTAAAATCCTTACCAGTCCTGCTGATTCCTCCTGATCAGCTTCCTCATCCTTTGTCCTCTGTCTGCGAGGGCGGTGCCCGGCTGCTGGGCTGGGCTCAGTGCACGAGCTGTGCGCCGTGACTGTGTTCAGCTCTGCGTGTGTGTCTGACACCTTGGTAAAGGATCTGAGACGTCTTACCTGGTGGGGTTCCTTTTGTCTTCCTCAGAGATCAAAAACCAAACAAAATCGGCATAGCTCATTCTTCCTTCCTTTTGTACTGTTTTTCCCCTGAAGAAAACGCACAGTTGCAGAATTGCCTGAGTTATTAAATAATATCCTTCTTTGGAAATTCAGTTGAAAACTTTTAAAAATTAGAATGTTGGCTATTCATAAAAGGCAACCCTTCTGTTGCCTGTTTTGTTTTTGAATCCTACAAGGGGAAACCAGAAGGCAGCACCAGCAAATATGAAGAAAAGAACCCTGGTTTCTAATTGAATCCAGGTAATTACGGACTCTAAGACTGTTACCTGCATTTACATTTGGGACTAATCCATATGTTCGATGTAATATTATTTAAACTAGCAGCACTGCCAAATTATGGAAGAAATCTTGATAAATGAGATTAATCTAGTTATTACTTGTAGCTCATTTTTAAACTGAGATTTTAAACTTTTCTTACCTTGTTACTGCGCCAGAGAATATCCTTTCAATAATTCTGTTTGAGGAAGCTAAATATAAATTACAAAGCCAGTTAGAAACATGTTCCATAAAGGCAATACTTTTGGAAATTTGTTTTTCATTTTTTACAAGCTAAACAATAACAATCTACCTTGATGAGAATATGAGTACTTGTTTTTAACTTATATTCAATTTCTACTATTTTGAAGCATGAATAAGGCAGCTTCCTATTTATCCATCAATGATTTAAAAAAAATAACAGGCAAATTAATGTGCCTGATGCTGGGAAGTATTAACAACACAGCTGAGCGCTAAATTAATTCTGAGCAACCTGACACCTAATATAAAATGCACTGCATTTTTATTGATCTTGTTATCCAATGAGATGAAACAATTTTCATCTAAAACAAGATAAATTGTATGCTAACATCAAATTCAAGAGGGAGCGGATTGTGTAGTCCTAAAACAATGTACAGCATATTAAAGCAAAACACCAAAGAATGATTTCAAGTGGAGTTTTACAAAAGATATCAAGACATACTATAACCAGACTTTTCTTATATTCCCATCCTATGCGAGTCCAGGATACAACATGATATAACATAGAATTTTTAGAAATTCTATGATTAAGTTGTATCTACAGTCAATTATATCTTGATAGTATACTGCTTTTTGATTAAAGAGTCTAGAGAATCTACAGCAGCATACCTCATTGTAGGTTCAAAATAACTAATGGCATTAGGTTATGTTTGTGTATGTATGTTTTTGAAGAGATGCCTCAGAATCTCAGGTCTCCTTAACAAGTACACTAGCCAGTGAATGGTCCACACACTAACATTTCAGGTTGAGTGATGAGATCATGAGGGAGCTGGCACCCTCAGCATCTAATACTTCTATAGGGAGTTAGGTGCAGTCAACATAGACAGTTTGGTTCAAGAAAGTTGGGAATATGTGTGTCAGTATGGCCATGCCTGGCCTCATGTCGAGGCTTATGCAAAGATCCTCTATGCTTTCTTAAGCACTGTTTTATGAGGTTAATAATTCGTACTAGATAGAAAAAAAAAAAAAAAGAAAGAGGATCCTAGAGGAAAGGCATGGGTATTTAATGCCAAAGCTAACATATTTTAGCTTTGGAAGTTTTACCTCCTAAAACTAAAGACCATTTTATTTCACGGTGTCTCATTAAAGAGTTTGGTAAGTGAATAACTTATGTAGAGTTCAGTGATCCCTTCATTTACGCAAACCTAGACGTTTGCTTTTCTGGACTTTGTCCCATGAACACGGCAGTAGTGAGCTGCTATCTGATTGTACACAGTATTTGGGGACTTAAGAGAACTGTGGTTCCATCAGCCAGAGAGAGAGTGTTAGAAGCTGGGGCAGTGTACAACCTCTGCAGGCTGGCTCCTGTGGTACAGTTCTCACTGCCTGAAGGCAGGTGTACAGCTAGGAAAGCCGAGTCTCCACACCTTCATGCTGTCTTGGTGACAGGAAGGTTATGACCACTTTGTGTCAGGTAAATACACCTGGGTATTCCCCCTCGATGTCTGCTTAGCATCTGAAAGTTTGAGAGAACTCACTTTTTAAACATGTCAAACTTTTGTCATTCTTCACATACACCAAATGACAACACTCAATGCATTTATTAAAAATGTGTGCTCCCACACACATAAAAAGGCAGTCTGATTTTACAGCTGCCCGAGAAGACATTTATGGACAGAACAGGAACAATATAATGTGTGGAGAATGAATCAGTGTATCGTGGTGCTTAGTTCTAAGTTCACTACTGGCGAAAATGGAGCAGAAAGGGTGCTCCCATGTGATGTGTAATTTTTGTTTTCTGACAAAAGGAAGCATGGAAAACTCACTTGCAGAGAAAACAGCTTCTGGAACTAAACTCCAAAAAGTATCTTTTGAAAAGAGTACTTGAAAAATAAAATTTGGCAAGGCAGAAACATTATTTTTATCCTTGGGGTTTTTCTAGAAATATTTTTACATAAGAAATATTATAAAAGGTGCACATCAAAATCTCTTTAAGACAGATTTATCCAGGTATAGATCCTACTTAGTTCATCCTCAGAACACATCACCATGAAGGCTTGTCAATTCACAAAAACAAGACTGACAACTTACCTCCAAATCTCTTTTCCTTAGACCTGGCCTCTAAATAAAAAAAAAAATATTAAACTATCTTTGCTTCAACTCCACTTAAAAATTCTTGGCCCGGAAAGAGGATTTGATAAGGTATAAAAAAAAAAAACCGAGAATTTCTCAAAATGAGCAGGGACGATTTACATAGCTCTTCAATATCTTAGCATCTACAGAATCACTCACCCTGGTCATTGTATCGAGATAGATCGGCCTGGCTGATGTAGAGGTCATGATCACTATCTAATTCCCAGAATTTACAATAAATAACATAGAAATGTTCATAGGAGAAGTAATCTGTGATTTGGTTTATATCTTCCTCTTCTTCCAAAAGGGCTAGAGTCTGAAATGGTATGAATACAAGGATTAATTTTAAAATTATGAAAAACCAGCTTTGGCCATTAAAAAGTATAGCAAATTTTTGTTTTAAATTTAACTGAAAAATTTTGGTTTTGGTACCAAACCAGGAACTTTTTAACAGGCAGCTTCCTGATACCTTTAATTAACTGATCAATACTAAGGGACTTCAAAAAAATTTGTGAAGAAATGGAATTAAAGGGTAAAAATTAAAAAATGTAAGCCTCTTCTCAACGTAAGTCGCATCAAATCTGACATTTTTTGTAAGTGATGATACCAGCCATTTGGTCACTTCCTAAAGACCTTGAGTGTCTTTGGAATTTAACCACATCAATGCATTTTTTTAACATTATTAACTAGAGAGAAACATGTGTCCTTTAAAGATTAAGACTAGGAAGCAAAAAGAATTTTGAAGGAGCCAAATCAGGACTCTGAGGCGGACGCCTAACGATTTCCCACTGACACTTGCAAAACTGCTCGTGTGAAGAGCAGAAGCATTGTGGTGGTGACGCTTTCTGGCCATTTTTCTGCTAAAGCTGTGGCTAACGTTCTCAAAGCACTCTTACAATAAGCAAATGTTATTCTTTGGCCCTTTAGAAAGTCAACAAGCCTTAAGCATCCCGGACACCTGTGGCTACGACCTTCGACCTTCGCTCTTGCGCCGTTCACAAGCACCTTTTCTGGTGCTCCAGCTGGACCACGTCCACCTCTGTGCAGCCACTGCTCTGACTGTGCTATGCTTCGGAATCTCACTGGGAAAGCCATGGTTCATCTCCTGTTACGGTTCTTCCAAGAAATGCTTCAGGATCTTGATCTCGCTGGCTCACAGTTTCTGTTGAAAGCTCTGCTCTTGTCTGTAGCTGATCTGGGTGCAACAGTGTTGGCAGCCATTTGAGCAAAAAAAATGCTCCACTTTAATTCTTGTTCATACTCATGTAAGCTGAGCCAACGGAAGTATCTACGGTGTTGATTAGCGTGTCTGTTATTAATTGTGGTCCTCATTTAGGACACAGACAAAATTAATCTTTTCCTCACAAACTGATGTAGATGGTCTTCTGCTTCAGGCTTCATGTTCACCATAAAAACTTATAAAATCAGTTATTGATTTGTAAGCTTTACGTTCACCATAAACACTTCTGAAATCAGTGATTCATTTGTAAACTGCCGACTTCTTTGGGGCACTGTCACCATCAACTTTTTATAGGACATCAATGATTTCATTCTTCCACCCATGCTTCACCATCAGTTTGATGTTTGTTCTTGCTTCAGTTTTAACAGAATTCTTGCTGTGCTAGAGCTCTTTTCTAACCGATGTCTTACTCTTCCTAGTGCCTCAAACTAGACCCTGTTCAGATGCGTTATAACCAGTTAGTAGGATTTTATTTTGGTACAAAACAAAATGGAAATTCATGCAAAGTTTTTCCTTAATATACTTTTTGAAGACCACTTGTACACAAGCATTTACTGAGCCTTATAATATGCTTAGTAAAGGGTTAGATACTATGGAGGATATAAACGCAGGGAAAGTGAAGAGCTATCATCACGGAGACTCAGGCCAGAGGTCCCTAGACTATCAATCATAGAACAATTAGGCCAGAGGCTTATAATTACATGGCCATTAACTAACACAGTTTTTAACTTTTCAATGTTATGTAAGCAATATTAAGAAGCATCGGCATCCGCATATAGGAGTTGGTTTCATAATGAAATGAAGTTTTTTTTAAGATTATTTATTTGAAAGGCAGAGTTACAGAGAGAGAGAGAGAGAGAGAGACAGAGAGACAGAGAGAGAGACAGAGAGAGAGAGACAGAGAGATCTTCCATCCCCAAGTGGCAGCAACAGCCAGGGCTGGGCCAGGCCAAAGCTAAGAGCCAGGAGCTTCTTCCAGGTCTCTGGCATGGACCTACTCCCCGCGCCATCTTCTGCTGCTTTCCCAGGAAATTAGCAGGGAGCTGGATCAGAAGTGGAGCAGCCAGGGTGCCCATATGGGATGCTGGCCATGGCTTTAATCCATTGAGACACAGTGCTGGCCCGATGAAATGAAATTTACCATGAAGATGACTTAAACATGCAGTTGTGATGACACTCTATGGCCTGGTACAGAAGGGATGGCGGCTGGAGCTGCAGGACCCTATGCTGGAAGTGAATGTGTGTCTTGCCTGACTCACTGCACACCTTAAGGAAAACACCAAAACTAATGATTTTGAACCCACAATTCTATAGTCAACTAAACTATCACTTAAGGGGGTAGATAAATGAAGGTATTTTTAGGAATAAAAGGTTCAAAAGAAAAACAAAAGAAATTATAAGGAAACTTAGGAAATAGAAAAACAAAATTAGATGGAAGAAGCAAGAACATATATATTAATAATCACAGTAAAGATAAATGAGCTGAATCTCACTATTAAAATACTTTTGATTAAATATATATAGTCACACCTTCAAAACAGATCTAGGTATACACTTTCTATAAGAAATGCCAAAAATGAAAATTAAAAGAAAAGTTAAAAAATAAGGCAAACAAATACTAGTCAGAGGTTAAAAAAAAAAAGAAAATATACACTGATATTAATAGAAGATAAAATGAAATTGAAGTGAAAAACATAAGGAGCAAAGAAGTTTATTTCATAATATAAATGTATTGCTTTGATTAAAAACATTTTTTAGGGGTTGGTGCTGTGACATAGTGGGTGAAGCTACCTCCTGTGGACTGCATCCCATATGGGCCCTGGTTCAAGACCTAGATGCTCCACTTCTGATCCAACTCCCTGCTAATGCACCTGGGAAAGCAGTGGAGGAGGCCCAAGTCCTTGGGTTCCTGCACCCACATGGGAGACCCTGATGAAGGTCCTGGCTCCTGGCTTCAATCTGGTACAGCCCCGACCGTTGTGGCCATCTGGGGAGTGAACCAGTGGATGGAAGATCTCTCGATCTCTCAATCTGTGTGTGTGTGTGTGTGTGTGTGTGTGTGTGTGTTTCTTCCTCTCTCTGTATAACTCTGACTTTCAAATACATAAATATATCTGTAAAAAAAAGATTTTAAAAAATGTAAATGCTGGTAATATCTAGTAATAGAAACAAATAAATGAACAAAGCTAGACCTATAAAATACTTTGTCTTAGAAGTGAGGTTTGGGGCTGTGGTGTAGCGGGTAAAGCTGCTGCCTGCAGTGCTGATGTGCCATATGGGCGCTGTTTCAAGTCCCTGCTGCTCCACTTCTGATCCAGCTCTCTGTTGTGGCCTGGGAAGGCAGAAGATGGCCCTTGGGCCCCTACACCCATGTGGGAGACCTGGAAGAAGCTCCCGGCTCCTTTGGATCAGCCCAGTTCCAGCCATTGTGGCCATCTGGGGAGTGCATCAGCCTTTCAAATAAATAAATAAATCTTAAAAAAAAAAAAAAAAGAAATGAGGTTTGAGAGATGCTCTTGGGCTTGGGACTTTAATAAATAAAATTTACTCAATGGCTGGCGCTGTGGCTCAACAGGCTAATCCTCCGCCTTGGGGTGCCGGCACACCAGTTCTAGTCCTGGTCGGGGCGCCGGATTCTGTCCCGGTTGCCCCTCTTCCAGGCCAGCTCTCTGCTGTGGCCCGGGAGTGCAGTGGAGGATGGCCCAAGTGCTTGGGCCCTACACCCCATGGGAGACCAGGAAAAGCACCTGGCACCTGGCTCCTGCCATCGGATCAGCGCAGGTGCCCTGGCCCCAGCGCGCCGGCTGCAGTGGCCATTGGAGGGTGAACCAATGGCAAAGGAAGACCTTTCTCTCTGTCTCTCTCTCTCTCACTGTCCACTCTGCCTGTCAAAAAAAATTTACTCAAAGCACAGAAAAAAAACCAAAATTCTTCACTAAGAAATAATTTTTTTTGACAGGCAGAGTTAAGACAGTGAGAGGGAGAAGAAATAATTTTAAAAATGTAAACACTGGGAAACTACAATGCTTTGGCAAATTGAAAACAAAAATTATTAAATTATGGTGAACCATCTCAATGGAAGAATACACAGCCAGTAAAAATTATAACGTCTAAATAGAAAAAAAGTAAACCTATGAAGTGTTGAGTTCAAATATAGATAAACAGTAGGAACTATGTCAAATTATTAAACCTATATATACACATAGGAATATCAGAAGAATATATACAGAATTATACTAGCTGTATGAGGGTGGCAAGATGTTTTTTCTTCTGTTTTCCAAACTTGCCTGTGATGTTTTATTTTACAACATGAATGAAGCAGAGTATGTTGGATAAAACAAATCTTTAGAAACAACAAATTACCAATTTCACCTGGTATAGTACAAAAATGAAGATGACAGGTTACTGCGGCTGTTGGTGAGTGTGCAGGTGAAAGTATGAAGTGATGCAGGCTTTGGGGAAGGGTAAGTTGGCAGAATCTATCAAATGCACACACCATTTGACCCAGGATCTTCCCTCCAAGTGTCTACTCTAGAAATTTTTATTCATATATACATAAAAGAACAGGCATGTTCACTGCATCATTGTGGTAGAGAAAACCTAAAACGACTTGAACATCAACAGAGGAATAAGTAATTGGTTTTAGTATTGCCATGCAATTAATGACTAGAAATTAAAAGAATCCTGACACTGTTAAGTGACAAAACAAGTTAAAGCAATAGTATAAATCCAAATATTAAAAACAGCAGCCATACAAAGTAAAACTAAACACTGAATACTTTTAGAAGGCAATAAAACCACAAATAATACGTGTTTCCTCTGGGAGAGTAAAGTGGCAAGTTGACGAGATAAACAGCGACTTTTGCTTACTTATTACTCTCAATGTGTTCGTATTAATTGAATATATTCACATTATTTGGATATTTTATGAGTACTTGTTCATGTATCCAGAGGAAGACTAAGAAGAGAGATGTGAAGTACATAGGGAGGGGAGAGCAGATGCTGTAGGATTCAGGACCCGTGAGTTCTATTTCCAGTTAACCAACTGACTTGCTTTGAGATTTTATGTAAGTCATTCAACCATCCTTCAGCTTCATATGTTATCATCAGTAAAAAAAAAAAAAAAAAAAAGATCATAATAGTGATTCCAATATTACAAACTATAATGTAATTTGTATTTCAAGAACATGAAAAATTACCTCGTCATTCTTTTTCATTATATTATTTTAAGGCTTTATTTATTTATTTATTTACAGAAAGAGCGAGCAAGCTAGTGAGCTTCCATCTGCTGGCTCACTCTTCAAATGGCCCAATGGCTGGAGCTGAGCTAGGCAGAAGTCAGAATAACGGAGCTCTATTGGTGTCTCCCACATGGGTGTAAGGGCCCAACAGAGTGATGAGTGACAGAGAGAGAAAGATAACTTCTATCTACTGGTTCACTCTCCAAATGGCTGCAATAGCCACTGTTGGGTCAGGCGGAATCCAGGAGTCAAGAATTCCATCTGGGTCTCCCAAGTAGATGGCAGGGATCCCAAACACACGGGGAACCATCATTTCTGCTGCCTTCCCGGGTGCATTAGCAGGAAGCTGGACTGGAAACAGAGTACCTAGGACTCTGATATGCCATGTGGGTTAACACATCCCATGATACCAACTGAGAGCCCAGGCAGGCATCAAGTGTTCAATAAATATCAACAATGTCTGTGATGACGACTATGCACGTTAGCGTAAAATGTAAATCCACTATGGACTGCTACTTCTGCCAAGTCTTCCTTACCTTGACTGTTCTAGGTGACCACAGAGAAAAATAAAGAATAATAAGGTTGTATTACTAGCTTAAGTTTCATTTAGTATGATTCATTTAAAATAAAACATTTCTTTTCCTTTCAGATGTGAACCGTTCCACTTTCTTTAAGCTTAGTCAGGCCTGAGGATCACCTTGGTGAAAGGCTCTACTAGTGGTTAATATTTTTCTTTCATTCGGTAAAATAAATAAAATAATTGGATGAAATGCAGTCTTTCTTAAAAAGGGATCCCTGTGCTCTCCTGCAGCAGAAGCTGCATGAAGAGTCACTGCTGGAAGGACAAAGCGCAGAGTACTCCATTTCTTTTGCAGGGCCCTTCCCAACCTGGCCCCAAGCCCCTCTCCGCATCCATTCACTCTTTTAACATCCTTTGACAGGTCTTGATTCCAGCCTTTGCCTCCGCTGCTTCCTCTCAATGGAATTCCCTTTCATCTTTATCTTGGTGAGCTGCTGATATCCTCCAAGGTCAAGATCACATGCCAGTCCTTTTGCGAAGCCTTCTCTGCACCTTTTACACATGGATTTATCACATCAGGCCTGGGTGTCTGCACACTGCTCTCCTCTGGTCTGCAGTGCACTGCTTATTCTGTTTATCTCCCACCCCCATCCCACTGTCTGACTATAGGCAGTGACGGTGCTCCATATGCAGTAAGCACTGAAATACTTGGTAAGTGAAATAAGAACATTACTTAATTTGATCTTTCAGCTTTATCAGAGACATACTTGCAAAAAGTTGCTTTTTCTTATCTCTGTCGAAGTGATTTTTCCACTCCAGGATCTGTTGACTGTGTAGAATATTCTCTGAATAACCTGGTTCCAAAAGGAGGACAAAACCAAACAAAAACATCAGATATGGCTGGTTAGTGCACCAAAGGCCACATCACACATATACGTGGGACTTATTTACGTTTTGGCTTTTCGATTATATCAACTGTAATTTCCAGTACAAATTAACACTATACTTTAAAATCTATATATTTTACTTTTAAAATAAAGATTTATTCATTTATTATTTGAAAGACAGAGTTACAGAGAGGCAGAGGCTGAGACAGTGAGGTTTTCCATCCACTGGTTCACTCCCCAAATGGCCGCAAAGGCTGGAGCTGCACCCATCCGAAGCCAGGAGCCAGGAGCTTCTTCTGGGTCTCCCATGTGGGTGCAGGGGCCCAAGTCCTTGGGCCATCTTCTACTGCTTTCCCAGGCCATAGCAGAGAGCTGGATCGGAAGTGGAGCATCCGGGACTCAGACCGGATCCCACATGGGATGCCAGCACTGCAGGCTGCGGCTTTATTCGCTACACCACATCTCCAGCCCCATTAAAATCCATATATTTTAAATCAGCCTCTATACTTCTGAGAAGAAAAAAAATTCTCTGCTTACAAGTCTTCATTTCTCAGCTGCCTACACATCACTTCATCTGTTTACTTCTCACTTCGCAGTGATGCCTGATTCAAGCAACGCTTATTGGCTGGACAGTCTGGGAAGGAAAGGGAGGTGGAAGTATCTGCTGGATCGTCTTAGACACCGATTACTCAGAAAGAGGGATGTCCACGTGGTGTGAGTCAAGAGGGCATGATCTGGTTACTGCAGCCTTTTTCATTGTAGTCTTGAAGATTCTTAGTCTTCTAGACTCTATGGAAACTCAAATGTTTGAGATTCCTCTTCAACAAAAATTTATTTGAAAGGCAGAGTGATAGGGAGACAGGAAAATAAGGGAGAGAGGGAGGGGAAGAGAGGCTGGGGTGGGGAGAAAAAGAGCTGTTCCTTCCCCTGCTTCATTCCCCAGATGCCTTCAACTGTAAGGGCTGGCCAGGACCAAGCCAGGAGCCAGAAACTATCTGACTCTCCCATGTGGGTGGTGGGGGATCCAAATACTTGGGCCATCATCTGCTGTGTCTAAGGAAGCAGGACTGAAGTGGAGCAGCCGAGACTTGAACTAGGCATTCCCATATGGGATGCAGGCGCCCAGTCAGTGCCTTATCCCACTGTGCCCTAAGACTGGCCCCTGCCTGGGAAAACGTGTACCCTGAGCCAAGGGCACTTGTGTTGCTACCTAGTGTTGTGATGAGTTTAGCAGCAGTGGAGCTCTGGAGAAGGCCTTGGATAGGATGGGACTGTGGATGCGAGGGTGTAGGGGACGATTTGAGAAGGAAGACAAAGGCTTCTCTCCTGGAAGTAAGAGGATACAGTGCACTCCTCACAGTTTTACTTGTGGTTATTCCTACCCACTTAATTTCCCTTTCAACTATTTTTTCCTCCAAAGAAAGCAGTGCAAGAGCAATTTAAGCAGCATTTTTGGTACTTTTTTTGCTTTTATTTTGATAGTCTAATAATACAGAAACCCTGTATTCTTGGTGGTTTTATCATGGAGGAAGTTAGTGCCTTTGCCAAGCTATTCTGGTGCAAGAAGAACAAAGAAGGGAAGACATATGGACACTTTCCAAAGAGTAGGCCTACTGAGCTGCTAAACCCCTCTCTGTGTACGCATTCTTCAGCAAAGAGGGTAATTTCAACAAAATAGGGAAAACCAGCATCAGATGAAGGCCGGATTTCTGCTGCCTCACAGTCGCCACCCCACTCTGCTACCAGTGCTGACTCCTAACTGTCCAGCACAGAGCTCAAGCACCACCCTCCAGAGGAAGCCCCGCACAGGCACTGGCTTCCTTCCTCCACTGCCACTTGAGCCTCCAGTCACTCAGCCCTGTGGCTGGATTTCAAACCCGGTGCCTTGACCATCACCTCTAAATTCTAATGGGCCTAGTCCTTCTCAGTTGTATCCCAGTATCTGATATGGTGCTTTGCATATATCAGGAGGTCAATAATTACTTGATAAAATAATTATATTTGGAAGCTGTATAACGAAGATTTCTGTGTTACTTCTGTGATAGAGAAATATGGGTCAGTTTCACAGCTAGGATGGGCAAATCTAATGAGAGCTTTGAACACCAGATGAATATCAACCCAAGAAAGGTCTCTAATTAATATTTCACAGAAGTATTTTTGTCTGTAATTCACAGATAAATATAAAATGTGCAGAAGACACAAGATAGGGAACAGTAACTATTCAAGATGATTGGGAAAGAGACTACTGAGGTAGTAGTGTTTAACGTGGAGGGAAAACTCCACACTGGAGTGTAGATGCGATCACGTTCTGGATGGCTGACGACCAGGCTGAGGACCAAGCTGACTTGCTCTGCGTGGTACCAGAGCACAGAACCTGTACCAATGGACAGAAATGCCCTTCTACCAAAATGCTCCACTCTAAGGAGGGGTTTCCTAAAATTAACCCCATGGAGCAGTGGGTTTTTATGAAGTAGTGTGGGTTCTTCTCACCACAAGTACTTAGGCAGAAGTTGACAGGATTCCTGCATTAGATAGAAGTGAGGATCAACTGGGGCCTAATTTCTCTACTGACCCCAACTAGTCAAGACTCTGAGGTTCCTGAGGACAGAGAATATGTCTTAGCACTGTATTCTTAGCACTAGCTTGAAAGAAATTCAAATAAAATGATGAAGGATTTTTAGCATAGAATCTACAAGTACAAAAATAAACATTAAGAATATAATTTATCAGGGTCTGCATTGTGGCACAGCAGGCTGAGCGGCCACTTGTGACTGGCATCCCCTATGGGCGCTGGTTCAAGTTGTGGCTGCTCAAGTTCCAGTCTAGCTCCCTGCTACTGTGTCTCAGAAAGCAAAAGAGTAAACGTGGCCCTGCCAACCATGTGTGATGCCTAGATGGAGTTCCAGGTCCTCGGCTTTGGCCCGGCCCAGCTGTGGCCATTACAGCCATTTGGAAAGTGAACCAGGTGACTGAAGAGCTCCTTCTCCCTCTCTCTTTGTAACTCTGCTGTTCAAATAAATAAAACAAATCTTAAAAAAAAAAAAAAAAAGAACACAAGGCTGGCACTGTGGCACAGCAGGTTAAGCTGCTGCCTGCAGTGCTGGCATCCCATATAGGCACCAGTTCAAGACCCAGCTGCTCCACTTCTGATCCAGCTCTCTGCTATGGCCTGGGAAAGTAGTAGAAGATGGCCCAAGTCCTTGGGTCCCTGCACCCACATGGGAGACCTGGAAGAAGCTCCTGGCTCCTGGTTTGGATTGGCACACCTCTGGCTGTTGCAGCCAACTGGGGAGTGAACCAGCGGATGGAAGACCTCTCTCTCTGCCTCTCCTTCTATCTCTGTGTAACTCTTTCAAATAAATAAATCTTTTTAAAAAAAGAATGCAACTATCATATTCCATGTACCCCGTTCTCAAGTTAAAGTCAATTTCAATACATGTTGCATTAAATTTTTGTTGAACATTAGATTAATGTTACCTGGTTTTGAATATAAATTTATTTTAAATTTTGAGTTTCCAAACTGAATTTTACATTTATAATCTCAAACTTTTAAAAAATTATTTATGGAATAATTTGCATTTAAAATTATAAAACCTTAATTTGTATTCATTTTTGCTAATTTCTTTTTCTCTTCTTTTTGATCAAATTTTAAAAATTTGCAGAGTTTGTTAGACATTTCTTAAGATTTATTTATTTGTTTGGAAAGCTAGAGTTACAGAGAGAGAGAGAGAGAGATTTTTCATTGGTTGGTTCACTTCCCAGGTTCTTGGGCCATCTTTGGCTGCTTTTTCCAGACCATTAGCATAGAGTTGCATTGGAAGTGGATTAAGCAACCAGGACAAGAACTGGTGAAGTGGCTTTAGTGATCACAGTTCATTGCCAGCCCTAAGGCATTTCATGTTTTCTGACTCTGCTAACCTACTTCTATTACTGCAAAACAATGTGCCTGTATTACACTTATTCATAGCCTCAATCTCCTTATTCAGTGGCCCCTCTAATCAACACACTGGTTTTCAGATTTGCCAATTTAGCATTTCGGATTATCGAGGCAGCGTCTCCATCTAGTGGTAAAAGCATGTAGCCGCTGGTTCTATATTAATTACAGCTATTTTTCTAATCTTTGGTTTACCATTTCTACATAAATAAAAACTACAATCTTTAAAACCAACAAAATTTAAAATAAATAATTAGAATAACATTCTCTCAATAAGAGGAATGAAATCTGACAATCTTTCACCAGTGGATCTATAGTCATTTGATAGACAAGGTGGATCCTAAGTCAGTATCTTAACTTACATTTTATCAAATTGGAAATATTTTTTTTTTAAAGATTTTATTTATTTATTTGAGAGACAGAGTTACAGACAATGAGAGGGAGAGACAGAGAGAGAGGTCTTCCATCCGCTGGTTCACTCCCCAAATGGCTGCCAAGGCTGGGGCTGCGCCAATTCAAAGCCAGGAGCCAGGAGCTTCTTCCAGGTCTCTCCTGCGGGGTGCAGGGCCCAAGCACTCAGGCCATCTTCTACTGCTTTCCCAGTCCACAGCAGAGAGCTGGGCTGGAAGAGGAGCAGCCGGCCGCGACTAGAACGGGCGCCTATATGGGATGCCGGCGCTGCAAACGGAGGATTAATCTGTGCCACGGTGCCGGCTCCATCAAATTGGAAATCTTTAATTCACAAATATATGCCACCAGGAATAGAAATAATTGTTTGATAGCTCTGCCATAAATCTGCTTGACAAGTGGGTTAAATGCAGACAGAGAAATTTAAAGCATTTGTTTCTCTAGATGAGTCGATAAACATATCAAATTCTGGAAGCCTGGCTCATCCACTTGGCAGAAGGGGATGGATCCGCCAACCCAGCCTCATAGCTCTAAAAGTTATTTCTTCAAGGTCTTCTACAGAGTTTGGGTAAATGATTTCTTTCTCTGTGAAGAGGAAAAGACTTAATGATGAGCAGCCTCCACCACAGCTGAGTCACCTTAGGAAATTTTATCACCTTGTTTTCACAATTAAAATGCTGGCATTAGCCTGACATGCTGGATTCTTCCCTTCCAGCTACTGAGTACATCACCATGACACCATCTGAGCAAGCCACAGAGTATCTTCACTCACAGCACCAGTGTCCTAAAGAGGCATCTAAAATTTCATCACTTATTTAAAAACCCCCATGGCCGCCTTTCCTCAGAAGTCAGCGTATGCCACTTTGGACAGCAGAGTCATTTACTCACAGCACGCAGAACTGCAACTCAAGGGCTACAGTTTGCTGGTATTTCTAATTTTTATTTTCACTCAATATCAAGAAACTTATTTCTCAACTGCTAACTCCTTCTGGAAATGAAAGAGAAGACTATAGACTGACTTTAAGTGTAATCTCTTTTTTAAAAACTTTTATTTAATAAATTTTGAAAGTACTTTTGGATTATAGCAGTTCCCCCCCCCCCAAACCTCCCTCCCACCTGCAACCATCCCTTCTCCCACTCCCTCTCCCATCCTGTTCTTCACCAAGATTCATTTTCATTTTCAATTATCTTTATATACAGAAGTTTAGTATATACTAAGTTTAGTATATACTAAGTAAAGATTTCAACAGACTGCACTCACACAGACACACAAAGTATAGAGTACTGTTCGAGTACTAGTTTTACCATTAATTCGCACAGTACAACACATTAAGGACAGAGATCCTACATGGGGAGTAAGTGCACAGTGACTCCCGTTGTTGATTTAACAATTGACACTCTTATTTATGACATCAGAAATCACCCGAGGCTCTTGTCATGAGCTGCCAAGGCTATGGAAGCCTCTTGAGTTCACCATCTCTGACCTTAGTTAGACAAGGCCATAATCAAAGTGGGAGTTCTCTCCTCTAAGAGTAATCTCTTATCTGGGTGGTGATGACTTTATTGGAGTCATACTATGTTGTCAGTGGATCCTTCCAAGGGTAAAGTGAAATACTGGAACGACTCTAACATGCAAACACAATGCAGGCTGAATATCCCTGTTCTGTAATGCGTGGACCAGTGCTTTAGATTTTGGAGGGGTTCTGATTTTGGAATATTTGCATAGTTCCCCATTGAACATCTATCTCTAAATTGGAGAATCCCAAATCGAAAGCACTCTGAAATCTGGGTTTTAAAGCATCTTTGATTTTCGATTTTGGATGAAGGATTTTTCTACAATGTATACTTCTGAGATTACATAATGCTCAATAGGGTTGCAGGATGAAATGATTTTGCTTTTTTCTGAGACACCTGTCACTCGTCATGAGGCTGATCTTTCTAAGTTTCTTAGAAACGATGTGAGCTCATCTGTTTTTGCCATAAGCAGCATACAAAATGTCTCTCCAGTTGCTTTTATGCCTAATCAAAAAACTGATTAATTTCATTCTAGAAGGCATTGTGTTTGGTTTGTTTGAGAAAAAGTCATTGTACTCTGAAATAATTCAAAAGTTTCAATGACTTCATGCCATTATTTGGCCAAGTTTCATAACAGAAAAGGCACTAGAGAGACCTATTTGGACAGAATTCTATTTCCAGATACTCACTGCTGTAGTGTTTATTTGTACTCTTCTTTTTTTGGGTAGCAGTATAAGATTATCACAACTAGAGTTAGTACATAGATTCACCTTTATATTCCCAATTGGGTCTTGTAAGCTATTTGTTATGATGCTATTTTAATTTGCCATGTTATTATTTTATCTGAAGTATCTGATACATTAACAACTACTTCTGAGTAAATGGACTTCTTAACTGAAGATAAAGCAGCACAATACTATCAGTGTAATTTAACAAACGTAAACAGCAATAGGTAAATGCCATAAAAATATGACAGCAGAGATAACTGTTGCATAATGCCTAGCATTGGGCAGAGATCTGCTCTCCAGTGGGTTGGACTCACTTTGACAGGTGTCCCTGCTGGCCTCCGGTGGCCATGGCGGGTCACCCCCAGGACTTTGTGGGGATCTATGACAGCGGCATCCAGGTATGACCAGCCAGGGGGCTGCCTTTGTCACCCTCCTCCAACTCTGGGAGACAGCAGGAGGCCATGGGGCTGTTCTGGGACAGTGTTTGCAGCCCTAGGCAGATCCTAACGGCTTCTATTCAGAGGCAAGTGCCTGAGGACAGTCTCTGGACTTGTCTCAGTACCAGGTAACACTCTGCTCCCTGGTAACAGACTTGTCTGGTGAATATCACCAACATACTTGCAGGCCTGGTGTGAACTGCCAAGACTGCACAGGGCCTGGTGATAGCGGGGCCCAGGCGTGAGCCACCTAGGGACTGTCTGAGTAACCAGGAAGCTGCCTCCATCACTCCTCCTGCCATCTTTGGAACACAGCAAGGAATCACAGGACTGCTTTGGGACTCAGTGCCAGACTGATAGAACTCAGCATTGAGTAGATCCTAATGGTCCCTGTCCCTAGGCCACTGCCTGCAGACAGAGCCTCTAGCCTTCCCTCAGTGCCTACTGGACTTCTGTGGACTTGGTTAAGCAGTCTTCCTCCCCACCCAATCACCAGCAGCTGACAGCTACTTCCTCCTCAGCAGCAGGGTAAGCTCTGGTCTTGCCCCTAGGCTGCTACACTGATCTTGGCGGGCTGAGGGCTCTCAATCTGGCAGTGGACACAGGACACGAGTCTGAGCCTACCACAGGCCCAGGAAGAAGCATGTAGGAAAAACTTCCTGAGTGCATGCTGAATAACACATCAACTGCAGATTTCAGACATATTTGAGTTTGGGAAGTATTGTTAATGTTGAATCAGTAAAAACATCAACAGCAGACCTGGGGTAAAATGTTAACTTAGGGTGCTACCTAGTGGTGAAATAGCAGAAGTATCCACAGGCTCAGAGAGAAAGAGACTGCTTAGACTTTCCAGGACAGCCATAAATGAAGCCAGGTTACTGTAACGAATTCTTGTACACCAACAAGCATCAGGAACTTCCAGGGAACCATGACCTCACCTACACAGTAAAATGAGGTTCCAGGAACCAAACATATAATGGGAATTGAAATTTTCAGATGCTCATATGATTTCAAAATAGTTGTTTTAAGGAAACATAGAAAAGCAATTTAATGTTCTAACCAAGATTTGACAGAGCAGTGAAAATAATTAGGCAAAATCAAACAGAAATTCAGCTGAAAAGAATACTAAGTGGAATTAAAAATGCAATTTAGAAGGCGTCAATAGCAGAATAGATCAAAGAGAAGGAAAAATCAGTGAGCTCAAAGACAGACTGCTTGAGCATACAGTTAGAGAGGAAAGAATCAAGAGAGATGAGGAAAGCTTATGGGATACATGGGAAAGCATGAGAACAAATATCCAAGTTATTGGGATTCGAGAGAGACTTGAGGATGCCAAGAGATATAAAAGAAATATTCAAAGAGATAATGACAGAAAACTTCCCAAATGTGGAGAGAGATAGAATACAGGTACCGGAAGGTCAAGGTCATCAGATGCAATCCAACCAAGTCTACCACAAGGCATATTATGGCCAAGTTCTCCAGAATTAAAGAGAGGATTCTCAAAGCTTCAAGAGAAAAGGAAGTAATAACATATAAAGGGGCTTCAGTTAGCCCACCTGCAGAGTTCTCAGCAGTAACCTTATCATGAGGGGGTGGAATGAATCTTTTACAGTACTGTGGGAAAAAAAAAAAAAACGCCAGCCAAGAATACAGTAGTCAGGAAAGCTATCCTTCAGATATGAGGAAGAGATAAAGACATTCCAAAGCTGAGATTTATCACCAGCAGACCTGCGTTATAAGCAATGCTAAAGGGAGTTCTTCAAACAGAAAGAAAGAGACACGGAAGTGGTGTTGCAGTGCCGCATGTTAAGCTGCCTCTGTGGCACTGGCATCCCACACTGGAGTGCTGGGTCAAGTCCTCGCTGCTCGGCTTCCTTTTCACCTCCTTGCTAATGTACATGGGAAAGCAGTGAAAGACGGCTCAAATGCTTGGGCCTTTGCCAACCACACGGGAGCACCAGATGGTGTTCCTGGCTCCTGGCTGTGGCCTGGACTAGCCCCGTTAATTGCTGGCATTTAAAGAGTTAATCAGCAGATGCAAGATCTCTGTCTCTCTCTCTATCACTCTGCTTTTCAAATAAATAAATCTTTTTAAAAAGTTAAAGAGACACTAACAAGTAAGAAGAAAATATCAGAAGGTAGAAAACTCACTGGTAAGAATAACTACCAAGAAAAAAAATCCAGGATGTTCGAATATCATAAACATGGTATGTTAATTATTTATATCTTTATACTACACTACACCACATTAAAATGTATGGAGACAGGCAATATTGAAAGAGGTTAATTTTAACAGAACATTCAAAAGGTGGAGAAGGATAGCACAAATCTGGATTAATTCTTAAGATTTCTAAATCTCTGGTGTTTTTTCTCTTTCCCTACCTTTATATCAATATTAAGTTATTATTATTTCAAGATAGCTTATTATACCAAATGAAGGTTTTTAAGTTTCATGGTAGCCTCAAAGCAAGAACCTAAAATAGACTTACCAAAAATAATAAGCAATCAAAGTACACCACTACAGAAAACTAATCCACAAATGAAGATTGTAAGAGAAGGGGAAAGAAAGGAACTATGAAAAAATATAAATAAAACTATCAAAATGGCAGACTTCTTACTTATCAATAATTACCAATGGACTGAATTCACCAATTAAAAGACACATAGTGACCACCTGGATTAAGAAACAGGACCCAACTATATGCTGCTTATAAGAAACTCACTTCATCTTTAAGGACACACATAGACAGAAAATGAAAGATGGAGCAAGATACTCTATGCAAATGGAGCCCAAAACAAATCATAAATAGCTATACTTCTATCAGATAAGACTTTTAAATCAAAACAATTGAGACCAGGAAAGTCATTATATAGTGATAAAATTATATATCATTATATAATTATAAAATAATATTTAATCCAGCAAAAGAAGATAATACTTATAAATATATATGCACTCAGAATTATAGCAAATACATAAAGCAAATATTAATAGACCTAAAGGGAGAGTCAGAATCCAGTACAATAATAAATAATAATAAAAGACCCTACTTTCAGAAATGGACAGATTAAACAGAAAATCAATAAAGAAACAGCAGAGTTTAAATTGTACCCTAGAAAAAAATGATGTCTATAGAACTTTTCATCCATAGCTACAGAATACAGATTCTTCTCAACAACACGTGAAACATATTCCAGAATCTATCATATGGTAGGTCATATCATAAGACAAGTCTCAACAAATTTACAAGATTAGAAATTATATCAAGCATCATTTCTGACCATGTAAGAAAATGTCTGGTGGCCCACTTTCAACACAGACTGGAAAATTACTGTTAGCCGCCGTCTGGCGGACTTAACCAAACACACTATGCAAACAGGATGTTAGGGAGCAGCCAACTCACAGGGGAAATTAGAGAGAAGGCAGGAGGAAGGTAACTTTCTAACTTAGGTGATGTCTGGGAAGACTGTGCACCCCACAGAACTCAGCCAGTGAGGAGCCAGGTCATGGACCTGCGTGCTAGGATACAAACTGCTCTGCTGTGACTGCTCTGGGTGTGTCTGCGCATCAGACAACTGATCTTGCAAGACTATTAACAACATCTCACTTGCACTGCACTTCCTGAGGCTGAGTCCACCCCTCGAGTAGACAGGTGAGGTATTTCCCACAGACCACAATGCGATACAACCCGAAATCAGGAAAGACTTTGGAAGCTACACAAATGTATGGAAATTAAACAACTTACTCCTGAACAAACAGTGGCTGAAGGGAGAAATTTTAAAAATTTCTTGAAATGAATGACAATGGAAACCTACAGGATACAGCAAAAACCAGTACTAACAAAGCTATCACTACCTGTATAAAAAAACCAAAGTTCTCAAATAAACAACTAATCACTGCACTTAAAGGAACTAGAAAAACAAGAAAAAAAAAATCAAAACCTTTTCTCCGGTGTGGATCAGCCCTTCCCGTGGGACTGGAAGAAGGACGTGAGACAGCTGATGGATTTCGGCTGGGGCTACACCCCAGTGTTTCTGGAAGGTCCCAGGCACCAGACCCTGATAGCCGAAATGGTGTTGGGCTGTGAAACACCTCCCCTCCATCTTGCGTGGATTGGCCCTTTGCATGGGACTGGAAGAAGGATGTGAGACAACTGATGGATTCTGGCTGGGGCCACACCCCAGTGTTTCCAGAAGCTTTCCTGACCTCTGGAATGGTGTCAGGCTGCGAAATGCACTTTCCTGCAGGGAGTCCTCATGAGCTATAAAGCCGGAGGCTCCACACTGCATGCATCTCGTCTCAGCTCTGGGAATGTTGGCTGGGCCAACTCAGCTTCCTTTCGTGGGGATCAGCCCAACACGCGGGACTGGGTTTTTGGTCTGTTAGGGTGTTGGCCGAAAACCGCATTCGGTTCTTCCTTCCTTGGAGATAAGCTGTCAGGGAGACTGGGTGCAGCCTGCAGTGAGGCCAGGCGCTCCGGCCAGATAAGCTGTCAGGGAGACTGGGTGCAGCCTGCAGTGAGGCCAGGCGCTCCGGCCAGATAAGCTGTCAGGGAGACTGGGTGCAGCCTGCAGTGAGGCCAGGCGCTCCGGCCAGATAAGCTGTCAGGGAGACTGGGTGCAGCCTGCAGTGAGGCCATGCGCTCCGGCCAGATAAGCTGTCAGGGAGACTGGGTGCAGCCTGCAGTGAGGCCAGGCGCTCCGGCCAGATAAGCTGTCAGGGAGACTGGGTGCAGCCTGCAGTGAGGCCAGGCGCTCCGGCCAGATAAGCTGTCAGGGAGACTGGGTGCAGCCTGCAGTGAGGCCAGGCGCTCCGGCCAGATAAGCTGTCAGGGAGACTGGGTGCAGCCTGCAGTGAGGCCAGGCGCTCCGGGCCTCAGGCCTCAATCCTTTTTCCTGATCTCTGCCTCTCTCTGCCCCTCTAAATGCTTTCTGTACCTCGCCAGGTTCCTGCACTCGATTTCCTGGTCCCGTTAGTGGGTATTTCCTAGATATTCTGTTCGTCAGTTGTTTAATTATCCCATTGCAGACAGGTGGCTTCTGATCTAGACTCTCACTAAGTCCCCACGTGGCCTGAACTTGTGTAGACAAGTCTCAGCTTGTCTCTGGTATCTCTCATCTTCTCCCTTGAGTTCCCTCTGGGGTCACTTCTGTCTGGTCCTTCCTGTGTGGTATACATCTCAGAGGAGGTCCACTCTTCTTTGTGACTCCACCTGCCTAGCCACCAATCCAGGCAGTAACCAGGACTGGTACTCTTTCATTAAACTCTAGCTTAAACACACCTCTGCTAAGGCTCTTGCTATGAAGGCCTATTAGACAAGACTCAAGGTTAAGAGGCATGAACAACTAATTTTCCTTATGTACAGAAGAACGCCTTGTGTTTCCTGCACTACCATCCGGCCTGTTTACCAGCCAGAGGGTGGAGAAGAAGTTAGCCTAAGTGAGTTGTGAAAAGTGCCAGCCCCGCTGCTGTGACTCCCATCTCAGAACTCTCTCCTCTTTGGTCTTGCCTTGTTATCCTGCATGTGCTCCAGATCCATTACATTCTTTTCCAGAGTGTCAGAGTCCTTGGGTCCATTTAGTGAGCCACCAGGGTTCTTCTGATACCACTTGTGACTGTTGTTGAGGATTTTAGTCCCAGCGGAGGAGAATTTCTTTTATAAGACTACCACTGCCCCCATGTTGTAATTTTCCCTGGGGGTTTCTAGGCAAGCATGTAGGCCCCATAATCTCCAATGCTACTGAATGCCTCTTGAGACACCTCCCAACTTGATCCCTCATCCCAGAGGCTGGTTTGACTGACAGCCCCCCACGATTAGACACTTTCAGTACTGGCTTCTGCTTTTGGGGTATAAGGTCATTGTCTCTTCAGAGGCCCTCCAGTTTTTCTCTCTCTACCCTGCCTCTTGTGGGGCTCTTACAGGAGCTTCCTTGTAGGTTGCTACCCTTTATCCTGCCTCCTATCAGATTCTCCTCCTTGGGAATCTCTGGAGGGGTGCTTAACTGCTCTGATGGGCGCCCTCTCCCATTAAACCCAACATAATGGTGAGGCCTCTCCGGTGGACTTCTTGTCCCAGCCCAGTCACCCTTGAGACCCATCTCGCAGCTGCTGACCCTTTTGTTTCATAGGCAGCCCCAAGCAGCTGATTGCTGACCTGGCATCGATGGCCTAAGATGTTTTTTCCTTAAGTATAAAGAAAAGTAGACTCAAATTCAATTAGAATCTAAAAGGATGTCTTTAGTAAATAATGATCTCATGTATGAGAATTTGGTTCAGCTGTCACTGAATATTGGTCTTAAAGAAATCTCCCTTTGCATCTAGCAAGATGACTGCCTTTAAAAAATGTAGCTTTGTAACTTGCCAAACTTGTTTTGCAACTTGGTTTAACAGGTTCCCTATGAGACAGCAATGGGTAATCAGGGCTTGGATGAAACAGCAATGGGTAACCAGTACTGATTATAGCCCGTAAGGTGGATTTTGCAATCTCTGGTTTAATGTCACTGAATTATAGCTAGAGTTTTATAAAAAGAAGTAAAATTCCATATAAATGTAATGTTGACCTTAATTCAGATAGAGGTATGAACAATACCAGCATCTTCAGTTATTAGTGTAATTGCTAAGTGTAAATTGGGTAAAAAAATAAGATCAATGTGTCTAAATGTAAACTTTGGTACTCTTAGCACCTTATATTCTATGGAAAAACTGTCTGGGTTTGCTAACATGTTTTCATAAATTGTCTATGAAAATAGTTCAACACTGCTTGAAAGTAACTAAGGTAGATATCTGATTATTATCTTATTTAGAAAATGTTGTGTTCTATTAGTCTGTTTTTCTTTGACATAGAACTAGAAATCTGATCCTCTGTTAAAGCAATGAAGTTTGTGCAATGCATATATGTTAGTAAATATTTTAAAATAGGGTTAAAAATCTTTAAAAACTGTAGCATCTCCTTTTGAATAGTTTAGATACACATGTACACATATTGTATGTCTACATGGGAAAATTTATTAAGAGCTCTTTTAATTGGCTTATAAAATATTACTCATAAATTTAAACTGCTAAGTTAATCAAAGATATCTTTTGGTTCATCTGACCTAAATCTCTCTATCAGATGTTTTAATTCACTGACTCAGTTTTCTAGCCGGCTCCAGTAAGCTATTTTTTCTTCCCTAGTTCTGACTCTGTTAAAATTGTTCCAAGTTATACTTAAGATTTTATTTCTGATTTTTGGGATGACCAAAGACAGATTTTGTGTTCTACTTAAGTAATTTATTGTGTTCTCTTAATGTCTCTGCTAAGTTCTAATTGTTTAAAAAACAACTGAGTTTTTTTATTATTAAAAGTTATGGTTTGTTTAAATATATACTCATTCTAAAGCATTTAAGTAATCACTTTGTATCAGTGATCAGATCTGGTCTATATCATGTCATGATGTTAAGAGATACTATTTCAAACAGATATTTTAAGTCTTCTTGGCATCTTTGATAGGCATTCAAAAAATCAAAGTTCCAAATTCTCTGGACTTTGATATTCCCCATTGGGTCCCTAGCAATATCAAAGGATATGTCGCTTATCTTGTAGGATACCAACTAATAAGGCAATTTGGATTATATTAAAGGTACTGTCAAGATGTGAAGTGGTGCTAAATTTTGTTATGATAATGTAAAGTGCTACTGATTCACATGCCCAAAAGTTAAAAAGTCTAATGATCTTGTGTTGTTTGTCTCAATGAGAAAGGCCCAGAAACCTGAAAGGGTGAAATGTTTTATAAAATCCTACAGGTGCTTTCAAAATACTTGTGGAATAAGCAAGTGCCTTTTCCTGTTGGTTAATGAATTTATAACTTTAAACATGGCTATCTGAAGTCTTTGTCATCCACAGTTTTGTATTCTCCAAACCCTAAAAATCAGATTTACTGCTCATGAAGTTAAAACATTGTTGGCTCTGTGTTTAAATGTGTCTTTTTAGGTTCCAAAGGACTTTTTCCCCTGACTTCTATTATATTCAATATTTTGGGACAATTTTGTAAGCAGATAAAGCCAATAATGTACTACAGGTTCCAACTTAGAAAAAGTATGGTTAATTCAGATTACTAAGAGCAGAAAGTAATTCTAATTGATTGATGGTAATTAAAAAAACAGCTAAAAATTTTAGGAAACTATTACTGAAACTGCTTTATTGTTCTATCTTGTATGTTATATTACACATGTGCACATATTGTATGTCTACATGGGAAAACTTATTAAGAGCTCTGTTTTAATTGGCTTATAAAATACTACTCATAAATTTAAACTGCTAAATTAATCAAAGATATCTTTTGGTTCATCTGACCTAAATCTATCAGATGTTTTAATTCACTGACATGTTTGTACTTGAGTTTGCTGGTCAAACAAGTTACACTTGTGTTGGATATGTAAACAGTGTTTCCAAGTACATGTAATCTTGAAATTTATAGAAGGCATTGGACCTTTTCCGTAAATGTTTTCATAGTTGTTACTTAACAGTTAAAATTGTTTGCTGGCCGGCGCCGTGGCTCAACAGGCTAATCCTCTGCCTTGCGGCGCCGGCACACCGGGTTCTAGTCCCGGTCGGGGCACCGGATTCTGTCCCGGTTGCCCCTCTTCCAGGCCAGCCCTCTGCTGTGGCCCAGGAGTGCAGTGGAGGATGGCCCAGGTGCTTGGGCCCTGCACCCCATGGGAGACCAGGAAAAAGCACCTGGCTCCTGGCTCCTGCCATCGGAGGAGCGCGGTGCGCCGACCGCGGCGGCCATTGGAGGGTGAACCAACGGCAAAGGAAGACCTTTCTCTCTGTCTCTCTCTCTCACTGTCCACTCTGCCTGTAAAAAAAAAAAAAAAAAAAAAAAAAAAAAAAAAATTGTTTGCTGAGTTTTCATTTGATTTTGTTATTGTCAGTCAGTGATCTGGGAAGCCTGACTTGTTCCCTCATTTCTCTATTCTCTTCAAGGAAACTAATTCTATTCTGAAGGACCCTCCAGGATGGACAATTTGATCTTTAGACCTTATAAAATGGATGGCCAATACTTTTCTGTAATACTAGCATAGCTAAAATGAGAACTTACATTACGATTTCACAGCTAGATTTACCAATAATGCCACTTTTCAGCATGAAGCAGCCACAGCAATCATTGCCCAGTCTCCCTAACAGATGTTAGGGCCCATTCTTGTTGAGGGGGGAATGTGAGGAGTCAAATGGGGTTAATAGGCAGTCTGGAAAATGTTACCCCCAAAAAGTTATCTTTGATAAGATCAAAAATGTCCATTCTCCTTCCTTAGGAATTTCCAAATTTACCATGAGAATAGTAAGGGAGTGGTGATTTCTCCTGGGCTCAAAGTTCATTGTGAAAACCTATCCCACCCTTCTGGATGGTTTTTTGTTTTATCTTGAGCAGGCCAGATAGGATGGAGAATTGTAAATCAGGACTTTTGATGGGTTTTGTCCCTGCCTGGTAACTGACTTTCAATCTGTCAAGTTTTTCTTTGAAATTGTACTTAAAAACCCCAGTGCCATTGGGTTTTTACCTCTCTTGGAAGTCCCCCCCCCCCCCATCCATATCACTCTGGCTGGAGGTCTTTGACTCTAATAAATCTTGCTTTTCAAATATCAAAAAAAAAAAAAGTTACCTAGAGAGTGATGAGGGAAGATCTCACTAGCAAAATTTCTGAGCAGGCACCTGGACCACGGGAGGGAGCAATGGGATTATCTATAGGAACAGCATTCCAGGTGGAAGAAAGGAAAAACAGCACCTGAGGCAGAGCTGGGTTTGGTCTCTCCAGGATCAGTGAGGACAGGGAGAGCGGTAGGAGGTAAGATCAGAGAGCAGCGAGGCAGGTGGGGGATCTGGGTGTTACAGGCATGGAAGGGTACAGCAAGGACTCTGGCTTTTATTCTGAATGAGATGGGAGACCACTGGAGGGTTTCGCAAAGAAGCAACATTTTCTGACTTAAATTTTAAAGGATGACTCTACTTTGTGGAGACTAGACTTTAGGGCAATGAGGGTGTAAGCAGAAAAACTAATTACAAGTAATTCAAGTGAGAAACGAGGGAGACTGGGCCAAGGGATTATGATGGAGGTAATTTAGTACAGTGTCACAGTTCATGAATAAAAACCATTTCTGAGATAGTCTGACATGATACTGACACCTTCTGGCTCAGAAAAAAAAATCTTACCAAGTTTTACAACGACAAAAGAGAGCCACTGTAAAACAAAGAAAGAAGTTCTACTCTGTAAGTTTTTTTAAGAGAAGAATTTTGTACTTTGGCGGAATCTCACGCATATGCGGCATACACACAGTGCCCTACCATGGGCGTGTGCTCCCCAGAGGAGCCTTCCCTGAGGGGTCTGGGCCACAGCCACAGCCACTTCACCAGCTTGTGTCTGTGAATGTGAAGGATGCCCTTGGGTTTGCTGTGGCACACCCCCAGAGATAACCTGGGAGCTAGGGCAGAGAACTGATGCCACGGTGCACCAGGCACTGCAGGTCTGTGTGCTCTCAACTCGGAATTCCTCCCTGCCTGTGCCGGACCAGAAGAGGCCAGCCTGAGAAATGGCAAAGGAGCACCTTCTAGAACAGGTATGACCTTGCCAGTTCAAACTCTTACAGGATTAGTTTTCTGATTACACGCTAGCTACTTCTCATGAGCATTTCCAGTTCTAAACGAGAGGTATTCGAGACATATCTTCTTCGGGTCTAGGATGCTGAACAATTATTTTCAGTCTTATCTGGGAGTGATTAAAGTCAATGGGATAGCAAAATTCATAATACAGAAAAAGGTATATCTCATAAGACCAGACAGAATGGATATCTCTCTTTAATTTTGTATATAAGAGACTTCTTTTAAGCATTGGGCACATATAAAAGGGGAAACATACAGGTAAGTAAAATATTAATTCAATTTTACTCTACTTTTGTCCCGCTTAAAATAGTCATTATAGCCATGTAACTTTTGCATAGAGATCTGTAAGCTGGGATGCCAGGTAGTGATTTAAAAACAAAACAAAGCAAAGCAAAGCAAAGCAAAACAAAACGAAACAGGTGACTTATGGAGCTACATTAAAGGGAGAGAGGTTTCAGCCTACCGTGGTGATGTAGCGGGAGTGGAATTCTGGAGCGTCTTTCAGGAACGTAAGGCCAGGATGTGTATCTACCACATCCTAAAAGAGACCAAAAGCAAAACCAAATTTAAAAAACCTATAACAAGTATGCTTATAAGATTTTACCAATTTTTAATTTTATCAATAAGTTATCAATTGATCAAATTTGCTATTATGGAATATTGAATAATACACTTAAACTTTAATTCTTTATTAAATTCATGTTGTTACAGGATACTTGAATGTGCTTTTCCATATGCATAATATATTTCAATAAAAAGTTAAGATTTTAATTTAGCTATAGTTGGTGATTTGTGAATTAAATATCTCAGAAGTATGTACTATAATTTTAACATATCTAGGCACCTTAGAGAAATTAATCCAGCAGATCTTGGTAGGGGTTGCTAATTGATATTTACACAGAAAAAATGATGGACACAAGCCATGAGAATGCTTCCTTAGCCTCAGGACATGGGAAATTTTTGTAAAAAATCGCCTTGTAGCTAAGCAGCCTGAACTCTGTCTATGAGAAGTTGGGTGAGCCAGCCAATATCCATCAGTTTTTTATCAAAATAATTATGTGGTAAGTCTGTTTTTCAATTTAGGATTTTATTTTAAAATCCGGTATTTTGTTCTGAAGACTATTAACATACTAAAACCTTAAAACACTGTTTTTATTTTCTAAATCAAAGCATTCTGAATGAGCCCAGAGTGCTTGTTAGAGGTAATTACTGTTAATTTAATAACCACAGGCAACAGCGATGCTAACATGCATGTAATCTCTTAGGTGGCTGGTCATCAACCGACAGATGGATCTCAGTTGTATCTGCTTTGTTTCCTTAGAGCAGCTGCCTATGCCTACTCAACAAAATGATCTAAAAATAATAGACATTACTGTTTCTTAAACCTTTTAATGGAAACAGACTTATAAATGAATTGCAAAAAAATTAGAGGAAATTTCTATTTTTAAAACTTATTTCTAATTTTTAAAAAAGATTTATTCATTTATTTGAAAGGCAGAGTGGGGTTGGCACTGTGGCGTAGCGGGTGAAAGCCCTGGCCTGAAGTGCCAGCATCCCTTATGGACGCCGGTTCGAGTCCCAGCTGCTCCTCTTCCAATCCAGCTGTCTGCTATGGCCTGGGAAAGCAGTAGAAGATGGCCCGGCCTCTGCACCCATGTGGGAGACCTGAAAGAAGTTCCTGGTTCTTGGCTTCCGTTGCGGCCATCTGGAGAGTGAACCAGCAGATGGAAGACCTCGCTCTCTGTCTCTACCGCTCTCTATAACTCTTTCAAATAAAATAAATCTTTAGAAAAAAAAAAGGCAGAGTTACAGAGAGACAGGGATAGACAAAGAGAGATCTTCTATCCACTGCTTCATTCCCTATATTGCTGCAACAGCCAGGAGCCAGAAACTTCTTCCAGGTCTCCCATGTGGGGGCAGTGGCCCAAGACCTTGGATCTTCTTCTGCTGTTTTCCCAGGTGCGTGAGCAGGGAGCTGGGTTAGAAGTGGAGCAAGGGCCAGTGTTGTGGCACAGCAGGTTAAGCCTCCACCTACAACGCCAGCATCCCATATGGGCGCCGGTTTGAGACTTGGCTGCTCCACTTCCAGTCCAGCTCCCTGCTAATGTGCCTAGGAAGGCAGCAGCAGATGGCCCAATTACTTGGGCCCCTGCACCCACCTAGAAGACCCGGATGAAGTTCCTGGCTCCTGGTTCCAGCCTGGCTCAGCTCTAGTTGTTGTGTCCATTTGGGGAGTAACCAGCAGACGGAAGATTTCACTCTACAACTCTTTCAAATAAAAATTTAAAAATTCCTTTAAAATAAAAAAAAGGAGGGGAGCAGCTGAGACTTGAACTGGCACCCATATGGGATGCCGAAGCTGTAGGCTGTGGTTTTATCCATTATACCACAGTGCTTGCCACGGGAATTTCTTAGGCCTTTCTTCTCTCAGCGTCTTATAATGGGTACAAATCACAAACCACAGCACGATGATCAAAACCAGGATATGAACCTTGCTTAAATACTGAACTACAGATCTTATACACATTTCCAGTTTCCCCCCTGTATCTTTTTCTGTTCCCGAATCCTACACTGCATTTAATTTTTGCGTCCAATTGGTATCTTCGAATGAGTGATTTCGATGCTTTTAACCAAGTTCTGGTCATGCTGTGGAGCATCTGTCGGTTCGGCTTTGTATGTCTTGTGACTGGATTCAGGTAGTATCAGAAGTGCTGCCGTCCCTTTCAGTGTATCACAGGGAGTAGGTGATGTCTCTGGGCACACTTGGTTCAAGTGGTGCCTGCTGCATTCTCCACTGGCCAGTGGAGACTTTTCCTTAATGACTGGTAAACGTTATGGTAGCAATACTTTGAGATTATTTCAATATATCTATTTCTCCTCAAACTTTTGCCCACTGATTTTTGCATTCACTGGTTGCTTTACCTGAAACATTTATATTGTAATATTTACCTAAGAGCAGTTTTGTATGTCCCTCATTCCTCCCACATTTATTAATTATAGTTCTTTTATATAGAGATATCCCTTCTCCCCCCAGTATTTATTTCCGTATAGTCCTAAGGGTATTTTATTCTAGGGTTAGAATCCTACCAGGGGTGGAGAACAGCTGGCCCATGGGCTGTTTAGTTATTTGGTCTGGTCCTGCCAAGGCCACTGCGGGCAGAACTCGAAATTCAATCCACCTCTAGCAGGCTAATTTTTAAGCTGATAATTTTATATGGCCTGCTAACGATGTTATAAAAATGCAAAGGGCCCTTGGCAGAATAAAGGTTCCCCACCCCTGCCAATCATTACTTATTTTGTTGTTCAAATTGATCTAATTTTTTAATAGAAAACTTTTATTTGATAAATATAAATTTTGAAAGTACAAATTTTGGATTACAGCAGTTCTTCCCCCCATAACCACCCTCCCATCCCATCTCCTACTCCCTCTCCCATCCCATTCTTCATTAAGATTCATTTTTGATTATCTTTATATACAGAAGAAAACTGATCTAACTTTGACAAGCTGAAACTCCAACTTTGATTTTCCTCATCCCAGCCCTGGTTCATTGAATTGGAGAACAGCATTTACAAACCAAATCTAAGTGCTACATGTCCTCACGACTGCTGGGGGGTCACTGCTCTCAGGCCCCCTCGGGTAGAAGCAGGAAACAAGCATCTGTGGACATTTGTTTCTGCCTCTGTGTATTTATAGAAAACCAAGTCATCTCAGAGTTAACTGATTTCAACCCACCATCACGAGTTCCATCTACCCTTCCTCTTTGCCTTCTCAACTTTTTTGTTCCTGACAGAAAGAAATCTGGCTCTTATTATCGACAGTGTCTTTATTTGCTCAATCCTGGTTAGGTAAAAGAATTACTTACACCAGTGACACACAACTTCACCGCCTTGTCAAACACTACTTCCCAAAAGTTCCTTAGTTTATCTCTTTCCATTTCTTTCTCTCTTTTCTCCAGTGCGGTTGTGTTCACTTGTAATAAAGTTCAGTTCATCTGTTACTGTTTATATTCTGTTTTGGATTTCATTCCCACAAGATCTGGACAGTTTTAATTAATTATTTCTTGAAAGGAGAATGTATGAAACAGTACTATGGTTCCCAGAGTCAGAACTCATGTAGAATTCCTAACAATATCAAGTCTTCTATCCCAAAGACGAGACGCAATCTCTTCAGGCACATAAATCTTTCAGTTTTTCTCAGTCATGCCTGGCAGTTTTCAGTGCACAGAGCTTAACCAACTTTTGTCAGCATTATCTCCAAATAGCTAGTGTTTTGCAGTAGTATTATAAATGACATCATTAAAATTTTCATTTCTTAGTTGACTGTTCATAGTACACAGAAAGACACTGATTTTTGTATATTGATAACATTTGGTAAGCTTACTAAACTTATTTATTAAAACTAATTTTTAATTAGTTTTTAACATACTCATGTGATTTGTAGACACAGTTCTAAGAACATGATATTCCCCTCCTTTCCTTCCTCTCTCCCTCTCTCTCCTTCCTTACTTCCGTCTCCCTATTTTTAGGTTTTGAGATAACATGTTTTAAATTTACATTATAGTAAAAGGGCTAATACTTCACTGAATGAGAAGTTGAACAAGTAAAAAGCAAAAAAGACCCTAATTTAGTGGGAATATAGACAACAGCTGTCACTGAATGGAAAAATGACCATTTCACCCATATACAGTAAGCTTTAAAGTAATCACAAATCATTAAAACTACAGTAGTAGAACATGCTTAACCATTGATTTGACGAAGGTGTAAAACAAAGTTTTACAAAACTGTAACTGCAGCAATACTGGCACACACAGACATTTCTTTTTTTTTTTCTTTTTCCTTTTTTTTAAATTTTAGCTTCCACATATAAGGGAGGACATGTGATATTTGTCTTTCTGGGTCCGGCTTATTTCACTTAGCATGATGTCCTCTTGTTGCGTCCATTTTGCTACAAGTGGCAGAATTTCACTGTTTTTTAAAGATGATAAAAGTCCACTGTGTATATGCCACATTTTCTTTGTCCGCTCATCTGATGATGGACACCTTGGTTGATTCCAAATTTTGGCTATGGTGAGCAGTGCTGCTATGAACATGGTGGTGCAGGTGTCTCTTTGATTCACGGTGTTCAAGTGTTTTGGGCATATACCAAGCAGTGAGATTGCTACATCAAATAGCAATTCTTTTTGTAGTTTTTAAAGAAATCTCTTAAAACATTGTTTTCCATAGCGGGTGTACTAATTAAATACAGCTGTAGTAGTATTATAAAAATGTAGCTATATTATGTTTTCCTTTTCATTTAATTCAAAATATTCCCAAATATTTTTATTTCTTCTCTGATTCATGGATTATTTAGAAATTTATCAAGTATTTGGGAATTTTTCATAGATGAGAGATTACATTCCTAATTTAATTCCATTATGGTCAGAGAAAACACATGACAAGTACAAGGGGACTTTAGGAAGTTCATGCAAAATGGAATTACAAGTTTATTTCGGTGCAATATTTTTTTGAAACATGTTTTCTCATAATACATATTTTCCTTATATCCATGGATTTCAAATTTTTACATTGTTTATCTTTTAATTCTGTTTCTATGAACTTTTTGAGGTACCCTTGTACTTCTAAATTTATTGAGATCTGTCTTACGGTTCTGAACAGGGTCTTTATCAGAAAATATTCTGTGTACGTGTAAAAGGAAAGGATATTCTGCTATTGTTGGATCACATATAATATGAATGGAAATAAGATCAGGTTGTTGACAGAGTTATTCAAGTGTTATGTGTACTTTTTTCTCCACTTGTTCGTTATCGGGAGCAGTGTATGGACATCTACAGTTCTTAACAGTGGATTCATATCAGTCTATCAGATTTTGCTTCACACATTTTGAAGATCTGTTATTAAGTACATAACATTCAGAATTGCTTTGTCCTCTTGGTAAATTTGATCCCTTTATCATTCCCTAGCAATATCTTCTCCAAAAACTACCTTTGTCTGATACCAATACAAGTAAAGCCACCCAGTTCTTTTTCTTTTATTATGGGAAAAAGCACCAAACATACAATTCACCTTTCCAACAATTTCCAAGTATAAAGTATGATTTTTTTAAAGATCCATTTTATGTATTTGAAAGAGAGTTACAGAGAGAGGGAGAGGGAGAGGGAGGGAGGGAGGGAGGCAGGGTGTGAGGGTAGGAGGGAGAGAAAGAGGGAGAGAGAAAGAGATCACTCTTCCACCCACTGGTTCACTCCCCAGATGGTGGCAATGGCCGAAGCTGCACCCATCTGAAGCCAAGACCCTGCAGCAGGGGCCCGAGGACTTGGGCCATCCTCTGCTGCTTTCCCAGGCCATAGCAGAGAGCTGGATTGAAAGTGGAGCAGCCGGGACTTGAACCAGCAGCCATATAGGATGCCGGTGTTGCAGCCAGGGCTTTAACCCGCTGCACCACAGCTCCCGCCCCTACAGTGTAATATTGTCAACTACACACACATTGTTGTGCAGCACATCCTTAGAGACTCCCACTCTGCCTGATCCTGCATGATGGACAGCTGCAGACCCACCAAACAATGCCCCTCTGCCCCTCCTAGTCCCTGGCAACCACAGCCTACTTCTGTTCGGAGAAGCTTGATTCCTTAGATCCCTCTCATAGCAGAATCATACAGTATTTGCATTTCTGTGCCTGGGTTTATTTCACTGATCGTAATGTTTGGAAGCACATGACAGGCTGAGTAACATTCCACTGTGTGTAGATACACCGTGGTTTCTTTCTCCGTTCATTTGTTCACCCTCCAAGCACATAATGCACCTCACTAACAAGGGACGCTCAAGCCAGCGTCAGTGCTCAGAGTTGTTGGTGAGGTTTCATGACGTAGGCATAACTGATTAACTCAATCTCAGCCCCAATGTCCTCACCCCAGCCTCTGTCCCCATCACCTGGCTAAACTCCCCAACGTCTTGTCACATTCTGGCACGACTAGCTCCCTCCCAAACTGCCTACCACGACTTACTTCATTAATATAAACTCAGACGTGGTCCCAGAACCCACCATGAAAATCAAAGACACTCTTATAATTTGGAAAACTTCAAGAATTTAGGTCTTTTCTAGGAACCCAGGATACAAACGTGACAGATGTTGTTTGTTATACAATACCCTCTCCATAACACATGTGTTAGGGTGCTTGAAGTAGTTCCACTGCTTACTGATGCTCTTACACATTTTCTTTTGGGTCTCTGTGTCTCCTTTTGGAACTCTATTGCTGTGTCTTCAAGTTTTCTAATAATTTCATTTGCAATATTCAACCTGCTGTTAATCTGATTGGGGTATTTTTCACCTGGGACACCTCTGCCTTCATCTTTGTAAGTTCAATTTGGGTCTTTTAAAAAGTTTACCTTCCATGTCTCCACTCAACCTTTTGGGTATATGGAAATCAATTATGACATATTTTAATGTACTTGTTGGCTAATTTCAACATTTGAGTCAGCTCTGGATTTTTTTTTTAAGAGAAGGGGTTTCTCTCTTTTTGAAATTTAAAAAAAAATTTATTTATTTATTTGAAAGAGATACAGAGAGAGGGGGATACACACAAATATACACACATACAGGGAGGGGGGAGGGAGAGAGAGAATGAGAATGGATCTTCCAGCGCTGATTCACTCTCCAGATGGCTGCAATGGCCAGGGTTAGGCCAGGCTAAAGCCAGGGGCCAGAAGCTTCATTAGGTCTCACATGTGAGTAGCAGGGGCCCAAAGACTTGGGCCATCCCCTCCTGCTTCCCCAGGCCATTAACAGGGAGTTGGATCGGAAGTGGAGCAGCAGCTTTAGCAGCTACACTACAGCACCGGCCCCTCTCATGCTTCTTAAAGCAAGTTATCCACGTGTAAACTGCTGATTTCTTTGGAGGCACTATCCCCACAAACTTTTCTTTTTCTTTAATAGATTTGTTTATTTGATGAAAGGCAGAATGACAGAGGGAAAGGGAGAGGCAGAGATCTTCCATCTGCTGGTTCACTCCCCAAATAGCTAACAGCCAGGTCGGTGCCAGGCCAAAGCCAGGAACCAAGAACTCCATTCCAGTCTCCAACATGTGTTCCAGGGGCCCAAGTAATTGGGCCATCTTATGCTGCTTTCCCAGGTGTGTTAGCAGGGAGCAGGATGGGAAGTGGGCAGCCAGGACTCAAATTGGCACTGCGATATGGGATGCTGGCATCATAAGAGACGGCTTAACCCACTGTGCACAATGCCAGATCTCCATAAACTTTTCACAAAGCATCAATGACCAAGTTTCACGGTAAATTTGATGTCTGTTGCCTCAATTTCAGAATGCATGTCGCTGTGATGGGGGATCTTTGCTAACTGATGGCTTATCCTTCTCGTGCTTCAAACTAGATTCTGTTCAGATACGCCATAGCATATCAGAATATGTTTATTTTGGTGCAAAAAATTTAAAAATCTATATAGTATTTTCATAATAATTTCCCATGAAGTTTTTCAAGATTCCATATACATAACTATGGTAAAGTTTAATTTATAAATGAGGCACAGTAAGATTAATAATAGCTCATAACAAAACAGAGCAATTTTAACAAAATACTGTACTGTAGTCTTTCTCAGAATACCTCACTGTACTGTACACACTCTTGTGACCACATAAGATGAAATGATGCCTGTGATGAAGTGAGGTGCATGACACAGGCATTACGATGTAGGTTAGGCTACTTCATGATGGTCACCTAAACCCAACCCTGTGATACCATCACCGCCCACCAGATAACCGGGCTGACCATTAACAGGTGGTAGTGCATAAAATGTGAACATGCTTGGACAAAGAGATGATTTGTGTCCAGGAGAGACAGAGGAAAGACCCCCTCCTGCCATGTGATCTAAAACTTGTGAATTATTTCTGAAACTCTTCATTTAATATTTTCAAGCTGTGGCTGACTGTATATAACTATAAAAGTATCTATGCAGAGAAACAGTCTTCTAATCTACCCAATAAGGCCACCTTTACACCTCACTTCTTGCTGATCATTTATACTTTTAGGACTTGTTAGTTATCGCTATAATTAAACATAAACTCAATTGTAATTAAATCCATATTATAAAAATGTTTCTCTACTGCTTTGCCAACATTAGAAAATATCTACTGAGTCTTTGTTATGAAGAGGAGGCTTTAGATTATTTACACTGTCTCATTCTATTCCCCTACCCTAATATTTGGGGTTGTTTTTGTTTTTCCTTGGTTATCTTTGTAAACTAAAATAAAGGATTCATACATTGAATTTTCATTCCATTCATCTTAGTGTTTTGACTTACATTTATATAGAATAATAATAGCACCATAATTATTATTTTATCTTTTCTTCTCATTGTTCTTCACATTTTGTTAGCAGTACCTTGACTTTTACATTATGGAGGTTGTTTAACACTGTTCTGTAACCATAATAAAATTTTCTGCAGTTTACCTATAATATCACTTTAGATATTATAAACTAAAAGTCTTTATAATATTTTAGCTATCTAGATATTGCTGATAGGTTAATTGCTGATAGCACACCTGGATTCCTTAAAAATTCATGAGACAGAATGGAAAAACAAATTATTTTAGTGTAAAAAACTCTGAAATCCATGTATATGAGGCCCTCAAAAATTCATGGAAAATGCACATTATGAAAAATGCATGGATTTTAGCATTTTTGTGCCAAAATAAACTTATCTTTAATTCCATTTCCCATGAACGTTTTGCAGCAGCCTCCTACAAAGAAGAAACTGTATTTCTCATGGGTCCTGCACCATGCCCCTAGGAGCATTCAAAGGAGCACATCCCGGGCTTTGAGATCAGGCTGCTTTTTCTTTCATTATTTTATTTTTTAAAGATTGATTTATTTATTTTGAAAGTCCGAGTTATAGAGAGTGAGGGAGAGACAGAGACACAGACAGATCTTCCACCTGCTGGTCTACTCCCCAGATGGCCGCCAGGGCCAAGGTTGGGCCAGGCTTATGGAACGCCATCTGGGTCTCCCATGTGGATGGCAGGGACCCAAGTCCCTGGCCATTTTCTCCCTTCCCAGATGCATTAGCAGGGAACTGGGTTGGAAGCAGAGCAGCTGGGACTCGTACCCGTGCTTATATGGGAATCCAAGGGTTCCAAGTGGTAGCTTAACCTGCTGTATCACAGTTCTACCTCCTAGTTTTAATTTTTTTGAGGAACCTTCCTGATGTTTTCCATGATGGTGGTGCCAGTTTACATTCCCATGGTGTATAAGGGTCCCTTCTCTCCACACTCCACCTTTTTGACAGAAGCCATCCTAGCAGGTGATGTGATATCTGTGACTTTCATTTGCATTTCTGATTAATGGTGCTGAGCATTTAAGAAATACCTGTTGGTCATTCATCTGTCTTCTTTTGAGAAATGTCTACTCAGATCCTTTGCCCATTTTATAAATAAAGTTATTTGTTACTACTGGGTTGTTTGAGTTCCTTGTTTATTTTTGATTTTCTCTTTATCACATAGATGGTTTGCAGATATCTTTTTCCCATTCCTTAGGTTGTCTCTGTACGCCAGTGGTTGGTTCCTTGGCTGTGCTGGATCTTTTTAGTTTTATGTAATCCCATATTTTTGCTTTTGTTGCATATGCTTTTAGGCTCATATATATATATAAAAAATATTTCCCATACCAACGCTCATAGGGCTGTTCTTTTTATCTGTCTAATAGTTTTACAATTTCAGGTCTTACATTTAAGTTTTTAATCCAGTTTAGATTGATTCCATATAGAGTGTGACAAAGATTTTTCTAGGGGCCAGTGTTGTGATGTAGCTGGTTAAGCTACTGTCCGCAGTGCTGGCATCCCCATATGGGTGCTGGTTCAAGTCCTGGCTGCTCCACTTCCAGTTCAGCTCCCTGCCTTCATGTGGGAGACCTAGAATTGACTCCTGGCTTTGGATCGGCCCATCTCCAGCTGTTGTCACCATTTGGGGAGTGAATCAGTGTATGGAAGACCTCTTTGTCTCTCTCTCTCCCTGTGACTCTGCCTTTCAAATAAATAAAATAAATCTTTTTAAGAAAAGATTTTTCTTATTGTGTAGTTGTTTTGTATAATCTTTATTAATATTGTAGTTATTTTTCAAAGAGTATGCTTTAAAATCTAAGAAAAACTGAGAAAATAACCTTCACTCAGGTTCCCTTTACGTTAATTAGCTTTTTGTCTCCATAATGAAATTTTTGAGAAAACTAACTTTATAAAGAGAAAAGGTTTATTTTTCTCAGTTTTTTTTTTTTTTTAAGATTTTATATTATTTGAGAGGTAGAGTTACAGAGAGAGGGAGAGACCACGAGAAAAGGTCTTCCATCCACTGGTTCACTCCCCAAACGGCTGCAACAGCCGGAACTGGGCTGATCCAAAGCCAGGAGCCAGGAGCCTCTTCTGGGTCTCCCATGTAGGTACAGGGGCCCAAGCACTTGGCCATCTTCTAACGCTTTCTTAGGCTGTAGTAGAGAGCTGGATTAGAGGAGGAGCAGCTGGAGCTACCGCTAACACCCACATGGGATGCTGGTGCCACAGGCAGAGGCTTAGCCCACTATGCCACAGCGCTGGCCCCTCGCTGGCAGTTTTCACCTCAAAGGTGGTCAGCTAGGCCACGTAGGCCCAAAGCTGGTGGACTCTGCATTCAAACCTGTGATGCACAGGGTGTCACAAACGCCACCAAGGTTTCTAAGCCACTTCTTCCTGCCCTGAAGAGGTCAGCACGGAGCCTGCACCAGTTGGGATGAAGTAACCAATACAGTGCAGGAGATCTGAGGGCAGAGAGACAGGGAGTACAAAGGGGCCTGACAAGGGGAGGAGTTTGTGTGTAGAAACAAGAAAGAGAAGTCTGTGGCAAACAAGAGTGATGGGACCCGGCTGCCTGGCAGCACTCCCAGGGAGGCAGCTAAGCCTGGAGAGAAACAGCTGAGTGGTACTTACAGGAAGATGGACCCTGGGTTTCTTTACCACAGATGCCAGACCTGACACACAGCACAGAAGCAGCAGAGATCGCCAGAATCTGAAAGGATCTTCTGGCTAGGAGCGGCTGAAGTCTCCCCAGTAACCCCGGCCCCACCCTGGTACTGTGGAAAGCCTCAGAACTGCAGGACTCTTAGGAACGCATGAGCTTAAAATTCCCCTCCAGCCTGGTGCATCAGGGCTAAAGTCAGGAACTCAAACAGTAACAGAAAATCAAAAAGCTTGTATCTAGCAGACCTGAGACTTGACTTTTCTGTAAGTAGAACAATGTATGAGCACACCACATAGAGTTTAAGTTGCACAAATAGAAACGGAAAAATGGGAAGCACACTGTTGTTTCATTTGTCTGGTTCCGTCAGTGAAAGCTGTTCCGCATGAGTGAGTTTTCTGGAACGGTAAAGAAAGAGTCTATGCTAATGTTACAAATCACCGCTCTCGCTGGAATCTGCTGAACTGGAGACTACTGCCCTTCAATCACTCAGACAGAAGTGTTTCACAACTTCCGGTCTTTTCCCTCTTAGCTTTTCTCACTCTCCTGACTACATTCATAGTCCGGTAGCAACGGCCTCTGCGGATCTCAGCGTGCTCGAGTTCCAGCTATCTTCTCTCCCTTTTTTCCTATTCTACTTTTCTGTTTCCACTAAATCCTGGGTTGAAAAATCAGAAACCAAGCATTTTAGGACTTTGCTTCGTCCAAGAGTTGTGGCTGTGATGCTTCCTCGGCCTTCTCGCCTCCTACCAGGTTCTTGGCCATGTTCTGTGTTGACATTCTCCAAGTTATCTCGAATTTCCAGTGCTTCAGAAAGCGCTTCAGTTATTACTGTGGGTGGCATGGGAAGTCGGAGTGGTCCTGTTTATCTATTTTATACTAAAGACTCTTTTAGATCTCACTTAACAAAAGGGTTTTATTGCTAAGACAAATGAGAAGACGTCTCTTCTAGGCTTCTGACCTTAGCTCTGCGTAGCTCAATTGACATGTTATAGTGGCAAATTTCTTAAAAGCCTCTGAAGCTCCAAAAGTAGAATCATTTTCCAAAGGGGACGGAAGTTACCTGAAGTAAAGGGATGAAATCCTCCTGTTCCAGGAAGCTGCAGCTGGGCTTTGCAAGAAGGCTGATGAACTTAGATGCATCATCGTGATGGTTACTCAGCAACCTACAAAAGAAACAAGGGCTCAGGAAGAGGGGCTGCTATGGAAAACAATGACTGCAACCCCAACCATTGCTAATTTCAGTCTGGTCTGAAGGCTATTTAGTTCAAGAACCATGTGGTCTTTTATACAGATGAAGAAAAGGGAGAGGTAGGTGTTGTGACACAGTGGGTTCAACCACTGCTTGAGACACCCGCATCCCATATCAGAGTGCCCAGTCTGAGCCCCAACTCCTCCACTTCAACCCTTCCTGCTAATGCAGCCACGAAGGCAGAAGACGATGGCCCACGTACTGGGGTTTCCTGCCATCCATATAGCGGATCCAGACGGATTTCTGGGTTCCTGGTTTGGCCTTGCCCAGCCCTGGCTGTTGCAGGCATTTAGTGAATCAGTAGGTGGAAGCTCTTTCCCTTACAACCCCCCACTTTTCCTCAATCTCTGACCCTCCCTCTCACTCACTCTGCCTTTCAAATGAATAAATCTTTTCAAAAAATTTAAAAATGGAGTTTTCTATGCTCTTGATTTTGTGAAAAGGGCATCTCATAAAAGCTCAATAACAAGATGGTATATTACCTTTTAAACTGTATTTGAGGCTGAGACCAGAGTTAACTGAAATATGTATTAAAATTCACTGGATAGAAAACGTCCATTCAGGTTAGCAAAGGACATGTGGGATCCGAGGTAGGCTCCAGCCAGGAGGGGATGCATCAGATGGACTCCGTGTCCCACACAGGACAAATCATCGTGCATGCGCAGGTTGGCAGACACACTCAGTGCCACCCTGATAAGGGGCATTTGAATTTAGCCTGAAGGAACAGGCTTAAAAAAAATGAATGCTCCATTAAGTCTTCTAAGTGTCCAGAATTCCTTTCCTCCAACTATTTGCTATACATTCCCACCTGGAGACTATACATGGATATTAAAGTTGAAATACTGAAAACCAAATTTAAAACCATTTTTTTTGAGGTCAGTCCTTTACCTTGACATTTATTTGTTAATGGTGGTACCAACTTGAGTTGTCTGGGCTCAAAAATTAAAAATCGCTTTCTCTTCTATTTTTCTTCATATCTAATGAGGTTCTAAATTTTCTTGTTTTTCTTCCCTAATCACTGAATGCTGTGTGGAAGGTATTGTGTCTGCCTTTGAAGATGCTTGGAATACAAAGAAACTAAGAGCTTTCAAAAAGTTCATGGAAAAATGCAATTACAAGACCATGTACACCTTCCATGAACTTTTTGAAACTCCCTCATAAGGCAGTTTTCTGCCCTGCCAGGAGCTTACATTCTGGTGAGAGAGCCGTCCCAGCACTGTGCTACTGGGGGACAGCCAGGACAGGAATAATGAGCACAGGCTGTCAGGGAAGGACACAGCAGGCCGGTGAGATTCCCTGGAAAGCAAAGTCGGGAGGAAGAATGGTACAGCAGTGAGTGCAGCGTGGACAGATGCCTGGTGCGATGGATGGGACATCCGGGCAGCAGCATGTGCAGGATGGGAAGAGAAGGGGGAGCACTGCTAACGTAAGTAACACAACTTTCCATCAGACTGGACACGGGCAGGCAGACCAACGCTAGCGGCCCTTTTACGTCAGGTCAAGCCTGGGTTTCAGCCCACTCTACTGACGAACTGTCATGTGATAATGCCACGCTCGGAAGCCTTTTTCAGAAAGACCAAGCAAGAAACAGTGAGTGCCTGAGCATGGATAATGGCAGGGAGAGAGAGAGAAAGGGCCCCCTTTGGAAGAGGTGAAGGGCCATGGTAGTTGACAGGTGTGGGAGGTGAAAGAAGGAGGTAGTCTAGGCACGGCCATGTTTCTAGCTTGGACCATTAGGTGCCTAGAACACGGAGGGGACTACTGGAGTCCTAAGGGGTTTTAGACAACTGTTCCTCCCTTTCTATTTCCACTTCATGTCAAGTGCAGGGTCTTACTATTTCATGCGAAGACTGTTAGCAGGGAAGATGTTCTTAATAGGCTTTGTGCTCATCCAGCCTTACACTGTAGGCAATTCATCATTCTAAAGCACTAAAATAATTTCCTTTGTCAAACATGTTCCGTTACCATCTACCACTTACATGTGTAAGTCTAAATGCCTATGCTGGGCATTGAAGGTCTTTTTTTATTTTTAAAGAATTATTAATTTATTTGAAAGGCAGAGTTACAGAGAGGCATAGGCAGAGGAAAAGCAGACAGAGAGGTCTTCTATCGGCCAGTTCACTCCCCAAATGGGAGCAACGGCTGGAGCTAGGCTGATCTGAAGCCAGGAGCTTCCTCTGGGTCTCCTATGTGGATGCAGGAGCCCAAGCACTTGGGCTATCTTCTACTGCTTTCCCAGGCCATAGCAGAGAGCTGGATCAAATATGAACCAGTGACCATAAGGGATGCTGGCGCTGCAGGTGGAGGCCTAGCCCACTACGCCACATCACTGGCTTCTATGGTGTAGCTTTTATTTTTTTTTTCCCCAATTACTTATTTGCATTTTATTTGAAGGGCAGAGAGACAGAGAAAAATGGTTCATCTGCTGGTTTACTCCACACAGTGGCCACAACATCAAGGGCTGGGCCAGGCTGAAGCCAGGAGCCCAGAACTCAATCCACATCTCCCATGTGGGTCTCAGGGATCCAAGTACTTGAGCCATTATCCGCTGCCTCACAGAATGCGCATTATCAGGAAGCTGGACCAGAAGCAGAGGGGCCAGGAATTGAGCAAGGCTCTTTGGTATGGAATGCAGGTGTCCCAGTGACTTAACCACTGCACCAAACACCTGCCCTAGGTTTAGTCTCATCATCCTCTGACATGCCCCTGAAGTTAAATAAACACGTTTCAGATAAGCCTCCTGTAACGGGTGCTAATGGGAACCAGCTCTTAGGATCAGAAAGTGGGTGGAATGATCACCACAGAACGGCAGTGAGGCTTCTGTTATAGTTCAAATATGATTTGGCTCCCAAAGTCACACTTGATGTTAAGTCCCCAAATCACAAGCTGGATGGTATTTAGAGGTTGGAAACTTACTTCAGTTTATGGTGTTGGGTGGTGGGTCTAAAGTGAGGTCCTCAGGTCACTGGGGATGTGCCCTTGGTAGTTCTGGAGAGATGAAGAGAAGCCTCTCTCTCTGCTTTCTGGGTCACCATCTGCGTCTCTGCCTGAGCTCCCCACCATTGCCATCTACCTCCCTCATTAGAGGTCAAATCAATGCTGCTGCCCAATCTGGGACCTGAACTCCAAAACTTTGAGCTAAATAACCATTTTAAAACAAAGTTAAGTCACTTCAGGTATTTTGTTGTAGTAATGAAAAGCTGACTGTGGAAAACTGGTACCGAGGAGTGGGGTCATTACTTATCACTATAATGAAGGTATCGGGTTACCAGACTGGAATCAGGTTACCAGAAAAGGCTGGAAAAGTCTGAGGAGCAGGAAAGAGAAGGCCTAGGATGCACTAAGTGGAGAATTAAGGGTGATTCTGGTGAGGGCTCCGCAGACCAGAATGCTAACAAAGACATGGACACAAGGCCATGTTGGTGAGGTTTCAGATGGAAATGAGGATTCCACTGGGAACTGAACCAGACATCCCTGTTACGCTGTGGCAAGGAGCCTGGCTTCACCGCAGCCAAACCTCCAGGCTTTCTGGAAGGCTGAACTTAAAGGGGATGGACTAGTTTATCTGGTGGAAGAGATTGCAAAGCAGCAAAGCAATCAGGCTGTGGCATGAGCACTGTTGGTTGTTTTTAGTCAGTTTCACAGTGAGAATCTGAAGCACAAAGGAGACAAGCAGAAAGTCTGGGGAAATTCAGACCGGCCAGAGAAAAGAATGAAGAGAAAGTGGCTTGTTTGGGACAGGAGAGTGCAGTGGAGAAACCACTTGCTAAAAAGGTAAAAGACAGCCGTAGGCACATGGCAGAACAGTGGGCTCAGGCCTGGAGGGGATCTCAGAAATCTTGCAGGCAGTCTCTCTCCCCTCACAGGTCTACAGCCGGGAAGGGTAGAGCTGTTTCTTGGAGCCGTGTGCACTTTTCTCAGCTATCCCAGGAACACAGGGGATTCATTTCCCTGCCGTCGGCCCGTGAAGCACTCTGTGGCTGCGGCTATGTTCTGAGCAGGTCCAATGCACTTGTGATGAGAGCTGACCTCGGTGTCATTCCCATGTTACTGATGTTGAAGGCATGTAGAATGCAAGAGGCGTCACGTTGGTTTCCACCAAGATTTCTAAGGAAAGTTGGGGGGGGGGGGGGCAGGCAGGACTGTTCTGTAGGGCCGAAGCTTCTGCTTGCAGCCCCTGAGGGGGCAACGCCTCCTGGAGTTGTGGGAGTGAAGCAGCAAAAAGAGATCCTAGAAAGGCGACTTGAAATGTCCACCAGGGAAAACTGCAGTGTCCCCTGGAACCCTTGCAAAGCTGTCGACATCAGCATGTAAAGCCAGCCTAAGAGCAGCTGTGTGGGCTGTGAGAAGCAAGGCCACAGGGGCAGGGCTGTCCAAACCCAAGGGGCTTGCTTACCACAATGTGCCCAGGATGCCGGCTTTAATGTTTATCTGTTTTCAGTCTGGCTTTTGCACTCTCTGTTTCCTTGTCCCCATTTTGGGATGGAAACGTATAGTCTGTGTCTGTCCCACCACTGGATCTTGGAAGTATGTAACTTAGCACATCCTCTGTTTCACTCCGGAGGTGATCTCAATGGCTGGGGCTAGGCCCAGAAGCTAGGAACCCAGCCCAGGTTTCCTGCATGGGTGGCAGGGACTCAATGACTTTAGCCATACCTGCTACTTCCCAGCTTGTGTATCTGCAAAAGCTGGAATTGGGAGCAGGAAGGAGGAATTCAATCCATTCATTCTGGTGGAATGCAGGCATCTTAACCAGCATCTCAACTGCTAGGAAAAACACCACCCTATAATTTGCTTTTACAGGGGGCTCACAGCTAGAGGAAGTTGTCTTGTCCCTGAGATGAGAATTTGGATTTTGGAATTAATGCTAGGCTGAGTTAAGACTTTGGTACTACTGGGCATGCAATGACTATTTTACGTGTGAGAAGAACATGCATTTTAGATAGTCAGAAGTAGAATGCTATAATTTTTTCTTTTTTTTTTTTTTTAAGTTTTAAGAATTTTATTCAGTGAGAGAAATGCACAGGAGAGTGAGGGCTTTACTTAGGGGAGAAAGAGAAGTCTAGAAGCTAAGTTGGGTCCATACCAAGCAGAGAGCAGGCCAGGAGCCACGTGGAACAAGTGTGCAGGCAAGAAGGCAGAGAGCAGGTGCCCCAAAGGCACGGGCAACCAGCACAGCAAGGGCAGTGAGGGCGGGGCCTATCGTGCTCCAGGCCTTTTATCTACTTCCTAAGGGGCGTGGTTATGTAGCCTGATGGGCAGGTGTGCACACAGGTTGGGGCAGATCACACAGGGCGCGGTGAAGGTGTGGTCTTCCAGCTCACAAACTTAACCCATTTTATCCTATCTGCCTGCCTACATCATTCCCCTCTCAGAGAGATTCTTGCCCTTAATCCTAAGGGCCTAGGATAATCACATCTTCTATGGCTGCTTCCTGCGTATGAGGGGCATATGGAATGCTATAATTTCAACATGATTTGGTTCCCATGAATGACCTTAAACCTCAAAGTCCTAAGTTGATGTTGTAAGAAGATAGAAACTTAATCCAATTATGTTTGTTGGGAGGTGGAGCTAGTGGAAGTCCTTACATAATTAGCAGAGTCCCTCATGAGCTGATACTCATGAGGGAGTTGTTATGAAAGCCCAGGTTGGACTCAGTGTCTGTCCATCTCTTGCTCTGTTTCTTGGCTCATCCTGTGATGCTGCATCTGCATGAGCTCTGCACTGCCTTCATCAAAGGTCAAACCAGTAGGGCTGTCTGATCTTAGACTCGAACGTGAACTTTTAATTAAATAAACCTTTACAAAGTCAGCTGCATCACACGTTCTGTTGTAGTAATGAAAAGCTCACTAATACAAGTGCTTTTAGTAAAAAGGAGAGCACTACTAAATGAAAACAGCAGAGATATGACAGATGATATTCTGAGAGACACTGACAGGACAAAGTCAAATCGGGAATGGCCTTCTAAAATCACAAGTACGAAACAGAGATACAATGTGAATTATGATTGTTTTTCTGCCAATGCTACTAGCTGATAAACGCTATACAGCAGGAGAGAGATAGTAAAAGGTATAAAACAGAGAGAATGATGGTAAGCATAGCTATTTTTACAGAACTTTTAACACACAAAATATTGTGCTGTTAATAGACAACTGACACATTGATATGAAAAAGTGAAAGAAAGGAAAGCATAAAACAAAGCTGGGCCTTCTTGAGTCCACCTGAGAGGAGTTGTGCCTAAAAGCTGGTGCTCCAGGGATGGAAGCTAAAAGGCTGTGAAGCGGGGTCTTTCCCTTAACAATGTCCTGCCTGCAGGAAAAACAGGTATTGGAGCACAGACACCAGCTCAGCAGGACGGGGACCAGAAGAGGCAGGGAGAGAGCTTTAAGGGGTTCACTCTTAAACCACAGACACGAGACTAGAGCCTCCAACTCATATGAGCACTCTGTCAGGAGAGGGAATATTTCCCTTCATGCTTGTGGTTTTTGTATTTTCGACTGATTATATAAAACTTGTTATTGCTGTTATTGGAGCAAGTCCACATGCATATGTATATGCTGAAATGTTTTAATTCTGTACCACTACCTGTTAGCTAGCTAGCTTTTTGTACTTGAAAGTTTACTTAATATACTGAGCACACATTGCTATATGCAAAGGGGGCAGTTCATAAGAAATCACCAAATTAAACTCATCTTCTCCAAGGTCAGCATGTGGAAGCATCATGCTTAGCTGGTTAGTCTTCCAAAACAGCCATACTCAGGTCTCTTAAAGTACCCTGGCTTTTCAGATATTTTGAGAGCTCAAAAAGGAGTCCCCACTAGAGGGCACTCAAACCATTTTAGTATCTGACCACAAGGTAGCGCTTTACTACACACATACACACACGTATCAAGTCTATATAATTTTTTTAATGAAAAAAGATAGGGACAGTGCTCATGCCATGCATCTTCATAAGCAGCTTCCCACAGTTACCCAAGGTGGACATCTGTCCATCATGTCTTCTTTCTTTCCCTTTTGCTTTTTGTAGAAATCCTTTTTGCTTACAGATAAAATTGCAATGATTCATCTCAAAAAAGGAACACAGCCTTTGGGAGCTGCTGCCACTGTGTGCTCCAGCCATCAGTGTAAGTGTCCATGCTTCCTGAGTGACACATGACCTTAACCAAAGCCTTGACTGTTATTCTTAAGATTAAGCAGTTAACAGGTAGATTAAATTGGATACCAGTTTTCCCTTGCTATATACACACACAGGTACATAAACTTAGGGTCCTAGAATATTCAAAATAGAATATAAGTAGCTGTATTTCTTCTCTCCAGCTCCAGTGTTTCCTATAATATACTATGTCCTTTTTCGCTCTCTCCCAAGTTGTTCCAATTTTTCTTTTAAACAATCATAACTTACTTCTTGCTACTTTATTATAAGGTTTTTTAAATGGTTTCTGCCAACAAAGGTGAGCTCGTGGTTGAAGACATCTCTGACAAGAGCTGTGTCATCTCCCTGTTCTTTTTTAACAGCACTTATTGTCAAGTGTTATAGAGTGTATGTGCTATGAAATCTGCATAAACAAATAATTAATTTAATCAAACCAATCAATCAATTTGAGGCTGGGGCTGGGTTAGGCTAAAAGTAGGAGCCAGGGTCTCAGTCAAGATTTCCCACAGGGGCGGCAGGGGTCTGACAACTTGATTCATCATCTGCTGGCCCCCAGGTACACATCGACACAAAGATGGAATGGACAGCAGAGCTGGGACACCAACCCAGGCACTCTGACGTGGGACTCAGTATCCTGACATCTTAGCCACTACATCAAATGCCCACCCCAGCTCTCGATCTTTTTCACTCCTTGTTCAGACTCCATCTGAGGCCTCTTCATTGTCAGGGTAAGAGAAGCTAGCTGACTGGAAGCTAGAACATCTGTCCATCTTAAGTTCTTGAATGCTGCTTTTACTGTATGCCAACTTAAAAACAAAAGAACAAAAACTAAACCTCCCCTGCTGTTCAGGTCCCAGGCTCTTTGTCTCTTTCTCCATGTTCTAGGCTGCCAGAAATACTAATGAAAAATACTGCAGGGGCAAATGCCAGCTGCTGTGTTAGTTTACTCTTGCTAATTAGTGCTGTTTTTCTATTTCTAGGCTCCAAGGAACTCCCTCACTTTTGTAACAGCTTATTCAAACATTAAAAAAAAAAAAACACTTTGCATATTTTATTGGACAGCTTTCTCTTTGCTTTAGGAGAGATGAAACACTGACCATGGAACCAGCTTTTGCGTGTCGTTCAGGTGGTGTAATAAGGAGTGATTCTGCAAGGTTTTTTAAAATTCGTGATACCTGGAAAGTTTAGAACTGTTCCCTGAACAAAATGGCTAAAATCCACATGGACACCATGAAGCACTTAACACTTTTCGTTTTTGGAAGTTCATTAACAGGTAGAGTCTTAAATACCATGACTACTTTAGTTTTAATGTGATGCATGAGGAAGAATGTGGTGAACTCAACTTGCTGCTAGATTTTATTTTTCTTAAATTTATTTATTTGAGAGGCAGACTTACAGACAGAGAGAGGGAGAGACACAGAGAGAGATCTTCCATCCACTGCTTCACTCCCCAGATGGTCACAAGGGCCAGAGCTAGGCCAATCTGAAGCCAGGAGCTTCTACCAGGTCTCCCACATGGGTGCTGGGGCTCAAGCACTTGGGCCATCTTCCACTGCTTTCCCAGGCCATCAGCAGGGAGCTGGATCAGAAGTGGATTATCTGGACTTGAACCAGTGCTCATATGGGATGCCAGCACTGCAGCTGGAGTCCCAACCCACTACACCACAGCTCAGGCCCCACTGCTAGATTTTTAAAACTAAGAATGTATTTATTAATCATCTACTATGGTCTCAAGAATTACACTAGAAGGGTATTGGTGGTATGAAGGGATTGGAAGGAATCTATGAGCTGAATTCTGCGGGTATTATATGGTGTTTTAAATGATGATGATGACGATAGGTGAACAGAATATTCCAGTTGTTTACTAGGAAAGATTTCTATCTCAGAAAAGAATAACATATATAAAGAAGCCTGATCAGTTCACAGAAACAGAAGGGGCAAGCTGAGGGGCCAGCACTGTGGGATGCCGGTTCAGCTCCTGACTGCCCCACTTGCAATGCAGCTCCTTGCTAATGCACCTGGGAAGGCAGTGGAAGACGGCCCAAGTGCTTGGGGCTCTGCATCCATGTAGGAGACCCAGAAGAAGCTCCTGACTCCTGGCTTTGGATCAGCCCAGCTCCAGCCCTTATGACTATTTGGGGAGTGAACCAGCGGATGGAAGATTTCTCTCTTTCTCTCTGCCTCTCACTAATTCTGCCTTTCAAATAAATGAGTAAATTTTTTAAAAAGGGGGCAAGTAGTGACATTCTCCTAAAATATGTAAATATTAAGAAAAAATCTGGGGGCCAGTGCTGTGGCGCAGCAGGTTAACATCCTGGCCTGAAGCACGGCATCCCATATGGGCGCCGGTTCTATTCCTGGCTGCTCCTCTTGTGATCCAGCTCTCTGCTATGGCCTAGGAAAGCAGTAGAAGATGGCCCAAGTCCTTGGGCCCCTGCATCCATATGAGAGACCCGGACGAGGCTCCTGGCTCCTGGCTTCGGATTGGTGCAGCTCCGACCGTTGTGGCCAATTGGGGAGTGAACCAGCGGATGGAGGACCTCTCTCTCTCTCTCTATCTCTCTCTCTGCCTGTCTTTCTGTCTCTGTGTAACTCTGACTTTCAAATAGATAAATAAATCTTCAAAAAAAAAGGAAAAAACCTGTAAAGAAGAAAAAAGGGAGAACAAAAGAAAAGAAGAACAACTTTGGATTCCGGAAAATTTGTCAGGCTGTAAAATCCAGGAATACTTTGATGAATATACTAGTCCTTTGCTCTTAACTAGAACTTTCAAAGACTAATGATGAAATCTATTCGAATTCAGCTATTTTTGATAAGTCAATTAACGATAATTCTAAATTAGATCATGAGAATGGAATTGTATTTTTCATGTAATGTATGTGGCTGCTCCCCTTCACAGGAGAGTCCTTATTCACTCTGATGTCACTGAGGCTAAAATTGAACAAGTAAAACTAAGAAACTATCAAATAGCTACTAATGAGGCATTATTGCAGACTTTTTTTCACTGTTTTAAAAGACATGTAGGATAAAGGCTAATGGCAAGAAACTGTGTGTGAGTATAAATGGTTGTGATCGCTGGATTGTCCTATTGACATAAAGGGTGACGAGAAAATGAAGAGATGAGGAATGTTAGTGCCCTTTGGAAAGTGTGTTCCACAATTCTTTGTCGAGCCCCCGAGTGCTGGCTCCATACTTACCTTCTCCACATGGCAATGAAGGACTGTGCTGACACAAACCCTGTCTTCTCTCCCCCTGCAGCCCTGAACATGGGCGCTTTCCAGTACAGAGGACAGCCACAGACCTGTAAACACAAGATGGAGTAAACCAGGAGACAGTGGAGCAACGCCCTGGCCAGAGAACAGGTCTCTGGCTTTTACCCTTTGTGCCACAGTGCGGAGCTGAACAAAACTAGGGCACAGGCAAATCCATCAACCACGCAGATTTGGGGGATGGGGTATGTGTGCAAAAATACATGTTTCACCAATAAAATATAAATCCAGTTACCTTTTCTCCAAGGTCATTTACTGTGATTTCCCTTCCCCACCCACATCCTGAGAGTTAAAGCGACCAGCTTCCCTTCCTACCGCTCTTACATATTTTCTATCTTCTAGACAGAAAAAGAAAGGACTGAATATCACAGTTGAGTATGTCCTTCATTCCTTAAGAAGAAAAACATCACTGCCCTACTACTTGGGTTAATACACTCTACCAGCTACCTCCCTCTCTCTGTTTTACTTAGTATGCTACTAAGTCCCAGGTTCAAGAAGAACCACAAAACCCTAGGCTGTTCAAGAAAACAGCCATCAGATCCCCTTAAATGGCTCAGGTAAAAGATGAAAAGTAAAAATCAAAAGGATATCATTTATTTGTATATAAAATGACTACATATCATAAAAGCCACAGGAAACACTATGGATAATACTACAAGTAGATACTGTACATGAATACTATGAATGAAAAAGCCATAGGAAATGCTATGAATAAAAAGAAATAAATACTATGAATAATACTATGGATAATACGACTTCAATACACTAAAAGGTATGATCATTTTTTCTCAATGAAGAGCTCTTTCAATTTTTTTAAAAAATTACCCTTTTACTCTTATAAGAAAGAGTTCTTACTAAATTCACCTGCTTTATTTCCTAGATGGGAAATTCTTCTTTGTAAGTAATGAGAAGTTCTAAATATTAGTAGAGAAAGTGTAAATCTTCCTAACTTTGTCCATACACAGAAAACATATTTGCAAACCTGGAACTCTTCAAAGAGTCACATCTTATTAGGAGATAAAGATATTATTCAGGGCCAGTGCTGTGGAACAGTGGGTTAAGCCACTGTGCTGCTTCCTGTCCTGGCTGCTCCATTTCTGACTCAGCTCCCTACTAATGTGCCTGGGAAAGAAGCAGAGGAGGGCCCAGTTAGCAGGACCCCTGCACCCATTTGGAACTCCCAGATGGAGTTCCTGCCTTCTGACTTTGGCATGGCACAGGCCTGGCTGCTGCAGCCATTTGCGGGGTGTGAACCTACAGTGGAAGATATCCCTGGCTTTCCTTCTCTACATCAGTCTGCCTTTCTAATTGGCAAATGAATAAATAAAATTATCTTAAGTCCAGAGGTTGAATACCTCCACTAAGGTCAAGAATGAGGGAAAGCTGTCACTTAGCAACCACGTGATTTTGTCTATCATGTAAGTTACGATTGCCAGTGTACAAAGTTCACAATGACTACACTCCAGGTGAGCCAAGCGTCAGGTCCACCTGCCCCAACCCCAGTCCTTCCTTTCACGGAATGCTGCTTTGCCAAGGAAATATTTAGACAGACTTAGTGATAGGCTATTAGCAGCTGCTGGGGAAGCTGAAAGAAGAGCCTGTATTATGGAAGTTGGAGAACCACAACAGGGAGAGACTGAAACTGGCTTGCCCAAGTGCTAAAAACTTCCACTTCTGAGAACCGAAAAGGGTCTGGAAGCATCTAGCTCAGCCTCAGGAAATGCAGCCTCAGCTGAAGCACCTTCAGGGGCTGTGTGCGCATCACTCGCAGGGAAACTTCCGCTACTAAACAGCTCTCAGTCCCTTGGATTAAGGCCTTCTCTCAGAAGACCCTGTTAACATGCATATACAGGTCGGTCAGCTCTCGAGCAGCAGTAACACAAGGAGACAGCATCACTTACAAACTTATTATGACTGAAAGGCAAAAATCTCAAGGTACCAAACGAAAATGGTTTGAGGCAGACTGCAGAAGTTCAGCGTATTTTTCTCACAGTGGGGCACCCTGAGTAGCCAAGTGTTAGGGAGCGTGAGGGCACCACATCGCAGCAGTGAAGTAAAAGCCAAAGGAAAAAGTGGGAAAAAAGTGCCAGTATACAGCAAGGGCTGCAGACATGATGCTTTCTTTTTAAAAATTCATAGCTGGCTGGCAGCTGCTTAGAAAAGTAAGAATTCAGATAAAGGGAGCCGGGAGACCAGTAAGAATCTATAAAGTATATGATAATAATCTGAAGGCCACAGAATAGAACTTATATTAACAGAGGAGAGAAAACAAGCCAGTATGAAATTTTTTTTTTCTTTACACAAAGGAAGGAAATGGATGACAAGTGAGGATATACAGGGCGATAAAGAAAATGGATTTAGGAAGCTAAGGTTTAGAGGAGGCAGGAGTCAATGTATGGTAATAAAAGTCACCAGACCAAGGAAAACCTGAGCAGAACCTGTAATTTGATTTAAGAATGGCCCAACAACATAGAGAACTGAAAAAAAGGTTACCAGTTGAAACACACAAGAGATGATTACCCAATGTTTGTAATACACTTTCTTTCTTTCTTTTTTTTTTTTACTTGACAGATAGAGTTAGACAGTGAAAGACAGAGACAGAGAGAAAGGTCTTCCTTCCTTTGCTTCACCCCTCAAATGGCCACTACTGCCAGAGCTACGCTGATCCGAAGCCAAGAGCCAGGTGCTTCTCCTGGTCTCCCATGTGGGTGCAGGGCCCAAGCACCTGGGCCATCCTCTGCCCTCCCGGGCCACAGCAGAGAGCTGGACTGGAAGAGGAACAACTGGGACTGGAACCCAGCACCCATAATGTGCTTTCAACATTTTAAAATGTCTCATGCTTGTTCTTTCATTTGGTCCTCACAGGATCCCCATTCAAGTACTTTTACCCTATTTCGCCAATGAAGAAATTCAGGTTCAGACAGGCTGCTGTGCAGGCCAAAGGCACAGTCATCCAACTCGGCTACAACAGCTGGAAGAGAGGGGCTGGAGGTCTGTGTGTGGGTTGGAAGGGTTTCATTCCTCTTCCCTGGCTTTCTCCTGCAGTAAAACTCCATGATGAGCCTTCTGCTGTCCAGTTTCTGTTCCTACACTGCCTTTTATATATATATATAAATCCTTTACATATACACATATTTGAAAGGCAGACTTAGAGAAGGAGAGACAGAGAGAGCTTCCATCTGCTGGCTAATTTCCCAAATGGCTACCAATGGCCTGGGATGGGCCAGGTTGAAGCCAGGAGCCAGGAGCTTCTTCTAGGTCTCCCACACAGATACAGGGCTCAAGCACTTGGACCATCTTCTGCTGATTTCCCAGGTGCATTAACAGGGAGTTAGATCGGAAATGGAGCAGCCGGAACTTGAACCAGAGCCCACATGGGATGCTGGTGCTGTAGAAGGTGGCTTAACTCACTATGCCACAGCACTGCCCCCCCCCCCCCCCCGCTTTTGTAACTCTTAGATTCATTCTCTATTCATTTCTTCTCCATTATCACTTAAAGCTGTGGGAAAATGTGCAAACTGCCACTGAGAATTTAACCAGTCATGGGCTTTAAGCTCTCCAGGCTGTCTGAGGACCAAGATGAATGAGCAAAATGTCAACAGATGCAGATTTCATAAACACAGAGTTTTCTCTGCACTTAAAAAATGGACCCCTGTCTTTATAGCTATACTTAAGGGCCAGCAACAGTAGGTTGCAAACACAAACTGGCCTTCCAAATAGCTTTATAAACTACAAGAATCCATAAAAACATTCATTTATTGCTCTGACAATCTCCTCTCCTTATTCTTTGAAGGTTTCCTCTCTTCTCCTTTCCATATGCCAACCTGTTATAAGAATAAGGTCAGTGAGTGGAAAAGAAGACCCATAATAAACAGTAGTTGAAAGTAAAGATGACTCTGAGTGCCAACAGATGACAACTAAGTAAATTCTGGACTAAATGGAAATTGGCTGAACATAAAATTAAAACAATTTTTCAGATAAATTGTATTTAAGAGGCAAAATCCAATAAAATGAACTGATACAGTAATGAAAACAGAATGGTACAAACCAACCTCCTCATGAAACCCTTTGAAGTCATTAATACATTACAACACAGATCTTCATTTTTATAAACTAGTTTTAACTTTCTGAAGGTATGGGCTACCTTTATCTTGCTACTTGAGCTGACAATTAAGGTCTAACAGCAGTAAACACAAAGGCTGGTGCCATGAAGTGAATTTAGGGCTATAATCAAGAATAATTCAGACAAGTTAATCAGTTTTTGTTTGTGTAAACTGGCTACTGTATCACAGGATAACTAGGTATAAGCAGTAAACTGTTATGTTAATGGCTAGTATGGCTACACAAAACAGTTTCTATCTTTAAACTTCTCCATGTTGTCAGCTTCAACTCTGGCTGTGTTGCCACATGGGACTAAGCATCACTGCACATAAATGGTTTTTCATGCCTAGAGACCCCTTCCCTGCCTTGACTCCACTCTTTCTCATGCCCTCTTGTCCATCAGCGTGGCTGGGCTTTCTTCTCTCCGCTCACTGGATCTGCGGAGAGCTAGAGGGCACTAAGCTCTGACGTATGACATGGCTGCTGCCATCAGGGGGTGGGAAGGCCAGGCCGGGGAGGTGTGGACTCAGAGCAGTGGGAAGGCACTAGAGAGTGGGCTGGGAATATGCAGATGAAGAGTCGACTCATTTAAGACAAGGGTGGGCTGCAGGTCTGCCACTGTGAGGCCCTGGATGGGCAAAATCTCCAGATGCAACCATTCCTGCCCTGTACCAAGGAACTTGTCCGCCTTCTTCTGGACCCACAAACATGTTCCCATGCTAGAAATATCTTTTCTGGCATTTATGCTGTTAACATGTTACCCTAAAATGCAGATTTCATTCACCCTTGCTTGCTTTCATCGCTTGGATTTCAATCCAAAGTTCCATCTCATTTGGAAAATATCAGGCACCTCTCAAAGAACTAAGCAAGAAAACCTTGAGTGCCCTGAATGAACCTGTAACCTCTTCAGATCGGGAGCTTGCTAATGCTAGGGAACATTCAGGGAGATAACAACACAGGAACGGCACTATTGTGAAGTTAGATTTGTCTCCTGACATGAACTGGCTCTGTGACTTCAGATAAGTATTTCTGACTGTAGTTCCCTCTTAAAAGCAGCAGAAACAGGCAAGGTCTTTTCTTCTGAAATGGGAGTTTATGTTTCATTGGAAACATCTGAGGGATCAACAGGCCATTTCTAAGATGGGAGGAGTGAGCAAAGGGAAGGAAGAATTGCTTTTCCTTTCCTGTAAAATCAGTCCAGTTGAAAACTGGTGACAAATGCTCTGTGAGCTTCCTCGGGGGGGGGGGGGGGGGCAGGACAAGCCCGGAATGAGGCTTCAGAGGCTTCTCCAGGCTGCCCAGCTGGGTGCCAGGGAGGATGGCGGAGTGGCGGCCCCTCTCGGATGGGAGTGCTATGAGAGTCCAGACACTGAGGTTGTTGCCTGTGCCAGGGCAAGAACGTGTCACATGGGGAAGAATACTGGGTAGGTTCAGAAAGGACCTCTGGGGCCAGACTGTGGAGGCCCTGGAATAGAGAAGTTGGGGTTTTACTGTGAAACAGTCCTTCTAACGTTTTTGAACTTGATTCCTTACGTGGGGGAACCCTTTCTCCTTCCAGGGAAGTGTGCGTGGGGTCGTGGGCACGTCCTCTTGGTCTCCTCCTTGCTACCCTTGGCTTACTAAACCCTTCTGCCTTTGAAGCTCATCCTGAAACCATGCCGAGGTCTGACATGCTACAAAAACCAAACCCAAACTAAACGAAGCCCCGCTCTAGGGATGAGGAGCCCTGAACACCGCTGACCTGGAGGACGGAATAATCAGCTTTCATCTGATGGCCATGCTCGGCACTAACTGCTCTGGGAGGACGCTGGAAGTAGAGATTGCAGTTACGTGAGAGGCAGATGGAGAGTTCACGTTCGCTGCTTCACTCTCCAAGTCCCTCAGTGGGCTGGGTTGAGGCTGACGCCAGGAGCTGGAAATGTGATACAGGCCTCCCACTTGGCAGAGGTCTCAACCACTAACCCAAGAATCCTCTCCCAGTCTGAACATTAAGGAATTAAGATCTTAAATCAGAAGTAGTTGTATATGAGGAAAGTATCAAAGGTTTGCTTCCTAGTCTCAAACCAACTTATTTCTGGGGAAAATGACAGTCTTCTGACATCCTGGTGTTTTCTAGCTTCAGAGCAGAGCTACGATCAATGGGTGAGGACGTAAAAGAGATTCCTATTCAGTATAATCAAACATTTTTTAACAAACAGGCTATTAATGATGGAAAGGTAATGAGCTTCTAGCCACTGAAAGTATCCAGGTATAGAATGAATTTATGAGCTAATAATATCTTGGGAGGGATTCCTATATTTAAATGGGAGAACCATTAAAGTTCTTTTCAAACTTACATCCCAATAAACAGGACCATAGTTAAAGACTTTACAGAGTAAAAAGTATTTTTCCACATGGGAAAAAAAAACTATGCATGCAAACGGAGTGAGGTGGCAGTGAAAAGGGTGAGAATGGGGCTGCTAGAAAAAGGGAGTTTTAAAAAACACTTCAACGGCTGGGACTAGGCTAGGCAGTCAAGCCAGGTCTCCCTCATGGGTGGCAGTGATCAAGTACTTGAGACATCACTACTGCCTCTCAGGGTTTGCATTGGCAGGGAGCTGGAGTCAGGAGCCAGAACTGGGTATTGAACCCAGATACTGTGATATGGGACATGGACTTCTAAACTGGTGTCTTAAGTGAGAGGTTACATACTTGGGAGAAAGGGAGATTATAAATTACTTAGGAGTTATATTACCTTTGCAATTTTCCCCATTTCATAGATATCTGCTTTCTGATCTTCAATATCCATAAATGCAGCTTCAATTCTGCTGAGAGTCTGTTCATGGTTACTGCAGGTATCTGGGAGTCCTTCGGGAAAGTAGAACCGTGGAATGTTTATGGACAATGGCGCACTCACAACATTGTTCACGTGAGGAGCAGGGGAGACAGGTCGTGGACTACTTGCAAAGGTGGCTGGAGGGGGAAGTGGTGTTCCAGGTTTCTTTTCTGGTTTATTTTGAATCTGGAAGGAAAACGTGATTATGAGACTCCTCATCAGTAACAGGAAGTCGAGTACAGGACAGGAAACCACAATCAGAGACAGTGAAGATGAAGACTCTCTGGAGAACGGTAAGCGCGTTTCTAGGCAATGCTTACCCATACTAAATAATACCTTATCTGTCAATACTTGAGTGTACATCAATTTATTTTTCTTTAAAGATTCATTTATTTATTTGAAAGTCAGGGTCAGAGAGAGAGATGGTCCATCCACCGGCTCACTCCCCAAATGGCCACAATGGCCAGGGGTACACCAGGCTGAAGCCAGGAGCTTCATCCTGGTCTCCCATGTGGGTAGCAGGGGCCCAAACTCTTGGGCCACTTTCTGCTGCTTTCCCCAGCCATTAGCAGGGAGCTGGATGTGAAGTGGAGCAGCCAGGACACAAACTGGCACCCACAGGGGTGCTAGCGTCACAGGCGACGGCTTTACCCGCTTCCTTGCAACACTGGCCCCTTGATTTATGTTTTAAAAATCCTGAAATATATTTTCTTTTCAGTCACTTGGCATATTGCTTTTTTTAATTAAAGAAAAAATTTAAATACACATAACACTGTATGTATCCCATCAAACATTTATCATTTCTTTGTAGTGACAGTAATCAAAGTCCCTTCTGTTGTTCTGAGAGGAAGAGTACATTGTCATTACCCATAGTCACCCAAATGCACAATACAGCATCACAACTTCCTTCTAGCTTTGGCAAATATTTTGAAATAATAAAAGACCAACGTCAGCTGATACATTAAATATCTCAAAGTGCACTTTATTAATCTGACAGAACTAGACTAGGAAATTCTTTTAAGACTGTTCTTAATCGTGCTGTGAATTTCTTCCTGTCCTTCATCAGGAAAAAACAAGTTGTTTTCAAATACACAGATTTGAAGCAGATCGGGGCGGGGGTTCCTCGCACTGTCTTCTCCAGTTTGATTTTGCTGAGGTAGAATCACTGTCAGTCCTGATGCTGAGAAAATTTTTGTTCAGAAAATTAAAACACTTCTGCAACTAACACTACCTGACCACCTGGATGATCTACTTGCTAATGGGGCATGCCACTTTCCCCCCAAGATACCCTTTTACCTAATTTTTGGTGTGCTCTAATGTGCAAGGACCATGATCATTAATTTCAACACAGCTGAACTTCTTTTGCCATCTATGAACTCATTTATAGGTTATGTCCTTCATTTTTCCAAAAAGGATCTGATGTGGCATTCCATAGAGACTTTCAAAAGGATAGTGATTGCCGGCGCTGCGGTTCACTAGGCTAATCCTCCGCCTGTGGCGCCGGCACACCGGGTTCTAGTCCCGGTCGGGGTGCCGGATTCTGTCCCAGTTGCTCCTCTTGCAGTCCAGCTCTCTGTTGTGGCCCAGGAGTGCAGTGGAGGATGGCCCAAGTGCTTGGGCCCTGCACCCCATGGGAGACCAGGAGAAGCGCCTGGCTTCTGGCTCCTGCCATCGGATGAGCGCGGTGCGCCGGCCGCAGCGGCCATTGGAGGGTGAACCAACGGCAACGGAAGACCTTTCTCTCTGTCTCTCTCTCTCACTGTCCACTCTGCCTGTCAAAAAATTTAAATAAATAAATAAATAAATAAAAGGATAGTGAAAAGTATGGGATGGTTAGGTAAACAACAGGGGCGGCTTGAGATTACCCATGATTTAGTTAAAGGGGAGGGGGACTACACTGTCACCAAGGTTGGAGTTTATTTTACCAATGAAGTTCTGAGATTCTTAGCAGAAAAAGCACAAAATATTCCATGAAGACTTTCAGGGTTCTCAGGTCTACTCCTAAGGTCTACTCAAGGTCCATGAGTATAATAGTGCATCGAATGCTATACAAAGTATGTAGGATAGACTGCTGGTTAGCTAAATTGATTTAACATTCATCATGAACATAAAGTATCCCTCAAATGTTCTTTTTTCTTAAATTGTCCTAATGCCATCCTTAAAGTCTGAACAATGGTCCCATTTAAAGCAATAGTCAAGGAAAAACAGCACAGAGGGAAATAAATGATGCCCTTAGGAACTTGGAAAACAGTGGGATAACTTAAGAGTCTGTGACCTCAGGAAGTTATTTAATGTTTTACAATTTCAGTAATAAGACAGAAATTATAATACCTACTTCTTATAAGGTTGTCGTAAGGATTAAAGGAAATTATAGGATATAACCTAGGTTAAAGGTTAAGAACAGTGTTGGTTCCTTATATTAATAAAAAAATAAATTATTAAAAAAAGAGAACAGCACTGGCCCACATCTGTCCTCACGTAAGAAAATGAGTGACAAGGCCAAAGGGTGGAGCTCTCAAAAGATTAAGCATAATTTGGCATGTTCCTTCAGATTCAACAATGAATAACCATTTACATATATAAAATAATTAAAATTTACAAATCACCTTTAACAAACTGATAAAACTATTTTGGAAAACATTTCTCTCTGTGCTAATGTTAAATCTGAAAATATTAGCACCTAATCCCATGAGTCAATATCAGTTGAAAGTGTTCATAAAAAATTCTAAAATGAGGCTTGGAATTCTTTAGGGACTTTATCTACGTCATTTATATTAGCGCCATTTCCTATTAGTCCTTGCAGAAAGAGATTTGTGATATTAGAAGCAGACAATTATCGAAACTGTTTTTTTAGTTTCCCCAGAATGTTTTCCGTGGCGTGACATCCGGGGCTGTTGTGGATAATTTCAGGCCCGCTATGAAGATAGGATTAAGACCACTGGTGGCAGCAGGGATGAAACATGATAGTCTCATGAATACACATTAGTGGAGGAGGTGTACAGAACTTTTACTGCTAATTCTATGCCTCTGTGTGAAATAAGTAACATTCAGAACAAAGGCTGGCTATCTGTGGAAGCTTCTATTTGAGTGGGAAACATTTGATTGTGTAATATTCTACTCTGCTTTTCTTAGTGTGATTCTTAACATGGGGCAATTCACCAATAGGCGACTATTTATTAAGTCATTGGTTAATTTAATAAAACTGATAATAATATTTACAGAGAAAATAACATAAAAAGATCACATTTATTTTGAACTTTCAGGTATATTAAAATTACTTTCTGTTGAGTTCAACAGAACACAAATAATTTAAACCTTAATGTATTCAATAAAACTGATCTGTTACAAATATTATTGAATAAAGCCTAGTAATATATATTTTGACACAGTTAACAGCAAAGTTGGCATCTGCTTACTCTGAACAAAGCTGTTTCAGTTCCATTTCGAGGGGCATTCAAGTAGAATTAGCTGGGTAAAGCATCTCAATTCTCTATTCCAGTCTCTCTATGAACACAGTCTCACTTCTTTATTCATTCTGGATTTTTAAATAATACTGTAACACTAGTATCAGCTCAGTCACCCTTATGTTACTGTGTCATTGGCGCATTTCCAATATCTAAGAATTTCAGACCTACCAAAAATAATTTAATAAGGTTTACCCCCAAAATTTAAAATTATTCTGCGTCAGAGTAAGTGTGAAACCTTGGTTTCCCGCTGGAATTTGGACAGCAGTCAGTATTTCTATACTCCTTGGTTTGTATTATACTCAATGGTGGACGATGGTTCTAAAATTGTAAGCAAGAAAGCAGACATCTTGCAAAGTATTCATCAGAGGTAGAAAAATAACTCAATCTCACAGTTTTTCATGGTTAAACTGCCACCCTTCATTATCAACATACATACGTTACAGTACACAAACTGTCTCCATATAAAATACTTCTTCCTTTTAAAAAGGATCATCAGGATCAATACTCTGTAAACATTTATTACAGAGGTCCTCCTGTGTATGCTAATCCAGTCTGTTGATTCAAAGTACAAATAAGGCTTTCAATACAGAAAAGTTTCAGATATTTCTATGAAAAATTCTAGGATTTTCCGCGCTAGACGTCGTAAAATATTTGTTAAGTTGTATTTATTGTCTAAACTGAATTCCTTCTCGACGAGAGAAAAATGTGAGTACTGTACTCCAGGTCCAGAAGGTCTATTTTTAAACCTGTTGGAATCCCTCTGCAAATAGCTTTCTGCAAATAGCTGAATAGAGGACACAGATTAATTCCTTGATCTAATATCAAGATACAAGGGAGCTATAACATTATTTGAGTTAGTTCACTGGGTAGTTTTATTAGTAATAAAACTATTTTAAAAGAAATACCCAAGTTTCAAACCTGTGTCTGCTGAAATGACTTCAGGCGCTTCTTAAACCGTGATGGGAGAACAAAATCGCAGCCCCTTGCCAGGAAAGCTAACTCTCCCCTTAAGTCCGGATCCCTTCGGAGAGAGGTTTCCTTGATCATCATCTTTGAAAAGTCAACGTTTACTCTGCCACTGTCCAGCACACTTCTGAAGACAGATTTCCTCAGTTGTCACTAGTGTAATTTGTCAGGTAGAAGGAAATTCTTTTCTTCTTATCTTCCAAAGAAATTAAATTCAAGCATTGTGCTCTCCCAGCCTCCGGGAACCACAATCCATGCTTGTCCTGACATGCAGCTGGTTCCCAAATATAGCCTGTGGCCTCCAATACCTTCTCATAATTTTCAAGTCTGAAACTCACAGGCTGCAAGGGGCCTGCCGCTGCTGGTAGTTAGCTCTCAGTCAAATTGACCTGCACATGTTGAGAATACAGAGCCTTCTGGGAAAGGAAGCACCCACTACTCTGAGTACCAAAGTTAGAAACATTACAGCTAGACCTAAAAATAGTGACTTCTCAGATAATGCTAACTTCTTAAACTCGGAGTATGTGAGGTGTCAAAGCAGTTTCTCCTTAAGCTAGGAAAGAGAAAACTATGTGGAGCAGTTTTGGCTTTTGTTGCTTAATATTGTCTGAAAAAAAGAACAGGCTGAAGTTCAAATTGAACCTATTTTGAGAAAAGTTTCTTATTTCTTATTTGAAGGGAAGCAAATACCCAAAACCCTCTAGGTCTCTAGTCAAAATATGAAGAAAAATGGAAACTTTCATGCTCAAATGATAGTTTATAAGAATTGTTGGTCTTAGACTAAAAAACATTTTTTTAAAAAGTAGAAGACTATCTCAGTCATCAAATAATTTTTTCAAATGATAATGGATATATTTGAAAATTGTCAAAATGGTTGGTTAAGGAAGTAGAACAACTAGGTATCACAAAGTTCGATATACATATAGTGAATGAAATGTGGCTAAAACAAAAGTTCCAAAGATGATCAAATAGCAATGACACAGGACATCCTGAATTTATGGGATACTTTTCCTTTGAGAATCTTTACAGAAATCAGCTCAGATTTTTAAAATAGTCTATTATCAGATATGAAATATTTGCCTCCTATAGTTACAAGTGAGTCAAGCATTCTATCATACTTCTTTATATTTCAGAATTTTCAGTCACATCAATCAGTACTTATTTTCTGGTTCTAGAAAACATAAACCAAATATCATTATAAAAATGACTGAGTTTAATTTAGTGGGAATTACACTCTTTGGTTTTCCACTGTTTCTAACAAGGCAGCTTTTTTAAAAGATTTATTTATTTATTGAAAAGGCAGAGTTACAGAAAGAGGAAGAGAGAGAGAGAGAGAGAGAGAGAGAGAGAGAGAGAGAGATCTTCCATCTGCTGTTTCGCTGCTCAGATGACTGGAACTCCAGGGCTGGGCCAGGCTGAAGCCAGAAGCCCGGAGCTTCTTCTGTGTCCCTTATGTGGGTGCAGGGGCCCAAGCAGTTGGGCCATCTTCCACTTCTTTCCCAGGTACATTAGCAGAGAGCTGGATCAGAAGTGGAGCAGCTGGCTCTCAAACTGGCACCCAAATGGGATGCTGGTGCAGCAGGCAGAGGCTTAACCTACTACCCTACAACACTGGCCCCCACTGATTTCTTTTCAAGACAATCTGATGGCTGCTCTTTGTAATGTAGATAGCGAGTCTGTAACATCTAACCCTATAAGCTGCGGCTCATACAAACCTAACTTGAAAGTTTTCAACATGTACTATGGGTTGGAGCAGGATTACAACTGAAAACCACTGGTCTGATGCTTCAGCTGGGACCTGGCCTTATCTTCTCTCACTGATTTACTGGCTAACTCTTGGGCTATGTAACTTCTCCCTATTTTTTCCTTGTACTCCGCCTAGAATACTCTTCCTCCGTCGTTATTTACTTCTAAATCAGAATGCCAAAAGAGTAGATTATGAATGCAAGTAGATCTTTAGTCATAATTTAATGCTTATTCAATTCAAATACATCATAAATTGTATTCCCCCTCCTCTTCTCAACACAAACCTTGGCTTCACAGGGATGAATTTTTCATCCCTTTTCCTCAAATTATGCACATTCTCTAATCAATCATCTGTCAAAATCCAATGCAAGTTTTATCTATTTCCTGAAGCCTCCCTGATTACTTTAGTTCCCTTATGGCACTTCTGTGTGTGTGTGTGTGTGTGTGTGCATAGTACTTGATGAAACACTGGAGAATTTCTCCTAGAAGACCTCCATTTAACTTATTCCCCAGATCTGCCAATGCTCTGTAACCCATGCCCGTGACACACCGACTCCTGGCTACCAGTCTGCTCTGTTGTGCTCTCATGTGCAGCACTTCAGCAGTTGATTTGTATGCTTACAGTATGTCTCTCTGCAATCTGTTCACGTTGGATGTACTTTTTATAGTAATTATTCAATTCAATCATATATTATACAAACTAATGAAATATTAATATAAACTTATTTTAAAATAAAAAATCCCTAAGTTTTATAAAAAGACTTAGTGAATTACTAAAAACACTTTCCTATGAAATTCAGTATATGTGAGTAAAAGAATAATCACTAAAATTTAGAAGGTACCTACATTCAAATTGCTTCACTACTGACTTCAGTTTCTTGCTCACTTTATTTTTTTTTAAATTTATTTATTTGAAAGGCAGAGAGATAGAGAGAGGGGAGACAGATCTTCTATCCACTGATTCACTCCTCAACCACCTGCAACAGCCAGGGGTAAGGCCAGGCTGAAACCAGGAGTCTGGAACTCCATCTGGGTTCCCACATGGGGGGCAGGGGCCCAACTGCATCAGTATAACCTGCTGCCTCCTAGGGTACACATTAGCAGGAAACTAGATCAGAAGTGGAGCCAAGATTTAAACTCCAGAATTCAGATATGGGATGTGAGCTGTCCCAAGTGATGACTTAACCACTGTGCCAAACCATCCCCTCACCGCTTTTAATTAAAACTGGAAATCAGTCAAGAAATGTATTATGAGTGTGATTTATTGGAGAGGTCATAGAACTCTAATTATGAGACTCATTCTCAATGAAAGGCTTTCACCATATCCCAAACAATCCCTGAATTAATGCTTTAAGTTAAAATGTTTAAGATGTATATTTGATAGCATACATACAAATAGGTATAATTTACGATTCCCTACTGATTAACTGTTAAACCCAATCATTTTCAGGAGGAAGAACTTCTACTGTAATATTTTACTATCTCATAATTATTTTCAAAGTGTCTAAATTCTAATTTTGAGGTGAACATTAACCTGAAGATTATATCCATAATAAAACAGAAGATGAAGTTTAGAACTGGATCACTTGGTCCTTGTATCTACCCCAGTTCACAATGCCTATATTTCTTGATAGCCAACATTCTCTTAGATCTACAGGTGGGCTCAGCACACTAAAATCTCAGCACCAGCTTTTCTTGTAGTTTTAGAGTTTTCCCTTGAAAATCAGCTTAGTCTGCTCACCATAGCCACTCTGCTTCCTGCCATAACACTGCTTTCCCTGGGCATAAAGAGAATCACTGCCCTATTTCCCTCTCTCTCTTTTTTAAAGATTTATTTATTTGGAAAGCAGAGAAAGAAAGGGAGACAATGAGGAAGAGGGAGGGAGGGAAAGAGAAAGAATAATCAAGCCATCTTCTGCTGCCTTCCCAGGCACATGAGCAGGAAGTCTAACTGGAAATGGAGCAACCAAAACTCAAACAGGTACCGTGATATGGGATGCAAGTGGTGGCTTAACCCACTGTCCCACAATGCCAGCCCCTTGCCCTTCTTGTACTATGTCACGTAAGGGGTTGGTGCTTGCCACACTTAGCGAAGGTTCAGCAAGCAAATTTTAGGAACATTCGCATTGGCCACAGTTGGCACAGAAAGCCAAGTGTCTAAACTCTTGTGGAAAAGGTCAACTTTACAGCTATTCAGTTACTCAATAAATAGTTTTTAAAAATATTTATTCATTTATTTGAAAGACAGAGTTATAGAGAGAGAGAGGGAGATACAAAAAGAGGTCTTCTATCTGCTGGTTCACTCCAGTGACTGAGGCAGGGCCAAGCAGAAGCCAGGAGCCTTTCCCAGGTCTCCCACATGTGTGCAGGGGCCCAAGCACCTGGCCCATCCTCCGCTGCTTTCCTAGGCACATTAACAGGGAGCTGGATTGGAAGTGGATCAACTGGGACACGAACTGTTGCCCACGGGGGATGCCAGCATCGCAAGCAGTGGCTTTACCTGCTGTGCTACAATGCTAGCCCCTCAATAAACAGTTTTATGATCATTTATTATGTGCCAGATTCTTTTCTGGGTGTGAAGATAAAGAAATGATAAAGAAATGGCTTCTTTTTTTCCTCATTGCCCCTCCTAGGATAATGTTGGTTGGGAGAAAAAAACAAGAATTACTTTGATTTCATTTACTTTCTGTAAGTCTCTGAAGTTTCAAAGTTGGAATTGTGGTTATAGGTTCTATATGGTTGCTCCACTTCCAGTTCAGCTTCCTGCTCAAGTGCCTGGGAAGGCAGCGTGGTTATGTTCTCATAAACAAGAAAACAGTTGCAAACCATGTCTTTTGAGGTGAAGTAAGTGCTACCTTTCAAAAACTTCAGAGGACTTCTTAAAGGCTTAGAAAGAATCTGTAGCAATTAACCACCAACAGAGGAAGACTAGGATGAGGCTGGTTTTTATTGCTTTTTACTTATTTATTTGCATTTGTATGAAAGTATATCTGTGTGGTCCTATAAAGGATCTAAGAAAAAAAATTAGCTTCAAGTAGTATAGGACAACTGAAGCAGAGCACCAAAGAACAGTTTTTTAGAAAGAACCTCTTCTTTACTGGAAAACATTAAATATAGGTGTCTTTCACCACAGATGAAAACATTTCTTTTTTTTTTTTTTACAGAGTGGACAGTGAGAGAGAGAGACAGAGAGAAAGGTCTTCCTTTGCCGTTGGTTCACCCTCCAATGGCTGCCACGGTCGGCGTGCTGCCTCCGGCGCACCGCGCTCATCCGATGGCAGGAGCCAGGTGCTAGGTGCTTTTTCCTGGTCTCCCATGGGGTGCAGGGCCCAAGCACTTGGGCCATCCTCCACTGCACTCCCGGGCCACAGCAGAGAGCTGGCCTGGAAGAGGGGCAACCGGGACAGAATCCGGCGCCCCGACCGGGACTAGAACCCGGTGTGTTGGCGCCGCAAGGCAGAGGATTAGCCTGTTGAGCCACGGCGCCGGCCCAGATGAAAACATTTCTATAATCTACTTTCTGCCTGGGTCACAAGTGAGATTACAATCCATGGGCTGAATTTTCTGAGAGCAAAGCTGTTTCTGGGTGAGACGTTGACCTTGGAGGGACCAACCAGAGTAAGGAAGGAGAGAGAATCATAAAATCATGATTTATAAACTCAGTTTAAGGATGTCAAAATACATAAATCTTAAAAAAAAAAAAAAAGCGGGGGACAGCATTGTGGTATTACGGATGTCTTTCTCCTGCACACTCGGATCTTTTCTCCCATTCTCTGGAGCATATATGAAAGCCACCTGATACGATAGTTGGCCACCAGGAGGCGCTTCCTGCACAGCCACCTCATCTGTTGTGGGCCTGCAGGTCATTCATGAACGCAACCTGTCAGGAGAGGCAGGTGATCCTACCTGAGTTATGTGCTCCAGCAGAGCCTTCAGGACAACAATGGTGAGAGCTTGATGACAAGATGCAAGAAACCCGTGCTCTCTGTTGTAGGGGTGACCGGGATATACCCGCTATGACCTTAAGACCCACCTGCCTGAACTCGGGTTCCTTTCCTGCCTTCTCATTCCACGTATCTTCCTCCAGAACAATCACGCTTGGGTGAGGGAGATAGTCTTTCTCAAAAGGAACCAGCTGGGTGGTTCCTGGGAATGGGTTTTACAGTTTCTCTGGCAGGGTTATAGAGACTGGTCTTTCTTCTATGACCATAAAATGGAAGTCTTTCTTTCTTTCTTCTTCTTCTTTTTTTTTTAAAGGATATTCTCTAGTATCTCAAGCAAGAAAAGTTGTTACCTTATCACATCCTTAAGGGATGACATGGGGGCCAGCACTGTGGCACAGTGGGTTAACCTCCCTCTGCATTGTGTCTCCTGGCTGCTTCACTTCAGATCCAGATCCCTGCTAATGTGCCTGGGGAAGCAGCAGAGAATGGCCCAAGCGCTGGGGTCCCTGCAACCATATGGAAGACCTGGATGAAGCTCCAGGCTTTAGCCTGGCCCAGCCCTGGCTACTGTGGCCATTTGGGGAGTGCACCAGTGAATGGAAGATTTCTGTGTCTCTACCTCTCAATCTGTAACTTTGCCTTTTTTAATTTTTTTTTTTTTTGACAGGCAGAGTGGACAGTGAGAGAGAGAGACAGAGAGAAAGGTCTTCCTTTGCCGTTGGTTCACCCTCCAATGGTCGCTGTGGCCGGCGCACCGTGCTCATCCGATGGCAGGAGCCAGGAGACCCCTGGTCTCCATGGGGTGCAGGGCCCAAGCACTTGGGCCATCCTCCACTGCACTCCCTGGTCACAGCAGAGAAGTGGCCTGGAAGAGGGGCAACCGGGACAGAATCCGGTGCCCCGACCGGGACTAGAACGCGGTGTGCCGGCGCCACAAGGCAGAGGATTAGCCTATTGAGCCACGGCGCCAGCCCTTGCCTTTCAAATAAATAAAATACATCTTTGTTTTAAAACAAAATTGACAGAACTGAGCCTGTAATTTCAAGGAAAGTGAGACTGAAAAGGAGACTAGAGAGTAAAACTGCATACTAGACCCAACACATTTCATTTTTAAGTAACTTATTCTTTGAGACTTAGTCTGAAATTCAGGACAGATTTTTTTTAGAATTTTCTGAATCCTCTTATAATTACCTTCATGTCCCCATTTGAAAACAAAGACAATATTGAGAAAGTTATTAAGTTCTTTCTGGAAAATACCAGCTCAACTGGATGTTTTAAGAAAAAAAATGGATTGACTATTCAAGATAGAGAAAATAATTTTGAACATTTGCTTAAAGAAATAAATCGCTTATTTTGATTTGTGTGTAAATCTTAAACAGTAATGCATATGTAATGTGTTGTCCTAAAATAAATCTTGCCCTTTTAAAAAAAAAACCTACATATTTATTTGAGTGAGCACCATCCACACCCACACCCACACCCACATCTAGAGAGAGACAGGGAGAGAGATATCCCATCCTCTGCCTCACTCCCCAGATGCCTGCAACAGCCTCAGGCTGGGGTAGAAGCTGGGAGCTAGGAAATCAATCCAAGTCTCTGACATGGGTGGCAGGGATCCAATTACCTGATCAATACCACTGCTTCCCAGGGTCTAAACGGGTGGGGAGCTAGAGTCAGGAGCCAGAACCAAGAATCATATTCAGGCACTCCAATGTAGGCCATGAGTGTCTTAACCACTAGACTAAACACCGACTCCTAGTCTTTCCTGTTATATACCAATATGTAAAGTCACTCACTAGCTTCAATTGGAATGTGATTATGAAGACTGAGACAGTGCCTGAGTTAAGGCACTGCAGGTAAGAAGGCCAATTGGGCTAATTCAGGTATCAAAGAGGAAAAAAAAATCTGAGTGACAAAAACACACAGCATAGTAAAGGTTTGAAATCAGTTTAGCCACATGAATGTTAGAACCAAGTCCAGAAAGACAACAAAGTCACTTTGAAGCGATACCAAAGGATACTGCTCAGAAGACACTACAGGAAAGAGATAAATATGTAAGAGGAACTTTCAGTACCTCAGGAAGGTGCTTTTGATTAACAAAAGGAAGCTGGCTTTTTGGAAAAACTTAAAACTGCTAAGTTAAAAGCATTTCTTGGTCTACGTGAAAACTTACATGCGAATGTTCACAGCTGTTTATTAATAGCCAAAAAGTAAAGACAAAAACTCTGCTTAATGCTAACCACCATGAGAGGATGCACATGTGGTATTCCAAACAGTGGGACATCATTTAACCATAAAACACAACAAAGTGCTGATACATGCCACTTCATGATGAACCACGGAAGCACCATGCCATGTGAAAAGGCCTGCACAAAAGGCCATCCATTGTACGATCCCATCTACATGAATGCTCCAAACAGGCAGCAGATCCATCATGGCTGCCAAGAGCAGAAGAATGGGGAGTGACCACTAATGAATACGGGTTTCTTTCCAGAGTGATGGAAATGTTCTAGAATTAGATAGTGCTGATGATTCTACAACACTGTGACTACTAGAAACTAGGGGCAAATTTTATACCAGGTGAATTGTATCTCAATAACAAAGGCTTCTTATCTGTGGCTCTAATTGGCTGAGTAGTATTACTCTTTTAAAGGTAATAATTTGGAATCATATTTTGCTTAAAATATTACTGTGAAAGTGGTTTTAAGAAATTGATTATATGCTAATTGGTTGATTATTACTCTTAATTCTTTGATTATTACTCTTAATGCTTTGTCCTGGTGTCTTCATTAACTGTTTTTTCTGCATAAGTATCTTCAACAAGTTCATGGAAAATGTGTATTATGAAACTATACATGGGTTGCAAAAGTTTTTCCACCAAAATTATCCTTTAATTCCATATTTACATTTTTGAAGCTCCCTCATTTTACTGTTATTTTACACTTAAATATGTTTTATTATTTTTATTTAGTGGGAGAGAGAGTTCCTCATCCCTTGGACCACTCCCCAGCTGTCAGCAATAGTTGGCGCTGGGTTAGGGCCAAAGTCAGGAGTTGGAAACATAATCCAAGTCTTCCAAATGGGTGGCAGGAACCCAACCACCTGGGCCATCACTCTTGCTAACCAGACTAATGTGGTGGAAAGCTGGAGACGTTCTGATGTAGGGGCCTCAACCGCTAGGTTACATGCCTGCTCCCTCCTACTTTACTCTTAATAATGGAACACTGGGATGGGGGAAGGCGGCCACGTAGTGGTGGTTATCTATGGTTCTTTTGTTCTAATTCTCCAGCATTACCTTTACTGGCTGTGGCAAAATGGAAAGGCACATGTGTGATAGAGGAGAGCGAATAAGCATTTTTGTGTCTTGCTTCAATTATTTTCAAGTGATAAGAACACATTCCATGGCTCTCCACAGGATAAATCTACAAATCTAATACTTTTGTCTTTCAGTGTTTCTAATACTTAAGAGTATCTGTTCTTCTAGGATTTAGGGCAGTGAGAGATAATTAAGAGCTTAAAATTTTTGGGTCCCTAGAATTTCTAGTTTTCAAAGCTTTCTCAGTCTGCTTTTCTTCTTCCCTCCCTCTTTTAGGAATTATTTCAATAAGAGATTGTTCATTATAGAGTGTAAGAATTCAGTCTGGTCTATAAATGCTAGATAGTGAAAGTCCGAAGGAATGGTGGGTCTTCATTTCATTGACATTGCTCAATTAAATGAGTATTTGGGGGCCAGCGCTGTGGTGTAGTGGGTGAGGCTGCAGCCTGCAGTGCCAGCATCCCATGTGGGCATTGGTTCTAATCCTGGCTGCTCTACTTCCGATCCAGCTCTCCGCTATGGCCTGGGAAAGCAGAAGGTGGCCCAAGTGGTTGAGCCCCTGCACTCATGTGGGGCACCTGGAGGAAGCTCCTGGTTCCTGGTTTCAGATTGGTGCAGCTCCAGCTGTTGTGGTCTGTTGAGGAGTGAACCAGGTGATAGAAGATCTCTCTCTCTCTCTCTGCCTCTCCTTCTCTCTCTGTGTAACTCTGACTTTCAAATCAATCAATCAATCAATCAATCAATCAATCTTTTTTAAAAAAATTAGTGTTTGGTGGCTGGTACTATAAAATACCATGCCTCAGTGCCTTCCATGGTAGAGTGAGTATATTATTTCTCAATAATTTTGGGTGACAGCTGAATTCACAAACGTCTAAACAAAAGACTTAAAGGGATAGTCAAGGATCCTGGTGACAATGGACATATTTTGTTGTAAACTCAGCAGCTGATGGAGCTATCCCTGTTGGATGACTCTTGGGCTAAGCATTTCAACTACATTTGCAAAGGGAGATCACGAGAGGGGATGACAGAAGAAGCCCTCAGCTCTAGTCTAGTACCGCAGAGGAAATGGAGGACTCCAATGCAAAGGTCTGTATCTGACTCAGTTCTTATGAAGTGGGGAGACTGTAATGTACAGCGCAATTGAGCTGGTGAAGGGATCAGTTTACACAGGTCATTTTTTCAACTTCTGAAGATGGTCATATTAGAGAAAGCCTAATATTAGGGGCTCAGGCTGACTCCTAAGACTGGCATCTCTTAAAGTGTATGTTTTAAAAAATTACCTTTATTGTTTTTTTGTTATAAAATGTTGGTTATAAGAAAGCATTTAAGCATTACAGAAATATACAAATAAACACCTCTGTAAAAGTGACAGTTATTAACATCTTCATGTATGTACTGAGCACCCACTAAGTGCCTGCTACCAGTCTAGGTTCTGGGCTGTAGCAGTGAACCAAACATAAATAATGAGTTAACTATAAACAATCCTTACAATATCACTGAAATAAGTCTGGCTGAAGTTGGTGCTTGAAAACACGTTCAAGATAGTTCTATTCTTTAATCTTAAAATTAATAAAGCAGAAGAAGTTTAGCTTAGTAGTTGAGATGCCCATGCCCCACACTGAAGTGCCTGGCTAAGATTTTTGGCTTGGGCTCCCGACTCGTTTCCTACTAATGTAGACCCTGGGAAACAGTGGCAATGGTTCAAGCAATCGTGCTCCTAACACCCATACAGTAGACTTTGAATTTCTGGCTCCTGGCTTAGATTTGGCCCAGCCTGGGCCACTGCAGGTATTTCGTGAGGAATCAGTAGGTGGGAGCTTTAAGAAATTAATAGACCAGAGAAGCACCTAGCACCTGGCTCCTGCCATCGGATGAGCGCGGTGCGCCGGCCGCAGCGCGCTGTCCGCGGCAGCCATTGGAGGGTGAACCAACGGCAAAGGAAGACCTTTCTCTCTCTCTCTCTCTCACTGTCCACTCTGCCTGTCAAAAATATAAAAAAAAAAAAAAAGAAATTAATAGACATGCTCTTTATTCTTTAAGAATATTAATATTTTAATATGTATTTTACTATTCTAGACATGCTTTCTCCTTAATTAGTTGAAATTTTATGGTTTTGCTAGACTTAATGGTTTATTTATTTATTATTACTTTTAAAGATTTATTTATCTGAAAGGCAGAGTTACAGAGAGGTAGAGAGAGAGAGAATCTTCCATCTGCTGTTTCATTCCCCAGATGGCCACAGTGGCTGGAGTTGTGCCAATCCAAAGCCAGGAGCCAGGAGCTTCTTCCAGGTCTCCCACATGGGTGCAAGGGCCCCAGGACTTGGGCCATTCTGCTGCTTTCCTAGGTGTGTTAGCAGGGAGCTGGATCGGAAGTGGAGCAGCTGGGACTCAAACTGGCACCCACATGGTGCCCCACTGCAGGTCGAGGCTTTAACCCACTGAGCCAGCACCGTCCCCCCACCCCCACATTTACTTTAAATCCTTTCTGCTTCATTGAAGAATCCTCCCCAAACCTTTTATTCTTTCAATTGAGGCAAGTGGACACAGACAATTTTTCCCTGGCTTTGTATTTACTAAAATTAAAAGTAAAAACAAATAATTTTTAAAGGAGGTTAGGGTTTATTATTTTAACCTGTGAATATCCATGAACACACTGTTGGCCCACAAGGCTAAAAACAGACCAAAAATAAATAATACCATCTGCTGCTGGTAACAAAACATAGAATTAAATATTTGTTATGCAAATTACCAAATCTGTACAGTTTCTCAATGCTTTATTTTTTCAATTATTCCATTATTCTCCACATCAAAACATGCTTGTGATAATTCACTCATCCGCATTTAGGAAACCCGTGGGACCTCAGCCGTACTGTCCTTTCCCTCCTGCATAAGGTGTTCTCTTTTTCGTGTTCAACCCACTTTTAGGCCCATCTGCATACTCGGCTATTCCAGCATCTATAGCCTATTGGATCATCTTCTGTCACATGGAAACTCTGTGAAAAACTATTTGCTAGCTAATGATAGAGAAAACACAATGAGAAACTTCCTGTGCAAAAGAAGGAAAAAGAGTTTAAGAGAGAGATGAAAAAGAAACTGGTTTAAATGGGAAAGTCAGAGATAAATTGGGACTAAGGAGGACAGGAAAGAAAAGCTATGGTCAGAATCCACCATGAAGGATTTAGAAACTCTGGATTTACTTACCTGTATCCATTGGCAGACTGAGTATCATCAGCCATTGGTAGTTTCTGCTATTGATATTTAATGTTCCCAAGATTTACGGTATGTTTTAAAAAATGACACACAGAACCTTAACAAAAGTCTGCTTTGCTAATCTGTGAAGTAATATCTAGACCAGGAATCAGCAATTTCTTTTTGTAAATGGCCAGATATTTCAGGCTACAGAGTCTCTGTTGTAATACTCAACTTTGCAAGCAGAGTAAAATACCAGCCATAGACCCTATGTAAATGAAGAGATGTGGGGGCTGGTGCTGTGGCATAGCTGGTAAAGTCAGTGCCTGTGGCACTGGCATCCCACATGGGCACCAGTTCGAATCCAGGTGCTCCACTTCTAATCCGGCTCCCTGTTGATGTGCCTGGAAAGGAAGCAGAGAATGGCCCAAGTGTTTGGGTCCCTGCATCCATGTGGGAGGCCCAGATGAGGCTCCTAGCTCTTGGCTTTGGACCAGCTCAGCTCTGGCAGTTGAGGCCATCTTGGGGGGTGAACCAGTGGATGGAAGATCTCTGTCTCTCCCTCTCTCAACCGTACCTTTCATATAAACAAATCTTTAAAAAAAAAAAAAGAGTTGTGGCTGTGGTTGGATTAAACCATGAATGCAGGCAACAGACTGGATTTGGTCATGGACCCTAGATTATTGATATGTAACCTAGACGAATATCCTCCTAGTATTTTCTTTTTCTTTTTTGACAGGCAGAGTGGACAGTGAGAGAGAGAGAGACAGAGAGAAAGGTCTTCCTTTTGCCGTTGGTTCACCCTCCAATGGCCGCCGCGGTTGGCGCGCTGTGGCCGGCGCACCGCGCTCATCCGATGGCAGGAGCCAGGTGCCAGGTGCTTCTCCTGGTCTCCCGTGGGGTGCAGGGCCCAAGCACTTGGGCCATCCTCCACTGCACTCCCGGGCCACAGCAGAGAGCTGGCCTGGAAGAGGGGCAACTGGGACAGAATCCGGTGCCCTGACCGGGACTAGAACCCGGTGTGTTGGCGCCACAAGGCAGAGGATTAGCCTAGTGAGCCATGGCGCTGGCCTCCTCCTAGTATTTTCGATGCAGTTCCCTCTTCTAACACAGATTTGAATTTCATTTGTAATTGGATGACATACGCTCCTCACTCTTGGAAAATTATTCTGAAGTATTAAAAAATTTATGACACATAGTACCATCAGGTCAATCAGTTTTCTTAGGGATAATCATCGATATCATGTACAAATGCTACCTATATGCCTCTTTATGTAAATCTTTTAGTTAAAATGTTTTGAATGCTTGGTAAATTTTCAGCTGTCCAAAAAGAAAAAAACAGCCTTTATTTAAAATTTGCTATACTTTAAAATAACCATGCTATGGGCCTCTTCTGCTTAAAAGCTTTTTTTGGCTTCCCACTTGCCTAGAATGAATTCTTTAGCACTGCATACAAAGTTATTAATAAACTGGCCCACTATTCATTTCCCATTATTCTACATTCATTAAGAATAGAAATATGAAAAAATACTATGGTATACAAACCGTAAGAAATAAACACTGACTTCAGGGTAGCAGTTACTTCTGGAGAAGAGGGAAGGTACTAAGGAGAGGCACCCTAGGGATTTCAACCATATCTGAGATGATTTTTTTTTAAAATGACAGTAGGGGTGGCTATAATCTGCTCGGGATGCCAGCCTCCCACATCAGAGCGCCTGGGATTCCTGGCTCAACTTGCTATTCCATCGCACTCCTAACATGTAACCTGGAGGTGATAGCTCAAGTCCCCAATGGGAGACCCAGAATGAGCTCTGGGTTCCTGGTTTCAACTGGTCCAGCCCTGGCTATTGTGGGAATCTGGGTAACGAGTGAGCAGTTACGAGACCTCTGTTTATTTCTGTACCTCTGCATTTCAAATAAAAATACTTTTTAAAGGTTCTAAATTTAGGGGCAGGAATTGTGAATTATGGGGCAGCAAGTTAAGTCACGGCTTGTGCTGCTGGTGCCCTGTATCACAGCAATAGTTCCGGTCCTGGCTGCTTCACTTCTGACCCAGCTCCCTGTTAATGCCCCTGGAAAAGCACTGGCCACCCACGTGGGAGACCTGAATGGAGTTCCAGACTCCTGGCTTTTGCCTGACCTAGCTGTTCTAGCCATTTGGGGAGTGAACCAGCAGATGGAAGATGTCTTTCTCTGTCTCCCCTTCTCTCTCTTCACTCTTTTTTTTAAATATTTGTTTATTTATTTGAAAAAGTTACAGAGAGGCAGAGGCAAAAGAGAGAGAGAGAGAGGTCTTTCATCCACTGGTTCACTCCCCAAATGGCTGCAATGGCCAGAGTGGGGCTGATACGAAGCCAGGAGCCAGGAGCGTCCCCTGGGTCTCCCATGTGGGTGCTGGGGCCCAAGGACTTGGGCCATCTTCTATTGCTTTCCCAGCCCATAAGCAGAGAACTGGATCAGAAATGGAGCAGCTAGCACTTGAACTGGGATGCAGGCTGCAGCTTAACCTATTAAGCACAAAGCAGGCCCCCAAGCTACCTGCCTTTGTAAATTGGCTTTTCATTAATTATTTTTCCTCTTTGCCAAGAAGAAATATCATAGGTTTTTATTCTGTTTGGTGATACTGGGACTTACAAGAATGGTGTGAGACCATATTTTAATGAGATCTTAGTGTCCACACTTGCCAGAAAGCCAGGAAGCTCGTTTCTAGCCTGGGTGGCCATTCTAGGTGACTGTGCTTACACTGGAGGTGTCGCAGTGTGCTCCATCCCAAAGGCTGGGACGAAGGGGAGTGCTGCTTGGAATGTGTTCTTGGCCTCAGGTTCGCATTCTCTTCTTTCTGCAGCCTATGTGCTTTTTTAGAATAATTTGTCTCATTTTTTTTTTTTCAGAGGAGATAATGGAGGAAGAAAGTTGAGCAAAATTCAAAATACAGTATCATGGTAAGAACTTCTGGCTTGGGGCCAGCGCTGTGGCGCAGCAGGTTAACGCCCTGGCCTGCAGTGCCGGCATCCCATATGGGCTGCTCCACTTCCAGTCCAGCTCTCTGCCATGGCCTGGGAAAGCAGTGGAAGATGGCCCAAGTCCTTGGGCCCCTGCACCTATGTGGGAAACCCAGAGGAAGCTCCTGGCTCCTGGTTTCAGATCGGCATAGCTCCGGCTGTTGCGGCCAACTGGGGAGTGAACCAGTGGATGGAAGACCTCTCTCTCTCTTCTTTGCCTCTCCTTCTCTCACTGTTAACTCTGACTTTCAAATAAATAAATAAATCTTTTAAAAAAAGAGTTTTTGGCTTAATGATTATAAGATGTTGGAATAGTTCATTGGATAAGACTTTTTTTAATGGGTAGCCAGGTTATTGTGAGAAAATAGAAAAAAACTGAAGTATTATATGTCTTAGCTCACAATAACTGGCAGCTCTTAGGATATTAATATCATTTTGAGGTAGTTATTATGTTGTTTCTTTCTTTTAAAAATATGAAGCACATCAGTATGACTTAAATACATGAAATAATTTTTCTCACTTTTGTAATTAATTCCCATAGTTTCTCCCCAGTGTTGGTTGGCTCAGTTAATTGAAGAGATCAACATTATGAATCAACACAGAGATTTCACATAAGTGCTCAGGGAATATCTACAGATATTTATATTAAAATCCATCTAATAACCTTAAATATGCATTGTTTTAAACTTTTACACCACTGGTACTAAAAATGTGCACAGAACAGAAGACACCAAACATGTCAGGTAAGAATTATTCATTTGATCACAATAAACATTTTTCCCTCTGCTCAAATGAAAAATTTAATGAGAAGACTAAAAATAACATGTAACTTTATTTATTTATTTTTAGCTTAGATTCATAACTGCTATCTCCAATATATAATTGGCTTAAATTATAATTTTTTTTTACTTTATTTAAATGGCAGTGGGGTAGAAAAGAGGAAGAGAGAGACATCTCTCATCTGATGCTGGTTGACTTCCAAAATGCCCACAACAGCTGGGGCTGGGCCAGGTCAAGGCAGCAGCCAGAAACTCAATCTGCATCTCCCATGTGGATGGTAGGGACCCAATTACTTGAGTCATTACTTCTTGTCTCCTAGGGTGGACACTGGAAGCAGAGCTGTGACTCAAACCCAGGCACTCCAAAATTGGCTGAGGGCACCCCAAACTGTTTTGACCACTATGCCAAACTTATATAAAAAGGCATAAAAAATGACAAAATACTTTCGGGTCCAATACCCAGATTATAAAATAAAACATTACTAATACTATTGAGGCCCTTGGCACACCGTTCCTCAGTTACATGTCTCTTCCTTCTCCCAGGTTTAACAATTGTTCTGAACACCATATTTGATGTATATGTGTATTTTCTCATAATTTTTGTACAAATATACCTATCTCAAAACTATATGTAGCACTATTTTACAACTTGCTTTTGTTGATTTGCTGTTATGTCTGTGATTCATACATGTTGACAGGTATAGTGCATTCATGAGTTAGTGCTCATCAAATATTCTGAGTGCTTCTCTATGCTGCTCAAATTTTATTTTTTATTCATTTTCATTTTGATACAAAGACAGAGAGATTCCACCTGACAACTCCCTCCCCAAATGCCTACAACAGCCAAGACTGGGCAAGGCTGAATCCAGGAACCTGGAATCTGGGTATCCCAGGTGGACAGAGGGACCCAAGTACTTGTGCCATCATCTGCTTTCACCCAGGATGTGCACTAGCAGGAAGCTGGATCTGAAGCGGAGGAGCCAGGTCTCTAATCTGATATGGTACGTGGGCATCCCAAGCAGCATCTTTAACCACTGTGCCAAACACCTTGCCCCTGCTACTCAGATTTTAAGTTGGGAGCACTAGACTATGAACAGAAGTTTGTATTGTCTGGGACAAGGCAGTTAAAAACACCACCCTTTTCTTTCCCTTCCCCAGTGAACTCAAAATATACTTATGAACATTGAGAATCCATTAGCCAGGCTGGGTCTTTTTCTTTTCTTTCTTTCTTTTTTTTTTTTAAGTAGTTAGTGAGGTAGCAAAATTTAATGAGGAGAAATACATCTGATAAACCAGGTAGTCATTCCAGGAAAGAACTGAGCACCCACTCTGCTTTAGACTGGTAATGAAGACAACACACCTGACAGACCAGGCGAGCATCTCAGTGAAGGGCTGAGAGCCCAGTCTGCAATCAGACTGGAGATTTCATGGATGTGAGTGTGCCCCCAGTCTGGGTCCTTGTGCCAGGTGCAGTGCAGCCCCTTGCTAGCCCCTTGGTGAACTTGTAAAATAAACCAAGAACAATCTTGTTGTGTTTACACACACATGTATACATACCAGCAGATAACTGCCTTTCTGACAGTACTCAAAAGCAATGCTATCAGTAAAGGGATAGATATGAAGGTTGTCACAATTACTTCTCATTCTAGATTGATACTTATTCTTTTTTTTTAAAATTTTTTGACAGGCAGAGTGGATAGTGAAAGAGAGAGACAGAAAGGTCTTCCTTTGCCATTGGTTCACCCTCCAATGGCCGCCACGGCCGGCGTGCTGTGGCCGGCGCACCGCGCTGATCTGATGGTAGGAGCCAGGTGCTTCTCCTGGTCTCCCATGGGGTGCAGGGCCCAAGCACTTGGGCCATCCTCCACTGCACTCCCGGGCCACAGCAGAGAGCTGGCTTGGAAGAGGGCAACTGGGACAGAATCCGGTGCCCTGACCAGGACTAGAACCCAGTATGCCGGCGCCACAAGGCGGAAGATTAGCCTAGTGAGCTGTGGCGCCAGTCAATACTTATTCTCACATGTTGAAGCAAATCTCATAGGCTCGTCTTTACCTTTTTGATGGTTTATTGCACTAACGATACTTTCAAGTCGTTTCACAGGCTCCAGTGTGGTTTCAGGCTCCTTGACTAGATTTTAAGCTCTTTAAGTATCATGTCCCTGGGGCTGGCATTGTGGCATACTGGATTTTGCCTGCGAAGCTGGCCTCCCATATGAGTGCTTGTTCATGTCCCAGCTGCTCCACTTCTGATCCAGTTCCCTGCTGATAGCCTGGGAAGGCAGTGGAAGATGGCACAAGTCCTTGGGCCCCTGCATCCATGTGGGAGACCCTGAAGAAGCTCCTGGCTCCTAGCTTTGGCCTGGTCCAGTTCTGGCTGTTGTGGACATCTGGGGAGTGAACCAGCATGTGGAAGATCTCTCTCTCTCTCTCTCTCTCTCTCTCTCTCTCTCTCTCCTTCTTTCTGCAGCTCTACCTTTCAAATAAATTATTTTTTAAAATCATGTCCTTTCTTTTGTACCCTAGACTGCACCTTATACAGGTCTACACATGCATGTGGGAAGGACCTGTCTTTTGGCAAACTATGAATATTAGTATTAAATGACTTTTATATAAGCATTATACTTCATAAAAGTTACCTTGATCTACATTATTTTTACCATAAAGAAGAGGAATATTAAGGCTAAGTAATTTTCCTCTGGTCACAGGACTAGGAAGAAGATGCAGGATATGGAGAGAGCAGTTGACCAATCTTTTTAACTTTCTTTGCTTTTTACTGACTGAGCTGAGACCATCCCTAGTATAGGGAAACAGCATGAGTAGAATGTAAGATGACTCACCTTGATCACTTCGGGGGTCTGCTGAATCAACACCACTGAAGTAGTATCTTTGGCTTTATCACCAACAGCACTTCTACCGACCGAAACATTGGCCTGGGAGGAACTTGTCAAGGTTTCCTGTAGAATCTGCATCATTTCCTTTTCTTGGGATAGACTTCCTCTGCTCGATTTGCACTCGACTAGTTCTTGAGCAAAGTCTTCAATGCTTTCCAGAATTCTCAGTAAGAGTGCTCTATCCTCTTCCTCTATTTTGTGTCCATTGGTTTCAATAATCTTTGTCAGACAGGAAGGTGAGACTTTTTCTGCAGGTGAAGAGTCTTTAGATTTAGGCTCAAGATCTGCAGGGATCTGACCAGGACTGTTCAGAGAATCCAAGTTTTTACCATTAGCAAGTGGCTGTCTTAAAGAGGTCTCCATCTTCTGTGAAAACGATTCCAAATCCATTAATAATTTATCTATCTCTTCCTGGCTGTTAGGGTTCACATAATCCCCCTTGTCTCCCGCTTCAACTTTAGCAACTTTTAATTTAGGGTCTTCGTCGGCTCGATGAACACCTGGCTTTTCAAATGCCTTGCCAGTTTCATTTTGTGTCGAGGCAGGGCAGTTTTTAAGATGAGTACCACGGTCTGAAAATTCTGCTTTACGTTCTTTTACCTCTAACAACTCCTGACTGGGTCCATTCTCTGTCCTTTGTCCTTTATCTAATGCTTTCCTTCCATCTGACTCTTCTTCAATGTAAAGAGTTTCCACTAAATCACCAGATGCAACGTTTTCGAAAGAGTTCATGGTTAATGATGGTGACTGAAGCTGGGCAGTTTTTATTTCTAAGTTATATAAGGAATTTGTGGAGTTGTTGGGGATGGATTTTACGGTGTCCATTTTTCTAGAATTATGCTTGTCATCTTGTAATTCACTAGTCTGAAACTGTCCAGAATCAGGGGCTGAGAGCTGGACAACATCTTCATATTTAGGGGGCTGTTCAGTGCCAAATATCGGGGAGAAGGGAGTCAGCTGTAAGCTAGGCATATTACTGACTAGTTCTGTTAAATCTATAGCCTCATTGTTTCCAGACTGCATGAACTCAAACGGTAACTTTTTCAGATAGGATGCTAACCTGGTCATTACATTCATATAGACAGTTTCAGAGCTAGATATTGCATCATTACTACTTCCTTCATTGATGCCACCCCCTGACTTTTTCTTAATGCATTGTTTTATGATATCTGTGCATTTTTTCAAATCCTCAGAGCATTTCAGCAAGATGTCCAAGCACATCTTTATGTCTGTCCCAGAGGAAAAATTATCGATTTTATGTTTTTCTAAAATATGAGTAACTAGGTCTTCTTCCGAGAAGTTGTGAAGAAGCATGGAAGTCAGGTTTGTATCAAGTGAGTTTCTGTGGGACAAAGACTTCTCCTCAACTGAGGAACTTCGGAGTAAACCAAAGGACGGGGAGGTCCCATCGCTGTTGTAATGGCCACAGAGCAGGTCAAAATCAACTGACCTCCTATTAAATGAGTCAGACTTGACTTTCCTTCCTTTTTTATAAGCTGCATGGTTAGAGTTTTTGAGTTTTTCAAGGGAAAATTCCTTTATTTTCCCACTGGCAAAGCTGATTGCTTCTCCTGCAATGTCCTTTAAGTTACAGGAATTCTGCAGCGCAGATCCTCTCCTGACCCTGGGCATGCCTGTGAGGCTCTGCTGGGTATAGTCACCTTCAGCTGCGGAAAGCCCATTCTCGTGGGGTAGGAACACAGAGTTCAGATCCACATCTTTGAAATGAGACACCGGGATGTGCAAGAGGTCCGCGCAAACACTGTGATGAACCACGATGCAGTCCACTCCGTGTGAGAAGGTGTGGCATGTTCCAGTGCAATAATGTACAGCTTGCTCAAAACGCCGGTCTATTAGCACACTGCTGTAGTGGTTCACAGTACTCACCACAAGTCTGTAAGTCGCTGCCATAATATCACATCCACGTAGTAGTGGGGCTTCGGACTTTTCAGAACTTATTTCAAGACAAATTTTCTAAATGACACTTTGCTGAAAATATATTTAGTGACAACGTTCAGTGGTTTCTTTGCAAACGACTTCTCTCACAAAGGGAAATCATCTAAGCTTGAGGTTCAGTAACTGTCAGTATACAGTAGTTGCTGCATGTGTGCTTGTCTAATTATTAGCAAATCTAATAATTTAACAACTGTGCTTTTCAATTTTGTTTAGTGATATGATACTACAGGGCTATTTTTATGAGAGAGTATCCTTTTAGTTCTTCCGTTCTGTAACATGGAAATTTGTCATGAATTTACTGTCATAAATCTTAGCTGGTAGCACAGAAGCATGGTGATAACTGAGTCCTCCAATGGTTTAAATGATCCATCTTCCTGTAAACAAGAGACACCTATAATAAAGAAGAAAATAATCAAAACGCAACATGATTTTTAATATTGGAACTTTTAATTTCTTCTTTCTTGCAGCTAACCAGTAGGTCTTCTGCTCTGCCATATCATGACTGCTGATCTTCAGTCCATGCTTTATTCCGTCACAGCCCCACTAGTTGCTACCTTGAGCAGTTAGTGCCTCAACGCTGCCTGCTGCAACCACCTTCTGGGTGACATTATTTATCCCGGTCTCCTTGCCATCTACACAGCACTAAGAAGCTTCGATTCAGGCAGCTTCCTCCTCCCCCACGTTTGAGAATTCACACCACTGATCTCCGTCATGGATCAGGGCAGCTCTACCTCTGTTGGCTCACTTTCAAGCCCTTCAAGGTCTGTTTGCATCCACCTGTAACGGTACCTTGTACTACTCCCAGGCACCAACCTTTTGCTTACATCAGCAGTCTTCTCAAAGACTGCCAACATACAGTGTTTTCTGGATCCTAACACTTCTTTTATATTTTGCAATTATTTTCCGATTGCCTTCTCTTTTCTTACCAAGAGAAAGTTGTTCTGGTTACTTCTCTTGGTCCTGTCCTCCCATACCCTGCCCTGCCCCACTTCATCGAGTGGACAGAATTCAATCATTCCCAAACTTTTGTTTTTATAGAAATTTAATAAATTTTATAGGTACAACTTTTGGAAAATAGTGGTTCTTCCCCCCATACTTGCCCTCCCTTCCCCAAACCGTCCCTCCTCCTACTCCCTCTCCCATCCTATTCTTCTTTAAGATTCATTTTTAATTATCTTTAAATACAGAAGATCAACTCTACACTAAGTAAAGATTTCAAAGTTAAGCTTTTTGAAAACATGTTACATTTGCCTTCCAAAAATATTCTATCAATATATTCATTTGGTCAACAAACACTGAGTGCCGACTTATGTGCCAGGCATTTTCTGAGTGCTAGGGATACAGCAGAGAATAAAATAAAGTCTCTGTCTCTATGAAGCAGACATATGGAAAAATGACATGGAAGCAAGCATATGACTTACCTGAAAAGATATGCGTGCAATAGAAAAAAACAAGATTTTAGAAAGGATGGTGGGGCAGGGTTGGTTTGGGGTAGGCTGCTGTTTTATAATGAGGAGTCAGGGAAAATCTCACTGATATCTGAAGACAGACCTGAGACGGAGCAGGCCAAGGAAGTACTATGAGGTAAATCATCTTTACGACAGGTAGAGATTGACGAAAGGGAGAGGGAGAGAAAGAGAAAGAATGAGAGAGCTCTTCCACTTGCTGGTTTATTTCCCAAATGACTGCACCAGATGAAAACTGGCGGGGCCAGAGCTGGGAGCTCAATCCAGGTCTACCATGTGGGGTGGCAGAAGGGTGCGCCTCAGTAGTAAGTTAGAGTTAGGAACCTAACCCAGGCTTCAGACCCAGGTACCCCCATAGCAGCTGTGGGCATCTTAACTGTGAGGCTAAACATTCACCCTGGAAAGCTGGGATTTTTAAATCACGGAATACTCTACAGACCATTATGATGAAACCGGCTTTAACGCTGGAGTGAGCTAGCAAACACTGAAGGCTACTGACTAATATTTTAATTTGGAAACTTTGGCTACTGTGTTCAAAAACTACGGAGAACCAGGAAAAAGAAGCAGGGAAACAAGCTAGCAGTTATAATGAGCCAGGCACAAAGGCTAGGGAGTTTGTACCGGATATGAACAGCAGAGGTGCTGTTAGAAGGCACAGTCCACATGGTTTTCGGGAGGACAGAATATGCACTACTACTGCTTCAAGGACAGTGTAATGAGGCAATGATGGAAGGACAGGAGAGTATCATTTCACGGCACCATCACTAGCACTGGTGCTTTAACAATAACAATCTTGGGGCCGGCGCTGTGGTGAAGCCACCGCCTTCAGTGCCAGTATCCCATATGACTGCTGGTTCAAGTCCCGGCTGCTTCTCTTCTGATCCAGCTCTCTGCTATGGCCTAGGAAAGCAGTAGAGGATGGCCCAAGGCCTTGGGCCCCTGCACTTGCATGGGAGACCCGGAGGAGGCTCCTGGCTTCAGATCGGCACAGCTCCGCTGTCACGGCCAACTGGGGAGTGAACCAGAGAATGGAAGACCTCTCTCTCTCTCTCTCTCTCTCTGTGCTTCTGCCTCTCTCTAACTCTGCCCTTCAAGTAAAAAAATCTTAGACAACAACAACAACAACAATCTTTACTCATTTAAGAATGAGAAACGCTACTTGTTTTTGTATTTCATTTCTTTCATCCTTAAAAAGCCTATTTTACTTAATTAGTTTATTTTTCTTTGGTAAATTGGCCATTCTTATGTTTTGTCCATTTAGGCATTAGGGAGTTTTGGTTAGAGTATACTTCCTGCTTCTTTGGACCCAGTGATGGATATTTTTGTGCTAATTCTACCCTACAGTAATTATTGTTGTCTTATTTAAGTTTCTCTATCTGACAGTACTTCCCATATCCTTAATTACAATTTTCTTACCCTCTAAATGCTCCGTGATGGTTGTCCAGATGAATTATTCAATTGTCAGTTTTAGAAAGATCTTACTGGAATTTGATTACAATTGCAACCAGCTTATGAATTATTTTGGATGAACACTGACATAATATTCAGATTTTCTACCCAGGAAGATATAAATCTTAGTTTTAATATTCTTATCCTTCAATGTCTTTTTTTTCTTTTTAAAGATTTATTTGAAAGGAGAGTTACAAGGGCTGGTGCTGTGGCATAGCAGGTTAAGCCTCTGCCTGCAGCACTGGCATCCCATATGGGTGCCAGTTCGAGTCCCGGCTTCTCTACTTCCTATCCAACTCTGCTAACGGCCTGGGAAAGCAATGGAAGATGGCTCAAGTGCTTGGGGCCTTGGCTCCACGTGGGAGATTCAGAAGAAGCTCCTGGCTCCTGATTGGTCCAGCTCTGGCCATTATAGCAATTTGGGGAATAAACCAGCAGATGGAAGATCTCTCTCTGTCTCTCTCTCAAATAAATAAATAAATAAGTGTTTAAAAAGGAAAGAGACAGAAAGAGAGAGAGAGAATTTTTCATCTGTTGGTTCACTCCCCAAATGGCCGCAGTGGTGGTCAGGGCTGGGCGAGGCAGAAGCCAGGAGGCAGAAGCTTCACCTGGGTGTCCCACAAGGGGTGGCTGGGGCCCAAGCACTTGGGCCATCTTCCACCTTCTTCCCAAACGCATTAGCAGGGAGCTGGATTGGAGCAGCCAGGACTTGAACTGTACTCCTATAAGATGCCGGCATCTCAGGCAGTGGCTTCACCTGCTGTGCCACAGTGCCTGCCCCTCATCAGTGTCTTACTTTGATTACCACATGAGTGGACTGTTTTTCCTCTGAAATCTAAGAAATTAGAAAGAAGCATTTCTTTAAGCCTGGACATAGCTCAAACAACTGACTAACTAACCTGAAGGAAAGTAAAAGAAGGTTTCCACGTGGTACTGGAATTTGAAATAGTCAAATTAAAAAGAACAGTGACTAAAGTCAGACCTGGAATGTCCAATAAAACTTCCTGTGAAGATGGAAATATTCTTTATCTGCACTATTATTGTGGCTGCTATTACTCACATGGGGTTTTATACAGCACTTTAAACCTGACTGGTGCAACTGAAGAACTGTATTTTAATTTCAAAAAACTTTCAGGTTTGAAGTCACTTTAACTCACACAGAAGTTACAAAAATAGTACAGTGAATTCTTGCGAACTCTTCCTCCAATTTCCCCCAATGATAACATCCAATATCACCACACTGTAATTATCAAAACCAGGAAACTGACATTAGCATTATTTATTTATTTATTCTCTCTCTCTCTCTCTCTTTTTAATTTGACAGGTAGAGTCAGAGACAGTGAGAGAGAGAAACAGAGAGAAAGGTCTTCCTTCCCTTGGTTAACTCCCCAAATGGCCGTTATGGCCGGCGCTGTGCTGATCCAAAGCCAGGAGCCAGGTGCTTCCTCCTGGTCTCCCATGTGGGTGCAGCGGCCCAAGCAGTTGGGCCATCCTCCACTGCCCTCCCAAGCCACAGCAGAGAGCTGGACTGGAAGAGGAGCAACCGGGACTAGAACCTGGTGCCCATATGGGATGCCAGGTGGAAGATTAACCAAGTGAGCCATGGCACCAGCCACCTGACATTAGTGTTATTAAATACAGACATTATTTGACTCTAATCAGTTCTACATGCACCCCCTCCTTCCTTCCTAACTACCACCACAATCAGGATACAGAACTGTCCCATCGATCTACCCACCTTACCCCAAAACATCTCATACTGCCCTTTTGGAGTACCACCCTTGCCCCAGATGTCTCCATCAATACAATTTTCCCCTTTCAAAAATATTTTATGTATGGAATCATAGGAAGGCACTTCAAGGTTTGTGGAATTTGGAACTAAAGTTTATTTTGATTATAAAATTTTGAAATCCCTAATAAGTTTTAAATAATATGCATTTTCAATGAAGTTTTTGATGAACCCTTGTATTGTATGTGAATGTTCGAGATCAGCTTCTCTGACTTAATAATGTTTTTGGACATTTATTCACCTTTCTGCATGAATCAATACTCATCCCTTTTTATTGCTCAGAGTGTTCCATTTTATGGACATACCACTATTTACCCACACTCCACTTATTAAAGTGGCTTTAACTTACGTTTTCCTAATGACTAATGATGTTGAACATCTTCCCATGTGCTGACTGACTAGCACCATATCTTCTTTGGAGAAGTGTCTACTGAAATTTGCCCATTGCAACTGGTTTTAATTCACATAGCCAAATGAACCTAGTGGCTACCATCTTAGTGCAGAAGAATTGGAAATTTAAAAGATGGAGAAAAAAAGAAGATATGGCAAAAATGAAGGTTCGTAGATTTTTTTTTTAATTTAATTTAATTTAATTTTATTATTTTTTTTTTTTTACAGGCAGAGTGGACAGTGAGAGAGAGAGACAGAGAGAAAGGTCTTCCTTTTGCCAGCGGTTCACCCTCCAATGGCCGCCGCGGTCGGCGCGCTGTGGCCGGCGCACCACGCTCGTCCGATGGCAGGAGCCAGGAGCCAGGTGCTTTTCCTGGTCTCCCCATGGGGTGCAGGGCCCAAGCACCTGGGCCATCCTCCACTGCACTCCCGGGCCACAGCAGAGGGCTGGCCTGGAAGAGGGGCAACCGGGACAGAATCCGGTGCCCCGACCGGGACTAGAACCCGGTGTGCCGGCGCCGCAAGGCGGAGGATTAGCCTGTTGAGCCATGGCGCCGGCCAGGTTCGTAGATTTTAAGAATTAACTTGTCATGAATCATCACTGAGAAATCATACTGAGAAAGAAAGCAAATGGAGGAAAGACTTAAAGAACAGAATATATTTATGCTTGAAATGACAGGAACAGTGGAAAGCCAAACCTCAAGGGGTGGCACTATCAATGAGAAGTTTACAGCCTAAAATATAAGTTTGGTTTTTTAAAGAAAAAGATTATTTATTTGAGAGGTAAAGTTACAGACAGAGAGAGGGGATAGACAGAGAGAAAGGTCTTCTATCAACTGGTTCACTTCCCAGATGGCCACAACGGCCGGAGCTTGGCCTATCAAAGCCAGGAGCTTCTTCTGAGTCTCCCATGTGGGTGCAGGGACCCAAGCACTTGGGCCATCCTCTGCTGCTTTCCTAGGTTATGGCAGAGAGCTGGATTGGAAGTGGAACAGCTGGTGCACGAACTGGAGCCCATATGGGATCTGACGCTACAGGTGGATGCTCAGCCCATATGCCACAGCACCAGCCCTAAATAAGTTTTTTTAAAAACTGCCAAATTAAGTGGTAGTTATTTCATTGGTACATAGTCTAGACTAGTAAGTGTTAAGTTTGGCCTTTTTATTCAGACTGGAATTCAACTTATGCCCAGTTGTTCAAATGGAATCCTCACTAGGGAGTGTAAACCATACAACCTAACTCAGAACCACACCACTATCTTGAATCTACATAAAAAGCACCCTGCACGGGTTTGAACCCCGAGTCTGCCACTTATAACTGTGGAGCCCCATGTGGGCAAATTAATTTTTTCAGCCTGTTCTAGCCACAAAATGGAGAGAATAGGAATACTCATCTCATGAGGAGTAAGTCAAATGTTTACAACTCTGTGTAGAATGCAGGAAATACACAGTAATTGTTATTGCTCTAATCCATCCATCAAACATTTTCTACTCTGGGACAGACCCCAAGAGACAGAATGATGCTGAATAATCAATCCATATTGATGGTCCTCAGGGTGCTATTTCATGAGGGCAATGACAGAGGTGAGCACAGCAGATAAGCATGGTTAAGCTGCTCTTTTCTCCATTTTTGGTCCATATTTAATACATGTTCTTTTCAGAAAAGTTAGACAGCATTCAAAAGTAAAAACTATTCTAATTACCCATATCTCCATTCAGAAATAACTACTATTAATTTTATGGATAGACTCTTTTTTAATTTTAATCTTTTAAATTTAAGTTATACAAGTTTCATATATACAGATTTAGGAACAAAGTGGAGCTTCCCCTCCTCCCCCCACCTTCCAACTCGTCCCCCTTCCTTGGATTCCCTTTCTTAATTTTTACAGATCTAATAGCAGTCTACTTAGTGACCTTATAGTTAAACCTACCCTAAGTAGAGGAGTTCAGCAAATAGTATGAAGAGAAAGAAAACAAAACAAAATCAAATCAAACTAAACAAAAGACTGTCCCTCAATGGAAGAGTGAGAACTTAAAAATGTATACTTCTGGGGCTGGTATGTGGCTTAGCAGGTAAAGCCTCTGTCTGCCTCTTGCATCAGCATCCCGTATGGGCGACAGTTTGAGGTCTGGCTGCTCCACTTCTGATCCAGCTCCATGCTAACACACCTGGGAAAGCAGAGAGGATGGCCCAAGTGCTTGGGCCTCTATACCCACGTGGGAGACCTGGAAAGAGTCCCTGGTTTTGGAATGTGTCCCAGTTCTGGTCGCTGTGGCTATTTGTGAAGTGAACCAGTGGACATAGAATCTCTGTCTCTGTCTCTCTCTCTCAAATAAATAAATGTCTTTTTTAAAAATGTATACTTTCTTTTGACAAAACTTGAACCACAGCTCATGTATGTACTTCCATGTCAAAACAAATCTTGATAATTTTAATAGACACATAATATTTTTAAAAAATTTACTTTGAAAGACAGTTACAGAGAGAGGTAGAGACAGAGAGACAATCTTCCATCTGCTGGTTTACTCCCCAGATGGCTGCAATGGCTGGAGCTGTGCCAATCCAAAGCCAGGAGCCAGGAGCTTCTTCCAGGTCACTCATGTGGGTGCAGGGGCCCAAGGACCTGGGCCATCTTCTACTGCTATACCAGGCCACAGCAGAGAGCTGGATCAGAACAGGAGCAGCCGGGACTAGAACCGGCATCCAAATGGGATGCCGGCTCCTCAGGCCAGGGCTTTAACCCGCTGTGCCACAGCACCAGCCCTGACACATAGTAATATTTTATAATATGAATAAACTCATTTAGCCATCTTGTATTGCTGAACATTCTAGTTATTTTTTAATAAAATAATCCATGATAAACATTGCTATGCATATACTTCACTTTGTCGTTCAGTTACTTTCTTATAATATATTCTAAGTAGCATAATGCCAAGGCAAAATCAGTTATACCAAGGAAGTGAAAGATCTCTACAACAAAAATTGCAAAACATTAAATAAAGATATATAAGACAACACAATAAAATGAAAAAAACCTTCCATGTTCATGGATTGGAAGAATTAATATCATCAAAATGTCCATACTATCAAAAGCAATTTAAAGATTCAATCTGATCTCAATCAAAATACCAATGATATTCTTCTCAGATCTAGAAAAAAATGAAGCAAAGAGACCCTGAATAGCTAAAGCAATCTTATACAACAAAAATGAAGCAGAGGCATCACATTACTAGACTTCAAGACGTATGACAGGGCAGCTACAATCAAGATAGCCTGGCACTGGCACAAAGAGAGACATGTAGACCAATGGAATAGCATAGAAACCCCAGGAATTAACCCACACATCTATAACCAACTAATCTTTGAAAATGAGATAAAATCAATCCCTGGAGAAAAGACAGTCTCTTCTACAAATGGTGCTGGGAAAACTGGATCTCCACATGTGGAAGTATGTAAAAAGACCTCTACCTTATACTTTATACAAAAATCAACTCAAAATGGATCAAGAACCCAAATCTGCGACCTGATAATATCAAATCAGTAGAAGAGAACCCTGAGGAAACTTTGCAAGACATTGGAATAGGCAAAGACTTCTTGGAAAAAACCCAGAAGTGCAGGCAATCAAAACAAAAATAGACAAATGGGGTGACATCAAGCTGAAAAGCTTCTGCACGGCAAAAGAAACACTCAACAGAGTGAAGAAGCAACCAACAGCCTGGGAGAAAATATTTGCAATCCATGAACTGACAAAGGATTAATATCCAGAATCAATAAAGAGTTCAAGAAACTCAACAGCAGCATAACAAACAATCTAGCTAACAATGGGCAAGAGCTTGAACAGGCATTTTTCAAGAGGAAATTCATATGGCCAATGAACACATGAAAAAATGCTCAAGATCACCAGCCATCAGAGAAATGCAAATCTAAACCACAATGAGGTCTCACTCACCCCAGCTAGAATGACTCTGATACAGAAATCAATAAACAGTAAATGCTGGTGAGGATATGGGGGAAAAGGTACTCTAATACACTGTTAGTGAGAATACAAATCAGTACAGCCATTGTGGAAGACAGTGTAGAGATACCTCAGAAAGCTGAAAATAGATGTACTATATGACCCAGCAATCTTACTCATGGGAATTTACTCAAGAGAAGTGAAATCAGCATATGCAAGAGGTACCTGTACCCCCATGTTTATTGCAGCTCAATTCACAATAGCTAAGATATGGAATCAACCCAGATGTCCATCAACTGGTGACTAGATGAAGAAATTATGGTACACATACACTATGGAATGCTACTCAGCCATAAAAAAATGAAATCCTGTCTTTTGTAACAAAATAGATACAACTGGAAATGATTATATTTAGTGAAATAAACCAGTCCTAAAAAGACAAATACCAAACGTCTTCCCTGATCTGTGGTAACTAATAGAGTACCAAAAATGTAGCATATAAGAGTGAAACTGACATTTTGAAATTTGATGACTGTTTGCAAGCTGTTGTCTCTACTGCTAGGGAATTGTATTTTTTTTTTCTTCTTATGTTTATTGATATTGAACTCTTTACTTAGCATAGGGTTAATTTTATGAGTATAAAGTAAACTGAAAGTAGATCATTATAAACCTTAAGAGAGGGAAATAGAAAAGAGGAGGAAGGGTGGGAACAAGTCCAGGAGGGAAGGCAGGGTGAGGAGTATCCCTACATTCCTAAACCTCTATATATGAACTACATGAAATCTGTTCACCTTAAATAAAATAATTAAAAAGGCAAAGAATACCCCCCCAAAAGACATTTAAAAAGGCAATAAATAAATAAGTAAAATAAATCATGATAAACACTTCTTTTTTTAAAGATTTATTTATTTATTTGAGAGGCAGAGAGGCCAGTGCTGTGGCATAAGTTAAACCTCCACCTGTAGTGCCGGTATCTCATATGAGTACTGGTTTGAGTCTTGGCTGCTCCACTTGCAATCCAGCTCCCTGCTAAAATGTATGGAAAAATCAGCAGAGGGTGGCCCAAGTGCTTGGGTCCCTGCACCCATGTGGGAGACCTAGAGGAAGCTCCTGGCTTTGATCTGGCCTAGCACAGGCTGTTGCAGCCATTTAAGGAGTGAACCAGTGGGTGGAAGATTCTCTCTCCCCTTCTCTCTCTGTATCTCTTTCAAATAAATAAATAAATCTTTAAAAAAAAGAGAGAGAGGCAGAGTTACAGACAGACAGAGGGAAGGACAGAGAAAGAGGTCATCCATCTGCTGGTTCACTCCCCAGATGGCTACAATGGCAGGAGCTGGGCCAATCCAAAGCCAGGAGCTTCTTCTGGATCTCTCATATGGGTACAGGGGCCCAAGCACTGGGCTATGTTCCACTACTTTCCTAGGCTATTGCAGAGAGCTGGATTGGAAGAGGAGCTGCCGGGACATGAACATGAGCCCATATAGGATGCTGGCGCCACAGGTGGAGGCTTAACCTATGCCACAGTGCTGGCCCCAGTGATAAATATTTCTATGCATATACTTTACACTGTTGGTCAGTTCCTTTCTTACAATATATTCCATGTAGCAGAATGCCAAGGCAAAATCAGTTTGCATATACACATACACTTTTTGGAGTTCTTAAAAGGCCAATCTCTGTTCCAGAAAAACGACAAATTCATGCTTCTGATGTTAGTATAGGAGAGTGCCTGTTTCCTTGTGTTCTCCTGGAATATCAGTCTTTAGATTTTGCTAATTTGATAGTTGAAAAAAATAGGAATACATATTTTAATCTGAATTTCATTTATTACTGATGAATCTGAAGATCTTTTCATTTATTGATAATCATTACGTTACTGTTCATTTCTGAAGCCTGTCTTCATGTTTTTTATCCATTTTAAGAGCGAGCATCTAAATCAGACCTAAGAGTAAGTACATTTCTAGAATAAAAGAATACACATACATGGGTATAGCTGGAAGGATCAACAAGAGTTAGACAAAAAGGAAGGGGGAATACTTCAGGCAGAGGGCAACATGCATGTGAAGGCACAGAGGCACGACTTGGCACAGTGAGTGCAGCAGTGTTGTGGGTCCAGCGGGTCCAGAGGGGGGTGGATGGAAAAGCAAGAGGGAAAGAAAACAGAGCAGCAGAATGATCCCACCCTGCCCTACATGCCAGACTAAGGAGTCTGAACTTCACTGTGAAAGCTATGGGGCAAACAATGACTTCAGGCTGGGGAGTAACATGGGGAAGATTATTTATGGAAGCTGAGTGGAGGTTAGACAGACAGGGAGCAGACTGGAGGCATGGAAAACCATGAGGAGGACACTATAATAATCCATTCAAGAAGTGATGAAAATCTAAACCAAGGAGGTGGCAGAAGTAACGGAGAGGAGGCCACTGGTAAGAAAGCCACAAGCAGAAGGGGAAAATGAGAGAAAGGACTCTTGGGAGTCCCCTGGGAAACTAACACTGGCCACCCCCAAGACACACATTTTGTTTCTGTTTTATGAGGGGGTGATCACAGAAAAGACAGTTTTATTCTGACTGCGTTGTTTGAGGATGATCCATGTAACACCTGAATGGTGAAGACTGGGTGAGATAGGAATGTAAAAACCCAGAGGTCAGCAGGCACATTTGGGCTGGATGTGCAGTTCTGAGAAGCCACGCCAGAGGGCATCAAGTGAGGAGAGTCCCAGCTGGAGGATACAGCTGGGGCTTGCTGACATCCCTGGGTTAGACTGAGGGGTAGACTTCTTACAGGGACTTTAAAAAGGGAGAGACAAAAAGGTGACACGGACACCGGAGACAGCAGTGTCACAGAGGCTGAAGGAGGGACTTTTACAACAGAGGTTATCGGTATTAGATGCTGCTAAGAGGCCAAGAAAACACAGAAATTACCCACTGGATTAAGTTTCTGGGAACCTCACCAAGTGCAATTTCAGGGACTTAGCTTCAAGAAGTGGTGCAGGAAGTCTAGACATTCTGGTTGTTTCTTCTGTCAAGGAGAGGTGAGCTATAAAATGGTGGCCAGAAGAGAATAGACTACGGCTTGTTATTTTGTTATCCTTTGCTTAAAGGATGGGAGATATGTGATTTTGTGTATATGTTGAAGAGAAAAATTGAGTAAGAAGCTCTACAGAAGCAGGATCTGGGAGCCAAGCCCTGGTGAAGGAATCAGCCTCAGGGGAAAGTGAACCTCTTTCCCATGGATACAGGAAGAAAGAAACCCAGGGAGTAAGTTTATGGATGGAGTAGGAGGAAATTAAGGGAGTTTTCTCCCTGTGACAACTTCAGTTTTTCTCAATGAAACTGAAGGTAAGACTATCAAAGTTTTGGGCGAAAGAAAAGGTGTTTGGGGCCCGGGAAGAGAATGAAGATCTGAAATAGGTACCAGGGGAAATAATGAGGAAACTGACCAGGAAGAAGTAAAACTAAAGATGATTTTTTAAAAGATTTATTTATTTATTTTAAAGTAAGAGAAAGAAAAGAGGGGGATAATCTTTCATCTGCTGGTTTCCTCCCCAGGTAGCTGCAATGGCCAAGGCTGGGCCAGGCTGAAGCCACGAGTCAGGAGCTTCTTCCAGGTCTCCTACGTGGGTGAACAAAATACTTGGGCCATCTTCTGCTGCTTTTCCCAGGCTGGATCTGGAAGTGGAGAAGTCGGGATTCAAACCAGTGCCCATATGGGATGCTGGCATTTCAGGAGGCGGCCACAATGCCGGCTCCAAGGTGATTTTCAATGACTCAGCAGGATTGATGTGGGAACAGAGATGGCTGGACTGATCCAGTGTCTCATGGAGGCCAGACACAAAAAGAACAGTGCAAGAGATTCCAGAGTGTGGTAAGAATGCTTAGCCTAGGAGAAGTAGGAGGTAATATAAGTCCATTGATTTAATGAGGTAGAATAGGAGGAGCAAAGAGAAAAGTTTTTGACAGTTTACTAAAAGATTTTTTGACTCTAACTATGAGATTAGTCAATCAATATTTCATATGTATGCGTGGAGACATCATTGCATCATCTGAGAGGTAGAATGTCTATTTTTTCTTTAGGCTTCTTTTAAAAGCATACAAAGATAAAACTCCCCCCTGCTAACATTAAACACAATAAATGTAACAAGAAAACTTCCAAGTGGAACAAAGCACATTCTAAATAGTAGTATTTTAAAAACTAAAGTTTGATTGCAAATGTTTTATAAAAAAGAGCACCCTTCACATAATAATAGGGACAACAAGAAAATTCTTGGTGCTAGATTCACATTAAATTGCAATATTTTTCAATTCTAAAATATAATTTTTGACATTTTAATATCACTGAAATGAGATACATCTGATAGTGTGGAGCAGCACTGTGATATGGTTGTCATTGACTGACACTTCCTAGTAAGAGCAAGAAATTATCACCATAAAGAATATGCCCCTCTTTCAGGCCAGCTCTCTGCTGTGGTCAGGGAGTGCAGTGGAGAATGGCCCAAGTGCTTGGGGCCTGCACCCCATGGGAGACCAGGAGAAGTACCCGGCTCCTGGCTTTGGATCAGTGCAGTGTGCCGGCCGCAGCGCGGCGGCCGCGGTGGCCATTGGAGGGTGAACCAACGGCAAAGGAAGACCTTTCTCTCTGTCTCTCTCTTTCACTATCCACTCTGCCTGTCTATATATATATATATATATATATATATATATATATATATATATGAAGATCCAGCAAGAAAAACCGCCAAAAACCTAAAGACAGTAGCAAAGTATTCTTTTAAGAAATACTACAAGGGTCAGTGCCATAAAGCAGTAGGTTAATCCTCTGACTGGGGCGCCGGCATCCCATGTGGGTACTGGTTCTAGTCCTGGCTGCTCCTCTTCCAATCCAGCTCTCTGCTATGGCTTAGGAAAGTGGTGGAAGATGGCCCAAGTCCTTGGGCCCTTGCACCCACACGGGAGACCGGGAGGAAGCTCCTGGCTCCTGGCCTTGGATCGGCACAGCTCCAGCTGTTGTGGCCATTTGGGGAGTGAACCAGTGGAAGGAGGACCTCTCTCTCTGTCTCTCCCTCTTACTATCTGTAAATCTACCTCTCAAATAAATAAATAAAATCTTTTGCAGAATGGGATATGAACAAAGATGGCTCTAAATTGTAATTTGATTTTAAACTGTCAGAATCTGAATTGAAGATATTCTAGGAATATCTTAATGAATTATTTCTCCTATATTTTATGTATATATGTTTAAGAATGACATGTAACAAAAATATATCAATGTAAGTTTAAAAATGAGAGGTTTCAATATGTTAAAAATGTTCTATATAAGCATTTTATCCAGTTAAGTAGCTTTTTCTTTCTTAATGGGACATGAGTTTTACAACCTTAAGTATGCTGAAATACGGTAAAATTTTTCAATCAGTCTAAACATACGTTATATTCTGATTTCTACCCATTACAAAATTATTTGGAATTATAATTATTCTGGATGTTTCCATTTATTCTACCTCATGTCTTAGTTCATGCTGCCTGCTCACCACTCACGCCTTTTATTTCTCCTGATTCTATGTGGCAAAGGATCCGAGTCTGTTTCCCAATTTCTGGCTGAGTGGTTCATATGCATCTCCAGAACTCATTCAACAAATATTTATCGAGCACTCACTACATTACTTCCACTTTCAGCAGATTATGATTACTCTCAACAGTTCCTGGAAAACACCTCTGTAGTAACTGGTATAGGGCACTTCCTGATATTGTGGATCTCTTGTGAAACAAAGGTACAGAAGCAGCAGACTAGAAAAGTTAGGAGGCAGAGGAAATGGTTTTAGAAAGATGAAGGTTTCACCAGGTAAAGAAGAAAATGGTCTGGGCCTTGGAAGCAAAAATACTTACAAAGGCACAGAGATCTAAAAAGGTGTTCTGTGTTTGGATAAACTTAAGGATCTCAGACCTGTTGAAGTTGAGAATGAAGCCAGCCTTTGCTTTCTCTTCCTTACTTGCAGTTTCTTTGTAAAGATTAACTACGTTAAGGGAGTGACATGAGAGTGAAGCCAGAGCTGAGACCCTGAATCATAAAGGCTCCAATTGCCCCTATAGTTAACATCTGGATGCTATCCTCTATTCTGAGAGCTTTGCAGGAACTCAAAGGCCTTGAACAAACAAAACAATACCCAGTTCATCCCTAGACCCAGACAGACCGGAGCCCACCTTTGCCATTCATTCCAAAGGGAACACGTTGGCCCCTGTTGCTGACCAATCAAAGGAAGGCAACATACAATTTGGACCAATCGCAGGCACACACATGAGCTGGTTATCCACTGCTGATTGTCAACTTTGAACTGTAAGATTCACTGCTTTAATCCCTCACGCAGTCCAGAAATTGAGCATTAGCTGCCTAGCCCTTGCTCTGTGCTTTGCAATAAACACCTACTTTTCCCCACTATCCCCAGTACCAGTGATGATCTGCTATGTGCCAGGAGACCGGACCCATTTTAGGGGTTCTACAGCATCTCCTCCAGTTATGTCTGGAGGCATTCTATAGCAAAATGGTGACCATGAAGGGATTAGAGTCCTGAGTGTGTGTCTTTCCCATGGCAAAGCCACCCCTGGCCAGCAGGCACCCTGGGGAGCTGTCCTGCAGCTCCCTGCATGCTTTAGACTCAGGCACAGATTCCTAGTGGCTGACTCTTAACCAGGTGTCATTGGCCTAAGGTGCTTTCTGAGTGGAAGAAATGAGGCTTAGATTTGGCTTGGAATTTGGGAAATGACTGTGGCCTTTGGCAGGAATCCATAAATGAGAGTGTGAGGTAATACAACGAACCTTGTGCTAATTCGGACTTTCTTTTCTGTATGCAGAGAGAGATCCCTGCCTTAAGAGATTGCTTTGTGATTTGACAAACTCATTTTGTAGTTTGGTTAAATTTCTGGGCAATCTCAAGAAGTAATTTTGTCTCTCTCCTAGTCTTCCTGGTTGGCTTTTCTGTGTCTGGATTAGCCCTTCATGAGTTCTGGCGAACAGGCCCTTTGGGCTCTGGTGGGAAAAACATCCCCCCAAATAAAGGCAAAACTGAGCTGACCAGCAGAGGTGCTGCTAACTGACCCCTGCAGAAGGCTGGGGTCCAGGTTAAGTGCATTCTGGAAATGTTATTTGTCTTAGGTCTCTTAGGATTTGTGCTGTCCACATTACATTTGTATTTCTGAGAAATGAGAACTATTACATGTGTTATGTATTTGTACATGCTATTTGTTGTGTCTATGTGATAAAAATCGCCCCATATAATATTATTTTTGATTGACTTGCAGATAAATGAATGCTTATATAAAGGAAACTTAAATTAACCTATGCCTTTTGGTTCACATGACTTGAATCTAACAGAAGTTTAAGTAAAGAGGCCCAGAGGGCCCAGAGGGTTAAAGCCCTGGCCTGCAGTGCTGGCACATGGGCGCTGGTTTGAGTCCTGGCTGCACCACTTCCAATCCAGCTCTCTGCCAACGTGTCTGTGAAAGCAGCAGAGAATGGCTCAAGTCCTTGGGCCCCTGCACTGGCATGGGAGACCCGGAGGAAGCTCCTGGCTTTAGATTGGCGCAGCTCCAGCCATTGTGGCCATTTGGGGAATGAACCAGTGGATGGAAGACCTCTCTCTCTGTCTCTTTGTCTCCACTTCTCTCTCTCCCTCTCTGTCTCTCTCTCTCTTTTTTTTTTTTTTAAAGATTTATTTATTTATTTGAAAGTCAGAGTTACACAGAGAGAAGGAGAAGCAGAGAGAGAGAGGTCTTCCATCCAATGGTTCACTTCCCAGATGGCCGAAAAGGCTGGAGCTGCACCGATCCAAAGCCAGGAGCCAGGAGCTTCTTCCAGGTCTCCCACGTGGGTGCAGGGACCAAAAGATTTGGGCCATCTTCTACTGCTTTCCCAGGCCACCGCAGAGAGCTGGATCAGAAGAGGAGCAGCTGGGACTAGAACCGGTGCCCATATGGGATGCCAGCGCTTCAGGGCAGGGTGTTAACCTGCTGCACCACAGCGTCAGTCCCACCACTTCTCTCTTTCAAATAAATAAAATAAAAAAACTTAAAAAAAGTTTGCTGATAAACACAAATTAATGATGTTTTCAGAATCTTTAACATATATTTGTGCCAGGTTTTGGCTCTGGCTAGCTATGCCAAAGTTATACTATATTCATAAAGTTATAATTTTGACCTAAGAACAAATAATGTTATAATATTCACTGTTTCTTTTTCTTTCTTTCTTTTTTTTTTTTTACAGGCAGAGTGGACAGTGAGAGAGAGAGACAGAGAGAAAGGTCTTCCTTTTGCCGTTGGTTCACCCTCCAATGGCCGCCGCGGCCGGCGCGCTGTGGCCGGCGCACCGCGCTCGTCCGATGGCAGGAGCCAGGAGCCAGGTGCTTTTCCTGGTCTCCCCATGGGGTGCAGGGCCCAAGCACCTGGGCCATCCTCCACTGCACTCCTGGGCCACAGCAGAGGGCTGGCCTGGAAGAGGGGCAACCGGGACAGAATCCGGCGCCCCGACCGGGACTAGAACCCGGTGTGCCGGCGCCGCAAGGCGGAGGATTAGCCTGTTGAGCCACGGCGCCGGCCTAATATTCACTGTTTCTATGTATGAAATACAGCAATTTAGTTTTAAGAGTTTGTCTTTGACAAGAAAATAATTTAACCATATTTGTCAAATATTTCAATTTTTAAAGTAACCAAAGCATAATTGTTAAAAATAGAGTAAATATAAAAGACAAATGTTTCCAAATATAAATTTATGTACTCAATTCATGGCTTCTTAAATTCTCTAAGACAAATGAACCTATTAGTATATGTTTTCATATATATTGATATAAGACAGTTAAAAATTGCATACTAGATTTTCACTAAAAATTAAATTACCAAGAATAAAAAATAATTCTAATCAATATATGGCAATTAAAATTAATTTAAAAAGTAAAAACAAATCTATATGTTAGAAAGTAAGACATTTTTGGGAAGTGAATGTATGGGATATTGATGTACTTTGAAGGAAAAAGAGGGGCCAGTGCTGTGGTGTAGTGGGTAATGCAGCTGCCTGTTGCGGTGCAGGCATCCCATATGGGCACCGGTTCAAGTCCTGGCTGCTCCACTTCCAATCCAGCTCTCTGCTGTGGCCTGGGAAAGCAGTAGAAGATGGCCCAAGTCCTTGGGCCCTTGCACCCACATGGAAGTCCCAGAAGAAGCTCCTGGCTCCTGGCTTTGGATGGGTGCAGCTCTGGCCATTGCAGCCAGTTGGGGAGTGAACCAGCAGATGGAAGACCTCTCTCTCTGCTTCTCCTTCTCTCTCTGTGAACTCTGACTTTCAAATAAATAAATAAATCTTTTATTAAAAAAAAGAGAAAACAAATCCTTTATATATAAAAAAAGAGAATAACATTCAAGGTAAAGTAAAATGACCAATGTTCTAGGAGAAAGAGGAAGGGTATAGGACAAGTAATTGGGGGAACATAAGAATGCCCTAAGTTTGTAGATGAATCTTGTGTGAGATTAGGCTAGTTGAGATTAGAAAGGAAATATTTTTATGAGTTTCTAAAAACTGAGCATTAATATCACATCAAAGGTATACTGACATAAAAGCAGAATTTTGGGGCAGACCTTGTGGAGCAGTGGATTAAACTACTGTTTAAGACACCCACATCCCCTATCAGAGTGCTGATTCAAGTCCAGCTACTTCACTTTCAATTTGGCTTCCTGCTAGTAAGATTGGGGAGGCAGCTGATGATGGCTTAGGCTCTCGCTACCCAAGTGAGAGACCCAGATGGACTTCCAGGCTCATGGCTTCAGCCTGGCCCAGCCCTGGCTGTTGCAAGCATTTGGAAGAGTGAGCCAGCAAATGGAAGATCTCTCTCTCTCTCTCACTTTGCCTTTTAAGTAGATGAAAGAAAAACATTAAAAAAAAAAATCTAGAATTTATTCCCTTGTGTGAAAGCAACAAAGTTTACTTCAAGTATTGATCTTTTAGTAACAATTTACAGATATTTTGATCTTTAATTTGACATCTTTTTTTTTTAAATTTTGTAACCATCTTCTGAACTGCAGCTTCTCTTTGAAATAGTTTTCTGGTGACGATTGGTGACTCTTTCCCTCAACATTCTAGCCAGCTCCTGTAAGTTCTTTTCTCCTCCCTGGTTCTGACTCTGCTATGTCTGTTACTGAAGGCCTGTTCTTGGTGCCAAACCAAAATAACAAGGACAAGGTTTGAGGTTAAAGGAAAGAGAAGAGTTTAATCTGTCAACAGATGAGAGTGTAGCAACCTCCAATTCTCAAGAACTACCGCCTTGCTGAATTACAGTGTTTGGGGTTTTTAAAAAGGCTACCAAGAAGGGGGAGCTGGTCTGGTAAATTGTAAAGTAGCTGCAGGGCTCTGAGGGCCTGGTGCCAGGGCCTGAACATTCATTTTCTGCTTTCTTCTGGTTGCCTACAAAAGAAGCTGAAACAAGGAACAGGGCAATGTGCTCTTTAGGACATGGGCAAGCAGGAAGCCAGCCATGCAGCCCCAAAGCATCAAGACGCTCGGCATGAGCAACCTACACAATGTCACTTGGTTGTATGATGGTCAAGTGGCTTCAGGCAGTCTGCTGGCTGTATGCAGGTGGAGGCTACTTTTTACCCCATAATTGGAATTCCCCTGCCCAGCCATCAAATTTCCCTAAACGAAACCCCTTCAGATAATAGTGGCCACCAAGGTTTTTATCTATTGGAGAAACAAATGACCTCACCAGTAGAGTGATGAGGATACTGTAGGGCCAGCTGTGCCACTCCCTTAATTAAGTAAATGAAGTTAATTTTAAGGGAGACAGGCTGAGTCATGACATCCATCATCTGCATTCAAGACACTGTTTGGGGACTCAGTTCCATGACCTGACACTAAAAATGTTTATCTTAAAAGTCTAGGGTAACTGGGCCGGTGCCGCGGCTCACTAGGCTAAATCTCCGCCTGCAGCACTGGTACCCCGGGTTCTAGTCCCGGTTGGGGTGCCAGTTCTGTCCCGGTTGCTCCTCTTCCAATCCAGCTCTCTGCTGGCCCAAGAAGGCAGTGGAGGATGGCCCAAATGCTTGGGCCCTGCACCCGCATGGGAGACCAGGGGGAAGCACCTGGCTCCTGGCTTCAGATTGGTTTAGCGCACCAGCCATAGTGGCCATTTGGGGGGTGAACCAACGGAAGGAAGACCTTTCTCTCTGTCTCTCTCTCACTGTTTAACTCTGCCAGTCAAAAAAAAAGTCTAGGGTAACTGGATAATTTTATTGTTTACTTTTGGCTTTTCTTGATGTATTTCAGTTATGCCAAGCAATGGAATGATTTCATGTGCTAATTCTCCTATTTGAGGTTTCCTCTGCATTTGGTAAATGAGCAAGTAAACACGTTGTCTTGTTGGGATGGTCTGTTGTATTTTCTGTTGTCTTTGTTAAGTTCTGAATGCTTGGAGAAATCTGGGTCTTAGAAGAGTTAAGATTGTATTTGTGGGGCCGGCGCCATGGTGCAGCAGGTTAATCCTCCACCCGATGTGCCGGCATCCCATATTGGGCATCCCATATGGGGCATCCCATATGGGTGCCGGTTCTAGTCCCGGCTGCTCCTCTTCCAATCTAGCTCTCTGCAGTGGCCTGGGAGGCAGTATAAGATGGCCTGAGTCCTCGGGCCCATGCACCCATGTGGGAGACTGGCAGGAGGCACCTGGCTCCTGGCTTTGGATTGGTACAGCTCTGGCTGCTGCAGCCATTTGGGGAGTTAACCAACGGATGGAAGACCTTTCTCTCTGTTTCTCCCTCTCACTGTCTGTAACTCTACCTCTCAAATAAATGAATAAAATATTTTTTAAAAATTGTATTTGCATATCTACTAATTTTTAAATAGTTGAATGATTACTGTAGAATTCTGATCAAATCTGGTCTACAACTCTGGTTAAAACAACCTGATTGAATGAATGACTATTATTTCCCAGTAATCTGGGATCCAATTTTGACCAAATATTTTAAATCTCTGACATCCCTGAAAGGCTTTTTCAGACTCAAGTTCTAAATTAAGTCTTCTGACTTTGAGATTCCCAGCTGGGCCGCTGGAGATCATCAAAGGATGTATCTCTCATCTTGCAGATAATAGCTCCTTAGGCTTATTTGGACTGCATGGAATGCATTGTCAGGTTATGACATTATGCCAACTTTAAACTTGCAAACTTGTGTACATAGACCTGTTGTTGATGTGATGTAACTATTCTGGAGATTATATGATATTTAAGAGGTCTGGTGTTCCATTCCAGGTGGGACTTCTGTCAGTCATCATTTTAATTTTTGCTTTTTAAAGGATTTCTTTATGTATTTGAAAGTCAGAGTTACAGAGAAGAAGAGGGAGAGGCAGAGAGACAGAGAGAGAGAGAGAGGCAGAGAGACACACAGAGAGAAAGACAGAGAGATATCTTTTATCCACTGGCTGGTTCACTCCTCAAATGGCCACAATGGCCAAGGCTGGGCCAGGCAGAGGCCAGGAGCCAGGAGCTTCTTCCAGTTTTCCCATGTGAGTTAGGGGGCCCATGACATTTGGACATGTTCCACTGCTTTCCCAGGTGCATTAGCAGGGAGCTGGATCAGAATTGGAACAACTGGGCTAAAAACTGTGCCCCTATGGGATGCCAGCGCTGCAGGTGGTGGCTTTACCCACTATGCCACAGTGCCGGCCCCCATCATTGGAATCTTAATGAATAAAACCCAGCCCCGTCAAAAACCTTTGATGGCCTCCTCCCATCGAAGGCTTGAAAAGCTAAAAGGATGAAATACTTTTGTAAAAAACTATCGTGGTCAGCGCCTCAGCTCACTAGGCTAATCCTCTGCCTTGCAGTGCCGTCACACTGGGTTCTAGTCCTGGTCGGGGCGTCGGATTCTGTCCCGGTTGCCCCTCTTCCAGGCCAGCTCTCTGCTGTGGCCCGGGAGTGCAGTGGAGGATGGCCCAAGTGCATGGGGCCTGCACCCGATGGGAGACCAGGAGAAGCACCTGGCTCCTGCCTTCGGATCAGTGCAGTGTGCCGGCCACAGCGCGCCAGCTGTGGCGGCCATTGGAGGGTGAACCAACGGCAAAAAGGAAGCTCCTTGTCAATTTCTGAACCACTGTCTAAATTTTAATTATGATGATTTTAAGTCTTTTTGTCATCCATAATTCTGGTTCTTCTCTCTGGAAACATAATCAGAAAACACTAACAAATATTTGCAAGCATGGGTTTCTGACAAAAGAGCAATGGACTAAAGTTTTCAGACTCTGATAAAGAAACTGATGGAATCATGAAACTGCTAATGGAGATCATACAGGACAAAAAATAATTACATGAGACTCAACGGACTGATGAAATTTGTGGATTTCCATGTAATTTACTTTTAAACATCGTTGGTTCTATATTGAAATGTTTTGTCTTCAAGGCTTAAAGAAATATTTTCTTAAGATCTCTGGAGTTTGTAATACTTTGGTAAAATAAGCTTTTGTAATCAAGATAACAATTTATCTTTTATTCCTACTGAATCCCTTCAAAACTACTCATATGAGTATTTTTGTTTTTTACAGGGAAATTTGATTATTTGCATAAATTCATGAAGCAATTGTTATCTTTATAATAGAATACAATTTGAAACACTGGTATACGTACAGGTATACACAGAATGCCCAATTTCAAGGGCTCCTATCTTTGCACTGAGTAAATAAAATTGTCACTTCTTAGTAGATCTTAAAACTTCACAAGATTAGGTATTATAGTTTTTTTTCCAATCTAAGTCTGCCTTTCTTAGACTTCCTAACCTTGAGAGTTGTCCAAATCTGAGAACAGTAGATTGTAAATCAACTTTTTTTGCTGTATGTATGCACTCAACTATAACATGACTGCTATGAGATTGTTCACAGTTCTTAAGACGCAAACTTCATTTGTTGTACTTTTGTTGGCTTCGGATTTTATGCCTGTTTGCTTATTAGAACTCTATAGAAGTACAACTCCCAACAAGATAATGCTGACCTGGCACTTTAAGATGACAGCTTTTGCCTACAAAATAAAATTAAATTCAACAATGGACTTCAGGTAAAATTAGCCTAAGAACCACTCCTTCTAAAACCTTTCTGCTGCTTAACTGTGTGGTTAAAAAGAATTTATGACATGGACTCCTGGTGTCAATCATTCTTCCTCTTCCATGTGGGACCAAGGCAGATCAACAACCAGGATAAGTCTATGCTGGCAACAAGGGACAAACAGAACCTAGCTGCAGGATGAATGGTCAGTACTGTTTTCAAAAAAAATGACAAGCTGGGAATACAAAAATTAAGATGGAATCTCTGGTGTCAACCCTAAACTAAAATATATAAAGCTGACAGATTGGGAAGAAAGGATTCTTATGCTTGACGACCTGACAGTACCTATCAACAGAAGACTCTGCCAGAGCCACAATCTTGACAGGGGGCCACAGTTTCACGAGAGAGATGCTAACTAGATGTGATGCTTGGTATCCTCACGACTTGTGCTAGAACCTAGTACAGCACCCACACTGGGGTTGCCGGACCTGAGAAAGCCCTTTGACTTCTCTGTATACAAAAGGCAAGGATTAGGACTCAGGGTCCCGACTCAGAAATCTTGGGAAAATGAAATGCCTGATGGTGTCTTTTTCAAAGAATCATCTGGACAGTGTCACCTGAGGCTGATCCTCTTATCTGAGAATAGCAGCCGCCTGTGATATACCCCAGGTGGCCAAGTAGTTCACTTGGGGAACCCACCTCAACCGTGCACTGATGCTACTTCTGGAACAACAGGGAGGTGACTGGCTCCCTTCCAGCCACTTGGAGAAATACTAACCTGAACGTTGCCCTAAAAACTATACTGCCGGCTGCAGTGCGCCAGCCGTGGCGGCCATTGGAGGGTGAACCAACGGCAAAAGGAAGACCTTTCTCTCTGTCTCTCTCACTGTCCACTCTGCCTGTTAAAACCAAAACAAAAACCATATTGTCTTTAAATCCAGCCATCTTACTTCCAGACTTCTCTGGGAAACCCATGCGTGAGTGCTTACAGATTACTAACACTGTATTGCTGACCACGTGTACTTACAGACTCCAGATAGGGAATTCTTCATAGATAGAAGCAACTCATGGACTAGGGGCATTGAAAGGTGGAATATGCAGTAAGAATTTTCCAGGAAACTCTGGAATCGGAAGCATTGCCACCAAGTCCCCTGGCCCAAAAGGCTACTCATGGCCTTTACTACTGCCTTCTGCCTTAAAACAGATAAGAGAGTCAACATTTACACTGACGCTAAGTAAGTTCTTCCTGTATGACACGCCAACAGGGCTATTGAAAAGAAAAGATGATTTTCCTTATTAAATACAGAACTTTTTCTCCAGAGAAAGGCAGGCTTCCAAAAGCAAATGGCTTTGAACATCTTCACAGTCTCCCCAGGGGAAACTGGGCCCTCATTAAAGCAAGATGTGTGTACACATGCAACTGCTCTGGGAACAGTTTCCCAGCTCTCCAAGATACGCACACTCAAATTAATGCTGTGTCAAACCCCATATTGAGCTTTAATCAGTGGCCCTACTCCTGGTTTGGGACTGAAAGTCATTGATGACAAAACTCCTGATCTTCCTGGCTTGCATTTTAGGACAGAAATATTAATATGTTGCTGCTTTTATTTGCTGTTAAATGATGATGAACCTTCAAGATAAATTATGCAGAAACAACCTGGGCTGAACTGCAAAAAATCAGCCCTCTTCTGTCCTGCTGAAGACAGGGAGTTTATTTGCTGGAGGTAAAAGATGGGCATCAGACACAAAGAAAGGTAAAGGACTGAAAATAAACAAAAATTCAGTCTACACACTGAACAGGGAGCCCACGGGTCCACTCTACCCTACCCAGGCCTAGGTCACCAAAAACCAGCCTCATCACCTCCAGCTCCCAGCCCCTACCTAAGGATTAAAGAATCCTTTTCTAGAAAAATAGAAATTTTATCTAACTACATGATCACTTTATAGTGAAGCCCACTAACTGACAAACACTGCCTACAAACACAGTTCTTCCTTTCAGCTTTCAATTTTTTTAAAAAAGGTTTCATTTATTTTATTTGAGAGGTAGAGTTACAGAGAGTAAGAGCGAGAAACAGAGAGAAAGGTCTTCCTTCCGTTGGTTCATTCCCCAAATGCCTGCAACGGCCAGAGCTGCGCTGATCTGAAGCCAGAAGCTTCTTCCCGGTCTCCCACATGGGTACAGGGGCCCAAGAACTTGGGCCATCTTCCACTGCTTTCCCAGGCCGTAGCAGAGAGCTGGATTGGATGTGGAGCAGCTGGGACTAGAACTGGTGCCCATATGGGACTCCAGCACTGCAGGTGTAGGATTAACCTACTGTGCCACGGCGCCAGCCCCAGCTTTCAATTTTTTAAAAAGATTTGTTTATTGAAAGGCAGAGAGAAGCAGAGAGATCTTCCATTTCTGGCTAACTCCCCAGCACAGGCAGGTTTGGGCAAGGCCAAATTCAGGAGCCAGGAACTCCATCTTGGTCTTCCACATGCATAGCATGGGCCCAAGCACTTGGAGCATCTTCTACTGCCTTCCCAGGCACAGTAGACGGAAGCTGTATGGGAAGTGGAGTAGCTGGGACTTGCACTGGCACGCCAATATGAGATGCTGGACATGCTCACCATAATGTCTGCCCCATCCTTTCAGCTTTTTAGAACCTCACTTTTATTTTAAATGAACTTTACTAATGTAAAATCTACATATAATAGAAAATACAGGGGCCAGTGCTGTAGTGTAGCGGGGGGTAAAGCTGTTGCCTGCAGTGCTGGCATCCCATATAGGTGCTGGTTCGAGTCCTGGCTGCTCCACTTTTGATCCAGCTCACTGCTATGGCCTGGGAAAGCAGCAGAAGATGGCCCAAGTCCTTGGATCCCTACACTCATGTGGGAGACCTGGAAGAAACTCCTGGCTCCTGGCTTTGGATTGGTGCAACTCCGGCCGTTGCAGCCAACTGGGGAGTGAACCAGTGGATGGAAGACCTCTCTCTCTCTCTCTGCCTCTCCCTCTCTCTCTGTGTAACTCTGACTTTCAAATAAATAATCTTTTAAAAAATAGAAAATGCATATTAAGTGTACAGTCCAAAGAGATTTAACAAGAACCACGTAACCACTGCTCTAAAAAAATTTTTTTTAAAAAAGATTTTACTTATTTATTTGAGAGATATAGCTATAGATAGAGAAAGGGAGAGACAGAGAGAAACATCTATCCCCTGGTTCACTCCCCAAATGGCCACAACTGGACCCGAGCCGATTCAAAGCCAGGAGCCAGGAGCTTCTTCCTAGTCTCCCATGTGGACATTTTGGGCCATCTTCCACTGCTTTCTCAGGCCATAAGCCGAGAGCTGGATCAAAAGAGGAGCAGCCTGGACATGAAACGGTGCCCTTATAGGATGCCAGAGCTGCTGGCAGAGGCTTAGCCTATTATGTCACAGCGCCAGCCCCAGAAAGAACACTTCTATCACCAAAACTATCCTTTCACTCTTTCGCAATCAATTCATTCCCCTATAAAATCCAGCCAACACAGATCTGGTTTCTTGATTATAGATTAGGTTGCCAGTCAAGATCTTCATGTAAATGAAATCATACAATATATATGCTTTTCTGCCTGGCTTCTCTCATTTAGTATATGATTTTGAGAATCATCCACATTACTGCATGTATCAGTTATACATGCTGAATAGGTATCTCACTGTATGAATACATTAAAATTTATTTTATCATCAGTTGATGAACATTTGAGTTGTTTCTAGTTTGGAATACTATAAATTAAAGCTGCTATGAACATTCAAAGTATGTCTTTTTGGGGGTGTGTGTTCATTTCTAATGGGTCATTAGCAATGGAGTCATAAGTGTGCATTTAACTTTATAACAGAACCTGCAAAACTGTTTTCCAAAGTGGTTCTATTATTTTACACTCTCATCAGCAACATCTGAGTGCTGTAGTGGCTCTACATATTTTTGAATACTTGTCAGTTCAATTTTAGTCACCTCAATAAATCTGAAGTGGTACTCCATTCTGGTTTATGATTATTATTATTATTATTTGACAGGTAGAGCTATAGACAGTGAGAGAGAGAGAGAGACAGAGAGAAAAGCCTTCTTTCCATTGGTTCACTCCCCTAAGGCCGCCATGGCCAGTGCTGCGCCGATCCGAAGCCAGGAACCAGGTGCTTCCTCCTGGTCTCCCATGGGGTGCAGGGACCCAAGCACCTGGGCCATCCTCCACTGCCCTCCCGGGCTACAGCAGAGAGCTGGACTGGAAGAGCAGCAACCGGGACTAGAACACGTCACCCATATGGGATGCTGGCGCCGCAAGGTGGAGGATTAAGCAAGTGAGCCATGGCAGCGCTGGCCCCCCACTTTGGTTTTAATTTGCATTTTCCTGGTGGTTAGTAGTATTGAGCATTGTTTCATATGCGTATAAGAAATGCATATGAAAATCTTTTTGTAAAGTGTCTTCAAATATTCTAAATTGAGTTCTAAGAGTTATATATCCTTGCTCAGATTTTTTTTTTATGGGTCTGGGGCTTTTCCTTCCATTTTCTTCATGCTAGCTTTCGAAGATTAGGGGCTTTTAAATCCACAAGTTAAGATTATCAATCCATAGGGACCGACGCTGCAGTATAGAGGGTAAAGCCACTGCTTGAGATGCTGGCATTCCATATGGGCATCAGTTCTTGTCCTGGGTGTTCCACTTCTGATCGAGCTCCCTGCTAATGACCTGTGAAAAGCATCAGAAGATGGCCCAGTGCTTGGGCCCCTGCTGTGCTCCAGGGAGAGGCCTGGAAGAAGCTCCTGGCTTCTGGCTTCAGCCTGGCCCAGGCTGGTCATTGTTGCCACCTGGGAAGGGAGCTAGAGGATGGACGATATCTCGGCTGACGCTATGGCACAGAAGGTTAATGTTGCGGCCTGCAGTGCTGGCATCCCATGTGGGCGTCAGTTCGAGTCCTGGCCACTCCACTTGTGATCCAGCTCTCAGCTATGGCCTGGGAAAGCAGTAGAATACGACCCAAGTCCTTGGACCACTGCACCCATGTGGGAAACCTGGAAGAAGCTCCTGGCTCCTGGCTTTGGATCAGCTCAGCTCTGGCCATTGCAGCCAATTGGGGAGTGAACCAGTGGATGGAAGACCTCTCCCTCTCTCTCTCTCTCTCTGGCTCTACCTCTCTCTGTAACTTACAAATAAATAAAAATAAAATCTTAAAAAAAAAAAAAAGGGGCCGGCGCCGTGGCTCAACAGGCTAATCCTCCGCCTTGCGGCGCCGGCACACCGGGTTCTAGTCCCGGTCGGGGCACCGGATTCTGTCCCGGTTGCCCCTCTTCCAGGCCAGCCCTCTGCTGTGGCCCAGGAGTGCAGTGGAGGATGGCCCAGGTGCTTGGGCCCTGCACCCCATGGGAGACCAGGAAAAGCACCTGGCTCCTGGCTCCTGCCATCGGACGAGCGCGGTGCGTAGGCCGCAGCGCGCCGTCTGCAGCGGCCATTGGAGGGTGAACCAACGGCAAAAGGAAGACCTTTCTCTCTGTCTCTCTCTCTCACTGTCCACTCTGCCTGTCAAAAAAAAAAAAAAAGGAAGATGTCTCTCTCTGTGTCTCTTCCTCTGTAACTCTTTTCAAATAAATAAATCTTTTAACAAAAATAGATTATCAATCCAATTAATAATTTATTTTATAGTTAATATATCTATGTCCTAAGATAATCACCTATCCTAAGGTCATACAAATTTTTCTCTTGAAGTTTTTTTTTCTTTTTGCTGTTTTTGGTAATTTTGTCATTTCAGCTTTTATGGTATAGTCTGTGATCTATCTTGAATTATTTTTATGTGTACATAAAATAATCCAAGTTTGAAGATCATTCAATATCAGTTATTCAAGACTATTCTGTCCCCACTAAATTAAGCTGGAGCCTTTGCTGAAGTAATCTTATCAACTCTGGATTCTCTGTTCGTTGGTCTATATTTATGGCACAAGCCTCCTATCTTAATTGGTGACAATGTAGAACTTAATAGTATCAAGTGTTTAATTCATGAGCATTTATTTATTTATTTATATTATTTATTCATCTCCATTTATTTAGATTCTCTTTGATTTCTCAGTAATGTATATGATTTTCATTAAATATACTCCTAAATATTTCATGTTTTTTGATGCTAATGCAAATGGTACTAAAATGTTAATTTTACACATTGTTTATTGTTGAAATATAGAAATACAAGTGACTGGCTTTGTCACTTACTATTTTTTTTTTTTTTTTTTTTACAGGCAGAGTGGACAGAGAGAGAGAGACAGACAGAGAGAGAAAGGTCTTCCTTTTGCCGTTGGTTCACCCTCCAATGGCCGCCGCGGTCGGCGCGCTGCGGCCGGCGCACCGCGCTCGTCCGATGGCAGGAGCCAGGAGCCAGGTGCTTTTCCTGGTCTCCCCATGGGGTGCAGGGCCCAAGCACCTGGGCCATCCTCCACTGCACTCCTGGGCCACAGCAGAGGGCTGGCCTGGAAGAGGGGCAACCGGGACAGAATCCGGTGCCCCGACCGGGACTAGAACCTGGTGTGCCGGCGCCGCAAGGCGGAGGATTAGCCTGTTGAGCCACGGCGCCGGCCCGTCACTTACTATTTTGACAATGAATTTACTGTAATTTTTTCATTCCTTTGGATTTTCTATATAGAGAATCATGTCATCTGAGAGCAGAGGCAGTTTTCCTTTTCAAACTTGACCGCCTTACTGCTTTTGCGTTGCAAAACTAGAGTCTCTAGAATAGAAGACTGAACACAGTGGTGAGCTCGGAAGCCTTGCCTGGCAGAGTCCCTAGAATAGAAGACTGAACACAGTGGTGAGCTCGGAAGCCTTGCCTGGCAGAGTCTCTAGAATAGAAGACTGAACACAGTGTTGAGCTCGGAAGCCTTGCCTGGCAGAGTCTCTAGAATAGAAGACTGAACACAGTGGTGAGCTCGGAAGCCTTGCCTGGTAGTGATCTTGGGGATCTAAGGAGTGGGCATGCAGTCTTACACCAGGCATCCAGTCTTGCATCGTTAAGTATGACGAGAATTACAGTTGTTCTGGCAGATGCCCACCATCAGGTTAAGAAAGTTCCCTTCTATTTCTAGTTTGTTCAGAGTTTTCAAAAATCTCACATGTGTTTAATTTAGTCAAATACTTTCCCACATCTAGTGAGGTGATTACATAAAATTTTATCCATTATTTTGTTAATGTGGTAGAAAGTGGGTAACAGCTGAAATTTTTTTTTGACAGGCAGAGTTAGACAGTGAGAGAGACAGAGAGAAAGATCCTCCTTTTTCCATTGGTTCACCCCCTAAGTGGCCACTACGGCTGGCGTGTTGCGGCTGGCGCACTGCACCGATCAGAAACCAGGAGCCAGGTGCCTCACCCTGGTCTCCCATGCGGGTGCAGGGCCCAAAGACCTGGGCCACAGCAGAGAGCTGGACTGGAAGAGAAGCAACTGGGACAAAATCTGGTGCCCTGACCGGGACTAGAACCTGGGGTGCCAGTGCTGCAGGCAGAGGAATAGCCTATTGAGCCGCGGCGCCGGCCTACAGCTGAAATTTATACTAGGAATCCAGGACCTAGTGTTTAAAATCAGTGAGTGATAAATTAGCTATATAGATGTGCTTAGAAATAGGGAGATGAATAATAGCAGAAATTGCTAGGAAAAACTGAGAGTGGTTGTCTCTGAGGAGCAGGTCTAGCTGAGAGTGGAAAATGTTAATATTTGATGAAAAATCTTTGAAACTAAAAATATTCCAGAGGGATGTAGAGATGATCCTGGGACCCAATTACTAATTGTGTAGGAAGGCTAGCTGGAGGGAAGAGGCAGGGGGAGGTCCATTCAGCTTCACCTGGGGATTATTTCAGTGGGGCATACGAGAGATGTCCCCTCACACAGCTGGACGCACTTGGCAGCAGAGATGGGAGCTAAAGATGAAGATTTGTGAGCAAGCACCAAAGAGATTTTAATTCCACAAAAGTGATGACACTGAGAGTGCACCGGGTGAGAAAAGGGTCAAGGACAAGACTCTGGAGAAGGCTGGCACCTATGGGGCAAGGAGAGGGAGCAAAAAGGAGACTTGCAAAGGCCAGGTGGAGAACCAGCCAAATATGTCACAGGAGGGTGACAGGAGAACGTCATTCTATCAACATGCTGAATTCCAAGTCTTGTGTACCAACAAACATTAGAGCTATACTTCGTCTTTAGAGGTGTCTCTGATTTATGGAGAAATTTGGAAGTTAATAAAACCTTAAACAATATCACCGTAATAATGGAAAATAGAGAATGCTATTACACTACTTTTATGTCGCTATTTGTTCCATTTCAGGAAACACCTGGAGCAGAGAGTAGGAAGAAATTTCATTGCTTATTTCAGCTGATAAAAGGGTTCAAGAAGAAATGATCAACACAAATCATAGACACAACAGAGAATTAACTCAATATCCATGCTGCTTAGAGGGGTTATTTGGAGAATAACAGTGGAACTGTATGACAATGTCTTGAAAACTTTTTATTTGACAGTGTACACAAGGTGTGACTATTAAAAAATAATGAGTCATTTAAAAATAATAAAATTATTACTTTGCCTGGAAAACACAGGCAGTCTTTGGTGGATGACTCAGTATGGAACTGCTACCAAAAGAACAGGTCAGAGGAATACAAATACAGAACCTGTGGGATCAGAAAAGGATTCCTGGAATATTTTTTTCTATTGTGTTCACTACAAAAATAGTTGAGAAAATAAAGTATGAAATCTCTTAAGTGAAGATTTTCTAATGCTTAAAGAAAACTCCATACAGGAGTATGAAAGAACAATTAATGCTTTGGGTTTAGGACTAATTTCTCAATAAGAGTAAGAGGAAAATGAAAACATTTCAGAAGCAGGCCTAATTTGAACATAAGGGAACTGGCAAGTACTTGAAGACTTACTTTTAATTGTTATTCCAGCAGATGGGAAGGAAATGTGGCACCAGTTGGGTTCCTGATCCCAGCTTCTGCTTCTGTATAATTCGGTAACTTGGTCAAGTCACTTCTTTTACTCCGATTTTGCCTTTTCTTCTGGAAAAAACAGGATGATAGATGTCTCTGGGGTCTAAAAAATACAAGAACAGAAAAATTGGTATTTTCTTGATTAAAATAGGTAAAAGCTGTATTTCACCAGAGAACTATTTTATTACCACTTGATGTGGAAGCATAATGAATTGGCTATTAATTTTTCATGCATATAATTTGCAAAGTCACTAATTTCCCTGAGAAATGACTCTAAAAGGCACATTTGGGGTCAAACTTAAAAAAAAAAAACTAAAATGGCAAAAGTATTTATTTATTTGAGAGGCAGAGAGAGTGCTTCTATCCACTAGTTCACTCCACTGATGTCTGCCAAGGCTAGGGGGAGCTGATACTAGGAACTCAATCCAGGTCTCCCAGTTAGGCAGCAGGAACCCAACTACTTGAGCTATTGTTGCTGTCCCCCAACCCCCACCCCAACCCCCCAGAATCTACCATTTGCAGGAAGCTGGAATCAAGAGCTGGAGCTGGCGCAGGTTTTCTGATGTGGGAGATGTAGGTGTTCTACCTGATGTCTTAACTGTTAGGAGAATGTCTACTTCCCCGCTGCACAACCAGGAAAAAAATCTTTATTATAAATTCTAAAACAGTTGTCTGTTGGAAGTATTTTAACTCAATTCATATATTTTCCTTTCTAAGTATTTTTCTTATTTCATAGGTGATCAGATAAAACTCAGATCACATTCTACAGGCAAAAATCATGTAGATAATTTAGAAGAACATGTATATGAGGGTATTCCAAAGAGTTTATGGAAAATTTTCCCAAAATATTTGAAATCTATGCATTTGAGGGGGAAATCTTCAAAAAGCTCATGAGAAGACAGGTTCCCAGTAGCCAAAGCTGAAGGATTGAGAAAGAAGTAACATCATAGAGGGCATCATAGAGCCCTTGAGAAGTTCCCAAATGGGAGGATATATGAGGCACGGTCATATTTAGATGATAGACACATCACTCAGCACAGCACTGCAGAGGACTTGGGGAAGCAAGAGAGATACACAGACCAGGTAGAAGGTATCCGCAGAGAGCAGAAGAGAGTCAGTGATGCCGTTGAATGAACACAGCTCAGGGGCCTGAGTGACTCCGAGCAGGCTCTGAACATAAGTCCATGTTTCTAAGTCCTTTGCCTTTCTACATCTCCATGTAAGCACAAAATTCTCGTCAAAACTGAAAGCAGATCTTAAGTTTATTTTGTAGATTAGGGATTTTTAAAAAGATATTTTATTTAGTAAATTATATTAAGTACCCATAATGTTTAATATTACAGAAAATAAACAAGGGCTCTGATTGGTAGGAATTTATGGGGTAAAAGAAATGAGATTAAGAAAACAGACAATTAACTCAAGAGCTATTTAGTTTCTCTTGGGCCTAGAGGGAGATCATACTATGGTGACAGTCTTTTAAATGTATTTTTTGGCTGGCGCCACAGCTCAATAGGCTAATCCTCCCCCTGCGGCGCTGGCACCCCAGGTTCTAGACCCAGTCAGGGCACCAGATTCTGTCCCGGTTGCCCCTCTTCCAGTCCAGCTCTCTGCTGTGGCCCGGGAATGCAGTGGAGGATGGCCCAAGTCCTTGGGCCCTGCACCCGCATGGGAGACCAGGAGAAGCTCCTGGCTTTGTATCAGCGCGGTGCGCTGCAGCGACCATTGTGGGGTGAACCAATGGAAAAGGAAGATCTTTCTCTCTCTCTCTCTCACTGTCCACTCTGCCTTGTCAAAAAAAAAAGTGTTTTTTTTTAAATTTTTTTATTTTTTATTTTTATTTTTTTGACAGGAAGAGTGGACAGTGAGAGAGAGAGAGAGACAGAGAGAAAGGTCTTCCTTTGCCGTTGGTTCACCCTCCAATGGCCGCCGCGGATGGCGCGCTGCAGCCGGCGCACCGCGCTCATCCGATGGCAGGAGCCAGGTGCCAGGTGCTTTTCCTGGTCTCCCATGGGGTGCAGGGCCCAAGCACCTGGGCCATCCTCCACTGCACTCCTGGGCCACAGCAGAGAGCTGGCCTGGAAGAGGGGCAACCGGGACAGAATCCGGCGCCCCAACCGGGATTAGAACCCAGTGTGCTGGCGCCGCAAGGCGGAGGATTAGCCTGTTGAGCCACGGCGCCGGCCAAAAAATGTATTTTTTACATCCTCTCCTTCCCTGACAGGTTTATTTCAGTATAAGTGACCAGATAGGGTTGTGAGAACCAACAGGGCAATTCTAGAGGATTATCAGAGATCTAGAGTAAAATAAATAGAAATATGAGGTCTGGGGAGGGCATGCTTGAATGAGAAGATAAAAAGACTTCCACGGAATGGTATGGATGGTAGCAAGCTGGGAGATGCCTGGAAGTGTCTTCAACACAGTTTGTTAAAAAACTAAACAAAACAGTTTTAATCTTTATAAAATAACTATTAGAATAAGACACAAAGAAAAGAGAGAAATGTATATCACAAAATAGTATCAATGTGACTATTTTTGTAAATATTCTTTTTAAAATCTTATTTAAGTTATACAAGTTTCATATATATCATATATACGGATTTAGCAACACATTGCTAATTCTCACATTGATAATATCCTCCCTCTGGCCCAGGCTCTAACCCTTCTTCCTCCTCCCTCTTCTATTCTTTTAATTTTTACAAAGATTTATTTTCAGTTTACTTAATGATTCTAAGGTTAATCCTACACTATGTACAGAGTTCAACAAATAATATTAAGAAAAAAATACTGCTCCTCAACAGAAGAGACGAGGGCTGTAAACAATCATCGAATCTCAAAGTGTCCACTTCACTCTAGTACATCACATTTTAGGTACACTATTAGTTACCCCAGATCAGGGAAAACATACGAGATCTGTCTTTCTGGGACTGGCTTATTTTACTAAGTATAATGGTTTCCAGTTGCATCCATTTTGTAGTAAAAGACAGGTTTTCTTACTCAGCTGTAAAAAACAAAAAAAGTAAATATTCTTTTTGGCTATAAAACTACATATCCACCTAAACTAACATGGGTATTTTATGTTTTTTTAAAAAACAAATGTGAGATTAAATTAGAATTTATTACCTGCTTTTTACATTTACAGAAATTTTCTGTGAAAATAAAAATCTTTATCATACAAGTTACATAAAGCCTATGGATATATTAAATTTCCTTATTCAATTCTCTAGTACGACCCACTAGGTCACATGGTAAGTAAGGTGCAGAAAGGAAGCCGACAGCAAGCAAATGATAACTGACGTCAACTGTGGCAGCATTTTGAGTATTCTAATGGTGGGAAGAGGTAAGACATATGGAAGCTCAAGAGATTTTAGCGTTCCAGACATAGATGAATAATGTCTGAATTTGGAATTCTTTGTGGATGAAGAGGAATTTCCAAAAGGGAAATAATAATAATAAAAAAAAGACTGCAATCCAACACACACTAAAAATAAAGTAATTTAAAATTTTCACATCTGCAGAACAGATAGAGTGTCAAAGAAAGCACTCAAGACACTAAAAACAGTGGGTGGACTGCCAGGAAAATCCAAGTACTATTACAACGGTCATCCACAATCACAGATTCTCAAGGAAGTGACACAACTCCCCGGACTGTTCTCTAATCTGAGGAGGTTCACTGAGCCGTCCTCTTAATATGTTAGGTGGCTTTAAGACTTTACGTATCCTCTCTGGGCCTCCACTTCCTCAAATATTTGGGCGGGCTCTCTGGGTTACAAACTGTGCTTGCCAAAGTTCCCTTGGAAACTGCTAATAACTAGGCATTTCCCACTGCAACCAGAACAACTCTGCTTTTATCTTTTTAGATACTGGATCTCCAAAAAAGGTTCCATTGGAAAAACCAGTTCCACAGTCGGAAAATATTCTTAAAGTCACGGTGTTAAAAAATAACACACACACATTTAGTTTATTTGTTGATCTCAAAGTGGAAAATGTAAACTTATAATGGGGGGGGGGGCTGAAAATCATCATCTTAACACAATAGTCAAGCCTGAAGATCAGTCTCTGTGGTTTTTTCACCCAAAAGACTTAACCTTAATCTAATCAATATTTTAGATTTAATGTCCTATTCCAGGAAACGTATAATGAGGAAATAGAGAAATTCGCAAAACATATTCTATAAGACCCCAGCTTGGCTTTTTTTTCTTTTTTTAAAAAAGATTTTGTTTATTTATTTGAGAGGCAGAGTTACAGAGAGAGAGAGAGAGAGAGAGAGGGAGAGACAGAGAGGTCTTCCATCTGCTGGTTCACTCCCCAGTTGGCCTCAACGGCTGGAGCTGCACTGATCTGACACCAGGAGCCAGGAGCTTCCTCCAGGTCTCCCACGAGGGTGCAGGGGCCCAAGCACTAGGACCATCCTCCACTGCTTTCCCAGGCCATAGCAGAGAGCTGGATCGGAAGTGGGGCTCAAACCGGCGCCCAAATGCTTCAGGCCAGGGTGTTAACCTGCCGCACCACAGCGCCGGCCCCACTTGGCTTCTTAAGTTCAGCATCATGAGGGGAAAAGTATGTGGGTGTGGTGGTTTGGGAGGAAGGAAGCGGAAGCAACATCAAATATAAAGGCTCTGAAGTGGACACATGTCTTCAATGTTTTAGCAAGAGTCAGGATGCCATATATGGAGTCCGGCTCTCACCTGAAATGGGAAGCCACTGAAGAGTTCTTTCTGAGTGTAGAAAAGGACATCATTTTGACTTTTTTTTTTTTTTTGACAGGCAGAGTGGACAGTGAGAGAGAGAGACAGAGAGAAAGGTCTTCCTTTGCCGTTGGTTCACCCTCCAATGCTGCCATGGTCGGCGCGCTGCGCTGATCCGATGGCAGGAGCCAGGTGCTAGGTGCTTTTTCCTGGTCTCCCATGGGGTGCAGGGCCCATGCTCTTGGGCCATCCTCCACTGCACTCCTGGGCCACAGCAGAGGGCTGGCCTGGAAGAGGGGCAACCGGGACAGAATCCGGCGCCCCGACCGGGACTAGAACCCGGTGTGCCGGCGCTGCAAGGCGGAGGATTAGCCTGTTGAGCCACAGCGCCGGCCCATTTTGACTTTTAAACAAAATCATTCTGGCTATTATATAAAGGGGGATTAAAATGAACATTAAGAGTTTTAAAAATTGGATTTTCTTTTTTCTTTATTTTTGCTTTTTTTTTTTTAATTTTATTTATTTATTTATTTACTGGAGGGCAGAGTTGCAGAGAGAGAGTACAGGGAGAGATCTGCCATCTGCTGATTCACTCCTCAAATGGCTGCAACAGCTGGAGCTGGGCCAGGATGAAACCAGGAGCACGGAACTCCATCCAGTCCTCCCCTGTGGGTGGCAGGGGCCCAAGGACTTGGGCCATCTTCTTCTCCCTTTCCAGGTGCATTAGCAGGGAGCTGGACTTGAAGTGGAGTATCCATGACTCAAACTGACAATCATAGGGCATGCCAGTGTCACAGGCACTGACTTGACTCACTGCACCACAATGCCCGCAAATGATGCATTCGTTTTGTGATGCCTATTAGAGATTCAGCTACAGAAGGCTGTTGGAGAATTTAGATGGGAGTTTAGGGAAGGCATTCAGGCTTGTATAAATTTGGGAGTCAAATTTAAAGCTACAACATTAGGAAAGATCACAAAGGGAAGGAATACAGAATGAGGAGGGGTGCAAAGGCTCAGCTCTGGAGCAATCAAAAACGCAACAGCAGCCCAAACATTAATGTCTACTGGAACTTTTTGTGGTGATGAAATATTTTTGTATCTGTGCTACTTAAGAGGAGGCCACTACCCACATGTGGCTGTTGAGTGCTTGAGATACGCTAATGTAATAAAATAACTGAAATTTTAATTGAAGCTAGTGGCTATAGTACTAGACAGTATAATTTGGGGAAGTAAAAAATAATCAGTAGAGAAAATAGAAAAGAAGTGACCAAAGGAGACCCATGAGACAATTTTCAATGGGTCCCCGATATTTCTGCACATCTTACAAGAAAGGTAGTGATCATTCCAATAGTCAGGGCTATTATATATGATAGTTTGGGGCTGTCTTTTCAAGAATGTTTGTATAGTCAACAGTCTTGAAAGATTTTGTTGTGTTTCCATCCACGGCAAAGAGTTATTTTCCAGCATAAAAAAGATAATGATTCCCTCTGGAATAAAGAACAGACATGCTTATTGACTATTATAAAATATTTAGATTCTCTAAGATCAGGTTTCCTTTCCTGTAAAAACACCCACTGTGTGCAGATTTATCTAGCTTCTTCAGAATGTCCTGGGGGAACCAGGGCTTGGGGAACCACTACAAAAATACTGGTACTTACGCTACTGCTAAAGATAATAAGGTGTCTTTTCTCTGATCCAGAAATCTCATGTCTTCTACCAGTATTCACAAACTGTGGCAGACTAACTTGTTAGCTTACAAACAGCGTAAACTCTTCTAGTTCTTAACAAGTATCTTAGAAGCCAAATGAAGGAGGTATTTCAAGGAGAAGAAACTGATCAACTCTGTTTTTGAATGTTATGATACATATTGATGAATGATAGGGGCATGGCTGACAACTGATAAAAACAACTTTGATGGAATTGTGGGGCCAGAAATCAGACTGGCTTGGGTTTAAAAAATGGGTAAAAATTAGCAACAGAATACAAATAATTTTATCAAGAAGTTCTGCTGTTAAAGTGAGCATATTAAGTGTGTAATTCATCAAATAGATAAGATTAAATGGCAAAAAGATCACATAAATAAGACCAAGTGTCTGGTAATAACAATAGATAGAATTAAAAAGCAGAGGATATTCCAACATGGGAAGCAGACCACACAGCAGATTCATAGAATGACAAACGCCCTGAACAGTACTCTGATCTCAGAATCAGCCCTAAAGGCATTAGGATCGGTCTGAAAATCCCATAGAGAATTTCAGGCACGGAAAGCCAAGACACTGTGGCAAAAGAAAAAAAAAATCTACATGAAGGATCTCTGTGAGTGAGACCCCAGTGGAAAGAAGAGGTCATCAAAGAAGGATGTACTTTTCTCTGAAGGGAGGAGAGAACTTCCACTTTCCTTAAGACCCTGTCTAAATACCAATGGAGTTTGTGGACTCAAAAGGCTTCCATAGCCTTGGCAGCTCATGGCAAGAGCCTCGAGTGATCACTGACATCATAAATAAGAGTGTTAATTATTAAATCAACAACAGGAGTCACTGTGCACTTGCTCCCCATGTAGGACCTCTGTCCTTAATGAGTTGTACTATGAGAGCTAACTGTAAAACTTGTTTTCAAACAGTCCTTTATACTTTGTGTATCTGTGTGTGCAAATTGTGGAAATCTTTATAGAGTTTATCTTCTGTGTATAAAGTTAATTAAAAATGAATCTTAATGAAGAATGGGATGGGAGAAGGAGGTGGGACGGGAATGGGGGTGGGAGAGCGAGTGTGGGGGGAAGAACCACTATATTCCTAAAGCAGTACCTATGAAATTTGTATTCATTAAATAAAAGCTTTCCTTAAAATAAAAAAAGAAGTTTTGCTGTGAAGGTTATGTGAAATAAGATAATAATTAAAGGGGAAGTGAAGTCAAGAAGGATTTTTTTTTTTAAATGGAAGAAACAAAAGCATACTGATATAAGACAATGATTCAGGAGAGGGGAATAGGATGGCATAAGACAAAAAGTTACAAGGCACTTAAGCTAATCTTTTACAGTAACTGAGAAAAAGTATCTGGACAGTATCGCAGGTAGCAGGGAGCTCTTTGCCGACTCAGTAATCTCAGTGAAATAGGTGGCAAGGCCTTCAGTTCCAAGTGAAGAGTGGAGAGGAAACAGCCACTAGGAGATGAAGCCAAAGAAAACAACCAGGGAGGCGGAGCATGATTGCTACGAAGTATCAAGGGCTCCCTGTTTTTTGAATGATTATTTATTTTCACTATTTGAAAGTTGGAGATAGAGAAAAGGATAGAGAAAAGGATAGAGAGATCTTCCATCTGCTCGTCCACTCCCCAAATGCCTGCAACAGGCCAGGCCAAAGCCAAGAGCCCAGCATGCCATCTGGGTCTCACATATCGGTGGCAGACGTTCAAGCACTTGGAACCATCATTCACTGCCTCTCAGAATGCATGAGCAGGAAGGTGGACTGGAAGCAGAGCAGCGCAGTCTTAAAAGAGCACTCCAATATGGCATGCAGGAATCCCAAACCTGCTGTGCTCCAAACCTACTCCACATTCAGCAGTTTAATTCATGTTCAGCAGCATGGTTTCATAGGCATGGGCTAGGCAAAGAACTGGACTTAACTAATGCTGTAGTTTAGCCAAGCAAGGCTGCTGAGGTGTGACAAAGAAGGTGAAGATGTGATGACTTAGGACGGAACCCATATCTCCTACCTCCGAAACCCTAAATCCTCACGCTAAGCTGTCAAACTCATAGCTACCAGACAAAATTGCACATCCTGGACCTTTTCTCCCAAGGTTTCAACTTCCTTTCCTTCTCATTTCAATAGAAACAGCTCTGCTCTGAGGATGTTTCCTCCCCCTGCAGCCCTTTTACATGATGACTTTTCTCATCCACATTCCTGAAACATGCGGCACGGTGAGCGCCCTTATTCCTCATTGCTACTTGCAGACCATTGTCCCTTTGTTCTTTCCCAAACTCCCCTCCGAGTCACATAGCATCAGGCTCTACCACCCACTCACTACCTTTCCTTATTGCAGTCATTTATGGCTCCCTGAGGCCACTCCTTTCCATTCCTTCGTGAATTTGGCTTTTGGCTCACTGTCACTCCAACACTCTTTGTGCCATCATTTTTTTTTAAACTGACTTCAACATTCAAACAAATAACCTAACTGATATCCTGCCTTTTGGTTTTCTTGACCTTTTCTCCACAACAATAATAATCTTTTTTTTTTTTTTTTTTTGAGAGTTAGTGAGAGAGAGAGACAGAGAGAAAGGTCTTCCTTTTTCCGTTGGTTTACCGCCCAAGTGGCCGCTACGGCCGGCGCATTGCAGCTGTGCTTCCTCCTGGTCTCCCACGGGGTGCAGGGCCCAAGCACTTGGGCCATCCTCCACTGCCTTCCCGGGCCACAGCAGAGAGCTGGCCTGGAAGAGGAGCAACCGGGACAGAATCTGGTGCCCCAACTGGGACTAGAACCTGGGGTGCCGGCACCGCAGGTGGAGGATTAGCCTGTTGAGCCGTGGCACTGGCCAATAATCTTGTTCTCTACTTTGTTCTTACTTTCCTCTATCATCACACCCTAAGCCTCTACAAAATGTAAGAGTACTATTTAATAACAACTCATCTGGAAGAGCATTATTTACCAAAAAAAAAAAAAAGTTGTTTACTGATGAATTTGTAGCAAGGCAATCATTCCACCAGTGACAGGGCCCAGGCAATGGTCATGCATCAGGTTTAAGACCACCCTCTGCAGAAATTCATGTTACCATCATCAACAGGTAACAGACAGCAGGGACAGACAACTAAAAGGCATGCTTCGCCTTTGCAGCTTTTATCCTGAGTTTGTCTTCCTTAGAGGTGTGTGTGTGAGAGGAGTGACAGGGTTGGGACAGAGGTAAAGGAATGCTGTTATGTTGGCCCTTCTTGTGTCAAGCTCTCAAGAAAAGATTAATATTATCATACCACCATTTTCTTTTTTCTTGACAGGCAGAGTTAGACAGTGAGAGAGAGAGACAGAGAGAAAGGTCTTCCTTCCTTTGGTTCACCCCTCAAATGGCTGCTATGGCCGGCGTCCTGCGCTGATCCGAAGCCAGGAACCAGGTGCTTCCTCCTGGTCTCCCATGGGGTGCAGGGCCCAAGCACTTGGGCCATCCTCCACTGCCTTCCTGGACCACAGCAGAGAGCTGGATTGGGAGAAAAGCAACCGGACAGAATCAGCACCCCAACCGGGTCTAGAACCCAGAGTACTGGCACCACAGGTGGAAGATTAGCCTAGTGAGCCATGGTGCCAGCCTATACCACCATTTTCTTTTTCTTTTTTTTTGACAGGCAGAGTTAGACAGTGAGAGAGAGAGACAGAGAGAAAGGTCTTCCTTCCTTTGGTTCATCCCTCAAATGGCTGCTATGGCCGGCGTGCTGCGCTGATCCGAAGCCAGGAACCAGGTGCTTCCTCCTGGTCTCCCATGGGGTGCAGGGCCCAAGCACTTGGGCCATCCTCCACTGCCTTCCTGGACCACAGCAGAGAGCTGGATTGGGAGAAAAGCAACCGGACAGAATCAGCACCCCAACCGGGTCTAGAACTCAGAGTACTGGCACCGCAGGTGGAAGATTAGCCTAGTGAGCCATGGTGCCAGCCTATACCACCATTTTCTTTTTCTTTTTTTTTTGACAGGCAGAGTGGACAGTGAGAGAGAGAGAGAGAGAGAGAGAGAGAGAGAGAGAGAGAGGTCTTCCTTTGCCATTAGTTCACCCTCCAATGGCCGCTGCGGCTGGCGCGCTGCGGCCAACGCACCGCGCTCATCCGATGGCAGGATCAGCTTCTCCTGGTCTCCCATGGGGTGCAGGGCCCAAGCACTTGGGCCATCCTCCACTGCACTCCCTGGCCACAGCAGAGAGCTGGCCTGGAAGAGGGGCAACCGGGACAGAGTCCGGCGCCCCGACTGGGACTAGAACCCTGTGTGCTGGCAACACAAGGCAGAGGATTAGCCTAGTGAGCCGCAGCGCCGGCCATATACCACCAGTTTCAAAATATACTCATGTGTCACTTAACAGGGATATGTTCTGAGAAATGTGTCATTAAGCAGTTTTGGCATTTTGTGATCATAAAGTTGACTTACACAAACCTAAGTGGCTCAGTCCACCTCATAACTAGGCTATAATGTCTAGCCTATTGCTCTTAGGCTGTAAACCTGTACAGAATGTTTCTGTAGTGAATAGTGTAGGCATCTGTAATACAATGGTGAGTATCTGTGTGTCTAAACATAGAAAAGCTATATGGCATAAAAGATCAAAAGGGCTCTACATGTATAAGAAACTTAATCACATACAAAATATTTTGTTACATAACCTTACTCCATAAGCTTTTCTCTATTTTAAATTTATTTTTTTTACTTTTTAAACTTTATTGTTAAAAATTTAGACATGAACACCCACATAAATCTAGGCCCACACAGGATCAGGATCATCAATATTTCTGTTTCCTACCTTCACATCCTGTCCCACTGGAAGGACCTCAAAGGCAGAAACACACACAGATGTCACCTCCTATGACAATCCCTTTTTTAAAATACTTCCTTTAGGAGTTAGCTGGGGCTATTTTTATTTTTTAAGACTTATTTATTTATATGAAAGGTAGACTTAAAGACATAGGGAGAGAGCGAGTGAAAAAGATCTTCCATCAGCTGGTTCACTCCCCAAATGGCTGTGACAGCCAGGGGTGGGCCAGGCCAAAGCCAGGAGCCAGGAACTTCATCTGGGTCTTCCACATGGATGCAGGGTCCCAAGTACTTGGGTCATCTTCCGTTGCTTTCCCAGGCACATTAACAGAGAACTGGACTGGAAGTGGAGCAGCTGGGACACGAACCAGTGCCCTCATGGGATGCTGGTGTTGCAGGAGGTGGCTTTACCTACTACTCCACAATGCTGGGTGAGGTTCTTCTTGAGGAGGTATCATTCTAAAAAAGCATGTCCATGGTCGTTTGCTTGGTTTATTTTTGTTCATAACATATTTGCCTTTTTTTCCCCAAGATTTATTTATTATTTGAAACTCAGAGTTACAAAAAGGGGGAGGCAGAGGCAGAGAGAGAAGTCTTCCATCTGCTGTTTCACTCCCCAAATGGCCACAATGGCCAGGGCTGGGCCAAGCCAAAACCAGGAGCCAAGAGCTTCATCCAGGTCTTCCATGTGGGTACAGGGGCTCAAGCACTTGGTTCATCTTCCACTGCTTTCCCAGGCACATTAGCAGGGAGCTGGATGGGAAGTGGAGCAGCCAGGACTTGAATTGGTGACCTTAATGGATGCCAGCAATGTAGGCAACAGGTTTACCTGCTATATCACAGTGCCAGCCCCCAGATTTGCTTCTAAGCAGATAATGTACCCTGAACATTCTTTTAATAAAGATCTTTGTTTGGAAGGTTCGGGTTTTCCAACTTGTTGAGGCTGCAAAAGATTCTGCTAAATTTTTTTAAAGATTATTTATTTATTTGAAAGGCACAGTCACAGAGAGAGAGAGGCTGACAGACACAAATACATAGAGATCTTCCATCTGCTTGTTCACTCCCCAAATGGTTGCAACAGCCAGGCCTGGGCCAGGCTGAAGCCAGGAGCTTCATCTGGGTCTCCTATGTGGGTAGCAGAGGCCCAAGCACTTGGGCCATCTTCCATTGCTTTCCCAGTGCATCAGCAGGGAGCTGGATCGAGGTGGAACATCCGGGACTCAAAGCAGTACCTATATCGATGCCAGCTGCAGGCAGTGGGTTTACTTGCTACACTACTGCTAAATTCTTCACTGCGATTTTCCTGGGAGTTCTTTTTCTTCTCCTGCAGCTTCCTTTTTCTTTTGCCCTTCTTCAGCTGTGTGTTCACCAGGTGAGAGTTTTCTGGCCCTGCTGCACTGCTATGAGCCACCATCAGTCCACTGTGGTCTGAAACAATGGTTTGTGTGGTATGACTACACTTACATCTGGGAGGACTGTGCTGAGCATTTAAATGAACCATCGATGTTCCTGTGACAGCCATTTTCCTTATGAGGAAAGTGAGGCTGGGAGAAGCTAAAGAGCGTGTTCATATTAAACAGACAGAAAGTAGAACTGGGGCAGCATTGTGGCACAAGCAGGTTACGCTTGTGGGAGACAGAGATGGACTTCCTTGGCTCCTGGCTTCAGCCTGGCCCAGAACTGGCTATCAGAGGCCATTTGGGGAGTGAACCAGCTAATGAAAGATTGATCTCTTGGTACCTCTCTCTCTCTCTCTCTTCCTTCCTCTAATCTCTCTCCTCTCCCTCTCCCCTTTCTGTCACTCCTTCAAATAAATGAATCTTTCAAAAAGAAGAATGGTAATTTCATTCCAATTCTGTCTAATATCGAATCCTTTTTGTCCTGCACAATTTTTATTTTCGTATGAAGACCAAGGCTGGGGTCAGAGTTGTGGTGCAGATAGGCCGTGGCCTGTGATGCTGGCATCCCAGATGACCACCGCTTTGAGTCTCGGCCACTCTTCTTTCAATCCAGCTCCTTGCTAATGTGCCTGGGAAACCAGATAGAGATGGCCCAAGTGGTTGGGCCCCTGCTGCCCATGTGGGAGACCTGGATGGAGTCCCTGACTCGTGGCTTCACCCTGGCCAGCACTTGTTGTTGCGGCCATTTGGGCAGTGAACCAGAGGAGAAGACGTCTCTTTGACTCTCTTTCTCTGTAACTCTTTCTAATAAATGAATAAATCTTTAAAACATTCAAATAAAGGAGCTGGGGTAGTTAGTATCGGAGTCTCTCCCATAATCTCAGATATTTCAGCTTCTAAGGAAGAAACTGTCTCAAAATCTTAATGGGAGAAAGAAAGGAAGGAATCAGAGGAGGGAAGGGGAGAGGAGAAAACGAGAGGGCAGGGCAGGGAAGAGACGAGAAGGGAAGGGAAGGGAAGGGAAGGCAAGGATGGAGGGAAGGAAAGCACACTGAAAATTCAAGCTGTCATGGTAACCAAGACAGAAAGAACAAAAATATGCATTTTAGTCTCAATTTTGGCTTTTAGAAAGCTTGAAAACTTAATAAATTAGAAAATGAAATTATTATCTCTAAAACAGCCATATAAAAGAAAATCATAACAGATAAAGTTAAAGGAATAAAATTTAGTTTGAGTCTTTAAAAACCAATGAATGATGTTAAATGCTATCCATCTGAACTTGATTCTAAATATATTATCAAACTTTGTAGATATAATTAAGAAATCGAGCTTCTTCAAAAATAAAATTGACTGAGGCATAATGAAAAGATATTCAAAACTGGCATCATATCCAGAAATAGAATTATATATAAAATAAGTCATGAGGCCAAGAATAATGCTTAATATAAAAACAAAAAGACAAGTGACCTGTGAGATTAAATCAACAGGAGGGAAATGGAAAAAGCAGAAGGCTATAAATGTCAAAGAATGCAAATATCAAGGCAAGGAAAAACAATTTAAAGAAACTTAACAGAAGAGTAAAACATGAAATTTGATTTGGAGAAAACACATGAATCCAAAAACAGACTCAGGTGGTACCATGATAGTATAGGCAAGCAGAAGCAAATGAGCTAGAAAGCCACTACAATATACTCATCTTTTTTTTTTTTTTTTTGACACGCAGAGTGGACAGAGAGAGAGAGAGACAGACAGACAGAAAGGTCTTCCTTTACCGTTGGTTCACCCCGCAATGGCCGCTGCGGCCTGTGCACCACGCTGATCTGAAGCCAGGAGCCAGGAGCTTCTGGTCTCCCATAGGGTGCAGGGCCCAAGCACTTGGGCCATCCTCCACTGCACTCCCGGGCCACAGCAGAGAGCTGGCCTGGAAGAGGGGCAATCGGTACAGAACCGGCGCCCCGACTGGGACTAGAATCCGGTGTGCCAGCACCGCAGGCAGAGGATTAGCCTATTGAGCCACAGCGCAGGCCAATATACTCATCTTCATACCCCATCATGTAGCCAGCATTCAGTAGAGGACAGAAATTCAATAACATTTTCTTAATGTACCAACGTTCAGGTACTGTGAAGCATCCCCAAATTCAACTGAGATGGGGGAGGGGATAAAAGCCCAATGGAAGTACCTTCAGATCTTACTGGTGTGATTCAACAGACCCCACTGCTTTGCTCCTGCCCTGGATACAGTTTTGGTATCTTATTTCTTGGCCTCACTGATGCCTTCTATTTGACCAACCATGAACATATCTTTGATGAGGTCTTACCACAAGTAAGATTTAATTTTTGCACTGAGTTTGCCCACTGGAAGAGCACACGAAGTACTCATCTGTGTACAAGACAGGTAATTTCAGGCAGAAAGTCGTGGCCCTGTGGGCTGAAGTAGTACCAACCGAGCAAACCACCCACAGGCGTCTGAATCATCACCTTTAGTGGAGGTCTGTGGCCAGCAGGAAATTTTTCATTCACGATAGGGCTGTGTGTATTAGGGACGGGTTAGAGTTGGGGAAGATGACACAGAATCAGGTAGGAAAGTAGAACTGAGAGCAAGATTCAAGTTCACGAAACCAAAGGGGAGACGTACTAGCAGTACAAATAAACACGCCAGAGGGGTGTGAAGGTTAAGCCTGGAGTCAGGAGGAAGGTCGCTAATAAACAGTCATCTGCTGTAACAGGATAAGTAAAGTTGTTGGTGACTTTGTTGTTATTTGCAGGTCACATGCGTGGTAGGTCAGGCAGAGGTGAAAGGTCAGAAGAGCCACCTAGCCTGCCTTACCAACCTTTGACGTTCACTCAGCCTTAAGTGCCCTGAGAGGTGGGATGAGTACCCTGAGATACTCCCAAACTTCTTCATTCAGCTGACATTCCTCTCATGGGACTGGAGGAATCCCATGCTCTGCAGATGAGACCCAACAACGGTTTCTCTATTGTTACCTACCACACTGACAACCAGAACACCCATCAAATGCACAGCCAGGAGAACTTATTGGGTAATGAGGTATTTTAAAGGTGTTTTGAAGCCCATAAAATTGCAAGGGCTGGCCGGTGCCGTGGCTCAATAGGCTAATCCTTCGCCTGTGGCACCAGCACACTGGATTCTAGTCCTGGTCGGGGTGCCGGATTCTGTCCTGGTTGCCCCTCTTCCAGGCCAGTTCTCTTCTGTGGCCCAGGAGTGCAGTGGAGGATGGCCCAAATCCTTGGGCTCTGCACCTGCATGGGAGACCAGGAGAAGCACCTGGCTCCTGGCTTTGGATCAGCACGGTGCACAGGCCGCGGCGGCCATTGCGGGGTGAACCAACGGTAAAGGAAGACCTTTCTGTCTGTCTCTCTCTCTCTGTCACTGTCCACTCTGCCTGTCAAAAAATTAAAAAAAAAAAAAAAAGTTGGAGGGCCACTTGCTGTATCTGAAGGCCACACCCAGGATATAAACTCACTCAGTGAGGCCTGTGAACACTATCTTCAAAATCTCTCTCAACTCTGACTACTGCTCTTCACCTCTGCTGCTAGAATCCTGACCCAACGCATCATGCGCTCTCACATGCACTACTGTCATGCCTCCTAACTGGCCTCCTTTCTTCCACTCTCGCTTCCCCATACTCCAGTAATTCTCCAAACAACACATTTAGAATGACAAATCAGAGTTCATTGACTGCCTATTTAAAATGACCCAATGGTTACTCACTGCATTTTGAACAAAGTCTAAATGCCTCTACCATGGCTCTGGTTTGCCAACTACCTCCTGGATCTCATCTCATGCTGTACTACTGTTCTCTGGCCTTGTCTCAAGTTCCTCTAACAGCCTTCCACCCTATCTTGATCACGGCCTCATCTCATTGCCCTCTCCCTCTGTTCAGTTTACTGTCTTTACAGTACCTACTCTCTAGATTTGTTTATTGTTTACACAGGCACGATCTTTATTCCTGCAACAGAATGACTGTTCTACAAGGGAAGACTCTTGTTTGCTTGTTCCCCACTGTCTCCCAACATCAGAACAGAGCCTCATTTGTGTAAGGCACTCAATGAAAGAAGGGAAGGAGGAAAGGAAGGTGGCAATTTGCTAATGCACCACCATTTCTGCTTTCATAGCCAAGAATTAAAGAAAAACTTCACTTTTTGTAGTTAATTTAAGGAGGGACTGACTCTGAGGATAAAGGGGCATTTCTGATTAACTGTTTAGTTTGACTTTGCATTTTATCAGGTGAAAAGGTTTAGCATACACTTTGAACCAAGGCCTTGTACTTCTGGCCCCCAACCTATAAGCTCTATAGTACTCAGAGGCGAGGTACAGATGACAATCCACTGGAGTTGCAATTCCCAGTACTACGACCCAACACACAAATTGTTGCAAAAAGACTGCCAACAAGAGGTTCAATTCCACATCTACTATAGCTAGAAAAGTTATTCCGTAGAAGTCTACTTATCAGATAGTCCTCTGGCTCATCCATTAGGAGAAACATGCCTCTCCCCGAGTCACCATGATCTCTAAATCTAGAGAGTGCTAAGGTTTAGTTATGTTTTGGCTCCTAAAGGCTCATGTCCCCAGCGTAACAGTGCTGTGAAGTGCTTGGGCTGTTATGAACAGTTGGGGTTGCCAGTCTCGTAAACAGATCAGAGAAGTTCCCATGAATCTAGGTTAGTTATTCTGACAGCAGGTTGCTCTAAAGCAAGACTGAAACCTCTTGTTGCACACACTCTTGCCATGTGATACCACCCACCATGAGGCCCCTCCCGGAACCCAAGGAGATGTCGCAGTACCATGCTCCTGAACTCCAGAACTGTGAGTTAAAAATAAAGTTCTTTTCTTAATAATTTACCCAGCCTTAGATATTTTATTTTGGCAACAGAAAAAAGTCCAAGATGGATAGCCTATGTCCAAGTCCCCAGAGAATGCACTTTTAGATAGGCATTCAGTTACTCAAGCATCTCAGAACATTTTATTAACCAGGTGTTAGACCTTTAGGAGAAGTGACATGTCCATACTGAAGACAAAGATCCTCAAGAGCTTCTACGGTTAGCACTGTCACTTAGTAAACCTACACCTGGTGGGGTTCCTCCTTGTGCTACACAAAAAGGGTTTAAGATAACCTAAACCCCACCACGTGAGAGTGGGGTGGGAGGACTAAGATGTTTGGATGTCAGTGATTACCAAACTACTTGAGCTGAGTGAAACTTAATAGAGATTCCCCAGTCTGGTTTGTCATCGGCCTAAACAGATTTTTAAAATTTATATTTTCATGGGTGCCAGTTCTAGTCCTGGTTGCTCCTCTTCCAGTCCAGCTCTCTGCTGTGGCCTGGGATAGCAGTGGAGAATGGTTCAGGTGTTTGGGCCCCTGCATCCACATGGGAGACCTGGAGGAAGCTCCTGGCTTCAGATAGCTACAGTTCCGGCCATTTGGGGAGTGAACCAATGGAGGGAAGACCTTTCTCTCAGTCTCTCTCTCTGTAACTGTACCTGTCAAATAAATAAATAAAATCTTTAAAAAAAATTATATTTTCATTTTATCTGAAAGGCAAAGACACACAACAGAGACAGAGAGAAATCTTCCATCCACTGGTTCACTCCCCACATGCCTGCAACAGCCAGGACTGGGCAGGTCAAAACCAGGAGCCTGGAACTCTGTCTGCATCTCCTATGTGGTTGGGAGGGACTCAGGTACTTGAGCCATCATCTGCTGCCTCCCAGGACACTCATTAGCCAGAAACTGAATCAGAAGAAAGGGAGCTGGGACCAAGCACTCTAACAGCGGGTATGGGCATCCCAAGCAGCATCTTAACTGCTGTGCTAAATGCCCACCCGCATTGAAACAAACTTTTATTACGATGGTGGCTGTCTAGTAAATGGAAACAGGCTTTGGCCCAGGGCATGTTTGCCTTGACAGATATCTTAGTAGAGCTGTCTAATGGAAACGTTTGGTTATAGACCTAAAGTTTTAGTCATTTACTTCATCTCCTAAGGCCCTTGTTGCTGTTGGGTGGGAATCATCAATAAAGATTATTAAAGCAACAAGGCTGCCTAGGTCTGCAGACTGAACAGTGGTTCATGTGATGAACTGACTCAATCTTCTTTTCCAACTCTATCCTTACCATCTACCCTCCCCAGTCCCAGAGGCGTGTGTCTGCATTTTATACTTCCTCTCTCATTTCTTCCCGCCCCCAAGATTTGGGTCAACAATGAATTCCTTTTCAAACACATCTTCTCTCTTTACGCACTGAATATAAGATTTCATTCATTTCTTCCCTACTTTGACTCCCACCATGTCTACAGGCTGCAAGGGGCAATTCTGTATCATATGCTTTCCAATCCCTAGAGAAATGTGGTTAGGACACTGACTCAAGGCAGGCCAATATGCATTCTCTCCTAAGGACTTGGAACTGACTTTTTTTTTTTTTTTTTTTTTTTTGACAGGCAGAGTGGACAGTGAGAGAGAGAGACAGAGAGAAAGGTCTTCCTTTGCCGGCGGTTCACCCTCCAATGGCTGCCTTGGACGGCACGCTGCGGCCAGCGCATCGCGCTCATCCGATGGCAGGAGCCAGGTGCTAGGTGCTTTTTCCTGGTCTCCCATGGGGTGCAGGGCCCAAGCACTTGGGCCATCTTCCACTGCACTCCCGGGCCACAGCAGAGGGCTGGCCTGGAAGAGGGGCAACCGGGACAGAATCCGATGCCCCGACCGGGACTAGAACCCGGTGTGCCGGCGCCGCAAGGCGGAGGATTAGCCTGTTGAGCCAGGGCGCCGGCTTGGAACTGACTTTCTAAAACACTGTCAATTAGCTGAGAGCTCTGGACCTTAAAGGTCTTATAGATTTCATGGCTGAGGCCACTATTTTCAGATGTCTTTTTTTTTTTTCTGGACAGGCAGAGTGGACAGTGAGAGAGAGAGACAAAGAGAAAGGTCTTCCTTTGCCATTGGTTCACCCTCCAATGGCTGCCTTGGCCAGCGTGCCGCGGCCGGCGCACTGTGCTGATCCAATGGCAGGAGCCAGGTGCTTCTCCTGGTCTCCCATGGGGTGCAGGGCCCAAGGACTTGGGCCATCCTCCACTGCACTTCTGGGCCACAGCAGACAGCTGGACTGGAAGAGGGGCAACCGGGACAGAATCCGGTGCCCCGACCCGGACTAGAACCTGGTGTGCCGGCGCCACAAGGCAGAGGATTAGCCTATTGAGCCGAGGCACCTGCTGGATGTCTTTTCTTAACAAAGAGAGATAATACAGAGAAAGAGAGAGAGAAGTTTGTTCATTTTTTATCACAGCTGGCTATACTTAACAAAACTGGAATGAACTGATGTGCTCCCTGTGCATTTTTACGGTAAACAACCTTTTCACTTGCATGTCTTTAAGTGGATTTTTACTCATTAAACCAATCAGTTTCGATGACATGCATATATACATCTTCATTGATATTCTCTTTCCATTGATTTTTCTTTCAGTTCTTGTTTTCATAATATACTACCTCTTCCCCTCTCTCTTCGCATCCTTCTTCATTTCACCTGTGGCTAAAAAACCCTTACAATATGTAATGGATATTCCATGGTTTTTAGCTGCCTAGAAGCTTTTGAATACTCTAATCTTTGATCATACCATTGTCAGGATGAACAATACACATGCCCATCTGCCCACTCTCAAGACCAAAGCAGCAACATGGATTGAAAGGGGAGAGCTTATGGCCCTTCTGAAAATGAGCAGCAATGATGTGCTCTTCTATTAGAGGGACCTATCATGTGACACATCCCTGTTCCCACACTCTGAACAGTGGTATAGATCTTTTCCCAGGTGGCCATTCTGAATCCACATGCATTCTAACATTTCAGTGATCACGCCTATGGTGCAGATCAATGTTTCCTAACTGTTTTTGACTAGTGAGTCTTTTTAAAAGCAATATTTTGAGAGCAGAGAGAGATGGCAGCTGAAAAAAATGCTCCAGTGATCACCTCCCACAGACACCAATTTGCACCCAGCCACCTTCACAAGAGCTAAGGAAGCCAGGTGAGAGGCCACAGTGCCTGCTTTTAGAATAAGAAGAAGACAAGATGCACTGAAGAAGGCAGGAAGGAAATAGTCAACCATGTCTCCCTTATGGTCACTTCTTTCCCAGCTTGCAGAAACACTCTAGGCCTCTCAAATAGGGAAGACAGAGGAAATTAAGTCCACACATCAGACTTGAAAACCAGTACCAGCCTTACCAGAATAAAATCTAGTGATGGGAAGGGCTCCATGACTCCTATCCCCATGCCAGTACCCACAGACTGGGCCCCTGGACTTTCCTTAGGTGGCTAAGGGACTGCTTCCATTAACTCCTCCCATTCCCAACCACATACACACCCCAACCTTCAGCAGACAGCAGAGCAAGACTTCAACCACTGGGGGATAGGGCAGCAAAGTGAGCACAGTATTTTGCCTTGCAATTCATTGCCAGGCAAAACTGGTGAAAATCAGCACCAGATGAAGCTCAAAAACCTCTATTCCCAGGTTAGTGCTCACAGCATCAGGCAGAAACCTGCACCCTGCTGCGATGAATTCATTTTGGCCTGTATCACTGCCAGCCTCCCACGGGCATGGGAAGCACCACCAAAACTGGTCCAGGGACTGTGAAACACAGGAGCAACCCTGCTTAATGGCAGTCTGGGGAGCCAGCGGACTGCCTATTCCACCCCTCCTCAACATTGGGCAGAAAGCGACAAGAGTTCAATGGTAGAAGAGCAGGGCAGGAACGTGAGCTCAGGGCTTTACCCTGGGATTTAGGTATGAAAGTGCGCACAGGATTGTGTCTTGGAACTCAGTGTGCTGGGCAGTAAAATCCAACACTGGGTAGATTCTAACAGCCCCTGAGGAGAGAGTCTCTGGACCTGCTTTAGCACCAAGTAGGGATCTGCAGTTCCAGTCATTTGGGCTTATATCCCATCCAGATTACCTGTTGCCAGCTGCAGCAGCCTTGGGTTCCAAGTGTATCTTAGCAGAAGACAGCTCACAGCAGTGTAGGTTTTAGTCCTACTTCTATATTGCAATGGTCTTGGTGGGCTCTGGGCTCTGAGTGTGATCTAACATTACAATGCTGGTAGCCACAGTACTGCCCAACCCATTCCTCTTCCAACCTCAGGCAGCACAACACAGAAAGAGTAATTGCTAACTTAGGGGGAAGAAAAGGTACATGGATGGATTCCTACACATCAAACAGAAACCTAGGGCTGATTTCCAAACAGTGAGACCCAGAGCCAGGGACAACCCTGTGGTACCTGATCATAGGCCAATGGTGTGACCAAGGCATCTGGACCTACCCCAGCCCACGAAGAGGTCCTTTTCAAGACACCTCTTCAGTCTATGAACATATGGATTGCAGATCTGGGACAAACCCGGGTTTGGAGGGCCCATTAGTGCTGAAGCAGTGATAACAAAACAACAGAAGGCTTGGGGCACACCTGGATTTAGAGTGCCATCCAGAGCTGAAACAGCAGACATGTACACAGGCCCAGACAAAATATGCCAACTACTTAGAATTTCTCAGACAGCCACAAACACAGCCAGATTATTTACATTGTAAAAAAAAATACTCAAAAGTTCTATGTAGAGATGACACTGTATGCCAACAAGCATCAAGAACTTTAAGGGAACTACATCTAACCTAACAAACAAAACAAGGTACCAGAAACCAGACAGACAGCACTGACATCTGTAAATTCTTGGCTGATGAGCTTAAAATTGCTGTTTTAAGGAAACTCAACAAGCTTCAATGAGACAGAATAATGATTTAGTATCTTAACAGAGACATGAAAGTAATTTTTAAAAATCAAATAAATCAAACTGAGAGGTACACCAGGTGAATGAGATAAAAAGGCTTTAATAGTAAAATATATCAAACTGAAGAATTAGTAAATTTGAAGACAGGTTATTTAAAAATACAGCCAGGGGCTGGCGGTTCAAGCCCCAGATGCTCCACTTCTGATCTGGTTCCCTGCTAGTGTGCCTGGGAAGGCAGCAAGGGATGGCCCAAGTGTTTGGGCCCTGCACCCATGTGGGAGACCCGTAGAAGCTCTTAGCTCCTGGCTTTGGTCTGGCCCAGACTTCGCTGTTGTGGCCATTTGAGGAATGAATCAGCAGATGGAAGAACTCACTCTTTCTAACTGTGCCTCTCAAATAAATAAATCTCTAAAAATAACACACAGTCAGAGGGGAAATCCAGAGGAATGGAGAAAGCTTATGAGAACTTTAGGACACTACTAAGAGCAAATATTCAAATTACTGGAGTTCAAGAGAGGCGTGAAAGCCAAAGAGATAGAAGGCATATTCAAAAAAATAAGAGAAAACTTCCCAAACCTACTGAAAGGTGGAACTACCCAGGAGCAGAAGGGTCAAAGTCAACAGATTCAACTCAACCAACTCTATGCCAAGACATATTCCAACTAAAGCTCCCCAAGATTAAAGACAAAGAGAAGATGTCAGATAAAAAAACAAATAGTATGTAAGGGTGCTACATTTACCCGACTGCAGACTTCTCAGCAGGAGACTTACAGGCCAGAATACAGTAGAATGACACTTCTACAGTACTGAAGGAAAAAAATACAATCCTTCTAAACAAGAATACTGTACCCAGCAAAGCTATCCTTTAGATATGAAGGAGCGCTAAACGTTTATCAATATCAGATCTTGAAAGTGCAAGAAAGAGGGCTGGTGCCGTGGCTCAACAGGCTAATCCTCCGCCTTGCGGCGCCGGCACACTGGGTTCTAGTCCCCATTGGGGCACCGGATTCTGTCTCGGTTGCCCCTCTTCCAGGCCAGCTCTCTGCTGTGGCCCGGGAGTGCAGTGGAGGATGGCCCAAGTGCTTGGGCCCTGCACCCCATGGGAGACCAGGAAAAAGCACTTAGTACCTGGCTCCTGCCATCGGATGAGCGCGGTGCGCCTGCCGCAGCGCGCCGGCCACGGTGGCCATTGGAGGGTGAACCAACGGCAAAGGAAGACCTTTCTCTCTGTCTCTCTCTCTCACTGTCCACTCTGCCTGTCAAAATTAAAAAAAAAAAAAAAGAAAGAAAGAAATTGCAAGAAAGAGGCACTGACAAGTAAAAATACAATTCACTGGTAAGAGTATCACTACAGACAAATTCAGAATGCTCTAATATTATAAACATGATACATAACCATCCATAGCTTTAGTATGAAGGCTAAGAAAAAAACAATTAAGATAGTAATTATGATAATGTTATGTTAGAGATAGGGAATATAGAAAGATGTAAAATGGGATAACAAAAATTCAAAACATAGGGAGGAATAAAAAGCAAGTGTAGAATTTTCTATTAGTATGTCATTTTGTTTCTTTCCTTAATTTTATAATCAATGTTAAGATGCTATCATTTTAAAATAGCTTTTTATAAAAAAAAATATTTTAACGCCTCACAGTAATAGAAATCACATATCTAAAATAGACACATCAAAAATAAGAATCAAGGACTCAAAATACACATAAAAATCACTTAATTGCAAAGGAAAATTTAAGAGAAAGAAAGGAGAAAATAGATTATTATAAAAGTAAACAACAAGTATCTAAATGGCAGCAGTAATCCTATAAATAATTACCTTAAATGTAAAACCATTAAATTCTCTAACTAAACAGACAAAGTGTCTGGATAAAAAATAAGATCTAACTATATGCTGCTTCTAAAAAAACTCAGTTCACCTCTAAGAACATGGATAGACTAAAGATTAAAGAATGGAATAAGGTATCCAATGCAAATGTGACCCAAAAGAAAGCAAGAGTAGCCATATTTACAACAGATAAAATAGATTTTAAATATAAAAAGAGAAGGTAATTATACAATGATAGAGGGTCACACTCGGCAAGAGGGAATAACAATTGCAAATATAAATGCACTCAACATCAGAGTACTCAAATATATAAAGCAAATATTAATACATCAAGACACACACACACCATATACACACATGCACACAAATTGATTGATTCCAACATAACAACAGTAGGGGGGACTTTAATACTGCACTTTCCACAATGAACAGATCATCCACACAGAAAATCAACACACAGAAGAGTTAAACTGCACTTTAGACCAACTGTACCTAACAGACATCTACAGAATATTCCATCAATAGTTGCATAACAAACATTTTTCTCAATAGCATATAGAACCTTCTCCAGGACAGATCACACGGTGGGTCACAAAACAAGTCTCAACAAATTTTAAACACACTGAAATCATATTGAGGATTTTTTCTAATCAAAATGCTAGAGATCAACCAAAACTAGAGATCTGTAACAAGAAAAACTTTGCAAACTATGGAAATTAAATATTTACTCATGAACAACCAATGCATCCATAAATAAATTAAAAATTTTGCAGAAATGAAAATGGAAACACAATATACCAAAACCTATGGCATACAGCTGGCATAATACTATGAATGAAGCTTATCATAATCAATGCCTACATCAAAAAAATTTAAAAAATCTCAATCTATTACTGCACCTCAAGGAATTGGAAAAACAAAGACAATTCAATCTGAAAACTGAAAGAGATAAAAATCAAGGCAGAAACAGAGATAAAAATATAAAAAAAAAAACTGTTCACTAATAAGATAAAACTGACAAACCCTTAGTTAGACTTAGCTAGACACACACACACAAAAGGAAATATTCAAAATCAGAGATGAAAAGAGAGATATTACAGTTGACACCACAAAAAAAAGGATTGTTAGATTATTATGAACAGTTATGCACAAAGTTGATAACCTAGATGAAATGGAAAAATCAGAGAGTCCCTAACAAAGAACAGATCAAGATCAGACGACTTCACTGTTGAATTCAAGCAAACGTTTAAAGAACTGATACCAATGCTTCTTAAATCATTTAAAAAAACAAATAGGAAGGAATTCTTCCATACTCATTCTATGAGACCAGATTTACCATGATACCCAAGCAAGACAGACACAGCAACAAAAAGAGAGCTACAGGCCAATATCCTAGAACACATATGCCAAAGTCTTCAATAAAATACTAGCAAACTGAATCCAACAGCACATTCAAAAGATCACTCACGATGATCAAGTGAGATTCATTCCATGGATGCCTTTAACTTACACAAATCAATAGCTATGACACACTATCTCAACCAAATGAAGGACAAAAAACATGTGACAATCTCAACAAATATAGAAAATCCAACATCACTTCACGATTAAACCAAGAAAATCAGCTACAGAAGAAGGAATGTACCTCAATATAATAAAGACCGTATGCAACAAGCTAATAGCTATCATCTTACTGAATGAGGAAAAGCTGAACACTTTCTCTCTAAGACCTGGAACAAGACAAGGATGACCACTTCCACTAGTTTAATTCAATGTAATACTGGAAGTCCTAGCCAGAGCAACTAGGCCAGAGAATGAAATAAGTAAAAATAAGTAAAAAAAAAAAAAAGTAAAAAAATATATAAGTAAAACTGTCACTGTACATGTGAGCTTATATATGGAAAATACCAAAGGCTCCATCAAAATGTTAATTAGAATTAATAAAATGAATTCGGTAACATACAAAAATTAGTTTTGCTGCAAAACACCAATACTATATGAAAAAGAAGTCAAGAAAGCAATCCCTCTTCCAACAGCTACAAAAAAAAAAAGGAAAGAAAATATCTATGAATAAATTTAAGCAGTGAAAGATCTCTACAAGGAAAAATATCAAACAATGATGAAAGAAACTGAAGATGACACAAAGAAATGGAAAGACATTCTGTGTTTATGGATTGGAAGAATCAATATCAATCAAGTTAAAATGCACATACTACCCAAAATGATTCACAGAGTTGATTCAATCCCTATCAAAATACTGATGACATTTTTTACAGAACTAGGAAAAACATTACTGAAATCAGTATGGAATCACAGAGATCCCAAATAGCCAACACGATCTTGAGCAAAAAGAACAAAGCAGGAGGCATTACACTACCAGACTTTAAAATACACTACATAGCTATTATAATTGAAGCAGCATGATAAGAACATGAAGACAGAGACACCATGGGGACCGACAGAGCCTAGGAGTACACCCACACACCTGCAGAGACACCATGGGGACCGACAGAGCCTAGGAGTACACCCACACTCCTGCAGAGACACCATGGGGACCGACAGAGCCTAGGAGCACACCCACACACCTGCAGCCAAATGATCTTTGACAAAGGCGTGAAGAATACACACTGGGTAAAGGATGTCTCCTCAATAAATGTGCTGGGAAAATTGAATATCCACATGCAGAGGAATGAAACTGCATCCCCCTATCACTTACTATGTGCAAACACCAACTCAAATTGGATTAAAGTCCTAAATTTTAAGACTGGAATCTATGAAACTACCAGAAGAGAATACACACATGTATCAAACACCTAACGGTACTTCATAAGTATGTACAATTTTTATGTGCCAGTTAAAAGCAAAAAGTTAGGGGCTGGTGGCATTCCCACATTGGAATGCTGGTTCAAGTTTTGGCTGCTCCGTTTCTGATACAGCTCATTGCTTATATGGAAAACACAGGATGACGGCTCAAGGACCTGGGCTCCTGTCACCCATGAATTGAATTCCTGGCTGCTGGGTTCCGCCTGGCCCATCTCTGTTGCAGCCATTCAGAGTGAACTAGAAAGAAGATATCTGCTTCTCCCCCTCCCTCTGTAGCTCTGTCTTTCAAACAAATAAATACATAAAAATGTAAAAATAAAAAATACAACTAGGCCGGCATCACGGCTCAATAGGCTAATCCTCCGCCTTGCGGTGCCGGCACACCGGGTTCTAGTCCTGGTCGGGGCACCGGATTCTGTCCCGGTAGCTCCTCTTCCACTCCAGCTCTCTGCTGTGGCCCGGGAGTGCAGTGGAGGATGGCCCAAGTGCTTGGGCCCTGCACCTGCATGGGAGACCAGGAGAAGCACCTGGCTCCTGGCTTCAGATCAGCGCAATGCATGCGGCCGCAGCAGCCACTGAGGGGGTGAACCTACGGAAAAAAAAAGGAAGACCTTTATCTTTGTCTCTCTCTCACTGCCCATCCTGCCTGTCAAAAAAAATATGCAACTCTTATTAGGGAGTTTTAAAATAAAAAATTTTTATAACATGATAAACAGTTTTAGATAAAAATATTTTCTTAGATAAGCATATTATTAAGTGCTATAAAGTTCAATCGTTAATACAAATAATATTTAAGGGCAAATTTTGACTTCTATTCAAACTGCTTTATCATGTATAGAAAATCTTAAGTTGTCCAAAAAACTGTCAAAAAATTAACATTTATAACCAAAGGAATTATATTAAAAGATGAACTTAACACCAAATATATACTGAAATGTATGTTGAAGATTGTGTTATAACATCCAGAATAAGTAAACTGCTTTTTTTCTTTTTAAGATTTACTTATTTATTTAAAAGGCAGAGTCACAGAGAGCCAGAGGCAGAGAGAGAGAAAGAGGTCTTCCATCCACTGGTTCACTCCCAGATGGCTGCATCTGAAGCCAGGAGCCAGAGGCTTTTTCTGGGTCTCCCATGTGGGTGCAGGGCCCCAAGGACTTGGGTCATCTTCCACTACTTTCCCAGGCCATAGCAGAGACCTGGATCAGAAGTGGAGGAGCCAGGACATGAACTGAGGCCCAAATGGGATGCCAGCACTGCAGGCAGTGGCTTTATCCGCTATGCTAAAGTGCCAGCCCCTTGGGCCATCTTCTACTGCTTTTCCAGACCACAGCAGGGAGCTAGATTGGAAATGGAGCAGCCAGAACTAGAACCAGTGCCCATACGGGCCACCAGCACCGCAAGTGGCAGCTTTACTGGCTATACTGTAGCACTGGCCCCAGTAAACTGCTTTTTAAAGCCAGTACTCAGCATTCTTCCATCCTGGGGCTGGCGCTGTGGCATAGCAGGTAGAGCTATTGCCTGTGACACTGGATCCCCCTTGGGCACCAGTTTGAGTACCAGCTGCTCCACTTCAGACCCAGCTCCCTGCTAATGTGCTAAGGAAAGCAGTGGAAGATGGTCTGGGTACTTGTGCCCCTGCACCCACATGGGAGACACAGAGGAAGCTCCTGGCTCCTGGCTTTGGTCTGGGTCAGCCCTGGCCACTACAGCCATTTGGGGAGTGAAGCAGTGGATGAAGATCTCTCTCTCTGTAACTCTGCCTTTCAAATAAATAAAATCAATCTTTTAAAAAAATTCTTCCATTTTGAGCTCATAATGATCAACTGCTTATCTTGATAATTTAGGAGTTTAGATTTTAAATGTCAAGGAAGGAGAAATGGTTTCCTGCTGTTCTTGGAGAGACTTTCTTTGTAACACACTGTAGATCTTTATTATGCTTAAATGAAGAACTAAATTGGATGGAATCCTGTGGAGTTTCTTTTAAATTTCTTTTTCACATTTTAAAGTGTTTAAATCTTTCTTTTTTAGGACTCTAAGTATCTAGAGTATAATCAATTACAATAAACATCCAGCCATGCAATTGTATAGTAAGTTGACAAGGAATGCGTTAGAGAAAAACCACTTTCTAATTAATTATTTATTTATTTTAAGATTTTATTTATTTACTTGAGAGGTAGAGTTAGAGAGAGAGGGAGAAACAGTGCTAGTTCACTCCCCAAATGACTGCAATGGCCAGAGCTGGTCTGATTCAAAACCAGGAGCTTCTTCTGGCTCTCCCATGTGGGTACAGGGGCCCAAGGACTTGGGCCATCTTCTACTCCTTTCCCAAGTCATAGCCGAGAGCTAGATTGGAACAGGAGCAGCCAGGACTAGAACCAGGGCCCATAGGGATGCCAGTGCTGAAGGCAGACGCTTAGCCCACTGCACCACAGTGCTGGCCCCACCTAATTATTTAATACCACATAGAAACTTAAAATTGACAATACATTTTAGAAATGAAAGCATCTTATTTTACCAGGCTCCTGCTATCTTGCATGAAACTGAACCGACTATCTTTACTTGCTATTTGTATTGGGTGAACCAATCTAAAATTCTTTTCTCTAGAGCATGTTTAGAGATAGGAAACAATAAAAGTCCATTACCTGCATGTACAAATACATTTGTATGCCTGGTTCATATTCCCATCTTTATAATGATTTTTTTTTTTTAATTTGAGAAGCAGAGAAACATGGAGAGAGAGAGAGACAGAGACAGAAAAAACTTCTACCCATGATTTAACTCCCCAAATGCCTGCAACGGCTGGGATTGGGCTGTGTCAGAGTTGGGAGCCAGGAAATCAACCCACGTCTCTCACTGGCAGGAACCCGCTACTTGGGCCATCACTGATGCACCATAGGTGCAGGCAGGTGGAGTCAGGACTTGGAGTCATCTAATCCAAGCACTGTGACAGATGGCACGGGCTTCTTGCCAGTAGGCCAAACGCCTTGTCCCTGTAATGATGCTTTGAAAACTTTTTATTTTTATATAATTTCAGGTTTTCAGGAAGAGTTGCAAAGATAGTACAGGGATACATTTCACCCCAGCTTTTTCTTTTTTTTTTTTTTAAGATTTATCTTATTTTTTTTAAAGACAGAATTAAAGAGAAAGGTAGAGACAGAGACAGAGACAGAGAGATAGAGAGAGAGAGAGAGAGAGAGAGAGAGAGAGAGTGAGTCAGAGTCTTCCATCCACTGGTTCACTCCCCAGATGGCTGCAACATCCAAACCTGAGCCTATCCGAGGCCAGGAGCCAGGAGCTTCTTCCGAGTCTCCCTTGTGGGTACAGGGGCCAAGCTCTTCAGCCATCCTCTGCTGCTTTCTCAGGTGCATTAGCAGGGAGCTGGTTCAGGAGCAGAACAGCCAGAACTCAAACCAGCGCCCATGTGGGATGCTGGTGCTGCAGGCCGGGGCTTTAACCCGCTGCACCACAGCGCTACTCCCTCACCCAGCTTTCTTTAATCATACAGTTTTCTAAATATTAGGCTCATCTTGCTATTATATAAGAAGTCTGAATTTAAGAATTCTGAAGATGAATGTAACATATACTTCATAAACAGCATCTGGAAACAATTTTGCAGAAGTTTTTTATGTTTTTCAATAATTTATGATATTTTGACATGTGTTGCACACATGTTTCATCTTTAACCAAGAGTCTATTGTGAGTACAAATTAAAGCATACTTACAACTAAGAACAATCAAAAGCAGAGTAGTGGTTAAAAACTAGCACAGCAGACAAACGATGATTTGAGGTCATGACCACATTGAACCACTATCTTTTAACAACTCTATATTTACATTACATCATTCAAACCATTGTTTTTAAATAAGAAAAACATTTAAATAATTTATTATTTTCCAAGAAGTAGTTATTAACACAGGAACCCTTATTTTCTTCTATGATATGAACTGATTCTAAGACCAACGTATAAGCTCATTCTAAAATCTCATATGAATGGATCAATGTGCCGGAAGAGACAAGGGGGGGATGCTCAACAACAAGGGGATGGGAATGTTTTTCCCTTGAACTGCGCAGAGGAAAACAAGCATTCATTATACTGCTATGTTTTATATCTCTTACAAATATGTCTTACAAATATCCAGTTATAGCTACTTAATATTTAATTTAAAAAAACAAGGAAGATTGTTTTACTAAGAAAAAAATACTAAGTTGTAATAATTAAAAATATATTAATGGCTCAGAAACAAAGATCAATGGCACTAAATAGAGTCCTAAAACCAACTTACATATAAATGTAGTAATCAGAGTTATTAAATAGTATTAGCTATTGGAATTCAGTAACATTTGTGTTCCAATATACAGAAGTGGTAAAGGGATGAAGAAGGGAATGTTATCTCCCTTTTAGGAGACTTTAGTCATACTCAGCTTTCTGTTCATACACCACTAGCTAAAACTTATTCATATCATACTTAGCTGTAAGGAGGGCAAGTCTTCTGGACTTCAAAATGATCAGTAATTCTGATAACTGGACATTCTCCCAGTATAAAGAGTCCTATTCAAAGTTTCTCTTTTCATATTATTCACACAAATAAAAATTAAAGATTGAAATTTAAAAATATATAGAAATATAAAAAGTATGATTTTATATTTATATCTTTGGGGCAGAAATGATATCTATTACAAAGTTAGTGAGAAGGGCTGGAAAGAACTTTGCAGTGGAAATTCTTCAGGAAGGAGGCTGTGGAGCAGCCTGGAACATGTGGACACACAGCAGTGAGCGGGACACCACCCACGACTCCCGCAGCCAGGGGTTGAGGAGATGCCGGATTCTGACAGCGAGATGACAGCTGACTGGGGCAGCCTGCGCCACTGGTGACGTTGCCTGAGGAAGAGGCTTGCGAGCGACACTGACTTTGAGTCCGGCCTCGGTCCCTAGCAGGGTCAGGGTATCTACCTAATCCAGTGAAGGAAAACAACATTTCTCTCTCCCCACCCCCGACAAGGGTGCCCAGCAACAGGCAGGGAGAAGGCGTCATCTTGACACCAATAGAGGCTGTGATGGCTCTCACACACCTGGCATCAGGGGATTTTACCAGAGGGAAAAATCTGCATTCATTACCGACTTTGAGTCTGGTTGGGAGGGTTAGCAGGAGGCTGGACACCCACTTAGGACTGTGAGGTGCCCCCATCCTCTCAACACATCACATGCTCTAGGGCTCAACCTGCCAAGGTGGGGCATCCACAGGCAGCTGGCTCTGGGAATGTCCTGCTCTCTCCGTGGATGAGGCAGGCTCACGGGGCTGAGAGAGCATCCTCTGTGCCCCGTGACTGGGGGAGCCTTGTACACTATGTGGAAATTCTGTGACTGCACGATAGGGCTAGGGTGTAGGTGGGTCTCCAGGCAATCACTGTGTCTGGTGCCAGAGGCTCAGAGCTCCCCAACCACCTGCAGCAGGTCACTGCAGAAGGTTCTGAGCTCACATTTGGAGCTGCACAGATCTTTTGTGCGGTTCATGCACTTGCGTGGGTAGAGTTCATATCCACTAGTGGGCTTGACCACCTTGGAAGAGAGGAGGTAAGGCTGTGACTATGCCAACGGGCATGATCATATTACCACCACCATACCTGCTGACAACAGAGCAGGTCTACCATGCCCAACTTGGGTGTCACCCTGGATTCTCTCCCCACCCTTGAATGCTGACCAGAGCTCCCTGGCTCTACCCAACATATGCTTCTAGATATTCACTAGACATTCCACTAAGCCACAGAGGCATAGTTCAAATATAAAACCCATCAGAGGAAAAAACCAACCATTGTTTCCACAAGTGTCTAAAAATAAACACAGAAATACAAGAACAAGGACAATATGACTCCCCAAAAGGATCACTTCAATATTAGAAATGTGAAGATGAAGAGACTGATGAAATGCCCTAAAATGAATTCAAAAGAACAATCATAAACTTACTCAGAAATAGAGAAAAGAATTCATGAGATAAAGAAATCCATATACAATGTGGATGAAAAAATTGCAGATTGAAATACTGAAGAGAAATCAAACTGAAACACTAGAAATGAAGAATTCAATATGTTAAATAGAAAATATAGCAGAAAGCCTCAACAGTAGACTTGATAATGCAGAAGAAAGACTATCTGAACTAGAAGACAAATCCTTGGAATGTGGAATCCCAGACCCTCCCCCCCCGAAAAAAAAGGAAAAATTAGAAAAACTGAAATACTGTTCCAGATTTACAAGAATGGATTAGAAGGCCTTTTCAGTGAAATAACAGCAGAAAACTTCCCTAATTTGGAGAGAGAAACGGACGTCCAAGTACAGGAAGCACACAGAACCCCGAATATACATGATGAGAAAAGATCTAGTCAAACTTTCAACAGTAAAAAATAAAGATTCTAAAATGTGCATGAAAGAAACACCAGATTACATTCAAAGGATTGCCAGTTAGACTAACAACTGATTTCTTATCAGAAACCCTACAGCCTAGGAGAGAATACATAGTCCCAGTCCTAAAAGAAAAAAAAATTCCAACCCAGAATCCAGCAAAGCTCTCCTTTATGAATGAGTGAAATAAAGACCTGCCAATACAAAAAGAAATTGAGAGAATTTGTCACCACTTGTCTAGCCTTAAATGATTCTTAAGAATGTGGGAGCCGGCACTGTGGCGCAGCAGGTTAACACCCTGGCCTGAAGCGCCAGGAACCCATATGAGCACCAGTTCTTGTCCCAGCTGCTCCTCTTCCAATCCAGCTCTCTGCTATGGCCTGGGAAAGCAGTAGAAGATGGCCCAAGTCCTTGGGCCCCTGCACACCCGTGGGAGACTCAGAGGAAGCTCCTGGCTCCTGGCTTCGAATCGGTGCAGCTCTGGCCATTGTGGCCATCTGGGGAGTGAACCATCGGATGGAAGATATCTCTTTCTCTCTGCCTTTCCTCTCTCTATGTAACTCTGACTTTCAAACAAATAAATAAATCTAAAAAAAAAATTTGCCAAAAGACTTTAAAAAAAAAAGAATGTGCTACACACAGAAACAAAAAACAGTAGTCATCATTATTAAAGAATGTAAAGGCAGAAAATCTCTTAGTAAATGTACAAAGGAAATACAAAGTAAACAATAGAAATATTTATGAAAAAATGGTAGAACCAAATCATTAGTTATCAATAATAACCTTGAATGAAAATGGCCTAAATTCTCCAATTAAAAGATACAGACTGGCTGAATGGATTACAAAACAAGATCCATCTATTTGTTTTATAAGAACAATAGCAGGGCGGGTGCTGTGGCGTAGCATGTAAAGCGGCCACCTGCAATGCCAGCATCCCATATAGGTAACAGTTTGAGTCCTGTCTGTTACATTTCTGATCCAGCTTTCTGCTATGGCCTGGGAAAGCAGAAGAAGATGGTCCAAGTCCTTGGGCCCCTGTACCCACATGGGAGACCTAGAAGAAGCTCCAGGCTCCTGCTTTGGATCGGTGCAGCTCTGGCCACTGTAGTCACTGGGGAGTGAATCAGTGGATGGAAGACCTCTCTCTTTCTCTGCCTCTGCCTAATAAATAATAAAAAAAAAATTTTTTTAATCTAGATTTTCCTATAAGAAACACACCTCACCAACAAAGATAGACACAGACTGAAATGAAAGAATGGAAAAATATATACACAGACTGAAAATGAAAGGATGGAAAAATATATTCCATGCCTACAGAAAGCAAAAAAAGAACAGGTAAAACCATCCTAATACCAGACAAAATAGATTTTAACATAAACTCTGTTAAAAGAGACAAAGAAGGGGAATATGTAATGATTAAGGGATCAATTCAACAAGAAGATGTAACTATAGTACCACCCAATGCCAGGGCACCTAGCTACTTAAAACAAATGTTAATGGATCTAAGGGGAAGTACAGAATCTAGTACAATAGTAATGGGAGACTTAAACACCACACTTTCATCAACTGGCAGATCAACTAGTCAGAAAATCAACAAAGAAAACAACAGAGATAATGGATACTATGGGGTAATAAACCTGATATCTACAGAGCATTTCACCAAATAGTTGAAGAATACACTTTTTTATTAAAGCTTTTATTTAATGAATGCAAATTTCATAAGTACAACTTTAGGAATATAATGGTTCTTCCTCCCATATCCACCATCCCACCCCCACTCCCATCCCACCTTATACTCCTTCTCCCATCTCATTCTTCATTAAGATTCATTTTCAATTAACTAGATCAGAAGACCAACTCTATACTAAGTAAATATTTCAACAGTTTTCACTCCCCTACACACATACAACGTATGTTTGAGAACAAATTTGGCAGTTAATTCTCATAGTACAACTCATTAAGGACAGAGGTCCTACATGGGGAGCAAGTGTACAGTGACTCCTGTTGTTGATTCAATAATTAACACTCTTATTTATGATGTCAGTGATCAGTCTTTGGGCCCCTGCACACATCTTGCCATGATCTGCCAAGGCTATGGAAGCCTTTTGATTCCATAAACTACATCGGTATTTAGACAGGGCCTTAAAGAAAGTGGAAGTTCTCTCCTTCTTTCAGAAAAAAGTACATCCTTTTTTGATGGCCCCTTCTTTCCACTGGGGTCTCACTCACAGAGATCCTTCATGTAGGATATTTTTTTGCCACAGTGTCTTGGCTTTCCATGTCTGAAATGCTCTCATGGGCTTTTCAGCCACAGAAGAATACACATTATTTCATTAGTGCATAGAACTTTCTCTAGGATAGACCATGTGCTAGGCCATAAAACAAATCTCAGCAAATTCAAAACAATTGAAATCATATAATTTTCTGGCCCATTGGAATGAAGTTGAAAATTAACAACTCAAGAATCTCTTGTTAATACACAAATACATGGAAACTGAATAACATGTTCCTGAACGAACAGTGGGCCATAGAAATTAAAAGGGAAACCAAAAAGTTCCTGGAAACAAATGAAGATGACAACACATCAAAAGTTATGAGATACAGCAAAAGTAGTGTTAAGAGAGAAGTGTATGGCAATTAGTGCCTACATCAAGAACCATCAATGCATCTCAAGGACCGACAGAAACAACAATTAGTAGAGGAAAGATATAACTAAAATTAAAGAATAAACAAAACTGAGGGGCTGGTGCTGTGGGGCAGTAGGTTAATCCTCTGCCTGCGGCACCGGCATCCCATATGGGCATGGGTTCTAGTCCTGGCTGCTCCTCTTCCAATCCAGCTCTCTGCTGTGGCCTGGGAAAGCAGCAGAAGATGGTCCAAGTCCTTGGGCCCCTGCACCCACATGGGAGACTGAGAAGAAGCACCTGGCTCCTGGCTTTGGATTGGCATAGCTCCAGCCATTGCAGCCATTTGGGGAGTGAATCAATGGAAAGAAGACCTTTCTCTCTGTCTCTCCTTCTCACTGTCTGTAACTCTACCTCTCAAATAAATTAAATCTTAAAAAAATAAACAAAACTGAAGCAAAAAAAAATGATGAAAGATCACTGAAATGAAGAGTTTGTATTTTGAAACAATAAACAAAATTGATATACCAATGGCTCAACTAACCAACAAGAAAAAAGAGGGAGATGATCCAAGTCAATAGAATCAGAGATGAAAAAGGAGATGTAGAAACGGGTACCACAGAAATAAAAAGAGGGATCATCACTGTGGTGTACTGCATAAAGCTGCCACCTGTAGTGCTGGCATCCCATATGGGTGCCGGTTCGAGTCCCTGCTGCTCCACTTCTGATCCAGCTCTCTGCTGTGGCCTGGGAAAGCAGCAGAAGATGGCCCAAGTCCTTGGGCCCCTGCACCCGTATGAGAGACCTGGAAGAAACTCCTGGCTCCTGGCTTCAGATCAGCACAGCTCCGGCCATTGCAGCCATCTGGGGAGTGAACCAGTGGATGGAAGACCTCTCTCTCTCTCTCTCTCTCTCTCTCTCTCTCTCTCTCGCTGCCTCTCCTTCTCTCTGTGCAACTCTGACTTTCAAATAAATAAATAAATAAATCTTTAAAAAAAAAGGAAGGAAGAAGAAAAAGAATCATCAGGAATTACTTCAAGCAGCTATATGCCAACAAATAAGAAAATCTAGAAGAAACGGATAGATTCTTAGACACATACAATCTACCAAATTTGAGTAATGAAGACATAGAAAACCAAAAATCAGACTGATAACCAAGATGCTGACTGAATCAGTAGTAAAGACCATCCAAACAAAGCCCATGACCAGATAGCTTTACTGCTGAATTTAGCAGACTTTTAAAGAATGAATTTCAAAACAATTGAAAGTGAGGGAATCCTCCCAAACTCTTTCTTTGAAGCCAGCATCACCTGAATTCCTAAACCAGAAAGATACATCAGAGAAAGAGGACTATACACCAATATCCCTGGTGAACATAGAGGCAAAAATCCTCAACAAAATACTAGCTAATCAAATCCAACAGCACATCAGAAAATCATTCACCTAGACAAAGTGGGATCTATCCCTGATATGCAGGGATAGTTCAACATTCGCAAATCAATCAATGTGATACATCACATTAACAACTGAAGAACAAAAACCATACAGTTATCTCAATAGATGCAGAGAAATCATTAGATAAAATTCAACATCCTTTCATGATAAAAACCTTAAGCAAATTGGGTGTATAAGAAACAGTCCTCAACATAATCAAGGCAATATATGACAAACTCACAGCCAGCATCCTATTTAATGGGCAAAAGTTGTCAGCATTTCCACAAAGATCCAGAACCACATAAGGATGCCCACTTTCACCACTGCCATTCAATATAGTTTTCGAAGTTTCAGCCAGGGCCATTAGGCAAGGAAAAGAAATAAAAGGGATACAAATTGGAAAGCAGGAAGTCAAATTATCCATGTTTGCAGATGACCTGATTCTGTATATAGGGGAACCAAGACTCCACTAATAGACTACTGGAAACATAAGAGAGTTTGGTAAAGTAGCAGGATATAAAATCAACACACAAAAATCAATAGCCTTTGTATACACAGATACTACCACGTCTGACAAAGAACTTGTAAGATCAGTCACATTCACAATAGCTAGAAAAAAATTCAATATTTGGAATACATATATATCCAAGAAGGTGAGAGATCTCCACAATGGAAATTACAAAACACTAAAGAAAGAAATAGAAGACACACATACACACACAAAAATGGAAAAAATCTTCCATGTTCATGGATTCGAAGAATTAATATCATCAAAATGTCCATATTATTGAAAGTAATTCACAGATTCAATGTGATCCAATCAAAATACCAATGATAGTCTGTTCAGATCAAGAAAAAAACAATGCTGAAATTCATACAGAAACATGAGAGACCCCAAATAGCTACAGCAATCTTAAACAACAAAAACAAAGCCAAGGCATCACAAAACCAGATATCAGGACACACTACAGGGTAGTTATAATCAAAATAGCCTGGTATTGGTACAAAATAGAGAAGTAGATCAAGGAACAGAAAAGAAATCCCAGAAATCAATTCATGAATCTATAACCAACTAATCTTTGAAAAGGAGCAAAATTCAATCCCTGGAGAAAGGACAGTCTCCCCAACAAATTTGTTGGATCTCCAAATGCAGAAGTATGAAATGAGATTCCTACCTTACACTGTAAACAAAAATCAACTCAAAATGGATCAAGGATATAAATCTACAACCTGATATCATCAAATTACTAGAGGAAAACATCAGGGAAATTCTGCAAGACATTAGCATAGGTAAAAACTTTTTGGAAAAGACCCCAGAAGCACAGGCAATAAAAGCAAAAATAGACAAAGAGGATTACATTAATCTAAGAAGGTTTTGTACTGAAAAGGAAACACTCAAAAAAGTGAAGAGGCAACTGACAGAATAGGAGAAAATATTTGCAAAGAATGCAACTGATAAAAGATTAATATCCAGAATCTATAAAGAGCTCACAAAACTCAACAACAACAAAACAAACACTCCAGTTAAGAAATGGGTAGGGGCTGGTGCCGTGTGCAGTGGGTTAAGCCACAGCCTATAGTGCCGGCATCCCATATGTGTGCCGGTTCATGTACTGGCTGCTCCACTTCTGATCAGCTCCCTGCTAATGTGTGTGGGAAAGCAGTAAAAGATGTCCCAAGTCTTTGGGCTCCTGCACCCATGTTGGAGACCTAGAAGAAGTCCTGGCTCCTGGCTTTGGCCTGGCACAGCCCTGGCTGATGAAGCCATTTATGGAGTGAATCAGCCAATGGAAGACCACTGTCTCCTTTTCTCTCTCACTCTTGCTCTAGCTCTTGCTCTCGCTCTGTAACTCTACCTTTCAAATAAATAAATAATTTTTTTTTTTAAAAAAAGAAGAAATGGGCAAAGGACTTGAACAGGCATTTTTCAAAAGAGGAAATTCAAATGGCCAACAGACACATGAAAAAATGCTCCGGATCAGTAGCAAATAAATGAGAAATCCAAATAAAAACCACAATGAGGTTTCACCTCATCCCCGTTAGAAAGATTCTCACACAAAAATCAAAAAACAATAAAAAGTTGGCAAGCATGTGGAGAAAAATGCATCCTAATACACTGTTGGTGGGAATGTAAAGTAGTATCGCCATTACAGAAGTCAGAATGGAGATTCTTCAGAGATCTGAAAATAGATCGACCATATGACCTTGCCATTCTACTCCTGGGAATTTACCCAAAAAGAAATGAAATCAGCATATGAAAGAGTTGTCTGTACTCTCATGATAGTTGCAACTCAATTCACAATAGCTAAGATATAGAATCAATTCAGATGTTCATCAACTTGTGACTGGATGAAAAAAATGTGGTATATATACACTACAAAATAGTACTCAGCCATAAAAAATGAAACGCTGTCTTTTGCAAGAAAATTGATGCAACTGGAAACCATTATACTTAGCGAGATATGACAGTCCCAAAAAGATATTGGAGCCAGCACTGTGGCATAGTAGGCTAACCCTCAGCCTGCAGTGTCGGCATCTCATATGAGTGCGTTCGTGTCCTGGCTGCTCCTCTTCCAATCAAGCTCTCTGCTTATTGCCTGAGAAAGCAGTTAAAGATGTGCTTGGGCCCTGCAGCCATGTGGGAGACTTAGAAGAAGCTCCTGGCTTCGGATCTGCCTGGCTTCTGGCCGTTGTGGCCATCTGGGGGGCGATCCGGTTGATGGAAGACTTTTGCCTGTCTCTCCCTCTTTCTGACTGTTAACTCTAACTCTCAAATAAAAAATATTTTTAAAAAATAAAGTAAAGAAAAGGTAAGTATCAGGTTTTCCCTGATCGGTGGTAACTAACAGAAAACAAAAAAGTACAGTGTATATGAGCAAAATTGACATTTTGAGATTTGATTATTGTTTATAGCCCTTGTCTCTACTGTTGAGGAACAGTGTTTTGCTGAATGCTTTCTTTACTTAGTGGAGGACTAGCTTCTGATTATAAAATAAACTGAAATTATGTCATTGTTTAAAAGAAAGAGTAAGAAAGAAAGGAAGAGGGAGAGTGGGAATGTGGGTGGGAGGGAGGATAGAGTGGGAAGTATCACTATGTTCCTAAATCTGTATATATGAAATACATGAAATTTGCTCACATTATATAAATAAAAATTTATAAATGAAAGTTAATGAAAAAATAGTCCCTAAAATAAAAAACCATAAAAGTAAAGAAAGGTAACTTTGAATCAAAATGGAAAGCTATTATTTAACAAAAGATGCCAAAACAAAGGGAGAGGACTCCAACAGACTGGAGGAAAACATTCCATTTTTATAATAAAGAATGAGTATCTATAATATATATATATAAGAAAAATATAAACACTTTATACTGCATATAATAAAAGAACCAAATATAGGAGTGCTTAAATAAGGTGAAAGTTAAATTTCTCTCTCAAGCAAATGAAGGTGGAGGCTGGCGTGGCAGCTCCACTAAATGCCGGCAGGCCCACGCTTTCTAGCTCAGTGATCTATCTAGGATGACCTTATATCTGAGTTCCAATACACAGGGCAGGTGCCAGGAAGGATAAGGGAGTTTCTTCTCCCACCTTCAAGGAGATTCCAGAGTCATGCCAATCCTTCCGCTCATTGCCATTATAACCCAGCTCCAAGGAGTTCAATGGGCCTAGCTAAAAGCCAGGACTTCTCTTATTAAAGACAGAGGAAGAACGGATCTTAGGAGGTAACTAGCACTCTGCTAAGTAACCCAGAAGAGTGTAAAGGAAATACAAATAATCAAAAAGTTTAGAAAAGATATTCACCCACAATGTTCATGCATAGCAGGGTGACTATAATTAATAATAACAGGTTGTATGTTTCATAGAGTTAGAAAGGAGGATTTTGAATGTTCTCACAGGAAGAAATAATGAATGTTTGAGGTGACAGATAATGTTAATTACTCAAATTTGATCATTACACATATGTACTGAAACATTACATTGTACTCCATAAATATGTACTATTATGTGTCAAAGATTTTCTTAAAATTAAATAATACTTAAAATAAGGAGATACAGGTTAAGTAGCCCTCATCCAAAATGCTTGGGGGATAGGCATTTGGCATAATGGTTAAGATGCTACTTGGGACACCTATATTCCATATCAGAGTGCTGGTTCAAGTCCTGGCTCCTCTGGTTTTGATCCAGCCTGCTTAAATACACAGCAGATAATGGCATAATTACTTGGGTTCTGCCACCCACATAGGGGACCATGACTGTGATATGGGTTCCTGGCTTAAGCCTGCTCCAGCCATGGCTGTTGTAGGTTTTTGGAGAGTGAACCAGGGGATGGAAGATCTCTCTAGGCCTGTCCCTCTGCATTTCAAATAAAATGAAGATAAATAAATCTTCCATCCACTTGTTCACTCCCCAAAATGGCTACAACGGCCAGAGCTGGGCTGATCCAAAGCCAGGAGCTTCTTCTGGGTCTCCTACTTGAGTGCAGGGGCCCCAAGCACTTGGGCCATCTTCCGCTGCTTTCCAGGCCACAGCAGGAAGCTGAATCAGAAGTGGAGCAGTCGGGACATGAACCCACTCTGTTCAAATAGACATGTAAAGTTGAATAAATAAGCAAATCAGTGAGGAACAGACCGAGTACTTGGGGCAGGAGGCATGCTCAGATCCTAGGGAGTGCAGGGAGCAGAATCTGAAGGGGGAAGATAGAGAAATGAGGGGAGAAGTCTTCATAGGTGGAAAACAAAGGTCCTGAGGCAGGAACATCATTGGCTTCTAGAAGAAAAAGGTATCACTCCTGACTAGGACAAAGCAAGCGCAAGGGAGAAATTATGCAGCTCCCTGTGATAAATGCACTTCTGAATGGAGAACCTGGGTTTAGAAGGATCCTCTCGTTGCTGTGCTGAGAGAGGTAGTAAGACAGGAAGGACACAAACAGGAAAAAGAGGTTACTGCAGTGACCCGGGAGTTACAGTGGTGGCCTGGACAACATGAAGCAGTGAATAGTGGGAAGAGGCTCAATCCAGATACATTTTGAAGATAGACCCTGCTGATAGATTGGACGTGGGATGAAAGAGCAAAGAGAATCAAAGATGACTGTAAGAGTTTTGGCCTGGGCTACTAGAGCATGGAGCTGGCTGAAATAGGCTTAGGCAGGGCCAGCACTGTGGGGTAGTGGTTAAAGCCAATGCGGGCAGTGCCGGCATTCTATATGGGTGCCAGTTTGAGTACCAGCTGCTCCACTTCTGATCCAGATCTCTTCCAAGGCCTGGGAAAGCAGTAGAAAATGGCCCAAGCCCTTGGGCCACTGCACCCGCATGGAAGATTCAGGAGCTCCCAGCTCCAGGCTTCAGATTGGCCCAGCTCCAGCCATTGGGGCCTTTTGGGGGATTGAACCAGCAGATGGAAGACTTCTCTTTCTCCCTCTCCCTCTCTCTGTCCCCCCGACCCCCTCCTGGCTGTCTCTCTGTAATTCTTTCAAATAAATAAATAAATCTTAAAAAAAGAAAACTAAGTTAAAAAAAAGATATGATATGCCAAAAGCTTAAGTAACTAAAGAGAACCAGATAACGGACTTCATCTGAATTAAAAATTTTTGTGGAAAAGACAGTTAACAGAGAAAAGAGGGGCCGGCACTGCAGCTTCACAGGTTAAGTGGCCCCTGCAAAGCTGGCATCCCCTATGGATGCAGGTTTGAGTTCTGGCTGCTCTACTTCCCATCCAGCTCCCTGTTAATGTGCCTGGGAAAGCAGCAGAAGATGGACCAAGTGCTTGGGCCCCTGCACCCGCATGCAAGACCCGGATGAAGCTCCTGGCTCCTGGTTTCAGCCTGGTCCATCCCTGGTTGTTGGCCCTTTGGGGAATGAATAGCAGATGGAAGCTCTCTATCTCTTTGTATCTCTGCCTTTCAAATAAATCTTTTATTAAAAAAAAACAGAGTGAAAGGACTGGGGAGCTGACACTGTGGCTCAGTGGGTTAAGCTGCCTCCTACAAAGCTCGCATGCCATGGAGGGGCCAGTTTAAGAACTGGCTGCTCCACTTCCAATCTAGCTTTGTGCTGATGCACCTGGGAAGGCAGTGGAAGAAGACCCAACTACCTGGACTCCTGTCACCCATCTGGGAGAACTGGATGAAGCTCCTGGCTTTGACCTGGATCAGCCCGGGCCATTCTGATCATTTGGGGAGTGAGTCAGAGGATGGAATATTTCTCTTTCTGTGTAATTCTACCTTTCAAATAAATAAATCTTTTTTTAACAAAAGGAAGTGAAAAGACAGCCCACAATATGGGAGAAATATATGTAAATTACTTTTGTGATAGAGGTCTTGTGCCCAGAATATACAAAGAACTCTTATCGCTCAACAACAAAAAATTAACCTAATTAAAAAATGGGCAAAGAGGCCGGCGCCGTGGCTCAACGGGCTAATCCTCCGCCTTGCGGCGCCGGCACACCGGGTTCTAGTCCCGGTCGGGGCGCCGGATTCTGTTCCGGTTGCCCCTCTTCTAGGCCAGCCCTCTGCTGTGGCCCGGGAGTGCAGTGGAGGATGACCCAGGTGCTTGGGCCCTGCACCCCATGGGGAGACCAGGAAAAGCACCTGGCTCCTGGCTCCTGCCATCGGACGAGCACGGTGCGCCGGCTGCAGCGCGCCGTCCGCGGCGGCCATTGGAGGGAGAACCAACGGCAAAGGAAGACCTTTCTCTCTGTCTCTCTCTCTCACTGTCCACTCTGCCTGTCAAAAAAAAATGGCAAAGAGCTTGAATAAATATTTCTCCAAATAGATATTTATCCAAAGAGGATACAAAATTGGCTAACACACAGGAAAACTTGTTCAACATCATCAGTCACTAGGGAAATGCAAATCAAAACTACAATGAGATAACTCTTCATATCCACTAGGACAGCAATAAATGGAAAACTAGAGAAAAGTGTTAGCGGGGGTATAGAGAAAATAGAATTTACATTGCTAGTAGAAATTTAAAATGGTGCAGCTACTATGAAAAACAATTTGGTGGTTCCTCAAAAACTTAAACACAGCATTACCATATGACTCTTATGGGCTTACACGCAAAAGAACTTGATAACAGGTATTTAAAGCAAAATCTTGCAAATGAATGCTCTTAGCAGCACTATTTACAAGAGCCAAAAGGTATAAACACCTCAAATACACATCAACTGATATCTCTATACAACAGAGTATTAAGCAACTAAAAAAAAAAAGAATAAAGCACTGATACATGCTACAACATGAACAAACTTTGTAAATAATACATGGAGTGAATGAAACCAGAAGCAAAAAGTCCTATTTTATGATGCATTTTTAAAAAATATTTTATCTATTTATTTGAGAAGTAGAGTTACAGAGAGAGAGAGAGAGAGAGAGAGAGACAGAGAAAAAGGTCTTCCTTCCACTGGTTCACTCCCCAAATGACTGCAACAGCCGAATCTGTGCTGATCGGAAGCCAGGAGCCAGGTGCTTCTTCCCAGTCTCCCATGTGGGTGCAGGGGCCCAAGGACTTGGGCCATCTTCCTCTGCTTTCCCAGGCCATAGAAGAGAGCTGGATCAGAAGTGGAACAGCCAGGACTAGAACCAGTGCCTATATGGGATGCCAGTGCCGCAGGTGGAGGATTAACCTACTGCACCACGGCACCAGCCCCTATGATACATTTTTTTAAAAAGATTTGTTTTATCTTTATTTGCTTTATTTTTATTATTTAAATAAATAGATGAAATTTATCTATTTATTAACTCTGAATTACAGAGAGAGAAAGAGGGAGAAGGAAAGGGAAGGAGAGAGGGAGAGAGGGAAAAAAGGAGAGAGGGAGACAGATTTTTCCATCCACTCATTCACTCCTCAAATGGCCTCAACTGCTGGGGCTGGGCCAGCCAAAGCCAGGAGCCTGGAGCCTCCTCCAGGTCTCCCAAATGGGTGCAGGGGCCCAAGCACTTGGTCCATCCTCTGCTGCTTTCCCAGGTGCATCAGCAGGGAGCAGAATTGGAAGTGGAGCAGCCTGGACTTGAACCCACACCCATATGGGACGCTGACATCACAGGTGGAGGCTTAATCTGCTATGCCACAGTGCTGGCCCTATGATGCTGTTTTTATGAAATATTCAGAATGGGCAAATCCATACAGAAAGAAAACTGGTAGCTGCCACCACCTGGGAGGTGAAGGGAATGAGGAGTGACTGATTAATGGGTCTGGGGTTTCCTTGTGGGATGATGAAAATGTCCTAGATTTAGACAATGGTGATGACTGCACATACTGTGAATGCACTGAAAGTCACTGAATTTTATACTTTACAAGGGTTAATTTTACCTCAACTAAAAAAAAAAATTCACACAGCTCCTACTTCACAAGACCAGGCCTTGCACCCAAGAACTGACTCCTCATCTGCCACTCAGTTATCACAGAGGAGCTCTGAATTACCTTGCCAATGGAAGTTTCCCTCCATCTACCAAAATTCAGGCGTAGCACTAACCGCTCTGGAGATGGTGAAACTCCCACAGCTGCCCAAGCACACAGAGATGTACTTCCCAAAGTTTATTTAAAAATGGAAAAGATGCCTATTTTGGAGCAAAAAATTTCTGAAATCCATGCATATTTTTCATAATGTACATTTTCCAAGAACTTTCTGAAGTATCCTCATACAGTTTCTAATGAATAGTTCAAACCATCTTCCTGGACCAAAGTCTCTCATTCATGTCACAAAGTCATCCTTTATCTAAGTTAACTATCATCCTCCTAACTGGTAAGCCAGTGATAGCGATGAAGGCTGATGTCCCACAACATGATACTCCTGCTTGCACAAGGCAGCTCAAGGGTTTATGCCTTCAACTAACACAGCCTTCTCCCGACCCTGTGTTTTCAGCTCTCCTGCTAGACCACAACTCCTGGAAACTTGAAGCACAAAACTAACCTTTAAAACCTTCTCTTCCTGATCAAGGTTGTCAACAAGGCAGAAATGACTTAAGAAACAGACTGCTGTGGCCTTTTACATGACAACCAATCCTAGATAGTCATCTGTCCTTAAGGTGACAGCATTCATACCACCTTTTGGAAACCAAAGTTTATCCAGTGTTCTTTCTGTCTCAGATCAAGGAGGAGCTACCTCCAACTTACATACTTCAGTCATCATCAATGATAAAGATTTCAAAGCATGAGAAATTTTACATGCATACAACTCGAAAAATGAAGTTAACTGGAAAAATACAGCTGCAAAAACTACTCCTGGGAATTTTACAGTTAGATACACATTCCCTAATACAGTGAAGCATTCCATTTTCAACATGTCAACAATCTGGTCTTTGTTCATCAGTTGAATGGGGGATGATGTCAGGGTCACTGCAGTCCAGACTTCAGGAGTTGGCCTTTAGGAGCTCTATGGCTTTCCAGATAAGAGACTTAGGGTCTAACTGCCAACATCTGAATCAGGCCACTTCAGTAACAACAAGCAAAATATCTCCTTGGAGAAAAGCACAAACCCTACAAAACAAAGAAGACCCTTCTAAGCTCAGGGAGAAGGGTAACCAGGTACCTCTGCACTAGCTCCCTTAAAAGTTAGCAGTGTTTGGGTAACCCATAGACCAAGCATCTACAAAACAGACACAGGGAGCCGGTGCTGTGGCACAGTGGGTTAAGGCCCTGGCTTGAAGTGCCGGCATCCGAAGTGAGCACCGGCTCTAGTCCTGGCTGCTCCTCTTCTGATCCAGCTCTCTGCTATGGCCTAGGAAAGCAGTGAAGATGGCCCAAGTCCTTGGGCCCCTGCGCCCATGTGGGAGACCAGGAGGAAGCATCTGGCTCCTGGCTTTGGATCAGCACAACTCCGGCTGTTGTGGCCATCTGGGGAGTGAACCAGCAGATGGAAGACCTCTCTCTCTCTCTCTGTCTCTACCTCTCTGTAACTCTTTCAAATAAATAAAATAAATTAAAAAAAAAAAAAAAAAGACACAGAAAACACCAGTACCGTCCTCACTACTCCGTTTCAGACAAACTCAAAAGACTTTTCCAAAATTTACCATTCCTATTTCCTTATTCTTTACCACTAATCTTATTTCTGCCTCTTCCAATCTGAAATAATTCTTGGTGAGGTAAAAGACCCTATCTTGATGAATTTGACAAAATTTCAGCCCCTATCTTTATTTGATGATCCCTCTCTTTCCTTGTCTCTTAAGACCACACCTTAAACTAGAATACAGATTCTAAAATAAGCATTTAAAGCAAAAATCAAGTATAGCTTAAATTACTTTTGAGAGTCCTTTAAATGGCCCATTAAGCACAGCATATTTGAACATATAAAAGCAAAACTTTGTACTAATTAACTTCTTGCAATTAAAAACACAGTGGAATATATCAGGTTAGGTCTGCACACCTGAATGTCACTGTACCTCCCTAGCCACCTCTCATCCCTTTCCTGGGCTACCTCCCTCTACTGAACTTTGAAATGCTAGGTCTGTGCCTTGTTCATCTGTCAATGGTTCTTCACATCCAGTGCTCAGTGGAATCACCTGAGGAGCTTTACAGACCCAGTAAACAAATACAAATGTCTTAAGTGGACCTACGCATTAGTATTTTTTAAAAGATATTCAGTGACTTCAATGTGCAACCAAGATGAGAATCAGTTTTTCATTCTCTTTCTTGACCAGGAAACACACACTCAAAAACCTACAAAGTCAGAGAAGTAAATGAACAAAGCCAGTAAGATCTAGGGTGCAACGGGCTCTGTGGTGAATCAGCAGTCAAGTCCAACTGTGACTGAGCTCCAGTCATTGCTTCTAGATGGGAGAGCCAGCTCAGCAGGGTTTCATCTTCTCTTTTTTTTTTTCTTAAAAATATTTATTTACGGGGCCAGCGCCATGGCGCAGCAGGTAAAGCCGCTGCCTACAGTGCCAGCATCCCATTTGGTTGCCAGTTAGAGTCCTGGGTGCTCCACTTCCGATCTAGCTCTCTGCGAGGGCCTACAAAAGCAGTAGAAGATGGCTCAAGTCCTTGGGCCCCTGCACCCACATGGGAGAAAGTTCCTGGCTCTGGATAGGCACAACCCAGGCCGTAGTGGTCAAGTGGGGAGTGAAATATCGGATGGAAGACACCTCTCTCTATCTCTGCCTCTCCTCTCTCTAACTCCAACTTTCAAATAAATAAATGAATCTTTAAAAATATATTTATAGGGTTGACGCTGTGTTGTAGGAGGTAAAGCCCCTACCTCCGGTGCTGGCATCCCATATGGATGCTGGTTCCAGTCCTGCCTGCTCCCCTTCCGATCCAGCTCTCTGCTATGGCCTGTGAAAGCAGAAGATGGTCCAAGTTCTTGGGCTCCTGCACCCATGTAGGAGACCCAAAAGAAGCTCCTGGCTTCAGATGGGTGCAGCTCCAGCCATTGCAGCCATTTGGGGAGTGAACCAGTGGATGGAAGACCTCTCCCTCTCTTCCTCCCTTGCTCTCTGTCTCTGCCTCTCTGTATCTCTGCCTTTCAAAATAAATCAATAAATAAATCTACAGAGTTACAGAGAGAGAGGGAGAAATGTTCCATCTGCTGGTTCACTCCCTAGGTGGTCACAATGGCCAGTGCTGGTCCAAGCTGAACCCAGGAACCCAGAGGTCCATTCGGGTCTCTTACATGGGTGGCATGGGCCCAAACACATGGACCATCTTTCCCTGTTTTTTCCAGGCCATTAGCAGGGAACTGTATGGAAAGTGGAGCAACCGGGACACAAACCGATGCCCACATGAGATACAGGCGTCTCGGGCTGTGGCTTAACCTGCTATGCCACAGCGCCAGCCCCCATCTTCTTATTTTTAAAAGAGAAGCCACACATCTGGATTTCCACTGGAAATCTTGAAATGTTAAAATATTGGTGAATAATTCAAAATTGAACAACAAAACCACTTAAGGGGCAAAACAAAACACATCTGTGAGCCAGATTCAGTTGTGGGCTACTAGTTTGCAATTTCTACCACACCCTTCAATTTACACCTAAAACTCTGTGTTTCCAGTTCTGCACTTTTCTCTGGGCCCCGGATTTGAAATGTCAAATGCTTGTGTGCCATCTCCACTAGAAAATAATAGCAGTCCCAATGTAAATGGTAATTTAAATGCACCTCAAAACTATTAACCCTTACAATGTTCTTTCAATCAACAGCTGGGTGGGAAAGCCAGAGCCCTGGGATGCATCCCAGGAACTTCTTTCTCTCCACTCTTGTGCTATACAAACCAACAAATCCTATCTACGGTGCCTCCTAAATATATCTCATGCATATGTGTACTCCTCTTCATCTGTACTGCTACCAGCTAAGTTAGCTACCATCTTCTCTTAGTTACCCACAATAACCTTAATTAGGGTCAGTTGCTCCCCACAATCACTCATTTCCTTTCAAACCACTCTAATATGACCAGAATGATCTTTGAAAATGTAAGTATATACAAATATATCTGTTATACTATATATAAGAAATACATGTGTGTACATACATACATACATTTGTCCAAACAATTCCACTTCTGTCCTAAAAATATGTTCACACACCTGTGAGCCAGCATTTCCATAGTACTGTTCATAGTAAATTATCAGAAGCAATCTAAATGTCCATCAACAGGGGAGAGATTAAGTAATCTACAGTATATCCATATAATGAAATGCTTTACAGTCACTCAAAGGAACGAGGAAGCTCTATACTGCAAAGGAAAACTTCATAGCACACTGTTTAGAGAATAGAGTGTACACTCCACTACTGTCTGTGTAAAGAACAGGAGGAAAGAACACGCACTTGCATGAATGTCCACAACTGCTAGGATGCACAGGACTAGCATCAGTGCTTATTCAGTTGGACGGACAGGGGGAAACGGTGGCTTCTACGGAGAGTAAGACTTACAGAAGACATTCTGATTTAACACCTGGAAGACGGCCCAGACACCTGCCCTTGGTTAAGTTGCTCGAGTGGTTTTAATGAGCAGGTTGGCCTGAACCGCTGCTGGGGTGGCCTCCGCCGCCTCACCAGCTCATTCTGTATCGTCCCACTCGCAGCACTTTCCATGCTCCGGCCTTGGCCTTGCTGCCGACTTCTGTGCTTCCAGAAACGGTGCTGAGGTTTCTGCCTGAGGGCCTTCACGCTTGCTCTTTCCGCCTGGGATACCATGCCCCCAAACTTCACCTAGTAACTCCTGCTTGTCCTTCAGAGTCCATCTCAAAGGTGTCCTTCCTCAAGGTCAGGACCCCTGTATTATGTATTGGGAGCAACTCTTGCTCCTCCGAGAATTCAATACAAGTGCAATGAGGTTAGTGTATCACCACATTGATACACTGTATCGATACAACCTTTCATCAGCTTCATACTACAAAGTTCGGGAGTACAGAGACCACATCACTTGCTTTAATCACTGTATTCTCCAACTAACTTAGCAAAAATAAGCCTTCAGATACTTGTTAAATAAATGTTGACTGCTGCTGCCCTCAAGCTTAGAATAAAAATCAACACACAAAGCAAACAACAATGCGTGCAATGGTGTTAAGGCAGAAGGCAGTTTAGATCCATGGTTCTCAACTGAGGGTGATTTGGGCCCTATCTGGAAACATTTAGCAATGGATGAAAGTGTTTTTGATCCTTACAACTGTGTGGAGTGCTACTGGTGCCTGGTAAGCAGAGGTCAGGAATACTGCTAAACATCCTCTCTTGCACAAGACAGCCCTCCTCAACAAAGAATTACCTGGTCTAAAATGTCAACAGGCGCATAGTTGAGAATCCCTGTTTCAAAAGACAATAATACTCAAAAGGGTGGTTAAAGTCTACTCTTGCTGCTGTGGGTTTCAAAAAAAAAAACAAAAAACAAAAAACCAGTGCTGGCGCTGTGGTATAGCAGGTAAAGCTACCGTCTTTGATGCCAACATCCCATACGGGCACCAGTTCGTGTCCCGACTGGTCCACTTCCGATCCAGCTCCCTGCTAACATGTCTGGGAAAGCAGTGGAAGATGGTCCAAGTGCTTGGGCCCCTGCCACCCATGCGGGAGACCCAGATGATGCTCCTGGCTTTGGCCTGGCCCAGACCTGGCTGTTGTGGCTACCTGGGGAGTGGAGTGGACCAACAGATGGAAGGTACTTCTCTCTGTAACTCTGCCTTTCAAATAAAAATAAATCTTAGAAAAAAGTTAGTGTATGTGGGAGATGTCAAGAAAAGTTCGAGAGGAAGCAAAGCTTCATTTGTGTACTGAAAGATGGCCGGGGTGAGACTGGTAGGAACTACGTTTGCCAGAAGTAATGAGGAGTCTCTGATGAGCTTAAAAGCAAAGTTCTGGCAGGTACTGGCTCCTCCAGTACCAATCCCCTTTATTCTCTTCCTGCTGAAACAAAACTTCCATGATCTGAGGGTGGCTGGTTTCAGCTAGACATTAAGGCCAAATTAATTCAGATCAAGATAAAGTCAAATAGCAGCTCCACTCTCCAGAATGTCTAGCTGCATTTTAAAATATGCAAATACACAGGACTTCAAATAATCTTTAACCAGTTAACGTTTGGGCTGTTAGTGGATAAAGCTGTGTTTGGACCCAACAGCCAGGTTGGTAAAGGCTTTTCCAAAACTTTCTATTTTTAAAAAAACTTTTTTACCTGCTTCCCCATCCTCAACTATGGAGCTCCCAGATCGTATAAAAGATCCAAGTTTCTCCCACAAGTATCTCACCCGCTAAGTTCTTTGGCCAGAGATGATAGAGCCATTTGGACGCAATCAATGTGATTGAGTGTAAATTAGGGGTGGGCTACAGATTTCTAAAAAAGACTTCCAGGAAAAGTCACGGGTACTTCTGAGAGAAGAAACTGAGATGTTAGCCGTATCACCAAGGGTGGGGGCAGGATCTGCGGCTCCCTACGGCACAAGCCTGCTGCCTGCTCAGCTGGGCGCCCATGCTCTGACCTAGTATGGCAATTCTTAGGGTCTCGGCACTGGGTGCTCCGTTTACAAGAAACTGAGGCCCGAGACGGAGGAAGAACAAAGAAAACTGCGTGGCAGCGAAGGTGCAGGGTATGTTTCGTACATCACCGCAGATCTGCGGAGGAACAGATGACGGAAGCCCCACCAATCACTGGTTTTTGCTTACGCGTAAAGATTCTATGTCCTGCTTTCGGACCGTTTCCTAATAAGAAAACACCTTATAATCTGCAAGCAACCATTCGTCTGCCCCTGCGTTTGCTGACCATCAAGGCAGGATAGCATTTCCCGAGCGCGAGGACCGGACACAGCGTGAGCGCGGCGGAGTTGGGACGCAGCCTCGTCTCCCGCCCGGCCAGCTGGCTTCCATCGCGAGGCTCCCCCGGAGCACGCCCCTCGGGGGCGGCCGGGCTCGGTTCACCTCTGCTTCAGGTGCCCCGGCCGCCCGCCGCCCGCCGCCCGAGCTGGTGACACATCCTTCTTTGGCCAAGTCGGGCCGAGGTTGGGCAGGGGGCGGGGAAGGAAAAAGCCAGCCCCAGCGCCTAACGACGTGACTCTCAGTTCTTCCAAACGCTGGCATGGCTTTCTCTGCCAAGCTCAAGTTCCCCGCGGGCCGCGCGGGCGACCCGGCCCCCGCGCCCCCCTCAGACCGGCCAGGGCCCGGGCCGCCCTGCCTCCCTCCCTCCCCTCCCGGGCTGCCGTCCGCCGCCACTCCGGACTCGCACCGCCGCGGCAGCCCCGCGCGGCCCCTCCGGACAGGCCGGTCCCCGCCCCTAGGCCCGGCCCCGCCCGCCCCGCGCCGCCCCCCACCCCGGCTCCGCCGCCCGCTCGGGCCCGGCCGGGGGCGCCCCGAGGGCTCCAGGCCGCGGGCGGGCGTCCCCGCGCCTACCTCCGCGCCCGCTGCGCCGCCTCCGCCGGCGGCTGCCTGGGCTCCCCGCGGCGCGGGCTCTGGGACTGCGAACGCGGCGCGCGAGGAGCCGAGGCCCAGGCGCGCCCCGCCCCGCCGCCCGCCAGCCCCCTCCTCCCTCCCCTCCCCACCCTCCGCGGCGGGCTCCGCGCCTCTCCCGACCCCGCGCCAGGCCCCGCCCCGCCCGCCGGCCCCGCCCCCGCCCCGCCTTCTCCTCCCCCCCGCCGGAGCAGGAAGGGGACCTCCAGGGGGGCCACGAGAGCCGCTGTGGCTGCCCAGGTGCAGTGCCCAGAGCGGCGGCTGGGCAGGCGCGCGATGCGCGGGGCTCACTGCTGCTGGCGGGACGCGGCTTTTAGTGTGGCTTTATTATTACTGTTACTGGAATCATCACTGTTCACGGTGTTTCCCCCTCCGCCAGGAGGTCGCTCGGCCCCTTTGAGAGCAGCTCTCGCCGCTGACCTGATACTCCTGGCTACTCAGATCCTACCAGTGGCCCGCACCTGCTCCAGTTCTCGTTCAGCCCCAGGGGTTGGGTGTTTTGAAAGAGGAGATTTAAAAACAAACAAATCTGTTATCGCTGAATATAACACAAAGCCAAAGTTAGAACGGTAAATAGAGACTCCCACAAATAATTTAATAAGTCAATCAATCAGGAGGTTGAAAAGCATAACGAGCACCTAAGAGCAGGGAAAGGCAGGCATGTGAAGACTTAAAAATAGCCAAGGATTAAGTGGACTACCAGGGTGGGTTCTGAGCGTCGGTGCTGTCCTTCTGTCCCCAGCACCCAGCACCCCAGGAGACACGCACTAGGTGCTGTGCCTGTGTGTGTGTGCACGTACATTATATGCAGACACACCTGCATAAGTGTAAGGGCTTGTTTATGGTGCCAGTAAAGAAAATTATGTGTAGTTATCCCAGAGTTTACCGGCTGGACAGTTTGACCCAAGGGCAGTCCTTCCCATGGGTAACATGATGTGTTCTGTGAGATTCCTTGCTACCTTGGAGAGAAACCGTTGTACCTTCGGCTTCATTTGTTTCCATTTCAGAGCCTTTCCACATGTATAGAATGTCTTACTGGAGGCTGACAGCAATCTGAGAAGGGGAAAACGGGACAGAGGATGTGACCAAGGTCACAGTGCAATGCACACTGCAGAGGAGGGAAAGTACAGTCAGTTCTAACACACTGTCAATACTGCCGGGTATGCCAACTCCAGTTCCGGGTTTGTCTTGACAGTTTTATTGCCTGAATGCTCACATCAGGCCTCCGTTGGCCTCTGCCATACGTCCTACACAATGCAGCTTGAATGGACAAAGGACAGCACACTTGACTGGAAATTTGGTTCCATACAGTGGAATCAGCTTCTCTGTCACAACCTACTGGGAGAATTGGGGATGCAGAGTTGCCAATTTCACCCCATTTACTAAGCTGCAGGCTCCATGGTAGCAAAAAATATGAAATAAATAAGACTCCGTCTTTGCTCTTAAGGGACTATGGTCAAGGAAGGGAGACTTGGAAGTAAATGAGTGTTTATTGTAATAGTAGGAAAACTTTTTTTAAAAGATTTATTTATTTTACTTGAAAGTCTGAGTTACACACAGAGAGGAGAGGCAGAGAGAGAGAGAGAGACAGAGAGACAGAGAGAGAAAGAGAGGTCTTCCGTCGCTGGTTCACTCCCTGATTGGCCGCAACAGCTGGAGCTGAGCTGATCCAAAGCCAGGAGCCAGGAGCTTCTTCTGGGTCTCCCATGTGGGTGCAGGGGCCCAAGGACTTGGGCCATCTTCTACTGCTTTCCCAGGCTGTAGCAGAGAGCTGGATCGGAAGTGGAGCAACCGGGACTTGAACCAGCGCCCATATGGGATGCCAGCGCTTCAGACAAGGGCGTTAACCCACTGCGCCACAGCGCCAGCCCCAGGGAAAATTTTCTGAGCACAATTGATTCTATTAGAGTTAGAGACAGGGTAGGAAAAGTCTTCTTAGAGAACATTTAAATATTTTTATTGTGAAAAACATCAAATGTTGTAAAAGTAGAAAGAATAATATAACAAACTACTCTGCAGCAACTATGTAACTCCAGCGGTTATCATCCCACGGCCAGTTTGTTCCATCTGTACTCGCAATTTCTTTCTCTGCATTATTTCAAAGTAACTCAGAAGCAGCATACTATTTCACCCATAAAAATTTCACTCTAATGCATCTCTAATGATAAGGTCTATTTTTAAGAGACAACCACAAAATTATCAAAATAGATTTTTTTTATTTGCAAGGAAGAGAGAAGGGAGAGAGAGAGAGTGTTCCCATCTGCTGTTTTCACCTTCCCAGTGCCCCGCAGTGGCTGAGGCTGGAAGGAGGCTGGGTTGGCACCAGAGCCAGGAACCAGGAACTCAGACCGGGTCCTCCATGTAGGGGGCAGGTGCCACTACTTGAGTCATCACCACTTTCCCCAGAGTCTGCATTGTGGGGAAGCTGGGGTTAAGAGCTGGAGCTGGGAATCAAACCCAGGCTCTCCAATGTGAGATGTGGGTATCCTAACTCTCAAGATAAATGCCCACTCCCCAAAATAATTCTAAAAACAATCTATTGAAATCCATACAGTATTCAAATGTTCCCATTTTCTTATAAATATGTTATGTACTTTGCTTCTTCAAGTATGGAGCTAAACAAAGTCAAATCTCAACTTTGTGTCTTTCCTTTATAATTACAGACATTGATTGTTTGTCCTGTGGAGTTTCCCATATTCTAAATGTTCCTGATCGCTTCTTTACGGTTTGTTTAACATGTGCCTCTATGCTTGTTTTTTTTTCCTGTAAATTGCTGGTCATTAGAAGTTTGATCCAATTTAGAAAAATACAACCCATAATGAAGAGAAAAATCAACCAACCATAACCAGATTCAGATTTCAGAACTGTCATAGTTACTAGAATTACAAGACAAGGACATTAAAACAACTACTAAACTATATTCCAAATATTCAAAAAGTAGACAGGCAGGCATTTGGCTTTATGGTTAAGATGCGCATATTCCATACCAGAGAGCCTGGGTTTGAGTCAGGACTCTGCTCCCAATTCCGGTTTCCTGCTAATGCAGACTCTAAGAGGCAGAAAGTGAGGGTTCAAGTAGCTGGGTCCTTGCCACCCATGTGGGAGACCTGGACTGAACTCCTGGCTCCTGATTTTGGTCCTGTCCAGCATTTGGGTATTTGGTGGCCAGCGTTTGGGGAGTGGATCTGCAAATAGAAGCTCTCTTCTTTCTCTCCCAAATTAAAAAAAAAGTTAACTGAAACTGGGAAGACAGTTTTTTTTTTTTTAAGATTTTATTTATTTATTTATTTGAGAGGTAGAGTTACAGACAGAGAGGGAGAGAGAGAAAAAAAGATCTTCCATCCACTGGCTCACTTCCCAATGGCCCCAACTGCCAGAGCTGGGCCAATCCAATGCCAGGAACCAGGAGCTTCTTCTGGGTCTCCCATGTGGGTGCAGGGGCCTAAGCACTTGGGCCATCTTCCACTGCCTTCTCAGGCCATAGCAGAGAGCTGGATCGGAAGTGGAGCAGCCGGGACTCGAAATGACATCCCATGTGGGATGCCGGTGCTGCAGGCGGAGGCTTAACCTCCTACAGCACAGCACCATATATATATATATAAAAATATATATTATATATTTTTATTTTTATATATATATAAAGATTTACCTATCTATTTGAAAGATTTACACAAAGAGGAGATGGAGAGAGTGAGAAAGAAGTCTTCCATCCACTGGTTCACTCCTCAGATGGCAACAATGGCTGGAGCTGTACTGATCCGGAGCCAGGAGCCAGGAGCTTCCGCTGGGTCTCTCACACAGGTGCAGGGGCCCAAGGACTTGGGCCATCTTCCACCACTTTTCCAGGTCATAGCAGAGAACTGGACTGGAAGAGGAGCAGCCGGGACATGAACAGGTGCCCATATGGGATGCTGGCACTGCAGGCGGTGGCTTTATCCACTACAATGCAGCGCCGCAAACCCCCCCCCCCATATATTTTTTTAAAAGACCCAAATTGTCCTTCTACAGATGGAGATGCAAATGCTTCAGAGGAAGACACATTGAATTGGATTAATAACAGCTTAGACATTGCCAAAGAAAAGAGTAGTGAACTTGAAATCGCATAATCAGAAATTATTCAGACTAGGGCATGGCATTTGGCCTACTGGCTAAGCTATCCGCTTCCTGTATTGGAATATCTGAGTCTGATACCCAGCTCTGGCTCCTGACTCCTGCACCCTGGAGGCAGCAAGTTGTGGCACCGGACAGCTGGATCAAGTTCCTGGCTCCTGACTTTGGTTTCAGCCAGGAACCACTGCAGGCATTTGGAGAGTGAGCCAGTGGATGAGAGTTCTCTATTTGTCTATCTGTCAGTCTCTCAAACAGATGAGTAATTTTAAAAATGGAGTGGAAATAATTCTTTAAAAAAGGAAACGGATTCTGTCCCGGTTGCCCCTCTTCCAGTCCAGCTCTTGCTGTGGCCTGGGAGGGAGCGCAGTGGAGGATGGCCCAAGTGCTTGGGCCCTGCACCCCATGGGAGACCAGGAGAAGCACCTGGCTCCTGGCTTCGAATCAGCACGGTGCGCTGGCCACAGCATGCTGGCCGCGGCGGCCATTGGAGGGTAAACCAATGGTAAAGGAAGACCTTTCTCTCTCTCTCTCTCTCCCTCTCTCTGTCCACTGCCTGTCAAAAAAAAAAAAAAAAAAAAAGGAAACTGTTCAAAATGAGTCATATGGAGAAGATGAAAGGAGCATCAGGAGCTGTGGGATAACTACACGTTGTCCAAAGCACGTGTAGTGCGATCTCCAAAGGAGAGGGACTTAAAACAATACCTGAAGAAGTAATAGCCAAAAGCTTCCAAAATCTCTGAAAACTGTATGTAATAGCCACTGGGTATGCTTAGAGGATGGGTTCCTCCCTCCATCTACAGTTAACCAAATGGGTAAACACTCAAGTACCTTAAAAATGATATAGTATTTGTATAGAACCTTCAGTTTCAGCTGGCATATTTGAATCCACCTCTACGTTACTTATAATACCCAATGCAACATAAATGCTATGTAAATAGTTATACTGTATTGTTCAGGGAATAAGGACAAGAAAACACCTGTGTTCAGTACAGATTTTTTATTCTGAGTATTTGTGAGCTGTGATCGATTGAATCTGCAGATGTGAGACCCACAGATATGGCTGTCTGACTGCACTCACAGATCTGAGAAGTTCTGTAGACTTCCTGTTTCCAGTCCAGCAGATGACAGACTTAAACCAAACCATATCAATAATCATATTAACTGTAAATGGACCAAACACCCTAAATAAAAGAGACTGGATTAAAAAAAAAATGACGCACAATATGCCGCCTATAAGAAAAGCACTTTAAATACATAGACATAAGGGTGGGCATTATGGCACAGTTGGTTAAGCTGCTACTTGGATTCCTGCATCCCACATCAGACTACCTGGGATTGAGTCTCTCCTCTGCTTTTCATCCAACTTCCTGTTAGTGTGCCTGTGAGGCAGTAAATGGTGATCCAAGTACTTGCAAGACTCAGATGGAGTTCCTGGCTCCTAACTTTGGCATGGCCTACCTCCAGCTGTTTGGACATTTGGAGAATGAACCAGCAGATTGAAGATATCCATCTCTGCCTTTCAAATGAATAAATAAAACTTTAAAAACAATATATACATATATACAGAGAGACAATTAGATTAAAAGTAAAAAGATAGTAAAAGATCTATGTTATGCTAAAAAGAACAGGACTCAAAAGAAAAGTAGATTTCAGAGTAAAGACTATTATCAGATGTAAAAAAGGTCATAGCCTAATGATAAAGATGTCAGTTCATCAAGAGAACATAACAAGCCTAAATGTTTATGCACTTAACAATAGAATGTCAACATACATGAAGCAAAAATAGAACCAAGGAGAAACAGACAGATCTATGATGATAATTGTAGACTTCAATACCCGTATTCCTAGTAACTCACAGAACAGGTAGAGACGATCAGCAAAGATGTAAAAGACTTGAATAATACTATCAAGCAACTTTACTTAATTGATATTTGTAGGACATTTCATGTAACAATTGCACTCACAAACTTCTCAAACGCACATAGGACATTTACCAAGATAGACCAGCTATGCCATAAAATAGGCTGCAAATTTAAAAGAATTCAAGTCATAAAAAGTATGGTAATGGCAAAGGAATTATACCAGAAACCCTGTAGCATGTCTAGAACTCATTATCTCCCCCTCCTCTCATAATGCCCAAGCCTACTCTTCCTGTCAGACTATTTTCTCATCTTAGATCAAGGTCTCGTTAACCATTGAGACCCCAAGTCAGAAACTTCTCAGTCTTCCTGCTCCTTCGTCTCGATTACACATTGAATCTCCAAGTTTTGCTTCTTTCAAGTTGTTTTCTTTCTCTGTTCTCTGCCTTTACTACTGCAATCTCAGTTCGGGTCACTGCCATCTCTTTCTTGGACCCAGTTGGTCCCTGACTCCCCCCTTGACTGCCTTCAACTCATTTTCCTCACGTAGCTGAAAGTGTAGTGAAGTTAGTCACATTCTGTGGTTCTCAGTTTATCTGCATTTGCTGAATATCTGTTTGGGATATCTCTATGGTTAGAAGTCCTGACTCCCCAGGTAGAAGCCAGAACTCACTTTCCCCACATCTTTTGCGGGTAGGGAAAGGTACCTGACCTGGGCTTTATCAGACGCACCACTGATACGTTACGTGAAACACAGTGGAAGAATCAGGGCATCTACAACAGAATAAAGTCATCAGATGCGTGTTCGAGATTCTCAGAGGTGTTTCCTTTCAGGGGGCGTTCATTTCCTTCCTCCCTTCCTTCCTCCCTGTCTTCCTTCTGTGACTGCTTTCTTGAGACATAATCACACACACGTAGCTCACCTGTTTAAAGTGTAAAATGCAATGGTTTTTGGTATATTCTATTCACAGAGGTGTACAACCATCATCAAAATCAACTTTAGGACATTTTCATCACCCCCAAAAGAAACTCTGTGCTCACTAAGTTTCTCTTCGTTTCTACTCATATTCAACCCAGCTATAAGCAACCACCCATCTGCTTTCTGTAGTGATAAATATTCTGTACTTTCATATAAATGGAACCAGATAATAGGTGCCTTTCTTGTCTGGCTTCCTTCCTATATGCAGCATAGTGTTTTCAAAGTTCATCTGTTTATTAACCTATGTATCAATACTTTACTGCTTTTTATTGCTGAAAAATATTTTAGTATATGGCTGTACTACAATGTTTATCCATTCACTTGCTAATGAACACTTAAGTTGCTGCCAGTGTTTGGCTGTTACAAATCAAGCTGTTTGAGCATTCTTTGTTATGGACATATGCATTCATTTCTCTTTGGTATATATCAACTGAGGAATGGCTGATTCACACGATAACTTTATATTTAAAGTACTTGATCCTTTTTGCTTGAAGATGAAAAAGGTGTGTGTGTGTGTGTGTGTGTGTGTGTGTGTGAGAGAGAGAGAGACAGAGAGAGAAACTGTATTGAGATAACTTGATCTTCTTATCATTCCATTATTTGAGTTTTCAAAAATGCATGAAGCAGGCCTTTGTGCACAGAAAAATCCACTTTTAAATAATGTCAAATTTATTAAAGGTGACTAGTTTTAAAATCTGTTTTTTATATTAGGCTTTTAGGCTTAACTTTATTTTATTTTTTAAGATTTATTTATTTGAAAGAGTTACACAGAGAGAGAGGCAGAGAGAGAGAAGTCTTCCATCCAATGGTTCACTCTCCAATTGGCCGCAACAGCCGGAGCTGTGCCGGTCGGAAGCCAGGAGCCAGGTGCTTCCTCCAGGTCTGCCATGCAGGTGCAGGGGCCCAAGGACTTGGGCCATCTTCTACTGCTTTCCCACGCCACAGCACAGAGATGGACTGGAAGAGGAGCAGCTGAAACTAGAACCAGCGCCCATATGGAATGCCAGTGCTTCAGGCCAGGGTGTTAACCCGTTGTGCCACAGTGCCGGCCCCGTAAGCTTAACTTTAAATTTTTAAATTTTCTTTATAAATATAATACTTTTTTTGACAGGCAGAGTTATAAATGTAATCAATTCAACTTTTACACATCTCAAATTGAAATCCTCAATTTACCATCAATTAAGTTCCTTTAAACAGTTCAAATGAAAATCACAAGTCTAAATGTAACATTCCAAAAAGTCCATCTGTCAAATACACAAAATTGCCAAGATGATTAAAAAACAACTTATTCTTTTTTAAAAAAGATAAGTTATTCCCAAAACTCAAAAAGTACTAAATCTTGAATCTGAGTCATTTCTGAACTCTTACTCAGAGCCTACATGAGGTTGGCTTGTAGAAAAATTAAGCAAAAGTGGCAAATCATAAATAACACTTCATACACAGTTTGCTATTTTAAGTTAAATGGTTAGCTCATGTAAATGTTTATCTTGGAACATGTAAATATACATTCATTTGCCTTACGCTTCTTTGAGTGTAAGTCTGATAATCAGAGCTTCAGGACATTTTTATTGCACAAACAAAATAGTGTCACCATATAGCCACTGTGATTTCCAGTTTGCATTGTTAAAATGGAGCAAAAACTTTGCTACTACAACGTAATGTAAGTGTAGATTGAGTTTAGATTTGTATATTTCCTTGAAATCTTTCTTAGCTGTCTTGTCTCCCTTTAGTTTAAGAATTTTTTTTCTGCAAGTTGCCATAAGTCTTTCCAAAACATTCCTCTGAATTTTCACAGAAGCAACTCTTCAATTCCAACCTCATATTATGTCATATTTATTTAGAATAGGTAATTACAATAACAAATACACCCACTATCTGTAGGTTTGGGAACAAGCACTACTAATTCTTGGTTGTGTGGCGCTCATTAAGTGGGAGCAGATGTACCTCTATTCCACAGAGGGCTTGGCTAGCTGTGAGTACTCACTCTAAGTGTCATGGGTACTGGTTGGTAAGTTTTACAGAAGAAATGGAGAATGCTAGTTAATCTAGTAAATTGTGTGAAGTGAAAGTTGGTTTAACAAGCTCTTATTCTTTTATTATAAAGTTGAGTTATGTTGCATACAATGTATTCTTTTGAGTGTATATTCCTTTGAGTCTTGACAAAGCTTACAGTCATGTAACCATCGTTACCATGATCAAGATATAGAATACTTCTGGTATCCCTCAAGATCGCCTTGTGCTCCTCCTCTGTAATCAACCCTCCCACACCCACCCTCATCCCCAGCTTCTGGAAACCACTCATTTCTGCACAATTCCCCAGACAGCCATCTAAGCTGTTGCCTGTATCAATAGTTTGTTCCTTTTTATGGCTGAGCAGTATTTTCTGGAATGGATGTATGACAATTTGACTATTCCCTTGTTAAAAGACACCTGTGTTCTTTCCAGCTGAGGCTTCACAAAAGAATCTACTAGAAGCACTCATGTACAGGTTTTTGTGTGAATAGAAGTTTTCATTTCTCTGTGTGGTGCTACCTTATTGTGGTTTAATTTTTACTTATTCATTTTTGTTTTGTTTGAAAGGCAAAGAGACAGAGAGAGAAAGATCTTCCATTTGCTGATTCATTAGCCAATTGCCCACAACAGCTGGGACTGGGCCAGGCTGAAGCCAGCAGCTGGGAATTCTGTTCAGGTCTCCCACATAGAAGGCAGAGAAGCAAGCACTTGAGCCATCATTTTCTGCCTCCTAGGGTGTATATTAGTAGGAAACAGCAACCAAAAGTGGAGCCAGGATGTGGACCTGGGCACCCCAATGTGGGAGGCAAGCATCCAAATTAGCATATAACTGCTGTACCAAATGTGAGCCCCTCCTCGTGGCTGGAATTTGCATTTTCCTAATGGATAATGATATTGAGCATCTTTTCATGTGCCCATTTAGTAGCTGGATAACCTTTTCTAGTGAAATGCCCATTCATGTCTTTGTCTGTTTTCTAATTAGATCTTTTCTTTTTCATGTTAAAGAATATATTCTTGACATTGGCATTTTGTGTGATAGGTGGTATTTTGTGAGATATTCTCCCCATCAGTAATAACTTGTCTTTTACTCTTTTTAAAAACTTGTTTAACAAAGAGGCAGAGTTACAGACAGAGATAGTGAGAGACCGAGAGAAAGGTCTTCTGTGTACTGGTTCACTCCCCAAACAGCTACAACAGCCAGAGCTGGGCCAATCCAAACCCAGGAGCCAGGAGCTTCTTCTGGGTCTCTCACATGGGTGCAGGGGCCCAAGCACTTGGGCCATCCACCACTGCTTTCCCAAGCCATTAGCAGGGAGCTGGATTGGAAGAGGAGCAGCTGAGTCATGAATCAGCACCCATACTGCATGCCGATGCCACGGGCAGAGGCTTAGTCCACTATGCCACAGCCCTGGCTTCTCTTTTCTCTTGCTCTTAATAGAGTTTTCCACAGAGCAACATTTTCTCATTTTATAGAAAATCCAATATATTAATTTTACCCTTTATAATCATGCCTTTGAGGTTAAGATCTATTGGCCCAACCTTTCTATTATTTTTTTCTAAAATATTATGGTTTTACATTTTACACTGAATTCATGATTTATCATGATTAAATTCATGATTGCTTTTTGCATAAGATGTGAGTTTTTAAAATTTTTTTATTTTTTATTTTTTAAAATTTTTTGACAGGCAGAGTGGACAGTGAGAGAGAGAGAGACAGATGTAAGTTTATGTCAAGGTTCATCCTTTTGCCTATGGATGTCCAGTTTCTCTGGCACTGGTTGTTGAAATGGTTCTCTTATCTCCACTGGCAGATTCTGAATGCTTGTCAAAAATCATATGAGCACCCCCGGTGGCAATAAAGACACCCAGTGTCCAGATTTTAGTTTCTAATGTCATTCTCCAATAAAGTGAATGAGGGCTCCTTGGAGAAATGGCAGACTCTTGGACTTTGGCATGAGAAAATTCTAGAACATCTTGCAGTGCCTGAAAGTAAAGAAGCAATAAAAATAACATAACAACAAAACCCAGGACATTAGGGTGTGTGTAAAAGGAGCCAACTGAAAGAGCTCCCAACGGACAAAACTGAAGTAGTTTGACCAACAAATAAAGTCATATTGGATTACAGCCCAAAGCATAAAATAAATTCTAATCAATTCACACTGAGATTAAAGGATTGTACAATAGATACAGGAGGGCAGGAGTGGGGAAGAAACAAACAATCTCTCAGGGAGAAAAATTCCAAGTAACCCACATAGATACTTCTCCTAAGGAGGGAAACAACTTCGTTCCTTAGTGTAAGCTGCCCACAGAGACTTCCCTCCAAAGAGGAGAGAAGTGTGGAAATGGGCAGAAAAGCCATTTTACAGCAGGGAAACCTGACAGACACTCTCTCTGCCAAGCGATCAAAGTCAGCATCAACAGTCATCAATCATGTTGATAGTGTGTACTCTTGATACAATGTGATACACATGGCACTTCTGTGATCTTCCTCCAAATAACTCATCACTCTCCTGGTTTTTTGCTTTGAGAGATGAATGTGCACACACAGAGACAGACAGCTAGCTCTCATCCACTGATACACAAAAGCTGGGCCTGGACCAGGCTGAAGCTACGAGTGAGAACTCAATCCAGAACTCCCTCGTGGGTGGCAGGAACCCAACTACTTGAGCCATCACTGCTGCTTTTCAGGGTCTGTACCTGCAGAAATCTGGAGCCAGGAGTTGTAGCTGGATATAAAACCCAGGAACTGTGATAGGAGACAGGGGAGTCTTAACTATTAAGTGTTATTACCCTATTACCCTATTCTTTTTTTTTTTTTTTAAGATTTATTTATTTATTTGAGAGGCAGAGTTAAAGACAGAGAGTGAAGTCTTCCATCTGCTGATCCACTTCCCCAATGATCGCAATGACCCAAGCTGGACCCATCTGAAGCCAGGGGTCAGAAACTTCTTCTGGATCTCCCATGTGGGTACAGGGGCCCAAGGACTTGGGCCATCTTCTGCTGCTTTCCCAGGTGCACTAGCAGAGAGCTGGAATGGAAGTGGAGCAGCTGTGACTCGAACGGGCACCCATATGGGATGCTGGGTCACAGGCAAAGGCTTAACCTACTATGCCACAGCACCGGCCCTTACCCCACTCTTATCGTGAGAAAATATCAGACAAATTCCCATAGTGAGGCCTCCTGTAAAATACATGGTCAGATGTCCTCAAGGCTGTAAGTCGTGAAAAGCAAGATGCCTAAGAAATTGTCACAGTCAAGAGGAGCCGAAGGTGACAAGACAATTAAAAACCAAACTGAAGACAGTGTGGTCATTAGTTAATAATAAATGTTTTAATATTGATTCCTTAACTGTAAACAAATATACTCCACTAACATAAGATGTTAATAACCAGGGTACCTAGGTATAGGGTATATGGAATTATCTTTACCATGTGCTGAATTTTCCCATAAAACAAAGAGCATCCTAAAAAAAATCCTATTTTAAAAAACCAGTTGGCTCTATTTCTAAGTTCTTTTCCATGAACTTATTTGGCTGGCTGTCTGCCAATACCACTGTCTTGATTACTGTGTGGAACTGTCAGAGGGATAACTATCTATTAGGCCCTAATATTGGGGTAGTTTTTGCCCAGTTTTAATTGGCTTGTTGTTTCCTTATTACTGTGTTTTGAGAAAGTGCCCGTGTGCTAGAGAGAAGCCCACTAGCTTCGAATGTTCAGCACGCTCTGGGACGAGCTGGTGGGTTTCAGAATGGCAATACAGATCATTAGCTCACTTAATAATTTAGTTATGTGAAAGTTTGTTATGAAAGTTTTCCGCTTTATTTTTTTAAGATTTATTTTATTTGAAAGGCAGAATTACACACACACACACACACACACACACACACACACACAGAGGGGGAGAGAGAGAGAGAAAGAGAGATTGAGAGAAACAAGCAATACAGAGAGAGACAGAGATCTTCCATCCACTGGTCACTCCCCAATGGCTGCAATGGCCAGGATTGAGTCAGGCTGAAGCCAGGAGACTAGAACTCCATCCAGGTCTCCCACATGGGTGGAGAGGCCCAAGCACTTGAACCATCTTCTGCTGCTTTCCCAAGCACATTAGCAGGGAGCTGGATTGGAAGTACAGCAGCCAGGACTGGAATCAGAGCACACACGGGATGCTGGTTGCAGGCGGCTGTTTAACCCGCTATGCCACAATCCTGGCCCAGAATTTTCTATTATTTTTATTTCTGGGTTCCTTCCCCCGTGTTGAAAGGACGTGTACCCAGCAGGACTATTTGGCATTGGATGCAGTTAGATCTACATGCAGATGTGTTTGCAGTTATTTGGAGAAGATGTAGGGTTACAGATTTGGGTTATCTGTTGAAATCAGGGCACTGAATGCTGCATCCAGGTTCCCTTTCCAGAACTAGCCCTCCTGAACTACTGTTTGGTAAACAGGACCTCTTCTTATACAGCTGGGCTTTGTACCAAGAAATTCTCAAGCTACACCTTTCACTGGAATTTGACTTATTTCATAACCTAAAAATTATATTTTTATGCTTTCCTCCCTGGATATTGTCCCCCAAACCTCTTTTATAACATTTTGGAATTTGGGTTGGTGGGACTTTGCATACCCAGTACCTCAAACTGGCTTGAAACTGCCCAATGTAAGGGATTTTAGGCTTCTTCTCCCCACAGATCTCTTTAGCCCTCTGATGAAGCCTATGGACCCCTTCTTAGAATAAAATTTTTTTATAAGATTTATTTATTGAGGCTGGCACTGTGGCGGAGCAGGTGAAGTTGCTGCATGCAGAGCCGGCATCCCATATGGGCACCAGTTAGAGTCCCGGGTGCTCCGCTTCTGATCCAGCTCTCTGCTATGGCTTGAAAAGGCAGTAGAGGATGGCCCAAGTGCTTGGGCCCCAGTGCCCTTTTGGGAGACCCGGAAGAAGCTCCTGGCCCCGGCTTCAGATTGGCGCAGCTCCAGCCATTGTGGCCATTTGGGGAGTGAACCAGCAGATGGAAGACTTCTCTCTCTCTCTCTCTCTCTCTCTCTCTCTCTCTCTCTCTCTCTCTCTCTTTCTCTCTCTCTGTTTGAGTTATACACTGAGAGGCAGAGGCAGAGGCAGAGGCAGAGAGAGAGGTCTTGCATTCACTGGTTCACTCCCCATATGGCCCGAGCTGGGCCAATCTGAAGCCAGAGGCTAGGAGCTTCTTCCAGGTCTCCCACAAGGGCTCTGGGGCCCAAGTACTTGGATCATCTTCCGCTGCCTTCCCAGATGAAATATTAGTAGAGAGCTGGATCTGAAGTGGAGCAGCCAGGACTTGAACCAGCACTCACATGGGATGCTGGTGTCACAGACAGTGACTTAACCTGCTGAGCCCTTAGAATAAGATGGTCACATCTAGGTTGTAAAATACAGAGGATCACAGGGGAAACCAGTTATTGAGATACAAGTATAGTTATCACAATACTTAAACAGGCAGGCCTTTGGCGGAGCAGTTGTCATCACTTGGGATGCCTGCATCCATATCAGAGTGCCTGGTGGGGTCCCTGCTCTTCCACTCTTGATTCCAGCTTCTGCTGCTGTACACCCGGGGACACAGCAGGGGAGAGCCCAAGTACCTGGGTCTCTATCACCCACCTGGAGCCCAAGTACCTGGGTCTCTATCACCCACTCTGATTGAGTTCTGGGCTCCTGGCTTTTGCTTGACCCAGCCTTGGCTATTGTGGGCATTTGTGGTGTGAGCGAGTAGATAGAAGATCTTGCTCTATTTTGCCTTTCAAATAAAAATAAAATGAAAAAAAAAACTATGTAATATATTTACATATTCCTCTTTATTAACAGATCACATTTTAAGGTCTAGTGAGATACTTTATTACTACCATAATTTCAAAGTAGTGATGAGCAAAAGTGATATTTCAGGGTAGTTACAGCAACACCAACTAATTGGAATATCTGTTAATTGTATTGGTGACAGTCATAAGTCCTACTCGTACTTTTTTGGCTTATTGCCTACATTCATCAGTGAAGGAAATGCAAGATTTTCAGTTATAGGTTAGTGAAAATAAAGATTTTTCCTCTCTGTCTATGCCTTTAATTGAATCTCCATTCCTGTTCTGTGAGATCCTACATCCTTATCAAATTTTAGTGTTTTTCTCCCTCCCCCCCTTCTTCCCTCCCTTCCTTTCTTCTTCTTCCTCTTCCTCTTCTCCTCCTTCTTCTTTTTAGAGAGGGAGAGAGAGAGAGAGAGAAATTGTCAACTGGCTCATTCCCCACATCCCCATAGCAGCAGGCCAGGAGCTTCAGCTAGTTGTCTCATGTGGGTCTGCTGAGGTCTGCAGCAGCCCCACGTTGGAGTCAGAAACTTGAGCGGAGTAGTGAGCCCAGGACCTCTGCTCTGGGTCGTGGGTGTTCAAACCAGCACCTCAACTGCCAGGCCAAAGGCCTGCCCACCTTTCAGCTTTTGGTTTCATTCACTGCCACCTTCTATTGCTTTTTATTACCTGCCGGGGGCAGGCTTTGGGAGGAGACTGAGGGGCAGCAGAGCTGGGTGAGCACAGACCTTGACCCTGAACCTCATGCCTGTCTCCCTGCACACCACCCTTTTCTTAATGCTCCGCCCGCAGTGCTGACCAGCTCTCAGCCATGAAGACCAGACCTAGCCACAGAGGGCTTGTTCCCTGCCTCAGTTTCCCTTTGTGCTTTGCTGATTTATCTACAAGACTTATCCATTGCTAGCTGTTCTTGCCTCCTTATGATCCTGAAGCCTGCCATGTGAGAAAAGCGTTTTGCTCCAAACATCCTGAATCCAGACAGGCCCTTTGGAATGTGCAAGAATCCAAATTGTTTTCCAGTTTCAACTTCCAGAGATCCGAGAAGGCACAAGAGAATCACACATTTAAATACTACTGATAAAGCAGAATACTAAATTCTGACACCTATGGGAAAGGACTGTGCAGTATACAAGTAATACATTGTTGGTGCTGTGAACCTAATCAGTGAAGGCAATTATTTTATTAAAATGAGAACAACCACTTAGCCTCTGCACATTCTTGGCTCTCTTCATCCCTAGCGCCTGGAGACAGGCAGTGCAGTGGAACGCTCGGTGGTGAGAACAAGATGTGTTTTCTGCCCTCAGCTCTGCTGCCTTTTTTTAGTGCTTTTCCTCTCCAGGGCTCTTGCTGCTCTCTACCCTAGAGGTCAGCGGCAGAGATGTTCCAGGTCTCCCAACGAGGTCCCCCGGGGGACTGGGAGTGGCCGGCATTCAGGCCAGGGCCGTGTATTCTGGAAGAAATTAGAAACCCGGGGTTGATGCTCTGCAGATTCAGAGGGAGTAAGAAATAAACCAGCATGTGGAAGGTCAAGAAAGTTTATGTCAATCTAGTCAAAGCTTTATTTTCGCAAGTCTAGAGAGGTGATAAAAATGAAGGGCAGGAGAGGATAAATGACTGGGTGACGGAAAGTGAGAGAGAGGCAGAGGGGGAGAGGCAAAGACACAGGGGTCTCACGTGGTGTTAGGATTCTTTCTCCTTCTTTCCTCATGGGTTTTTGTAATTAAGCAATTTTATAATATAGAAAATTATTGCTAATTATATAATAAATATCCACGTACCCACCGCCCATATGGGACAAACATTGCGGACACACTAGGGGAGAAGAGTCCCACAGGGAAGCTCTGATGAGACAATGGGCCCTGTTAACCATCTCTCTGGCCTAGGGAATATGAAACCCCCAAGCCAGGCCAGAAAGGGTCCAACACATCCTCTCCTCTTGGCCAAGTCCTTACTGCGTGGGGGGAGAGCAAAACAGCAGGCAATGGTGGAAGAGGAAGACAGTGCAGCAGAGTGGGGAGCCCGCGGCCCTGCTTCCTGTCACCTCTCGGGTGTCCAGGACTGAGCTTGTAGAAGGGAGAAGACTCACCGCCAAGTGAGGTTGTGACTTTTAACTATTTCAGGGGGTTACGCGTTCTAGTTGCTATGCCGCAGAGACGGAGTTTATGGCTTAAAATGACTGAGATTTTCCTGTTATTGAAGGGTGAATAAAAAACCCGTGGGAGTTTTTCTTCAGGGGGAGATGAGTGTCACTGAACACATGCTTAAAGCAAACAGCGGGGGACAAAGTGAAGGTGGAGTTTGATTGCCAGGAGCCACGCTTGTTTCACACACCACATGGAGAGCACGCAACCAAATCCAAAATGTCACAGATACCGAGGCAGGCTATAATTTTAGATGCCACTAAGAGAGAAAAAAATTGCTCTTCATGACATATCCAAATTAATGCAAAAATCCAAGACGAACAAAATAACAAAAATTTAAATAAAGACAGGAGCGGTATTACTGATTTTTGCTTTTTGCCCCAGGCTTCAATATGACTCAACATGGCGTTGTCACTGATTTTTATTGAAAAAAATTGATATTCATTGTATTTGATATTCATATTGTATTATAATCTTATTTATCTTGATTTTTGAATTTTTGGGTGCTCTACTAAGTTTTGCCCTTGGAGCAAATGCCTTACTTCTCCCTACCTCACCCGCTGCACCCTAGTTCCTCTCCAAGATAGGGCTGGAGAGAGAGCAAAAAGAACAAACTGAGAAGGAAGAAAGAACAATGGTCCTTTCCCTTATTTTCGTACATGTGTGATTGCAGATGGGAGAAATCGTTGCGTGCATTTTCCAAACAGCAACCGCTTTAAAGTATCTGCTGGGAAATATCAGAGCTGGTTTAATTGATAGCCCCAGATAACACTGAAGAGGGAGCTCTAATCTCCTCTTTGAAAAGATTCCAATACACTGCCTGGGGTGACAAAAATCCACAAAGAAAGAGCTAAACTGGTGCTTTTGATGCCATTGATATTCAAGTATGAAGCAAAAAGTCTTGTTGTGTTCATTTCCCCGTGCCTGCCATTTGAAGGAATTCTCTCTAGCACCAATGAGCGTGTAACACGAGATTTATGGCACTTGTGTGTAATATAATACCGGTGTATAGCTCTCTGCCATTTTCATCATTTCACTTAATTTTCATCATTTTTCTCACTCGGGCCTCTCAACGACCACAGGGATAGCTGGGGAAGGTGTCAGTCGCTTGATAAACTACAGCCTGGGCACCAGGACTCTGATCTGCCGACTTCAAGGACAGTGCCTTTCCTGTACACAGCACTGGGTGCCTCTGAAGACGTGTGGAGAGACGTTGCAAGTGGCCACGTTTGAGGGATTGAAGCTATAATCTGAGCTGGTTAGCAGCTGATCTCCCCCAGGCTATATCCAGTCTGCTAATGCTGTTTCATATTAAACAGGTTTGGGAGTGAGTCACTCGGTTGGCACATACCAGCCAAGTGATTGCTTCAACCCTGCTTGCAAACTTACGTCCTCCCTTGGCCCGAGGGTAGCACACTCAATGCAAACCTCAACTAGAGTCTCGAAGATGCTCTGGGGCTGCCTTTGTGTTTCCCTTACATAATTTCAGGCTTCATTTAGCATTTACCGTTTTCCGCTTCCACACTGACAGGATTTGGGACGGAGTTCTCTCAGGTTAACACCCTCAGTCTACACATGGGTTTCCTTTGGCTAGGTGGTGTGGAGTGGAAAGGAAGACGTGTTGTTGCCCAGGAAATCTTTGTCAGCAAGGAAAGGAAGTTTCCAATAGCCCAAGCAGACCGCAGCCTGTCACCCAGGTGAGCGTGGAGGTGGGAATTCCCTCACGGAGGGAATTTGGATTTTCTGCTTTGTCCTGTCCAGGACTGAGGCACGGATTGTTTTTAGTAGTTGGTTTGGGAGCTTGCACCCCCACCTCCTGCCCCGACCCCAGCTCCACTGCCCTTCCTGCTGAGAGAGCACTGGGCATCCTTGAGCCGGAGCTAAACTGGGTGAGCTCTCCCTCATTTGCCACCCTCATGCCCTCTGTGGATCTCGGACACAGCACTTGCAATGTTTCATTGTGCTATTTTATGTCAAACATTTTGTCATCCTATTCGACTCAAAGTACCTAGAAGGTATGAACTAAGTCTTATTTTCTAATCTTCCCCAAATCTGGCCACCCTTGTGTGATATCCAAGAGGAAAATACAATTTCAATTGCAAAGAAATTCAGAAAGTCTCTGGGAGGAAGGGCAGAAATGTAACACACACACACACACAATTGGTGCTATTGTGTCCTTCTTTGCTCCTCAAGTCAACGTGGGCCCACCTCCTCCGAATTCTCTCACCGCAACAGCTCTGCCTCATTCATGTTTTTTTCCTCCCAGAAACCTTTTATTTAAGATATACAAACTTCATGCATTTCATAAATACAACTTTAGGAACATTGTGATTCTTCCCACCCACACTCCCAGCCTTCTTCCTCCTCCTTCTCCTAGTCCCATTCTTATTGTTTACTAAGATCTGTTTTCAATTAACTTTATACAGATAAGATTAACTGTATACTAAGTAAAGTGTTTAACACATAATATGGAAAAAAAAAAAACCTATTCCTCAGTAGGCTATTCAACCTCATTGCTTCTCAAAGCATCAATTTCCCTTCTACAGATTATCTTTTAGGTGCTGTATTAGTTACCACAGATCAGGGAGAACATACAGTGTTTGTCTTTTTGGGATTGGCTTATTTCACTAAATACAATGTTTTCCAGTTGCCTCCATTTTGTTGCAAACAACAGGATTTCATTTATTATTATTATTATTTTACTGCTGTTGTTGACTTGTTCTTGGTCTCTCTTCTCCTCTCCTCATCTCTCCATTTCCTCCAGGTCTCTGCTCCCCACACCTTCTCTCATCGCTGGTTCTATTTTTTATGTCTAGTCTCTTCACTTCTTTCAGTACTCTCGCCTGTGTTCCCTCTCAACACCAGGAACTGCAGCCGTGGTGTGCACACACAGAAACCTTAAGAGGCTGCGAGTGTTGACACAGGGGAAGGAGGAGACTGTGGACACATGTATGTGAATGTGTTTGCTCTTCTCCTGTTTATCTTTGCTTCCTCTGCACTTAGCTCTGCATTGCATACATACTAGATTTTGTGTAGACGATCAATGGATGAATCAAGTATTATTAGCCTTTATCCCAACATAACACCAATGCCGTTCCCGTGAGTGGCACCTCTTTCAAGGAGAGATGGGAAGGCAATAATTTTAGTTTTGCAAATCAGTGAGATTTGGATATAATTTTTGCCTATTTAGACACCTGCTGGCAGAGGTGCCAGTTTCCCTGTAGCCATCTTTCATGAGTGTAGGGACAAATTTCTATCTTTTATTTTTTTGTTGATGTTGTTTGTTTACTTACTTGAAAGACAGAGTTACAGGGAAAAGGAAGAGGGAGAGAGAGAGAGAGAGAGATTGTCTTCCATCTGCTAATTCATTCCCCAAATGACTGCATCGGCTGGGCCTGGGCCATAAGCCTGGCTCCATCTGAGTCGCCCATGTGGGTTCAGGGGCCAATGGATTCGGACCATCTTCATTGCCATCCCAGGTGCATTCCCAGGGAGCTGGATTGGAATTGGAGCAGCCAAGACTCAAACCAGTGTCCAATGGGATGCTGGTGTTGAAGGTGGCGATTTACCCTGCTGTGCCACAACGCCAACTCCCAATTCCTATCTTTTGCCAGAGGGCTCAGGTCATTAGCATCCCAGGTATCCTGTGTGTGTGAGTGAACAGCCTTGTCCTTGTATGTCAACCAGGTGGATGGGGCCTGCTTCACGCCTTGATCCTGCCAGCCCCATTTCCCCGAGGCTAGGCCCATGCTCCCCTCCTTCGGTGAATCTCAACTACCCAGAGCCCCCTCACTCAGTTTACCCCAGCTCTTTGTCAGGACTCTTTCTGTGGTCCCTCAAACTGTGGCCTGCAACTGGGCAGGGTCTATTGCAATTGGGTCAGCTTTTTAGCTTCTATTGTTGAGGTCCATTTTTGTCCCCACCTTTTCTCTTATCTCTGGCATTTACCTCCCACCCCTAATATTGCTACACTCTTTTATAATCTCCTAGTATATATGTTGTTAACTCTTTGCTGGATGCCAGCTTTACTGGGTGCCTTTCTATGAGATTCTGGATCTCAGCTCTAGGAAGAAATAAATGCTATCTGCCAACCCAGGAGTGAGGACTGCTTGCTGTGGCTGAAGCTTCCTGCAGAGCTCAATTGAAGGGTAATATTCACATATTTTGGTAAGAGTATTGGTTATAGGTTATTTTTATAGTTTGACATTAAGATCTACTTCTCTACAGTAGACGAAAGAAGAAAGTGATATACAATGGTTGGCGTTAAGTTGAAATGGACAGAATTCCCTGAAGACATTATGATGATTCTTTAAAAAAGATGAGGCTTCAGGACAGTGCTGAGAGGAGAAATTGTTGTTGGATGATAAAGTCTTTTTTTTTTTTAAGATTTATTTATTTGAAAGACAGAGTTGCAGAAAGAGAGAAGAGGGGGAGAGAGAGAGAGAGAGAGAGAGAGAGAGAGAGAGAGAGAGAGAATGTCTTCCAGGCACGGGTTCATTCCCCAAATGACCACAACAAACAGAGCTGAGCTGATTCGAAGCCAAGAGCCAGGAGCTTCTTCTGGGTCTCCCAGGTGGGTGCAGGGGCCCAAGGACTTGGGCCATCTTCTACTACTTTCCTAGGTCATAGCAGAGAGCTGTTTCAGAAGTGGAGCAGCTGGGACTTGAACTGGCGCACATATGGGATGCGGGACTGCAAGGCCAGGGACCTTTAACCTGCTACACCACAGTGCCGGTCCCAGGGAATGATAAAGTCTTAAGTTGTTCCTAGATAGGATCCTAAAGTGCCACCGCTCTCAAACTTTCAAAATCCAGCTGGGAAGGATATGCATTTTTGGCTCTATCTAAATCCCCGAAAAATTATTTATAGGCTTTTGATAGGCTTTTGCTCAAACTCGTTATCCATTAAATATTAGCCAGAGCCTGGCAGAAAATTGTGAGATTATCTGGATAATGTAATTGACAGCAATGCTATTTTGTTAGTGTTTCTTTTATATAGAACACTCTCCACTGTTTTCAATGTTCCATTTAGAGATGAACTTGGTGTTTCTATCTTTAGATCAACAAACTACAAAGGCTTAGTGGTGGAAGAGTGAAGGCAAAAGATGAAGGATTGGGGTCAAAAAGTGGGATCCTCAGGTTATCGTTCTACAAGAAGCCAACAAGTCATTTTTTTCCCTGTAAAACACAGAAGCGGAAAATGGACCGGTAATAGTTTCTGGTGGGATATTGAAGTTTCAGTTGGCAGAGTTCAAACTAATTCTGGGTGTTGATCATCCTCAGGGGGAAGCCACAGAAGTGGTTGGTGAAGTAGAGGGAAGTGGAGGCTGCCAGTGACCTAAGCAGGACATGAACGGAATTCAACTGAGGGCCAGCGGATGTGGAGAGTGACCCACAGTAGCACCGAGGACGACACTGGCCATACAAAAGGGTAGAGGGTTTTTATAACTGAATTTGGACGTGGTATTACAGAGCCAGAAGAGTAAACATGTCCCTTTCCCTAAATAGCTCTAGGATGTGTGAAGATAAACATCCTCACTCGCAGGGAGCTGCAGGAAAGGCTGTGTCCCACCGTGAAGGCAGGAGAGAAGGGAGCCCAGTGGGAAGTCTCACATTGCAGAGAAGGGGTTTACTGGTGGGTAAAGACTCCTGAGGATTGGGTGGGAGGAAAGGGAAGAGCAGGAGGATGAGCCAATGGGAAGATGGAGGTGATGATAATAGGAAAAGGCCACTGAGGGCGAGCTCAAATCCAGGGTACTGGCAAAGCACAGCAGAGTGGACAGAAGGTAAACCGTATGAACTAGCCTGGAGTGTCTCTCTGGGTCTCTGCCCAGCTTTATGGCCTGGTCAGCAATGAGAGGCCTCTGCCCAGAGCTCCAAATGGGTGCAATATGGCTTTAAGGTTATTTTGTGCACAGTAGGTTAATCCTCCGCTTTCGGCACTGGCATCCCATATGGGCGCCGGTTCGAGTCCCGACTGCTCCTCTTCCAATCCAGCTCTCTGCTGTGGCCCGGGAAAGCAGTGGAGGATGGCCCAAGTCCTTGGGCTGCTGCACCCACATGGGAGACCTGGAAGAAGCTCCTGGCTCCTGGCCTCAGATCGGCACAGCTCCGGCCGTTGCGGCCATTTGGGGGGTGAACCAACAGAAGGAAGACCTTTCTCAGATCTGTCTCTCCCTCTCATTGTCTATAACTCTTCCTCTCAAATAAATAAATACAATGTTTAAAAAAGGGTTATTTTGTGTTATGCTATGATTCGGCCTTAAGTAAGGAGAGTAAAATTATCAGAAGAGTAAAAATAATCAAAAGCAAAGCAATTATATATGCTCCCATCTTCGCACAGGTCCTGAAAAATTAGCCAAACCTTTCCTCATGCTGATGACCAGTCATTGGGGCTTCAGATGTGAAGCTGTGAGCCTGGTTCCAAGAGGAAAAAAAAAAGCTATGAATTCAGGCTTTGGGAAAAGTGTTATTAAACCAAGGCAGGAGAGACAGCAAGATCAATGCGATGGTGGATCAGGGAGCAGCTCGTGTAATCTTTCTGTAACTCCAATGTCATCTGGAGTCACCCTGCCCCTGAGTAGCTGTTAAGATGGGCTCAAGCCCCATCCTGGGGCAGGTACAGGGCTTCCCCAGGTTTGTGCATAGTGCACGGGCTGACAGTTTTTCGTCACTCCTCTGATTCCCCTCTGAGTTTGTCAGCACCCAGTATGGACCTTAATCAAGGGGCCTAACTCCTTCCTCCCCCTGCGGCACTCACAGGGGCTGGCAGCTATAGCTGCTGCTGGGACTTACAGGGGAGCCCTAGACAGTGGGTGGCATTGAGTTCCTATCAGATGTCCCTGTCCTTAAAAACCTCCTTTGCCTTTCCTGCCCATTCTTCTCTGCCCTATCTCCTTCCTGTCTCCTCCACTCTCATCCACTAGAGTTCCTTTTCATTTTTTAAGCAGAAAATTTTAGCAGTTTCTTTGTTAATGCTTGATGACACCCCCGCCCAGTTCCAGGGCTCCCCCTCTTCTCCTAGCCAGCTTTCCAAGATATTGTCCTGAACAAGATAGTTTCTTCTCCAAGAGAAATTCTGGAGCCAGCTGGGTCCAAGATTCTCCTGGGGGCCAGCACTGTGGCATTGTGGGTAAAACTGACACCTGCAGCGCTGTCATCCCATATAGGCACCAGTTCAAGTCCCAGGTGCTCCACTTCTGATCCAGCTCTCTGCTATGGCCTGGGAAAGAAGTAGAAGATGGCCCAAGTGCTTGGGCTCCTGCACCTGTGTGGGAGACCTGGCAGAAGCTCCTGGCTCCTGGCTTCGCATCAGCCCAGCTCTGGCCATTGCAGCAATCTGGGGAGTGAACCAACAGATGGAAGACCTCGTTCTCTCTCTCTGCCTCTGCCTCTCAAATAAATAAATAAATCTATCTTTAAATAAACAAAAAAGATTCTCCTAACCTATTTTCATCACCCCTGTCAAAAGACAGGAGTCCCTGATGGCCGTAACTTGTGTGTTCATTTTCTGTGGTGGGCAGTGGGGACTAAGTGACAGCTTCAGACAGTCCTGGCACCGAATGGCCACCTTCCAGCCCAGGAGCTGGTTTTCGCCTGTTCTCAGTGTTGTGGCCTCCCGAGCTGACTCCTCTCCTGGGCACTTCCCAGACCACCTGAATGCTTACGCTTGGAACATGCGTCAGCTGGCCCTCCCTTCACTTGCTGTCCCGTAACAGCTGCTCCTCTCAGCGCGAGCGCCCTGTACCCCTGGATCAAAATATCTTCCTCCTTTCTGTCCCGGACTAGAACAGACACAAAGCAGCTCTTTGTTTGGAACTTCAAACCTCAGTGTCTCTTTTCACCTAATTAGAAGGGAAGTATTTTTCCACTCACTTCGTTTTCTTCTTGGAATTTGTTAACTGCAGCTGAGCAGTTTAGTTTGTATACAAGGCTTGTTCATTAATTAACAGCCTCTGGGCCAGGTTAATCCTTATCAGGATTTAATATCTAACCGGGCACTGATTAAACCCGAAAGAGAGTTGAACTTGCTGGTGGATTCTCCTGGAATGGGATAGGAAAGAAGCTCCAGGGTGGTGGAACAGTTCTCCTCTCTGCTGGACGTTCTCCCAGGGACGTGACCCAAGGGGAATAACCTGAACCATTTGGGAATCCTTAACGGAGATCAGCATGGCCGCCACCTTGCCAGTTTCTTGCAATGATGAAGCGAGACAGATGACTTGGGACTCTCAGAGAGAAAATAGTCAGAAGGGCTTATAAAGTTGCCTTTTTTATTTTTTTCAACCAGCTTGCTTTATTTTCTACTCAAGAAGGTACTAAATAATTGCTAGCCGTAGCCTCACTGGGTTCTCTATTCTCTACTACAGGTTTGTGATAGGCAGGATTTTGGCCCTAAGACTTTTGCCCGCTGGTGTTATTCATGTGGTTATGTTAACTGGCAACGGAGACTGCAGGTGTAATTAATATTACTAGTTAATTGAACTTAAAATAGAGAGGTTCTCTGAGTGGGTCCAATGTAATTCTGTGGGCCCAGAGGGCAGAGGAGGTCATGGCAGAGATTACAAGAATGGAAAGGATGTGATGCGTTGTTTTTGGATCTGAGAAAGAGGCACTGTGTACATGGACCAGAGAGAGGTCTTTAAGAACCAAGGGAAGCCTCTGGTTGAGTCAGCAAAGAAGCAGAGAGCTCAGTCCTGCCATGGCGAGGAAGTGGCTTCTGCCAGCAACAGGTGGAAGCTTGGAAATGGATCTTTCCCAAGAGCCTCCAGGAAGGAGTACACTCCTGCCAACACCTCGACTTGGGCCGTAGGAGAACAGAGGCCACTTGAGCTACGCTGTGCTCCGGCTTCTAACTCACAGCAGCTGTAGGTAGCAAATATCTGCTGGTGCAGCCTTCAAAGTTGTGGTGATTTGTTGCAGCAGCAGAAGTGTTTGTATTTTGTTTGAAAGGGAGTTGGGGAGTGGAGACCTCTTTTCTCAGGAGTTGCTGATGGAGCTAAGGCCTTCGTGGCAAGGATCTGTGGGACAGCGTCTCTTGGTCAATGGATCAAGGAGGTGAAGTGGACTGGCGCACACCCAGTGTTGCTGATGCAACTGAGGAACTGTAAGTAAATAAGTGTTTAATATCCACATGTGGCTAACGGCTAAAGAATTGGAAAGGCACATAGACAATATGGCGGAAAGTTCTGGACACTTCTGGTCTAGGTGACAGTGATGACATCCAGTTGCAGCTGTGTCTTGTCTTTTTGGGGCACCGAGAGGTAGGAATCCTCTATTACAGAATTATCACTAGGAGCAGAAAGCACATCAATTTCTCCCAGCACCCCTGCCCCCCCCCCCCAAGAGATTTTGGTTAAGACTTTCAGGTTACTACTTTTCTTCCTTTATCATTTGCATAAATAATCTCTTGGGGAATAGACTGTGCTGATCTTGCAGTAGAACATTCTAGGAATAACACTGGCAGATGATTAGGTCTCACTATTTTTTTTTTTTCCCAGATGGAGGACAGGTTACCAGCTGGTGAATGGCCAGGAAGTTTTTCCAAAGGGTTCCTTCTATAGTGGGACAGAGGTAGTTAGAGAAGGCCAATGAACTCACTCTCTGAAGCAGACAGACTCGAACCTACTAGGCCAACTACACTTGCCTCCTTCTGTTGGTTTCTAACGCCCAAAGGGGACACTAACCCAGAAGAGAAAAGAGGCTTGATCTCTCAGGAGACTGACACATCCAGCCTCAGGGTTGGACAACAGAAGTTGGGTCTTAAGACTTCCTTGCTGAACTCACTTGTACCTGGTGTCACGGTGATGTAGTTGGAAATAACCATACGGTGCTGGCCCAGGGAGAGAGCCCTGCTTGGGGTCAGAAGCAGGGAAGTGCAAATCAAAACCACAAGGAGACATCACCTCATCTCAGTTAGAGCAGCTGTTATCAAAAAGATGAAAAGCAACACATGCTGGCAACAATATGGAGAAAGGGGAGTTCTTTTTTAAAAAAAAAAAATTATTTGAGAGATAGAGAAAGGGGGAGAGAGAGAGAGAGAGAGACTCCTGTCTGCTGGTTCACTCCTTACATTCCAGAAATGGTTAGAGCTGGGCCAGGCCAAAATGGGAGCTAGGAACCCAATGCAGGTGTCTCATGGAGTGGTGGGGACCCAACTGCTTGTGCTGTCACTTGTTCCCTTCCAGAGTCTGCATTAGCAGAAAGCTGGAATTGGGAGTGGAGCTGGGACTCAAACCCAGGCATTTCAATATGGGATGAGGCATCTTCCCCGTGACAACCACTAGGCCAAACGTCTGCCCCAAGGGGAGCTCTAATACACTGTTGGTGGAAATACAAATTAGTACAGCCACCACAATCACCATGGAAAAGAGTTTTAGCACAGCTGGAAGCTGAGCCTTGGCACATCTTGCTACCAATTAGGCAGGAATGGCGACTGGCCCTTGTCTTCCCACAAGAGAAGAATTCTGATGAGAGACATATAGGCAGTGAGCAAACCAGCGAAGTGGAAGCAGAATACACCCTAAAGGCCGGGTGGGCAGCATGGCGAAGCCAGTGCCCCAGCTGTGTTTAGGCTTGGATATTTATGGGGGGAGCAGGGAGGGGGCAACCTTCTTCTGGCTGGTTCTTCTCCTCACCTCTTCTTTTGGAATGTTGCTGGACAGGAAGCTTCCTGGGGAATGTTATCGGACAGAAAGTTCTCTGGGAACTGTGCCAGGAATATTCCTGGGCCCTTCAATGTTATCAGGAGGGACCTTTGATCTGCAAATGTCAGGTTGTTTTCCAGACATGCTCCCAAGACATCCAGGTCCCTTCCCTCTTTTAACTGCATGAATTCCCCTCCTCCCCTTTCACCTTCAGGTCATCACACACACAAAGGCTGATGGCTGTCTTTCTGCCTAACAACCAGTATGGGGATTTCTTTGAAATAAACTGAAAACAGAACTGCCACATGAGCCAGCCCTCCTACTATGGGGTATAAATCTAGAAGAAATGAAATCATTGTATCTAGGAGATGACTGCACCACCACGTTAATTGCAGCTCTATTCAAAATAGCCAAGATAGGGAATCAACCAAGGCTTCCATCATCAGAGGAATGGATAAAGAAAATGTGGCATATGTGTATAATGGGATACTATTCAGCCATTAAAAAGAAAGAAATCCTGTCATTCGCAGCAAAATGTATGGAACTGGAGGCCATTGTGTTAAGCAAAATCAGCCTGACAGAGAAGGACAAAAACCGCACGTTCTTCCTTATATGTGAAAGCTAAAAAATGTTGATCTGAACATAGGCTAGTGGTCATTAGAGGCGGGGTGGGGAGGGGAAGCTAGAAAGAGATCAGATAACAGGTACCAGATCACAAGTTATTAGATAGGAGGATTAAGTTTCTAGGGTTACGCAGTACAGTGGGTGACTAGAGTTCACAACAGCTTATTATATAGTGTCTGTGCACATAGAAGACACACTTTCTGTGCACATAAAGTAATGGCAGATGGGGGAATGCTACTTACCACAGTTTGATCAGTACACCTTGTACACCTGTATTGAAATATCACATTGTGCTGTAAATATGTACAATTATTGATGATAAAACATTTTGAAGATTTATTACTTTATTGGGAAAAGGAGAGGGGAGGGGAAGATGGAGAGGGACAGGGAGGGGAAGGGGGAGACACAGAGGGAGGTGGAGGGGGACAGGGAGAGGAAGGAGGAGGGAGAGGGGGAGAGAATCTTTTATCTGCTGGTTCACTCCCCAGTTGGCTGAAACGCCTGAGGATAGATCAGGCTGGGTTAAAGTGAGGAACCAGGAACCCCATCAGGGTTTTCTGCTGCTGCTCTCCAGGTGCATTGGCAGGGAGCTGGATTAGAAACTGGGTAGCTGGGACTTGAACTAGCTCTCTGATGTAGGATGTGGGTGTCCCAAGTGGCTACTTATCCTGCTTGTGCCATAACGCCCCCCAATACAAGTTTTTAAAAGAAGCTTGAAGAGATGGCAATGCTAACTAATCTACTTAGCTCTTGACACATTGCATAGTATGTTGAATTATCACACTATACTGCATAATTGAAATAATAATTTAAGGGGCTGGCACCGTGGCTCACTTGGTTAATCCTCTGCCTGTGGTGCCGGCATCCCATATGGCACCAGGTTCTAGTCCTGGTTGCTCCTCTTCCAGTCCAGCTCTCTGCTGTGGCCCAGAAGGGCAGTGGAGGATGGCCCAAGTGCTTGGGCCCTGCACCCGCACGGGAGACCAGGAAAAGCACCTGGCTCCTGGCTTCGGATTGGCGCAGTGGCCATTTGGGGGTGAACCAATGGAAGGAAGACCTTTCTCTCTCTCTCTCTCTCACTTTCTAACTCTGTCAAATAGAAAAATTTAAAAAGAGAAAAACTGCAAAGAAGACCTGAGTTTGAATCCTGAATCCTTGTTGTTTGTTGTCCTGAGTTAGTTAATGTCCCAGTGAGTGCCTCACTTTTTTCATCTGAGATGTAGATGAAACAGTTGGAGAATACCAGTCTCCAATTACAGGTGTTCTGGAGTTGTGAGGGTTAGAGGGGAGAACTGTACAGGTTGTCTGGCACCCAGGGGCACTCAGGGATAGCAGCTAATGTTGTTACTCACATGTGTCAGCCCATGGTCATGTGGGAAAAGACCATCCATCCAATCCCCTGGCCAGGCACCTGTGTAATTTTCTCTCCACTGTGACCTCACTCCTGCGACCACAACCACAACCCAGTCATTTTGATAATTGCATTTTCCCTTCAATCACCCTGCGTCACCCTTCAAACATCCTGCTTTCTCACCTCTGTCCAATGCATTCCTCTGAGCACTTGATTGTCTGTGGTTCTCTCATCCCGCTGAAACTTCCTGGAAACCATTTCACTGGGGAAACAGAAGCAGCAAGAAAACCTCCCCCAGCACATTTACCCCTCTGCTAGCATTTGTGCTTGTAGCCTCTGCCTTTCCTCCTGCTACGACGGTGAACTGCTTGCGATTCTACCCGAGCTCAGTCTTAGCACCTCTGCACCCATCCAGTCCTCCCTACTCTAGACCGTTATTTTTGCAATCACCCTCCAGGTCTGCATCATTGGTCTTTCCCTTTTCACAGAATCATTGCCAGTGCCTCAAATATACTCTTTCTCATATTTTAAATAGTCTTCCCAGGGGCCGACACCGTGGCTCACTTGGTTAATCCTCCGCCTGCGGAGCCAGAATCCCATATGGGCACTGGGTTCTTGTCCCGGTTGCTCCTCTTCTAGTCCAGCTCTCTGCTGTGGCCCAGGAGGGCAGTGGAGGATGGCCCAAGTGCTTGGGCCCTGCACCCCATGGGAGACCAGGAGAAGCACCTGGCTCCTGGCTTCAGATTGGCGCACTGCTGGCCGTAGTGGCCGTTAAGGGAGTGAACCAATAGAGGAAAGACCTGCCTCTCTCTCACTGTCCATAACTCTACCTGTCAAATAAATAAAAAAAAAAAATAAAAATAGTCTTCCCAGACGCCTGTCCCCTGAGCTGCTACCTCTTTGCTCTGCTCCTCTTTGTTGTACTCTCACTGCTGTCTTCTCATCTCCCTGAGTTCTAAATGCTGGAGCACCCCATGGATTAGTCTTCAGGAATCTACTCCGTCTACACTCGCCTCTGGGGGTTGCATAGAGTTCCCTCCACGCCTTTGAGTACCTCCCAAAGGGTGCTGCACGTGGACCTCTCTCCTGAACCACAGGTACTCATATCCAGCTGTCTGCTCAACATCTCTAGCTGCACGAGGCATCTCAAATGTAGCATATCCGAAGGCGAACTGTTGATTTTCAGCCTCTGACCCCCAAATCCACGCCCCTCATAGCTGAACCTGATCAATAAATAGAACTCTCATCCCACCTGCTCCTGTCAAATTGTTAATTTCACCTTGATGAGATTCCACAAATCCCATCTAGCCCATCATGAAACTCGAAGGTGAGAGTCCTAAAAGGCCAGGAAAAAGGATGTAGACACCAAAAAATACTCCTCTTGGGTCTGGTGGCCAGAATTACTACATAAGCCACCTGTTTTCACTCTTAATTCAACAAATACATTTGGAGCAGTTACCACGTTCCAGGCAGTGCTCTAGATACTGGGAACATAGCAATGAACAAAAGCATATCCAACATCATGGTGCTCACCATCTACCAGGGGAAGGAAGCAGACAGAAAACCTGTCAGACACATGGTTAGAGAAGAACACACTGGGAAATGATGGAGTGATGCTGTGTTAGATACGGTGGTCACAGACACTTCTGAGATAAGATCACATTCAAGCTTACGTGTAGGAAGCTGCACAGATATCTGAGAATAAATGATTCAAGTTAGGAGGGATACGTCCAGAGGACCTGGGGCAAAAACGCACTTGGGGTGTCTCGAGAGCGGGATGAAAATCTCTGTAGCTAGAGTGAGTGAGATGAAAATAGTGATGGGAAATGGCACTGGGGAGTGAGCTGGGGTGAGAGCCCATAGCTCTGCTGTCAAAGAACGGGGAGCTCTTGATCTGACTTACACTTCAGAAGGATCCGCCTGACTGCTGGCTGAAGAATGGACCAGGAGTGGAGGCAGGGAGGGTGTTCCGTCACTCCAGATGGGAGGAGATGGTGCCTGCATTAGATGGCTGCTGAGCAGGTGCATGGAGTACTGGATTTAGACTTTTGTGAAGGTGGACCTTATACCTTTGCTGAGTATGTGGTAGGTGCTGAGTGGACGGAGACACAGCCAGGGATATTCTGGGGTGAAGCCTGGGTGAGACATCTTGTTGTTCACCCTCTTTGGCTCACCCCAGCTCACCTGCAGCCATTTGATGACTAACACCCTGACTCTCAGGAGGGCTGTCCTTGAGATGAACACAAGGATATCACCGCTGGAAAATATCTGCAGCTCTAATTTAATTGGGATTCCAGAGATTTCTAATTCTCTTACCCAGTTTTCTTCAGTCTGGCTCTCTCTCCCTGTTCTGATGCGGGTTGAGCTCCAATCCTGGGAAGCTGAGACCAGACTCTCGAATACAGTGGTGCCACATGGTCTTTCCTTACTCCCAGGCCCACGTGGAACCATAAATTGGACTCCTTTGTAGGACGTTTCTCTCATTTTGATAATATATGCTTCTTATTACTCTTCAAGTCTATTTTATAAAGCTCTAATATGTGAAGTTAATATAATTGTTCATTGTCAGAAGATCCAATAAATTTCTCTTTCCTTCCATTCCCTTTCCTCAATTCTAAGGGCAACAGTAAATGAGCAGGATTAGGGTGAAGACGGTAAGGTGCCCAGGGCACAGCACTCACTCTTGGGGCTGTGCAGGTGCATGGTCTGCACCTGAGTGTGGGTGCGTTCTTAAATTGTGCCCCAGGTGCTCAGCTAGCCTCACCCTGAGCCTGGCCTGATGACTACAGAGAAACATTTTGGTTTATTAACCAGGCAGCTGTAGCACCAAGAGCAGGACCAGTTCCCTACCGTTTGGCCTTGACTGTGCAACAGAAAGCTGCCCTGAGAGGAAGCAAATGGCATGGAGAGAAGCCATGTCCTGGAAAGCTCTGCCAATTTAGAAATGGAAACCAGTGGGTAAATGGGGAAGAACGCTGTAGAGTTTTGCTTTACAATCAACCCAAAAAGCCATGAGCATTCTTTTTGTTGAGGACTACCTGGATGCAGTGATCCAGTTCAGAGTATTTCTGCCTTGCTTGCAGTTCCTCAGTTATAACATTTTAAAAAGCTTTTGTTTGCTACTGTCTTCGTCTGTGCCTTCTTTATAATATTACAAAAATTAGCAGAATAATGGCTGCTGTCTAAATGCTTCAGACAATCAGGGAATAGCTTATTTTTAAGGTTGGGTTCACAATTTCCATTTTTAAAATGAGTCCAAATTGACCGAGTGATTCTAAATTAGCTCTTTAGTTTTTACCCCAGACCACTGATAATGCCACTGTTAATTTCAATTATTTAGAAGCAGCATTAATATGTGTGAAACAAGAACAGGGATAAAGACAGAAAGGCATGAATTTCTTGCTGCAGGACAGAATGACATTTTGACTGCACAGAGATTTTTTTCTTTCACACACTTTGTGCTTTGACATTTCACTTGGCACAAACATTTCACGAATTCTTGACCTAATCTGATGTACTGTTGTTTAGCAATTGCTGACATGACATGTTTTAACCTCAAGCTTGCTGGATTCCAAATGTTACCTTTTTTTGTCAATCATGTTTGGATGACCTCCAAAAAAACAGTCAAGCAAAAGTCTGTTCTCCTAGAAAGCTAAGTGTATTTGCCCAGAATGCGAAGCAACAGTTTGAAGTAAGAGAGTTGAGGGAGGGTTGAGAGAGGTGATGTCATTTAGGACAATTGTGGAGTGAAAAGAGGGCAGCACATGGACCCCTAGGAGACTCAGGCATCTTCAGAGAGACTACATAAAATACCTAGGCATAAATCTACCGAGGAATACAAGGGTATTTCAAAAAGAAACCCATAGAAAAAATGAAGTTGAGAGATAAGTTCATTCAATGCACACATTTTTTGAAATTCATGCATTTTTCATAATGTGCATTCTCATGAACTTTTTGAAGACCCCTCATAAGTGGAGCACATATGACAAAGAGGAGGAAATTTAGAGATAGAAGAAATTTAAATACTAGAAAAATACACTGTCCTAAAAGAGAAGACTATACTGTATAAAAGTGTCATCTCCTCTCAAATTACCTTATAGGGAGGGATAATTGGATTGTCTTTAGGCCTTACTGCCTTTGGGTATGGACGAAGTTGCATGCCATATTAATATTAAAATGTTGTTGGTTTATTAACTTTTATTGACATCTTCTGCTTCTTAGGTCCTTATTCACGAATAAGTCAACTGATATTGTCCTGCTCTGATTTCATTTTTCAAGGGCTCTGTTAGTTGAGATGCTTCCCGTTTCAAGGAACAAAACTAATCTGCCAATAGTGACATAAATAGTACAGGCATTGACTTGTCTGCTGTCATTCGTCCAGAGGCAGGCAGTTCCTGGTGTAATGCACTGGCTCACTCGACAAAATCCTTCAGGACCTAGGCTCTTCCTGTGCTTCCCCTCTGCCAACCCTGGCAAAGCTGCTTTTCATCCTTCGGTTATTGCCTTGTGGGTCCAAGTTAGAAGAAACCCAATTCTAAGCATAATGTCTACACATGACCATGCTCAAGGCAAGGAAAAGGGTCCAAACAAAAACGGCTGTCTTCTTTCAATGCTGCTGTCCTTTCATCAGGTAAGATCATTTTTTTTTTAGAACCCTCCCTCCCTTCCCCAACTCCCAAACCCACTTCCCTTTACAACTCATTGGCCAAAGCTGGAGCATATTGCCCCCTTCTAGACTGATCATTGCCAAGAAAATCTGCCGTGACCATGAACAAATGATTCATTCACAGTGCTGTGAACACGGTTACTAGAATAAAACTGTGTTTCTGTTAGCTGTGATGAAAGGATGTGGGTGTTGGGTAGTTGCCCGAAGATGCAACACCTACCAGCATGTGGGAGAGGCCCTCCACCAGACCTCTGCTATGCTGGTTGCTCCAGGCTCTTCTTTGATCTCCAAGGCATGGAAAACTCTCCCTAGTGATTGCTCCAAGTCCTCAGAGACTCAACACTCTGGTCCACCTGCATGAAAGAGGAACAGAGAGTGGCCTTCTCCGTAAAGTGCACTCTGCTGCCTGGTTCCCACAGCAACACTTCTTGGGACAGTCTTGTGGAAGTGCTCAGGGAAACAGCTCCGGCCCCCCACCTTTCTTCCATGGAGACTGCAGACCCTGTAGGCGAGCTCATTCAACATCCGTTCTCACTTCCCTTCTCCTACTTCCACTGTGGAGGCTGGAAGTTAAGCATCATCTAGGAACTTCTTTTGCGGGGAGTCATCACGTATGTGGTGGTTTTGGGCAATACTAGGTAAACAGAAATTTGCTATGAATTTCTGAAAAAATTTTTCCTTTCCTGAGAAAGACCTCAATGTTTCTTGGATCACCTTGCCACTTAAGTTTAACACAATGCTAGTGAAAGTTAGCAATGGGATTTTTAGGAAGGATGAGAGCAAAAATTATTCCAGTTTTTCTGGAATAATAGACAAATGAGAATAGTTAGAATATAAGCTTTATTAGGGCAGGAGTCATGTGAAAGCAATTTCATTTTTGCTTCTTCCAATGCTTTTATGTTTTGAAAAGACTTCCTCATTTTGGAATTCATCACATATACTTAAAATATTTTGTGTTCGTGTATTTTATATTTAAACATCTACATATCAAAAATCACTAGAAGTGGGGCTGGTGTTGTTGCACAGTAGGTTAAGCTGTTGCTTGGGGTGCCTGCGTCCCCTGTTGGAATGCTGGTTGGAGTCCTGGCTACTCCACCTTCAGTCCAGCTTCTTGCTAATGCACCTGGAAGGAGCAGATTATGGCCCAAGTGCTTTGGTTCTTGCCACTCATGTGGGAGACCCAGATGGAGTTTCTGGCTCCTGGCTTCAACCTGGCCTAAGCCTTGTGGTTGTGGGAATGAACTAGTAGATGGATGATTCTCTCTCTCTCTCTATCTCTCTCTTTGCCTTCCAACTAACTAACTAACTAAAAATAATTATTTTTTCTTAAATTACTAGAGGCTAATTTAGAGGCAAGTAGTAAAACTAAGCAGGTGACAGAGGAACATGATGTTAGGTGACAGGTATGAGAGCCACGGTCACTGGTCTCTTTATGTCAGAGGCTGGTGCTATGCTTTTATGTTATCTCCATCTTGTTAATGAGATTAAAAGTAAGGTTATTTGTCCAGGATTGTGTGAGCTGAACTGGAATCCAAGTCTGATGGTTTTTGACGGTTAAAGTCGGAGTTTGTTCTCCTGGTACTGTACCCTTGCCAAGCAGATTCCACCTGAGAGAGGTTAACTCGCCGGCGGGAGTTATCAGAGGAGGGCCTGGCATTGTGGCCTAGTGGGTCAAGCCACTGCCTGCGATGCCAGTGCCCCATCTGGGCGCTGACTCAGCTTCCAGTTGCTCTACTTACGACCCAGCTCCCTGCTAATGCTCCTGGGAAAGCAGCAGAGGATGGCCCACGTCCTTGGGCCCCTGCACCCACTTGGAAGAGCCAGATGAAGTTCCTGGCTCATGACTTCTGCTTGGCCCAATATTGGCCATTGCAGCCATTTGAGGAATGAGCCAGCAGATGGAAAATCTCTTTTTTTCTCTATGTCTTTCTTGCCTTCTCTCTCCATAACTCTGCCTTTTATATAAATAAATAAATCTTTTAAAAAAAAAGTAGTCAGAGGAATGGGGCCAAACAAGGTAATTTCAGAGATGTTGTGAAGGGCAGAAAGTGTATTAAATTAAGGGGGATAATGGGAATGAAATGAAAGTTATCTAAAATACTTAGTCCAAATTAGGTGTGGGCTCAACGGAAATGACCAGGTAGGAAGGATGGCTCTGCCTGTGACCTGTACTGAATTCTTGGCCATGGGTAGCCGAGGCAGTGTGTGGTGGAAACCGCATGTAGCTTTTCTGTCCAATGTTGAACCGCATGTAGCTTTTCTGTCCAATGTTGCTAGCAACAGGATATCACAGACTGGGTAAGTCATAGAGAAAAGGGGTTGTTTTGGCTCACAGTCTGTCCAGGGTTGGGGGAGGGGCTGCGTCTGTGATGGCCTATTTTCTTGCAGAGTCCCAAGGCAGTGAGGGCATCACGTGTTGAGAGACATGTGTGTCTTCTGCTCTCCCCCTCTTATAATGTCACCAGGACTCAATCACCAGGCACCACCCTACTCACTTTCTCTGCTCCTCATCCCTCCCCCAAGGCCCTGCCTCTGAACGCCATAGATGGTTTAAGGTTATACCTTCTCATTACCTCCCTTAGGGACCAAACACAAACATGAGTTTTTTTTTTTTTTTTGAGGGGGTGGGTGGGTGGGAAGCAAACCATATGCAAACCCTAGCAGCCCCTTTCATCACCTTCTAATCATGAGCAGAAATGAGAATGACAATGAATCTTTACATAATCCAGCCACAGCCTCCATCAGGTAGCAATTTTATCTCCTCCACAGTTACTAAGTTTGGTACACTCTTTCTCCAGGTGTTCTGATTCTGAAGCTATCTAAACACTCCCTGACACACCACACGTACAGTCCCAGAGCTAGCTTCAAGCAGTGTTTAAAGATGTAGATACAGTTGTGAGATTTGTTTGTTGGCAATAAGCACTCAATAGCCACACTCTCATTCTGGTTGCAAGTGTCTGCCCAGACTCCATGGATCACATACTCCTCTGTTTTTCCTGGTCTGACATAGCGGAAGATGACACATTCGCACTCATAGCCACCCAGAAGATGACATTTTTCATAGGCACACTAATTTAATCAGGAGTGGCCACCGTATATCAACTGAAGTAAAACATAATTGAATAAAAATGATGACATTCATCATGGGTAATTTCTATCAATGCTATTGTTATGATTGAACAACAGAAAATGAAATCCATGAAAGAATAGTTTCATTTAAAACTAATGTTGCTGAATTTATGGCCAGAGCTTCAAAATTTTAACTTCAATCACTTTCTTACTCAACACAATTATAACCAGAAATAATTCAAATTGATTATACTTGAAGAAAAATTCAATTTATGAAAGGTTTTCAAGCACAGTAATATTTGGCACATTTCCAAGTACAGATCAGATAGCACATGGAAATAGGGTTACATTGTTTGCAAAGAAATTCTTAGCACAAATAAGGTGATGATAAAACACTGGATTATCAATAGATAGAACTAAAGATTGTCACAATCGTTTCTAAAATGAGAGATATGAGAATTTATATTATTTATCCTTTTTAGTAATGAACAAAAACACTCAATTAAAAATGACCACATTATTTTTTAAGATTTATTTTTTATTTGCGAGGCAGAGTTATAGACACAGAGAAGGGGAGGGACACAGAGAGGTCTTCCATCCTCTGGTTCACTCCCCAGATGGCCACCATGGCCAGAGCTGGGCGGATCTGAAGCCAGGAGCCAGGAGCTTCTTCTGGGTCTCTCACATGCATGCAGGGGCCCAAGCACTTGGACCATCCTCTGCCTCTTTCCCAAGTCATTAGCAAGGAACTGGATTGGAAGTGGAGCAATTGGGACTTGAACTGCCATTATATGGGATGCTGGTGCCGCAGGCAGAAGCTTAACCTACTACACCACAGCACTGACTCCAGATGACCACATTATTAGTTTAGTTTATTTGCTTACCATTTTATAATTGCTCTGAACTATTGCTTTGACATCTGCAGAAGCTATATAATTTTGCTGCAAACCTTTAAATTAATTTAGGAGTAATTTTTTTTTTTGACAGCAGAGTCAGACAGTGAGAGTGAGACAGGTCTTCCTTCCATTGGTTCACCCCCCGAAATGGCCGCAATAGCTGGCGATACGCTGATCCAAAACCAGGAGCCAGGTGCTTCCTCCTGGTCTCCCATGTGGATGCAGGCCCAAGGATTTGGGCCATCCTCCACTGCTTTCCCGGGCCACAGCAGAGAGCTGTCCTGGAAGAGGAGCAACCGGGACAGATTCTGGCAACCTGACTGGGACTAGAACCCGGTGTGCCGGCGGCGCAGGCGGAGGATTAGCCAAATGAGCTGCGGCGCCAGCCAGAAATAACTTGATCCAAGTTTTTGGTAAACAGAAAGCAAGCAGGTAAAACTAATCACAGTGCTTTGGTATGAACATTTAAAGGGTGTGAATGTAAAAAACAAATTCTTGCTTCAGATGGGTCTTAAATATTGACAGTACTTTATTTATATATGAGGCTTGTAAACATATCAGGGCAGTTCCTGGCACTAAGTAGGTGCTTAGGAAATGTTTGTGGAATCAGTGACTAACTCACTTTGATAGACACAGATAAGTGCACGACACCTGTCATAGGTATTCTCTCTAAAAATTATGGAATTGTAAATGTTGAAAAAGCCTCTTCAAACAACGTGTAGCATGTTTGCTGGAGGGAGTAAGCACAATGTCCCTCAGACAAGTGTCACCTCACATCTGTTTTGTTTGTGGCACTGCGTGGCTATTTTAATCACCTTTTCCAGAGCCCCTTCAGTTTCTACACCTGTAAACTTAAATGCAAACATTATTAGAAAGGGTCCATCCTTTCCCTAGGGAAGCCCCATTTTCCATTTCTTATTTTAGAAAGAAATCCTCTCGGATTAGATGCACTTGCACGATTTTATTTGTCTTTTCAAAAATTCTTATTAAAAAATTCGTTCCTTATAGATCCCCTGACCTGAAAGAATTACTGTTTTACCGAATTTCATTATCCAGTTTATTTTACTGCTTCTAAGTGGGTCATAACATTCTGGGTTCCTGCATTCATCTTAAGTCTTTCTCAAATCCCTATAATTTTGTCCCGTGCCTTACTCCAAATGTTCAGGGAATAGTCAACCGACCCAACTGCATGTTTATGTTCTTTTTTTTTTTTTTTTTAATTTTTGACAGGCAGAGTGGACAGTGAGAGAGAGAGACAGAGAGAAAGGTCTTCCTTTTTGCTGTTGATTCACCCTCCAATGGCCGTTGTGGCTGGCATGCTGCGCTGATCTGAAGGCTGGAGCCAGGTGCTTCTCCTGGTCTCCCATGGGGTGCAGGGCCCAAGCACCTGGGCCATCCTCCACTGCACTCCCGGGCCACAGCAGAGAGCTGGCCTGGAAGAGGGGCAACCGGGACAGAATCCGGCGCCCTGACCGGGACTAGAACCCGGTGTGCCGGTGCCGCAAGGCAGAGGATTGGCTTATGTTTGTGTTCTAAGAGTTAAAAGTGACTTCTTTAACTGGCTCCATTGGCACAACAGGTGTTCTGATTTGAGGACAGAAAAGGCATCAATTTTGTCATGGAATGTCCTTAGGGACCACACGGGCTCCCCTGTGGCTGGAGAAGGACCCAAAGCTTTTGAGGATTTAGTCATGTCGAGCTTACAGCAATTGGCAGAGTAAAATCTACTCCAAACTTTTATTTACTTAAATTATTTTTATATTTACCTGAGAAGCAGAGAGAGAGAGAGAGAGAGAGATTGAGAGAGAAACTCACTTTCACTGGTTCACTCCCCAGATAGCTACAATGGCTGGGGTCCAACACAGAAATCAGGAACTCAAGCCAGGTCTCTCATATGAGTGGCGGGAACCCAGTTATTTCAGCCATCACAGCTGCCTCCCAGGATCTGCATTAGCAGATGGTATTGGGGCCCAGAGCTGGGAACAGAACCCAGGCACCTCAAAATGGGATGTGAGGGTCTTAATCACTTAGCCAGTGTCTCAGCCACTCAGCCAAGCAGCCCCTTACTTTAGTTTTTGTGTGTGGGTCATATGACGGAGAACTTGACTTCCGCTTCTCAGCGTCTCTGTTCTCCCCGCTTTTCTCCTGAGGGTCTTGGGAACACAAGCACTTGGCGATGCAAGTGCAATCCCACTCTGTTAGGAAACTGGTGTTTTATCTGTGGCGCCATCTACACCCTGATTTACATCCCAGGCTCCAGCCCCCACGCCATTGCTGGAAGCCAGGTGGCCACATGGCCCAATCTCTGTGGTCAAGCTCCACCCTCATCCTAACAGGATGCTCCTGCTTCCCTGCCCGCCCTAGGGCAAAGTTTTAAAAGGGCCTGTTCCTGAGAGTGTGACTCTCTTGGTTCCTCTCTCTTGGCTCTTCTCTCCTGCTCACTCTCTAGCCTTCTCTCCTCTCTCACACCCCCCCCCCCCTTTCTCTCTTACTCTCCTTTTGCCTCTTCGCCCCTTCCCTCCAGTCTGCTGGGTTTTCCCCAATAAACTCTCTTACTCTGGTGTTCGGTGTGCTTTGTGATGGCTACAGAAATATATAACACACTCCACCAGTCCCTGTGCAATGGATGCTGGGGTGGCGCTCCCCTTTCCCCATTCCCTCTTCCCAACAGACACACGTTCATGTAGGCCTCCATCTCTCCTCCTCCTCTCCCCTACAACCTACTGCTGTGCTGCCAGCCCACCCGCCCTCCATTCCGGGGCTGGACCTGATTAGTTCAAGGGGTTGTGAATCTCTCTTGCCAAGGACTGGGTAATAGATGGACACATGACCCAACGTCAGCCAGTGGAGTGTGTGGGAGACTTCAATTTCTAGGAGCGCTCTGGGTCGCAGCGGGTTTTCTCCTACAGTCATATGTTCCACCCACGAGGTGAGGCCAGACTGGCTGTTGTCACCCTGCTTTCAGCCGAGGAGCAAGTTGTATGTGAGGATCGCGTTGCTGGAGGGTAGAGGAAGGGATTATCCTAACGAATACAACGAAGAATAGGTAGTCCCCAGATGCAAGCTCTAAGAATCCCAGCTTTGTAATCCATCATTCAGGAAGGCAGTCTTTGTTCTCATCCTATTTCCTTTATCTCCACAAAGAGATAAGTGCATATCACCGGTCATAGATACATAGAAAAAATTGTGATAAAACACACAACCTAGAATTCACCCCTTCAAGTATACAATTCAGTTGGATTAAGTGTATCACATTGTTTTACAACTGTCACCCATTATCTATCTTCAGAACTTTTTCATCATTCCAGATGGGAACTCTACACCCACTGAAAATGAAATCAGAAGGGATCCCAGGGTATAGAAGGGGCCCCCTTTCCAGAGGAAGAGCGCACAGTGTGTTGGGATGTTGTACACACACCGTGTGTGTGTGTACTCTCTGATTTTTCACTCATCCACAAGGCAGGATGGATGAGTTTGTCAGGGCCTGGCTCTAACGAGGAGATCTAGATGGTTGGATCATACTACTCCTACGTCTATGAGAAACTGCTGAGAGGCGCTGGTGGACACTTAGACAAAAAAGAATCACTTTTATCTGGAATTCCAATGGACAGCCTATATTTTTATTTTCTAAATCTGGCATCCCTTGGAGAGGAGAACACAGCCCATTGTACTTGGTGACTGGAGACCTTGAAGAACCACTGATAGCAGCAGTGCCCCTCTACCCCCACCCTGCGTCTGGTGATGAGCACCCAGCAGGAAGACCAGAGAGAGCAAATGGTAGTCCGACCAGCAGCCCCTGTCCTCGGATTCCCGTTTGGAACGTAACTGCCTCTCCTGTGTAGCCCATCTGAACTTAGGTTGGGACTGGGAAGGAGAGCAGAGGGCGAATCCTGCCCTGGTTGATTATCAGCCCAAAAGGACCTGGGAGAAAAGGGCTGAAAGAGGCAGAGTGGCTCTGCTCTGGCAAGATTCGGCAGAAATGGATTCAGTTACAATGTAATGAAGCCACACTTTGTGCATACGTCTGAGAGTGAAAACTTGCACCTGCTACAGACAAAACAACGAACAAACAGGATGGAGACTAATGAGATTGTCTCCATGGTTCCCTCTGGGTCAAGAGTTCCGTGGCTGTAGAAATGAGACTTGGGCCTTGAAGCAAAAATAAGTCAAGATTGAGTGAGGGGTAGGTGTTGGGCCTAGCGGTTAAGGCCCGTGCTAAGATGCCTGTGTCAGAGGCCGGCACTGTGGCACAGTGGGTTAAAGCCCCAGCCTGCAGCATCAGCATCCCATTTGGGTGCTGGTTTGAGTCCTGGCTGCTCCTCTTCCGATCCAGCTCTCTGCTATGGCCTGGGAAAGCTATAGAGGATAGCCCATAGTCCTTGGGCCCCTGCACCTGTGTGGGAGACCTGGAGGAAGCTACCGGCTTCAGCTCAGCTCAGCTCTGGCTTTTGTGGTGTTTTTGGGGAGTGAACCAGTGAATGGAAGACCTCTCTCTCTGGCTCTACCTCTCTTTGTAATTCTTTCAAATAAATAAAATAATTTTAAAAAAGATGCTTGAGTACAGAGTACTTGGGTTCAATTTCTGCTCCTGGTTCCTGACCTAGTAGCTTCCTTCTAAAGCAGACCTGTGGGAGGCAGTGGTAATGGCTCAGGAAGTTTGGTCTTGGCACCTTCATGGGAGACCTGGACTGGGATCCTGACTCCTGGATTCCTTCAGGCCCAGTCCTAGCTGCTGTGGGCGTTTGAGGAGTGAACCAGTAGATGAATATTTTCTCTCCCTGGTTCTCAATTAAATATATTAAAAAAGAAATGAAACAGAACCAAACAATGTTCTCTGAGTGCCTGGTTTCTGAGACCCAGCAAGGAGGCCTGGATGGGAAGGGGTGACAGGAAAATCACGACCATGGCTAGAGGGTCTGTGTGTGTGTGTATCTTGAACATTTACAGCTGAGAGCTGACTGGTGTTCAAGTTCACTTCCCCAGCTACGCGAGTGCTGTGTGCTGCAGCACAACGATCTGTCTTTGCGTGAAGGGAGAGTGACAGGCTTGATGGATGCTCCCCAACACCGCAGAGGGCAAGGGGAGCCGGGGTCTGGGGAGGAACACGCAGGGCAGGAGGCCAGAAAGAAAGCCTTTCTGAGCGGTGAGCCAATTTCAAGAGGCTTGGGCAGAAAACTGTGGTCCAGGAAGGGCTGGTGGAGGAGAAGTTCCCCGCTCGGGGCCTTGGGCGGGTGGCTTTGTGACCCGCCGGGCAGTGCCCGCACTTGTCAACAGGCAGGGCGCGCAGCCAGCTCAGAGGGCACTGGCAGGAGCTAGCAAGGCTGTTCCCGCCCAGGGAGGAAGAGGTGAGTCACCGAGGCTGGTGACCAACTCCCTTCTGGGGATCCCTGGGTCTTGGTGTAGGGAGCCCGGTGAGCTGTCTCCATGGAGCACGTGGGCAAGCAGGATGTGGCCCGGCCCACTCCCTCCCATAGTGCATCAGCGATAAGGATCAATACTCTGGCCTGTGTGTAGATTTCCACAGAAGCAGTGAGTGCTGGAGGCAGGAGGACTCGGCTGTCTACCTTTCCTGGCTTCGGAGGTCCTTCTGCCAAACAGAAGTGACGGCTAAGAGTGCAGGCGGGCGGGGGCCAGGGACACATCACCACGTTTTAAAGGCTGCCACTGGGGAAGAAAAATGAGGGACAAAAATTGCAGTGGTGGCCATCCCTAGTGTTAGCTAGCAAGCTTTGGTATTTCTTTTTGGAGATGGTGGCTTCTGATACCAGCGCGCTGGCAAAGGTTATTGGATGCCTTGCACTAGATCTTGGAAGACCTGTTTGACAGGAAACACCTACCTAATTGAGAGATTCCACCCAAAATGTTGAAGGGGTGGGGAGAAATTGGCCTTAAAAAAATAGTGAGGGCAGCTACAAGAAGAGTAACTGCCACAGTGCACAACAAATAAGAAACAGAAATGCTCTCGTGGAAGCATCCAGGAAATGGGTTAGAAACAGTCGGCTTGGGCTTTGAGATCTGTAGGAATGGCCCGAATCTAGAAACCAAACGAAATGTTTTTAACATTTTTACACAGTGAGGTAACACAATCCCATAGGAATAGGGTGTGATGGGAACCAACGGCTGGCCCAGGCCTGTCTTACCAGGAAAACAGTGTCAGCAGGGCTAAGCTTGGAGCAGGCTGAAGCTTGTGAGGGAAAACGGCTACAGACAACTAAAGAGTTTTTAAAAAGCTATGTTTATAGGGCTGGCGCTGTGGCGAAGCAGATAAAGCTGCTGCCTGCAGTGCCGGCATCCCATATGGGCGCCGGTTCAAGTCCCAGCTACTCCACTTCCAATCCAGCTCTCTGCTATGCCTGGGAAAGCAGTAGAGGATGGCCCAAGTCCTTGGGCCCCTGTACTCACATAGGAGACCCAGAGGAAGCTCCTGGCTCCTGACTTCAGATCGGTACAGCTCCAGCTGTTGTGGCCATCTGGAGAGTGAACCAGTGGACAGAGGACCTCTCTCTCTCTCTCTTCCTCCCTCCCTTTCTCTCTGCGCCTCTGCCTCTCTGTAACTCTGCCATTCAAATAAAATAAATAAATATTAAAAAATTTGGCGCAAGAGGAACATGGAAGGCCTAACCCTGCTGTTTGGGAAATTTGGTGCTAACTCTGCAAGTGATGAGGTCAAGGGAGAATTACACTGTCCTGGTGTTGCTTCTGCCCCTGCCAACCACAGCATACTTTGCAGGCTCCCTATAGCCCAACAGATATCCCCAGGGGAAGGAAAGGTAGGCAGTGTGACATGGGCTCCAAATACTTACCTGTCAGGGACGCGCTTTTGAAAAATGGTTGTTAATGAACCTGGTGTGAGAAATGAAGACTGATGATGAGATAAAAGAGACCCACACACAAAGGAGTTGGAGGAGTACTTATTTCAGTAAGAGCTCCTTAATGTGGACTGTCTTCTCCCAGCACTCCAGGGAGTATCTGTTATGCTTAATGGGCTGGCCCTGCCCACCCACCTGCAAACTCGCTTATTGCCAGGTTACAGAGAAAGGGCATAGCAGAGTTAAACCCCTAGATTACAGATCAAGGCCAAAAGCTCTGCCAATTTCCCTCTCTCAAAGGAAGGTGCATGAAGTGGAAAAGGTGGCAGGGCAACAGGAGGTCCTCTTGTCCTGGGGCTGGGGGGGCACTGTGTCTTTCTCTGCTAGGCTGGCACCTGTTCTCAGTGGGTGACTGCATCACTGATCCCTTAAAATAGCAGCGCTTCCCTAAGCATGCTTGGTTTCTGGTAGAAAAAAAATGCTATTTATTGTTTTTTTTTTTAAGATTTATTTATTTGGAAATCAGAGTAACACAGGGAGAGGGCCCGGCGCTGTGGCGCAGTGGGTTAACACCCTGGCCTGAAGCACTGGCATCCCATATGGGAGCCGGTTAGAGACCCGGATGTTCCACTTCTGATCCAGCTCTCTGCTATGGCCTGGGAAAGCAGTAGAAGATGGCACAGGTCCTTGGGCCTTTGCACCCACGTGGGAGACCCAGAAGAAGCTCCTGGCTCCTGGCTCCAGATTGGCACAGCTCCAGCCATTGCAGCCAATTGGGGAATGAACCAGTGGATGGAGGACCTCTCTCTCTCTGCCTCTCCTTCTCTCTCTGTGTAGCTCTGACTTACAAATAAATAAATAAAATCTTAAAAAAAAAATACAGAGAGAGAAGAGAGCCAGAGAGAGGTCTCCCACTAGTTTACTCCCCAGTTGGCCGCAATGGCTGGAGCTGTGCTGATCCGAAGGCAGGGGCCAGGAGCTTCCTCCAGGTATCCCACATGGGTACAGGGGCCTAAGGACTTGGGCCATCTTCCACTGCTTTCACAGGCCATAGCAGAGAGCTGGACTGCAGGTGGAGCAGCCCGAACTCGAACCAGCGCCCATATGGGATGCCTGCTACACCATGGCTCCAGCCCCTATTGGTTTCTTTTAAAGAGCAATACTTAGTTATGAACTTTGGGAAAATATTTTGGAAAGCCCAAAAAATTTAAAAATCAACTCTGACCTCATTTCCTAGAGGCACCTTCTGTTAATGTTTTCTTTTATAATGCTTACTATAAATTCAGAATGTAAAGAAAAACTTAAAAAAGAATAAAATAGGAGCCAGCACTGTGGCACAGTGGGTTAATGCCCTGGCTTGAAGTGCTGGCATCCCATATGGGCGCCGGTTCAAGACCTGGCTGCTCCAATTCCGATCCAGCTCTCTGCTGTGGCCTGGGAAAGCAGTGGAAGATGGCCCAAGTCCTTGGGCCCCTGTACCTACAGCGTGGGAGACCCGGAAAAAGCTCCTGGCTTCAGATTGGTGTAGCTCGGGCCATTGCAGCCAACTGGGGAGTGAACCATCGGATGGAAGACCTCTCTCATTTTCAAATAAATAAATAAATATTAAAAAAAGAATAAAATAAAAGTTGCCTGTAATTCCGCTACTGCTGACATACTTTCCATTCTAGCCTTTTTTCTTTGCATGGACACACACACACACACACACACACATAAACGCAAACACACATAAACTTTTAATAAACTGTGGATTGTGTTTCATATGCAGTTTCACGTCCACTTTTTGCATTTTTTAAAATCATGAGTGTTTTTCTTATTATTTAACAAAGTAAGAAGCTGCAATTGTGGTCTCCTAGTTTACCATGCCACAGCTCATTTAGCCATGACCTCAGTGTTGGACTTCGGCTTGCTTCCAACCCTTCTGAAAGCTGTGCCTTCACTTAGGTTCCACGTCTAAAGGCTGAATCCCCAGGATGAAGACCATGAGCGCTTCTGAGGCTTTCCAAACGTCATCCTGTCTTGTTCTTCCCTTTGCATACCCCCGGGGGCAAGTCACTGCCCATTTCTTGTCAACTTCTATTAGGCTTTGCAGTTTCTGTCTGGTGCTCAAGGCCTCTCCACTTTGCACAACTCCATCGCACCACTGCCATCTTGTGTTCTCCCTCTGTGGGTTTTCTAGGAGAGAGAGGAGACTCGGTCCTTAGACTGTTTGGGATGCTTTCCTTGTATTCCTCTACGTCCTCTCCTGCTCTGCGGCTCTTTTTGGCATTGGTGGTTTGAGGTTGCACGGATTTCTTCCAGTTGGAGCATCTGCCCCCTGGACTCAGCTCAGATCTTGTCCCCTCTGGAAGCTCCAGGCTGGCTCCAGAGCTTCTCTGGGCTACTCCAACCCAGTCCTTCCATGTCAAAGCACTTCCCATGCCGTACCGTGAGCTCAGCTGGCTCCTTTCCAGCTGTGAGCTCCCTGAGGGTAGCAGTGTATCTCTTTTCACTGCATCTCTACTGCCCGAGTCTGCATTTGGCCATCACAGGCACTTAGTAAATGCTGAATAAATGTTTATTAAAAAAAATCTTTGAAGGCTCATCTTGGTTTGTCTATCCTAAATTACATCTCATTTCCACTAAATATTTAATTGGACATTCTCTGATTAAATCTGCATCTTGATTGATGACCTAGAGATGACCTTGGGACACCAAAGAAGGGAAGAAGTGAAAGAAAAGGGATGAGGAAAAGAGAGCAGAAATAAGTCAGTGTGTCCATTATTGTAGTCTTTATTTTCATTTGATTTTATGGTTTATAGTCTTTCAGACACCTTTATCCCCTTCATTTGTTTTATGGTGGTAATCCCAAGCCCCCTCTGGGAAGGACAGGCCCCCTGCTGGATGCTTTGCTGGCTCCATGCTGTTCTTCATGGGACCTCTCACCAGTGTTGGCACAGAATTGGTGGTGTTCACAGATGTATCTTAATTGCCTATCCCAGTGTGCAGTGCACTGTAGCTATTTACTAACTATTTATGAACTCCAAGGAAAAGCGCTGTTATCTCCATCCTATAGGCAAAGAGAGCTGACATTTCAATGCAGGGCATTGGATTCCAAGTTTGCTGTTCTTTTCACTATGCATCAGCTGAAGTAGTGGACTTTTTTTTCCCCTGGGAAAAATATGACAGTGAAGAATAAAATGGAGTAGGAGAATAGAGGAGAATATGGGGGGAAGACGTCACAGGTAGGAGGAGAGTGGAGAGAAGTGGTTTGGAGTTGACATCCTGATGATGAAGGGAGGGTCGGTGGAAACTGACCCCACATAGCACGTGGGGTTTTGTCTCCCATAAAGCTGGTATAGCAAGATTCCACCAAGAACTGCTGTGTTCTTCTTCTTTTTTTTTTTTTAATTGATTTGTCTTCAAAAACTTTTAAAAGTAAATGGATTTCATGTACTTCATCTATACAGATTCAGGAACATAGTGATACTTCCCACCCTACCCTCCCTCCTGCCCATGCCCCCATCCTTCCTCCTCCTTCCTTTCTTATTCCCTCTCTTAATTTTTACAGTGATCTACTTTCAGTTTGCTTTATACTCATAAGATTAACTCTACACTAAGTAAGAGTTCAACAAATAGGAAGAAGAAGAAAAAAATCACTGTTCCTGAACGGTAGAGACAAGGGCTGCAAACAATCATCGAATCTCAACATGCCAATTTCATTCTTACACATTACATTTTTGGGCACTCTATTAGTTACCACAGATCAGGGAAAACACACGGTATTTGTCTTTTTGGGATTGGCTTATTTTACTAAGTATAATGGTTTCTAGTTGCATCCTTTTTGTTGCAAAAGACAGGATTTTATTCTTTTTTAATGGCTGAGTGGTAGGACTGCTGTGTTCTTAGAGGAGGACTTTGCCCATGACAGCTCCCATTATTCTCAGCCACTCAATGACTCTACTGCTGCAGCTCAGAGAATACCCTGAGAGGCAGTGGGAGGAAAGGTGATCTCCATCATGGCCCTTGGAGAACCCATGTGCTGCCTTCTCTGGGCTTCATGCAACAGAGCATAGAGGGTTCTGTGGACAGGGAGATGTGCCTTCTGGAATGATGGATGCAGACCAATGAATGCTGTGACATAGATGTCACCACCGTTCCTTTTGTAGCAGTGCCCACAATAGGGTTTTTGCATTCCTGGGAGGCAGCAGAGCACAGAGGTTACGAGTAGAGGCTGTGGAGCCAGCTAGCCTAGGCTGGAGCCTTGGCTCAATCACTTTCTTGAGTGAGCTTGGGTAAGCTCTCTGTGATCTAGTTTCCTTGTTTGTAAAGTGGGAATGAGTGGTACCCAATTCATTGGAATGTTATGAAGTGACAATGAGTGCATGAAAGATCGTAGGGCAGGGTCTGTTGGGTGCCTTTGCTGACTGCCTTCAGACTTGAGCCGTGGAAGACTGTGTCCGCAGTTTTCTCCAGGAAGCGATGGGCATGGCACCATTTCCCATTACCCAAGACTGACTAAGTATTCATTATTAGGCTCTTGAAGGCCACCCTTAAGAAAACACCCCAGGGTGTCCTCATCTTGGCCTAAGCTTTTGGAAAAGTGGATGGACTCTTCGGGAGCCATTGATAACCAGCTACTCGGGGCTCTTCACCGCTGCCCCCACCTCAGCTGTGTTCCAGAGGTCACCCTGAATTCTCTCCCCTCTACTTGCTGTTGATAATTCACTTTAAGATGGCAGTATACACAAATTGGCCCTCTAGGGAACAACTACACACAGTGCCAAAACTAAGTCCTAGAAAATACAGCAACTGGAGTTCAGTACTTTTTTTAGGCATAATGATTAACAGATGATCTAGAACAGAGCCAGCAAGTGGTTTGCTTGGCCAGTATGGTGTCCAATTGGTCGTATCTATCTATCATCTGTCTCTCTATCTGTGTATCTATCTGAATAGTGCATGCACTCCCAATCTGTTGATACGTTTATGCTATTGACTGGAGCAGAAAGATGCCCCTATTCTAAATGTTGATCTAACTCAATAGAACTTTGCCTAACCCTTGTTTTTATTGATCGTTGGAAAACTTTTCAGTTGTAGTGGGCTACAGACTCCTCTGCAATGCCTGCTTTATCCTAGTTCCCCACTGCCAACCCAATAGTATCTCAGCTCCTCCCCAGGATGTACTAGGCTCCATGGCCTGGCCCCTGATTGCATCTTATTATTTTTATTTCTTGCTCCTTCCCTCCCTTTCACCCTGGATCCCCCAATCTAGATCCAGAACTTCAATATCTAGTCCTACGAGCCAGAGTGGTACTTAGTACTCTATGCATATAGTCACCTGTCCTAGCCTCTGCCTGTGCTGTCTCCTCACAGCTGCTGTCTTGTCTTCCTGCCCTATGACTAACCTCTGCTGATATTCTGGGGCTTAGCCTAGGCTCTACATCCTTTGGCATCTAACCTCCCTGGATTTGGTTCCCTCAATTTTCTCATAATATTTTGATCAAATCTCTGTCCTAGAGCTTCCACGTTGTGTCACAACTTATGAACTGTTTTTTCTCCCTATAGTTATATTTCCTTGATAACAGAATTGATTTTTTTTAAAAATAGATTTATTTATCTAATTGAAAGTCAGAGTTACACAGAGAAGAATTGGGTTCACTCCCCATTTGGCTGCAATGGTGGGAGCTGTGCTGATCCGAAACCAGGGGCCAGGAGCTTCTTCTGGGTCTCCCATGTGGGTGCAGGGGCCTAAGGACTTGGCCATCTTCTACTGCTTTCCCAGGCCAAAACAGAGAGCTGGATCAGAAGTGGAGCAGCCAGGACTTGAACTGGAACCCATATGGGATGCGGGCACAACAGACAGTGGCTTTACTCGCTAAACCAGAGCCGGCCCCGAATTGATTTCTTAATCACTTTAATGTCTGTAGTAACTGGTACACTCTTGGGTTCCAATGAGTATTTGTTGAATGGATTTCCAGATGATAATGATTACAAATGTTAAAAAAGCAACAGATTATGAGAAAGTTGTGAAGTGATTAAGAAATAGAATCAAAAGACTGAACTAAATATACTTTCTAGAAATGACATTACAATTATTGAAATTAAAAGCTTAGTGGATGGGTTAAATAGCAAATTTGGCAGAACTGAAGAGAAAATACATAAATTGAATTTCAGTTTGGAGACTCTGAAACAAATAAAACATGAAAGAGCACTTAACACACCGATACACATCCAGAGAGAAGAAACTGAGGCAGAGAGACAGAGAAAGAGATAGATAGAGCTATCTAAAGGTTGAAGTACAAAGAACTGTAGATGAATAATATTTGACAAGGAACAGCTGAGCATTTTCTAGTGTTGAAGAAAGAGAGGAGCTCCAATTTAGGAAGCATAATCCTGAGCAGGATTAGCAATATGTGAAATTCATATCTAGACACATGAAAATGAAGAGCATCAATGAGAAGACAGCTCCTCAGTGAATTTTTAAAAATTGAAATCATAGCATATATCTTTTCAGACCACAAAGGAAAAAACTAAAAATCAACAACAAGAAAGATAGAAAGTTTATAAACACAGAAATTGAATAACGTGTTACTGAATGGATCATTGAAGAAATTAAAAAGGAAATCAAAGCAAATGAAATTGAAAAACATAATATAGCAAAATCTATTGGGTACAGAAAAAGCAGCAGTAAGAGGGAATTTTATGGCTATAAGTACATATATTAAAAAGAAAGGTTTCAAATAAACAATCTAATGATGCTTCTCAGGAATTTAGAAAAATAAGGACAAACCAAACCCAAAATTAGCAGGAGGTAAGAAATAATAAGCATCAGAGCAGAAATAAATGAAATTGAAACAAACAAAATCACCAAAATGAAAAGATGTTGTCCTGAAAATATAAAGGTTTATACATTTAGCAAGACTAGCAGAGAAAAATATCAAATAAGCAAAATTGAAGATCCAAAAGGAGACATTACAACTGATACCTCAGAAATACAAAGGATCATCAAAAACTTCTGGGCAACAAATTGGAAAACCTTGAAGAAATGGGTAAATTCCTGGATACATACAACCTACCAAGATTAAAACAAGAAGATATAGATAATCTAAACAGATCAATAAAAAGTAATGAGATTGAAGCAGTAATTAAAAGTTCCCTATCAAAGAAAAGCTTAGGACCTGATTGCTTTGTAACTGAATTCTACAAAAACATTTAAAGAGGAACCAACTCCAACAATTCTCAAATTATTCCAAAATATTGAAAAGGATAGAATGTTAATCAAACTTTTTTGTGAGACCATCATTACTCTGTTACCAAAAATAAAGACACATGACACAAAAGGGAAACTGCAGATCAATATCCTTGATGAACATAGATGCAAAATTCTCAACAAAATATTAGCAAAACGAATCCAACACTATATAAAAAGATCACACATCACGATCAGGTGCGATTTATCCTAGGGATGCAAGGATGACTCAACATTCACAAATCAATAAATCACACAAAGCAGAATGAAGAACAAAAATCATATGATCATCTAAATAGATGCAGAAAAACATTTGATAAGAATCAACATCCCTTCATGATAAGAACTCTCAATAAATTAGGTATAGCAGCAGCATATCTCAAAATTGTAAAGGCTGTATATGACCAACCCACAGCCAATATCATACTGAATGGCAAAAAGCTGAAAGCACTTCCCCTCAAATCTGGAGCAAGACAAGGATGTCCTTTTTCACCACTCTTACTCAATATAGCACTTGGAAGTATCATCAAGAGCAATTAGGGAAGAGGAGGAAATAAAGGGCTTCAAAACCGGAAAGGAGCAAGTTTAAATATTCATGCTTGTAGCTGAAATGCTATTGACACTCTACCAAAACGCTGTTAGAACAGATAAACTATTTCAGCAAAGTTGTAGGATACAGCATCAACCTATAAAAAAAACCAAAGCATTTTTATACACCAATAATGATCATGCTGAAAGGGAAATTAAGAAAGAAAGAAATAACTACAAAAAATTAAATATTTAGGAATACATTTAAGCAAAGAAACGAAAGATTTTTACAATGAAAATTATAAGATACAGGTGAAAGAAATCATACAGGACGTACACACAGATATATTCCTTGTTCATAGACTGGAAGAATTAATATTGTTAAAATGTCCCTACTACTTAAAGCAATCTACAGATTCATTGCAATCCTTATCAAAATACAAATGACATTCTTTACAGAGTTAGAAAAAGCAATCATAAAATTCATTTGGAACTACAAAGACACAGAACAGCAAAAGTAATCCTGAACAGCAACAACAGCAAAAATCTGGAGGCATCACATTACCTGATCTCAAAACATACTACAGGGGCTCGTCTTGTGGTGCCAGTGAAGGTAGCTGCCACCCAAAATGCTGGCATTCCATCTTGGAGTGCCATTGAGTCCTGGCTGCTCTGCTGCTGATCCAGCTCCCTGCCAATGTGCCTGGGAAGGCAGCAGGGGACGGCTCACAACTATTTATAATTATCATTAATAAAAGTTTTTTTAAAAGGCTAAAAACTGTCATAAAAGCAAGCAGAGAGGGACCAACACTGTGCCACACTGGGTTAAAGCCCTGGCCTGAAGCGCTGGCATCCATATGGGTGCCAGTTTGAGACCAAGCTGCTCCACTTCCAGTTCAGCTCTCTGGTGTGGCCTGGGAAAGCAATAGAAGATGGCCCAAGTCCTTGGGTCCCTGCACCCGAGTGGGAGACCCAGAAGAAGCTCCTGGCTCCTGGCTTCGGATCAGTGCAGCTCCAGCCGTTGCAGCCATCTGGGGAGTGAACCAGCAGATGCAAGACCTCTTTCTCTAACTTTACCTCTCTCTATAACTCTGTCTTTCAAATAAATAAAATAAATCTTAAAAAAAAAAAAAAGCAAGCAGAGAGAATACACATCACCTAAAGAGGAAATGATAGAGTGACAACAGACTTCTCAATAGTTACCATGGAAACTCAACAGTAGTGATGTGGAGGGGAAAGACGAGCTTAAAAAGGCTGAGAAACAACCCATATGCCCATCAAAAGGTAAGAGGAAATTAAAATGTGGTATAGATTCAGTGGAATGTTATTCATGAAATTCCAGTACAGGCTACAACATGGATAAACCTTGAACACATCATGCTAAGTGAAATAAACCAGACACTTAAGGACAAATGTTGTGTGGTTCCACTTACATGAGATACTCAGAATGGGCAAATTCATGGAGGCAGACAGTAGAACAGAGGCTACCAGGGAGTGGGGGAGGGTGGAGAGGAGTTATAAGTACAGTTATAGGTATAGACACTGACTGCTAATTTAAAATTCTTTGTCCAGAAAAATTAAAGTGCAGAAGTGAGGGCAAAATAAAGATACTTTCATACAAAAAAAAAAAAACAAACATTGTATGAGTTGTCACTAATAGTTCTTTGATGAATGAACAACAAAATAAGTTAGGAAGGAAAAACACACAAGGAATTGTAGTCAGGTGCTGGTAAACATGTGGCTGAATCTCAATAGGTGATAGCTATATAGAGCACCAGTAATGTTGATTGTATTTGAGGATAAAAAGAAGACAGATTTAAAATATTGGCCAATTTTAACTTGTAAAAGAAGGGAGTGGTGAGAATTAAAGAATTTTTTCTTTGTTTTTTGGGACAGGACTATAGATATTGATTACCATTTTACATTAATTATCCCTGTCTAAAATGTAAAATAAACTGAAAAAATAGAAATTATAAAATAATAGAGGTGAGATAGAGAATATATGAAAGTCAATCCAAAAAAGGCAGAAGAGGAGAACATTTTATATGAAATAAGGTGGCAAAAATAAAGCCATTGTGAAAAGTTAAAATGAATGCAAAAGGACCAAACTTGCTGCTTAAGACAAGGTTGATTATTAAAATTCAGCTGTGGCTAAGGGTAGAGAAAGTTTGAAAATAATTAAAAAATAACCTAGACAGACAACTAACCAGAATAGATTTTCAGAAAATCATGGTATTACAGGGCTATGATATAATGATAAAAATCACTATGAAGAAATACCCAATAATAGAGCCTCAAATTATATAAATCACACATTTCAAAAGTTGTAACGACATAAGAAAAAAATACAACCAAAATATATTTAAATAGTATTTTACAGGTGAAGTACATATTGAATTAGTTGAAAATATAAAAGATATGAACAACAGAAATATTGTACTTAGTCTAATGTATATATGAATTGACCTCATGTGAGTCCCCACTCTCAAACACCAAAGCTTTACTGGAAGACTGCATTTTCTGATTACAATCAAATTCAGCTGGGAATCTGTAACAACGTGATTGACAGCGTACATACACTTGCAAATTTAAAAAGTATCCTTCTGCATAACTTGAGAATAGCAGAAGAAAGAAAATCCTAGCACTGAATAGTAATGCAAGCACAAATGCTGGAAGTGATCTAAAGACGGGCTGGCTGGGAGGCAGAGGGATGCTGCCTTCTATACGGGGCTTTCTCTCTCTCTTTCTTTCTTTCTTTCTTTCTTTCTTTCTTTCTTTCTTTCTTTCTTTCTTTCTTTCTTTCTTTCTTTCTTTCTTTCCTTCTTTCCTTCTTTCCTTCTTTCCTTCTTTCCTTCTTTCCTTCTTTCCTTCTTTCCTTTCCTTCTTTCTCTTTCTTTCTCTTTCTTTCTTTCTTTCTTTCTTTCTTTCTTTCTTTCTTTCTCTTTCTTTCCTTCTCTCTCTCTCTCTCTCTCTCTCTCTCTCTCTCTCTCTCTCTCTCTCCAGATTTATTTATTTATTTGAAAGTCAGAGTTACACACAGAGAGAAGGAGAGGCAGAGAGAAATAGATTTTCCATCCGCTGGTTCACTCCTCAATTGGCTGCAATGGCTGGAGCTGTGCCAATCTGGAGCCAGGAGCCAGGAGCTTCTTCTGGGTCTCCCACGTGGGTGCAAGAGCCAAAGGACTTGGGCCATCTTCTACTGCTTTCCCAGGCCATAGCAGAGAGCTGGAACGAGAGAGGAGCAGGCGGGATTCGAACCGGCGCCCATATAGGATGCCGGCATCGCATGCGGCGGTTTTACCCGCTACACCATAGCGCTGGCCCCTATGAGGGGCCAGTGATGATGATGGACTTGTCAGGGCAGGACTGCCTGGCTTCCCAGGAACAGATGTGTGTCAAGGTTGGGGGGGGTCACATCTGCAATTTCATCCTGGATTCATCAACATACATCGGCGATCAAGAAGTGCTCTGTGTTCTTGCTGGAATAAGTGATGCAGTGGACCATCTGCTTACTGTACTTAGAGTACTGTACTTACTGTACTTACACCCAGTTACAGTACTTACAGGAGGAAAGTCAAGGGGAGAGTGTTGAAACAGGATGGCAATGTTGGACTCCATATGTGCCCCTTACTGTCTTACTCCAACTCTTCCTGCTGGTTAGCTATATCTCTGCTAAGAGAAAGGACTAGCCATTAACATGGAACAGGATTAAGTAACCAGGTACACATTTGAGATCCCAGGGATGGATTTGGAAGCAGAAAAGTGAAGGTGGCATCACCCGTACCCTAGAAGAAATCCTCAATTGGGCTTACATTTGGGGGAGAGAAACAGATCACAGTTGCCAACCTGAGGTCTCCCCGTGTGCACCACAGAGGGAGCTCAGGATCAGAACTGGAAGCCGTTCCCCTCTAGTTTCTCAAACGGCAGACTGGGCGACCAGCAAGGGTGAGATAGACCCCAGTGTTGGGTGTTAGAGACAGTCTCACATGGGCTTCCTAGAAGACAAGCAAGGAAAGCTTGTGATGACTTGTCCCCAGGCTTCCTTTCCTCTCCGTGATCCAGAGCTGCCCGATGTCTCAAGGCGATATCCGGTCACCTTCTGCTTACCCCAGTGAGCCTCTACATCTCTCATTTCCCCCTGGAGCCGTGGTGTGTGAGAGGCTGCAGAACTCTGCCCTAGCCAAGCCTCTTGTATGGAGGGAATTTTTTTAAAAAAATATTTACTTATTTATTTGAAAGGCAGAGTTACACAGAGAGAGACTGAGCAACAGAGAGAGAGAGGTCTTCCATCCGATGGTTCACTCCCCAATTGGTCGCAATGGCCGGAGCTGTGTTGTTCTGAAGCTAGGAGCCAGGAGCTGCTTCCAGGTCTCCTGAGTGGGTGCAGAGGCCCAAGGACTTGGGCCATCTTCTACTGCTTTCCCAGGCTATAGCAGAGAGCTGGATTGGAAGTGGAGCAGCTGGGACTTGAACTGGTGCCCATATGGGATGCTGGCACTACAGGTGGTGGCTTTACCCACTATGCCACAGCGTCGGCCCCTAGGAAGGGAATTAAGTGTGAATGTTGACACGTCTGCCTGGGAAAGTTCCTGTTATCTAAATCTAAGAAGTGTTGGAAGGCCAAATGGATCCTGCCACGCTCACTGTGCAGCACCCCAGAGGCTCTCCAATCTGTGAGAACACTGCCACCTGAAATTTAATGTAGCCAGAGGCGGGCACGGTGGTACGGTGGCTCAAGCTGCCACTTGGAACACTCACATGCTGTATTGGAGCACCTGGTGTGAGTCTTGCCATCACATGCCTGTATCTAGCTTTCTGCAAACACATCCCGGAGGCAGCAGATGATGGCCAAAGTGCTTGGATTCCTACCAGCCATGTGGGAGACCAGGATGGAGTTCCTGGTTCCTGTCCTTGGTGAGACCTAGCCCCTACTGTAGCAGACATTTGAGGAGTGAGCCAGCAGGTGGAAGATCTCTATCGTTTCCTCTCTGTTACTCTTTCAAATGAGTGAACAAATCTAAATGAAATGTAATCAATCTCTTGATGGGTAAAATACTTCCCTGGACCCTTCTCCCAGAGGTTGAAATTTAGTATGCTGGGGAGGGGGGTGGCTCCTGAGTTTGCGTTTCTGATGAGCTCCCAGCTGATGGAATCCTGTTGGTCTGTGCACCCTACTTGGACATTAGTGTAGAAGGACTCCAAAGAGAAGCTGCTGGAAGATAGAGGGAATGTTGAACCAGAGGCCCTAGGAGAGACGTTTGCATGTGCGGCAGCCTTGTTTTGGGGGCGGGAGGTGGCTGATTCTATGGAAGTTCTCAGCTTTCTGTTTCTTGTTCTTCCCTACACAACCAAGGGATCCATTCCTTAGAGCTTAGGGGGGCAGACACTGGAGACCGGGGGCTGAGAGAGGCAAGAAGGACCAGAGGGCAAGAGCCTGGTGACGCAGGAGGGTTTCCCAGGCAGCTGTGCGGGGAGAGGAGCGGGAGTGGCTACGAGGATTCAGGGAAGAGGACGGGAGAAGGAGTCTCTCAGAGTGCCACGGAGCCCAGGGTGATGGAGGATGGCCGAGGCAGCTCAGAGGTGTTAGGGAATGGGAGGGCAGGTGGAAGTTGTTTTGAAACTACTTTCTGATTGCTGGATCGCACGTCTCAGGCACGGCACGACTTTGCGACTCTGTCTTTTGGCTGCACTGTGATGGTTCTGCCACATTGTGTATGGGAGATAAGGGATCCCAGGCAGGACTGACCCCTCTGGCCACTCGTCCTCCCGAAGGGCCTTCCTGTTCTCCACTGGGCCAGTTGTTGTGATGGTTCCATGCAGACACCTGCCTTGGGGCCCTCCTCCCTCCAGCCCCTCTATCCATGGGCTTCATGGCTGCTGCCACGGAGCCCTTGGCCTCCTGGGGACCCACACCGTCTGGAGTTAGAAATATTCTCATTTCCCCTCCATGTCTCTTGATGGAGAGATCGTTGCATGTTCTATGGCCTACTGATTTCAGCCAAAACACCCTTCAGGGCGTTCCAGGCTGGTATGCCGGGCTTCCAGTCTGTATTTCCTGTGTCGGTTCTGGCTGTGTGTTGGAGACTGTTGCTGTCTCTGTTCCTTGGACGTCTACTTATGGTTTTCCCTCCAGCACGCCTATACGCAAGCTGTTCCTGCCTCCCGAATGCCCTCATCACCGTCTCTGCATGGTGGCAGCAACTCATTCTTCAAGGCCTGGCTCAAATGCCACTTCTTCTCACTTCTTTCTCTGATCCTCTCTCTTCCTCCCTCCCATCGTGGGACATTTCTGAACTTTCCCATGAGACAAATTCTGCTTATATTGCAGTTCTCGGTCCTCTGAGGCTTGGGCTACTCTGATGCTCTTATGGTAGCTTTAGCCACTGGTGGTTATTTCAATGAATGAAAATAAAGTAAAATTTAAAATTGCAGTTCCTCAGTTTTACTAGCCACGTTTCAAGTGCTCAACAGCCTATGAAGCTAGAGGTTACTCTATGGATTAATAGAGAATTAATAGGGCATTAATAGAGAATATTTTCTTCGTCATAGAAAATTCTATGGGACAATGCTGGCACTACCTAGGAGAGAGCTTTGAGATGTTCATGTAAAACGCGTATTATAAAAAACTGCATGGATTCCAACATGTTTTTGCATCTAAATCACTTTTGTTTAAATAAGTTATTTATTTGTGTATTTAAAAGGCAGAGAGAGAGAGAGAGAGAGAGAGAGAGAGAGAGAAACACCATCTATTACTTCACTCCCAAAATGTCCACAATAGCTGCAGCTGAGCCAGAACTGAAGCCAGGAGCGGAGAACTCAATGCAGATCTCCCATGTGGGTGGCAGGGACCCAACGATTGGAGCCATCACCACTGCCTCCCAGGGTCTCTGTCAGCAGGAAGCCGGAGCCTCAGGAACTGGAGCCATATATTGAATCCGTCCTTCAGCATGGATACAGGAATCTTAACAGCTACGCTCAACACTCCCTAAAAGAAGCTTTTAATTCAACTCTCCCCAAACTTTTTGAAGTGAACCTGTATTATGTGCCCTCTATTATATTTATTAAATAAAAATCAGTAATGTTGAATGAATTAGAATTTTACTGATTGTTTTGTTTTGATTTCTGACCGAGTACTGTAGTTTTTATTTTCAGCTTTTCTTTTTTTTTTTTTTAAAAATATTTATTTATTTATTATTTGAGAGGTAGAGTTACAGAGGGAGAGACAGAGAAAGATCTCCTACCCGCTGGTTCACTCCTCAAATGGCTGCAACCCGATCTGAAGCCAGGAGCCAGGAGCTTCTTCCGGGTCTCCCATGCCAGTGCAGGGGCCCAGGGACTTGGGCCATCCTCCACTTCTATCCCAGGCCATAGCAGAGAGCTGGACGGCAAGAGGAGCAGCCGGGACTAGAACCAGCGCCCATATGGAATGCCGGCACTGCAGGCAGAGGCTTTACGCCTCTAAGGCGCAGCAGCTGCCGCTGTTTTCAGCTTTCCAAAAGGCACAGCCTCTGCTCTGATTGGTGGTGCTCTGTGGCGGTCATGTCTCCCATTCCTGTGGACCTTCTTCCTTCCAGGGCCTCTCAGGGGGTTGTTCTGTCCCCCACCTTCCTCCTGAGGCGTGTCCCAGATCACTCCCCTGGGCCTGACCTCTACTCAGCATTCTGCCTCTATGAACCAGCCTGGGGGCAGAGCAGAGGCCTCAGGAGAGGCCAGCAGTGCTTCCAGACAGACCCTCGTGGCTGCAGGGGGCACAAGACATGGACACAAGGAGCCCATGGCGATCAGCAGTGGCATTTTGAGCTCTCCCTTCTTGTTAACCTCTTGCCGAATCAATAGTCTAAGTAAGACTGGCTTCTGGGAAGAAAACACAGAGCCCGAATGAACACAAGAGGGCACCAGCGCACCTTTTACAGCCCTGGCTTCCAAAACCTCAGGACGTTTCCAGCGCGGCGAGGGAAGAACAGAATGAACACAATCGGAAGGGAATGGAAAAGCAGGGGGAAAATCGCTGTGTTGTTACAGGTTAAGGGAGGCCTGCTTACCATCTCTTTATGCATCCAGGCCCTCCTGAAATGTAGGAATCACAAGAACGTTAGCCCCTAATAGGTAGACAAGGGATTAGACTGAACACACTTCACATAAGGATATGAGTAGGTCAGCAGACTTTAAAACAGAGTAAACCTCACTTGGAAGCAAGGTAGCTATGGAAACATTACCAAAATTATTCTGCTACTTCACGGCTGCCGTGGTTTCTGCAGCCCTGAAATGCTGTCAAGGGAGGGCAGAATATTATTTTCTTATAAATAATACAACACAGGATCCTATATGGAAAGTTCCAAGAAATTAGATTTCAGAGGTGGAGATGTTTCAACCAAAATACCCAACAGCTTTAATTTGGTTTCTGATAACTTAGCTCTGGGTTTGTAGTTGTTAGGGTCCCCCCCCCCCCCATTTCTATTTTCTGTTGTGGAAAAGGAGCCAGGGAGAGATTTATTTCCGTGTCTCTGGATCTATTCTGCACACCCACATGCACTCATGTGTAGTGGCTGATGGAATCCACTGCAGGGCAGGTGACCTGTATTTAGCACTAAGATAAGGGGGCTGCCTCAGTTTTGGGGGGCATAGCTTGAAGCTCTTCTCCCTAAAGTCACGGAATCCTGCTACTGATTCATGGGGACTCTGTCTGTGCCCTCAAGCCTCCCAGCAAATCCCCGGGAGTGCAGGAAGACCATGCTCAGGGCTGCTCTCTGAGCAGGCTGCCTGTGTGGGTGGCGTTGTGGATAAATGAAGTGGGTTGAGGTTAAGAGGGGAGGGTGTTTGGTAAGCAAGGTGTATGCAGTGTAAGCCCTGGGGATACAGTAAATGTCGTGTGGGTGAGTACTAGGGTTAAGGGTGTTCTGAAGCCTTACACAGTCATGGAGGCAGGAGTTCCAAATGCTCCCACGATGGCCTCACCAGCATCCTTTTATCCCTTAGCGTTTCAGGCAAGCTGTATACTCAAGGGATAACAGCAATCAGCAATCAAATACCCAATACACTAATGCAACGTATAGGTAAGGGCTCAAGACTAAGAGGAATCTCCTCGCCCCTCCTGGAATCTGAGTACTGGGATATCTACTAGGTTGGCACAGGGAGAAGGAAAAGCAGAGACGGGGTGGGGGCAACATACAGAGGAGGCCATGGCTCAGCTGCAGGTGTGGAGAAAGAAACACGGAATGGAAGAGGGCAGCCCTGCCTACTGCTTAAGAGAGAGAACAGGCCCATCAGGCCCTGGAGCATGGGGTTCTGGGACTGCACGTTGAGAAACACAGCTGTAGAGCCTCTTAAGGTGTTTAAGTAAAGGATCAACATGTAGGTGTGATAGGAATTTAAATTCTTTTCCCGAAGCAGAAACCCAATCAGGTGTCCAGTTTGTTTTTCTTTTTTAAAAACTGGGATACAATCCATCTACTATTTGTCTATCATCTTTGGAGAAATACCTATTGAGATCCTCTGCCCAGTTTAAAACTGGGTTATTAGCCTTTTTTTGTTGAGTTGGAAGAGTTCTTTATGTATTCTAGTCCCTTAGAAAAGATTAGTGTGGGTTGATTGCTCACTTTCTTTAAAAAAAAATTGCTTATTTATTTGAGAGGCATAGAGGCAAAGAGACATAGAGCGTTCCCATCTGTTGGTTCACTTTCCCCCAATGCCTGTGATAGCTGCTATGGCCTAAGCCCTAAGCCTAGGGCCAAATGCCATCCAGGTTGCCCACGAGGATGGCAGGAACCCATTCACTTGAGTTAACACTGTTACCCCCAGGGCTGGCTTTAGCTGGAAGTGCAGGCTGATTGTTGTGGGACACAGGTATCTTAATCACCAGACCAAATGCCGACCCTCTTCTCGCTTTCTTGAGGGTACACTTTGAAGAACAAAGGTTTAAATCTTCTTGAATCCCAGCTTATTTTTTTCTCCTTTTTTAAACAAAAATTTATTTATTTATTTTATCTGAAAGGCAGAGTTACAGAGAGAGAGGGAGGGAGAGAGAGAGAGAGAGAGCAAGAGAGAGTGAGTGAGCGAGCAGAGGCAGGGCTGGGCCAGGCCAAAGCCAGGAGCCAGGAGCTTCATGCTGGTCTTTGGCATGGTAGCAGAGGCCCAGTGCTTGGGCCATCCTCCACTGCTTTTCCAGGCTTAGCAGGAAGCTGGATGGAAAGTGGAGCAGCCAGTACAGGAACTGGTGCCCCTATGGGATGCTGGTGTAGCAGGAGGTAGCTTTACCTGCAATGCCACCAGATGTTTTTCTTTTATCATTTATGTTTTTGGTGTCATATCTAAGAAATTATTGCTTAATGTTAGTTCTCAAGATCATGAAGATTTAATTCTTTGTTTTATAGTTCTTGCTTTTACATTTATGTCTCAGACACATTTGGAGTTAACTTTTGTGTGAAGTGTAGGGAAGAAGTCCAGATTCATTACTTTGCATATAAATAGCTGGTAACCTTTTACTACCTTTTAAAAATAGAGAAAAACTTAGAAAACAAAGGACTTCCTTTATTTTTTTGTGGGACCTTTCAAATATGTGTGGTTTCAGCAGTTATTTCTATGGCTTTGCTCACAATCAATCAAATACATTCATTCATCCAGGAAATACTAACAGAGCGTCTACTTTGTGTCAAACTTCGGTTGCTGGTGATACAGAAATAAATAAAGTGAAACCTTTGCCTGCATGTAGTGTCCATGCTAGTGAGGAAGCTGGACATATGCAAAATAAGTGAATTCCTAAGTATAAAATACACTGATAGGTACTTTGAAGAAGGAGCAGAGTAAGAGGGTAGTAGTGGTGTGGGGGATGGGAGAGGCTGCTATTTTACCCCGGATGGGAAGTCATGGACCGAGCTGGCCACATCTGCTCAGTGAGCAACTGAAGTAGAGGGTGGGCCGTGTAAAAATATCCACAGGAAGGGCCCTCCAGGCAGAGGGAAGAGCAGATACCAGCACTACAGGGCAAGAAAGTCCTTAGATTCTTGTGGGAAGAGTGAGCAAGGCCCCGAGACGAGACTGTTGTGCATGCTGGGAAAATGGGTGGAAAATAATGTGAAGATAGGGTCAGGGACCAGACCTGCAGGAAGCCAAACTTCCCAAAGCATTTCTGATTTGTTTTTTGCCTAACAAAGCATTTTGGCTAACAATATGTGCATTGGCTAAAATGAACAGTCAACGCTTTCTCTTTCTTAGAATCCAGTAGCTGCCTCAAACCTTTTATTAGATTAAGAAAAAAAAAGAATACAAATAAATGTCTGAACATAATTGCAAGGTATGGATTTCCTTGAATAACAACCACAACAAAATAATTCAAAAGAAAAAATACCTTTTGGAGTGCTTCTTTTGTTTTCCTGTATGATTTCCATTAATCAAACCTTCCATTTTTTTTTGTTTGTTTGTTTAGTGTCCATGGCCACATCTGCTGTCTGCTCACTAGAATACCATCTCCCCTTCAACTTAGTAGCACGAAGCAGGCGCCCAACTAAGAGACTACACTTCCCATCCTCTTTTGCAGTAGCGGCTGCCTGTGGCCAGTTCTCACCAATGGGAGCGAGTGGAAATGATGGTGCCACTTCTGAGCTGTGGCCTTTAAGAGGCAGGTGGGCCAAGATGCCAAGGACAATGGGGCTCCTATGGCACTACAGCCATAAATTGGAAGGAGCCCGATTCCTGGGTCAGTACATGAAGAAGAGCTTTAGCTGACCCAGATACACATGCCCTGGACTCTCGTGTGAGCAAGACTGCACTTCTTTTGTTTGAAATCTGATGTTTAGTCTGCTTTAACTAATTTAAGTCCAGCTTGGACTGAAAGGTGAAAAATAAACGACTTGGGAAGCCAGATTGATGGGAGCTAGGACTGGGAGAACTGGGACTGCTAAGGTTTGGGACTGAATGGCTTCTCCTCTCTGGCCATGTGTGTTGTTATTATGTAAAGAACTTTCCATTTTTATTGTATTCTTGGTGGTGGGAGTGAAGGGACAGATGTGAGTCATAGTGGGAATGTGGCAGAGGTAATAGGTAGAGGTTAATTTTTTTTGAAAAAGATTTATTTATTTTGAAAGGCAAAGTTACAGAGAAAGACAGGGGAGACACACACACACACACACACACACAAACACACGGAGAGAGAGAGAGATCTTGCATCCACTGGTTTACTACTCAGATGGCTGCAATGACCATTTCTGGGCCAGACCAAATCTAGGAACTTCATCCTGGTCTCCCACGTGAGTGCAGAGGCCCATGCACTTGGGCCATCTTCCACTGCTTTCCCAGGCCATTAGCAGTGAGCTGAATCAGAAGTGGAGCAGCTGGGACTCAAACCAGCACTCATAGAAGATGCTGACATCAAAGGTGGCAATGTTACCAGCAATGCCACAATGCCAGCCCCTGGGAATATTTTATACTTACAAAACTATGATGAGAACAGACATAGACTACCATATACACTTCCTCCTTGTTCACATAGTGTTGCTGTTTTGCTGGATTTGCTTTATTGTTTGCATGGACACGTGCACTCTCTAACACACACATGCACGCATCTAATTGTCCCTGAACAATCTGAACAAAGATTGCACACATCATGGGTCTTCTAAATAGCTCAGTGTGTATTTCTTAAGCACAAGGATATCTTCTTAGCCGTGATATACTCATCAATTGTGCTAAACTGAACAGGGAGATGGTGCTATGGTCTAACCCACCTTCTGTGTTCAGTTGACCCAGTAAAGTCCTTGACCTGCGATCTCCCCTTCCCAGCAGTGGATCAGTCTAGGATAAGGTACTACATTTTGTTGCGTCTTCTTATTCTACTATAATCTGGAACATTTCTACAGCCTTGCTTTGTCTTTGAAGACATTCGCATTTTTGAGGAATCCAGTTTCTCTCTGGTTTTAGGTAGAATGTTCCTCATTTCAGGATTGTCTGATGTTCCCTTCTTGTTAGATTTGGGTTACGCATTCTAGGCACAACCTTCAGTCAGCGCCACATTTGGAAGCACACAAGGAGTCCATGTGCCTCTCATTGGCATGTTAATTCTGATCACCCACCTTTAAGGAGACCCATTGAAACCACAGACATCCTGTTCCCCATCAACATTTCCCTCAAGATTTAGCAACCCTGGATGATCCCCAGTGGTTGCGAAGGATGCTTGTCCAACTCCCATACTCCCTACACAGGAACAGCTGACACTTGGCATCCTCTGAGGCTTAAAAAGAATTAGTTATTTAATTTATTTGGCAGGGTGAGAGAGGGACTGGCATGTGGCACAGGGTATAATTGGCATCCCATGCCTGAGAGTGGCTTCGAGTCCCAGCAGCTCTGCTTTGGATTGTGCTCCCTGCTAATGTGCCTGGGAAGGCAACAGAAGATGGCTCAAGTGCTTGGGGCCCTGCAACCTGTGTGTGGGAGACCCAGATGTAGTTCCTGCCTCTTGGCTTTAGCATGGCCCAGCCCTGGCTCTTGTGGCCATTTGGGCAGTGAATCAGTGGGAGGAGGATCTCTCTTTTTCTCTCTGTGTGGCCCTGCTTTGAAAATAAATAAATGAATGAATTTGAGAGAGAGATAGAGAGCTTGCAACACATGAGAGAGAAAGAGCCTGTAACACATGAGGCTGGGCCAGGCTGAATCCCAGAGCTTGGAAGTCAATCCAGGTCTCCCACCATGTATATGGCGGGGAACCAAGTACTTGAGTCATCACTCGCTCCCTCTGAGGGTATGTGTTACATGAAAGTTGGAATTGGGAGCAGAGCTGGGACTTGAACCCGGACACTTCCATATGGGATGCAGATATCCCATGCAGCATCTTACGAGCTAGACCAAATGTCCACCCCATCCTTTGTGGTTCTGATTCTATTATAAGAGCAAATTTCTTTGCCAGAATTTAGGAAATACAGATTTCCAGGATGTACACGTTTGAACTCTGTTTTTGTATATAGGAATATACAAAACAACCTTCTAATAGCCTACAAAAATTAGTCATTGTAGAAAAACTTCTCTCAATCTTGGCTTGAAAATAGTATCTACTGTTTGAATATTGTGATTAGATAGGATAAGGATTTCGAGTGACCTGGAGCTCTTTAGCTGTTTTTAAATAAACAAGGAAGCAAGAAAACCAGCTGGCGGTCGACTCTCGCAGACAGAAGGCCTGGCTCCTTGAAGAAGGCCTTCCTCTTTGTGTGAGCTCACCACCTTCTTTCCAGAAAAACAGAAAAGCCACAGTGTGTGTGTGTGTGTGTTCCATGCCATGGGTACTACCTGGCTGGGCCTCTCATCACTTTCTCCTCTTGGCTGTTGGCAACAGTGTGGAGTTGAAGTTCAGTCTCTTTCATGGAGAAGAGCGGAGTGATTAGACAGAGAGACTGTTAATGAGAATGCAAGGACTGAGGCAGGGCACCTTCTCACTGATCAACTGTGTGCAGGCACCTGCAATTGTGAAAAGCTGGAGAGAACCCACGTGGAATACTTGCTGATGCCCAAATCTCCAATGCCCTGGAGAGAAAAGAGCCAAGAAATCTTCCTCACACAGGATCTGTAGTCCAAGGAAAGACACAGGGTAGATTCTAGTTTAAGTGCTGGCCAACCTCTAAGATTAGATTAAGCAGTGAATGAATCCTGCTGAAGGTAGTGGCAAGGTATATGTTTTTCTTTAAATCTTGCTTTAAATGCTGCAATCAATTTTTATCTACAATAATTTGAGATGAATTGTTATGCCTTATTAATTCAATAACGTATTCTGCTTTTATAGGGAAAAGCACAGAGGCACGGAAAGGCTGGTTAACTTCTCCGTCTCCTGCGGGAAACCTTGGGCTCCCACCTGTGGTCACAGACCGGCCCCAGGAGCAGCCAGCTCAGGTTGTCCTCATGCTTACAATAAACAGGGGAAGAGCCTGCATGTGCAAACTCTGAAACTCGAACTCACAAAACAGGGTCACAAGCACGTTTCTTGGAGGAACGCGAGACAATGAGAGGGGCCGTGATGGCGCCAGGAACGCAGGGATCCAGAACCCTGCCTGCAAAACTGATTGACCAGATGGGGCTCTGGCGGTGGGAGGTGACTCTTGGCATAGATGTCAGTTGAAAAGTTTGTGAGGCTTTGAATGCACGGGTCTCTTTTTCTAGATGCTTCTCATTCATGCTGCGGGACCAACCCCTGCCATTTTCCTAACTCCTCCTGCCACGTCCCTGCTCTCACTGATGCCAAGCATCTGAAAACAGCTAAGGACTCCTTGCTAAGAGGGTGTTTCCTCCTAAGTATTCGAAAAAAAATTAACTGAAGGGGTTTCCAGAAGAGATGGCTTGGATGTCATAGATTTACACTGTAAAGGCTGGAAGCCAAAGCCCTTCCCAGTGAGAAAGGAAGATGCTTGGAGGACGGCAGGGACGCTGGAAGGCTAAGATGAAGGTGTTGGTGACGATGGTGTCGGTTTGAACCACAGCCCTCCATGCCTGCAGTGCCTGACCCTGGAAGTGTTACCCAGACTCTCCAAACATAGGCTGTTGTCACTCTCATCATAGAGAAAGAAATAATTACTTCCAGGTGCTGCGACGAGCCAACCTAATACTTTCTATAAACCTCTTGATATAAAGCCTGAAGCACAATGAGCATTAAACACGCGACAGCAAGTGTCAGCAGCTGTTCTGGTTACGCCTGCAGGGTGGTGCCGGAGACTGGAATTCTCACGCAGACTTTCTCCACCCGGCAAATGCATCCATCACGGCACGTCCCGGGCGCCCAGGCCTCTGCTCATCTTCTCTTTATTCTCATCTCTGTTCCTACCAAGGCTCCTATCCGAAATGGCCCCACCCCCATGCTTTCATCTCATTCCCCGAGGCTCCACCTAATTCCCATTTCTCCACGGAGCTCTTTATAGAGATTTCTGCTCACTCTGGATCTTCCTGTCTCTCCGTTACCATCGTCATTCCTATGTAAGAATGGAATTTAGTGCTGGGTTGTAGAGATACAAACCTTCTGTGATGATGGAAATGTTCCATGGCTGTGCTGTCTGGTACAAGAGCCATTAGCTCCAGGAGGTTACTGAGTGCTTGAAATGTGGCAGGGCTGGCGCTGTGGCGTAGTGGGTAAAGCTGCCGCCTGCAGTGCTAGCATCCCATATGGGCGCTGGTTCGAGACCTGGCTGCTCCACTTCTGATCCAGCTCTCTGCTATGGCCTGGGAAAGCAGTAGAGGATGCCCCAAGTCCTTGGGCCCCTGCACCAGTGTGGGAGACCCAAAGGAAGCTCCTGGCTCCTGACTTTGGATTGGCACAGCTCTGGATGTTACGGCCATTTGGGGAGGGAACCAACGGATGAAAGACCTCTCTCTCTCTCTCTCTCTCTCTCTCTCCTTTCTAACTCTACCTTTCAAATAAATAAATAAATCTTAAAAAAAAAGAAACATGGCTAGTGTGACTGAAGGCTATAGTTTCCTTTGATTTTAACAAGCTAAACTTGATATCCGAATGGCTACCTGAGTCTAACATGCCAGCCACGTACTCTGACAACAGCAATTACTTATCCGCTCTTCCCGTGGGTTCCCTTGTCCTGTAGAGAAATCAAGGCACAGACCTGGGGAAGAGACACAGGAGCAGTGCTCACTCAGGGAGACCTGGCTGTGACACAGACTGAAGCTGGAGTAGGTGGGACCTGGTCCCCATGACTCCCATCAGTTTGTGTGGAATCCTGCTGAACTGGACCCAGCAAGATTCACAGGAGCCCTTCTCTGGGGAGCTGGCAGGTTTGCAGGTGATCCCTGGAGCCGGGACGAGGCCACTGCTCTGATCTTTCTTGGAGACCCCTCACCCTGCAGCTCCAGCCGGGTCCTGATTTCAGACTGCTCAGAGCTGCCATGGACTCCTCCCTTTCTCTCTTGAGTCTTTTCCTCTGCATTTCCCGGTGGTGTATGGGCGTTTACAGATCACAGACGTCTTTGAGAAGCTGATGAGTGCCACGTCCATGTGCAGTTTTCCATATGCTTTCCGCAGGGTCACAAGTCCGTTGAGGCCCAGGCCTGGGTTTGAGAGGCTTGGTTAAGAACCCTTCCTTTAACCTGACCTTGGAAGTTCCATTTGCTGTTTTTTTCTCTCAGCACCAGCTCAGCACTAACTAATTCTGTACTCATTGGGTAACATTTTGATGACTAGTTAAGGGCTCTAGTTACCTTAATAATAGGAACAGTCACTCTAAATAACTATGCAGAGCATTCCAGTCACTATAAATACCTATCCCCACTGGGTGGGTGAGGACTGGCATTCTGGCCCGCATGTCTTTTTCCTTGTTGCAAAATAATTTTTACTTTTTATTTATTTATTTTTTGCAAGAGAATTTTTAGAGCTGGGTTATATCTAGGGGAAATGAACAGAATTCACCAAACAGCCATCCTGAGCCTCAGGCTCTATGCTGGGAGTGCCCATTAAGCCCCTTCCTCACCAGCTCCCTCTACTCCGACGGCCCAGCTCTGAACCTGTCAAGTGGTATCATTTAGATCCTCAGCTGAACTTTGAGTTGATACTTCCTTAACTCAGCTGGGTTTTCTTCTGTCCTGACCCAGTCCCTTTTCTTACAGATCAACGGTTAAGATTTGGAAGAGGGGCTAGAGTTTGGCTTAGAGGTTAAGAGGACCGCTTGGGACACCAGCATTTCTTATTGGAGTGCCTGGGTTCAAGGCTTCTCCCCACTTTCTATTCTAGCTCCCTGCTAAAGGCTCATCGTGGGAGGCAGCAGGTGATGGCTCAAGTACTTGAGTCTCTGCTACCCAAATGGGCGACCTGGATTCAGCTCCCAGGGCCTGGTTTTGGCTTGGCCCAGCCCTGTCTGTGGCAAGTATTCTGGGGCGTGAACTAGCAGATGGGAGATCTCTCTTTCTATCTCATTGCCTTTCAGATAAATAATACAAAATAAACAAAAAAAAATTTTTAAATCACATAAAGAATTGGAGGAGACATCGAGTCGTTTGTTGCAGAGGCCAGGGAGGGAAGGAGCTGGTCCAAGTTCTCACAGCAGGTGGATACAAGCAGAGCTAGAACCCAGCTGATTTCTATTCTGGTTCATTCTCTCAATTTCTCCCTGCTGTATGGGAAATTTGTCCCTGAGTTTTGGATATGATGACATGGGAAGTCAAGCTTGTCTGGTATGTGAGGGGAGACTTCAATTTATGCCTTGTATATGTTCTTGCAAATTTGATAATAAAATAATAAAATGAATTTAAGTAAATTATGTATTTTGTCTTGGTTTTTGAAGATTAAAGATCTATTTCTTCGGTAAGAGCTTGCAGTCTTTAGTTTACACTTGGATATAATAGAAAAACCATATCCTTTGCAGCAAAAGAATTTTCTATGAGATATTCAAATAATGCTCTGGATAAACCAACAAATAATACAGTGAGAGACAAAAATCTTTTTGTTTAGAGGAAGATATAACCTGTCTATTTCTTTAGATTTTAAACGTGCTTTTCTCCATCTTCAAGTAAATAACCATTTCGGAAAGCTCAAACTTTAATTTCATCTTTCTGAAGGGTTTATCTTGTGTGATCACTATTAATTGTTTATTTAACAGCCTGGATTAGCTTGCTGCAATGTTTGTTTAGTATCCTGTATAAATTCTTTATCATTAAAAGTCAGCTTTCCTGACAGTGTAATGAAGATTTATTATTTCTGCAAGTATGATTTTCTCAGTGGTGGGGTAAGCAGAAAAATAAACGAAGACGCACTATTTGGCTTTTTTCTTTTACGAGTCATAGGATGCTCTCTTTTATAATTTCATAAAGAAGCCCTCTGTAAGTTATATGGGGTAACATGAAGTTTGGAATTCATTACAAAGGACGTCTGAGGTCTGTTTTCCTTCCTCAATTACTGATCATTGGCTTCAGCCTGGTCCCACGCCTGGGGATGGTCTGGGGAGAAAGGCAGAGCTTAAATAAACGAGCTGCAAGACGCTTCTCAAACTTCAGGTTAATTAATCATTTCAGTCTGCTCCCTCATTCAACTTTTAACTAGAGCAGCTAATAGGGAGCAAACGGATGGGTTTGAATTTCATCTCCTTTTGTTTTCCCTGCTCACTCTCCGGAAAAGGGGCTAACGAGCAGTGAAATGGCCAGGCGTGAGGCGCAGAGCAGAGGCAGGCCTGTCTGCTGTGGTGCCCGCTGGCTGTGTGTTCGGCTCTCCAGAGCTATCGCGAGGTGTCTCCGTTTCAGGACAGCGGCTGACCTCCGCAGATGTAAGGAGAGAGTCTGAGGTTGCAGGTGGCACAGCGTCTACTTTGTTGGATTCTAGCTGTGCCTCCGAAGAAGGCTCTTTAGAGAGAAAGTAATAGAAGACCAAGGTTGGTTTGCAGAGAGTAATAAACCTGTTGGTGTTTACAGTACAGATGCTGACACTGTTTAACCTGATAGCAAGCTGTTGCCTAAGCCTCTTTCCGGGGGTAATTAAAAGGCTCCTAAATACACAGAAAGCAATTATATTAAAATTTTATTTGTAGGGAGTGCACAGGACTTCAGGAAGAAAATCAGAATTCATGACCCAACCCAAGATGTCTTCCTGCCCTTTCAGCTCTGAGGCTGCTCCAGGAGGAGGTCCCAATTAGAGATCCGGGCTCTGTAGCAAAGACGGAGACCTCAGCTCGGCTCTCTGCTGACCCAGCGCACCGCTGCTCTAACGAGAGAAAGAAAAACACGATTGCAACGTTACCGAGTAGAATTGAGAAGAAAGAGCCGGTTATTTCTCTGGAAAGAGAAAACCAAAGGAATGTATGGCCCCCATCCCTCCCCCTTGAGAAAATTTCACCATTGGCCAGGCCAGGAAAATCAGCGCTGGGGTGGGGATGGGGGGCTCCAGGGAGATGCGTTTTTTTTTTTTGGAGAGCTGCATTCTTCCATGAATGGGTCAGGTTTGCAGTTTATGTGTTTGCCAAAAAATCTGTGAGGCCTCACTATGTATCCTAGCGGAATTCCAGGAGGGATGTGTCAGGAGATGCAGGTGCTCATTCTGTTTTAAAAAAATTATTAAAAATTATGAGAGAGAGAGGGGGGGGGGAGAGAGAGAGAGAGAGAGAGAGAGAGAGAGAGAGAGAGAGAGAGAGAGAGAGAGAGAGAGAAAACAAGCAAGCGACCGTGCTGTTCACTTCAGAAATGCCTGCACCAAGCAAGGGTGGGCCAGGGCTGAAGCTGGGGGCTGGGACTTCAAGCTGGGTCTCCCATGCGGGCAGCAACTACTTGAGTCATCACCGTTGTCTGCCCAGAGCTGGAGCCAGGAGCCGGAGCTGGGCATCAGATGCAGGCACTCGGGAGTGAGACACGGCAGTGTAACTGTGAAGCTGGCTGGCCGGGGTGGGGGTGGGGGGGCTGTGTGACCTCAGAGATGTCATCGTCCTGCTCTGAGCATCAGCTTCCCACTCAAAAAGGGTCAAACCTGCTGTAATTATGCATTGAGAAGATTATTCTCTTTTCAACACACAAGTAACTCACAACAAGGTGGCAGCCCTTAGAGCCCGGCTGTAGCTCACAGGTGCTACTGAAGATGGAGTTGGGCAGTGGGTGAGATGGAGTGGTGGGAGGCAGGTGACCTGGTTGCGTGGATGGAGAGCTGCATTTCTGACGCCAGAGCTTAAGTCATTCGGCTGGATTGTATGGGAAATGAAATAGACTAGTGGCATGGGGTGCTTTTCTTTGTCATTTGGGCTTTTCCATTTTTTTCCCCTACCAGGTTTCTTTGCCTTTTTGTTTTTTTGAGCAGAGTTCATCAACAGTACCTACAGCCAAAGATATTAGAATGGGAATAAAGCCATCATTAAAAAATGTTTAAAACTATGCCTTTTTTGTTTTAAAAAAGTCTCATATTTAAGAGCAGTTTAGTTTCACAGCTAACTGCCGTCTACCCCTTCCCGCTAGACATGTACAGCTTCCCCATAACCAGTGTTTCCCAGGACGGTACATTTGTTCCAACTGATGAAGCTACACTGACACATCAGTGCCACCTGCAGTCCGCAGTGATGTTCGGACTCATTGCTAGCGGCCACATTTACAAACACAGGCACCCACTGTTACAGCGTCACACAGGGCAGCTACCCAACCCCCTGCACTCTGCCTATTTAGTTCTGCCTCCTCCACAGCCCCTGCTGATCACTGATATTTTTATTGTTTTCCCACTTCTGCCTTTTCCAGGATGTCACACAATTGGAATCATACAGTAGGTTCCAGGCTGGTGTCTTTCTCTTGGTAATATGCACTTACATTTTTTCCATGTCTTTTTGTAACTTCATAGATCATTTCTTTTTAATGTGGCAAAATATTCCCTTGCTGGTTGTACCTCAGTTTGTTGATCTATTTACCTACTGAAGGACATACTTTTTTTTTTTTTTTAAAGATTTATTTATTTATTTGAAAGGCAGAATTACAGAGAGGCAGAGGCAGCAAGAGAGATTTTTCATCTCTTGGTTCACTCCCCAAATGGCCACAATGGCTGGAGCTTCTTTCAGATCTCCCCCACGGGTGAGAGGCCCAAGGACTTGGGCCATTTTCCACTGCTTCCCTAGGCCATAGCAGAGAGCTGGACGGGAAATGGAGCAGCCAAGACTCAAACTGGTGCCCATATGGGATGCCAGCACTGCAGGCGGCAGCTTTAGCCGCTACGCCACAGTGCCAGTCCGAGAACATCTTATGTTGCAGGTTTAGTAGGGTTTGTCTCGCAAACTCATGCAGCTGTTTAAAGCTGATGCCTGAGTGTTAATTGATGAGTCAAGGGTGGAGTCTTGATCTAATAATGAAACCTGAGAGTTGGGGCCTGTAAGAGGCCTTTGGGGCACTGGGGGTGTGTACTCAGATAGTGGCTCTTGCAAGAGTGTTGATCATTTAAGTTCAAGTTCGGCCTAGGTTCTCTCTCTCCTTCCTGCCTCACTGTGAGATGATGCCTCCCCACCTGCCATGAGCAGCCTCCATCAGATCCCAGCCATGGGGCTGCTCAATCCTGTGACACCCATTGTAAGCTGAAATAGATCTTCTCTTTGCCAAATGAACTCTTGGTTATTTTCCTTAAAGAAGCAACAAGTGGACCAGCTCATCTTGTTAGGAGGAGGCGGCTTTCTGGTGTTATCTTTTTGGGGATTGGTGAGGCGGAGGCATGTGAGGTGAGGACCTGCATAGGCGGAGAGAACCTCTCTGGTCACAGACTTCCCTCCCAGGAGGGAAATGGCTTCTCAGCCACTCCTTTCTTCCCATCCAGGGCTGTCTCCAACATGTGCATGAAGAAATGCGCTAGGTGGGAAAATTGGGGCCCTTTGCAAACACTTTCTTGAGCTAGTGACTCTCACCCCTGTCCCTTGGCCCCATCCCTGGTGAGTAGCCACAAGTTAATATTCTCTGTCTGACTGTGGGGCCCTCCAGACCTCCTTAGAGTTCCTACAGATGGCTCTGATCGCTCCTAGGGCTATGTGTGTATGACTGGCACACACACACACACACACACACACACACACTGAGAGACAGCAAGTGAGCAAGCCGGCTCCCACCCGCACGTTCACTGCCCCCATGCCTGCAATGACAGGGATGGGGCTGGACCAAAGCCAGGAGCCAGGAACTTAATCCAGGTCTCTCGCTGAATGGCGGTGCTTGGGCCATCGCCTCTGTCTTTAAGGATCTACATTAGCAGGAAGCTGGAGTCAGAAGTTGGAGAAGATGCCAAATTCAGATACTCTGATGTGCGACCCAGGCATCTTAACTGCTGGACTGAATGCTTGCCCCTTATTTTATTTTGCTGTGGCAAGAACACTTAGCATAGGATCTAGGCTCAACAACTTTGAAACTCTATGATACACTGTTATTGATTTTAGACAAAACACAGATCTCTAGAGATCATTCATCTTGCTTAGCTGATACCTTAGTCTCATCGACTAGTAACACCCTTCCTCCTACTGTATCCCTGGTAACCGCCATTACCCTCTATGGATTGTATCACTTCAGGTACCTCAAATAAGCAAAATAATGCAGTGTTTTTCTTTTCATGACTGGCTTATTTTACTTAGCATAATGTCCTCAAGTTTTATTCATGTTATTACATATGGTAGAATATCCTTCTTTTTACAGGCTAAATAATATTCCATTGAGTCTCTCTCTCTCTGTGTGTTTATGTATCACATTTTCTTATTTTTAAAACTAATTTGAAGGACAGAGAAAGAGTAGAGATACACAGAGAGAGCGCCTATCTACTGGTGCATGTCCTAGACACCCACAAAAACCGGGGCTGAAGAGTGTAGCTGGGAGCTGGGAACGCTGTCCAGGTCTCCCACGTGAGTGGAAGGCACAGTTTCTTGAGCCCTCCCTGCTGCCTCCCAGGGTCTGCTTAGCGGGAAGCTGGAGTCCGGGGCCAGAGCTTGGAACTGAACCTAAGCATTCTGAGGTGGGACATGGACATCTTAGCATCTTACCTGCTGGGCCGATGTCCAACCCCATGGCTGATTTTGTATGGTGATTTTGGATCTTGCAGCTTTCATGAACTAGGTAATTATTGCTTATAAGTTTTTTATTTAAATAGAGTTTTTATTATTTAAAATCATGTCTGGAAAAAGGGGACAATCTGACTTTTTCCTTTGCAATTTGGATGCCTTTTATTGCTTTTCTTGCTTAATGGTTATGGATAGAACTACTAGTATGATACTGAGCAGATGTGGGCATCCCTGCCTCGGTTCTAATCTTAGAGGAAAAGGTTTCAGTTTCGACCATTGAGCATGATGTCGCCTGTGGCCTTATCATATACAGCCTATATCTTATTGAAGTATTTTCATTGTGTTCCTATTTTGTTCAGAGTTTTTGTCATGAAACGGTATTGAATTTTGTAAAACATTTTTTTCTGTATATCTTGCGACCATCATGTGATTTCAATATTTTATATTAATGTGGTATATTACATTAATTGATTTTTGTGTGATAAACCATCCTTGCACCCTAGGCATAACTCTGACTTGGCCATAATGTATGACACTTTTAGTATGCTGTTGGATTTGTTTTTTGGTATTTTGCCAAGGATTTTTTGCAGCAATATCCATTAGCAATATTGTCCTGTAGCTGTTTTTATTTTCTGTGGTTTCTTTGCCTGTCTCTGGTAACAGGATAATGCTGGCCTCATAAGATAAATTTGTAAGTCCTCCCCCCCCCCCCAAATTTTTTTAGGAAAAGTTTGCATTTCTTTTAGCTTATCCAGTTTTAGCATATAATTACAATTCTTTTTCTTTCTTTTTTTTTGATTTTTAAATTTATTTGAAAGGCAGAGTTACAGAGAGGGAGAGGCAGAGGCAGAGAGAGAGAGAGAGAGAGAGAGAGAGAGAGAGATCTTCCATCTGCTGGTTCACTCCCCAAATGGCCGCCACAGGGCCAGACCAAAGCCAAGAGCCAGGAGTCAGGAGCTTCTTCTGGGTCTCCCACGTGGGTGCAGGGGCCCAAGCACTTGGGCCATCCTCCACTGCTTTCCCAGGTGCATTAGCAGGGAGCTGGATCCAAAGTGGAGCAGCCAGAACTTAAATGGATGCCCATATGGGGTGCTGGCACTGTAGTTGGTAGCTTAACATGCTATGCTACAGCACCAGCCCCGATTCGTTTTATTTTTGTGGTATAGTTGTCTTCTCTTTGATTCTAGTTATTTATTTCAATCTCTATTTTTCTGAATTAGTTTAGCTGTTTACCAATTTTATCTTTTCAAAAAAACTGTTACTTTCATTCATTTTTTCTGTTGCTTTTCTAATTTTGGTTTAATTTATTTCTGCTCAATCTTTATTAATTCCTGCCTTATGTTAAGTATTGGTTGAGTGTGCTCTTGTTTTTCTTGCTCTTTGAGGTGTAAAGTTAGGTTGGTGAGTTGAGATCGGTCTCCTTTTTTTTATTGTAGGCAATTATTGCAATAAATTTACTACTTTTGCTGTGATCCATATCTTTATCATTACAAAATGTCCTTCTTTGTCTCTTGTGACAGTTTTCATTGGAAGTCTATTTCATTTGACAGAGCTGTAGTGATCCCTGATCTCTCTTGGTGGCCATTTGCATGCAATGTTTTTCCATCCCTCCCCGTTCAGCCTATGTGTGTAAATCTCATAGACAGCTTTTTTTCTTTCTTGTTCACAGACAGTCTTTAAATGGGTTTTGATTTTTTCACCCATCCAGCCACTTTGTATCTTTTGTGTAGCATTTAATCCATTCAGTTTCAAATTAATTATTGATAGAGAAGGATTCACCATCACTACTTTGTTAATTGTAGGCATGTACTTCTTTTGACTCTCTTGTTTTCCGTTGCTTTGTTGATTTTTGTGTGTGTGTGTTAATATGCTTTGATTCCATTCTCTTTTTCTTTGGTATAACTTATATAAGTTTCTTTTCCCAAAGATTTATTTATTTGAAAGGCAGAGTTATGGACGGGGATTGGGGGGACAAAGTGAGAAAGAGAGGGAGTAGGTTTACTCTCCAAATGTCTAGAATGGACAGGGCTACACCAGGAGCCTGGAACTTAGTCAGGGTCTCCCACATGGGTGTCAGGACCCAAGTACTTGGGTTGTCTTCCACTGCTTTCCCAGGCGCATTAGCAGGGAGCTGGATCAGAAATGGAGCAGCCAGGACTTGAACTAGAGCTTATATTGGATGCTGGAGTCGCAGGTGGTGGCTTAACCTGCAGTACCACAACGCTGGCCCCCATATATGGTTGTGTGTGTGTGTGTGTGTGTGTGTTGCCATTGGGCTTAGGAAATATCTTACAGTTGTAGCAGTCTGTTTTAAGTTGATAACAATTTAAGTTCAACCTGTACACAAAAACTATACTTTAACTTTCCCCTACCACATATTATGCTGTTGTTGTCACCATTTATAACTGCTCATATAACATTTCTTTAAACTTATGTTTTAGTTAGAGTTATTTTCAAATATTTTTGTCCTTTAACTTTTATGTTAGAGTTCAAAGGGATTTATCTTTTGCCACTACAGTAATGCAGTATTCTGCATTTGTCTATGTTCACCAGTGAATTTCACACTTTCTTATGCTGCTGAGTTGCTGTTTAGTGTCCTTTTGTTTCCATTTAAAAAATTCTTTCTAGCATTTCTTATAAAACAGGTCTAGTGGTTAGCTTTCATTTGTCGGGGAAAGCCTATCTCTCCATTTTTGAAGGGTGGTTTTACTTGGTATTTATGGTTGCCATTTATTTTCTCTTAGCATTTTGAATATATCATCTCCTTCCACACTGTGAAGTTTCTGATCACCGTATGAGCGTTTCTTTGAACGTGGCAAGTCTCTTTTCTCTTGCTGCTTTCGGAATCTTCTCCTTGACTTTTGATGATTTGATTGCAATGTATCTTGGTACGTATTTCTTTGAATTCATCTTGTTTGGTGTCTTTTAGGCTTTTGGGGTCCTAAAAGCAATTTTCTCTTCCCAAGATTTGGGAATTTCCCAAACTTTTTTTCTTTGGTGAATCTTTCTGGCCCTTTCCTACTGCTTTCTGCTTCTTTGATTTCCAGAACACATTTCTTGAGCTCACTTCACTCTTTTTAGTCTTGCTCCTCTGACAGCCTTATTTCTGTGAGCTGTCTCCAGATTTCACTGATTCTTCTAATTGGTCTAGTCGGCTGTTGAACCCCTTTAGTGAGCTTTTCAGTGCAGTTACTGTGTTCTTCAGCTTTACTATTTCTGCTTGGAACTTTCAAATGTTTTCTATCTCTTTGTTCTCAGGACATACAATTATTCTGAATTCTCTGTCAGAGACATCATATAATTCTGTTTTATTAGGGTTGGTTTCTGGAGATTTATCTTCTTGTTTGGATTTTTTTTTCCAAAAGATTTACGTATTGGCCGGCGCTGCGGCTCACTTGGCTAATCCTCTGCCTGTGGTGCTGGCACTCCGGGTTCTTGTCCCAGTCGGAGCGCTGGGTTCTGTCCCAGTTGCTCCTCTTCCAGTCCAGCTCTCTCTTGTGGCCTGGGAGTGCAGTGGAGGATGGCCCAAGTGCTTGGGCCCTGCACCCGCACGGGAGACCAGGAGGAAGCACCTGGCTCCTGGCTTCAGATTGGCACAGTGCGCCGACCGTAGCAGCCATTTGGGGAGTGAATCAACAGAAGGAAGACCTTTCTCTGTGTCTCTGTCTCTCTCTCACTGTCTAACTCTGCCTGTCAAAAAAAAAAGATTTATTTATTTATTTGAAAGGCAGTTACAGAGATATAGAGATAGATAAGGAGGGAGAGAGAGAGAGAGAAAGAGAGAGAGAGAGCTTCATCTGTTGGTTCATTTCCCAAATGGCTGCAATGGCCAAGGCCTGGGCTGGGCTGGGTTGAAGCCAGGAGACTGGAACTCCAGCTGGGTCTCCCATGTGGGTGGGTGGTAGGGGCCAAAATATTTGAACCCTCTGCTGCTGCCCTCCCAGGCTCATAGCTGGGAGCTGGACTGGAAGTGGAGCAGCCAGGACTTGAACAAGTGCTCACATGGGATGCTGGCACTGCAGGGGGTGGTTCAACCCTCTGTGCTGCAACACCGGCACTAGAACCTCTTTTTCTTATTTGTTGTTTTACTTGACGTTTTGTGTTAATTTCTGTACATTCCATGAAATGGGCGCTTACCTCATAAGAAGATCCTTATCAACAGACTCAGCCAGAGATTCTTGGAGTTTTTACCAACTCTTTCACACCCCAGGGAGAAGAAGGTGGCTATGATTTTTATCTACTCGTTCTGTTCTGAGCCGGGGACACTAAAGGAGCTACCAGTCCAAATGCTGTCTCTGTTCTCTCCCAGGTGGATAAACTGACACTTGGACTTGACAGAGCTTCGAGATTGGTAACACAGAAACAAGTTATCTTGGGAGCCCATTCGGAGCAGTTGGCTTCCTAGATGAGCAAAACAGCCCTTCCTTGCCCTGGGATCCAGTAGGACCGGGGGGGGGGGGTCCTCTTCCAGATCACGTGGTGCTGGGCTGGGACAGGGCTTCTGCCAAGCCAGTGTCCTGAATCTCCCTGCCAGTTTTGGTGTCTGTTTTTGTCTTCACGGCGGTGTAGTCTGTTTCTGTACTCACCGGGGTGTGGGAGACATTTAATTAGTGTCTGGATTTCTCACAGAGCAATTTTTTTGTCAGTTGTAATTGAATTGGTGAGTATGTGGGGGATAAGAGGGTCCAGGTTTTCCTACTCTGTCTCGATGACATCCTGTGGCCTTTTGCTCCTGAGCCAAACTTCTGCACCTCCGTTCTTGCTTTTCTCAGGCTAGGATTTATTCTAGAGGGCTGGAGTTCTCCATGTGAACAGACTTCTCACGTGCGAGTCTTCCGTCTCAAGCTGGAGTTCTTTTTCCCCTCTGGATCCTAAACATGGGGCCGCAGCTGGCCTAGATGCTCCTAGTATGTGGGTCCCTGATGCCCACGGGCAGAAAGGGAAGCCCTCAGTTCACTGCTCCCGCTGGGGAGGAGGGATTTGAAACCCTGTTCTGTGGCCTGGATGCCACGTATTCTATAACATGAACACGGCCCCCTCTGACCAAAGCAAAAGTGGACAACAGCTTCTGTTGTGAGCTTCTCATCTCTCTCTGTGTCTGCACCCTTTCAACGTTGCACATTCTGCAAACTTTGGATGTGTGTTCTGGAGGTGTGATGTGCCCGCCTGCTGGGACTCTCCTGGGTACAGTCTGACCTGGCCTGACCAGGCCTGTGGCCTCTTCCATCAAAACTCACCTGCTCAGGATGCCACCCAATCAAGAACTGATCTCTTGCGGCAAATGATAAATTGCTTCAAGCTGAGATGTTGGGTAATGATAATGGCTTTGGTTTACCTCATAAGCCAGCCGTTCCTGAGGGAATGTGATGAGAGCTGAGAAGTGATAACCACCTATTTCAGGGTTTCAGGGCTGAAGATTAAGAGCCTTGGGGCTGGCTTTGTGGCATAGCAGGTAAAGCCACTGCCTGTGATGATATGGGTGCCAGTTCGAATCCTGGCTGCTCTGCTTCCAATCCAGCTTCCTACTAATGTACCTGGGAAAGCACTTGGGCCTCTCATCCAAATGAGAGACCTGGAAGAAGCTCCTGGCTCCTGGGTTTGGCCTGGTCCAGCCTTGGCTGTTGCAGCCATGCTGTGCACTGAACCAGTGGATGGAAGATCTCTCTCTCTCCCTCTCTCTGTAACACTGACTTTGGAATAAATAAATAAATCCTAAAAAAAAAAAAAAAAACAAAAAAACCTAAGAGCCTTGTCCTGAACATGAAAATGATAGCTCACTTGATAACAAGTGGACCTCCTGCCCGTGGAGATAAGCGACATGTGTAGTCTCTCAGGTACTTTCTTCACTATTCCCCAGGGGTCCTTATAACCAAAATTTATGGTTGCATGATTGTTTAGATCCATGTGCCTCTTTGGAAAGACCTTTTTGGTTGATATTATGTAAGGTAATATAGGATTGTCTGCTAGCCTAAGGAAGGTTGACAGAAGAGATCAAATCTGTGGCTTCCTTCAGTAGGCTACTGGGGAAGTGAAGGTGGTTAGAACAGAGTTAAAATGGTGAGCTATGGAAGAAAGTGCAGGTGGCAAGAGGGTAAACAGACCAAAGAGGGCATCGGGTGTGTCTGACCTGTTATTTTAGGGAGTTTTGGGTGATGTATATAGAGAAGTTCAAGGAGGAATAAAATCAGTGGGTAGAGGGAAAGGTATTGATGATGTTGGGATGCATGCACTTCTTGATCAAGGTGAAGGTCGTTGTTAGCGATAAGGACAGTGGAATGGAATTCCTCTGGAAGTTTACACCCACAGCAGCCCTTGCTGAGCAGATGGAAGAAGGGATGACTGGAAGAATGAATGCTGCCAGTACGTGTGTGTGTCTCTGAGCTTATAAAGTGAGTCAGAGTTATTAGTATAAATAGTTACAGTGGCAACAATATGTCCTAGTGACAGTTCTATTTTAAAAATTAACTTTAAAGTCTATTTTAAAATGCTATTCCAAATCCTATGTACACTTTCTTTTGCACTCCTTTGAGGACTTGAGTCTGTTATTTACAATGTTTATTACTTTTAAACATATGGGAGTACAGATGATGTCTGTCCACTTTTTTTCTCGAGCTAGTAAACAAACTGGGAACAGGACCAATACGATCATATTCACTCTGCCATTGACCTTGTCCAGATTCTCCAAGGTCAGAAGTGGTGGTTAGATTTTTGTCTGGATTGACTTGTTCCCAGCAGGAGCTGGTCTCCCGCCTACTAACATTTGTAATCTTTCCTTACTATCTAGCCGGCTGTAAAATTACTAGTACAGTTTCCTCAGGCAATGACTTTGTGATTTTCTACTTTTTTATTGATCAATAAACAGTTTTAAACCAAAAAACCCCACAGTGAGAATAGAAACTTATTTGGTACTTGTAAGTACCTGCCTTGGAGAAGGAAGAGGGATTGGAGAGATAAGAGCCTCAGGGCCTACTGCTTTCTGGATGCCAGCACCATTAGATGAAAATAGAAAAATGTAGCCATAGCTTAACAAAACAATGCTTGTCTACACTGTGCTAAATAATTGACTTTTTCCTTTGGAATTAACCCATTGTTCCCATGACCCATTGCGATGTGCATCGCTCTATCTAAACTTGAAGAGGGCGGGCTTTGGCCTCTGTATTCACAGCTGTTTCTTGAATGAATATGAATAGTGTCTGGCATAGACTTGTTATCTGAGAAATATCTTTAGAATAAATCATTGCATAAATGATATAGCTACCAGGCTTGATGCTAAGAGGGTGAATTTATTTGTAGGTTATGCTGAGGCTGTTTCTAGTAATTTCCTTGCATAAGTCTGCTGTCTCCAGCTGGATTTAAGGCAATGTCCCAGGTTCTATGTACTTTCTGCTTCCTGTAGCACAACCTACGGTTAGTAATGACTGTGTCTCGAGTGGTTACAGTTTCCCAGCATCCTATTTGTTTTCTTCTGGCTTTGTTTTTGGGTAAATGGAATTTTGAAAATAAGTCTTGAAAATAAAACAATATTTTTAGTAAAAACAAATCAATGAGAAGCTAAGGAAAGGAGATAATTCGTGATTTGAGTTGAAAACTGTCCACGTGGGCACACTGCTAAGTCTGAGAGAGGTTTCTTCTCAGTTTGTTGTTACCATTTGTCTTATCCAAAGACTGTGTGGGGGTAGGATCAAGTAGAACCTCTTTTTATAAAAGCAATGTTGTGTCATTTTTGCTTTCCTGGTAAGAAACATTGAAAAACACTAGACTTTTGGTTTTCTTTTCCATGGTGGTCTCAAGTGCCCAGCACCTGACATCTGTGTGATGCCCAGGACCCCAAACTGGCATTCTGTTCAGTGATGACATGGGTAGGGCGCAAGAGAAAAGGACGGAAGGATAGAAGCACGGGTTTATGGTTCATCAGAATAAGAACACGCTTTTCTTTAAAGAAAACGTGTTTTCATTCAGCAGACATGGAACAACACAGGCGCTGGGACCTGGAAGCGTCTCGGGAGCCTCTGTGCAAATCTCCCCATTTCACACACCAAGAAACCAAGAACCACGGCCGCTCAGGACTGTCTGGAGTCATGTGATGAGCCAGTGGCAGAGCGCCCCCCGTCTGCACTCCAGCTGGGACACCTTCCTCTGCTGTGCTTCCCTTGCCGTCGCGGTCACTGTCTCGGGTTCTGGACAGGGATCACTCCCCACAGGGAAACCAATGGACAAGCACTTCATGGTTGGGGGGCGCATTTGGTGCTGCTTGGGACGTCTGCCTTCCAAATAGAAGTGCCTGGGTTTGAGACCCGGCTGCACTGCTGATGCCAGCTTCTCTGTGTTCACCTGGGGAAGGCAGCAGGTGATGACTCAAGTGTTTGGGTCTCAGTCACCCACGTGGGAGACCCGGATTGAGTTCTTGGCTCCTAGCTTTGGCCTGGCCCAGCCCTGGCTGTTGTGGGCATCTGGGGGTTAAACCAGTGGGTAGGAGATTTCTGTTTTTCTGTGTGTTTCTGTCTGCCTTCCAAATAAAAGTAAATATGAATTTATAAAAAAAAAATGAGTACTCAGGGCCAGCTCTGTGGTGCAGTGGGTTACAGTCCTGGCCTGCGGTGCTGGCATCCCATATGGGCGCCAGTTCTAGTCTCAACTGCTTCACTTCCGCTCCAGCTCTCTGCTATGGCCTGGGAGAGCAGTAGAAGATGGCCCAAGTTCTTGGGCCCCTGCAGCCACATGGGAGACCCGGAAGAAGCTCCTGGCTCCTGGCTTCAGTTGGCTATTGTGGCCATCTGGGGAGTGAACCAGCGGATGGAAGACCTCTCTCTCTCTTTCTCTCTCTCTCTTTGCCTCTGCCTCTCTGTAACTCTGCCTTTCAAATAAATAAGTAGATCTTTATAAAAAATGAGGGCTCTTCCAAAATGCGGAAAATGGAATTGGAAGATGTTTGTTTTGCTGTGAAGTTTCTGACGCCCATATATGATTTTTCCATAATATGCATTCCTACAAACTTTTTGAAGAGTCCTCATAGGCATGGATTTTACTGTTTTTTTTTTGTTTTTTTTTTTTTGCATCAAAATAAACATCTTGTAGTTCTCTTTTCTCTGAACTTTTTGAAGTGCCCTTGTATGTGTCCCAGTGACTGATGGGAGTGCAGGGAGCTGCTGCGTGCAGGGTCTCTGCTGGTTTCTGCTCTCGTGCTGCCTGGTACCTTAGGCTCCCTACGTGGAGTCCCCTCCCGGACACTGACAGGGGCCCTAGGGATGCAGCTGACTGCATCAAGTGTGACCTTGACTCACACTCTACACGGAGAAGTCTGCGCGGTGCCCATGACTCTGTTCATGATGGCTCTGGCTTGGCAGACCTCATAAGGCCTTGCCCTCAGCTAATCGTTGCAGCGGATGAAAACTCTGTCCCAGAAAGCCAAAATAGCTCGTGTTCCCCACCCAGCGTCAGAGCAGATTTGAGCCCCTTGAGGAACACATGTGGTGTGAAAAGACGAAGGGGGAGAGGGCCGCAAGTTTTACATATGGCAGCAAGGTAATCCTAGCCGACTTGGCTTCTCAGGAGAATGCCTGTGGGGTATAATTAGAACAGAGCTAGCCATCCCAACAGATCTATACTTGAGCAAATTGTGGCTAAGACAAAATTGGAACCAAGGCTAAATTTATCAATAACAGGGTTTAAAAAGGAAAAGAAGACAAATGAAGTCGAAATTTCTCCTTGTTTATTTTAATGTCCAGGACATTTTTTTAGCTGATTTATGCCACGGCGACAGTGCATTTTTCATTTTTTATTTATTTTGGAGTTAATTGGATTTCCAGGTTTTGCAGCCAGTCACTGCAATTGATCCCGGAAAAGATGGACTTATTGCTTAGCCAGGCAGAATTCTGCCAATCTTCAAAGGATGGGAAATAAAGGAAAAAGGCTGTATGTAGAGCACTCTGGGTCACCACTGGCTTGGACAGCAAGATTTGTTACATCTGGCAGGTTTATGCGAGAACTTCAGCACAAGTCGTCATCCTCTTGCTAATGGGCGGTGCCGGGACCCAGTTATGCAGGGATATCGCCAGTGATCCCTGCTTAAATGGAGGGATGGAGATGTCATACCTCAGGTTGGAATCAGGAGTGGAAAACTGACTGAACTTAAAACAGCTCACGTCTTTGCTGGCTCATGCTAGGAAGGGACCATATTTTGCCTGCAGAATGGCTCTGTTGGAATGCCGCTGTGGCTCGGTGGGCAGAACCAATATGGAACTCATGCCGTCAGCTGCTCTTTACAAAGGGGAGTTGAAGCAGCAGCAGAACATGGCCCTTGGCTCTGCAAAAGTCTGACACATATCCAACTATGCACGCATCCAGTCATGGAATGATTTTTTATTGAGTCCTTGCTATATGCGAAGTGTGTTGCCTTGTGTTGAGCATAGAGGAGCGGGTAATAAAAAATATGGTTTCTATGCTTCATGGAGCTTAAAGTCTATTGGACAAATGAACGTAAGCTTTCTGAAGTCAGGAATGAGAAACCTGGAGCTCCAGGAACATATGACATGTGGGTATGCTCCAACACAGGAGCTGGAAAATGCTCCCGGGAGGAAATACTTTTATTTTTATTATTTTTATTTTTTAAAAAATTTTGATAGGTAGAGTTAGAGAGAGAGACAGAGTGAGAGAGGTCTTCCTTCTATTGGTTCACCCCCCAAATGGCCGCCACTGCCAGCACTGTGCCCGTCTGAAGCCAGGAGCCAGGTGCTTCCTCCTGGTCTCCCATGGGGTGCAGGGACCCAAGCACCTGGGCCATCCTCCACTGCCCTCCCGGGCCACAGCAGAGAGCTGGACTGGAAGAGGAGCAACCGGGACTAGAACCCAGCGCCCATATGGGATGCTGGCGCTGAAGGTGGAGGATTAACAAAATAAGCCTTGGCACTGGCCCCAGGAAATGCTTTTATTACCACTATTTTTGTGATGCGGAAGCACAGGTCCACACACCCTGCTGTGTGAGACCCTCCTCTTCCCAGAACCAGCTCTCCTGACCTTCTGGGGAGTTTTGAGGTAATCCCTGGCTTGCCCAAGCTCCTCCTCAATAGGAATTACCCTCATATCTGTTCTCATTTTCTACAGGGATGGAATATATGGTCAACCAGTTTAAAGATATTTCCCAGACTCCTTTGCAGCTCAGCAATAGGCTTTTGTCCAAAGTTGGGATCAGGGAAGAAGTAATATATATACCTCTGGGACGTGCACTTAAAGAAATAGGGCATATGTACTCCTTCCTGCTGACTGGAACTTAGAGATGGTGCAGAGGAGTGTTTGGGGGCCGTGTGTACCTGGGGTGGTTGAATGACCAGTGAGAATGCATGATTGATAGGCCTGCTTACTTCTGTAGATTAGACAAGAGAAAACATACTTTATCTTGCTTGAGTAACCATGATTTAAGTCTCTGTGGCCATATCTGGCCTCTATTCTCATCCAGCAGTTCTTGAAGTATGATCTGGGAACTCCGTGGGGGAAGGGTGGGGTTTCAGACCCTTTCGTGGTATCCAAAAGGGTAAGACTACTTCATAACAGCCCTAAAGCTTGATTTTTGCTTCCCAGACTCATTTATTCATGCATGTATAGGTGAGCTTTGCAGACGCTACAAGATGAGTCACATCACAGTAGACTGCATACAGAAACAGATGGAGGAACACAGCTGACTTCTCTTGGGTCAGATGTTAGAGGACTGCAAACATGCAAGACGGTACCACCCTTGTCAATGAGCATTTTTGAAAGTAAGTTTTTCAGTAAAGGCATTTAGTTTGCATGTTTATTATTTTAAACTTAGTTAATATAGTTTACACATTCTGTTTTCATTTCAGTGCAGTAAATATGGACACATATAATCCACATAGATAAAATCACTTGGGGTTGTCAATAATTTTTAAGAGTATCCATAAGCCTGGGAGCACCATCTTTGAGAATGGTTTTCCTAACCAGTACGTGCAGCTAGGCTTTCCTCGTTGATCTACAGCCACATGATCTGGGGGTTGTGCACCTGCTGGTTTTTTTTTTTTTTAATAATCATTTTATTTATTTGAAAGACAGAGTTACAGAGAGAAGTAGAGCCAGAGAGAGAGGCCTTCCATCCACATAACCAAATGACTGCAACGGCCAGGTCTCCCACATGGGCACAAGGGCCCAAAGATTTGGGCCATCTTCTACTGTTTTCCCACGCCATAGCAGAGAGCTGGATGGGAAGTGGAGCAGCCAGAACTTGAACCGGTGCCCATATGGGATGCCGGCACTACAGGCTGGAGCTTTAACCTGCTACACCACAGTGCTGGCCCCAACATTTGCTGGTTTTGAGATCAGCTGGAGTTGATCAATCCTTCTCTGTTATGCCTCTCCTTCCACTTTCTTCTCTCTTGACTCCCCAGGAATTGACTTCAATGTACCTACTTAGATTGCTCGGAGCATTTCTTCCCTTTTCCAACCTGCACCTGCACTGATTCAGCCGTCACTCAACAGTGAAGCCTGGAACATGGACGAGGGACCGTGGTCTTCAAGGATGACCAGAACACGGTTGCCACTTTGGTTTGGCTCATACTCTAGCAGTAAAGAGGGCTGTGAACAGACAGTGGCAGCGCAGGCACTCGTCAGCACCGCAGTGGATTGCGTAGGGTTTGGCTCTGGGTGGGTGTGTGGTTCAGGAGGGTTCTAAGGCAGAGAAGACTGAGTATATCTTTAAAATAAGTATAAATTTGCCTCTGTGCAAGGAAGGGTGAGGACACTCAGGCAGAGGGAACAGTAAGGGCAGAGGCACTGTGACGTCACAGGGCAGGGTGTTTTTGGAAAAAGTCAAAGTGGTTCGTGATGGAATGAGAAGCCCATTAAGTCATGAGAAACAATTTGGGTTTTTTCCTCAAGGCAGTGGGGAGTCATGGAATAATTTAATAAAAATCATGGGATCATATTTGATTTTGGAACGGGATCAACGTTTCTTCAAGTTGCTTAGGGGCCATGTCCGTTTGCTTCCAGGAGGTGCTGCTGTGCTTGGGCTGTGACTGGCGGGTTGGCCTCTAGAGAACTCTTGGCTGTGCTCACCTCAGTCCATTGACACGCTTCCGTTCTGGGAGGGAAGGAAGGATGAGTGATTGTGACTGTGGATAGTAAAGTATGTGTCTCTTTGAATTATCTACATGGATGCCCCACGGATTAATGTTTGAACCCTAGGGAAGTAGGAGCTGTAAAATTATTAAAAAGAGCTGCTTTTTGCTGTAATTATGACTATGTGTAAGTTACAGTGAATTATAACTTTATGAATGTGTTGTAAATGTGTTTTAAATGAGACTTTATAAGTTTACTAATTTTAAATGTTTTGGAGCATTTATTCTGGCATATTCTATGCACACAGCATATTCGAGTACTGCTACATCTAATCCTTATAGCAAGCCCATCACGCACGTCCCGTCTTATCTGCCTTTTCATGAATGGTGCTGAGACCCAGAGAGATCACAGGATTAAATCCTGCATGCAGCTGGGACTGTGAGGCTGTCCTCTTGACTGGTCTTCCTGTGCCTTCTGGTCAGGAGGCGAGGACCCCATGAAACAGGTGGATCTGCAGGAGGCTGGAGGTCCTGCAAGACAAACTCATTGCCTACTAACCAAGGCAGAGCCTCTGCAGAATGCCTGGGTGGGAAGACTGGCAGCAGCTGCAGCGTCACCTGGGAACTTGTTAGAAAGGCAGCTTCTTGGGACTGGCACTGTGGTGTAGCTAATAAAGCTGCTGCCTGCAGTGTCAGCATCCATATGGGTGACGGTTCGGGTCCCAGCAGCTTCACTTCCGATCCAGCTCTTTGCTATGGCCTGGGAAAGCAGTGGAAGATGGCCCAAGTCATTGGGCCCCTGCACCGTGTGGGAGACCTGGAAGAAGCTCCTGGCTCCTGGCTTCGGATTGGTGCAGCTCCAGCCATTGCAGCTAATTGGGGAGTGAGCCATCGGATGGAAGACCTTTCTCTCTCTGCCTCTCCTTCTCTCTCTGTGTAACTCTACCTTTCAAATAAATAAATAAATCTTAAAAAAAAAAAAAAAGAAGAAGAAAGGCAACTTCTTGGGTCTGAACTTACACCCACTGAATCAGAAATTCTGCCCTCGGGGCTAGGCAAACAGTTTTTAACTTGCCCTCGGGGTGATTCTGATTCGGGTCAATTTTGGGAACGATGGATCTGGAATAAATAAATCCCTGATTAGGGGAAGCTGCAAACCCATTTCCGAGGTTGTTGGTATCACCAGAGTAAGAAATCAGAGCCTGCAACTGGCTGCTCAGCCCAGGTTGCTCTCAGAGTCACCTGGGGAGCTTTAAAATCACAGCAGCTTGCCAGTCCCCCCCCCCCCCCCCGCCTGTTAAATCAGAACCTCGCTAGAACCCTGGCATCAGATTTCTAAAAATGTTCCACTGCCTCCCAATAAATAAACATTAGGAAAACATATATAATTAAAACATTTCCCAGGTGATGCTAACGTGAAGTCAGGGTTAAGAATCCGTGGTTTTCAAACTTACGGAGTCAGCAGAACCTCCTGGAGCGCTGGTGAGTAAAGAAGCAGCCCCCCTCTCCCCTCCGTGGTTCAGGGGTCTCGGGGGAAGCCCGAGAATGGACCTTCAAACGAGTTCGCAGGTGGTGCTGATGCGGCTGGAGCAGGGGCTTCACTCTGGGACTCAGCGGGTTGAGCAGAGAGAACCAGACCGGGGGCAGGAGCTGCCAGGCTCCTCCCTCTGCAGTGAATGGGTCGGCCAGGACGCCAGGTGTGCCACTGGGCCTGTGATGCGATTTACCTGGCTGAAGCGGGGGACATTCTAGTCCCTTCTCAGTATGTTTCACCTGCTACATATTATTACTTAAGTAAAAATTTAGACCTAAGATTGCTTGAGATGTGGGTAAGAAAACCCAGTTTTCAGACATTTCTGTCTTGTTCCTTCAAGGATTTCCCTGCACTTGAACTGCAGAATGCAGGTGCTCTGAGGAGAAAGCTAAGGTTTGAGTTATCAATCGGGATCTGTAGCCAGAAATCGGAGCTTTAGAACAATCAGAGTTATGGGGCATTCAGTAAAATACTCACTCCTCCAACAACTTCTGAAAATCGTCCAAGGCAATTTAACTTTTATTTCCTCTATAGAGCTTGTCACCATTTATTAATCTTAATTTCCTTCAACACTGCATATCAGACGAGAGCCTGATTTTTCTCCTCTGTTTCCATAACATTAATATTTAAATGGCAGAGCATGACACTCATAAACAGTCACGGAGGAACGGGCTGAACGTTCTAAGACGGAAAACCCAGACTAAATGCCATGCAAAGGCTTCTTCCCTCAGAACAAAACAGAGCAAAGCCAAGAAAACACGCAGGTGCACCCTGCAGTACAGAACAAGAGATGGAGAGGCTTGTCTGTGAAGGGATAACATTGTCTCCGAGACTTCGGTTCTCAGCTGAAGGAGCATGGGGGAGGTGGAGGCTGAAAGCTGTGCAGGTGGAGTTGTTGGCAGAGGTCTCTCCACGGTGACGCCAATGCCAGCTCACAGAACCATCCAAACCAGGCTCCGTGCTTGGTTTGTGGCTTCAGGGGATTAGGTTTGCTTTATAACGTGGGATTTCCCTTTGGCGTTGCTTATGTGCTAGGCTGTGGGCTACAGGTAGTGAGAATACCAAGAGGGATGAGACACCATCCCAGCATCCCAGCATCCCAGCAGCTGGGAGAGAAGAGTGTATACAAGCTTAGGCCCATGGGACATATACTGAGGAAAGATGCAAATACAGGGGCCGGTGCTGTGGTACAGTAGGTTAAAGCCCTGGCCTGAGGCGCCGGCATTCCATATGGGCGCTGGTTCTTGTCTCGGCTGCTCCTCTTCTGATCTGGCTGGGAAAGCAGTGGGAGATGGATCTGGGGTAAATGAATCCCTGATTAGGGGAAGCTGCAAACCCATTTCCGAGGTTGTTGGTATCACCAGAGTAAGAAATCAGAGCCTGCGACTGGCTGGGAAAGTGGCCTGGGAAAGCAGTGGGAGATGGCCCAAGTCTTTGGGCCCCTGCACCCACGTGGGAGACCAGGAAGCAGCTCCTGGCTCCTGGCTTCGGATCAGCGCAGCTCCGGCTATTGTGGCCATCTGGGGAGTGATCCAGTAACTCTTTCAAATAAATAAAATAAATCTTTTTTTTTAAAAAAATATAAATACAGTGATAGGACATTCCCAGGAGGAAATATCAAGAAGGCATTGCAAGAGATTTTGAAAGACAGACTTATTAACAAATGGAGACACAATAAGGGAACAGTTCTGATTCACTCTAGACTTCCAAAGTATTAATTAAGCTGGTACTTTATGCCAGACACTCCATTGGGTTCTGAGCATAGGAAGACAGAGAAGACATTCTGCTACTCCCAAGCAGTGGGGAAGCCATGCAAGGCCAACCCAGCACAGCAAAGCCTTCCTGGAGGAAGTGATGTCCAGGCTGAGTGCTGAGTGAGGGTGATGGAGGAAGTGGAGACCGAAGACAGACCATGGAGAGAGGGAGCAGCGTATACTAAAGCCTTCAAAGACAAGACCACCAGATACTTGGGCGGACTGCAAGGAGCGCAGCGTGGCCAGAGGAGAGTGTGTGAGCATAGAGGGAATGAAGCTGAAGGCTCATGGGGACCAGAACAAAGAGGGCCAGTTAACATTCAGATTAAGGCTTTTTAAGAGGGACAACCACTAAGGGGCTTTACCTTGGGCACTGTGTGAGCAGAGACAAAGGTGAGAGAGGCTGTTCTGACGGAGCCATGGGAGAGGCTGTAGGAGATTCTAAGACTGGAGGCAAGTGATGGTAAGGGACTTTAGGCAGGAAGACAGTGAAAGATGGTGGGGCTGGTAGAGGAGATGGAAAGAAGTGTTGGATTAAAGCAATAATGAGGAGCTGGTGCTGTGGCGTGGTGGGCTAAGCCTCTGCCTGTGGCACTGGAATCCACTGGGCACAGGTTCGTGTCCTGGCTTCTCCTCTTCTGGCCATCCAGCTCTCTGCTATGACCTGGGAAAGCAGTGGAGGGTGGCCCAGGAGCTTGGGCCCCTGTGCCCGTGTGGGACACCCAGAGGAGGCTCCTGGCTCCTGGCTTCGGATCTGCCCAGCTCCAGCTGTTGTGGCCATCTCTTGAATGAACCAGCGATGGAAGACCCCTCTCTCTCTGTCTCTCCCTCTGTCTGTAACTCCACCTCTCAGATAAATAAAATCTTAAAAAAAATAATGAATTTGCATCCATAGGATTTAATGGCTGAGTGGCAGTGTAGTAGGAAAGAGATGGCCTAAAATGACTCCAAATTGTTTTCGTTTTGACTTGGGCCACATGCATGGTGGTGTCATTCAGTCACGGAGTTAGAAAACAAAGGACTGGGCTTGCATTGAGAGAGGAGGCTAGATTTGGACATGTGAATTTTAGGTGCTTGTGTAACATGCAGATCAAGAGGTGGAGGAGACAGCTGGACACAGGCATTAGGATGGAAGTGAGCCATGAACTGAGAAGGGATCACCTAAAATGAGTGTGTAGAATGAGATGTCAGAAAAGGATGATTTCCATTACCATTTTTTTTCAAAGATTTATTTGTTTATTTGAAAGTCAGAGTTACACAGAGAGAGGGTGAGGCGGGGGGAGGGGGGTCTTCCATCTTTGGTTCTCGCCCCAGAGGACTGCCATGGCCAAAGCTGCGCTGATCTGAAGCCATGAGCCAGGAGCTTCCTCTGGGTCTCCCACATGGGTACAGGGGCCCAAGGACTTGGACCATCCTCCACTGCTTTCCCAAGCCATAGCACAGAGCTGGATTGGAAGAGGAGCAGCTGGGTCTCGAACTGGCATTCTTTCGGATGCTGGTACTTCAGGCCAGGGTGTTAACCCACTGTGCCACAGTGCGGGCCCCCACCATTTCTTTTTAACACTATATTGACTGATGGTTCTGCATAATTCAGTAAAGTAGGGTAAGGATATTAGAAGGATAAGAATTGGAAAGGAGGAAATAAAATGGCCTTTATTTGCAGGTTATATGATAATTTACACAGAAAACTCAAATTAATCTACAAGTTATTAGAAATAATAGGGGAACATAGGAAGGTGGCTGGGTATAAGATTAATATAAAAATCCATTGCATTTCCCTACACCACCAAAAACTATAAAACCGAATTAAAGATAAAACAAATCTGCAAAATTATCACAGAATATCAAATATGTAGGAGTAATCTAATAAAAGATGTGAAAGACCTCTACAGGGAAAATTATAAAACCTTATTAAGAGATATTAAAGATTTCAATTATTATCTGTAGATTCAATATATTTCCAATCAAAATTTCAGAGTTTAAAAAATGTATTTGATAAAATGAATCCAAAAGCAGTCAGAATATTTCTGAAAAGTAAGGACAGAATAAAGACAGTATAGATTACTGTATGGATAGAAAGACCAGAGGCACAGAAGAAAGAACTACATAGGAGACTTTGGAATGTGACAGAGGTGACTTACCGATTCATAAGAGAGTGATCAATAGCTAGAAATGAAAAAAAAAAAAGATTATCCATTATCCACAAAGCAAAAGGTGAAATCTGATGCTTGCCTCATGTTATTCAAACTCCAGATGGATTAATGATTTAGAGACACTTTAAATAAAGTTGAAAACAAGGTACAAACTTAGGTAAGATGTTCATAATAATAGAACTGCAAAGGATTATCTTGTACAACTATGTAAAGAACTATAATAAATCAATGAGAGAAACACACACACATATAGGAGACATAGTAGAAAAATGGGAAGAATATATGAATAAAAAATCACCATGTGACCGACAAACTTCTAAAGGGATGTTCCTCATCATTAGGAGTCAGGGAAATGCAAATCAGAACCACAATGAGATATATCTTACACCTACTTAATTGGGTACCAAGTAAAATGCCATGGAGAAGCAATAACTTTGGGAAAATGTTTAATATTATCTCCTAAAGTTGAATGGGCACTCAGTTTAGAAATGAGTTTAGGGGCTGGCGCTGTGGCATAGCAGGTAGAGCCGCCGCCTGCAGTGCTGGCATTCCATACAGGCGCTGGTTCGAGTTCCAGCTGCTCCACTTCTGATCCAGCTCTCTGCTAATGGCCTGGGAAAGCAGTAGAGGATGGTTCAAGTCCTTGGGTCCCTGCACCCACGTGGGAGACCCGGACAAAACTCCTGGCTCCTGGCTTCAGAGCTCCAGCCGTTGTGGTCATCTAGGGAGTAAACCAGTAGATGGAAGACCTTTCTCTCTCTCTCTCTCTCTCTCTCTGCCTCTGCCTCTCAGTAACTCTGACTTTCAAATAAAGAAATAAATAAATCTTTAAAAAACGAGTTTACCATTGTTTTGTAAAGTTAAAAGTTTGAATTATTTATACCTAAGCAATTCAATTCTAAGATTTATACCCAAGAAACCCTTGTACATGTACAATGGGATGCACGCACATGAGTAATCCAAGCAGTCTTTTTTTTTTTTTTTCAATAGCAGAAACCTGGAAACAACCTAAATGACTAACACTAAGAGTGGAGAATAAATGGTAGCATATTCACACACAGATTCTTCTAAAAATCTAACAATGAGCGAACCACAGTAACTTTCAGCAATATAAAAGAGAATCTCGTCAAAGTAGAAAATTAGTTTTCCAAAGGTTACTTACAGCATGATAGCAAAATAAAGTCAAAGATATTACAAATCTATGTACACTTATTATACGTATGTAACATGTATATGTGGATGTATTTTGCATATATTGATAGATCATGTGCTCGCATCACCTGTATACAAACGAGGGCAAGGACATTTACCTGGAATTCAACAAGATGCTTGCTCTGGGTGGGGAAAGGAAGCAGGGGATGGAATGATGCAGGATAGCATCCTATCGGGGTGAGTCAAAGCCAAGATTCTAGCTTTGTTTTTTGGGTGATGCATTTATGAATGTTTAATAAAGTATTAAAATGACTACATAAAATAGCTCAGGTGCTGACCAATGATGAGGGTCCCATCCATCAAGGGCTGTGATAAAACCCATCCTGTGCATCTGAAGTCCAAGTAGAGGAAAATAATTTTCTCAGATGGGTAGAACATCATTAGTGACACCAATCAGGGAGAGGCCTGTAACAGGCAGAGCGTTCTCACACTCCTCACTTATATACAGAAGTACTTGCGGGGGTACCTCCACAGGGTTGTAACGGAATGCAAGAAAATTTGGAAAGACAAGTTGTTGGGGTAGGTTATGTCTTGTCTAAAAATGTTTTTGTTCCTTCCCTAAAAACAACATCATTTTCCATCCCTTGACAACGTTGGGGACATAGCTGTCTTATGCTTTCCTATTGCATTTTTGCCCTGCAATTAAAGTGTGCTGTTACTGGATGATTTGCAACTGAGTTAAATGATCTGAGTCATGTGGGCAAAAAGAGTTATACTCAAAACTCAATGTTTCCATTTTAAATGGTTTTAAATAACTGAAATATCCAGGAAACTAGCAAAACCCCAAATTTCTATTATGATACCATCAGAGGTTTTCTTTTTAAATTTTATACAAATTGTTTTATTTTTTGCCATTATTATCAACTAAAATTTAATCCAATTTGGATTCTATCCTTAGAGTTTTACTAGACTTTTTCTTTCTCTCTCATCTTGAATCTGGTATGTTGCACTTAGAAATCATAGGCTGAATCACCCAGCATAGCCTGTCCACTTTGTGTGACCAGCAGAGACCCCAATAATGGGATTTTCTCTGCTCGTGGACGTGCAGGTTAACCGTGATTGACTGTTGACCCAACTTTACGAGAACAATTCGGAAATGGTTTTCTTGGTATGCAGCCACACCTGCCCTTTACCTGCCCTAAAGACACGTTCACAAGAATGAGAGACCAGACGTGACAACTCCTCTGAAGGAAGCAGCCTTAAACACCTGTCGGGTCAATGGCCCCCACGGCTCCCTTTCAAGTGGAAACTTCTCTCCTTATGAGCCTAAGGAACTCTGACGAGCTCCACTCTCCCGTTCTGAAGTGGAAGTGTGCTCAGGAGTGGGAACCACACTGTGTGTGCTGGGGGCAGAGCCCCTGCTGGGTGCGGGCATTCTCATAGCCCCCGGCTCCTTGGCTCTGAGCTGGCTCTTCCCTTCCCTCATGAAAAGAAAGGCTGGTCAACCCACAGCTGGTCGTTTCTGCTTCTCCAGAACGGGGCTTGTGGCTGCTTCTGTTTCGTGCCCCCTCTCCCTAGTTAGTCACCTGCTTCTGAGGCTGAGCCCACAATGGAAAGGATCCCAGCAACGCCTAACAGTCCCTCTGCCCTCTTTGTTGCAAACTCCCACGTGACTGCAACAGAACCCCTTTAAACCTCCTGTAGGCTTCGTTTGAAATGCCCTCTTTCTTGGGATAAAAATTGTTTTAGCTACTGACGATGGAATCTTCATGTCCGTGGCAGGTGAAATGCTTCACCAGTCGGTAAGTCCCTGGAGGGCCGGGGTGCTCTGTGCCACTTGGATTCCTTGGTGCCCAGCCCCAGGAGTGCGGGACAGGAGATTTCAGAGACTGTCGGGATTTTGGCTAATGCGATGATTTCATGGCCTGAAGGGCCAATCACATCCCACCCATCTTCCCCCCTTCTCTGAAGTCTTCCTGGAGAGCTAAGTTTGCAAGGAACAGAAGCAAAGTGCTCCTCAGGCAAGCAATCAGCAACTCAACGTTAAGACCTGATAAAACTGGGTAGGAGACATGGCTTAAGGTTTGGGAATAGGGCCGGTGCCGCGGCTCAATAGGCTAATCCTCCACCTGTGGCGCCAGCGCCCCAGGTTCTAGTTCCGGTCGGGGCGCGCGCTGGATTCTGTCCCGGTTGCTGCTCTTCCAGTCCAGCTCTCTGCTGTGGAGGATGGCCCAAGTGTTTGGGCCCTGCACCTGCATGGGAGACCAGGAGAAGCATCTGGCTCCTGCCTTCAGATCAGCACAGTGCGCCAGCCTCGGTGGCCATTGGAGGGTGAGCCAACAGCAAAGGAAGACTGTTCTCTCTGTCTCTCTCTCTCACTGTCCACTCTGCCTGTCAAAAAAAAAAAGATTTGGGAATAAAGTGGGACCTGACACCCCCATGCCCCAGCGTCTGCTAGGTGAGCCCTAGGACCACGATGCTCAGGTGAGCCTGGGAAGAGATAGACGAAGATCAGAGAAAGGTGGCTGGACTTGGGAGAGGCTCTGCGAACACTTCCAAGCCAGCCCTCGGAGAAGAAGAGGCAGGCACTCAGGGTGAGTGACTGACTTCCCTCCAGCACCAGGCTTAGCTGATCTGAAGACAGAAAGGAAAGGGGAGCACGGCACCCCACTTTTGTGGCAAGGTGACTCCACCTGCCAGGAAAAAGTAGCCCCAGTCCGTTGACTAGCAATTCCTCCACTCAGCAGAGAGTTAGTAAGGGGATGAGTGAGACAGGAACAAAGGTAGTGGAGACCCCTCCCCCATGGTGAGTGAGTACTCAGTACTGTTTGTTAAAAGAGTGAATGAAGAAGTCAGGCAGTGTTGCTAGGGAGTTGTTGCTAGAGAGATGTCATTTGCATACAAATTTTGCATTATTAGTTACTAGGTGCCTCCAGCAAGGAGGCTGATGGGAGGGCCAATATGTTGAATAAGATCTGGACGGAGAGGACAGCTCCCTGTGTTCTGCAGAATCCCAACACAGGAGCTGGGCTTTGGTTAGGTTTAGTTTCAGACCACGGTGTTGGGTGGGTGAGTAGGGGGAAGGATGTCACAGGAAAGCCGAATACTGGATTTCCTTTTCTCTTCCCCAGTCCAGTTCACTCCCCACAAAAGGAACAAGCAAGAACATCTCCCGAACAAAAGTAGAATAGGCCCCGATTCTCATGCCTTACTGGGCCGGAGCTAGCCCCATATTTTTTTAAAAAGTTTTTTTATTAATTTGAAGGGCATAGTTACACACACACACATACACACACACACACACACACACACACAGAGAGAGAGAGAGAGAAAGTGAGAGAGAGAGAGAAAGAGAGAGAGAGAGAGAGATCTTATGTCCACTGGTTCACTCCTCCAATGGCTGCAATGACCAGGGATAGGCCAGACCAAAATCAGGAGCCAGAAGCTTCCTCTGGGTCTCCCATGTGGGTGGAGGGCCACAAGCACTTGGGGCATCTTCCAATGCTTTCCCAGGTGCATTAACCGGGAGCTGGATTGGAAATGGAGCGGCCGGGACTAGAACTTGCCCCCATATGGGATGTTGGCATAGCAGGTTGCGGCTTTACCTGCTATGCCACAGTACTGACCCCTAGTCCCACATTTTAAAAGCTTAAAAGCTTGAGATACATTAAGAAATCATATGCAAACAAGAATTTAGAAAGTGCTTGGAGTAGAGAGTATGCTGTCCAGTGTTGAGGGGTAAAGGGGTACAGGTTCTTAACCGGCATGTGAAAGAATTTGAGGATGATATGTAGATTAGCAGAGGGACAAGATTTATTAGAAAAGTATAAAATGCACACTCAGGAGGGAGAAGGAGTGTGGGCAAGCTCTAGAGTGAGATATACCACATGACATTCAGAGCATCCCTCCAGGTGAGGCATAGGGGGTAGGGCTTTGGGTGGAGTTTTCCAGGAAAGGGCAGAGGTTTCTGGGAATTGGGTCACCGTCCATCTTCTGGCCTTTTTTTTTTTTCATTTTTAATTATCTTTATATACAGAAGATTGATTCAGTATATACTAAGTAAAGATTTCATCAGTTTGCACCCACACAGAAACACAAAGTGTAAAATACTGTTTCAGTACTAATTATAGCATTACTTCACATTGGACAACACATTAAGGACAGATCCCTCATGAGACGTAACTACACAGGGACTCCTGAAGTTGATTTAACAATTTGACACTCTTGTTTATGGCCTCAGTAATCTCCCTAGGCACTAGTCATGAGTTGCCGAGGCTATGGAAGCCTTTAGGGTTTGCCGACTTCAATCTTATTCCGACAGGGTCATAGTCAAAGTGGAGGTTCTCTCCTCCCTTCAGAGAAAGGTACCTCCTTCTTTGATGGCCCCATTCGTTCCACTGGGATCTCACTCACAGAGATCTTTCATTTGGGTCTTCTTTTTTTTCCCAGAGTGTCTTGGCTTTCCATGCCTAAAATACTCTCATGGGCTCTTGAGCCAGATCTGAATGCTTTAAGGGCTGATTCTGAGGCCAGAGTGCTATTTAGAACATCTGCCATTCTATGAGTCTGCTGTGTATCTCGCTTCCCATGTTGGATCATTCTCTCCCTTTTTGATTCTATCAGTTAATATTAGCAGACACTAGTCTTGTTTGTGTGATCCCTTTGACTCTTAGACCTATCAGTGTGATCAATTGTGAACTGAAATTGATTACTTGGACTAGCGAGATGGCCTTGGTACATGCCGCCTTGATGGGATTGTATTGGAATCCCCTGGCAAGTTTCTAACTCCATCATTTGGGGCACGACTGATTGAGCATGTCCCAAATTGTACATCTCCCTCTCTTATTCCCACTCTTATATTTCACAGGGATCACTTTTCAGTTAAAATTTAAACACCTAAGAATAATTGTGTGTTAATTACAGAGTTCAACCACTAGTACTAGAATAAAAAAAATACTAAAATGGATAAAGTATTACATTGTACAACAACAGTCAGCACAAGAGCTGATCAAGTCACTGTTTCTCATAGTGTCCATTTCACTTCAATAGGTTTCCCCTTTGGTGCTCAATTAGTTGTCACCGATCAGGGAGAACATATGATATTTGTCCCTTTGGGACTGGCTTAATTCACTCAGAATGATGTTTTCCAGATTCCTCCATCTTGTTGCAAATGACCAGATTTCATTGTTTTTGACTGCTGTATAGTATTCTATAGAGTACATGTCCCATAGTTTCTTTATCCAAATGTATGCTTTGAATTCCCTGTGATCTTTTGCTGTGAGGTTCCCTTCGTTTACCTTCTTTCATGTTGATGGCCGTGTTTCTGTGTTTCTGTGTGTAACACATCTTTAAGCATCTTTTGCAAGGCTGGACGAGTGGCAACAAATTCTTTCAATTTCTGCTTGCAATGAAAGGTCTTTATTTTACCTTCATTCACAAATGAGAGCTTTGCAGGATATAATATTCTGGGCTGGCAGTTTTTCTCTCTTAGTACCTGGGCTATGTCTCGCCATTCCCTTCTAGCTTGTAGGGTTTCTGATGAGAAGTCTGCTGTGAGTCTAATTGGAGATCCTCTGAGAGTAATCTGACGTTTCTCTCTTGCACATTTTAGGATCTTTTCTTTCTGTTTCACTGTGGTGAGTTTAATTACAATGTGTCGTGATGAGGATCTCTTTTGGTCATGTTTCCTAGGGGTTCTATGAGCTTCCTGTACTAGGATGTCTCTGTCCTTCTCTTCTCCAAAACTGGGAAATTTTCTGCTATTATCTCACTAAAAAGGCCTTCTAATCCTTTCTCCCTCTCCATGCCTTCAGGAACTCCTAGAACTCGAATGTTGGTTTTTTTTTTAATAGTATCCTGTAGATTCCCAACAATATTTTTTAGATTTCTAATTTCCTTTTCTTGTCTTTGGTTTGACTGTATATTTTCCTGTGCTCTGTCTTCTAAGTTCGATATTCTCTCTTCTGCCTCACCCATTCTGTTTGTAAGGCTCTCTAATGTGTTTTTCATTTGATCTATTGAATTCTTCACTTCATTATGATTTCTCATCACTATCACAGTTTCATGTTCTACTAGTTGTTTCATTTCAGCTTGATTCCTCCTTAATATTTCATTTTCATGGGAGAGATTTTCTACCTTGTCCATTAAGGATTTCTGTAGTTCAAGAATTTGTTTTTGAGTACTTCTTAGTGTTCTTATCAATTTTTTGAGATCTGCTTCTTGCATTTCTTCTATCTCATCATCTTCGTAATCTTGAATTGGGGTGTCTTTTTCATTTGGGGGTGTCATAGTTTCTTCCTTGTTCTTGTTACCTCGGTTTTTACGTTTGTTGTTTGGCATATTGGTTTCTTCACTGTGGTGTTTTTTCTTGTTATACTATAACTCTAGATAAGTGGACTGTCTGCTTTCAATGGAGCCTTAGAGGCTTGAGATGGGTGTGGCCTGAGAGCTCTGTTTGGTTCCTCAGGGTTGAGGATGTGCCAAAGGTGACACTCCCAGGTTAGGCGTGGTAAATCTCTCTCTGTTTCTTTCTTTATTTTTGATTCAAAAGGGAAGTAATTCCACACAGCTGAATGGAATTGGGGGTCGTTAGCAGGCAAATGATATACCCACAGGAGCCTCTTCTGGCCTTTTTAGGAAATCTTGGGAGTGTCATGGTGTCAGGTGCCTGATGGGAGCTGGAGTGTCAGCCTTAGTAATTTCATTAAACTCATATTTTAAAAAGCCATTGGTCATCACAGGGATGCAATCAGTGGCCATGTTGGATATTTGCAACCGGCATGGGTTCTGGGGGGTGGCTTTGCTACAACAATGATTTGGAGTTGCTGGATGTGGGAGGAGTTTTTAGGGGCAATCTTGTCAGAAAAGGTGTGATACAAGTCCTCCAGTTCTTTCTGGGACTGTCTCCTTACCTATAATCAAAGGTGAGGGTGGGAGAAGCTCTCTGTATTTAGGAGGGGTTTATCAGTGAAAACAGTAGGGGACTGGCCTGTGAATTACATTAAGATGAATTTCGGATTGGGAGAACTTTCAGATGAATGATGCTAGAATACTCAGGAAACCCACCTGCTCATCCCCAGCCCAGTGCACAGCACCAATGAGATGGTAAGAAATAGATGCTTTCTGAGTGAACAATCGGGTTATGGGATCATCATTCTTGAGGACTTTTACGACCAGCACACACTGCTTTGCATTTGGAACGTTTAGGAACAATGAAAAGGGACCAGATGATTTCTCACACCTCCTTCAGGTCCCTAATTCCACAAAAGACCCAAATCGGTTGAGTCTTTATTCCAAGGGACTTCTAAAGTGTATCTGGAGGCCATAGGTAATACCACCTTTGAAGCATGGATCTGTACGCACACCCCCGTTTCCCTGCAGAAATATTTAGACTTTCATCTTTATTGGAAAATTGCTGTCATTGTTCCGTTCTACAGCGCCATTATTTATTCTAATCGCTGAGGCTGTGTGACTTGGGTCCCTCTGATACACATCACTGCGAGTTGTATGTGTGCTACAGGGAGGCAGAATGCACCTCAAAGCTGTAGTCAGATTGGCTTCCTAAACGATGCTGCACGTTTTAACTGGAATTTGTGTAGTATTCTAGTGCAAAAAAGAGGTAGGGGGGGTAGAGGGAAGGGTTCCTTTGGTTTTCAGGCTGTTAACTGTAATTAGCCTGGTTTCTGAGATGTAATTATCTTGCAATCTCAAAGCAAACACCCTGGAGGAAATTGCACTGTTAAAGACAGCATGGCATTAAAAATAAATTATTACCCCGGTGCCTGCTACTGCTGCTTATGGTTTGCGAGCTGTCAGGGTTTCTGTTAGCAAGCACTTGTTTAGGGCTGGAGTTGTACAGCCGTGTTGACACTGTTGTACCCGGATGGGAGGCTTGGTTGTCACAGTGATGTGAGAACTTAACGCTAGCAAGGTGAAGGTTGATGTACCATCCGCATTCTCTTCACCGGTTTCCATCACCAAATTGGCTCCTGGGTGGGGGTGGGGGGTCAAGAGAACATGGTTGGTCTGGTTTAGCTTGGGCAATTCAAACCACCCATAAAGAAAAATTCAAATTGTTTGGAAATGGCTCAGAAGAAACAAGGAAAAATCCAAAGTATTGTAGGGACAAATGTTGGGAGATCATGGCTCATCGTCACTGGCCATTTGTAGAAGCAAAGAAAGACCATAGGGTTTGAAATCAGACTTGTGGGCTTCAGTATCTAATTGCGCACATTGTACACGCCACGGTACTCCCCACATAGGGGCCGGGAGCGCTGACATTTCCCAGTGCTCCCTGATCAAACAGTGTGGAGTTGCTTCCATCCAGAGGAAGGGAACATTCTGCTAGTTTGCCCACTCCATAGGAATGCTTTCAAAATAAATGCACCTGCCCAGAATGTTAAACCATGGTGCCATGTAGGCCACTCCTATGGTCTGTGTGACCTTGATCAAGCTACTTTCTCTGAGATTCAGCATTCTCATTCAGGAAGAGAAGACCGATCATCACAATAATTACAGCAATCCCCAGGATTATTTTGAGGACTCAGAACAGAATCTGAAAAGCATGTGTTCACTGGTGGCAGGAGTTTGTATGATAATGACGGTTATGACCGGGACAATCATTATTATCAAGGACTCGCCTGGGTCGAAGCCTGCAGCGAACCCTGAGAAAGCCAGAGGCCTCTGGGAGAGGCAGCAGACCTTGGCTCCCTCTCACAGAGCTGAGGGTTTGGTTGGAGCGATAGGGCCCAGGCACCAACAGGTAATTAATTATGTCATGCTTTTGTCTAGGTTCTGTAGGGTAAGAAATCCACAGTCTTTGTAGCAATTTATCTTGGCTGTTAATTTGGTGGTGGGATTGACTTGTTTGTAAATACAGGAGGAAAAAGGGAGGGGAAACCCTATCAATTTTGGAGTTGAGGATGTGATAGTACAGAGAGGACAAGGCAACAGCGAGGGCAGGAGGATGGACAGGAAAGGTGGATGCTATCATAAGCCAAGGAAGGCCTTGATTAGCTGCAAAAATGTTCTCTTCTTTCAATGAGTCAAACTGATTTGTGTCAGAAATAATTTGCATAACTGAAATCCACAGCTCTTTCTTGCAAAAACCTCATTTGTACCACATCTCTACTTTTCCCTTGTTAATTTCATCCACACACACCTCTGATGTTTCACTAAAGGAACTGTGAAGTGGAAGGCCAATTAAGTCTATCTAGATTTATGTCTTAACATCATAAATATAGAGTTTAATTTGCTCTGAGCTATTAATGGTGGGTTATTAACAAAATATACAAAAAAAACCTCTCTCTGGTTTAATGATGTTTAGTATAAGAATAGAATGTGTGCCTAAAAATTGTTCTCTGGGTTGTTTTACCAACATTGACCCAATAGTTTCTTTATTTGATTCCTAAAGAACAAAAGGTTTTACAATTTCTTTTTCAAACAAAGTCATGGCAGTATATAACAGTTTGAAAAGTATTTTTAGGCCGGTGCCATGGCTCACTAGGCTAATCCTCCCCCTGTGGCACCGGCACACCGGGTTCTAGTCCCAGTTGGGGCGCCGGTTCTGTCCCGGTTGCTCCTCTTTCAGTCCAGCTCTTTACTGTGGCCCCGGAGTGCAGTGGAGGATGGCCCAAGTGCTTGGGCCCTGCACTTGCGTGGGAGACCAGGAGGAAGCACCTGGCTCCTGGTTTTGGATTGGCAGCGTGCAGGCCGTAGTGGCCATTAGGGGAGTGAACCAATGGAAGGAAGACCTTTCTCTCTGTCTGACTCTGCCTGTCAAAAAAAGAAAAGTATTTTTAGTGTTCAGCCTAGAGATTTTTCTTCTCCTTCCCTCCTCGCCTTTCCTTCCTGCCTGCCTTACTTCCTTACTTACATCTCTCTATTTGGTAGGCACTTTGGAAAAGGAGATTCTTTGTAAATAAAAAAGTTCTTATTCATTTATTTAACAAATAAATGAGTTTTACTTGCCCAAAAATGTTAGCCACACTCTTCACATCATAATCCATTCTTCAAAGAAGGTAGAGAAACTTCCATGGGTTACCATGGTTCCCCTGAGAAGCCTCTTCTGACATGGCAAAACAAAACCCAAACCTAGAATGCACAATAAAATGAAGCGAACCTCATTTTAAGTGTGTATCAGAGCTTTCAGGATGTTAGACAAGACCCGGGAACTCAATCACGAAGGAGAAACCGAAGGCTGGAGTCGTCGGAAAGAAGTCACTCCAGCTGGCCTGGGAGGCGCTGGCAGTCAGAGTTAAACAGGTGGCTTCCGTGTGAAGAGGACAAAGAGTATCCACCTACTGGGAAAAACCAAACCAAAACAAAACAGCACCCTGTCAGGATCCCTGGTGTGCTTTGAAAGGAGGAAGCGTCTCCTTAGAATTCATAAACAAGACCCTGTGTATTGCACAGGACAGGAGACCCAGGCAGATAAGTTAGCAAGGAAATGGTTTCAGACTAGTAAAACCTATCACCTCTCTGCAAGAACCAGCCTTACATCTGGACTGCACGAGATTCCTACTGCAAAAGTCCTGCCAATCATCCAGATCACAATTCAGAATCACAATAAACACAGGGAACCAGCCAACCGCAGGTGAGAGCTGGCAGAAACACCGAAAGAGTGAGGTCCATAAAGCTCCAGATAACAGAGGTATTGGATCCATTCTCTAAATGAGGTTTGTTTAAAGTAATTAGACATAAAATAAAGATTAAAAACACAAACACAATAAAAGGGGCCAGCACTGTGACGGGGGGGGGGGGGGGGGCGGGCCAAAGCCACCACCTGCAGTGCCGGTGTCACAGATGGGTGCCGGCTCAAGTCCTGCCTGCTCCATTTCCGATCCAGCTCTCTGCTTTGGCCTGGGAAAGCAGTAGAAGATGGCCCAAGGCCTTGGGCCCTAGAACCCACAGGGGAGACCCGGAGGAAGCTCTTGGCTTCTGGCTTCGGATCGGCTCAGCTCCAGCCGTTGCGGCCATCTGGGAAGTGAACCAGTGGATGAAAGACCTCTCCCTCTCTCTACCTCTCTGTAACTCTGTGTTTCAAGTGCATAAATAAATATTTTTTAAAAAACACACACACAAGAAGAATTCCTGTAAAATTGTCAACCACTACTGGAAAATAATAAAATGGAACTTCTAGAGGTTAAAACATAAAATAATTCAAAATAAAAATCTCAGAAGACACAACTATTGAATCAGGAAATAAATTCCAAATATTTTTGCTTTCAACTAAAGGAGGTCCCATAATTAGACACATCTTTTAAAGAAAAATTTTTTAAGATTTATTTTTTTATTTGAGAGGCAAAATTACACACAGAGAGATAGAGAAACAGAGAGAAAGGTCTTCTATCTGCTGGCTCACTCCCCAGATGGCTGCAACGGCTGGAACTATGCCAATCTGAATCTAGGAGCCAGGAGCTTTATCCGGTTCTCCCACATGGGTGCAGGGCCATCTTCTACTGCTTTCCCAGGCCATAGCAGAGAGCTGGACTGGAAGAGGAGCATTTAGGACTCGAACCGGTGCCCATATGGGATGCCGTTGCTGCAGGTGAAGGCTTAGCCCACTCTGCCACAGCACTGGCCCAAATAAATTTTAAACAACATTTATTTGATGGGCAAAGAGAGAATGGCAGATACACAGGGACACACACACACACACACACACACACACCACTCTTGTGCAGTAGTTCACTTCTCAAATACTATAGCAGCTGGGACTGGGCTGGGTGGAAGATGAGAGCCAGAACTCAATACAGTTCTCCCAGCTGGATGGCAGGAACTCAATTGTTTGAGCCATAACCTTCTGCCTCCAAGGGTCTGCTTTAGCAGGAATCTGGAGTCAGGAATGGGAAGAAGGTGTAAATCCAGGCATTCTCATATGGGTTGTGGGTGTGTTCACTGACATCTTGACTGCTAGGCCGAGTTCCCACTCCCGGACATATTAATACGTTCTGACAGCCTCAAAGACAAGGAGAGAGTTGTTAAAATAACCACAAAACAAGTGCAGATGATCAACTGATGCAGGAAATTAGACTGACAGTGGACTTCATTATAGGAGCAACAGAAACTAGAAGACAATGGAATAACATCTTCAACATGCTAAATGCATTGATCAACCCATAACTTTATTTTTAGTTACATTATAGCCCCATGAGGAAGGTGAAGTTTCAGACAAAAACAGTAAATAGTAATTACTGCTTAGGGAGCTTTGATGATGGATTTTCTAAAAAGAAGGTGCTAAATCCCGATGCACATGGAAACCACCAGGAAGGATTTATAAAATACTGACATCCTTAGAGATTTATATTTAATTGTACTGAAATATAGACTGGAATTGGAACTTAAAAAAACTATCTCAATGTGAGGCTGATATGATGTCAAGTTTGAGAACCACTGGAATAAAAAAGATGTGTTTAATAAAGCATGAAATGGAACTCACAAGGGAATGATGGACAAATCATCATTAAATGTGTGGGAAAACCACATATTATTTGACGAATGAGTAATAATGACCATGATGATATAATAATAATATTGCCTAGCAGGGGTGAGTAATATCAAGATGCCAGCCATATGCGGCCTGTGAAACCACTTGGTCTGGCCTTGCCAAGGCAACCACAGGAAAGACTTGAGATTCAGGAAACCTGTAGCAGGCTGCTTCTTAAATTGATAATCTTGTATGTCCCGCAAATGATGTCATGAATATCCAAATGGCCTGTGGCAGAAAAAAAAAGGCTTCCCATCCCTGGATGAAGGGAATTTAAAAGCTCTAGAGAACTAGATTTTTCAGGCAAAATAATATGTGAGAAGGGGGTGGGATGAAGTTCAAGGTGTTTAATGCTGTTTTGTTACTTAGGAGGAAGGCTGCGTTGTGGCTCAGCAGGTTAGGCTGGCGCCCTGACACCAGCATCCTATATGAGTGCCAGTTCGAGTTCTGGCTGCTTTACTTCCAACCCAGCTTCCTGCTAATGCGTGTGGGAAAGCAGCAGAAGATGGCCCCTACTACCCACATAGGACACCCAGATGTAATTCCTGGCTCCTGGCTCCTGCCTGGCCCAGCCTCTGCCATTGCAGCCATTTGCAGAGTGAACCAGCAGATGGACGATCTCTCTGTCACTCTGCCTTTAAAATAAATAAAGTAAATCTTTTTTTTTTTTCTGGGCAGAGTTAGACAGTGAGAAAGAGAGAGAGACAGAGAGAAAAATCTTCCTTCCATTGGTTTACTCCCCAAATGGCCGCCATGGCCGGCGTACTGTGCTGACCCGAAGCCAGGAGCCAGGCGCTTCCTCCTGGTCTCCCATGGGGGTGCAGAGTCCAAGCACTTGGGCCATCCTCCACTGCACTCCTGGGCCACAGCAGAGAGTTGGACTGGAAGAGGAGCAACCGGGACAGAACCGGGGCCGTAACTGGGACTAGAACCTGGAGTGCTGGCTCCACAGGTGGAGGATTAGCCTAGTGAGCCGCGGTGCCGGCCCGATAAAATAAATCTTTAAAACAAAGGGGGAAGGCAGGTATGTGAGTACTGTATAACTTTGTTAAGTAGCCATATTACAGTTTTGTGAGTAGGAATTTAATATGTAATTTCCAAATTGGAAGAGGTATTAACCTGGCAGGACTATGAAAGGGGTATAGAACATAAGACCTTAGCAAACCTAGAGTCATGTGTCAGGCACGTGGTGATCAGGGCTCTGCAGGAACAGGGGCGGTGGGGCTGGGAGCGGTGTGGTGTGGTTGCAGCAGAGGCTACCACTGAGGAGATCTGGTGGCTGGTTTGGAGTCTGGAAGAAGGTGGATCCAGTTTGCGGTCCACATATGTGGGGACAGCATCTAGGGCATAATGGCTGGCGGCTGACCCAGATCCCAGGAGAGGAAGGGCGGCAGAGGAGGGAGGAGAGCAATCAGACGGCTGCCCTCAGAAGACGATGGAGAGACGAGAAGGGAGGCAGCAGGCTGGCCTGCAGGTGTCCACATTTAGGGAGTGCAGGAGGAAGTTACACCAGAGAAGGGAAGAGAGACTGACTTTGGTTTATGTGAGGGATCGTTTGCTTTGAGGAAAGATGGAGAAGACATTAAACTTCCAAAGACTTCATTTCTATCATTTCTTGCTTTTTCATTGATAGCCATGGGTGACACTTCTTAGAGTGCTAACACTCACACTGCTCTGACTTGTTTTAGTTAAAAGGAGTTCTGGGCCGGCGCCGTGGCTCAACAGGCTAATCCTCAGCCTTGCGGCGCCAGCACACCGGGTTCTAGTCCCGGTCGGGGCGCAGGATTCTGTCCCGGTTGCCCCTCTTCCAGGCCAGCTCTCTGCTGTGGCCCGGGAGTGCAGTGGAGGATGGCCCAAGTGCTTGGGCTCTGTACCCACATGGGAGACCAGGAGGAAGCACCTGGCTCCTGGCTTTGGATTGGCGCACCGCTGGCTGTAGCAGCCATTTGGGGGGTGAACCAAGGGAAGGAAGACCTCTCTCTCTCTCTCTCTCTTTCTCTCACTGTCTAACTCTGCCTGTCAAAAAAAAAAAAAGTTCTGAACTGTTATTCAAAAGAACAAAACGGAGCCGGCGCGGCGCTCGGGCTCAGCAGTTTAAAGCCCTGGCCTGAAGCTCCAGCATCCCATTTGTGTGTTGATTCTAGTCCTGGCTGCTCCTCTTCAGATCTAGCTCTCTGCTGTGGCCTGGGATAGCAGTGGAAGATGGCCCAAGTCCTTGGGCCCCTGTACCCATGTGGGAGCTGGAAAATGCTCCTGGCTCCTGGCTTCGGATCAGTGCAGCTCTGGCCATTGCAGCCATCTGGGGAATGACCCATCTGAGGAGTGAAACTCTTTCTCTGTCTCTACCTCTCTCTGTAACTCTGTCTTTCAAATAAATAAAAAAATAAAACCCCAAAAGAACAAAAAGGTTATCAGGTGAGAACTGTTCTTATCACAGAGATGAGAGTCATTTTTCTCACCCTTGAATCTGAGTTGGTTTGTGACAGTCTTGGCCAACGGTGCGTAGGCATGAGAGCATGCAAGTTCTAGGCCTGGAGTTTCAGAAGACTGGCGGCTTCTGAGTTGATCTCCTGGAGCCCTGCATCTCCATATAAGGTCCAATTATCCTGAGTTCATTATGCAGTAAGAAATCCAGGGCAGGAGACAACCTGTAGCATGCAACTCTAGATAGAAAGAGTGTACGGAGGAGCCAGACGGTGAGTGAAGGAACCATCTTGAAGAGGATCCTCTAACCCCAGTGGAATATAATGCATCAGAGATTAATAACCCAGATGAGCTCTTTCTGTAATTCTCATCCACAATGCCCAGTAAGAACAAAGGAAGAGGCTGGTTAGCCACTCGGCTTTGGGATAATTTGTTGAGAGAGAGAGAGAGAGAGAGAGAGAGAGAGAGAGAGAGAGAGAGAGATTCCATCCACTTGTTCTCTCCCCAAGTGCCTGCGACAGGCAAGGCCAGGCCAGGCTGAAGCCAGGAGCTTGGAACTCAGCTAGGGTCTCCCAGTGGGTGTCAGGGACACACACAAGTACTTGGCTATCACCTGCTGCCTCCCAGGCGCATTAGCAGAAGGCTGGTATCAGCATTGGAGCTGGGACCCGATCCCAGGCACTCAGATACAGGATGTGGGTGCCCTAAGCAGAGTCCTACCTGTTGGGGCCAGCATGTGCCCCAAAGTTGCTTCTTTCAAGCTCGGTCGTTCTGGGGATCCAAGAGCCCCCTTGCTGGTCCTCCTGTCCCCACTCAGCTTCCTCTGTCTTCACTAGGATTTTTAAATTCAGTCTTCATTCTTCAAACATTTACCCTCGGTTTACAAAAACAGCTCAAAACATTTCCCCCACGATTTTACTTTTGTCTCGTTTACTGGAATGTCTTTCATTCTTCTCCCTTCTGTCAATGTCATAATTATGAATGAGGAGTCTTCATTCACACATTCCCTCTCATTTGCTCTGTGCTGGGCCCACGTCCTTGTCAGTTCTGGTGCTCAGCGGCAGTGTGAGCACTGTGTTCCTCTGGATCCTCTAGTGAGGCAGAGGTAGCAATGGGCAGAGCGACAGTGTGGGTGGTCATAGAATTATAGCTGAAAAGGAGCATGTTCACACGAGAGCGTGCAGCCTAAGAGTGTCAGGGAAGGCAGAGATCCCAAACCAGGGTTGGTTCCTTCTTGGGCCTGAGAGGGAGACACAGTTCTGTGCCCCTCACAGCTTCCAGTGGTTGTTGGCAGTCCTTGGTGTTCTTTGGCTTATGGCTGCATAACTCCATTCTCAGCCTATCTTGCCCGGTGGTCTCCCCTCTGTGTGTCTGTGTCTTCAGATGGTGTTCCCCTCTCTGTGTGTGTCTATCCCTGCGTCTCTTCTCCTGTTTTTGTAAGGACACCAGTTGTATTGGAGTAAGAATCCACCATAGCGCAGTCTGTAGTGACTGCCCCCTGCCTCACCCAAAGTTCTCGTGCTGCTGGTCCATTTTGAAGGGGCCACTATTCAGCTCAGTACACTAGTCATCGGAACACCTAGTGCCTCCACTGGAAAAATATGTCCATTGTTTTACAGTTCTTAACTATTGTTTTTTACTGAAAAAAAATATTTTTATTTGAAAGGCAGAGCAACAGAGGAAAAGAGATCTTCCACCTGCTGGTTCACTCCCCAAATGGCCACAATGGCCAGTGCTGGGCAAGGCTGAAGTCAGGAGCCAGAAACTCCATCTGGGTCTCCCCTGTGGCTGGCAGGAGCCCAAGTACTTGGGCCACCTTCTGTGGCTTTTCTAGGTGCATTAGCAGGGAGCTGGCTTGGGAGTAGAGCAGAAGGGATCCAGCCGGCACTCTGATATAGAGCACGGGTGTCACTAGCGGTGGCCCCTACTTTTATTTTTTTAATTCAAGAGATATGTGCAGAGTTGGAGTGGAGAGAGAGAGTGAGAGAGCGAGCTAGCTCCCATGTGCTTGTTCCCCATCTCCCAACCCCAATGCCTGCAATAGTGAGGGTGCTGGAGCTAGGAGCTGGGGATTCAATTCGAGTCCCCCCTGTGGATGGCAGGAACCCAACTACTTGCATCATCACCACTGTCTCTGAGGGTCTGCATTAGCAGGAAGCTGGAGTCGGGAGCCAAGGCTGGGACTCAACTCCAGGCACTGCAATATGGGATGCGGTATCCTAACCAGTAGCTTAACAGCTAGGCCAAATGCTGCCTTGAAGTGACCACTCTTCACTGCCTCTACCTCTGCCACCCTGGTCCAAGCCACAGGGATTATTGCAACAATCTCCCTACTGGTGTCTCTTATTCCTCGAAATCACATCCCTCCTTTGCTCAAAATCCTCCCATCTCACGGCAGGTGCAAGTCTGTCCACTGACCTAGAAGACTTGTGTCTGGCTGCCTGTCACCTTTCTGACCTCGTCTCCCTGTCACCTCTCTGACGAGGCCTCCTTCTACCCTTTTTCCCTTTTCACCCACTCCAAGGGCACTCATTTCCTTGCTGTCCCTCTAACCTCTTAACCTGCTAGGCGTTTGGGTGACTGACCTGGTAAGCTGCCCTCAGATTGCAAAGGCTAGATTGTATTATTTCCTGCAGAATAGTCTACACTTCCTTTGCTTTTCTCCTTCCTCAGAACTTTTCTCTCAAAGAGTTTAGCCATTCACTCATTCATTCACTTGATATGCATTTGCAGAGGTACAGCAGGGAGTCAGAATTAACCTGGGTTTGCATAACCTGCTGGCCCCAAGCTGTGTGCCAAGGGACAACCCAGTCCCCAGCCTTGTTCCTTTTTTAAAATGATTTATTTATTTATCTGAAAGAGTTACAGAGAGGCAGAGGCAGAGAGAGAGAGAGAGAGAGAGAGAGAGAGAGAGCAAGAGAGCAAGAGAGCAAGAGTGAAGGGCAATCTTCCATCCACTGGTTCATTCCCCAGATGGCCACAACGTCCAGACCTGGGCCAATCCAAAGTTAGGAGCCAGAAGCCTCTGGGTCTCCCACACAGGTACAGGGGCCCAAGGACTTGAGCCATCTTCTACTGCTTTTCCAGGCTATAAGCAAAGCACTAGATCGGAAGTGGAGCAGCCGGGAATTGAACTGGTGTCCATATGGGATGCCGGCACTGCAGGTGATGGCTTTACCTGCTATGCCACAGTGCCGGCCCCTCCAGCCTTGTTCTCGACAGTGTCTGAGAGACACAAAGACCTGCAATCAGGGCTTCCTCCCCCCATTGCAGAGAACAGGCTCGACCCATGACGAAGCTGAGTTAATTGGTGCCAGGAGGTTGGAGTTCAAACACCAGTGAGGTGGCTGTATCGCCTTTCAGGATGCCAGCTGTGGGTGAGAATAGTTAGGCCTGGAGATCTCTATTTTTGTGAGCCCTGTCCTTTCCTGGGCTTTTGGGTGTGGATCACAAAGAGGCATTTCTGTGTGGCTTCCCTGTGATCCTGCATCCGGGAACTGGAGAGCTGGTCCGGGCTGGAAGGCACTCTCCTGGGCACGGAGAGCCCTCGACCCTTTCTTTCATGCTGGTAGAAAGTGAGCTGACAATTGCATTTGACTTTGCCTTTCTCACCACTTGCACTTCACGTTTTATTTACTAAAACCCTGTATCAGCCTCGTGGAATGAATTAGAATTAATGAAAAAATAAATTATAGACTTTTTGTTTATCATATAGACATTTTTAAAGGAATGCGATTTTTAACTCGCAGATAACACAGCAATCCACACTAACTGCTAAGTGCTTTTAAGCTGACATTCGTCTAAGCCTGCTTTAATGAACAGATAACTCATTTATAATTAGCAGTGCCAATTAATTGGCATGCAAACAATTAGAGTGATTAAAGTGCTAAAGTTCTTAAGAACAGTTTTTCCTAAATAGGTTATAGACAAACTCTCCTTGACCCAGCATCTTGTTTACATGATTAAATTGCTGAGGAGTCTTTCTTTGTAGACAGCACAGGAGGAAATTTTAACTCTGCTTTGGTCAGCTCTCCCTGAATTGGAATCGTGATGGAGAATGTATCGGACTCTGGTTTGCCAAATCAACACTTTTTTGAGCGAGTAAATTATGTATGTGGTGGGCTTCCTGTGTGTTACTCCCCCCCCCCCCCCCCCCGCTCCCGCCCCGGCCAGGGCCTCAGTAAACTTGAAGTGGTCAATATCCCACCCAAGTCACTTTTCTGCTCAAATCTTTCTCGTATTCTAGAAAAACAGATAGAAGCCCATGGGGTTTTGCTGGTTTTATTTTATTAGATAAGTAAAAGTATACTCATCTATTCATGGCATGCATGTGATGTTTTGACATATAGATAGATACACTGTAGGATGGCTAAATGAAGCTATTTAACATATGCATTATTTCGAATGCTTCTTTTGTGATAAGAACATGTGAAATCTACTCTCTTAGCAATTTTCAAGTACATAATTTATGGTTATTAAGTATAGTCACTAGATACACGATACATCTCTTGAACATGTTCCTCCTGACCCCTCTCTGTGTTGCTGAAAATTGGGTCCTTTGGCCAGGATCTCTCTAATCCCCATAACATCCAGCCTCTGGTAACTATCATTTTACTCTGTTTCTATGAATTTGGCTTTTTTTTTTTTTACAATCTACATGTAAATGAGATCATGCAGTATTTATCTTTCTGGGTCTGGCTTATTTCACTTAACATAACGTCTTCCAGGTTCACCCATGTTGTCACAAACAACAGGATTTCCTTCTTTTTAAGGCTGAATAGTGTTCTATTTTATATACTCACAGAAGGCATGTTTTCTTTATTCATTGTAGGGTCTTATTTTAAGCGGCTGCAGATTATTTGGCTGTTCCTTCCATTGGGGTCTATGTCCTCTCTGTTTGAACAGGGTGGGCTTGTGACTTGTAACCAATAGAATGTCCTGGAAATGACACTGTGTGATTTCAGAGAATGCAGTTCCTGCCTTGTCCATTGGGATACTTCCTTCTGAGCTCTGAGCTGTCACAAAAAAGGCATTCAACCCCCACGTAGGCTCCCATGCTGTGAGGAAGTCCAGAGCAGATGGAAAGGCCCATACACAAGCTCTGATTGACAGCCTCAGCTGGGATTCCCAATAGTGGCAAAGGGTGATTTCCTTTGTTTGGTGATTGGGAAATTGATTGATGGGCATTTGAGTACTATTTGGTTCCTGGGAGAGCCTTCCCAGAGTTCATTGTAATGCTTACACTTACTAAGTAAATTTGCAAGCCATAGAGACCAGATATGAAGCAGAACCCACTGACCCACTGGGTGGGCTGGTCTGCGGCGCAACCTCAACTCTGGAGAGAAAGGTCCACCCCTTCCTTGCCTGGAGGTGTGGTTAGTCTCTGGAGGGGCACATTTGCCATAGCATAGGGCTGTAGCATTTTGAAGAGCTGAAGTTAAAAAAAAATTTTAATATAATTTAAACGATTATTTATTTGTTTGAGAGGGAAGGAGCCAGTGATGGTGAGAGGGCTCTCATCTGTTGATTCATTCCCAAAATTCCTGCAATGAGCAGGGCTGGATCCAGGAGCCAGAAACACAATCCAGGTCCCACATGGGAGGCAGGAATCCAATTACGTGGGCTATCACCACTGTCTCCCAAGTATGCACTGGCAGGGGAAGCTGAAGTCAAGAGCCAGAGCCTGGTACAGGCCGTGGGCACTGCAATGTGGGACACAGGCACATTGGATTCTAGGCAAAAAGCCCACTCCCTAAGAATACTTTTAAAAGTTGTGGACCTTCTCCCTAGGAAAATGAACATGCTCATTCCCCCACAACATGTTGCCTGCATTTTTTTGAGGGTTCCTAGTTGCCATAAACACTGAGACCTTGTTAAAGAAGCCCGGAGGAATTTGAATACTTGCACGGTTGTCGTTTGTGGCTGCCCATAGTTCACCATGCAAGAGGAAATCCACACTGTGGCCCAGGCACTGTCTTTAAGACTTCATGTGTCTTAAGTTATCCAACCCTCAGGAGAGTTCAGTAGACGAGAGCTTCATCTCTATTGTGAGGCTCACAAGAGTTAAGTGATTTTCCCAAGGCCTCACAGCTAGGAAGTAGCAGGGCCCAGGTTTGAGAGATGCTAACATCCAATGTTTTTCTATTACTTTCTGTTTGTGTTGGTTGAGACCTACTTCTCCAAACAGATCACGGCTGTAGGACTTGCTAGTCCTGGGTTGCTGTTTTAAATTCCATAGCCCTTCTCCTCCCCTTTCTTTCCCTGTCTGCCTCTGACTCCTGTGGCTCTCAGAGTATAGGCTGGGTGGGGGAGAGAATGCTTTGTTGCCGACTTCAGAGCAGCAATGGTTTGAACAAGGGATTCAGAGTCCGAGGGCTTGATCTGGAGTCTCTTGTTCCTCCCCAGACTGTAACTCCAACATTTATCTAGCACCTAACAAAGAGCTTTTTCATTTGGTAATCAGAGAGGCAGCGAAGACATGTCTATATCCATTTTACAATGGCAGACAAAAACCTTTCTTCCAGGAAATTGTCTTCTGATTCTGGTTCCAGATCTTTTCCCATTACTTTTCGGCTGCCTCCCTCCCTCCGAGAACAAGGTTAGAGATGCCATTCTGGGAAACTGAAGCGTAAGAATGGAAACACAGTGGCTTAGAGCAGTAAGTCATAAGTCACTGTGATGGGAGATGGCTGTCCTTGCTCACGTTCCGGGCAGCAGCCATTGCGAACGTAGCCAGTGTAGAACAAGCAGTAATCTAGGAAATTGTAACATGAGATCACATAATGGCAGTGGCTTTTGAATGATAAGGCAACTGATAAGGACTATTGAGAAAGGAACACAGGAGACTAGGAATTTGAAAGATTTCCTCTCTGGCTGCTGAAAGGAGCGTGATCTGACTCCAGATGACCTGTGCTGGTTCCTCAGACTGAAATACCCCTGCAGCGGAGGAAGGCAATCCATCAAGCACCCGAGCTGGGGAGGAATTCTCTGAAAGAACACCCAGCTGCCCTGGCTCCCTTCTCTGCTCACCCAGAAGAGAACTTAGCAATTTGGCTCTCTGAGTGCTGATGACCAGCCTGGATTCTCAGTGAAGACCCTCCTGCAGGGAGCTAATTTGGGATATTGGCCTATCAATCACTCTCTGGTGAGTTCTGCTCCCACAATTCAATCTCTTGTTGCCTGATTCCTTCTGCTGGAACTCATACAGATCCCGAGTCTTCTCGGATGCTGGTGTAGCCATTGAGAGCTACTCAACTGGGTGAGATAGGATCTTTCTCACACAGGGCTTTGAGAGTAACAGGCACTGTAGACCTGTTTTATCTAGGAACTTGGCGTGGCCGCCTAGTCCTAAAGCTTCAAAGAACACAGATGTTTCAAAGAACCCGGGTGTGGGTGTGAGCAAGAATCTTGCAGAAGCAGTTCTAATTACAGTCTCGATTTGAAGCCTCAAACACATTGGAGTTAGTACCCCCGATTAGGGACGGAGAGGAGCTATCAGTGGGGCTCCTTTGTGCCTAGACTGTCATGAAGAAGATTGTAAGGAAGGAACTCACACAGGAAATATGAAGGGGCAGAGAAGCATCTCGGGAGGCAACCAGGCAGTGTATCATTTGGGCAACAACTGGCCAAGCTCTAGGGCAGAGCACCTATCAGTGGGGCTCCTACTATCAGTGGGGCTCCCTTGTGCCTAGACTGTCATGAAGAAGATTGTAAGGAAGGAACTCACACAGGAAATATGAAGGGGCAGAGAAGCATCTCGGGAGGCAACCAGGCAGTGTATCATTTGGGCAACAACTGGCCAAGCTCTAGGGCAGAGCTTGGCACAGAGGGAGGAGCAACAGACGCCCTCGTTTGCTTGGTGACTGGGAAACTGATCAATGAAGATTTCAGCAATATTTGGTTCCTGGGAGATCCTTCCCAGAGCTCATCACCTAGCCTTGGCAAAGCCCTTTCTCCATTGTTTCAGCTGATTTTTGTTACTACAACAAAATACCCAAGACAGGCTACTTGTGAAGGAAGGAGGTTGCTTTTGGCTCACCGTTTTAGAGGTCCGTGGTCCAAGGTTGGACAGTCCCACTGGTTTGTAACCTGGTGATGGTGTTCATGCTGGCTGAGTCGCAAGGCACCGCAGAGCAGTACATAGTAAGAAGGAGTGTGGGCATGAAAGGATCTCATGGTGAGACAGGAAGAGAGGGAGAAGGACTGGGCCCAATGCAGGTTTTTATAACCAACCCGCTTGTGAGAACTATCTTCCTAGGACATGCTTCCAATGACCTAAGGACCTCTTACTAGGCCCACCTCCTTAACCCCATGGTTGGGTTAACTTTTTGTGCTCTTAGTACCATTTACTTGGGACTTTGAGGTTCAAACAGCTACATGAGTTCTGGAGCCAAATTCTTTTAAAGGTTTATTTATTTATTTGAAAAACAGAATTACAGAGGGAGGGAGAGACAGAGAAAGAGAGACCTTCCATCACTCCCCAAATGGCTGTTATAGCCAGAGTTAGGCCAAGTCAAAGCCAGAAACCCAGAACTCCATCTGGGTCTCCCATGTAGGAAGCAGGGGTCCAAAAACTTGAGCCATCCTCTGCTGCCTTCCCAGGCACATTAGCAGGGAGCTGGATCATAAGTGGAGCAGCCGAGACTCAAACTGGTGATCTGATATGTGTTGCCAGAATTGCAAGCTGTGGCTTAACCTGCTTCACCAAAACTCCAGTCCCATAGGAGACAAATCTTGTTCAAGTCATTAACACCCGTTATGTGCAACTTCCTGAGATGGCATGGGTTGAGGGTAGATCCCTAATCAGTGTGTTGCACTCTGAGACTCTGTGATGAAGAGGATACAAAGTGAATAGACTCAGGATTTTGGCTCACTGGGAATTGGCAAGGCAGACAGACAGGGGAGAGGTAGAAGCTGGACTACCTGACTGCTAAGGTAGCACCTTACACGGTGTCCTGATGTTTGGTGAGCACAGGCATAGTGGAACAAGGGAATATGTCACCTGGTGGCTGAAGTTGGGTGGAAGTAGGTAACATGTAAGGCAGAAGGCATCTGTACCAGTCCTCCACACCATTCATCCGGGTTCAATGAGATAATATACCATAGTACAATCTTTATACTATGTCTGATGAATGCTTAACAATGATCCCACGACCACCACCGCCACCGCCACCATCATCTCCCATAGTACTTTACACCTGTGTCCAGGTAGCATTCAGATACTCCAATAGTTTGTTCTATAAATTGTAGCAGATTGTACAATAGCGTACTCAGTCCAGTGTTGGTCCATGGTAGAAGCTGAGTCCTTAGAGGCTTCTCAGAGCTAGGAGAGCCCATGGAGACCAAGCATTGTACACTCAAGATCAAGGCCAGGCAACCATCATGCATATGCGAATCAGGATGATGCTGGATAAGAGGCAGAGTGGAAACTGTGGAGACCTGGAGAACTTGGGCCCCATCAAAGGGCAGATAGTTGCCATGGGGAGATACGGGCCCAGGGATTCCAACTGTTTTTGATTATTTAACAGAGACTGAAATTGGGATCTTAAAGTGAAATTGTACAACTTAAAAATATGATAAGCCAACCTAAGATGTGTGTGTAGACTGTATGGGAACTATTAGCTCTCAGTCTATGATAATTCTGTCTGAAGCAGGAATCATCTCTGTATTTGTCAGTTATCATTACTATAACAAAATACCTGAAATAAGCTGGTTAGGAAGGAAAGAGGTTTCTTTTGGCACATGGTTTTGGAGGTTTACAGTCTAACACTGGTGTGCCTAACTGGCTCAACCTCTGGGAAGGCATTCTTGCTGGCAGAGTCCTGAGGCAGCACAGAGCATGGGGAGGTGAGTGGGGGCATTTGTGTGTCTATGTCTCTCCTTCTAAAGCCACCATAACAACCTAATCCAATCCAATAACTTCCCAAAGGCCCCACCTCCAAAAACCTAAGTAGATTAAGTTTACATCCTATTAGTACCATTAACCTAAGGTTTCAGGGACCAACCTTTTAACACATGGGGCATTGGGGGACATGTAAACTAATATTCAAACCATAGTACCCTCTATGGCCCTCTGGCTCAAGGTGGTCCAGCAAAATCCCATGGGATGATCTGATTTTCCTTTCTTAGTCCTACCTCTCTGGTAGTGTTCTATGTCCCCAAAGTCGCAAACGTGGAGAAGGGCCGGGTCAATTGGTCTATAACTACAAGGACCTGCTGTTGCTCACCTGCTGCCTCAGCAATAACTGGATTAAATACAGATCCTTGCCCTTCACCCAACATCACCCTACTCCAGGTCTGAATATGAGCCACTGCGGGAGTTAGTGTGCCTCTTGTTAACATCCTGTGGTTGACACAAGTCAGTGCCTAACCTCATAAACCCTACAGACACTCCTACAGGACTCTGTGTTAACTTAGACTCTGTGTAAACCCTAGGCAATGCTAAACAATAAATACAGGGCCAGCTACATGGATAGGAGACTTGGGCAATTAAATATAGCTTACGTCTTGCTCTCTTGAAATTCTTAAAAATTTTTTGAACAAGTATGTGTGTGTGTTTTCATTTTGTGCTAGGTCCCACAAGTTATATAACTGACTTGAATGAATGCGATCAGAGTTGGAACCATACTGCAAAAGTATATATAGGTATATATTTTTTGGAAACCTCCTACCTCTTGATTAATTTGTGCTTTTGTGTGCATCGAGGCAATGCCCATGGAAACCAGGGAGCTGGAAAATGCATTCCTGACCATTACAGTGATGGGAGATTCTTTACTATCTTGTGGTGAGTGGAGAAGATGGGGGAAGGTCCATTTCCTGTGATGTGACAGTGTGCAAAGGCTTTGCTCTCTTGTCTCAGTTGCTGCATCAGCATTAGCTAATAGGCAGAAGAGATGCAGGTAGGCATGGAATTAATTGCGGGAATGGTATGCCGCTAGAATTAGTGAAATCTGAACAACAGACAATATCCCACTGGGAGGAGACCCAGACATTTCCCTGGTCACTTTCAGGTTAACAAAACTCTAGAGTAGCTGAGTGAGTGTGTACTGGACAAAAGGGGGGTTTACTGATGTATCTTAGTTCTGCAAGATCAAAACACGGGACACTGAAAGGCTATGACAAAGGTCCCTCACTGGGACTGGAGCTGTGGTGCAGTGGGTTAAGCTACTGGCAATGCTGGCATCCCATTTGGTGCCAGTTTGAGCCCTGGCTGCTCTACTTCCCATCCAGCTCCCTGCTAATGTGTCTGGGACAGCAGTGAAAGATGGCCCACGTTTTTGAGCCCTCTGTTACTCATGTGGGAGACCTGGAAGACGCTCCTGACTTCAGCCTGGCCCAGCCCTGGCATTGTGACCATTTAGGGAGTGAATCCGTGGATGGGAGATATCTCCCTCTCTCCTCTCTCTGTAACTTTGACTTTCAAACAAATAAATAAATCCTAAAAAAATAATTTTCTAAATAAATAAATAAAAGGGTCTCACTAAACTTTTGCAAGAGATTCATTGGTGTTGAAATCATAAATTGGGGCCGACACTGTGGTGTAGCAGGTAAAGCCACCGCCTGCAGTGCTGGCATCCCATATGCATGCTGGTTCGAGTCCCGGCTGCTCTGCTTCTGATCCAGCTCTCTGCTATGGCCTGGCAGATCAGTAGAGGATGACCCAAGTCCTTGGGCCTCTGCACCTGCATGGGAGACCCGGAAGAAGCTCCTGGCTCCTGGTTTCAGATTGGCGCAGCTCTGGCCATTGCAGCCAACTGGGGAGTGAACCAGCAGATGGAAGACCTCTCTCTCACTCTCTCTCTAACTCTGACTTTCAAATGAATAAATAAACCTCTTAAAAAAAAGGATAAAAAAAGAAACCATAAATTAAATCCAGTTCTATTACTTCCTTATTTATTACACATATAGCTTTTGCAGAAATCTCAATTGTGGGACTTTGAGTACAGTGGGAGAGTTAAACAGCCTTAAAAATGATAGCTTTTCCTTCATGCTTTGGCTCTAGCCTTTTCACAAAAGGATTAGGCACTGCAGCACAGAACTTGCTCTTACAGAGGAAGTTCAAGTGGCTATGGTAATAATGATCTCCCTTAGGCACAGATGGTTGTGGATCGAGAGTTTGCAAAGTAGCGAGGATGGCTGACTGATGATGGCTGTAATAAACTGGGTGGCTGGTGTGGTGCAGCAGGTTAAGCTTCAGCTTGGGTGCCTACAGCCTGTATTGGAGGGCCTGGGATCAGTGCCTCTGACTGCTGACCATCCGGCTTCCTTTAATGCATCTGGGAGGCAGCAGATGATGGCTCAAGTGCTTGGGACCCTGCCGCCATTGAGGGAGACACAGATGGAGTTCCTGACTTCTGGCTTTGGCCTGGCGCCATCTGGCTATTGCAGGAATTTAGGGAGTGAACCTTTCACTCTCTCTTTCTGTCTCTTTCAAATAATAAAAGTGAATAAATATAAGAAATAACCTATCAACCTGGGCTTGATAAAAAAAAAAAAAGCAAATGTTTCCCCAGATAATCATTCCTCCCTTCCCCAAGCTCTACCACGCAGATCTGTGAGGCTGGAACTACATTAACTGCATAGATGGATTTGGGAGAGTTTTGACATCTTTACTAGAGCACATTCTCCTACCCAGGAACATAAGGTGTTTCTCAGTTGATTCAATTCTTATTTTTATGCCCTTTACTGAAATTTAGGGTCCTTTTTATGTAGTCTTACAGATTTCTTGTTAACATTGTCTCTGGATATTTCACATTTTTTTCCACTGCTATTTTTAAATGTTCTCTTTTTTCATTATATTTTCTAACTAGTCAACTAATTCTACTGGCATATTGGAAAACTATTTTTATGTATTTACTTTCTAATTGCTACTGAACTCTCTAATTAGTTCTTATAATTTTATGTCTTTGGTAAGTAATTATGTAATACAATGCATATAGTCATATTCGGCATAAAGGCTGCAGTACTTTCTCCAATATGCAGTGTGTAATTTGCAGGATAAATGCTGCAAATATTTTCTCCAGTGTCAGAAACCACTAATTGATCTTGCCACCTTTTCCTATAGATGCTGGATGTAGTCAATCCACGTTCTGCTGGGAGATAATCCCCATCCATGGTGTGTGATGCTATGCACATGTTCTGAACCGTGAATTCACTGCTTGTGGTTCTGAGCTGTCCTTTCCAGACTGGTGGTAGCTATCACTTGCAAGAGCACAGGGAAGATTCTGTTTCCCTGAACTCAGGTTTCTTCTGTAGCGAGTCTCCTTGCACAGGCTGGTATGCTCTGGGCCTCTTCGCATCACCTGATAACAATGGGGGTTCAGCGAAGAGGTGCAGAAGTTCTGGCACTCTGGCTATTGCTGCTTGTATAAGTCACTTTTGACTCTTCATGTCTGACCCAGGTCTTCTGTATCTCATTAGCATTCGTGAAATCGTGTGAGGGTTTACTTGTTAGCTGGCAGGTAGAATAAAGACATTCCCATTTCTTGATAGCTTCAGTGAATAGGATGGGATTGATGCTAACAGCAACTTGGCTTTCTGGAAGAGAAGAGATGAGGACTTCATGGGCTTATTAATAGCATTGGGGAGTGTGTGCTGTGGCGTAGCAGGTAAAGCTGCTTCCTGCGGTACCAGCATCCCATATGGGTGCCGGTTTGAGTCCTGGCTGCTCCACTTCCTATCCAGCTCAATGCTTTGGACTGGGAAAGCAGTAGAAGATGGCCCAAGCCCTTTGGCCCATGCACCCATGTGGGAGACCCAGCAGAAACTCCTGGCTTCAGATCGGCGCAGCTCCTCCAGCCATTGTGGCCATCTGGGGAGTGAACCAGCAGATGGAAGACCTCTCTCTCTCTCTCTCTCTCTCTGCATCTGCCTCTCTGTAACTCTGCCTTTAAAAATAAGAAATAAATCTTTAAAAATGCTTTAAAAATAGTATTGGGGGGAAGTCTATGAAATTGGTAGCAAACATGTTCATTGGATTATACAGTCAATTGGGCAATAAATGGTTCTCTACTTGCTTTAGGGTCCATTAGTAAGAAGGAATTGGGAAAATGGTTGCAGACCAGGAACCAAGTTCAAAGACAGAAGCCTAAAGAGCCTCCTGATTGTTACTAAGTCTCCCCTAGGCAGGGAGACTGTCTCACCATGCAGTGGCCAGCCTCAAGACAGCCCCACTGTGAGTGAGTACTAAGGTTTGTTCTGAGTGGGAACAAGGTTCCACTCCTTTTAGAGACAGAAGCAGAAATGCACATCTGTGTACAGCATGAAACAGGGGAACTTTGTGAGCGCCCTGGGCTGTAATAACCCAGACCTCGGCCACTCGGGAGATGAGGGTAATGCGTTAAGGAAGATAGCAGGCTCAACTTGTCCTGCAATCTGTCATGTCGATTTGAGAGCCACTGGGGACAAGAAGGAAAGGTCCCAGAGGATGCCTCCTTTTTCCCCCTGTTTTCTTTTGGTGGAAAGCTCTGTCAGCCTTAAAGGAGCTTTGGCTCTCTTGGAAAGATTTTCCTGAGAAATATAAACTCCTGAGGGAAACCATAGTTGAGGCATTGACTAGTATTTGGGCTCTAGTTGTTCTGGATTGGCTTGACAATGCTAATGAAAATGACCCACTGGAGAATGAGAAATGGAACCAAATAAATCTAGATAAACTCTTGTGACCAACCCCGCTGCCCTGGCAAGTCCTTTTAGTTCTTGTGTTGAAACTGGACAAGATTTTAAAAGCATGCTATGTTGGTAATGATGTAGCACAAGGATCAACAAACTTTTTCTGCAATGGACCAGAGAGTAAATATTTTAGGCTTGTGGGCTGTGCTGTCTCTGTTACAAATTACTGAGCCCTGCTACTATAGCGTGAAGAAGGCACCGCAGGGCAAGCTGTACATAATGAGTGCATGTAACTTTGTTCCAATAAAACTTTATTTCCCAAAGCAGTTAGTAGCCTGGATTTTCTTCCTAGGCTCTAGTTTGCTGCCTCTGGGCATAGTAGATGCTTTGGTTTAAGGTGACAGCCCCAACAAAGTTACTACTATGTAAACCAAGCCTGAGTCAGCAGGAGGGTACAAATCCCACGGCTCCAACCAAACAGTGATGTGGGGAAAAAATGGCTGCGCATGAATGGTTCCCAAGACTGAGACTGATGTCATCAACAGCGAGGACTGTGCTACTGCTGCCTGCTACAGAGGGGTAGGTGAGCAGAAAACACCGGAAATTTCAATTGGTTGCATCATGGATGGTTGCCAAGATGTCCAATATCAAATGTGAGAGATACCACTAAATAGCATGGAGCCATTTCATTTTTTCTTTCTTTCTTTCTTTCTTTCTTTCTTTCTTTCTTTCTTTCTTTCTTTCTTTCTTTCTTTCTTTCTGACAGGCAGAGTTAGACAGAGAGAAAGGTTTTCCTTCCGTTGGTTCACCCCCCTAATGGCCGCCACGGCCGGTGCTGCGCCAATTCGAAGGCAGGAGCTGGGTGCTTCCTCCTGGTTTCCTATGCAGGTGCAGGGACCCAAGCACTTGGCCCATCCTCCACTGCCCTCCCGGGCCACAGCAGAGAGTTGGACTGGGAGAGGAGCAACCGGGAAAGAACCAGCGACCCAAATGGGACTAGAACCTGGGGTGCCAGCGCCGCAGTCGGAGGATTAGCCAGGTGAGCCACGGCACTGGCCGAGCCATCCCATTTCTCTGTATTCCCTGATCCCCATGCCCTATATACCCTGACTTCAGCTACTTTAAACTTCTAAAAATTTATTTGAGAGTTACACACACACACACACACACACACACACACACACACGGAGAGTAGGATGGGGAGGGGTTGGAGGGAGAGACCTGTTATCTACTCAATCACTCCTCAAATGCCTGCAAAAGCCGGGGCTGCACCAGGCCAAAGGCAGGAGCTGAGACTGCAGTCCAGGTCTCCCTGGTGGGGGCAGGAACCCAGCTGATTGAGTCCCCAGTGCTGCATCACAGGAAGCTGGATTCGGGAGCGGGCCAGGACTGAACGCAGCTACTGTGCTGTGGGATGCAGGTATCGCAAGAGGCATCTCTACCACGGCGCCAGATGCCTGCCTGACTTTAGCTACTTTAAGGAGAAAGATGGTTAAAAGTGGGGGCTGAGGTCTCCCTACCTTTAAGGAGAGCAAAGGCCATACACATTCATCTGTCTATGCTCGCAACTTCAGGAACTTTTATGACTCTTTAGGATGGGAATGCCCAAGTGATAATCCCACTCAAACCTGCGGGAGAAAAAGGCACGGGGATTCAGATTTTGTGTCTGGAACAGAGACTTATGGAACGTGATGTTTTGTCTTGGACATTTTCAGCATTCTTTTTCACACCACTGATGTCTGAGGATTAAGATCAATTCATGTTAGGAGGGCAAAGTTGCCACTCTATGCTAGGTGTGTTTCCTGGGTAAACTTAAACTCTCCTGCTTTTTGCTGCTGGGGGGTGGAGTGGAATTTGGTGAGTGTGCCTCCACCCTTACCTGCCTACAGCCTTTTTTTTTTTTTTTCTTTTTGACAGGCAGAGTTAGACAGTGAGAGAGAGAGACAGAGAGAAAGGTCTTCCTTCCGTTGGCTCAACCCCCAAATGGCCGCTTTGGCTGGCGCTGCACTGATCCGAAGCCAGGAGCCAGGTGCTTCCTTCTGGTCTCCCATGCGGGTGCAGGGCCCAAGCACTTGGGCCATCCTCCACTGCACTCCCGGGCCACAGCAGAGAGCTGGACTGGAAGAGGGGCAACCGGGACAGAACCGGCGCCCCGACCGGGACTAGAACTCGGAGTGCCGGCGCTGCAGGCAGAGGATTAGCCTAGTGAGCCGTGGCGCCGGCCCACAGCTTTCACTATATAGATGCTGTCCTGCTGGTAAGTGTGTGGACAGAGTTATGTTCTGTTGAAATTCATGGGCTGAAGCCCAGCCCTTGATATGGCTGTATTTGCAGAGAGGGCCCTTCAAGGGGGGTAATGCAGGTTCAACGAGGTCTTAAAGGTGGGACCCTAACCCAACATGACTGATGGCCTTATCAGAAGAGACCAGGGACGTGCATGCACAGCACAGAGGCCACAATGCAAAGGGGGACATCTGTCTACTGAGAAACCTAACTGGCAACACCTCAATCCACGGCAACACCGTGGGAGATGCGCTCCTGCAGGCTAATCCGACCTGTCTGTGACATTTTGTTGTTTCAGCGCCCACAGACTGATACTGTTGGCAAGTTGGAGGCCTTGTGAAGGCTCTGATGGCTTAGCGAGCACGCCCCCGTCAGCAGGGGTGGCTGATGAGCCTCGGACAATTCTGAAGCCTCAGAAAATCAAGATTTTGCGAAGGAGAAAAAGTTGCCGTTTCTTCAGCTCATCCATCATGACAAAGAAAGGATGCCCGGCCCTGATTGCGCCGAGACGTTCATAGTAGGAGTGGTCCCTAGAGACTCATTCGACTGTCTGAAGCAGCAGCAGCAGTGGATAATGGCGCTCGCAGACAATGCTGGCCATTTCTCCACAGCACAGCTGCCCTTGGTCACTCAAGACGGCTTCCGAGAGGATAACTGACTAGTTATTTAGGCACACTGCGCGGGCCATTGTCTCCAGGAGAGCAGTTACCCAATAGGGAAGCTGGCGTGGAATCTGTCCCTGAGGCTAGCTAAACGCATGGGTCCTGGAAGGCATTCGGGTTAGCCTGGATTCATGGCCCAGGCTTGTTGTGGTTCCAGAATTGACCTCCTTGTGGCCCAAGACTGTGCCATCTGCGCAATCCTCCTCCTGGGTCTGCAGCGCTGTCTTGGGCCGAGTGGACAGAGCAGTACCAAGGCTCGAGGAGACAGCAGTGTTTTTTGGGAAGAACGGCTCCCGTGTACAGAAGACATTGCAGCATCTTGGTACAAGCAGGGCTGTTCACAAGGACTTCCTGCTTCCCTTCCGGGGCAGTGTGTAGGCTCTGCCGTCCTGGCTCCACCTGACTGGCAGGGGTGCTGAGGGTTTGCACCTGGGTGCACTCTTCCCCCCGCCACCCCACAGTGAACAGCCCGGAGTCCCCTAAAATAAAGTTCCACTAGCCTAAAACCGCAAAGGAAACAGCTCGAGAACTACATCACCTGTAAGAGGCTTCTGCCAATCTCCCCCCAGCTGCAATACCTGAGATCTTAATTTTCATGCTAAAGGGCATTTTTTTTTTTCCCAGAAATTTGTAGAACATCTGAAGGAAGAGAGAATTTTTAAGCAATCTTCATCCTAATTAACGTGGCCCATTTTTGAAGAAACAGGGATGATTATCTCAGAGATTAATTAAGATCGCTGAAGGTAATGGCGTTCGGCAGAACCTAAATGCTTCTGTAAATTCCTCTCCTCTGGTTTAGAGTGAGCACGTCATGGGCAAAAGGGCAAAGGTCATTGCAGTGAAGGAGGTTGTCACCTTTCACAGGTCGATGGTGTCCTCTCACTTGGCAGCTGAGAGAGGAGGGCAGGTCTTCATTGCTTTCACGTTTGGCTCCCTAATGGAATCTTGTTCTAATGAATTAGACTTAAACACGATGCTTAGCAGAGCAATGAGCAGAGGGCTGGCAGTGCAGGGCTCCTCCTGCTGGTGAGATCAGAAACCATCCCAGGAAAGGAATTATCCAACGCCTTCTCTCAAAGGATTCTGCGGTTCTGAAAGCCATGGGGAGGAATGAGTTCCTACCTTACTAAGAACAGTCTCAGAGCCATTTTTATTGTTAGTTAGGGAGAAAAAGAATTATTGTCCAGTGGTCCTTAAAAGCTCTGGAGCCCTTGGCCTTGAAGAAGCAATGGAGGGGCCGGCACTGTGGTGTAGCAGGTAAAGCTGCCACCCCAGTGCCGGCATCCCATATGGACACCGGTTTGAGTCCCAGCTGCTCCTCTTCCTGTCCAGCTCTCTGCTGTGGCCTGGGAAAGCAGTAGAAGATGGCCCAAGTCCTTGGGCCCCTGTACCCATGTGGGAGACCCTGAAGAAGCTCCTGGCTCCTGGCTTCGGATCAGCCCAGCTCTGGTCATTGTGGCCAATTGTGTAGTGAACCAGTGGATGGACCACTCTCTCTCTCCTCTCTCTCTCTCTCTCTCTCTGCCTCCGCCTCTCTGTAATTCTGCCTTTCAAATAAATAAATAAATCTTAAAAATAAAAGAAGAAGAAGCAACGGATCCTGGAAAAACCCAGAAGCTGGGTCTCAGATTATACAGAATGCAGTACCAGTGCCCACTGGACTGGCTTCTGAGGTTGTGGTGCCTCATCTTGTCTTCTGTCCTGGAAAAGACACTTCAGAGGGGCTTTGTTCCTGCGCAGTGCCTGCACAGAAGGAGCCATGCCCCGACTGAGAGCACTGCCTTCCCCCACTTTCCTCCCGTGTTTGCAGTGACGCTGTACCCCTTGCTTCCTAGCAGGATCGACTTTGTGCTAGGCCCCTCTGTGGTCCTACGAGGTATCTCTGTTAGTGCAAATCAGCCGTGTTAATCGCCCCCCCCCCCGGCAGTTATTATTTCTGAATTAAACACATGCTGGGCTTCTGGCCAATGAGATAGAAGTGAAGACCATGCGTTGGGCAATGTTTTCCTTACTCTCAGAATAACACGCAAGGAAAAGTGTTCTCGCAAGGCCTCTAGGCATTATTGCTTGAAGATGCTGCAGCCGTCTTGCCACTGTGGGAATTCAAGCCCGAAGGCAGATGACAACACGCTGGGGCTGGCAAAGCCACAAGGAGGGGATGGAAAGAACCTGGGGCCTCGGTGACACGATGAAGACCCTGGAATTAAGTTGATCACACCCTGGCTCTAAACTTCATGTTATGGGAGATGAATACCCTTATGGTGAAGCCTGTTTGAGGGAAAGGCTCCGAGCTCACCACTCCCACTCTATTTGCTCAGCTTGTCCTCCTTGATGAAGACTTGCATCTTAAGAGACACTTGGGGACCAGCACTGTGGCTCAACGGGTTAAAGCCCTGGCCTGAAGCACCAGCATCCCATATGGAAGCTGGCTCTAGTCCCGACTGCTCCTCTTCCGATCCAGCTCTCTGCTATGGCCTGGGAAAGCAGCAGAAGATGGTCCAAGTCCTTGGGCCCCTGCACCTGCGTGGGAGACCCTGAAGAAGCTCCTGGCTCCTGGTTTCGGATCGGCGCAGCTCCGGCTTTTGTGGCCATTTGGGGAGTGAACCAGCGGATGGAATAGACACTCTCTCTCTGTAACTCTGTCTTTCAAATAAATAAAAAATAAATCTTAAAAAAAAAAGAGAGATACTTGGCTCTTGCAAACCCATGCATCCACTCGGATCCCACGGCAACTGGTTCCCTCTGAGAGCAAGGATGAGACAGGGCTTCTCTGAACTTTCCTAGATGGCTTAGGAGGCAACACTTTAATGTGGCACATTGCTAGATACCAGTTCCACTCTTCCTTAACAGTGGAGTAAGACGTTCGGGGAGTTTCCAAGAAATGCTAAGGACCTTCGTTCTTTGGCAGAGAACTTCATGGTGGTCCATTTTCATGCACACGCCTGCTGGTTCTCTGATGGGACATGGCGTCTCACATTGAGGGATTCTTCTCTTGGCTGGGATGGGGCGTGTGTGGGGGGTCTGGTCATGGTAAGGATGGGAAGACCTGAAGAGATTTTATTTGCTGGAGCTGTTTTATTTTTCTTCCTCCAACTGCAAAAACAAGAAAATAAATCCCCCACGTATTTCTGAATCTCTTTTCTTCCCTAGTCCTCACATCTCTAAATATATCAAACATGATAATTTTATGAGCAACCAAGTTATACATAATACATTTTATGTTCTTAAATGTATCAAGTGATTTTAGATCTGCAGAAGATACTAAAAAACAGGAACAGATAGTGCCCAATTTGTAAATTAATTTGGGAGTGTAATGTTTTTTCCCCCATGGGTTTCTTGAACTCAGAATGTTTTCTCTTACAGAAACCAAGGTGGCTGAATTCTAAGTATGGGCCACAAAATCCTACATAGTCCAAAAAGTGCAGTAGCCTTGTCTTTTACTAATCTAATTTTTACTTTCGAGGTTAATGCTTACTGAGCATTTTCCGTGTGTTAACCTGTGTATTTGGTCTACAGACCCTATGTGAAAAGCAACCAAAGCTCAGTTGAGTTGGGTAGCTTGCCCAAGGGCACACAGCATGTATAGAATGAAACCAGGGCCCTGAGGTCCTGCTGGTCCCCTGAGTTGGCTGTTTCCACATTTCCCCTGCCCTCCTGATGGGTCTCGGTCACTGGCAGCATTGATGTTTCTGTGGGAAAATGCATTCCAAATTCCCTTGACAATGCCAAGAGCACATCTCTCAGCCCTGGCAGCTAATGTCCCCCTTTGCCCTTCCAATTTCTTGGCTTTTCAGGGGGAGAGAGCACGAGGGAGTGTGTGTGCAAGAATGTAGTGGGTAATAGGTTGGCCTAAAATGAACCTCCACTGTCATTTGCCAGACAGCAGCCTGTGTCCATCTCCAGCCTCACTCCTCCACTGGTTCCCCTCAGCCCCTCGGACAGCTGGGCAGCAGGCGGCACACACTCATTCCACTTCTGCTGCTTTTTCTACCACTGACTCAGGCTTGAAAAGAGGGTTCAACGATTATTCTAATCCCAGCTTGGATCAGAACTTGACTTTGTAAGCATCCAATAAAGCCTGGCCTTGAAACAAGAATATTTCTGATGGTATCTCATCACCTCTGACTCGTACCTCATGGGATGAGGCCCATTGTAACCTTTCTGCCCCACCTCGGCCACTTTGCTCCATCTTCCTCACCTGTCCCCAGTCCTGCCACCTCTTCCACTTGGGCCAGTCCCTGCTCTCCCTAATACTTCTGAAAGTGCTGAGAATTTTGCTGAGTCTGTCAGTCAAGCTTTCTCAATGTCTCCAGTTGGCCTGTGTTGCATCCAAGGTGCTGTCATGTTTTTTTTTTTTTTTAATTTCCTGTTTCCCTTAATGGCAAGTGCCAGCCCACCTGTACCCTTAAAAGTCAGTCTTAACCTCTGGCTGCTCTGAAACTATCCTGTGATGCATCCTTTACTGCTACCATAAAGACCTTGAACTAGCCTCTTGCCTTTGTCATTATTAATATTACATCTTTTCATTTATGGAACTGGAAAGTACTTCAAAGAATTTGTGGGAGAAATGAAATTAAAAGATCAGTTTATTTTAGAGGAAAAAAAATCAGACATCTATGCATAATTTTTTCATAAGACACATTTTCCTTGAGCTTTTTAAAGTACCCTCTGCAGTTTGGACCTGGCTTTCTGCTCCTTTCCCTTGCATTTCCTGGATTTCCTCTCTCATTTTCCTGCTTTTCAGTCTTCCTGCCTGATAGGAAAACCAAATTAGGGAGAAGGCAAAGCACAAAACAATGACCACCAGAAGTCGCCGCCACAGATTGGGAAAGAGGGGTCATTTCCACTCCCCATGGATTTCTACGTTCTCATTTCCACAGACATTTGGAAATTGGCTTAATCCAAAGGAAACGACATGAAAATCAAAGAGAAAGGCCTTATCGGCATACTTGGTGCTGAAAATGTGCACAATCGAATGTGGGCTTGGCTAGAACTCGGGCAGAAATTGAAGGAAAGAGTGAAACTGTGGGCTTGTCCTTCGAGGCCCACGATGTAGGGATGGTGGGGCCATGGCGTTCTTCGACAAGAAGCACTGGAGACAGTTTTGGTGAACATGTCCATTTATTATCAATCAGGCACAAGCTTTTATAGGGCAGGCAAAGGGGAGTAGCTCAGGGTAGCAACACTAATTCTATAGGATAAAGCCAATATTGGTGCTGCTATGCTTCTGCAATCAGCTTGAAGGTTTCATAGCCTACCTAGCCTTCCAGGTGGTCTTATGAGTCTGGGCTACACCCGGGAGCTGTGTACCTAGCTGACAATTGCAAGTCCCTTCAGCAGGAAGTGGGGTTAAGGAAAATGTGCCTGGGACTCCTGCCCCCTGTCAGCAGTCAGGTCATGGGTGGGTCTCAGTGTGCTGATCCCCCAATCAGGGTTTTTCCCAGGTGGCATGGTGTGCCATGCCTTGTTAACCTCCTGCATGGGGTGGGCAGGCACTCTCCCAGCCAGGCACAGGATCACCCACATGAAATGATCATGAAGATGAGTGAGCAGTGTCCCCTTTGGGAGTTCAATGTCTCTGGTCTCCAAAGACTGTCCTTGCCATTAGCTGATTAATTCATTCATTAACACCTCGTGAAGCACCGGATATCAGCTCCATATGGCACCGACAGACAGTTGGATTTCTTTAGAAAATTTCTCTCATACGAAAGCAGGGAAACAGTAAATAATTAAGCTCTAAGCCGTCTTGCTGTGATCTTTTATTGATCAAGGCAGAGATTTGCGAGGAAGAGGGCTTCAGGCACTCGCTTGAACCTGACTCTCTGCCCTGTGATGACATGTTTCCGTGTGATGCTTGCTCTTATTATAAAGCCTTTAAGGAAGAAAACAAGCCCGTGACGTGTTTATGGCTCACGTCACCCTGGCCGAGGTTAATCAGCCCCATCTCCAAGGCTGAGCATTTTCTCGTGGACTCCCAAGAGGCCAGAGGAAGCGCTATGATGCCTGTGCTGCCTGCTGCCTTCTGAGTCCTGGCTTCATTAAGCTGGGTTTTAATGCCCTTTTTTCTTCCTCCTAATAAAGCTATTAGGACAATGACTTACGACGGGGCGGCTCAGGGAGACCTCCGGGGGATGAAGGTGGGAGCACAGCAGGAGGGCCTGCACAAGGACGAAGACAGGGATGGTGGCTGGAGCCTTCCTACTGTGCCTTCCCACCAGACACCACAAGGGAGGCTCCTAGCTCCATCTCTGCTCACCACCCCAGGCGCCCAGGTGTCCAGGTGGGGAGGGAGAGCCACTGAGGCAGGCTCGGTGTCTCAGACCTTTCCCTTTCTCTATCCTGCTCCAGGCCCCTTGGCTCCTGTGCGTTCTTCCACCCCCATTCCTTCTCTTCCTGCATCCCTGCTCTCTCCCTTCTCATGGACTCTCACACCTCTCTTTCCACTGCCCCTTTGGGAGCAAACTCAGTGTCTTCCTCTGGGGGCTTAAATCTGAGTGACATTCAAATAGTATACCTTCTGCTGGGAGACTTGGGCAAGTGTCTACAACCACCTCCCTGGGTTTTTCCCTGATTCTGTTTCCCCACTTCCCCCTTTGGTGGTGGTGGGACATTTATGAAGACGCATGCGCAGGATGCACCACATAAGGATGCACTGTCCACAGGAGTATCTTCAAGGTTCCCTGCCTCCGTGGGCCAAGGCCCCTTGCTGTGGCTGAGCCAGGCAGAGTGAGTGGGGACCGGTCATCTCTCGCACTCACAGCCCCCTCTAAGGCAGCGTCTACTCTGGGGCTCCCTGTTGGGGGATGGGGCCATCTCAGTCAGACCAATCCCCCAACCCACTCTAGCTGTGGCTCCCTGGTAAACTTCCCGCTGTCCAAGCCCTCAGTGTGTTTCCTGGAGTGCCTTCAGGACGTGTTCTTTGTATTCCTCTGTTGCTCTATGTCTTTTTGCTGCTGTCTGAAATGATGGTGTTTCAGAGGCACTGGTCCCAGGGGTGGGGGACTTTTTTTTTTTCTGCCGAGGGCCATTTGGATATTTATAACATCATTCATGAGCCATACAAAATGATCCACTTAAAAATTAGCCCGCTATAGATTTATTGAATTTCGAGTCCTACCTGCAGGGCCAGCCGAAATGATGTCTTGGGCCTTACACAGCTGGCGTGCTCGATGGGCCCCTCCCTGGTCTAGGCTCTCTTTTCTTCTGAACATACTCCTTGTTCTTGGGCTACCGCCACTACGCTGGTGACATTCAGATCCCGCTCAGATCCTCTTCAAGTCTGGGGGTCTCATCTTTTCTGACGCCTCCACCTGGAAGCCTTGCAAACACATAAAAGGCAAAAGTTGCACAAAACAACCCATCAACTCCAAGTCGTTATTTCCCTGACCAAACAGCAACAACAGCAAAAAAGCCCTTCTACGCTGTCTGTCTTAGGATGTGGCACCCAAGCCTGTTCTCGTCCATTGGCTGTCTCTGTGCTCGCTGGTGACTGTGATTTTAGGGAGTGTTCTCCCACTGTAGTCGCTTGGCCATCAGCATCAGCACCACCCCAGGAGCTTGTTAGCAATGCAGATTCTCAGGCCCCAGCCTCACCTAGAGGCATAAGCCAATGGGCCCAGCCGTCACATTTGACAAGCTCTGCAGATGATGCACAGGAAACTCTGTCAACAGCTTAGGCAGCGATCCATAGCTCCTGTTCCCACTTTGGCCCTCCCACATGCCTCTATCCTGCTGCTCTGAGCACACCTTTCCTGCTCCATATGCGGCTCCCTCTGCTAACTGTTGATTGATCTTCAAGAATCAGTGCACATTATCACCTCCTCCAAGAAGCCCTCCCTGTCCCTCCCTAGGTGTATCAGGTGTCCCCGGCCTGTGCTGTCCCTGTCTCCTATGCTTCACTCTGTCATAGCCCTTATCTCACAGTGTTGTAATTGCCTTTTTAGCAGGCTGCATCTCCTGCTAGACTGCAAAGTTGTTGAGAAGAGAGATTGTCTTTCATCTCTGATGCTCCGGGGCCTGGCTCCCTACCAGGTCAGAGGAGGGGTGCAGTAATGATGTGGTGTAATAGCATCGAGTCCCCTGCCCGGGTTGGGGTTGTTGGGCTACAGTGGCACTGCTGGCTTCCTGCAGCAGGTGCGTCCTGCCTCCGCCCACAGCTTTGTGGGTCCCTGGACGTCTACTCTGGAAGCACTGGGGCTGCAGTTTGATCTCACCCTGCCTGTTTCATCCCCCCCGCCCCCCCAGGGGCGGGGAGCGCTGGATGCTGGCATGTGCTAATTGGCTGATGACATTGAATTTGACTGGCCTTGTGAACGTGTGTACAGGCTGCGAACAGAGCACAGTTCAAACAGAATCATCTTGGCAACGCTTTGATTCTCCCAGCTAAACAGTCTGACCCTGAACTCCTGGGATCTTGGCATCAGTCTGCCACGTTGCTACTGGCCTTGCCTTGGAGATCGGCGGGGTACGTGGTGGGGGCTGGTGTTGCTGCTGCCACAGCTGAGTCTTCCCAGCCCGCTTAACCCTGGAAGGCCTCAGTTTGTCCATCGTCACAGTGGGCTTTATTCACTTTGGTCACATATACTGTCAAGTGCTCCAGGCCTGCCTTGCTGGGTAAGTCTGATTTGAAAGCCCAGAACGTTAGTTCTGCAGCTGGAAATGCAGCAATGCCCAGGGAGGCCTGGGGAGCAGGTGGGGAGCACTGAGAGGCCCGGCAGCAAATGTGGGCTGGAGAAATCTGCCTCTGAGAACAGCAATGCTCCTCCCCTCCACACCCTCCTGCTTGGCAGCTCCCACCACTTCCAGCAGTCCAGGGCACATCAGCAGGTGAGGGTGCTGGAGAGAGCTCCTGGGGGAGGTGTGAGCTCCATGGAGCAGCTTTCCATCCTCGTGAGCCGGATCTCCAAGTTGCACCTCCCAGTCACCCCTCGGGCCAGTCCCCTTGAGTAGTGGTCTTTAGTCTACCTCGGGGGCTCCATGAACCTTCTGACAATCTGAGAATGTGGTGGTAATTTGCCCCAGAAAAATGAACCGTTGCCTGTAGGTGCCTATTTTGATTATTTAAATCTCTTTTCAGGTGGCTTGTAGAATGCCCTAGTCTTAGCCAGTGACCCCTAGGGGCCTACAAAGGCTGCAGAGGAATACCCGCTCCCAGTTGCTGCTGGTCGTTCTGTCCCCAAAGTCCCCCCCCCCCCCCCATCGGCCTTCCTCTCTACGCCCCAGGCTGAACTGCTCCCCTCATGGGGCGTACACAGCAGGTGGCCCTGGCTGCAAAACAGAGCACAGCAGATTCCGCGGCCTCAGTCTTCAGGTTGGCCAGGGTCCTGGGCTGCCTTTCTCCCTTGCTTGCTGGTAGCCTGTGGACTGAGGGATGGCTACACCGAGCATCTGTTTCCAGGCTGATGAAGGAGCATGAGTACAAGGATCGCTGTGGCAACTCAATGAGACCTTGCATGTCAGGGCCATCCACAGGGACTGGCACTGAAGGGGAACATGTGGCTAGTGTGTGGCCAGGGTCTGTGCACAGTAGGTGTGCAGTTAACACCAGTGAGAGAGAAGAAGAGGGGTTAACTAGGCCATGACAGAGGCGCAGTCATGCCTAAATAGGACATGAAGGAAGCAATGAGAGAGGAGTGGCCTTGCCTGAGGGTCCCCCTCCTGCTTAGGCAACTTGAATTTTCTCCAAAGGAGGTTGGCCGCTGCACCTCGGGCCTGGCAGGTGTGGACTCAAGGAGATAATGTGATAAGTGTGGCAGGTGTAGATGCCCCGGCTTTCGAGGGTGCAATGGGTTCAAAAGTAGCCTCTGTCACCTTTTACAGATTCAGTTTCCAGAATGGAAATGTGGGGCTCCTGGTGCCTGTATTCCAAGACTCTCGTGCAGATCAGATTAAGCGGAGCATCAGACACACTGAGCCCATGGCGGATGCTAAAGGAGTGAAAACATTGCTGTAAACGACCGAAGGCTGAGCAGAAGGGAGTTAGGAGAATCAGTGTGGATTCGGCTCAGCCCAGGCCCTAGGTGCCCAGGCCTGGGAATAGGCCCAAGGTAAGGCTCTACACTGAGATGGCTTTATCACTCAGTAGCTGTGTGGCCTCGGGCGAGTCAAGCAGCCTCTCTGACTTTGGTTTCTTGATCTGTGGTGTGGAGATAATGCCCTCCCCTCCCCCATCTCATGGAGCTGCTGTGTAGAGAGGATCAAGTGGGAGGCTATACAGAATGCGTTTAGTGCAGGGTCTGGCACACAGCAAGCGATCAACACATGGTGACTTTATTGCTGCTACTGTCTGAGGGAGAGCACTGGGCCATCCAAACCTTCGATGGATGTGCTTAGGGCTCAGCTTCCTGAAGAATCGCTTTGCTTGGCTTGTGTTGTATCATGCAATCTGGACAACGTAATGATGGCCTTCAGGTGGTCTGGGGTGTCTAGGCCTGGAGGACCAGCCAAGGCATCCTAGGCTCCAGGGACCAGGGAGGTCCCCCTATAGCATGCAGGCTGCTAGCACTTGCTTCCTGGGAGAGGCTCCGTGCATATTTCCTATACAACTGCTCCCTTCTGTCGCTGCTCCCCGGAGCCCCAGCTGGCCTAGGTTTCCAGGATCAGAGGCACACCCTCCTGGGGCAGGGAAGGGCCGTCTCGGGCTCTCTGCAGCCTCCGCAGGCCCAGGGTGGCTGCTGGAGTTCGTTCATATTCATCGTCGCTTGGAGCTGCACCTTTTCTCCAGGCTGTGTGGGGATGTGCATCACCATGGAAACGCTAGAGGTGAAATCACTCAAGTGTTGGCAAGCAGTTTCTCTCTGGATCTTGGGAAAATGGAGAACAGGCTCCTAGTGTCACAGACAGGAAAGATGCCCGTAAAACCACCCATACACTCTCAATTCCATCTGGGGAGTTTCCCTCTAAATAAACACGGGAAAATGCAAGAGAAATGTGTTCCGTCTCTAGATCGGCTGCCCCAGAGGGGCCACTTGTAATGAATCTGCCGGTCCTGCCTGGCTCTTGTCACCCGCTACATAACTGTAGCTTGGATGACATGGAAAGAAACAGGGTGACATCTTAGAATCTTAGAGCTATTGTCTTCAGTGGACGAAGCTGGGAGTCCAGCAGTACAGATGTGTGTGCCCAATGGCCGTTCCTGGTCCTTCGTCTGAGCTTGGGGGCCAGAACACATGTTGTGAGTGACTATTTGCCAGGCTCCTGGCCGGCTCACAGGCTGCCCTGCCCCCAGGTTTGTGTGGGCTTGGTGCCAGCTCCTCTAGTGACAATGGCAGTGAGGGACTAGGCCAGGGGAGGAGAAACAGGGTACTTGGGAGGGTGTGGGTGGTGCTGGGGGTTGGTCTGGGCACTAGTGGACACCTTGGTCAGCTGCGGGGGGTGAGTCCCAGCATTCCTATGGCTTGGAAAAGGCCATGGGTGCGGACCACCTGAAGTTTCTTTTTCCCCTTTGAAAGGTTTATTTACTATTTGAAAGGCAGAGTGACAGGGGCGGGGGAGTATCTTCCATCTACAGGTTTATTCCCAAATGGCCACAATGGCTGAGGCTGGTCCAGGGGGAAGCTGGGGTCTAACAACTCCATCCGGGTCACCCATGTAAGTTGCCATCTTCAGCTGCTTCTCCAGGCACTTGAGCAGGGAGCTGGATCAGAACCAGCACTCTGACATGGGATACGGGCATAGAAAGTGGCAGCTTACTCTTCTGTGCCACAGCGCCGCTGTCTGTGGTTGAGTTTGGCTTAGTCTCTGAGTTTTTTCTGCTCTTGTCTTCCTCTGCTAGGTAAGAAAGACCACTGATAGTAACACTTCTTCCCTCTGTCAAGAGCGGTTTTGAACATAGAGTGTAAACTTTGGTTTCATTCATTCATTCAACAAGTATTCATAGAGTGTCTGTCATGGGTCAGAACTTCCAGCTACTGGCTCTAAACTTTCTGTTTTTATCAGGGTCTTTGATTACTAAGGCAAAAAATGTAAAAATTGTGCAAAATATTTTTATTTACTTGAAAGATGCAGGGAGAGAGAGAGAGAGAGCGAGCTAGCCATCTGCTGGTTTACAACCTAAATGCACACAACGGCTAGCAGCTGGTCTGGCTGAAGCCAGGAACCACAAACTCAATTGGGGTCTCCTACATGGGTGGCAGGAACCCAAGTACTTGAGCCGAGTACCCCTGCCGCCTTCCAGGGTGTGCATTATCAGGAAGCTGGAATTGGGTGTACAGCCAGGACTTGAACCCACACCCTCTGATATGAGACACAGACATCCCAAGTTGGGTCTTAACTGTTGTGCCGAGTGCCTGTCCCTCAAAGGATGTTAAGATAGATAGACGGATACATCCTGGTTGGCCTTCCTTGAAGGTAGGGACAATGTTTTACCTGGTGAGGTGAGAAGAGAGGGGTCCCTTGGAATGTCATGAATGTCATCTGATCTATCTGTTCACAGAGATGAACTCCTCTCCTCTAACGCCCCACAGGGTTGTTGGGTTTAAGCAGATCCTGTGCCAGAAGGAAGCCCCAGCCCTGTGCCCCGTCGGGTAGGCTCTCACTCCACAGTAACTATAGCTACTCTTTCCAGATCCTTCAACCGAGCTGGTTGGTGGCTCTGAATGTATTGAGCTTGGTTCAAACCCAGGGGCAAGCCGAGTTCCGCAGCTGCCGCGAGGGCTCCCGTGACGTGAGTACTGTCCTCGCTCTCCTTTCCACTGGCTGCCAGGCTCCGTGAGTCACCGGGCGCGGAGTGGCCGCCCGGATGATCGGGACAGCAGTGTTGCGCTAACTCACCCAGGCCCACGTTAGACATCACTCTGCCCCAGGCCTCGACATCTGCCAGCTCGGAGGTGATTTGGGGAGCCTGGTACATTCGAAGGAGTCATTGAAAAAATACCATGGAGCGATATTCTTTTTATGTTTTCAAAGGTTTATTTATTTATTTGAAAGGTGGAGTGACAGAGGGAGCAACAGAGAGGAGAGGGAGAGTGAGCGAGTGAGTGAGAGATCTTTCAACATCTTATTTACTCTCCAAATACCCACAACAGCTTGGGCTGGGCTAGGCAGGAGCCTGGAGCCAGGAACTCCATCAGGATCTCCAACATGGGTGGTAGGAAGCCAGGCACTTGGGCCATCACATGCTGCACATTAGCAGGGAGCTGGATTGGAAGTGTGGAGCAGCCAGGACTCGAACCAGGCACTCTGAATTGGGATGTGGGTGTCCCTAGCAATGGTTTGACCCTCCGGGCCATGACCTGCCTCTGGAGCTGTCAGTTTTAACCTCCATTGGGTCATGAGTCTTGGAGAATTTGATGGAAACTCTGGGTCTTCTGTCTAGAAAAACACACCGCCCACATGTGATGCAGTGTTTTGCGAAGTATTGGTGAGGTCTCCAGGGATTGGGAGCCCTGGTCTGCCTGCCCTGGTGGGGGGCCGTGGACCCTTTCTGGGGAGGCGGCTCCAGGCAGCCTCTCCTCCCTTGGCCTCAGTGAAGTGAGATCCGAACATTTTTCTCATCAAGCTCAAATCAACCGTGTGAAACCTCAGAGGGCCCTCTCTCTGCCGTCCGAGTCGGCTCCGTCTGAGCAGTCCTACAGGCTCTGCACGGTAATCAGTGTCATTGGGAGTCTGCCGAGGTTGCACGGCACTTAATTGGTTCTTTGGAGGAAAATGAGTCACCATCAGGAGTACAGGCTGCGGGGCAGGGACACACAGAGGGAAAGCGCAAGTGTGCCCTCACGGACTGCAGTCTGCGACACGCCCACTTCTGCTCACGGGGCTCAGAGAGGTGTTCAGAGCCACTGAGACAAAGGATGCTGCCTCCTCCGCCACCCCCCCACCCCCGTCTTCCTTTCTCTTCCTTTTCTGCATGGGGAGCTGTGTCTAGTGGAGGGGGAGGGGACAGGCCATCCGCTCTGACTGTCAGAGCTGATCACTGCTGACCTTATCAAAACCCGGAATCAATACACTCTCCTCCCCGCAGCCCAGAAAAAAATCATAAGGAGTTTGAACCAAAGCAATTTGAGGAGCAGAATCGCCTGGATCAGGAGGCACACTGGTGAGCTCACGGGTCTCGGAGACCTCCTGTGCCCTTCCTCACGGTCAAGAGCAGCTAATGCTAATGCCCCCCTAAGACCCTCATTCAGGGTGGGCACCTAGGACGGCAGACTTTGTTAATCAAGCCTTTCTCCTGGCCGGCTGCTAGTCTGGGCTCGAAGTAGCTGGCATGTTGTGCAGGAGGCCCGTGAGGCTGGGGCAGAGGTCTGAGCCCTCCCCAGGACCCTCCAGGCCTGGCCCTGGAGCAGAGGACACCAGATTCCAGCTGTACCATCGGAAAAGCCAATGCACGTCAATGCCAAGGGGCCTTCATGGTGTGACCGCCTCTCTCTGCTCTTGTCTCTTTGCAAGACTTACTTTCTTCTTTCCTCTTCTCACCTCGTCTCTGTTTCTGGAGGCAGGAAATGGGCAAGAAGGAACGGCAGAGAAAACAGCTGTGGGTGGAAAGGAAGGGCAGTTAGGTGGGGTCGTCTGATGTGCAGCAGAGCTAACAACTTTCATGCAAAAGATGGGGGTCATCTCTGGTGTGTGTCGGGGTGCTGGGTGGGGGAGGGGAGCCTCCGTTCTCTAGAACATCAGAGGGTGTGCCCTGGTGGGGGTGGAGCCTCAACTCCCTTGGCCACACCTTCCATCCCTCTTCTGGCCTCCTCAGCCCTTCTAAGATTAGCCCAATGCTTGGGTGCTGTGCCCCCTCCTTCCCCCTGGCATTCCCACCGGCTCAGCTCCTGTAGCAGCTGGAGCAGCTGCAGCCCGGGTGCCCAGGGCTGGCAGAACCGTGAAGCCTCCAGTGGGTCAGGCTGCTGCAGGGCCAGCGTTAATGAGGAGCCTGCTGTCTACAGGTCTGCTCCAAGGAGGAGGCTGGGAGGCACAGCTCTCAGGATCTGCGGCTGCTGATTCCGGGGAGGGGAACGGTTACCAGGAGAGCGAGCGAGCAGCCACAGTGGCAGATGGGTCCCGGGACATCAGTAATTGAGGGGAATGCAATGCAAGTGATTATTTTAATCACATGAGTAAGTGGAAGGAAACCACTCTTGAATAAGTAATAAGGCTGTGAGGATGGGGTGGCACAGGTAGGAATTCTCTGTGTGGCTGGAGAAAGTGAGGTGGAGGCAGATGGGGCGAGTACCCTGAGCCTGCAGGGTCACCAGCTCGCAGAGTCCATGCCTATGGTGTCAGAGCGAGGCTTTGCAGGTCCCCGTGTGGGGTAAGGCGCCCCAGCAGCAGGTGAGGCCTCCACGAACCAGCTGTCAGCTCTTCCCTGCGGAGCAGCGAGAGCCCGCCCCTTGGCGCAGAAGAGCACCTGCGCCCGACCTCGCTCTTCCCCGCTCCTCCTTCCCGCCCAACCGGCTCCGAGGCCTGGGCACCCTGGGAAATTCGCCATGCCCTAGAACCTCATCAGCCCGCGGGCAGGGAGCAGAAATGAACTTGGCAGCACCAGCTGCAGATGGCCCCGGCTTCTAAATAAGCATTTCATTAGTTTGGAACCCAGGGAAAACATGGCTCAAGTTATAGGGAAAAAATAAATGGGTAAGGAAAGGCTGACGTTAAATCCTGCTAGTTATGCGTGGCGTGTCCATAAAAATAAGCAGGGCTCTCTTTTTAAAGGGCCCGCTGTTAATTAGCCTCGGTGCCCATTCGAGCCCTTGGTCTGGTTATAACGCGGTTCTGGCGTGTGAGGAAGAGGTGGACGGCCCCACATTTCCTTTTTATGCCTACGCCTGTCATGCTGAAATTGGCTCCCGCACTCCCTAACCGTACTTTATGGACGAGCTGCATCGCTCCTGTTTACACTCGCTGCCCGCTGCCCGCCCCTGGAAGACCCATCCTTCCGCCTTCTGGGGGTCGTGCTCAGTCCCCACTGGAGTGGACAGCTGACTCCATTTCCACAAGCGGTGTGTTCTGCCTCTCTCCCTCCCTCCAGCACGGAGTGCCTGGGGGTGCTTCCTGCAAGCTCTCACTCCCGTTGTCTTGCACACTTCCTCCTTCGCTGGAAGCAGCCGGAGTCCTGCTGTGCAAGAACAGGCTTCCAGGCTTGCGGGCTTAGGCTGTGATGCGGCAGACCTCCTGGATGCCTCTCTGGCGTGAGATTGCAGCCGCTCTCCCACCGAGGGACCCTGGCTGAGCCCCTCTGCTGGGTGTGTCTGGGAAGTTCTGGGCCTGGGAGGAATGATGGCTGCTGTGCTCCCGGGTGTCTTGTGACTGCTTCTTTAGGTGTTTGGCTGCATAAGCTTACATTACGTGCGAGGCCAGGTGACCTTGAAGAACCTCTATCAAGGCTAAGAGCCTCTTATTTTCAGGCTGACTGGATGCAAAGAGCCCCAGATTCAGAGCAGCTATGATTGGCATGGAAACATTCCAGGGCTCCTCCCTAGCGTGGCGGCTGCGAGTGTTTGAGCCCTGTTGTGTGTAACCTCTGACCCGATGGTTTGCACTGTTTGTGTCATTTCATCTTCATTATTATTATTCAGATTCTGGATGGTCGACTGATGGATCCCAGTTCTCCCATCTGAGTTTGACAGCTGGGTTGCAACCTGTTGACTTCTGGTTCCATTTTCCTACCCTCAATTACTGGCTGCCTGGAAATCCGAGAATACTTTTGAGCACTTCCCTCAACCAGCGCTGTCTTAACAACGACAATGTCTGACTTGCATAGGGGTGCCACCTTCCGTTCCTGGTGACGGGGTCGGGACTCAGGCTTGAGCTGCATCGGAGGCTGGATGGTCCTTCCCCTTTTAGCTTCTTCCCCTGCCTCCCCTTCCCTTGGGGTTTCTGGTCTTCAGTCTCTGGGTCTCAGTTCCCCAGCTCAGAGACTCTGCTCTGTCCCCTCCTGCGGCAGTCTTGGCTTTTCTTTCTGGAGGTTCTGTGACCTGTGAGGCAGAGGGCTCTGCCCTGATGCCCAGCTGTGAGTGCAGGTCCTGTTAGCCCTCCAGAAGCAGCCGCTCTGGGGTGCACTTGCTCTTTCTTATTCTGTGCAGTGTGGTGACACACATCTTTAAAATATTCATTTTCTGATTCTAAAAGTAATACATGGTGGTTATAGATAATGTGGAAAACATGGAAAAATCATAGCAGAAAATAAAAACTGGGACTTATAGGATTACAAGTATGCAGACATTATCATTGTTATAATTTGAGGTTTTTCCTTCCTGATATATGCACTTTTAGTATAAAGGAAATATCACTTGTAACCTCATTTTACATTTACCAACAGATCATGAATATTTTGTCATCAAATGAATTTCAAAAACATGATTTTAAACAGGTGGTAAAATATCATGGTTTACTTAATCAATTGTTAAGTAGAATATTTTGATGATTCCCGATGTTTTGTTCTTATAGATAACACAAATTAACATAGTTGGAGTTGATTCAGATAGCTTATTGTACGCATCTCTGCTCAGCTTGCCACACCAGACCTTGAGAACTGCATCTGAAAGATGGAAGGGCGGGCATGTCTTTCAGCGGGTGCTGGGTGCTGGGTGCTGTCCCGGCTGCTTCCAGGGAGGGTCGCCAAGTTTTATTCCATCCGCCGAGGAAAAGACTTGACTGTGTTGAGATCAAGCGATCCAAGTAAATGCCCACCTCTCATATTCACCACTGTGATTTCAACAGAATTGGAATTAGAAGATGCTTCAGGGTTATATGGAAATTCTAGGTTTAGTTTTTTGAAGAAACCCAACAGTTTTTCTTTCTTTCTTTTTTTAAAACTTATTTTATTTATTTGAAAGGCAGAGTTATATATAGAGAGAATGAGGTGGGGAAGAGAGAGAGAGAGAGAGAGAGAGAGAGAGAGAGAGAGAGAGAGGAGAGAGAGAAAGAAAGAGAGAGAGGGAAAAAGATCTTCCATCTAGTGGTCCAAATGACTGCAATAGCCAGGAGCCAGGAGCTTTATTCAGGTCTCCCATGTAGGTGCAGGGACCCAAGCAAATGGGCCAATCCTCTGTTGCTTTCCCAGACACATTAGCAGGGAGCTGGATTGGAGGTGGAAGAGACGGGTCTCAAACCAGCGCCCATATGGGATGCTCGCGTCACAGGTGGAGGCTTAACCTGCTGTGCCACAATGCTGGCCCCAAGAAAATGTGACCTAGATGTTATGGAATACTACATAGCCATAAGAAAGCATTTTTGACTAGGATATGGACGGGAAGGACATTGTATTAAGTGAAATTAGTCAGTCACTGACAAACACTGCATTATCTCACTTGTAAGTGCAGTCTAAAAAGTTGATCTCATAGAATATGTAGGAAGGTCATTGCCAGAGATTGGGGAAAGGAGGGAGGTTAGGTAGATGGGGCGCTCTTGGTGAACAGGTGTGTGTGTAGAGTTGGATTGGAAGAACAAGTGATGGTGTTCCGTGGTGCAGCAGGGCGAATACCATTAGCAATTATGTGTTATAGACCTCCAAACAGAAGAGAGGGTTTTGAATGTACTCACCATAAACAAATGATAGAAGTTCAAGGTGAAGGATACGCTATTTACCAGAGTTGATCGTTACCCAAAGTATACATGAATCAGAAGGTCACATTGTACCGCATAAGCACGCACAAATACATGTCAGTCAAAAAATTAAAGGAAGATATTTTACTTACTCTGGCTGTATAACAATTTAAAACTTAGTAACTTAAGACAAATCTGTTATTTTGTTCATAATTTTGTGAGGCAGTAATTTGGGAAGGGGTGGCCGGGCAGTTCTCCCGTGGGGGTCTCTGTTGTGACTACTGTCAGATGTGGGCTGGGACTGGGATCATCTGACATCTGGATAAGGCTGGACATCCAAGATCGCTCTGTCAACCGCTGCTGGTCATGCTCTCTGCTGCCTGCTGACGGGCCTCTCCTGTGCCTGTGGTCTTGCCAGCCCAATGATCTCTCGGGAGTTGGAATTCTGACCTGGTGGCTGATTTCCCCCAGAGGCAATGTTCTGAGAGGTGCAGGAGGAAGACGCAGGATGTTTTATGAACTCTCAATAGGAGAAATGCAGATTTGAGCCTGTTAAATAAACTGCCTTAGGGGCCGGCTGTGGTGAAGCAGGTGAAGCCACTGCCTGCAGTGCCAGTATCCCATGTGGGTGCCAGTTCAAATCCTGGCTGCTCCACTTCCAGTCCAGCTCTCTGCTATGGCCTGGGAAAATGATAGAAGATGGTCCAGGTCCTTGGGCCCCTGCACCAGTGTGGGAGACCTGGAGGTGGCTCCTGGCTCCTGGCTTTGGATCAGTACAGCTCCGGCCATTATGGCCAACTAGGGAGTGAACCAGTGGATGGAAGACCTCTCTCTCTCTCTCTCTCTCTCTCTCTCTCTCTCTCTGCCTCTGCATCTCAAATAAATAAATCTTTAAAAAAACTGCCTTAGAAGATGTTTTACATATAAGCATCCACTGGGCAGTACTGGTAATGCATTCACCATCAGCAGCACTCAAATATTTGAAGGTTCAATGTCCAAGGTGTCCAAAGATCATCCTGGATATGTGAATGGCTGTCATTAGCCTCGTGTTGGGTTAATGTCTGTATGCATCATATTTTTAGCACTATAATGAAACATGTGAGTCAATTAGCTTTGTAAAGAGCAAAGGATTACTCAGTTTATAGATTTAGAGGTTGAAGTCCATGGTCAGGTGGTTGACCCTGTTGGTTTAGTCTCTGTTGGGGGCAGTGGATAGGAATGGCACAGTATGTGAAATAGAAGGGTCACATGGCAAACCAGGAAGCAGAGAGACTGGGTGAGCCAAAACTCGGGATTTTATAGCAACATCTCATGAAAACTCAAACAATCACATAAGAACTAGTTTCCTAGGGCATATGGCCTATGACCTAACCACTGGCCACCAGGCCTCACCTCCTACAGTTCCACATCTCCCAGTAGAGCCACCCCGGGATCCAGCTTTTAACACATGGGCCTTTGGGGGTATACTCACACTAATGTGCAACCATACCAATGCGCATGGGAATATGGGAAGCGTAACTAGTCTGGGTGGGCACTCATGATTCAATGTGAATGACAGTTAAGAGTTCCAGGTCTGGGGTGCAGTCCCATCACTGGCCTGGGTCTGATTGGCTGTTCACACCCAGGCAGCCTTGACATGAGAGGGGTGTTATGAGAGCCCAGCCAGGTTTGATGACACTGGTTTCAGTAGTTTCTGTGGGGAGTAACCTGGAGTCACAAGTGGTTAACCCACTGCCCCTTCCATGCCTGCACTACAGGAGCCCCATCCTGGGACTAGGAGGGGTTTCCTGTTCCTGACCACTGGTTTTTAGTGAATGGGCTTTGTTGTAGGGTCTTGTGTATTGATGTCTGATTTGATCAGCTCTGAGCAAGGCAGTTAGGAAAGAGTCCCCGAAGGCCCTGGTGGCTACCCGTTTTCATTAGGAACCCAGTGTAGCTCGGGGCATCTGTGCCGCCATCTCCCCTTCAGTATCATCTTTGGACAGGTGGTCCAGCTGCCTCTCAGGGCCCTTGGGATCAGGATCCTGTCCCTGAGACTCGTTGCTTTTCATGATTTCCTGGATCCACATCCACATTTTTCTGCATGTGTCCCTCTAGAATCACCCGGAGAGCAGTTAGGAGCAGAGTCCACATCCTGCCCACCCCCTATCATGCGTGCCCAGCACCAGGCAGGGCGGCACGGATCAGAACCTTCTGGAAACGTTTTCAGATGACGTTCAGCCAGTGGTGAAGGGGAGTTTGGCAGGTCCAATTTGAAATGATTTTCAGCTCAGCTCCCCACCAAAGCCCTGGTGTGTAGGGAGTTTTCTTTCACATGCCAGCCCAGGAGGTCCTTGGCAAAGGGCAAGGCAGGTGTTACCACCCATTTCACAGAAGAGAAAACCAAGGCACAGGGAGGTTGAGTGACTGACTTGTAAGTCTCAGGGCTGAGGGGCTGGCAATGTGGCATAGTGGGTAAAGCCGCCGCCTGCAGTGCTGGCATCTCATATGGGTGCCAGTTCAGGTCCTGGCTGTTCCACTTCCGATCCAGCTCTGCTGCGGCTTGGGAGAGCAGTAGAAGATGGCCCAAGTGCTTGGGCCCCTGCACCCTTGTGGGAGACCAGGAAGAATCTCCTAACTCCTAACTTCTGATCAACACAGCTCCAGCCATTGCAGCCATCTGGGGGTTGAACCAGCAGATGGAAGACCTCTCTCTCTGTCTCTCTCTCTGCCTCTCCTTTTCTCCCTGTTTAACTTTGACTTTCAAACAAATAAATAAATCTTTAGAAAAGTGAATCTCAGGGCTGAATTTCCTCTAGGAATCACTCAGTAGGTCCCCTCCTGTGACGACCCGGGGGCGCTCCCTTCACCGTGCCATTCCAGGGCTGGAGTGACCAGCAGCTGTTTGCTTGGGCTGTGTGGGTGGCTCAGTGACTATAGGCTCTAGGACGGAGGAGCTCTGGGGCTTAGAAGGCGTCCCCTGCTGCGTGGCAGAGACGCCATCCACCAGCCGTCTGATTAGCTTGTCAATTTTGGTCAGATTTGGGTTGTGAAGGTGACACCTCCTCTGGTGGGAACGCTGAGACCATTAAGGATGCACAGCACATCCCCAAACATAACAGTGAGGCCCCACTCCTCCAGAGTGGAGGCTGGTGGTGAAAAATAGCAGAACAAGCCTTTATTTTACATTTCAAAGTGTGGGTAGGGGAGGCAGGCTGGCCTGATGCTTGGAAGTCAATCTGGGCAGAAGCCAGCTCTTCAAGATCGGATGCAACTTTTTGATGCAAACTACAAAGGGGTATCTGGAGGAAAGGGCTTTATCTCCAGTCAGCAGGAACAGTGGATGCTAACTGGGCATCCCCCAGTCCTGTAACCCTTTGGTGATAAAGACACTAGACTCTCTTCTTTGGGGGTGGGGGGGCAAGCAAAGGTGAGAACCACAACATTTAAGAGTTGGACAGACCTCAGACACCTCTGGTCAGCTCAGGAAGAGAAGAGCTGTACCCACCTAGACTTACCAGTGGGTTGATGACAGTGACAGAATTAGATAGATAGGGGCTGGTGCTGTGGCGCAGCAGGTTAACACCCTGGCCTGAAGTGTGGCATCCCATATAGGCACCGGTTCTAGTACTGGCTGCTCCTCTTCCAATCCAGCTTTCTGCTGTGGCCTGGGAAAGCAGTACAAGTCCTTGGGCCCCTACACCTGCGTGGGGGACCTGGAGGAATCTCCTGGCTCCTGGCTCCAGATCGGTGCCGCTCCGGCAGTTGCTGCCATCTGGGGAGTGAACCAGCGGATGGAAGACCTCTCTCTCTCTCTGCCTCTCCTTCTCTCTCTGTATAACTCTGACTTTCAAGTAAATAAATAAATATTAAAAAAAGAATTAGATAGAGAGCAGGGCTCCTCCTGCTCTTCACGCCCCCTGGAGCTTCCTGGGAACTCCAAACGCTGGGGCTGACATTCACATCATTGCCAGCACTAGGGACCCAAGTGCCTAGCGGAACCAGGCATTTTCTCACTGAAACGTGGCAAATTTTCCGTTTTGAACTTCTTCTGAATGCCATCCCATCTCCCTGCCCATGGTGGAGAATGAGCAGAGAGTTAACACGGGAGGTCCACAGCTGGCCTGGGGAGGCTCCCAAGCCTCTTTCCCTGCCACAGGGCCCAGAGGACCTCTGTTTGTAAGGCCCTCATGTTGCCAGTGTAGAGCACTGAGCTGTGATTAATAGCTTCACCCAGGCCTTACTGTATCATTTTCTTTTTTTTTTTCTTTTTGACAGGCAGAGTGGACAGTGAGAGAGAGAGACAGAGAGAAAGGTCTTCCTTTGCCGTTGGTTCACCCTCCAATGGCTGCCGCGGTCGGCGTGCTGCGGCCGGCGCACCGCGCTCATCCGATGGCAGGAGCCAGGAGCTAGGTGCTTTATCCTGGTCTCCCATGGGGTGCAGGGCCCAAGCACTTGGGCCATCCTCCACTGCACTCCCGGGCCACAGCAGAGGGCTGGCCTGGAAGGGGGGCAACCGGGACAGAATCCGGCGCCCCGACCGGGACTAGAACCCGGTGTGCCGGCGCCGCAAGGCGGAGGATTATCCTGTTGAGCCACGGCGCCGGCCATTTACAGTATCATTTTCTTGAGACGTTTGAATCACCAAGTGGATGTCTTGAGAGAGGAACAGAGGGCAGGTGGACTGCAAAGGATGTGAGCCCTGGGCTCTGCCTGGAGACCACACACTTCGTTGGGAATTTCACTAGGAAATAAGGGGTAGGAGATAAAGAGAACCAACAAAGAGTGGGGAGGATGGAGAGGAGCTGGAGCCAAGGCCTCCGCTGTCGGGTTTCAGAACTTAGCTGAGATTCATCCCTGAGACCATCTGTGGCGAATCTGCTGGGTTTTCCACCAGACGGTGTGGCCACCAGGCTTCCTGATCAGTGGTCAGAGAACCGGGTTCTCCTTTGAGCTAAGTGTGTATCCGCTGTGTCTGTGTACTAAGAACCGGATTTCAGGCTCAACTGCTCCAGAAATCTTCTTCTCTGGGCAGGGAAGGCCCCCAGAGTCTGTTCAAGGATGTCTGTGCAGCCAGCAAGTGGGGCCCTGAGGCTGGGACCACAGTGCCCTGACTTCGCTAACAGAACCTGGAGAGGTACTACAAGCTTCTGATGGAGACTGGGGGTCCTAGTTTGGCTTTCAGAATCCCTGGATTGACAGGTACTGGGGCAACGTTGAGACTTCTCACCTCTTGCTAAGGAGCAGATCATCAGATGTGTTCAAAAAGTGTCTCTGCTCCGAAGGTGTGACTGTTTCCCACACAGGTGTATTACCTGCGGATGGAAGGAGTGAGTGGGAGAACGGAAAGAAGGGAGAAGTGCATGTGCTTTGCAAGATAGTTGAGGATCAGGGTTATTTTTACAGCCCCATTTCTTAGAGGGAGCTCTTGATGAATGGGGCATCCTGCTCAGAGGGAGAGCCCATCCTGTCCACTCGTGCTCATGCCTGGTCATCCGGCACCTTTGACAGAGGCCAACTACAATAATTTACATTTGCAGAATACACATTGCCAAGAAACTCAAAAACATATTGTGAATGTCATGTGCTGTGACAGGCGCTATTATCCTGTGAGAGAGATTGCAACGCATCATGCAATAATTAATTTACAGATACCAGAAAACCAGAGGGTACTGGATGGAAACCAACGTGAGCATGCGGGGAGCCAATCCCAGCACACCAATTTAATTTCCTCCCACGTCAGAATGACAGGTCTGGAAGATAAGGCAAAAGCAATAGACGTAAAATACCCTGACTCCAGGAAGCCCTTTAGCTCTGTTCTATATGATGTCCTCATAAACATGCTATGAAAATATGGCGCAGCCTCTGCTATTGTTATTTAGTCTTTGATTTATCCTGGTTCCCTTTCCCTGAAGAGTTCGAGTGGAGTGTTCTGGGGAAAAATATCTGCCGCGCAGGAGAGTTTGGGCAGGGCTGCACTCAGTATCCGGGTCTGGAATCAGTCTTGTTCGGGAGATGATGACAGAGATAACTCATGACACAGCTCTTTAACAGTGACAAAGGCTGAGCGCTCGGTCCCAAACCCAGCTCTTTGCATTCTACACTCAGATCATTTCCCGCTCTCCCATGACACTGCCTTGAAAGGGGCCATTCACACAGTGATCCCAGAGCGACCACAGATTTTCCAGGACTGTGAGAGGAAGAGGTCTTAAAACAGTGATATTTGCAGTGGAGTTGGGAGAAGGTGGTTTCCTAATGATGGTAGCCTCCAGCCCTGTGGCCTCCAGGTGGGCTGGCTGGTGAGCTTGGAGGCAGGTGTGATGCTGGGCATGTGGTCCAGGCGAGAGCAGAGTGACTAAGGTGGAGAAGGCGTTCCCTCTTCAGGGATTGGGGTGAAGACAGGGGTTTCACAACCCTTAAGAGGACCCCAAGGGCCCCCAGAGAGCTGCCGTACCTGTTGCTGGGTATGTGTGCGGTCCCAGCAGGTGCTGTCTGAGCCTGCCTGCTGACCAGTGGGGCGGGTAGGTGTGGGGAACCACAGGCTGGCCACCTGTGGGGACCTTCTCATTGCACTGCCTCATCCTGCGGAGCAGAGCAAGGTCAGGGTAATAGGATGGGATACGCCTTGATCTAATGAGATGAGACACACCTTGACCTGAATGGACTTGCAGACAATCTGATGAGATGGGATACACCTTGACCTGGAAGGACTTGCAGACAACCTGGCGAGATGAGATGCACCTGGACCTGAGACTGCGCATGCCCTTTGATGGACTGCTGGGGGGGGGATGGGGGATGGATAAAAGACCGTGTTAGGGGCGAGAACGGGAGCAGCCACTTCAGTCTTTCTCCCGGCTGCTCCCCCTTCCTCCTTTCCTTCAATCCCTAAGAGTAAAAGTTCCTCGAGAACCGATCAACAGCGGTCGTGTCGTGATTCTGTGGGTTGGACCTTTGCTGGCAAGATTTGGGTTGGCGAGGGATCCGACAGGTAGGTAGGAGACACTGCTGTTTGTCCTGTATCGGGGGTCACAGGGGCAGAGCAGGGAGGGGCTGGTGATCATCCGATGGCTCCTTTACTGCTAACCCACCAGGGCGCCGTGATCCACCACGGTTCATATGCCTACTGGTGTGGGAGACCCTCTGCAGCCCGAGTGCCCAGGGAACACCATAAGCATGAGTGGAAAAAGAAAACTCATCACTCACTTGCCGGGGGGGGGGGGGGGGGGGGGCTGATAAACAACCAGAACAGGTGGCTTTTACGGAGGGAGCACAAAATGACCGGGCCTGAAGAGAGCTGTCTTGGAAGGACTCTCAAGGAAAGCTGGGGAACCACACTGGTTTTTAGACAACTGAAAGCAAGTTCTTCATTGGAAATTTGTTAGGCGAGCTCTATGTGATTAGTCATTGCTGGGAACCAAGTCCGTGTTCTGAACGGTCACGTGGTAGAGACAGTTCACAGAGTAAAAACACAAGCCAGAAGATGTGCAGAGAGTGGAGAAATCTGATAGGAAAAGCTCGAGGGTTCTAGAAGTGTCGATGGACAGGAACAGAAGGAACACTTTGAGGATGGAAGTGCTCCCTGAGGGTTCTAGGACTGCAGCAAATAGACATGGCCTGGACCTGGTCAGGTGGGCGGGCTGTGCCCCAAAGAAAGGGAGACAATGTTGCAGGCTGTTGATGGGAGAGTGAAGGGAAGACCTTCAGACTTATTCACAAAACTGGGAGCCGGAAGACTGGACCGGTATTCACCAGTGCTGAAAGAAAACAAAGGACTGTGATCTGAGGATCCTGTACCCAGTCAAGGTCAGGGTCATCGTGCAGGGCATTTTCAGACATCCTGGCAACTGTGAGTAGTCCACGTGCAAGGCCAAACACTGCAAGGGACCGCAGAGTTATTGTAGCCTCCCTGCCTCCCACTAACAATCGCATTTAGTTTTCTCGTTTGTGTGTGCCCGTGGTGAGAGAGCGGCAGTGCCCAGTCCTGGGAGCAGGGTGTTAAACATCATTCGATGGGCTTCAGAAGGGTTTGATGCTTATTTGCATTTAGAAACTGAGCTGCCCGTAATAAATATAATCTCGTGTCTGTATGGGAGGCTCCAGGGAAACACACTTGGTTGCCGTGGAATTTCCCGAGGGGAAAAACAAGACATACTGCTACGTGACGGGAGGTCCCTCCCTGACAAGTTCCCACCTCGGCCTGCCAAGCTGAGCAAATTAAATGCAGGATGCTCAGTTATGTTTGCATTTCAGGTGCACAATGGAAAAAACTATGTATAACTGTGTCCTAATTACTGCATGGGCGTCCTGTATCTTACCTGGGAACTCCATTTGCACCTCAGCCTGGAGCCACAGCTTTCAGGGAGCTTGGTGTGTTAGCTACAGATAGACGCTTAACATTGAAGGTTCAGTGGGAGGGAGAATGGGAAACCTTGACAATGAGGTCAGTGCCAGTGTGGGAGCAGGAGAAAGAAGAGTTTCAGAACACCAGCTTCTCTCTCTCTCTCTCTCTGGGCTTGAAACACATGTGAACTGGTCCTTGCTTTTGTGATATTTAAAATCGAATTATAAAGGTTGTGTGGGTGTGAGATAATAAAAAGCTAATTGTCATCAACGATTTACCATGTATCAGCCCTATGCAAAGCAGTTTTTTGAAAAATGTGTTTATTTGAAAGAGCAACAGAGAGAGAAAGAGAGAGCGCACTTTCATCTACTGGTTCACTTCCTAAATGGTCACAACAGCCAGGGCTGTGCCAAGCCAAAATCAGGAACTCCATCCTGGTCTCTTGTGTTGGTGGCAGGGGCCCAAGCACTTGGGCTGTCTTCCATTGCCTTCCCAGGACATTAGCAGGGCAGTGGATTGGAAGCCGAGCAGCTAGGACTTGAACTGGCACTCTGATATGGGATGCTGGTGTTCTAAACAGTGGCTGAACCTGGCGCACTCCAACGCCAGCCCTGCTAAGCATTTTAGCTCTTTTGTTCTTCCACATACAGATCCCATTGTTTTAGATGGGACACCAGGGTGCAGAGTTTAAAGCACTTGCTTTAAGTTACACAGCCCATGAGTAGCAGAGTCAGCGGGACACAGATCCAGGTTCGCCTGACCCTGGGAGCTGCACTCTTCTCCTCTGTGCCATCCTACTCCACAGTCAAGTGCAGTGAGGGCTTAACCGCGAACAAAGCCCAGTGCGGACGCTGTGTGCAGGCGTTGGTGGGTGAGGGCCAGATTGATCATGGGTGTCTTTTGGCAAAGGCGACCCAGAAACTGAGCTCTCACGGATGAGTTTGAGCTTGAGTTGGTGGAAGGAGAGAGTGGTGAGAGCATCAGCTGGGGCTGGTAGAGGGAGGACCCGGTGGGGTGGGCAGTGATGGGAGGGATGGGGTGGGTGGTAAGGCAGTGCTCAACAAATTGGGGGAGATAGGAGAAGTGGAGTGAGCCTAACAGAGGAGACTGTCTGTGTCCAGCGTGGCACACAGAGTGTCCAGAGGTTAGCCAAAAGGTCAGAAAGGAGAGTGAGGGATGCATCATGGAGGAAAGGATGGGAGAATTGGCATGGGTTTGAGGGGCCGTGGGTGACACTCTGACCAGTGTAAGCTTTTGGTCTTTACCTTAATGTCAACAGAATCCATGGCAGTCTTAAAAAATTATGAGAGGGGGAAGAGAGAGAGAGAGGGAGAGAGAGCGCTTATCAATTGACTCCCTAAATGCCCACAATGACTGGAACTGGACAGGGCTGAAGCCAGGAGCTGGGAACTCAATCTGGGTCTCCCACGTGGTTGGCAGGAACACAATGTCTTAAGCCAAAGCTGCTGCCTCTCAGGGTTCACTTTAGCAGGAAGCTGGCGTCAGGAGCCAGAGCCGGGAATCACACCTGGGTACTGTGATGCGGCTCATGGGCTTCACCACTCGGCTAAGCGTCTGCTCCCCATGAAAGGGTTTTAGGATGAGGAATGGCGAGGGTGGGGGTGCAAGTGCCAGGACTTGGAGATGGATGGGAGTGGCCAGTGGGAATGTGCCCTCAGGGTCCCGAGTGGTGCCCCCAAGTGGAGAGAACCCCGTAAGCTCGTTGGGGGAGGGGGCTTGCAGAGGGAAGAGGCTTTGCTGGCTGCCATGCTGGGGAGGCTGCTGCCCCTAGGGTAGGAAGTGACTGTTGATATCTTCTTGGGCAGGGCACAGGGAGGCTGTCCTGGTTAGATACAGGGCTGCACGCCAGTCTTGAGACTGCGTTTGCAGCAGTGACAGGGTGGCTCTGTGTGTCTCCCCATCTCATGGCCAGCGCATGCACCATGTAAACAGGTGGTATGGAGCCCACACAGAGACCCAGCACAGTGAAGGCAGCATAAGCTTAGGGCTGGCTGGCTGCCTTTGACATTCCCTCCCAGACAGCCTCCACCCCAGCACACTGGCTTTACATAAAACCCACGTACCCTTCCAGATCACCCAGCATATGGGCCAGGCTCTGTCCTCGACACAGACCGTGGGCAAGCCAAGCCGACGCCATGTAAGGCGGCAGAAATAAAATGTGTAACTGTGCTCTAAGACACCTTAATTGTTTATTAATTACTCCATAAATCACAGTGACACCTGTGTTTGTGCTCCCCTGGATTCGTTCACACGAGGTGGGGGTTGGAAGCATGATGTGCTTCCTGGACCGAGGACTAACGGGGCCCTTAGGCGTGGGGTGAAGGTGCCTGGATCAGGCCAGGGACACCAGGGCTCCCCGTGCTCCTCCCTCACTGTCAGCCTCAGCTGCATTCCCATCCGCCTCTGGCCAAGACCACAGCCCCTTGCTGTACAACTGATGCTCATTAATGGAGTCTTGGCAGGGCTGGGGTGCACCTGCCTCATGTTCATCCTTCCAGGAGCCGTGGGAGGGTGGTGGTGGGGATGTGTACTCACTTCACAGGAGAGGGATCGAGGCTCGGAGATTGCACCCAGTCCCAAGGGCACACAGCCAATTCAGTGGCCAGCTAGAGCCAAGGTTGTTTTGACCCCTAAATGCTGCTGCTCCTGGTGGGAGGGACTGTGAACAGGGTGAGGAGGGGGCTTTCCTGTGAATCCTCATAGGGGCTCCTTTCCGTTTACCCAAGGGGAGGAAGCTGCTTCCCAAATGATAATACCCCCCCTCCCGATTCTTGAGGGTCGTATCTAAAGTGGAAGCAGAACTCATCCAGGGGGTTTGGGCCCAGGGACTCTGGCACCCGGCGACGCACATTGGCTACTGTGGGCCGGAGTCCCCCTCTAACTGACCTCCATTCCAGACAGTCACCTGTTCCATGGGGGAGGGGCTCTCTCCGCCCACAGCTGTTGGCAGCCATAGCGACCACGCGCCCAGCCCTGCGGAGCGCAATTGCTCCAGATGGCTAATCGGACTTTATTGCCACCATCACTCCTAATGTTGCCATTCCAGAGCCCCGTCTGCAGTCTCCGCTCCCGTGGGGGTGCAGCGGTCCCGGGAGCCGCCTGCCCTCCTCTCCTGGGCCTGACGGTGCGCTCTGCAGGTGCAGAGGAGTGGCTCTTTAGAAGACACGTGGCACCGTGAAGCTTGGTAACACTTCCCCCTGGGTCAGAGATCAGAATGTGGAGAAGGGAGCCCTTCCGGCAGTGACTGCGGGTCGGGATGAGGGCGCTCTCTGCTCTGGTCCTGAGCATGGAGGAAGAAGGTGACCTGGGGAGCGGGAGGGGGAGAGGCCGCTCCCATCGGCGCCGGTCATCGGTCATCCCTCCGCTGTCAGCTTTCTGAGCAGCCTACCCTGTTGCTCTCTTGTCCCTCCCAACCCATTTGCCAAGATCAACGGCCCCATGGGTCTGTCTGTTCCGTGGCTCCCTCAGCACCAGGCGTCCGTGCAGTGCCCGGCACAGTGTCAGTGCCTGGTGAATCTACCCGACATGAACCGGGAGCGAGGGAGGGATACAGGTGCGCTGGGTCTCTCTCTCCTTGGGGACATTTTCCCGGGGCTCTGCGGAGAGTCTAATGCTGTGCTTGCTAAGGGGTCATGGCTGACTGGGAGGCAGGAGCAAGGGAAGATGGCGGCGCACGGTGCATGGCGGGCCCTGGGCACATCACATAAGGAATGCAGAGCACAAGAACAGATTGGAAAGGCTCCTCTTTCTTTGTGGGCGGCAAAGTGAGTGGGTCTGTGGGAGGGAGAGCCGCCCAGGCCTGCTGACCTAGGGGCAGACTGAACACCACCTGCCATGTTCACAGGAAAATTTCATCCCAGCAGGAAGCCTGGTCTTTGACTGCCCGGGTGCCCCCACCCCTGCCCCTAGGCGCTAGCTGAGGACTGGCCAGCAGGCAGTGTGGGTCTGGCTGTCTCTCTGGGCTGTAGATGCAGCGGGGCTAGAGGCTGCTAACGGGCAGTGCTGCACTGGACAAGGGGAGCCCTGCGCCTTGGAGGAGCCATCTGCAGAAACGCCCTCCATTGAGTCAGACGATTAAACGGGGCTTCGGGAGGTGGCAAAGCCTCCTTCTGCCTTCTCCAAGCCCAGGTCCATTCTTCCCTGAGGCTAGCTGAGACTTGCCCTAAGTGGGCGTGGCCTCAGCTGACAGGGGCCCCCAGGAGTCCAGGGAACCCAGCCAGGAGTGGCAGAGGAAGCGCCCGGTGGTAGTGGGGGGGATGTGTCGGCAGGAAAAGCTTGGTGAGGTCTGGAGGGGGCGTGTTCCATCCCGTCAGGGCGTGGGGTTGGTTGGTGGAGTGTTCCTGATGGGGCCTGCATCATGAGCCCTAAGAGGACTCCCACAGCAGAGGGCAGGGAGCTTAGGGAGAGGAGGTAGACTGTGAGGACTGGCTGGAGGAGGCGGCACGGGAGCAGAGTAGGTCCGTCCAGAGTGGCCTGCCTGTGCCAAGGAAGAGCTGTGGACATGGGTTGCGTGTGCAGAGTTCTCCCTGTAGGCTGAAATGGCAGGAGCATGAGGACTGAGAGGGTATAGAGATGCAGCACCCCCTGTCCAGGCGAGTGTACTGTACACTGGCACACTGCAGGGACAGCTGGGAGAGGTGACCCACGGCCATGGACTTGAGGCCAGAAGAATCCTGTTAGACACCTGGCTTAGGAAAATGAAAGAAAGAGATTGTGATCATTAGAAATCATCTTGGGTCCACTAAGTTTTGTCAATTTTTTTAAAAAAGATTTATTTTATTTATTTGAAAGGCAGAATTACAGAGGGAGAGATACAGAGTGAGAGAGAGCGAGCGAGAGCAAGAGCGAGCAAGCTGCCATCTGCTGGATCACTCCCCAGATAGCTGCCACAGCCAGGCCTGGGCCAGGCCGAAGCTGGGAGACAGAAGCTTCATCCATGGCTTGCAGGGGTCCAGGACCTGGGCTAGATTCTGCTGCTTTCTCAGACCCGTTAGCAGAGAGCTGGATCAGAAGTGGAGTAGCCTGGATTTGAACCAGCACCCATATGGGATGCCGGCACGGCAGGCGGCCATTTAACTCTTATGCCGTAACGCCAGCCCCAGTTTTGTCAAATGAACCCCCTATTTGGGTCAGAGCTGCTGCTGCGGTCATCCAGGCAGAAAGACTGGGGGAAATGATGAGGCTGTGAGCCTGGCTTAGCAAGGCGGAGACTTGTGGCTGCTCATTGTCTCGGCAGTCACGGTGATGATGTGTGTACCATACACAGTGGTGTCACTGGGGGAGCTGTGCTGGTCTCTAGACGGGGTGAACATTGTCTCTGTCGTCTTCACGGGGCCCCTTTTACAGAGTGGAAAGGGGCGTGTGTCAGCTGAGTCTTCTGGAAAGCAGACATTAGAGGGAGTTAGGAGGGCAAAATGTTGATTGGAAAGGAATACTTGTGAAAGCAAAAAGGAGGAGGAAGGAGGATCTGGCAGGGGAGCTGTGGAACCGCCATGCAGTCCCAGCAGGCTCTCTCAAGTCCACGTGGGGGCCCTGCAGCCGATACTGACCACTGGGAGAGCCCTGTGTGCGGCAGAAATGGCTGGGCCCTTCCCCAACCTGCTCCATCACTGGCTCAAGAGCTGGTGGTGGGGGACACAGCAGCTCCTGGCTGTCAGGGCAGGAAGCCCCTCACTGCCTGGGTACCGCGTGGCACTCTTCCGTCCTGCCCAGGGCACTGCTGGGCCACAGGAGTGAGCCAGGACTGACTCTTGAAAGCCAGGATTGCTGGTCGCTGTACCTCCAGAGAACCTTCACAGGGTTCAATCTTTGATTCCACCTCATTCTCTCCTAGTCCTACCCTGTCAATGCTTTCTTGAATAAAATGGCCAACATTCCCTGAGCACTTAATTATATGCTTGGCCCGAGCTGAGTACTTTACATAAATTCATTCATTTGAATTCTCCTAACAGACTCACAAGGCAGTTACTATTGTAGTGATTATATACTTTATACATAGCATAATTATATATATTCATATGTAATTATAATATATAATTATATTATGTATACTTATATACAATGTTATTCATAATGTATAACATGTATAGTATATTCTTATGTAGTATAATTGTATGCTTATACAGTTGTACTATGCTGATATTATCACTCATTTTACCGGTGAGAAGACATCGCACAGGAGTTTTGTGATTTGTTCCAGGTCACCCGGGATACATCGAATCCTCTAGCAGAACTAGATTTTGAACAAGGAGTTTGCTTCCAGGGCCTGAACTCTTAAATACTTGACACTTTGTAGAAGTTTGAGCTGTCAGGCAGTAGAGCTCATTTTATTGAGAACTGGAGAAGTTCGGTAACTTGTCTATAGTCTTGTTGAAGGCCAGGCCTGGGCCTTAGCTCCTGACTCCCAAGTCCAGAGTTTCTTTTCTGCCTCCTGCCTCCAGCATGCGGATTGTGCAGAAGGTAGAAGGCTGGAGAGGAAAGTTCTGCAGCTGGAGATGCAGCAGTGGTTCGATGTGGTTTTGACAGGCTAGAATAGGGGTTGAAACCAATGAGGTGAAGGTTAAGAGGGATACACACGTAAACCTCCGGATCTAGGTTCCGAAGCAGCGATTGCACATTGCCTCATGCGGGGGAGGGGGGGTGCTCTTGCCTGAGAGCAGTTGGTAATCAGATCAGGGGACCCAATGTCAGACTGCATGAATCAGTTGGCATTGAGATTATGGAGTGTGAGGACCCTCCCCGTGCACCCCTCCATCCATACCTGGGACATCAAGTTCTCAGCTTTCTTTGGCTACCAGGTTTTAACAGGAGTGGAGAACAGGTCAGGAACCCTGGAGAAACTTGTCCTGGGGACAGCCTCTGACCTGTACCGGAACCCAGTGCAGCTAAGACCAGGTGCACTGGAGGTTCAGCCTGCACTGCTGTTCTCTCAGAGGTGCCAGGGGCTGGGCCATCTGCAGCCCATCCTCGGAGAGCCTGGGGGAATGTGAGCTCACATCCTTACATGCACATATACTAGTTGTAATGCAACAGGAAGTTTGGTTAGTTTCAAGAAACTCCTTAGGACTCCTCTGTCATCCCCTTTGAGCCTCCTGAGACCCTGTCATGGGCCCATCCAATGGCCTTGGGTTTTGTTGTTATCCTGAGTCCTGGAAGAGACTCTGAGAGGTTGGCAGAGAACACCCAAGGCCTCTTGGACAGTGCAAAACTATTGTGGGGGTGGGGTGGTGGTGGTGTTGAGGTTCATCTTTGCAGGAAGCTGGGGTTCCCAGGTATGTGGGTGGGGTAAGTGTCAAGGATTTGGGTTGTCCTTTCTAGGGCACCATCTTCTTCTTCTAAAACAATTATTTATTTATTTGATTTATTTGAAAACCAGAGAAATAGAGTAAGAGAGAGAGGGCTGGGCCAGGAGCAGGGAATTCAATCTTGGTTTTCTGTGTGGGTGGCAGAGACCAGAGTATCTGAGCCATCCCCAGCTGCCTTCCAGGGTGTGCATTAAGCAGGAAGCTGGAATTGGGAGCTGAGCTGGGACCTGAATCCAGGAACTTTGATGTGGGGAGCAGGCATCCCAAGGAGCAGCTCAATGATTAGGTCAAACATCTTCTTAAGGAATTTCTTCTTTTTTTAGAAAACTTTTATTTAATAAATATAAATTTTGAAAGTACATCTTTCAGATTATAGTGGTTTTCCCCCCATAAGCACCCTCCCACCCACAAACCATCCCGCCTCCTACTCCCCCTCCCATCCCATTCTTCATTAAGATTTATTTTTAATTATCTTTATATACAGAATATCAACTTAGTATATACTAAGTAAAGATTTCAACAGACTGCACCCACACAGACACACAAAGTATAAAGTACTGTTTAAGGACAGAGATCCTACATGGAGAGTAAATGCACAGTGACTCCTGTTGTTGATTTAAGAATTGACACTCTTGTTTATTTATTTATTTAGTTAGTTTTTTGACAGGCAGAGTTAGACAGTGAGAGAGAGAGAGACAGAGAGAGAGGTCTTCCTTCCATTGGTTCACCCCCCAAATGGCCGCTACGGCCAGTGCACTGTGGCCGGCACACTGCGCCAATCTGAAGCCAAGAGCCAGGTACTTCCTCCTGGTCTCCCATGCGGGTGCAGGGTCCAAGCACTTGGGCCATCCTCCACTGCCTTCCTGGGCCACAGCAGAGAGCTGGACTGGAAGAGGAGCAACCGGGACAGAATCCGCCGCCCCAACCAGGACTAGAACCCGGGGTGCTGGCACCGCAGGCAGAGGATTAGCCTAGTGAGCCATGGTGCTAGCCAGACACTCTTATTTATGACATCAGTAATCACCTGAGGCTCTTGTCATGAGCTGCCAGGCTATGGAAGCCCCTTGAGTTCACAAACTCCGACCTTATTTAGACAAGGCCATAATCAAAGTGGAAGTTCTCTCCTCCCTTCAGAGAAAGGTACCTCCTTCTTTGATGACCCAGGAACATCTTCTTAAAACTGTGTCCTACCTGGGCTGCAGGACCAGTTTTGGTTTATGTGAGCAGACTGACTTCTTGAAAGAGTGAGCATAGAGGGTAAGTAGAATATGGGGGCAGGATGGATAGGCTGAAGTCAGTTTGGGAAGTGTTGGGTTTAGATGTGGGTGGGCTTTTCAACTGGGAACACTTCTTACAGGTCAGCAGCTTGAGAGCTAGACTAGATGGAGAGTTACTAATACACAGGTGGTGGCTGAGCTGACAGCCCAGGAAGGAAGGGGCCCTCCCTACAGGAAGGCCCGTCTGGAGACCAGTAGCATTGGTATTTGCTCGGTAGGAAGGGAGAATTTGGGCCTCTCCTGCATTTTACCACAATCCCAGGGCATTCACAGGCACACTGCAGTCAGAGGAGCTCTACGCAAGACCAGGATTTCTGCCTCATCCCTGGGTGCACATTAGAATCACCTGGGCTCTGCCCTGAGCTCTTCATTCAATCACCTGTAGTGGGCCAGGCATTTATATATGTATATATGTAACAACAGCTTTCTAGGGTTTTCAGATGTGTATGCAAAAGTTGGTGTAAATCAGTTGTCCTTAAACTCAGCGTATTTGCTGTAGAGGTAAGACACCCACATTCCATACTGAAATGCATGGCTTCAATTCTAACTCAGCTCCCAATTCCAGCTCCCTGCGCCTGACCATTCTGTGAGGCAGCAGGCGATGGATCAGATAATTGGGTCCCTGCCACCCACATGGGAGACCTGGGTTGAGTTTTGGGCTCTTGCCTTCAGTTTAGCCTAGCCATGGCTGTTGTGGGCTTTTGCGGAGTGAACCAGTAGGAGGAAGATCTCTATCTCTGTCTTTCAAATGTAAAAAAAAAACAGAGAAGCTGAATGTATATTAGGATCACCTGCAGGGCTTGTTGAGCCACAGATTGCACCGGGCCTCACCTCCACTGCCTGATCCAGGCGGTCTGGGTGGGGCCTGAGGTTGCCCATTTCTAGTAAGTTCCTGGGTGATGCTGAGGCTGCTAAGTCTGGGCCACACTTTGAGAACCACTGATGCAGAGTGAGGAGAGCCCAGAAGGGGGCCCAGGTAGAATCCCAAGGAAAGTCAGGTGAGGGAAGAAGCAAGGAAAAAGGTGGCAAGACTTCCTTCATCCTGCTTCAGCCCCTCCTTTGGCAAAGTCTTATATATGGAAAAATGGAGATAAAAGACAAGTTTATTTTGGTGCAAATTTAAAAATCCATGTGCAGTTTTAAAAATATATATTTGAAAGGCAGAGACAGATGAGGAGAGACTTCTACCCATTGGTCCACTTGACAAATGCCTGCAACAGCTGTGCAGGGTAGATGAAGCCTGGAGCCGTAACTCATTCTGGGTCTTCCACGTGGGTGGCAGGGACTCAAAACTTCAGTCAGCACCTGCTGCTTCCCAGGGTGTGCATTAGCAGGAAGCGGAAATCGGGAGTGGAGCTGGGACTCAGAGCCAGACACTCAGATAGAGCCTGCGGGCATCCCGATCTGCGCCTCCACCTCTGGGCCTGATGCCTCCATAATTTTTCCACAATCCACATCTGCCACGAGCTTTGTGAAGACACCTCACAGTGTCCTGGGTTCCCAACAACCACGAGTAGAGCACTTTGTGTCTGAGCATGCGGGGGCCCCTTCAGGGGCTGCCCATGAGCGGCAGGATAGAACAGGGACATCTGGCCTCCTTTGCTGTGTCTTGGGACCCTCTGCCCCGGGTGCCACACCTGCTTGCTGGTCCTCAGTTAGTGGTGCTTCCTCATACTCCCCAGCCTCTACAATACGTCTCAAGACCTCTTCCTCTTCCTCACCCCACAGCTCCTACTCAGATTCCATGAGAATTCCTGCAAGAAAGGAGTCTCCTTTTGTTTATTTTAAAAATCTCTCTCTCCGGCTAGCGCTGCGGCACACTTGGCTAATCCTCCATCTGTGGCGCCGGCACTCCTGGTTCTGGTCCCGGATGGGACACCGGATTCTGTCCCGGTCACTCCTCTTCCAGTCCAGCTCTGCTGTGGCCCGGGAAGGCAGTGGAGAATGGCCTAACTGCTTGGGCCCTGCACCTGCATGGGAGACCAGGAGAAGCTCCTGGCTTCGGATTGGCGCAGTGCAGCGGCCGTGGAGGCCATCTGGGGGGTGAACCGAAGGAAGGAAGATCTTTCTCTCTGTCTCTCTCTCTAACTCTGCCTGTCAAAAAAAAAATATCTCTCTCCACCTAACGCTTTGCTGCCCCAACGTCTGGCTCAGTATACGTATTACCTTTCCCTCAAGCCTGCCCCGAATGGGCAGGCTGGAGTACGACCCCTCCCACAATCAGCTTTGCATCGTGATAACCATCATACTGCTGCTCAGTGGTCAACTGACTTGTCTGTCTCCCTTACTATATGCGGATTTCCTCTGAGCAGAGAACTGGGTCTTATTTGCTTTTTGTACCTGTAGCTCCTAGTTTAATACTTGGCACAGGGCAGGTGCCCACTTGCTTGTTGAATGAGAACATACAGGGGCTGGTGTAAAGCTGCAGCCTGCGATGGGGACATCCTATACGGGGCCAGTTCCAGTCCCAGCTGCTCCCCTTCTGATGCAGCTCCTTGCTAGGGCTGGGAAAAGAAGAGCAAGATGCCCCAAGGGCTTGGGTCCCTGCCACCCGTGTGGGAGACCCGGATGAAGCTCTTGGCTCCTGCCTTCAGCCTGGCCCAGCCCTGGCTGTTGCGGCTATCCAGGGAGGAACCAGTAGATTGAAGATCTCTCTCTCTCTTTCTCTAACTCTGATTTTGAAAGGAAAAAAATAAATCTTTAAAAGAAAGCACAGGACCCAGTGAGTGCAGACTCATTAGAGAGCCAGTGCCCCCTTCCCTGACCCTTGGTGCTCATCTGGAAGGGGGTTTGCTCTTTACCTGGAAGGGAAGAGAGGACAAGGCCCCCACCCTGGCCACCATCCCAGGAGAGAGCGTGCGCCAGCAGGTCACTTCCCCCACACTTGCAGTGTGTCTGTCATTGGTGTCTTCATCTTCCTGGCCAGCCGCGTGATCCCTCTCTCTAGACCAGAGTCACAGGGGCCTCACGTGCTCTCAGATTGGCGATCGTTTCTTTCTCAAAGGCGAGCTAGCAAGGCGGAGGGCGGGGGATACAGTGCCTTTTGTCAGCCTCCGGGTGGATGTGGTGCCCTACCAGGGGGAGAAGGCAGCTCAGCCTTCCAACACCACCAGGTGGCCTGAGGGTCAGTCACTGCCTGGGTCCTCTGGGCTCTCAAAGTGTGGTCCCTTGAGCCAGCTGCCAACTGGGCGTCACCTGCTGGGCTCTTCAATGCACCTCAGTGCAGAAGCTGGGCAGGAGGAAGGGCTTGGGGTGGGACCTGAGGACCTTACAAGGTTGGTGCTGTGCTACATGCACAGTGATCTTCACTGCTGACACCAACATCCCTTCTCTGCTTCTTATTTTTTTTTTTTTTAAATGATTGATTTGAAAGGCAGAGAGATGGAGGGAGTGGGAGAGACACATCTTCTGTCTGCTGGTTCACTCTCCAAATGCTAGCAACCGCCAGGGCTGGGCCAATGCCAGGAACTCCATCTGGGTCTCCCACATGGGTGCCAGAGACTCAAGTACTTGAGTCATCTTCCACTGTTTCCCAGGCACATTGGCAGGGAGCTGGATTGGAAGCGGAGCAGCCAGGACTTGAAGTGGCGTTCGGATATGAGATGCGGGCATCCCCAGTGGCAGCTCAAACTGCTGCAACGCAATGCCCACCCCAGCCGTGTTCTCTTGAACAAAAGCTTCTGCAATTTCTCTTTCCCATTCCTCGTGAGAAACTCACGGGGAAGGAGCATGGTTAGGGGGCAAATCCCTTTTGCCTACAGCTGAGTGATCTGAGAGTCAGACAGTGGGGGTCCTGGTGCTGCTGGCTTTTAACCCAGCCCAGGGAGCCTCCAGCTGCCACACCCCTGTCAATCTGCTGCCTTTGAAATAGCGTTTGTGTGTGCACAAACCCATGCAGGGTGCAACTGCAACTTATTCCCTCTGTGGATGTGCACAATAGCCAAGCAGTGACACGAACTTGGCGGGGACAGAATGGGATGACTCAGGGATAGCTTCTTGAGGTAGCAGAGCTGTTCTGCGGGGCTGAGAGAGGGGGGAGGCATGGCAGGCAGCGAGCGAGGGAGAGGAATTCCAGTGGGAGGACTGCTGGTGAGAAGGAGGGTGGCATGTCGTGGGTGGGGCCTGCTTCAAGGGGTGGGCTGTGCATGGAAGCAGAGACTGGTAACAGGATGTACTGGAAGACCAAGCTCCAGCCTCGTGTGTCTCATGGGGTCTCTGCAGCCACAGTGCGTATGTGGGGTGTGTGCATGTGGGTAGGGGGACGTGGGCATATGTGGTATTTGGGTGCAGGATTATGTGCTCTCTGTGTGTATATGGGTATGGGTATATATTGCGTATGTATGTGTGGGATGTAGATATGTGTGTGTGTGTGTGTGAGATACGTGCATGTGTGTGGGATGTGTTGTGGGGAGTGTGTGATGTGTGTGTAGGTGGTGTTCTGGGCATATCTGTAGGTTTTTATTTATTTTTTCAAGATTTATTTATTGATTAAAAAGTTGAGAGAAAGAGAGGTCTTCTATCTTCTGGTTCACTCCCCAACTGGCTGCAACTGCAGGAGCTGTGCCGATCTGAAGCCAGGAGCCAGAAGCTTCTTCTGGGTCTCCCACGTGGGTGCAGGGGCCCAAGCACTTGGGCCATCTTCCACTGCTTTCCCAGGCCACAGCAGAGAGCTGGATTGGAAGTGCAGCAACCGGAACTTGAATTTGCACCCATATGGGATGCTGGCACTGTAGGCAATGGCTTTACCTGCTATGCCACAGTGCTGACCTCTGTAGATTTTTTTTTGTTTGACAGGCAGAGTGGACAGAGAGAGAGAGAGAGAGAGAGAGAGAGAGAGAAAGCCTCTGTAGATTTTTAACATTCTTCCTTGTCTTACCTGTGACAGGTACTGTCTAGCTCCTTTCTTCCATGCCTATGCTGCCCAGGGTTGGCCCCGATTCCTTCTAGCCTTGGAAGTAGGATCAGGGAATTTTCCTAGCTGAGTTCAGTTGATGTGAATGTTTTAGCCAACATGGAACTCAGTCAAGTGTGGTTTCATCTGGGACTCCCACAGGGTGGCTGGGATGCTGTCTTTCCCATCTCAGCTCTGCCTCGCTTGTGGTTGGGTCACGTATGGGCTCTGTCCATGTGGTGGGTCCTAGCACAGACACCTAGGTTCACACTCTCCCAGCTTCTTTACCTTTAGTTTGCACAAAATCTACCAACTATCTCCCACTCGCTAGATTGAGGTCATGCATGCATCTCTGAGACAATCACTGTGGTCTGTAGGATAGAAAGCTTTGATTGGCTGCCCAGGTCGGCCAATCATTTCTAAGCTGAGGGCGAGTGGGAGGGGGCTGTTCTGACATTTACCTACACCTCCTCCTTGAGAGGTGGACACCAGCATATAGGTGTTGCAGATGAGGGTGCGGTGTTCAGAGCAGTGAATTCAGAGCAGTGAGCTGCTGAAGTCCCACAGGGCTGGGTAGAACTGCAGATCTGCTGAGCCCCTGCTTCCTAGATGCCATCATGCCTCAGCGCAGGACAAGGCTTGGAGCTTGAAGGAACCTCAGTGTTGTGGAGATACCGTGAGTGCCAGACTCAGACCTAGGTTGTGGGCTCCTCCTGGAGTCTCAGGCTCCCTGCAGTGTTTGGATATGGCTTGCATACATCTTCTAAGAGTTCATATGCTGGAAGCTTGGTCCTGACTGTGGTGATGTTTGGATATGGGGTGGATTCTTTAAGAGGCGGGGTCTTGTGGGAGGCCATTGGGTCATTGGAGGAGCTGTTCTTACAAGACATTCAGGGCTGGTGCTGTGGTGCAGTGGATTAACGCCCTGGTTTGAAGTTCCAGCATCCCTTTTGGGCGCCAGTTTGAATCCCCGCTGCTCCACTTCCAATCCAGCTCTCTGCTATGGCCTGGGATGGCAGTAAAAGATGGTTCAAGTCCTTGGGCCCCTGCACCAGTTTTGGAGACCCAGAAGAAGCTCCTGGATCCTGGCTTCAGACTGGTGCATCTCCGGCCATTGCGGCCAATTGTGGAGTGAACCATCGGATGAAAGACCTCTCTCTCTCTCTCTCTCTCTCTGCCTCTCCTCTCTCTGTGTAACTGACTTTCTAATAAATAAATAATTTTTTTTAAAGAAGGCATTCGAGTAGTTATAATGGGACTCTGAGTTCTCTTGAGAGCCAGTTATTAGAAGAGCCTGAGCTGAGCCCTGGACCTCTCTCTGGTTCCCTGTCTGGCCTGGGGTCTCTCCCTCCTGCGTGTTCTCTTGCTTTGATGCCAGGAGGGCCTCACCAGGGACGAGCTGATGCTGGTCCATGCCCTTGAAACTTCAGAAGTGTGAACTAAATAAACCTCTTTCCTTGACAAAGTTGGCCTGCCTCTGGTATTCCATTATCGTAATGAAAAATGGACTAATATGCTCCCTAATCTGGAAAATGAGGACGGTGACATCTGTCCTGCTGAGATCCCACAGCTGTTCATCAGTCAAATGAGATGAAGGCCGACTGGGCTTTGGAAATGTTCAAGGATTGAATCCAGGTGAAATGCGATAAGAACCAGGGCTGGCTGTTAAAATAACGACACGTTTCCATACTGGCGGTGAAGAGTCTGTCCCTGCACACTCTTCCAGACCCCCTGGGCGTGGGACCCCATGGACTGCTCCGACACCCAGCAATAAGACAAGAAATGCCTGGCTCCGGTCGCTAGCAGAGGAGGTGGACCATGGAAGTACCTGAAGCGCCAGCTGCCCCCGGTCTCCTACCCCTCCCTGTGGGCCCAGATGACCATGATGGCCCTTCCTTCCCACTGTGGTCTGTCTTCTTCCTCCCTGGTGCCCATGTTCACCATGAGGCACCTGTTCTGGAGGAGAAAGTGGTTGCTGAAGTGTGATGAGTGAGCCAGCCTGATGCTTAGCACTGGCTTGTGAGTCAGACTCTCTGGAATAAATTTGTGACGCTTCGTAGCGACCTTGTGCAGGCTCCTAGTTACATCTGTATACCATTCCTCATCTGCAAAATGGGGATGTTTATGGCACCTACTGCATGCATTTTTGAGAGGCTTAAGTCAAAGGATGTTTGTGGATAGATTAAAATAACATGTGGCTTGCAGCTAGCTATTATTATTTTTTGACTTGGCTTTCTTGTCTTTTGGTGCACGTATTTGCATTCTCTGGCAGGAGCAAGGTGCAAAGGAGACGTTTGGAAACAGCTGAGCAGAGCAGGCTGGAACAGGGAACGAAGTATCCAGTGCCCTCACTGTGTGTCCTGAATTCAAACGGTTCGCGTTTTGGCTCAGACGGTACGACTGTCATCGGTTAGGAGAGAATCGGCTCTTCCATAACCTGGCTCGCAGGCGATGCTTATTAAGCCCTTCCCCTCTCAAGAGCCTGCCTTGTCACGTCTTGTTGGTTTGTTTGCTCCGAAGCCCCTTGGTGCTGCATTCAGTTACCTCCTCCGCCCTCTCCCAGGCCTGGGTCATCAATTCCCTTACCCGCAGATTCTGTCCTTGCCCCTCTGCGAGCCAAGTCTTCCCTTATCGCTCCCATTTCCGCCTACGCTGTCCTCCCACCCACTCTCGTGAAAGCTGGGCTCTCATGGTCACAGCCGACGCCAAGCTCCTCTGCAGGCCGCCACCCAGGTCTGCTGGGAAGGGCGGTTAGCGCTTCGGTTTCAGCCGTGAGCAGCCTGCGTGGACTCTGTTCGTGTGCAGCCCTGCCATTTGGCGTTTCCTGTGGAAACGCTTAGACAGGAAGCCCCTGGAGCTTGAGGACCAGACCTTCCAGTTCTTTTGTAGCTAGCACAGGGCTTTGCACACAGTAGGTGCTGCCCAGGGTGGCTGCAGACTGGGGGATAGAGGCGCAGGAGCAGGTGAGGCTGCTGAGGTCGGACTCTCCAGGCTTGTAGTCGTCTGGGGTGGGGGGCTGCCTTCAAGCTCCAGCTCCTTCCCCCTGGCTGTGTGCTCTTGGGCAGTTCCTCAGCCTCTCTGAACCACACTTCTGCACAGTGGGAAAGGGTGACAGTGATAATGGCCTCACCTGGTAAAGGAGTTATGTGGATTCAGTGGGGCGACCTGCGCCAGCAGCCTGGCAGCAAAGGCTCATCAACACAGGCCCTTACCGTTCGACTTAAGGCTTCCCGCGAGGCTGTGGATCCTGGATGGCTGTCAGCCTGGGAGTCGTTCCTGGGGAGCTTTCCAGACTTCCCAGCTGAGTGCAGAATCTCTCGCACCCTGCTCGGCCCTTGCAGCTCCTGTAGTCACCTGCGGGATTGTTCCTCACCCTGGTCTCTGCTCACCCGCTCCCCGGCCCGCTTCCTCTACCATCACGGGGACCTGCCCTTTCACAGGCGGGCATGTGGGCACAAACCAATACATTGAAAGTAGCTTCTCCTGCCCTGTTCTTCTATTTTTAAATTTTAATATAATTCATTCATTTTTAACATTGGCAATCCCTTCCCATGGTGCAAAACTCACAATAAATACATGGTATAAATTCTCCCTTCTTTGTCTTTCTCTTCCCGGAACCAAACAGTGTCATAATTCTTAAATGGTGCATGCTTCCAGAACTAACGTACATGTGTGCCTATGCAAAAACACGGAGCTGGTTGTCAGTGTTCTTTTGTGCCTCTACTTTTGATGACTCCCTGTTTTGCTGATGTGGTTATGTAGCCCAGGTTCTGGGGCCTGGCCACGCCCCCTGGCCCCTGTGTGATTTTGGCCAGGTTAGGTAATGTGTCTCTGCCTTGTCTGTGACCTCATTTGTTAAATGTGTGTGTAGCAGTAGCTGCAGTGGGAAAACACATGTAAAGCACTGAGAACGGTGCTTGCATAGGGTAGGGGCTCAGTGATGTCAGCTATTATTATGGGCTGTCATTCATTCTGTGCTTCCCACAGTGGAGGACTGTGCCGCTTCCTTTCTGCCCACGGTCTCCTTGACAACCAACCGCGTGTGAGCCAAGGACTGCTCTCTCTCCATGACGCAGACCCAGGCTCAGATAGGGCTGGGATCAGCGTCCGCCTCCAGCCTTTCGGGCAGGAGGCATCACTGATGAGACCGGCCTCTCTGAGGCCCCCTTGTGGACCCCCCCCCCCAGGGCCGAGCGCTGACCACAGTGGGCACAGTGGGAGGAGAGCTGACTCCCTTGCATCTTTCCCCCTACCCAGCGCCATCGGTGGGGGTATGGAGGGCATCTGTTTCTAAGCAGGATTGCTGAGGCTCTCGGCCTGTCCTGGTTTGACCCTCAGTTCAGCCAGGACCTTTGGCTGAAAATCTGCAGGTCCTGCTTGGCACCTTCACTAAGGAAATCTGCCTCGCAATTATTTTTTTTTCTTTTTCCTCATGTTTATATCAGCAGAAATGAAGGCGAGAAAAACCAGCCTTTAACTAGGATTTTATTACCCATTGACCTCAGCCATCTCCATCTCTCTCTCCGGAGCGCTGCCCATTAGTTGTCAGGGCAACGTGGTGTAACTCGCGGCTGGCCGCAGTTGGTCCAGTTTAATTCTCCCCTGCTGCCCTGGCTGGCTGGGCACGGCTGCCCTGTGCGTTTGCTGCAGGGGCACCGTCAGCCCTGGCCCTGGAAAAGTAAATCAGGAGAATGAGATGTGTTTGGGGGAAGAGACGGGTAACTGCCCAGGCCTTATTCACAGAAGGATTGCTCTGCCAAGGAGAGCCAGACAGGGTCATGGGCGAGAATCGTGGAGCTGGATGCCAGGCAGTGCGGGACGCGTGGGAATGACCGAAACGGGAGCTGCTCAGCCTGAGATGGGCTGTTGGAGTCCCCGCAGCTGCTCTTGACACGACTGTCTGTGCGTGTCAAGAGTAGCTGTCTGTGCGCCCCTCCCTGTCCTTGATGCTCCTGGGGCAAAGCGTGTGCTCTTCGGCACCGCCCCTTCCACACTTGGCGCGTTTCTGTTTCCCCGCCCACATTTTCCTGGGTCCCTTCCAACTCGTTCATCTTGCCTCTTCCTGTCATTTCTAGGCCCCTTGGAACACCTTGATTCCTTCCCTTGCTGGAATTTTATAATATTTGGAATATTTTTCTGCCTTCAAATTTGCACGGGCCTCTGTGGCTGTGCACGCGCCGGAGCTGCCTGCCTCACTGCACCAGTGTTTCCTGACCCCTTCGACACGTGCGGCCCTGGGGAGACCGGGATGGAGCAGATGGGGATTTTGCCCTGGAGGAGCTCTTAGCTGAGCAGTGACGATGACACACGGTGTGTGCTGGGGTGGCGGAGGGCTCGGCCCCTAGCAGCACAGGGGTTACAAGGCCAGGGCACTTTGTTTTTGAGCCAGTTGATCAACACAGCCCTGGGGCATCACGGGGAAGGTACCATTTCCCTGGGGACTTGAGAGGTCGGGCACAGAGGACCCAGGTGAAGAGAGCGGGGAGAGGAGACAGGGAGAGGACTTTTGTCTGTTGGGACTTTTCCAGTTGCGAGTGATAGAAAATCAATCCAAACTAACTCAAGGGTAAAACAAGGACTGTATTTGTTCAAGTCATAACAAAGAGGACATGGGTTCAGGCACGGCCGGACCAAGGGGTTCAAATAACGTCATTGGGAGTCTCTCTGTTTCTCTTAAAAGCATGGCTGATCTTCTCTCCTCTCCCTCTCCCTCTCTCCCTCCTTCCTTCTCCCTCTCCTTCTCCTTCTCTCTCTCTCTGTCTTAACTCTACCCCCCAATTTCACAAGGAGACAGACCCTGTGCCCTCGTCCAGCATTTAAATCCATCTTCCAACTGACTCTGTGTCACATTCCCTACCTCTGAGCACCTACTCTGTCCAGAGGCCAGATGTATGCTCAAACAAAACCAAAATCCAAAAAGCACCTGCTCCCAGAAAGGAAAAGATTCGCCAAGCAGGGGGAAGAGCGGTCATGCTCTCGGGATTCCAGGCAGCAAGAAGAGGGTGCTGTGTGGAAGGGCCTGGGGAGTGCGAGGAGGGCTGAGGGCTGCTACCTTTGGTATGCAAAGGTTTTCCACGCGTTGCCAAACTTGCACCCCATGCTGCCATCCCCTCTTGCACCAGCCGTCTGCCTTCTAAATCCCTCCGCACCACTCTGCTGAGACTGAGCTCTAGGGTGGGCACTGGGAACAGTTGGTCCTAGTAGGGGCGGGACTGTTGTGTCTTCCCCACTCCACTCATCGGCTGAAGCCCTGACATGCAAAGTGATCGTTACAGTCAGTGAGGTCTTTGGGAGGTGCCAAGGTTCAGGTGAGATCAGCAGGGAAGGGCGCCCCTGATGGATGGAACCCGTGCTCCTGGAAGAAGAAACAGCAGAGCTTCCTCTCCCTGCCCTGTGAGGATGTGGCAAGAGGGCGGCAGGGAAGGAGGAAACTCACCTCGGAGCCAACCTTGCTGGCGTCCTGGTCTTGGATCTGCTTGTCTAGAGAGCTGTTTTTTTTTTTTTTTTTTTTTTTTTTTTTTAAGATTTATTTATTTGAAAGGTGGAGTGTTAGAGAGGAAGAGGGAGAAGGGAAAAGGAGAGAGACACAGAGACAGACAGACAGACACACACACACACACACACACACACACACACACAGAGTCCGCGCTCTGGTTCACTTCCCAAATGGCCACAACAGCCAGGTCTGGGCCAGGCTGAAGCCAGGAGTCAGGAAGTCCATCCAGGTCTCCCAGGCACTTGGACCATCTTCTGCTGGTTTCCCAGAGACATTGACCGGAGGCTGAATTGGACATGGAGCAGCTGGGACTTGAATGAGTGCTCCGATATAGAATGCTCGTGTGGCAAGCAGTGGTTTAACCCTCTGTACCACAACGCTGGCCCCCAGAAATTGGAGAAACGAATGTCCCTTGGTTAAGCCACCCAGTCTGTGACAGCTTGCTTTGGTGTCATGAAGTGACTAAGATCCCAAAGTCAATAGTTTCCTGTGCCCCTATCTTCTTAGTCTGTATAATTTGATACTGACCTGACTTTCTTTCTTCAAGCTCCCGCCTGTCTCCTCGGAATGTGCTGTAATATCATCTACCCTCGGAATGTGCTGTAATATCATCTACCTATGTCTCCTACCTTCTGGCAATTTCTTCTCTGAGCCCTAATACACCCGGACCCTTTTGTCCCTGGACAGTTTTTTTCTCTCTCTTGCTTTCCCTCCAGAGCATTCCCTACTCCTATAGCTTAAAACACACAAAACTAGAACGTGGGACTTCGCCTCTGAGTCTCTGTTGCATACGCTGAGCAGTCTGTGAGGTTCCTGTTGAGAGGTTTTATGCTCATCCAGCTTCAGCCTGACCCAAGCAGAAGCCTTGGCTCTGTCTCCAACTAGCTCCTGTCACTGCTCCTGGGGTAATGCTGGACTTCCGGCTTCCCAGCCTTGGCCAGCACGGGCATCTACGAGGTCTCCTCCCTGCTCCTTACCCCTCACCGCCCTACCTCTGGTGGAATTCCAGCTTTCTCACTTCAACCCTTGACTCTGGGCCGCACTGTCTTTCCTGGGCATGCACTTAAGAAGTCATTACCTAATCCAGTGATGCAACGATTTCTAATTAAATTCCATGGCATTCAGACAGCACACCTCTAATGGCTTTAATCTTTTCATGTGTATTGAGGTTTGTCTATGGTGTATATACACTAAAATGTACAGTGCCTGCTCTGCTGTTGACAGCAGAGTGCTATAAATGTCATTAGGAAAGTTTGATTGATAATGCTCAGGTCTTCGCTCTCCTTACTGATTTTCTGTGTACCTGTCTACCTCCCTAATCAATTATTGAGAAAAGGTTATTAAAACCTTCAACTCATTGTGGACTTGGCTGTTCCTATTTGTATTCCTGTCATTTTCTTGGCATTCTATATTTTGAAGCTATGTTAAGAGGTATATAAATGTTTAAGATGCTTATTTTTTCATGATAAATTTGATCTATTTATCATTACAAAATGATGGAGTCCATCTCTGTTTGTATTATTTACTCTAACATATACTCTATAATGTTTTCACTACAGTTTTATTTTGACTAGTAATATGTATCTTTATTTTTAATATGGGTTTCTTGTAGACATTTTGATTGGCTCTTGATTTTTCCAAAAAGATTTATTTAATTATTTGAAAGGCAGAGTTAGAGAGAGAGAGGGAGACACCAAGGGGAAGAGATAGATAGATAGATAGAGAGAGAGAGAGAAAGAGAGAGAGAGATCTTCCTTCTGCTCGTTCACTCCCCGGATGGCCACAACAGCCAGCGCAGGGCCAGGCTGAAGCCAGGAGCCAGGAGCTTCATTCCTTTCTCCCACAGAGGTGGCAAACACTTGGGCCATCTGCTGTGCTTTTCTCAGCCATTAGCAGGGAGTTGGATCAGAAGAGGAGCAGCCAGGACAGGAACTGGCGCCCATATGGGCTGCTGGTGTCTCAGGTGGCAACATAACCTGCTGTACCACAATGCCACCTCCAAGTCTTGATATTTTTATTTACTTATTTTTATTTTTTGACAGGCAGAGTGGACAGTGAGAGAGAGACAGAAAGGTCTTCCGCTGCTGTTGGTTCACTCTCCAATGGCCACCGTGGCCAGCGCGCTGCAGCCGGTGCACCACACTGATCCGAAGGCAGGAGCCAGGTGCTTCTCCTGGTCTCCCATGGGGTGCAGGACCCAAGAACTCGGGCCATCCTCCACTGCATTCCTGGGCTACAGCAGAGAACTGGCCTGGAAGAGGGGCAACCGGGACAGAATCTGGCGCCCTGACCGGGACTAGAACCCGGTGTGCCGGTGCCACAAGGTGGAAGATTAGCCTAGTGAGCCGCGGCGCCGGCCAAAGTCTTGATATTTTTAATTCATCTGATAATCTTTGCCTTTGATCTATTTATGTTTAATGTGTTTTTGGTCTATTTATGTTTAATATGATTATTGATACAACTGTATTTTTCTCTCTGGGTTTCATTTTGTGTTGTTTTATACCTTAAGTTCACTAGTACTTCAAAAAGTTTGTGAAAAAACGGAATTTAAAGATACAAATATTTTAATGCAAAAATTTTTAAGGCACATGCATAATTTTTTCATAATAATTTTCTCCGTGAACTTTATGCAGACTTCTCATATTTTCTTTGGTCATATCTAATCTCCTGTTAATCCCGTCCTTTGTTATTATTCTTGAAGTCTCAGATGTTGATACTTTCATATCTACAAGTTTGGTCTGGGACTGTTAAGATATCGTCTATGATTATTTTTTCTTTAGACTTTTAAATATATGGAATACAGACCATTATAAAAACTTTTAATATTTCTCAAAGTGAATTCTGTTTCAGTTTTGGGCCATTTAAGTTGATGGTTTCTCTTTATTATTATGAGTCTTTTTTTTTTTTTCTTCTTTGCATGCTTGGTTGTTCTTTATTAGGATTTGGGCATTGTCGATTTTACCTTTTGAGTGTTGGATGTTTTTATTTTTCTGTAAATATTCTAGCTACTTCTGAGCTACAGTTTAATTACTTAGAAACAGTTTGGCATTCTTGATTTAAGTTTTTTTTTCCAGACAAGATGAAGCCTGCGTTTAATCTAGGACTGATTTTTTTTCTCAACACCAAGGAAAGACTTTCTGAGCACTCTACCAAAGAGTGCAGGAATTGTGAGGTTTTCCCGGCTGGTGGTGGGAGCAGACGCTAATCCTGGCTCTGTGTGACCTCCACATGCTTGTAGTAGGCGCTCTAATCTTTTGGAAGGCACTGGTTTCAGGTGTTTTTCCCACCTGCACTTGCTGGTGAGTACACGGGAGGGGGGGACCTCCTGCACACCTTTGGTATTCTTGCCTTTGCAGCTCTCTCCTCTCTGCTGCTGTGAGTACTCTGGTACTCTCCCTGCCCTGGGATCCCCAGCTTTCAACGCTGTGTCCTCAGCTCAGAGGTAGGCTCGTGTTCTTCCTGGGGCCTCTCTCTCTCCACTGTGGTCTGGGAAGTCTTGCTCTAAGTTTGGGTACTCACGGGGCACCCCTTGTTTGTCTACATCGCAGGGATCAGTGACTTAAAAAAAAAGATTTGTTTATTTGAAAGTCGGAGTTACAGAAAGGGAGAGACAGAGACAGACAGACAGACAGACACACATACACAGAGAGAGAGCGAGAGAGCGAGAGCTAACTTCTATCTGCTGGTTCAATCCCCATGTGGTAGCAATGGCCAGAGCTGGGCCAGGCCAAAGCCAGGAGTTTTGTCCCGGTCTCCCATGTGGGTGTTGAGGCCTAAGTACTAGGACCATCTTCTGCTGGCTTCCCCAGGCCTTTAGCAGGGAGCTAGTTCAGAAAGTTCAGTGACTATTGTTTTTTGATATCCAATGTCTCAAAAACCATTGTTTAATATATTTAATCTAGTTTTTATTTGTTTCATTTTGGAGGCTATATCTTGGTCCCTGCTACTTTATTTATTTTTTTTATGAGCTCTTTACTTAGGTAGTTATATTTTTATCACCTTATTAAGTCCTTATTGCATTAGTGCCTGGTCCGTTAGTTGTTTTTCGTAAGTGCTACTTAGGGGGCCGGTGCTGTGGTGCAGTAGGTTAGTCCTCCACCTGTAGCACTGACATCCCACATGGGCACCGGTTCGAGTCCTGGCTGCTCTACTCCTGATCCAGCTCCCTGCTGTGGCCTGAGAAAGCAGTGGAAATGGCCCAGGTCCTTGGGCCCCTGCGCCCACGTGGGAGACCTGGAGGAAGCTCCAGGCTCCTGGCTTCAGATTGGCACAGCTCTGGCCGTTGTGGCCATCTGGGGAGTGAACCAGCAGATGGAAGACCCCTCTCTCTCTGCCTCTCACTGTCTGTAATTCTACCTCTCAAATAAATAATAAAAAAGGTTGCAGGACACATAGTTATATACAAAAGACAGCACCAAAAAATCGAAATATGTAGACTTAAATCTAACAATAAAATGTCTAAAAAATTAGTGCTACTTAAAAATCCTTTTAGGACTTTAAATGTGTGAAGCATAAAGCCTAAAATCTTAAATTTCTGGGTTTTTTGTCCTTAAATTTCATGATGTCCATATTTCTCATATGTGAAATAACTTTAGGTTGCAAGTTAATCTCTGAAATTTCACTGTTATATTCAGGGTGGTGGCAGCCTCTTGGTAGATAGGTTTTGCTGTTTTTCTCAGTCCTGGCAGTTTTGGGGAGGCTGATCTTGTCCAGAGCACGTGAAGGTCCCTTACGGTGGATCTCCACCCACGTGGGTGATTCTGCCCATTTCCTTGCTCATTGGGTGCCTGTGTGAGCTCTGATTGGATCACCCTGTCATGTGGGTCTAGTTCTGACTCTGTATGCAGGAGTTGTATCTATGATGGTTTACCTCTAATCTTTTTTTAAAAAAGATTTATTTTATTTATTTCAAAGACAGAGTTAAGAGAGAGGTAGAGACAGACAGAGAGAGAGAGAGAGGTCTTCCTTTCACTGGTTCACTCCCCAGATGGCCGCAATGGCTGGAGCTATACCGATCTGAAGCCAGGAGTCAGGAGTTTCTGCCGGGTCTCCCAGGTGACTGCAGGTGCCCAAGTACATAGGCCATCTTCCACTGCTTTCCTAGGCCATAGCAGAAAGCTGGATCAGAAGTGAAGCAGCCAGGACTAGAACCAGTGTCCATATGGGATGCCAGTGCTTCAGGCCAGGGCTTTAATCCACTGCGCTACAGCACAGGCCCCTACCTTTAAAATTTTAACAAGTTAATTAATTTTTTTTTTGACAGGCAGAGTGGACAGTGAGAGAGAGAGAGACAGAGAGAAAGGTCTTCTTTTGCCGTTGGTTCACCCTCCAATGGCCGCCGCGGCTGGCGCACTGCAGGCGGCGCACCGTGCTCATCTGATGGCAGGAGCCAGGTGCCAGGTGCTTTTCCTGGTCTCCCATGGGGTGCAGGGCCCAAGCACTTGGGCCATCTTCTACTGCACTCCCGGGACACAGCAGAGAGCTGGCCTGGAAGAGGGGCAACCGGGACAGAATCCAGCGCCCCAACCGGGACTAGAACCCGGTGTGCCGGCACCGCAAGGCGGAGGATTAGCCTGTTGAGCCACGGCGCCGGCCAGTTAATTAATTTTTTAAAGGGCAGAGATATAGAAGAGAGGAGGAGAGAGACAGAGAGAGCAAGAGAGCCCTCCCATTCACTGGCTCATTCCCCAAAACCTGAAAGAGCTGAGGCTGGGCCAGGGTGAGGCCAGGAACTTAGAACTTAGCCTGGGTCTTCCATGAGGGTGGAAGGAGCTCAAGTACTTGAACCATCATCTGCTGCCTCCCAGAGTGCACATTAGCAAGGAAGCTGGATTTGGGGGCAGAGCCCTGGCTCCAACCCAGGGACTCTGATATGGGTTAAGGCTGTCACAAGAGGTATTGTAACTATTATGTCCAATGGCTACCTCTCACCTGCAATCTTGCACCCTTATCAAGAAGAGGCTTTCAAGTCCCATAGGCTACTATTTTGTTCTCTTCTCTAGCTCAACAACCCTCTTCATAGTTGGTGTTCTTAAACATGTCTTTTCTGTGGTTTTTGGTGCCTTTTCAAGGGGCCATCATTAGGCCCCTGTTAGCGTTTGGGTCCCAGAGGGTGACCGTCCTCTTCCGGCCCTAGGGTCAGCTGTAGAAGCTGAGATCTGAAGGGTCTTGTCTGGCTCTTTACTTGCTGGGTCCATGTCTTCCCTCAGGCAGACTTCACCTGCCTGAAAAGCCCCATTGGTTCCGGGTTTCTACCCCTTCCCATCTAAGTCATCTGGTTGGTCTTCTGTTCCTGCTCCACCCACTCAACTTGGCAACCCCTGGAGGTTTTGAAATGTGCACCCCAGTTTTGAGGATCTCTCCCTGGGCAGTGAAGGTATTAATGTCTCTTGCAGCCTTGATTACTACGTTTCAGACAAAGTAACTCTATCTGGAGCTACTCTTTGGTTTCGTAGGTTAAAAAGAAAGAGCAAAAACTAAATTGAACAACAGTTACATGAGGTATGATTGGCATGAAGCACCATGCAGGAATTAGACAATACTAAGGTATGTACTTTGATCCTGTTATCCACTAAACACACCGGCCCTCTATGTAGCTTTTAGACAGATTTCCAAGTTAAATTCTTCCCCTCTGCCTGCTCCCACCCTCCTAACAATGACCCCACCTTCAAAAGGCAAACATCTTCAAGAACCCTCATGTGTGTTTACCTTCTCTTTTGCCTCTTGGATTAGCTAGAAACGCGGTGTATTGTTTCAATGTCCTTTAAATACACTCTCTGTTCTGTGTCACAAACTTCTCCAGGGAGTGCTTCTATCACACACACACACACACACACACACACACACACACAGAGAGAGAGAGAGAGAGAGAGAGAGAGAACAAGCAAAACCTTTCTCTACAGATCTTTCCTTGGCTAAGAATCCACCTTCAACAAGAAAGCAAAGTCAAGTCTGCAGCTCCCTGGTGTGCTCATCTGTTAGACGATCCGCTTTCAAGGCATGTGGGACTGTGGACTGGTCAATCTGCCTGGCTTTGGCTCTGTCGCCCAATGCTGAGGCTACTTAAGCAATGACCTCCTTGTTTCTTCTTCCTTTGAAGTTCATGACACAGAACCGCAGCCTTCAGCAGCTCCACTTTATAAACCCAGTGGGCTCTAGCAGGATGCCTCTATGGAAGGAGCGCTACGTCTTCCAGATCATGCATTTAAAAACACATAGAAGAGATATAACACCTTAAAAGCAAATTCATAGTAGGTTCCAGACAGTGGCTCCTTCCAGCTAACTGAGTATTATAGAATAGATCTCTGGCTTAATTTGAAGCTTGTCATTTATTTCCTCACCCAAGGATTGCCTGCTCAGCTCCCAAGTAGTGCTGAATCTCTCTTTAGTGTTTTAAAATCATTCCTTTGGTATTCTTTCCATCCACTGGAAAATGGATTCTTTTCCCTCCAGATTTTGAAGGTAAATGCCTGGCTGAGGCAGAGATGTGTGGCCATCAGTTGAGAGGCTGTGAGAATTCCAGAATGGAGCACAAGTTGGATTCAATCATATATTGATTTTCAGCCCAGTGAATTATAGCTGCTTCTACAGGGGTAACAAGTACACTGTGCTTTTCAGAAAGAGATGTGATCAGCTTTTAAACAATAAAGAGGAGCACTGCTGGGCAGAGTGATTCGATTTAGATCCGCATGAAAGCCAGTGGTGAGTTTAAAATAAACAAAGCAATGTTAAAAGCCACCGCTGTACCCAGAACCCCATGTCTACAATAAAACAGATATGGCAACTTAAGCCATCCAGGGTGAATTTCAAAGAAATCGAATTCCTTTGAGGATAACAGACTAGATTTAGATGAAATATCTCAGTGGCTGTGCATTTTGTTATCCTTTTTCCAGCCATGAAGGAAGAACTTGGTACCCGAAAGGGCCTCTGATGGGCAGCTGTGGACACAATGAGCAGAGAACTCCTTTCTAGAAGGTGCATTGGGCACCTGTGTTGGTCTTTGAGACCAAGAATGTACCAGGTTTTCTGACTGGGGCTCCCTCTCTCCTGACTCGGTGCCCAGCCCCTCCTCTGCAGTCCCCTCCTTTGGGATGTCCAGTGCGTCACGGCTCAGCTAAAGCCTTGCCCTTTCTAAGCAGAGGAGCTGAGCTCCTGTCCCTGAGATCTCCCGGGAGAGTCTGACTCCCTGCCGCCAGTCCAAGGCTCATGGGGCCAGCTGTGGGCTTTGTGCTCTGTTCACTGTTGATGCGGAGCGCTGAACCTCCCGTTACCCGTGGGTCTGAGACTGCCCTGGGATGATCATACTGAAAAACGCTGCTCTGGCCACTGCTGAGCCCAGCGTGGGAGGAGATAGGCACCTGCATGGCCTCTCCTAACTGCTCCTAATGCACGGAGCCGGTCCCATCCTTCCCAAGCCCACAAGGCGCCGAGTGTCTGTATCTGTCTGTATTTTGAGACCCTAATTTGTGTCTTTTTATTATTGCATATGTCCTATTCCCTCTCTCTCTATTCACTTAGGCTCCATGCTCACTTCTCCAAGGAAGGTGTAGGATGGAATAAAAGGCCAGTGTAGTCAGAAAATCAATTCTTTCTGGGTCTTTCTTCAAGAAGCCTAACTCTTAGCGGGAGAGAGTAGATAAAAGGTTATTGGAATGGCACAAGGGAAGGAGCTCTCTTCCCCCTCCTCCTTTTCCTTCCTCTCCAATCCCCTCCCCTCCAAGTCCAGCCTTGAACTTATTTCCCCCAGGCTGGGGCATGGAGGGGAAGAAGGATGATGGAGCCCAGGCGAGCCAAGGGCTGGGCTCACCAGTGAGGTCTCCGTGAAGGCGGCAGTACGTGCAGATGGGATTCCTGACCACACTTCAGGAAAGTGCTCATATATCCAGGCATGAAATACAGATATAGAGGATGAAGTCATGATGGGATATGCAGATAGGGATGATAGACATCTTGCTGGAAACTAATGACCAAGGGTGGCCAAGCACAATTCTTGGGGGGGGTTGGGTAGAAAACAGAACAGCAGCTAACGATCAATCAGAGATCGAAGATAAAACCCATCAAAAGGTTGGAATTGCAATCCTGTCTGGCTTGCTCAAGCTAAAACAAAGAAACCATCAGAAGGGTGTGATTGGTAACTTCTCCTTTTTAATTCTCATGATAAACCAAAACTCAGCAGGGTAGAATCGCTACTTCCTTGCTATCCTCATGGTAAAACTGGGAACTCAGAGGGAGATTGGCACCATTATTTGCTAAAGGAAGCTTCTGGGGGGAAAGTGTGCATTTTGTACCCTCTTAGAGACTTCCCCTTTCCTTATTCTGACTGGGACCCAACCTAACCTCCACCTAATCCATCCACCTCCTCACAGCATGAGTGAGAAAAAAAAGCAATGTGGGGTTATATCATTTGAGGCTTCAGAATTAATTTGTCCCTTGCAGCAAACTCAAGCTGAAGACAAGTTAGAAATTAAGTTAATTTTCAGAAAATAGAATAAGATTTCTTGTATCCTTGAATTCTAGAGTGAGAGGCACGCCTGCCACAAGCATGTTTGCTGGTCATGCCTCTGCGCTGATGGTGCTGTAGATTTTCAGCTCTCCAAGGTCTGGGATTATGATGAACTCATTGGTCATGCATCCCTTGACTCCAGCATGGAGCCAGGTAAGATATGGGAAAGCACAGAGCAGTGCCTTGCTACTGAAGATGTACAGCTGGGATGCCAGTCTCCTCCCTCCTGACACCTCTTCCTTCTTCTGCTCTGCCTGAGACTGCCTGGTACCAAGTCCCATGCTGGACCTGTGGACACAGAGAGGAACCCGGGACTACCCGTGACCTCCATCTCTGGGCCCCATGGGGGCGACAGATGCTGTCCCAGTGGTAATGCAATACACAAGAAAGGAGGACCAAGAATGTTAGGAAGAGCTGGGAAGGGAAGTGTAGAAAGTGTGCCATGGATATGAAACTGGAAAGGAAATAGCAAGAGCTAACGTGCGTGATGCCCCCACAATGTACAAAATGTGGTGCCTACATGTCTCACTTGATTATCCCTGGTGAGCTCATCAGGTGGCTCACAAGATCCTTTGCTTCCTAGAGTTCAGACACACAGAGGCGATGAGGCGGCCTGGGAGTTGTTCTGATCATTCAGAACAACCTCTGTATCTCCAGGAAGGTCTTAGCCCAGCTTCCATGGCCACTCTCTGCCTGTCGGCTCAGAGCCAAGAGCTCATGAGCTCTAAGATGAGACATGGAAACAGGTGCCCATAGTGGGATTCTGCTTCGTGGCTGGCTCCGCAGGACCATGGCAGGGGTCTGCACAGGTCTACGATGGATTTTCTGAAGCCTTAGAGCTTGCCCTAGAGGGTGGCTGTAGTTTGACAACTCTGGGATTGCCAAACCCTATGCCTGTGCGACAGAGTTTTTGGAGGGCCCTGTAGAGGAGGAGCAAACCCCTCAGAGTGGCGATGTGAGGTGGGGGGGCGGTTCCTGGCTTTAGGAGATGTGCAGTCCAGATGCAGGTTTCTTCCTGCAGATCCAATTCAAATGCTAGAGCAGATTTTAAAGGGCCATGAGATTCAGCATTGACTCTTTTTTTTTTTTATTGTGAGATTTATTCATTTATTTGAAGGTCAGAGTTATGCAGAGAGAAAAGGAGAGGCAGAGAGAGAGGTCTTCCATCCACTGGTTCCCTCCCCAATTGGCTGTATTGGCTGGAGCTGTGTCAGTCTGAAGCCAAGAACCAGGAGCTTCTTCCAGGTCCCCTACGCGGGTACAGTCCTTGGGCCATCTTCTACCGCTTTCACAGCAGAGAGCTGGATCGGAAGTGGAGTAGTGGAGTCTTGAACTGGTGCCCATGTGGGATGCTGGCATTGCAGGCCTGCTGTACTACAGCACTGGCCCCAGCATTGACTCTTCAGACTTCTGACAGTAGAAGGTTGTGCACACTTGGGAGTTCTGACCCTACTGAGCCTTGGTTTCCTGTTGGGATTTGGACACCACAGAGCTATTAGACAACCCTGAGCTGTGAGAAAACACAGGGGTCCTGAAAACTTAAACTGTGTTGACAGCCCAGGCCACTGAGTCTTCAGTAGCACCGGGTGCCAGCTGACCAATGAAGGGGAGCCTGGGCGTGCACAGAGAGAACCTGATGGGGACCAAACCCAGGGCAGACAATGAAGGGAGTGTGGCCCCTGGTGGGGATGGCAAGAGAGGCCCCTGGCCAGAAGTGCCTTTGTCCAGAATTTACAGAGAGAATGGAGTCCATGGGCTAAGGCCTGGAATTGGAGAAGGGGCTTGGCATGAGACAGACAGAGAGGGGCTAGCAGGTATTAAGAGCAGGGCATGGGAACCAGGCGGGAGCAAGCAGAGAGCTGAGGGCCAGAGAGCAGAGTGTGAACTGGGCAGTGTTCTGAGATGGACGATGGCCTTGGCTGGCTTTTCTGCCCTCCCTACAGTGCAGCATGTGAGGCACTGACATTGTTCCAGGAGGAAGACGGAAGCTGGGGCAGGCGGGATGAATCACGGGAGGTGCCAGGCACCACGGCTTGGTTTGCAGGGTCTAGCTGACTCAGTAGAGTCTTAGCAGGACAGGCTTCTCTGGGCCAGTTCTCCACCTGCCTTTCTCCCTGTCTCCCCAGTGGGCATGAGGTGGCCATGTTGGACTGTTGTGCTGGGGGTCCGTGGCGTGGCAGGATCGCGTGGTGGGTGCCGCCCAGAGGCGGAGGCTGACTCTCTCAGAACTTACAGAAGGGCGTTGGGGCAGGTACTGGCTGCTCCTCACGGCTGATGCACGTTCTCACTCACCCCTCTTCTAATTTCCTTTCTATGGGAGCTGTGACGGTGCAGTCCTGTCTGGTTTGGAGACAGCTGTTTTTTGAGGTTTTGTGGCTTGTGGGAGGAAGCTACCCACAGGCTTCCTGGCCCTGTGTGAAGGTTCAGGAAAGGGGGTGAGTGAGAGGCTGTTGAGATGGGGCCAGGTTTTCTTAGTAGGTCCCCATTAGGAATCACGGCAGAGAACAGTCATCACAATTCTGGGCTTGGGCTCTGCTTTGTCCATCGCCTGGCTCAGCTCTGGGCCAGCATCCATTTAAAAGAGGATGGACAGCTTGGGGGGGAGGGTCCTTTTTTAGCCCTGAGAATTAGGGACAAATGGCTTGCTGTGTCCTACTGCTCCTTCATAATGTGCCCTGTCACCTGTAGACTTCATTCCCCACCAGGGCGGCTTCTTCGTTACTTTCCAGCCTGGCATTCCTGCTTTTCAGTCTGTCTCTTTCTGGCCCCAGGACCTTTGTGCATGCTGCTTCCTTCTCATTCCGAGGCATGTTAGATTCCACTTCCTCGGGCAGACTTCCTGGATCCTGTTTCTAAAAAAGCAGCTCTTTTCCTCACTCACCCAATATATGTGTTTTTTTTTTCTCTTTTTTTATTATTTATTTATTTATTTATTTATTTATTTTTTTGACAGGCAGAGTGGACAATGAGAGAGAGAGACAGAGAGAAAGGTCGTCCTTTGCCGTTGGTTCACCCCCCAATGGCTGCCGCGGCCTGTGCGCTGCGGCCGGCGCACCGTGCTCATCTGATGGCAGGAGCGAGGTGCCAGGTGCTTTTCCTGGTCTCCCATGGGGTGCAGGGCCCAAGCACTTGGGCCATCTTCCACTGCACTCCTGGGCTACAGCAGAGAGCTGGCCTGGAAGAGGGGCAACTGGGACAGAATCCGCCGCCCCAACCGGGACTAGAACCCAGTGTGCCGGCACCGCAAGGAGGAGGATTAGCCTGTTGAGCCACAGCGCCGGTCCCAATATGTGTTTTTGAAAAAGTTTATTTATTTGAGAGATGGAGTTATGGAGAGAGGGAAAGAAAGAGAGGAGAGATCTTCCATCTGCTGGTTCATTCCCCCAAATGGCTCAATGGCCAGGGCTGGGCCAGGCCGAAACCAGGAGCCAGGAGGTTCATCTGGGTCTCCCTCACGGGTGGCAGGGTCCCTAGCACTTGGGTCCTCCTCTACTGCTTTCCCAGGCACAGTAGCAGGGAGCTAGATCAGAAGTGGAGCAGCTGGGACAGGAACCAGTACCCATACGGATGCCAGCGTCATAAGCAGCAGCTTAACCCACTTATGCCAAAACACGAGTCCCTCACACAATATTTTTTACCTCATTATCATGATTTCTTTCCTTTATAACATTTACTGCCACCTGAAGCCATCTTATTTATTTATATATGTTGGGAGGTATGCATTTATTTTCTGTTTGCCTCGCTTCCTTCCACATGGAATGATATTGAGGGCCTTGATTGCTTGGTTTGCTGCTGTGTCTCCAGCAGTTTCTGGAACATACTAAGTTCTCAATAAATATTAGTTAAGTAAATACATGGAGATTTTTAAAGGACTTATTTGTTTATTTGAAAGGCTGAGTTACAGAGAGGCAGAAAGAGAGAGAGAGGCAGAGAGAGAGGTCTTCTATCCACTGGTTCACTCCCCAATTGGCCGCAATGGTTGGAGCTGCACTGGTTCGAAGCCAGGAGCCAGGAACTTCCTCTGGGTCTCCCATGCAGGTGCAGGGGCCCAAGGACTTGGGCCATCTTCTACTGCTTTCCCAGGCTGTGGCTGGATCGGAAGTGGAGCAACCAGGATTCAAACTGGTGTCCATATGCGATGCTGGCACTCCAGACAGCAGCTTTACCTGCTATGCCACAGTGCTGGCCTCCATAGTTATTTTTAAAAATATTTTTTATTTATTTGAAAAGCAGAGAAACAGAGAGGTGGAGAGAGAGAAAGAGAGAGAGAGAGAGGGCACTTCCACCTTCAGGTTCACTCCCCAAATAGCGCATAAGTCAGGGCTGGGCTGGGCTGAAGCCAGGAGTCAGGACTCCATCCTAGTCTTCCACTTAGATGGTGGGGGGTCCAAGTACTGGGGCCATCACCTGTTTCCTCGCGGAAGACGGCTCTTAGCAACTACCTTGCTTGAATGAGGAATCAGATGTAGTGGTGCTGAATGCTCTGCGGCACTCGCCTGTGTTTGGGGAGTGCTCTCTCTCTGAATGGGTATGGGAACCTTGAGGACATGGACTCATGGGCACAGGCGAGTGCGCTGGTGAAATCAAGAGAGGCGTATGGCGACTGTGATGCTTGCCTTATGGGTGCCGATGTTGGCATAGGGGGAAAAAAATCACCGAGGGCGCCACATTCAGATCTGTCTAGGAATTCTCCAGAAATCTCAGGATCGAGATGTCCGCTTTGGTCACTGGACAAGCTCCTTCCAGGCTGTGGCCTGAAGCCCCAGAGTTCCAGGCATTCTGAGGGTGGCTGAGCAAGAGTCTAGCTGATCTGGCTTCAGTTTCTCTTCTCCAACGTGCAGACTGAGAGATCTGATAAGGTGCTGGAGCCTGTGACTACAGCAAGGCTTTGTGACCAGAGGCAGACTTTCTCTTTGCGAACAGGCATCAGAGAAACGTTTAGGAGCTTCTGTGTCCTAGAGCGTAAAATGAGGAAGTGGGACAAGCAGGCTGGAGCTTCCTTCTGCTGGACGTCGTAGGAGTCTTAGCTGCAGGCAGCTCGAGACGGCTTCTGTTGCAATCTCCACCCACAAACCACCAGCAGCATGGCCCAGACAGATCTCGGGCTGGAAGCCATAATTCTGGGTGGCTGAACCTGCTGGGAGATGAAAACGGCATGGCAACTCACATCCGCACGCAATCGTGTCTATTTGCATAGCGCTCGCACATCCATTTTCTTGCCACGGGAGGGGGGAGAAGAGGGGCTCGGCTGGAGGCCTCCCGCCTCCAGTTCCTGCCGTCTTGCTGGGGTCGGTGCCCTGCTAGAACTCCCACTGGCTCCTGCATCAGGTCAGGAGGAAGAGTGGGGAGGGTGTGGCCAGCAGCGCTGGTGGGGGCAGCGTGGGGCCAGGAGGGCCTAGGACGTGGGTTGCTCAGAGGAGAAGGCCATGTGCGTGGGGCTGGTAAAACTCGGTGGAAAAGGCATCCCTAAGGGCGAGCACTGTCTGCCAGACAGAATGAGTAAGTCCTCTCCCCACCATGGGAACCACTTCCTTCCCCTGGTTATTTGTCATAGAGTGATCTCAGCAGGTCACTATCGTGTTACCACTTAGCCATCAATTAACGGAAGTCTACCCCGTGGGGTCACTTCTCATAAATCAATCTCCCCACTCCCCTCATTATTTGGTGGTTTCTTTTAACAGCCTCTCCTGTGCCGTAATTTATGGAGCCATGGTATTCGAGGGCCAGCACTACCCTTGCTTCGAATCCGGAGAAAGCCTGTTGCGGAATCCTAAGGGGATAGTGAAGGGAAAAATGACACAAGCAAGAAACACTTGGCTAGCTTAAACCTTTCTGAGTTGGAGTTAGTTTTTTTTTTTTCTCCCACCAACGTGGAAGCCAAGAGCAAAGGGCTCTGGGATGGGAGTGGGTGAGTCCTTGTACTGGGCATGGTTTGCATTTCCCAACTGGAATCTCATTGTGTTGTTTTCTCTTCATATTTATTACCACTTAAGGTTCATTTACATTCCCTCTCTGTAGCAGCGATCAGAGCAACACCTCCCAAATCAGCATCATTTGCAAGTTTCATTAACATGCTGTTTACTCTCCCCTTTTCAGATCATTAATAAAGATGACCCTCGTGTACCCTACCTCCCCCAACTCAATATATTTCCGTTTGTCATCACCCTTTGTTTGCAGACTACGAGCTGGTTTTAAATTTATGTGGCAGCACTCCTTACTAAGCCAATTTGAATTAATTTTGAGTGTAACACTTTATAGCACTATATCAAATGCTTTTCTTATAGCGGCATGCATTCCATCAATAGAATTCCCGCCATCTTTCTATTTGGTATTCAGGTTGAAAGCTCTCCATTCTGCCTGGCATTTTAGTTCTTTAAAAGTCACTGTATCCTCTGTACCGACCGGGGACTTTCTTCTAATTTTTCGGTTATTTTGAAATGATTGATGTTACGAAAGAAAGGATTTGGAGAGCTATTTATGGCAATCGATAGCTTTCATCTCTCCTTCCAGCATCTGCTATTGTGGTAGAGCAAGTCATTTTGGAGAAATCCCTTTACATTCTGGGATGCCTGAGATCTGGACCTCCTAGTTTGACGGTCCAAATGCTCTCTCCCCCTGTTTGAAACCATCCGAATGTCTGTTTTTGAACCTGAACACCGGTTTTGAAGATGCTTTAAAGGATACTGGCATATCGTGGATTCTCAAGAGTTGTTTTTGAGCTAATGAACGAGCACAATAAGCCACTCTGGTGGCTGTTCATGCCTCCCCCCTTGCTACATCAATTCCTCAATCTGTAAAGTAGTGAACTGTTAAAAACAATAACCGTGGCTGCCAGAGGATAGCAGGTGCACTACCGTCATCCAAGCTCTCAGCCCACATTGGTTTGCTGAGCGCTGACTTTCACTAGACACTGTTGTAGGCACAGTGGTTAGTACAAGCAGATGGAATCTTGTTCCCCTTACCCAATTTTGGTTTGGAGAGACGGGTGATGTATACACATTCAGATACGTAGTGAATCATCAGATTGTCACAAATGAGTGAAGAAAAGTAAAGAGGAATACACAGAGATAGGGAGATTTTACAGCATTCTTAGGCTATTTTTTGTGGCTGACCTATTTTTCAGCTCTAAATTGCTTCTCTGGGAAGCTATACAATTTCCAGAGGCTCAGTGCAAAGAAATAGTGCCCAATCCAGCATTTTCGTGGTAACAGGTGGTTAGTCAGGAGTTGTTTGAGATCCATCTTGTGCGCAGGTGTGTGCAGGTGCAGATGTACCCATCCTGGGCCAGAATCCACACTCTCCTAGCTGTGGGACCCTCCAACTTCAGGTGTCTTGGACAAGGCTTGAGGAGCATTATCCCCTGAACTTTGCGAAGATGAGTGACAAGTTGGTGGAGGATGCTGAGTTCATCCGTGGGCTCTTCCCAGTACTGATGGCCGAGTAGCCCAGGTGGTGTGCAGGGACAGGCACTGGGCCCAGGAAGTATGCAGACAGAGCAAAGGAGATGTCAGCATGAGCCTGCAGTCTGTCTGCCGTGGCCACAAGTCCTGGAGTGCTCAGGGGACCTCCGCTTCTTCCAGAGTCCAGGGCAGGGGGCACCTCGACTGACCATGCTCTGGGCCACTACTCCGGGAAGCACTACCCTAAGTGAGGTGACTTCCCATAGTGGTCGTCATGGTGACTTTTTATTGTTCTTGGAGTCACCTTTATTTTCCCTTTTCAAATTTCATTTGGTCTTCCTAATACCTTCTTCTGGAAAAATGATTTATCACTACCTTCAAAACAAGCATCCTTTTCATACTAGAAACTCTGAAGTGGTGCCCCTCCCACCGCGGGATGAAGTTCAGGTGCTCAGCTCAGCTCTCACAGCCTCCTGGCCTGCAGCCTCCCTAGCTGTGACGCCTCGTGTGGCTGGGCTGCTGCCCTGGACTCTGAAGGGGACCCAATCGCCTGTGCTCCTGGGTTGCACTAAAGGACATCCTGCGCCTCTGTCCTTCTCCTGATGGTGTTTCCAAGTGGAATGTCCTCCCTTCCCCACTTCCTGTTCACTTGTGAGCTCCGGCGAAGCCCTTGGACTCAGCTCAGGTACTGCTTCCTCCGAGCCTGGACTTCAGCACCTTGGACATCTCTTGACCCGTGCTCTTCGGGCAGGACCGGTGGGTTTCCATCGTCATTGACAGGGTCCACGTGTCATTCAGTTTGCATGTGTATCATCTGGTACATCCCAGGCACAGAGTGGACACTCAGGAAAGGGTTCTTAAAGTAAATCAAGCTGCAGATGGGAGCAGGGAGTGGCTGCCAATCCCACTTCACTCTTGAAGAGATGAGGCCATCTAGGGAGAGCTGGGGCTGGGGCTCTATCAGAGTGCAAGGCAGCGGGCACTCAATCTACCTTGTCTGGCTGGACCAATTTCCCGGATGATTGCAAAGCACCGTGAACACTCCGAGCTCAGCTATCTCCACTCGCAGGCAACATTTTTGTTCAAAATGTTTCTGATTTGCAACTGATGGCTTTTGGTGTCTTTTACAGTTATCAGATGGCCTAGTTTTGTTGGCAAGGTTTATTCTTTTTGCGAACATTTCTTCTTCACTCTCAGGTTAAATAAGATTTGACTGTTATCCCCAAAGGAACTCTGATTTCAGATCCTTGGTTAGGCAGGGTTTTGGTTTGAGCTTGGGTTCTACTCATCTCTTTGATTAAAGGCTTATCTTCTTCTGAATAACATGTCTTAATAGTTCCTCCTTCCCTTTCCAGACCTTCTAAATTTAGATAAATGAGACCAATTATCACTTCCAGAATGTTCAGTTTCAACCGTGGTCCTAGAATTTGGTCTCTAAGGGACGCTGATTTCCTTCCTGTGGAACCCTTTACGTTTCTGCAGTTTCCCAGTTGATGTCTTTGCTGGAGAGGAGGTGGCCATGGGTGGGGCCTGCTGGCTGTTTGCTCACCAAGAGCCACAGGCCTGGCTTTGGCCTCCTGGAAGCCTGGGTGTGACCGGCAGAGGCCTTGCCAGTTACAGGCAGAGAGATGTCCTACCACAAGGCATGAGCGTGCCTTGGGGAGGGCCGTGTGTGTTTTCATCCAGGTAAGAGAGAGGGAGCTCTGGAACACACTTGGTGACACGAAACCTGCAAGGGCAAGGGGTTTCTTAGGCCCCTTCTGCTTCGTCACCTTCTGTGATGGCTAGAAGTGGAGCAGTCACACATCACTTCCCTGTACTGGTATTGAGCATCTTCTGTAGGTCAGGCTTTGAGCTACCCTGGAGAAATGGGGTGAACAGAAAGACTTGACCTTGAAGTCAGGGGCAGAAGAGGCACAAAATGTGTCCCCAGCTGGGCCTCTGAGCTTGGGAGAGAATGGCTTATGATACTGTAAGAATTAGAGGTGGGCGAGCCAGAGGCCTTGTGTCCCTAGATGCCTGCTTGCCTCTCTCCACTGAGTTTCCAAGCCCTGCCAATCCTCTCTAATCATATGCCCTCCCTCCAAGACCCTCCCCACAAAGGTGCACCTGCAGCTCTGAATCCCCTGGGCCTCAGCAGACACAGTCTATTTTGAGCAGGCACAGTCAGACTGAGATACGGACCCCTAGTCCGAGGCTTAGTGAATTTGGGTTTGTTCGGCTCTAGGGCTGAACGATCCGTGCTTGGTGCCTGGGCAGGAGGCTTAGGAGCACTAGGTAAGCAGATTTAGAAAGCAAGTGATTTTTTTTGCCCAGTTACAAACAGAATAATCAGAAGTTTGCAAACAGTGTCAGCTGATTCCAGCGTAAGCATCAGATAGCTCTGCTCAGAGAAGTTCTCAGCTGGGATCCTTGCACTGGCCCCAGCTTTGGAGGGTTCTTGCATCTGGAATGGAATGTTTTGGTGTGTGCAATGTTCTCTGAGACAGGAATCTGGATTCCTGGCAGGGTGCCATGTCTGGAGTCCAGCGGACTTGATTCCTTCACCAGCTGTGGCCAGGGATTCGTCTGGGTTCTGTCGACATCTGCAACTGAGTAAACTGACAGTGCTTTCCTACCTTGCAAATGCAAGTGGTGAGGCCAGTGCGGTGGCACAGCGGATTAAAGCCCTGGCCTGAAGCGCCGACATCCCCTATGGGCGCTGGTTCTCGTCCCGGCTGCCCCTCTTCTGATCTAGCTCTCTACTATGGCCTGGGATAGCAGTAGGAGATGGCCCAAGTCCTTGGGGCCCTGCACCCACAGGGGAAACCCAGAAGAACTTCCTGGCTCCTGGCTTCAGATTGGCATAGCTGTGGCCATTGCGGCCAATTGGGGAGTGAACCAGCAGATGGAAGACTTGTCTGTCTCTACCTCTCTCTGTAACTCTGTCTTTCAAATAAATAAAATAAATCTTAAAAAAAAATGCAAGGGCTGTTATGAGGCTACAAAGAGAAAGCATGGGTGCACCGTGTGGTTTGCAAACCAAATGCTACCATACGATGACCACGCAGCGCCTGCCCACCCCTGAAACCCGCCCTGGCTTCTCCTCTTCCCCTCCTCAATCCTTCTCCCATGTTGGCTAACTTCCAGTTGTTCTTTAAGACCCAATTCTAGGAGCCTGTGTCAGTGCCTGCCTGGCTTCAGGGTGCCCCTTCTTTGTGTGCCCACCGTCACTCCCTCTCTGACCTGTCCTCTCTCCCAACACGGGCACGGCTCCTGAGGACACGGTTGTGGATCTGGTTGTTTTCTCTGCCTGTCACAGTGTACTTTTAATATAATTTTGTTCAACTGATACCATGTTAGTTAATTTATTTTTAAATTGTGCTTTAATGAGCTAACTCCTGATCATTTTTATCTATTCATCAAAGGCAGACTTAGCTCCTTTTACTGTGTATAAATGAAAGTGATAAAATGGAATCCTTTAAGAGCATCTTACTCCTGTCTATTAAGTTGGCTTTCCAGCAAATTAGTCTGAATTAATGAGGGCTCACCTCCCTGGGCTGCAGTGTCGGGCCAGGCTCTGTGACCATCCTGACTGTGGTCTCGCCCCGATCCCGAGAGCAGTGCAGCCTCTGGAGCCTGCTGTCCATGACACACAGTGGCCCAGGTGCAGAGAGCTGGGCCTGCCCTCAGCACGCCATGTGGCTGGGGCAGTAGGCTGGCCCTGGGGCGCCTCTCTCGGCTTCTTTCACAGGTGGTGTGGTCTTCTAATTGTCCTCCACCAGTGTTCTTTGTAACCTGCTGGGAATTCACACAGCTTGGTATCTAAAGTGCTCCTTCCTGACCCCTCCTGGGTGGGTTCTGCGGTTCCCAATCCAGGGAGCACTCAAGGTTCTGTCCATCCGCCCTGTAGCTGGAGGGGCAGGAGGAGCAGCGTGCTTCCCGCCAGCCCTAGCTCCATCAATGCTAGACTCGAGTGGATGAAGGTGACGTCACTGAGTGGAAGTGATGACAAGGATGAGGCTAATTTTCCACTTCACACCTGGCAAGTAGATCCGATAGCACTCATGCAGGTCTTTCATGCAATAGTGTCGTTTAAGAAGATTCCAGAGAAATTCATCACTAATTGATTTTTGATTGGCGGAGAAAGATAACTGAGAGCTGAGATGTTTGCCGCCGCCTGGCCTGACTCCCCCACAAGCTTCTGATTTCCTTTATTCCCTTTCCCATGGAAAATCGATAGCAGCTTCTCGAATTGGCATCGCAGATGGTGAGGCCCACAGAAAGGCTGGCGTTTCACTGGGATGTGTTTGCTTTCGGCTTCATTTTTCCTGTTCGGGCCCTGCCTGGGAGTTCTTGGTGGAAGTTGTAGGTTCCCACGGTAGAGCTGGAAGATTTCTTTTGTGAGTCAAGAAAAAGGTAATGAGCAGGAGAGACAGGCTTGGGCAGCAGATCAGCTGTCCTCCCAAGTGGCAGTTCTGCAGTGGGGACACAGGGACACAACCCTCCCTCTTTCTCCAGGGACTTCCCAAACCTTCCACCTCCTCCCACTAGTGCATGCTCTATGTATGCACATACGTGTTCTTTGATGGGTCCACTGACATTTTCTCGCCCTTTTATAAACTAGAAATGAAAGCATTTTAAATGAAAATTTGCTTTAAAAATGTTGTCCTGGGGCTGGTGTTGTGGAGCGACAGGTAAAGCCGCAGCCTGTGACACTGGCATCCTATTTAGGAGCCCCTAGTTTGAGTCCTGGCTCTTCCACTTGTGATCCAGCTCCCTGCTAACGCACCTGGGAAAGTAGTGGAAGATGGCTGGAATGCTAGGGCCCCTGCTATTTGGGAGAAATGGATGGAGTTCTGGACTTCTGGCCTTGGAGCACTGTGGCCATTTGGAGAGGGAACCAGTGGATTGGAAGAGCGCTTGCTCTCTTCCTCACTCTCTCTGTGATTCTGCCTTTCGAACAAATGAATACATCTTTTGAAAAGAAGTTACTTGAAACAGTTATTCCAAGGCAAAACTGAGAGTGCCCTGCAAAGCCAGCCCTGGAAGCCCCCAGCCCTTCCTCACCCAGGTTGCCACAATCCCACCCTCCTCTTTAGAATTCTGAGGCTGCTGCTCCTGAGGGGGCTCCTGGCCTAGCCAGAGAGCTTCTTGGCATCTCCCTTGGCAGCTGATGCAGTCCCTCAGTTGTCCCTGAATTTAAAGGAATGATGAGGATCCATAGGGTTCCAGATGGTCTAGCATAAAGGATCTTCATCCAAAGATGTCTTGCAAGTGCCTTAGGGCAGATGGGCTCAACTGGAGGTGTCTCCCCTCGATCCACTTGGTAGTCTGCCAGGCCTCCGGCTGCATTCTGGTGATGCCACAGGAACCATGCTTGCCTCCTGGGAGCTCACAGGCCGTACGATGCAAGGACCCTGATGAGGAGGTTCAGGATGCTTGAAATCCTTGAAAGCAGGTGCCTGTTTCAAACTTGGAGAGCCCTGGCAGCGTATCTGAGAAGGGCTTGTCTGGGCTGATCTTGGAAGGTGGACTTTAGCCCAGAGAGCCTCCTACACCCCCTAGTGGCTTCTACCCCGGCTGTGATATGGAGCAATCCTACTGGATCACATCAGAGGTGTCTGTTGCAGGATTTTTCTGCCCATATTTAATTCTGCTCTGCCCCCACCTCCCTTACAAACTCTCACTAACCTGAATAATGGCTGTCAGCATGGCGTTGATGATAACGACAACTCCAAAGTTCATATGAGGATTATTATTTCCACTGAAAAATTTCTTAAAGAGAGTAATACAAGAGGAAAGGGGGACTTCAGGCCCACAGTCAGGTGCATGCAGGAGCACATCTGTCTGACTCAGAGCAACCGACTCTGGCTCCTAGAAGGAGAACTTTTCTGGGTGGCTTTGGTGTTAGAACCCCCTTGGGAGCTTGGCCAGGGTGTGTGGGTGGAGACAGGAGGCAGCATCTGGTTTATGAAGACCTAGTTTTGCTAAGGTGACACTGACAGAGCCAGGAGCACTGCATTCAACATCTTCCAATGACTGTTTCGGCCAAGGTCTTGTCCCTTTGGTTCCGCCTCTGTAAATTCCAAGAGTTGAAAACGAGCTGTGAGAGTTTCTGTAGTTCCATCATTCTAGGAACATCTGTATTGGGTTTTCCACCTGTTCCTTTTTCAGGACAACTTATGGAAACCCATGAACACCTCGGTAGGAAGTGTGCTCTATTAAGACTGTACCTGCATCTTTTTACTTATTTTGTAAAATAATATTAGCAACTATAGTATCAATAACACCCTGCAGATTTGTGAGATTTTCCAGTTTATGGTGTTTTTATGCCCATGGTCACTCTGGATTTCTAGGTCACCTCCACAAGGAGGCAGCCCTTGAGCATGTGTGATGCACAGCCCCACAGATACTGTTGTAATTTCAATGCGTCAGATGAGACATCTGAGACTCGGAGGGCTAAAGTGTCCTGTCGGACATCATCCAGCCAGCGTCTGGTTTTGGAGAGCAAGATCATTCCACAGCACTAGAGTGCCCACTTTGCAACATCCCCGAGCCCCTGTGCACCTGCTGTGCAGTGACAAAGGAGATGGCAGGACTGCTGAACGCCCCTCACTGCCAAGTTCCTCTGTGGTTGGCCCATGAGGCACAGTGACCCAGGAGAGCTGGATGAAGCTGGAGGGCAGGGGATGATGGCAGGTAGCTAAGTGCCTGGGCTGGAGAGATGGCCCAGAAGGAAGAAATGAACACAGCTGGGGCTGGTGCTCTGGCACAGTGAGGGGAGCCTCTGCTTGTGACTCAGGCATCCCATATCAGGATGCTGGTTGGAGTCCAGGCCACTCTGAGGCTCCTACTAATGTATCTGGGATAGCAGTGGAGGATGGCTGAAGTGGCTGGGTCCCTGCCACCCATATGGGAGACCTGGATGAAGTTTTTTTTTTTTTTAAGATTTATTTTATTTATTTGAAAGAGTTACAAAGAGAGAGAGGGAGAGAGAGAGATCCTCCATTCTGCTGGTTTACTCCCCAAATGATTACAACAGCCAGAGTTGAGCTGATCTGAAGCCAGGAGCCTCTTCTGGGTCTCCCACACAGGTGCAGGAGCCCAAGGAGTTGCTTTCCCTGGCCACATAGAAATTCTGGGCTGGAAGTGGAGCAGCCAGGACTCAAACCAGTGCTCACATAGGATGCTGGTGCTGCGGGTTGGGACTTTAATCCGCTGTGCCATGGCACCAGCCCCCTGAATAAAGTTTTGGGCACCTGACTTTGGCCTGGCCCAGCCCCAGGCATTGTATGGCCATTTGTGGAATTTGTGGAGTGAACTAGCAGATGAAAGATCTCTCTCTCTCTCTCTCTCTCTCTTTCTTTCTGTCTCCCCTCTCTCTTCCCCTCTCTCTGTTACTCTACCTTTCAAAGAAATAAAAACCAAACATGCAAATAGTTCTGTCATCTGGTGATGAACGGTACAAGAACTGGGTCTTTTAGAGTAACTGCAGAGAGGTCTCACCAGCGGAGAGCTTTAAACGCAACTGGAACCTTACGCAGTCACAGGAAGAGGGAAGAAGCGAATGTCACCTGTTAACCACGTGAGCGAAGCAAGGGCAGCTCGCCTCAGTGGCTGTTTGGAAGGTGGAGGCAGGCTCCTATTGGATTTCCCTCCTGGTGCACACAGAGGACTCCGGCAAATTGGAGCTTTGCTGATGGCAGGAGTTTATTCAGCCTCTAGGAAGGACTTCTTGGACATGAGCGATTCCGAATGCTGAAATAGACTTGGGCAAGCTGCTTGCAGACAACAGGACATTGATTGGTCAAGTCTCTAAGGCACCCCGCGCGCTGAGAAACCCTGTCCGAGGTTCCGAAATTGCTTCTATGCCCTGTCTGTCTGTGCCTCCTACAGAGGGAAGCCAGGAATGAGCTTCCCAAGACTGCCTTGCAGAGAGTGCAAGCCTAAGACCCTCCCAAGCAGAGGCACCTGTGTCAGGCTTCAGTTAGGAAGCCAGGGATGCCGGGAAGCTGTGCCCAGATCACCCATTCTGGCCAGGAAAGTGGCAGAGACATTCAGTGCCCAGAGGCAGTCATGGCAGAGTTGCTGTGGAGACGTCCAGTATGCAGTAGTGTGGGTGAGCCCTGTGGTCTCTGTCAGTGGGGGGCTGGCAGGGACCCCACGGAAGCGATGTGCAGGGTGGTATGATTTGTCTGCTCCTGCTGGCTGCAGGGCCTCCGAGATAGGCTGCCAGAGAGCTAGCAGTATGTAATATGTTCCTTTGCAGCCTTTTGTCTGCAACTAAGAACCTTGACTGGTACAACAGGTAACCGGAAAGCTTATACAGTCTCCTGAGACTTTTAAAAATAGGAAGAGTACTCAGCTGTCATTTGGCATGATCAGAGTATGGATCAGTCAGAGTTATTGGTGGCAAACAGCAGGAACCAGCCCTGTGTATTTTAAGCAGAGAATGAATGCGGCAGAAGCTCAGCAATTCAATGGGTTGTTGGACACCAGCTTGAAATGGGGGCAGGAACTGAGAGCTTAAGTCCAGAACTGGGCAACTGGGCCAGGAAGTTGCTCTGACTGCTCCAGGATGCCATTCGACCTGCTATTAGTTATGCTAAGCTTTTGAATGCCAGAGACGAACCTGGTGTCCTAGGGCCTGCATTCCACTTACATGGGCGAGGGTACAATGGGATGGGGTCCATCTCTCTGAACTTGCCAGGATTAGACAGGATCCCACCTGCCCCACCTTGGGCTTTGGAAGTGAGAGCTGGGCATGGCACCCTGCCTGTGCTATGCAGAGAGCAGCATTGCTTCCAAGAGAAGGGGAGTTAGACACAGCAGTACTAGATGTCCATAGCTGGGCTGCTGGGCAAAGCAGCTGTTGCAGCCTTGTTGACCCTGGCATGGCCACATCTGAATGTGTCCTTGGGCCTGGAACATCGTACATGGAGGTCAGGAGCCCACACAACCTGTGCTGGGCCCGATTGTCTTGGTTGGGAGCATCTTCCCTCACGCTGGGTTTGCTGTAGGCTTCCTTGTTTTGTTTAGGTGTGGGTGTCATATGGCATCTGTTTGCAAGGAGGTCCTTTGTTTGTTGTACAAGAGGGGGGCGTGCAGCTGCTTGGCTGGCTCTGCTTGCCAGCAGAGGGCAAGTTCACGGCTGAAGCTGGACTTGCGCCCTCCTCTGGGTGAGGTAAGTGGCAGAATTCACTAACCTCCCCATTTCCAAGTTGGCTGTCTTGCTCCAGGGTCCCCTCCATCTCAACAAGGGAGACTCTCCCCCAGACTCGGGCTACCTTGTGCTTGAGATCTCTCTGACTTCTCAGTTTTCTTGCAATCAGGTCAGGAATATCTGGTGAACCTTTCTATTTTAAGGTCTACAAAGTAGCCTGTACTGTATATAGTAATCTAATTAAGCAAGGAAACTCTATCCTATTTGCTGTTCCAGGCTGTGCACATGAGAGTGTATGCGTGAGAGAGCCTAGGGGGCATCACAGAATCCTGGCTATCCTCCACGCTGCTGCTGATTCTAGCTTCCTGTTATTGTGCACCTGGAGACAGCAGGTGATGACTCAAGTACGTGGGTGCCTGCCATTCACATGGGAGACCCCGATTAAGTTCCAGGCTCCTAGCTTCGGCCTGGTCCAGCACTGGCTGTTGCAGGCCTTTGGAAGGTCAACCAGCAGATGGGAGTTCTTGCTGTCTGTCTTTGTGTCTTTGAAAATTATGAAATAGATACATGAATTAGAATAAAACAAGCTGTTGCTATAGAACATGAATGGGAAGGCAATGATTCTGTGGGCCCAGTAGGAAGCTATGGTCTGAGTCTCACAGGAGGGAATGTCCATGGCCAGGTTCAGAGCCAGGGTGTCAAGACTGGGGATGGGGGAGGTACAGATGGGAATGGAATTAGTGGTGCTGAGGTGTGTGAGGGGCAGGGCCGTTAGGGCTGACCCCTCACAACCTCCACACACGGAGCTGGAGGGAATCTCAGACGTCCTCGGGCCAGTCCTCCCATTCCTCTGATGGGTAAGGTGAGGTCCTGAGAGAACACGCCACCCTTCAGGGTCACTTAGGGGCGGATGTTGCTGCTGGGAGGGAGATCCGGATCCTCTAACTTCCACAGCACAGCATTTGTGAGTGAATCTGGAAACAAAACAAAATCAAATAAGGCAGCCCCAGGCGTGCAGACATTCCTGGTCGGTCTTCCCCCTGGCTGCCGCTCTCCTGCCTGCTCCTGGACCCAGTGTACTTCTGGGGCCAAGACCACAGCAGCCTGGTACAAGAGCAGCAGACGTCCCCCTGCGGACACAGAGTGCGTGGCTTCCTGAGAGGCAGCGCAGACAGAGCAAAGGTGTTTAAGTCCCCAGTCGCTTCCTTGCAGCCTCAGCTCTTGGTTGTAGGAGAATTTCCGTGGCTGAGAGGACCCACGGGCGACAGATTTGCCGAAGCAGAGACGCTAGTTTGGGAAATGGCAGGACACAGCTGTGGATTTCCAAGGGGACAGATACTGAGCACGGACATTCCTCTTCTCACACCTATGCACGTGCACGCACGCACACACACACACACACACACATGCACTGAGTGCACACGCATGCAATGGGGATCAATCTTCACCCCCAAAGCCCCCTGGCCTCACTGAGCGCTTATTAAATGAGCCTGTGTCCCACTGGCAGCACCAAGCCCCACACAGACAGGGAGCACACAGCGGTGTCAGTCAGTGTGTGTGACTGCCAGAGCCCTCCTCGCCGCCCGCTCTGCCTTTATTGCTTTGTGGGGCCCTTTTTATCCATGTTCGGTGGGCAAAGCCATTAATCTTCCTCCTGGCGTGGGCGCTGTGCATGGCTGACAGCTAGGGTCCTGGCTTCCTGGGCTGCAGGGGTAGGGGGCCCTTTGGGGCCTCCCACTGATGGAGCTTTAAGTGTAGAGCAAGAGGAGCCTTCCTGGGGAGTGGGGAGGAGGGGTGCAAGCGCCTGTGCTCCCAGAAGGCACTGGGGATCCGCAGAAAAGATCACCCTGTTACTGCATCATCCACAGTGCACCCTGACACCGAAACACACTGAGCCCTATGCAGAATCACTTGATAAAGAGGCTAATGAAGTGGAAAGATGTCAGAGGAGCCACGTGGGCCAGGCTCTCGGGAATGCATCGAGATTCAACCTCCCGTTACCATGGAAACCAGGGAGGCTTGGCGCTCTTCCCCCTCTCCTTCCTTCTGGAAGGTCTCTCCTCAGTAACCTTGACCCTTTCCCATTGGCAGCCAGAGATAAGGAATTCCATTTTCCCTTATCTGGTCATGCTTGACTAGTAGACTCTGATGGGTCTGCCGTGGGGGAGGGGCGCTGGCCAGGGCTCCGGCACGTGCCTTCATTCGAATGCATGAAGTGGAGGGTGGGAGGCGATAGGGAAAGAACACAGTTAATTAAGGTTGATATTGCCGAGAAGCTTGTTTTCTGAATAATAAATTCTGTGGGCTTCAAGAGCAAGTGCAATGGGGGGAGCGCGAAAAACCCGCCGCGGCTGAAGGGCAGAGGAGGACCGCTTTGGTCGGAGGGGGTTTTGGCCCAGGGAGGGTGAGGAGGGGGCTGGAGGCAGCTAAGGGGCCACACTGTGCTGAGATCTTGCTCCTCAGGACAAACGCTGCGTGTGATAGCTTGTGACGCTGCTGCTGCACAAACGCCGAAGCCTTGAGCAGCGGAGTCGTTGACGTCCTCAGCTAATGGAGGAGGCCTTTGAAGTTGAGCCAGATGGGAGGGTTGGCCTTAGGTTGCTATTAAGGAGAGAGATTTCTCTTCACTTGAGGCTCACAAATGTTGCTCCTGGGCAGATGCCTTCCGCAGTCATTGTGTTCCACGCTTCGCAGTCCCAGTGCCCCCTACACTCAGAAGAGTTCTGTGTGTCTTCCGGAATAAATGACTAGTTGAGATGAATAATACTGGCCTCTGGCCAGCCAAGGCTTGGTGGTCCTTGGGGTGGCCATCCATCCGCTCGTGGGTCACTCACAGGTGGGTGGCCAATGGCATGGGGGCACTAATCTCACCCCTGCTCCCCCCTTCAATAGTAATTATGGGCTAGGCTAAGTTCCTAGAGAAGGAAATAGGAGTGTCAGGATCCCCCTAAACTTTTTGCTAAGCAGGAACCTTTACCTAACCTTCAGCTTCCAACCTTAGGGAAGGAAGGTATGTCTTTTAAAGTTATTACGGGGCGGCAGATATTAGCACGTCTCCTTCCTGCATCAGGAAAGTAAGTGCATGGCTTGTGCAGGAGTTAGGGCTCTCAGGTTCGGCTGGTCTTCCAAGGAAGAAGCTCTCCACGGTTGGAAAGGGTGACTGTGTGATCTCACCCACCCTTCTTTATCTCTTTCCAAGGGGTGATGCCAGCTAGGGCTGGGGTGCCCTCAAGAACCACACCCCTTCGTCCAAATAGTCGAACCAAGCCGAGGGGCACATGCAGAACAAAAGGGGCTTCTCCCTTGCTTCCGGTGGATTGTGGCCAGCGATTTCCTGTATGGGATTCAGCAGGAAAGGACCGGCCACAGAGAGCATGCGACACCAGGATGGCATGAACTGCAGCTCCACAGCAGTGTGAGGAAATTCTGGAATGAAAAGGAGACTTCTCAGCATCTATCAATCAGTGAAAAGGAGGAAATCAAGAATACAGCTTCACATTTGCTTGCATTTCCATAAAGAAACTTTGGTAGTTTGCACACTAAGTAAAATAAAAAAATCAGGAAAAGACCCGGGAGGGATGGGGTGAGAAGTAGACTGAGAGGCAGATTTCGTATATTAATTTTTTAATTTAATTTTGAACCATGTACATTTATTACGTGTCTGAGAGTGTCTATAATGCATTTAGCATTATAAAAATGCAAAGTTAAAATTACAAAGTGGAAATTAGAAATACACAAAACAGGACCTCAGCAAAATCTCTTTAGAGATCGTTTGCCCGAACTCAGACTTCGGGAATCCTTTCTCCCTTTCCTCTCCGTTCCCGCCAGTCTTCCCCTCCCTTCCTGTCTTGTTAGAGAAGCTGTAAGATGACTTCGGGGAGAAAAAGTGCATGTAATGCAAAACAGATTTCTCAAAGTTTTCTAGCTTCACTTCTAGCGTGAGTAACAGACGGGGGTCAACAAATCCTCCCCTCCCCCAAGAAACTATAAATCTGAGTAAAACTATCAAAAACAACCATTTTAGCTACTGGAAATTGACCAAAGAATTTATCCATTAAGAAGAAAAAAAAAAGCCCTGTCATTTGGCCAAAAACAGTGGGAGCCTGCGGTGTTCTTGGCTGGGCTGCTCCCCACCGTCTGCAGCGCTCTACCAAAGCAAGAACTCATCCAGGGTAGGGAGGGGAGGGCCAGGAGCATCCGGGGTTTCATTGCTACTTCCAGGGGAGTTTTACATTGTCAATTACTGTGGTGATCCCAGTGGAAAGCAAACAGGGAGAGCTGATGGCTTTGATAGTCTAGCATGGTGGCATCACGCAATGAACTAATTAGAAATTTAATTTAATTTTTTTGTATTTAAAATTTCCTAACAGACATGTGACAGTTGTACATGTTTAAGGGGCACTATGTGTTGCATTACATGTATACATTTGTGTAATATCCAATCAGGGTAAATATACTTATCCTTTAGTGCATTTAACATTTCTTTATAGTAAAAACATCTGAAATCCTATCTTCTAGTTTTTTTTTTTTTAAGATTATTTATTTATTTATTTATTTGAGAGGTAGAGTTACAGACAGTGAGAGGGAGAGACAGAGAGGTCTTCCTTCCACTGGTTCACTCCTCAAATGGCTGTGACAGCCAGAGCTGCACGGATCTGAAACCAGGAGCCAGGAGCTTCTTCCAGGTCTCCCACATGGGTGCAGTGGCCCAAGCACCTGGGCCATCCTCTGCTGCTTTCCCAGGCCATAGCAGAGAGCTGGACTGGAAATGGAGCAGCCAGGACTAGAACCAGCACCCATATCGGATGCTGGCTCCGCAGAGGATTAACCTAGTGCGCCACAGCACCGGCCCCATCTAGTTTAAATAGAGAAATATACAGTACATTGACTTTATCAACAGTCACCCTTCTGTGCAACAGAACTCCAGAACTTCTGATGCCTTTCTCGCTGTAATCTCATACTTGTCAATCAACATTTCCCCATCCTTTCCACTTTTCTCCCAGCCTGTGGGAAGAACTATTTTATATAGTGGAATGTAATATATTAATATATAATATTACATAATATATAAGTGCTATTATATATTATATGTAATATATAACATATATATTAAAGACTTATTTATTTTTTTTGAAAGGCAGAGTTACAGAGAGGCAGAGGCAGAAACACAGAGAGACAGAGAGAGGTCTTCCATCTGCTGGTTCACTCCCTAAATGGCTGCAACGGCCGGAGCTGTGCCAATCTGAAGTCAAGAGCCAGGAACTTCTTCCATGTCTTCCATGTGGGTGCAGGGGCCCAAGCACTTGGGCCATCTTCTGCTGCTTTCCAGGCCATAGCAGAGAGCTGGATTGGAAGAGGAAAAGCCAGGACTTGAACCGGCGCCCATAAAGAATGTCAGGGCTGCAGGTGGTGGCTTTACCCACTACACCACAATGCCAGCAACAGCATTATTATATTTTTACTTTCTATGAAGTCACCTATTGTTTTAGACTCCATGTATGCATGAGATTATATGAAACTTGTCTTTCTGTTTGGTTTACTTACTTTAACATAATGACCACCAGTTCTATCTATGTTCTTGCAAATGATGAGATGTGGCAGAGTAATATTCCATCATGTATATGTACCACATTTTCTTTATCCATCAGTGGAGGAACAGTAGGGTTGTTTCCATTTCTTGGCTATTGTGAATAGCACTGCAATAAACATGGATTTGCAGATGTCTCTTTGACATGTGGATGTCATTTTCCTTGGATATATACCCAGGAACAGGAGGGCTCGATCCCTTAGTAGTTCTAGTTTTAGGTTTTGGAGGAAACTCCATACCGTTTTTCATCATGGTTGTATTGATTTACATTCCCACCCGTGGTGTGTAGGAGTTCCCTTTTCTCTATATCCTTGCCAACACTTACCACTCTTTTTTTGTTTGTTTTTATAGCAGCCACTCCTACCATGGTGAAATGCTATCTCATCTCATCATGGTTTTGATTCTCATTTTCCTGATGATCAGTGCTATGCAGCGTTTTTTTCTGGGAATGAGAAGACCACATTAGAGTTGATACCTTCTCCACACACCCCAGACTGATAGAAGGTTGAACACATGAACAGCAGGAACTGGAGTGAGCCTAAGCAACCCACACACGCCTGGCCAGTGGAGCCTGTGCTCATGCCCAGAGGAGGATATGACATGGGTCGAGAGGGCCTGGTAGAAAACCGGTCCCCGGATAGACCTAAAAACTGCTTGGAACTTGAACCCGTTCACACACTGATCCATCAGCAGAGAGTGGCAGCCTCCTTGACTCAAGGTGTTTCAGCAGTCTTGGGTTGAACATTCAGATATCCTAATTAGAGAGAAGCACAGGAAACTAGATTTTAAAAATAAAACAAGTGAGTAGAGACATCAGCAACTGGACACTATGGAGGAGACAGACTCCACAGACTTAGTCCAGCCAAGTGACTCAAGGAACCAGCAAGCAACTCAAGACCAACAGCAACAACCCTGGCCAGGGGGTGGAAGAGGATCGAATCAAGAGCTGCTAAAATATGGTATCTAAAATGTCCAGGGTTTAAAAAAATTATGAGCCATACAAATAAGAAATTTTGACTTGTCATCTAGAAAAATAAATCAGGCAATAGAAGCTGTCTTTGAGTTCCCCCAGATGTTGGATTTAACGAAGACTTCAAACCAGCTATTATGCATCTACTAAAATAATTAAAATAAATTACATGCAAAGAATTAAACAAAAGTAGAATAGCAAGAACTCAGTGAATAGAGACTCAAGAAAAGGGTAGCAATTATTTAAAAAAGAAAATTCTGGAGCTGAAAACTTAAATGAAAAATTCACAGGAGAGTTTAAATAGCAGACTTAGATAGCAGAAGAAAGAACCAGCAAATCTGAAGATAAGTCCATGGAAGCTACCCAAACTGACTAGTAGGGAGAAAAAAGTTCAATGAAAAATTAACATGGCCTCAGAGACCAGAGGGTCAGTACCAGTGTAGGTAATGGTTCTCAGAAAAGGAGAAAATGATGCCTAAAAAAGGCCAAAATTCGATGAAAAACATCAAACTACAGATTGAAGAAGCTCAGGAAACCCCAAGCAGAATAAATACAAAGAAACCCACAACTAAATGCATCTTGAAAGCCCAGGACAATGAGAAAATCTTGAGGAGAAAAGCAACTCCTCATATATGGGGAAAAATATGAACACTTAACAAAATTTATTTCTGTTTATTTGAAAGATAGTGTGACACACAGAAAGAGAATAGTGGAGGAGAGAGAGATCTTCTATCCACTGGTCACTTCTCATATCCCTGCAACAGCTGGGGCTGCACCAGGCCCCAAGCCAGGAGCCAAGAGCTCCCTCTGGGTCTCCCCTGTGGCTGGCAGGGCGCCAAGTACTTGAACCATACTTGCTGCCTTGTGGGGTGTACATTAGCAGGCAGCTGGATTGGAAGCAGAGGTAGAACTTGTCCCAAACACTCCAATGTGTGATGCAGGTGTTCCAAATGTTTGCTTAACATGCTAGCCACAATGCCTGCCCTGTGAATACTTTTTTTTTTTTCTGACTTCACATGGGAAACAATGGATTTGGAAGGAAATGGAATGCTATTTTCAAAGTGTTGATAGAAATAAAATTCTAAATCCAACAAAACTAATCTTAAAAATGAAAATGAAACAAAAATAAAAATATTACTATATAAATATTGAGAAGGTTTGTTGCTAGAAGACCTGCCCTACCAGAACTACTAAAAGTAGTCCTTTTCGCTGAAAAGACAAAATAGCAGATGGCATCTTGAATTCATAGGAAAAGAGAACTTTGGAAATGGTAAATGTTTGGAAATTAAAATATTTCTAAATTCCCCATGAGTCAAAGAAATAGCCAACAGCAACAACAAAAGAGGATATTAGAAAGTGTTTTTAATGCGATGAAAACAAAACTACAGTGTGTCAGGATTTATAGGATGAAAATAAGGCAACACTCAGAGACAAACTGAGAACTTTAGAAGCTTATTAATATTTTAGAAAGAAATGTCTCAAGTCAATAACCCAAATGTCCATATTGATAAATTAAAGTACAACAAACTAAACACAATGCAAACAGACAGTAGTAAATATGAAAGTCCATGGAATACACATTATGTGAAGAAAATGCACTCTAGCAAACTTATCTTTTAATTTTCCATGAAATTTTTGAAATCCTCTCATAATAGACAGTAGATTGGATATCCGTGGACTAGAAAATAAAAAAATCATACAGAACATCAATGAAACTAAAAGTTGGCTCCTGGAATAATAAAGTTGAAAATTTCTGTATTCTATTGCTGCTGTGATGTGTAATCACAAAATAAGTGACTAAAAGCACAATTTCGTTATTTACAGTTCTGGAGATCAGAAGCCTGATATGTGTCTCACTGAGTTGCTATCAAGTTGTTGACAGAATCGAAGCATTTGACCAGTGGTCGAGACCTCAGTTTGGGACACCTGCATCCCAGAGGGGTTCAAGTGGTGCCTGGGCTCAAGTCTGGCTTGGCTGCTGGTTCCAGCCGTGCTGGGATGGCAGCGATGTGATGCCTTAGGTAACTGGGTTCCTGCCACCCATGGAGGAGACCTGGGTTGAGTTGCCAGCTCCTGCCTTCGGCTTGGTCCAGCTCTGGTGGTTGCAGGCAGTTGGAGGATGACCCAGGAAATGGGAGCTCTTTGTCTTCCTCTCTGTCTCTGTGATAAAATAAGTAGAGAGAGACTGACTTCCTGCTTTCCTTGTCTCCTGGCTGTCTCCTGTATCCTCAAAGCCAGCGACAGTCCTACTCACATTGCCATCCTTAGGGATCTTGTGATCAGACTGAATGCACTAGGATAATCCAGGACAATCTTATAGGTTAACAGCCTTCCTTGGATTTGTAACCTTAATGCTTCTTTGTCATGCAACATGATATGTTCCTAGATTCCAGAGATTAGATCTTGGACGGACATGGTGGGCCATTACTGTCTACCACAAACCCTTAGCGTGACTGATTAAGAAATTAAAAGCGAAAACACAAATTACTGAAATTATGAATAAAAGAGGTAAAAATCACTACTGGTAGTAGAGAAATGAAAAAATCATAAGAAGAGTATGAATGACTTTATGCTGGCATGTTAGGCAATTTAGATCAAATTAGTAAATTCCTAAAGAGATACAAATGGTGAAAACCGACTAGAAGTGGAAAATTTGCATCGATAGGAACAAGTAAAGAAAGAATTAGTGACTCAAAATCTTCCCATCAAGCAAGCTTAAGTCCAGATGGCTTCATCTGTGAACTCTATCCAATATTTAAAGAAAAGAACTCATCATTCATGGAACCTTTCAAAAAATAGAGAAAATGAGGACAATTTACAACTCATGATATGAGGTTAATATTACTTTAATAGCAAAGCCAAAGACATAAAAAAGAAAAGACGTATATTCTTCATGAACATGACAGAAACATCCTTAAAAAGTATTAACAAATTGCTTTTAGAAGTATGTAAGAAGCATTATGCACCAAATGGCATTTATTTAAGACATGCAGGGTTTAACAGCCAAAAATCAATTAATGCAATGCATCATATTAATAAAGACAGAAACTAAATGATTATCTTAATATATGTAGAAAAAGTATTTTATAAAGGCCCATTCTCTGTCATGATAAAAAAAAAACTTCAACAAAATAAGAATATAAGGGGCTTCCTTAATCTTACAGAAGGCATCTACAAAAAACTTGCATATTTAATGCTGAAAAACTGAATGCTTCCTTCTTAAAAATGAGAAGGTGGGGCTGGCGCTGTGGCAAAGCTGGTAAAGCCACCGCCTGTGGAGCTGGCATCCCATCTGGCTGTGGGTTTGGGTCCTGGCTGATCCACTTCTGAACCAGCTTCCTGCTGTTGCTCCTGGGAAGCAGTGGAGGATGATCTGGGTCCTTGGGTCCCTCAACCCACGTGAGCAACCAGGAGGCTCCTGGCTCCTGGCTTCAGATGGGCCCAGCTCCAGCCATTCTGACCATTTGGAGAGTGAACCAGCAGATTGAAGCGCTCTCTCTCTCTCTCAGCCTCTGCCTTTCAAATAAATAAATAAATCTTTTTTTTAAAAAATGAGAAGGCAAGAATGTCCACTTTTGCCACATCCATTCACTGTTGTTTTATAGATTCTAACCAGTGCAACAGGCAAGAAATGAATGGATGGATGAAGGCATCTAGAGTGGGAAGGTAGAAATAAAACTTTATTCATAATTGTTATGATTTGATAAGTAAAACATTCTAAGAAACCTACAAAGAAACTATTAGAACTACTAACAGATTTAGTCAGGTAATAAATACAAGCTCAACATATAAAATTAGTAGTATTTGTATGTGTTCTAGAAATAAATAATCCAAAAATTGAAATTTTTCTTAATATCATTAATGAAAGCATGAAATAAAGGATAAAAATACTTAGGACTGGTTAGCATAGGAATGCAATATTCGCTCAATAAAAACTATAAGGCATTACATTGAGAAATTAAAGCAGATCCAAATAAATAGAGACATCTCATTCTTGCTAAATTGATCTATAGATTTAATGCAGTCCCAATGACCCAATCTTGAGGTTAATATGGAACTATACAGATGTATCTTGAAAAGGAAGGACCCACTTGGAGGACTCACATTACTTGATTTGTAAACTTAATATGAAGGTGCAGTAATGAAGACAGTGTGGTATAGGTATAAGGATCAATGGAACAGAATTGAGACTTCTTACATTCCTGGTCAATTGATTTTCAGGAAAAGGAGCAAGTGTAATGTAACAGTGGAAGAAATGGTCTTTTCAGCAAATGGTGCTGGATGACAGCTATCCATCTGAAACAGTAAAACTGCATTTAGTCTCTTATACCACACACAAAATGAACTAAAGTGATCAAAGACTTGAATGTAAAAGATAAATTGGAAAAATTCTACAAGAAAACAAAGGAGAAAATTTTTGTGATGTGGGGTTAGACACAAAGTTCTTGAATACAACAGCAAAACCTTAAGGCATCAAAGAACAAAAATGATCAACATCATTAAGACCTTTTGTACTTTTAAGAAAAATCACCATAAAAATGCAAGGACAAGCCACAGTCACGGAGGAAATATTTGTGTGTAATGTATTTGATAAAGGATTTCTATCCAGTGTATAAAAAGAACTCCTAGGACTCAATAATGAGGAGAAAAATCAATTGAAAAATGGATAAAAATTTGTGACAGCATGGGCAGAACAGGAGATCATTATGTTAAGTGAAATAAGCCAGACCAAATACCACATGACTTTGTTCATATGTGGATTTTAAAAAGTGGATCTCACAGAGGTTGAAGGTGTAATATTGGTTACGAGAGGCTGGGGGAAGTAGGGGGAAGAGGAGTTGGGGAAAAGCTGATCAGCAAGCAGTAAGTTTCAGTTTTCTTTGTTAAAGATTTATTTATTTATTTGAAAGAGTTACAGAGAGCGAGGGACAAAGAAAAGACACACACACACACACACACACACAGAGCGCTTCCATTCTAGGGTTTACTCCCTAGATGGCCACAATGGCCAGGGGTGGGCCAGGCCGAAGCCAGGAGCAATGAGTTTCTTCAGGGTCTCCCTCATGGGTGGCTGGGACCCAAGCACTTGGGCCATCTTCTGCTGCTTTTCCAGGCTATTAGCAGGGAGCTGGATCAGAAGTGGAGCAGCCGGGACACGAACTTGCACCCATATGGGAGGCCAGCATTGCAAACAGTGGCTTAACCTGCTATGCCACAACGGCAGTCCTGGTAGGTTAGTTTTTATAGGAGAAATAAGTTTTATAGGAGAAATAAGTGCTGGTATTTCATCATGTACTAGGGTGACTATAGACAAAGCCAAATGAAAGGATTTGGAATGTTTACACCACAAGGAAATGGTAAATTTTGAGGAGATAAATGTTTACCCTGATTTGAACATTACACAATGTTCACATATTGAAACATTACATAATATCCCATAAATATGTACATTTTTGTGTCATTTAAGAATAATATTTATTTTCAGTAGGAAGTATGCTTGCCCCAAATTCCAGGAAGGGTGGCTAACAGGTGAGACAGAGACTGAAGGAGAGAATGAGATGGAGGTGGGGTATTTCAACTTTTACTGAGTGATACAGTCAAGTTAACAGCATCCAAGCTGGAAGCTAACTTTCAAATAAATCAGAATAGCAGAAAAAAATGGACAAAATACTTAAGTAAATATTTCACTCAAATATCCATTTAAGTGGCTATTACATGCATGAAAAGATGATATTATTATCAGTCAATAAGGAAATACAGATTAAAAATTAGATGTGGCATCTCCATATAGCCACTAAACTGGCCATGCTCCCGAATATAGGTGATACGAAATTTTGGCCAGGATGTGGAGAAACTGGAACCCTTCTAGATTGCTGGTGGTACAGTCACTTTGGAAAACAATTTGACCTTAAAAAAAATCATATAAGGCAGTGTTTTCATTCCTAGGAGTCTACCAAGGAGAAATGAAAGCACGTAGTCACCCAAAGGCTTGTTTGAGAATGTTCTTAGCAGTACTGTTCATATAGCCCCAAACTGGATAAAAAATAATTCAGGCCAAAGAAACCATGCACATATAGCCCCAAACTGGAACAATCCGAATACTCACCCACTGACTCGACAGCATATGGTTTACCCTCACAATAGAATATTCATCAGCTGTCCAAGGGAGTGGTGTGTTGACATAGAGTGCAACACAGGTGGCCCCCCCAAGGCATGAAGTGAGATAAGGTGATTGCCAAGAACTTCATCCTGTCTGATTTCATTCATATGAAGTATCCAGGGTAAGACCAATTATCTACGCAGAGGCTCCCTCAGTGGTTCACGGGGGCTGGAAGTGAGAATGAGGATTGGCTGTAGTTCAGCTTGAAGGTACTTTTGTTGGGTGATGAAAATGTTCTAAAACTGGGTGATGGGGATGGTTTAGTAACTCTCTAAAGTAACTAACTATTATGGGAATTGTTCACTTAGGATAGGTAGTAAACAAATTATACCTCAATCAATCTCGTTCTTTTTAAATGATGATTGTCAAAGAGAAAGGAAGGGTAGGAAAAGTGAGTTGATGAGACACAGAACGTGTTCTGCCTCTATCCCAGAAGGAGCACATGTGTCAGAGCTTCTGTTTGTCAAAGGACTCGAAGTCGGTCAGTTCAAACCATTCGAAGCACGGTATTCTTATCACTGTGATCTGAGATCAATTTCTTTTGCTGCATTAATTTTACTCATTTATCCCTAAGTATTCACTTTACATACACTATGTGCCAAGCACCATGCTAGGTTCTGGTTACACAGAGTGAACAAAATGGTCATGGTTTCTGTCTCGTGGAAGTTTGGGTCCTGTGGTTTTTTCCTAGGCCTGGTTCCTATACATTCTGAAAATATCCGTGAGATATTACCATATTTCTAATTTATATTCTGATTTTTTTACTCAATATGATATAATAAACATTTAACCATATAATTAAAAATTCTTCATAAACCTTATTTTTGTTTGCTGCAACCTATGCTACAAGACAATTCTATGTTGAATGTTTATCTTATTTCCAGTTTATTGTCATTATGCGTTATGAACCAAAGAATTTATTTGCAAATGATTTTTTGTTTCTTTTTCCTATCTTCCAGAAGAATCTCTTCATTTTTGTGAAGGCCTTGATACCTATTGCCAAATTGTTGATTGGACAGGTGGTGTCAGTTTGCAATCCCACTTGCAGGGCAGAGAGCCTGCTGTCTTCTAAGACAATGAATTTGGTTGAAGGAGGAGCCAAAATTCACAAGAGTGGACCAGGCCTTCGACTGTGGGGAGTCAGCCCTGGTTCTAGACATTAGTGGTCTCTCAGAAGAAACTTGGGAGATAGACGCCTCACCAAGAACAGAACTTCGTCCTTACTGAGCCCTGGTCTCTCAGGTTGCAGAAAAGTGGCTACACTAACAATAGCCAGGGCTCCAAGTGAGATGCAGAGTGGTAGAAAATGACCAGATCCCAGGAAGGAGGGATGGCTGTCACGGACAGGCTGCTCATATGGAGCATGCGCAAGATGAAAAGGAACCACAGAGTGACCAGGCAAACACCACGGCAAAATCAATTCATCAAAAAGTCAGGCATGGGGCCAGGGCTGTAGCATAGTGGATAAAGCCTCTGAATGCAGCTCCAGCATCCCATATGGGTGCCGTTTCAAGTCCCAGCTGCTCCTCTTCCAATCCAGCTCTCTGCTATGGCCTGGGAAAGCAGTAGAAGTGGCCCAAGTCCTTGGGCCCCTAAACCCACATGGGAGTCTTGGAAGAAGCTCCTGGCTCCTGGCTTCAGATCAGTGCAGCTCTGGCCACTGGGGAGTGAGCCAGTGGATGGAAAACTTCACTCTCTCTCTCTACCTCTGCCTCTCTGTAACTCTGCCTTACAAATAAATAAATAAATATAAAAAAAAGTCAGGCATGTCCATGGAAAAGTCAGGTGAAGAACTCTATTAGTGAGAAACGTAGATGAAAATCAGGTGGCACAAATGGCTTCCCTATGAGTGTTTTTCTCCAGAGAAAGAAATTAGTAGGAATATAAATGTAATATAACAAGAGCTCAAAATGAGATGATAAAACAACAGAATGAGTTGTAAGAGGAGATTGCAGACCTAAGCAAACAGATTGAAATAAAGCAACATAAAGCAGCAAGAAGCAGCATAGACACAGCTAAAATCTGAATTAATGGCATGAAAGGAGAGCTGGAGATAACCACATAGAATGGAGAAGGAAAAAAGATTAAATCATTGTAAAGAGGAGAGACCAAGATGTTCTGAAATCAGGCAACTGGTATTCCTGCAGTGAGAATCCCACAGTGGCACAGAGGGAGAAGTCCGAGAGGATTCCCATCTGCAGCTCGCGAGGGGACCCTGCATGCCAGGAAAATCAAATGCAGAATGCCAGGCATCAGGGATTTCTCTAGGTTGACCTATTAAACTTGAAGAATAAAGAAGGACTTTTTTGGGCCTGTAGGCACAGAGTAGTCCCTGCCAATGGGAAAGATTAGAGCTCTTGTTATATTACATTTATATTCCTTTCTCTGGAGGAAAACATTCATAGGGAAGCCACTTGTGCCACCTGATTTTCATCTACATTTCTCACTAATGGAGTTCTTCACCTGACTTTTCCACGGACATGCCTGACTTTTTTTTTATATTTATTTATTTGTAAGGCAGAGTTACAGAGAGGCAGAGGTAGAGAGAGAGAGTGAGGTCTTCCATCCATTGGCTCACTCCCCAGTTGGCTGTAACTGACAGAGCTGTGCTGATCTGAAGCCAGAAGCCAGGAGCTTCTTCCAGGTCTCCCATTAGATCAAACACCGTGGTAATTCTCCATGGTTGAAGACAACGGAGCAGTATTGAGATGGTTCTGAGGTTTGGAGAGACCAGCAAAGCCTGTGTGCAGCCAAGCAGCTGTCCACACAGGCAGGCAAAAGGCCACAGCCTTCAATAGGAGGTAACAGCAGTAGCAGGACGCCCACCACACCTACTTGCTTGAGACCGGAGCCCTTTGGTGATGAGATGAGTTTGGGGAGGCTATAAAAATAAGGACTGATGGTGAGCAACCAAATCACTTAACTAGAGAGCTGTTTCTCAGGCAGATGATGGTTGCATGTTAGAATGTCACTATTACAAACTCTGGTGCATCCCTGTCCCCGTGCAGGGGAGTCTGGGGGAGTGGTTGCTGTTTGCATTCAGAATACATTCTCTGCACTGGGCTGCCTGTACTTGGAAGATTAAAAAAAAAAAAAAAAAAACTCTTAACATCCTGTTCTCCATGTCTAAGATGCATTAAAAAATTAGTAGTCTGTATTTTTATTAAGCCTTAAAAATTTTTATGTGCATTTGGTGCCAATATTTTTTTAGAGCTGTATCAAAACAAAAGAGCTGTATGCACCTCACAGTGTAACATTGATGAGAACATTTTGTTATTTTTACAAGCACAATTGGGTATAGCTGTTAAATTAAACTTTGCAATCATGCAGAAAAATAAATAAAAATTAAATTCTGGTGAAACCAAGCCCACCAGAGTGGAAACTGACAAGTGGAGGAGGCTAGGTGGAAGTGGTTAACAGCAGGTTCGTCAACACTATGGAGAATTCTAGTTAAAAAGTACAGCTGAACCCTCTTGATGGTTTTCACAATGTTTTCATTCCCTTTAACCTTAGAGTCATTTTTAAAGAAGTTAATATCTCTCGGAGAAGAAGGAATATTTATTTGATCCTCTATATATCTTTCAAATTCCCTTGGTTTCCCTTTGTTTCTTACGTTTGCAAATAGCTTTCATAGAATTATCTCATTTTTAGAAACCTCTCTTTGTTTTTCTCTCTCATCTTTTTTCTTTCTTTCTTTCCTAACATCTATACAAATGCCAGAGAGCCTGAAATGATGATTACAAACTATTCACACCGATCATTTCTGATTGGTGAGACTTTGGCTGATTTGTTGATTTCGCCTTTGTACTTTCCTGTTTTAAAAATAATGAGCACGAATCATATAACATTTGTCATTGTTTCAAAATGTTATACACGGTCTTGGCAGAGAAATGTGAAACACAGAGATTAGAAAGAGGAAAAACCTGCCACTCAGTTACAGCTGCTATTGGTGGCTCCCGTGAGCAATGCCCCAGGGTATTCTTTGCCCTTGAGGAGTCTCTCCCCCCACAGTGGCTCTGGCCTTGGCCACTTGGGGTGGTTAATTTTATGCACCAACTGGATGAGGCCACAGTGCCCAGTGTTTTGGTTGAATGCTGGTCTACATGCAGCTGTGAAGTGTTTTCCAGCTGTGATTGACACTGAAATCAGCAGACTTGAAAACAGATTCTCCATGGTAAAGATGACCTTCATCCCATCCGCTGAAGGCCTTCTGAGCAAAGATCCGGATTTTCTTAGGAAGAATTCTCTCCAGGTTGCAACACAGAAACACAGAGTTTCCAGCCTGTTGCCCTGAGAAGGTCAGACTCAAGGCTGCGGCATTGACTCTGCCCTGAATTTGCACTGGGGCAAATGTAATGTAATTAAAAACTTTTAACCAAATCAGAACCATAGAGTATTTATAATTTCATGATATGCTTTTTCAATGATGTCATAAGCAGTTTCTCATGTTGCTACTTTTTTTTTCTTAAACTTCATTTCAAGCAGACACATACTTTTTGACCATATTCCAATTTTGCACATTTAGATGTTCCCTAATATTTCGCTTATGTTATGATATTATAAACATGATAAATGCTCTTACATAAATTTCCAGAACCACCTAGCTGAGCAGCTCCTGAATTTTAGGCCCATGGAAACTGTGTAAGATAATACTTTCTTAAGCTGCTAAGTAGTGGGATGATTTGTTATGCAGCCCTAAGTAGCTAAGGCTGGCTTTCTCTTTTCTATTAACATTTGAAGTGGGAAAACCTACCACAGGCTTGGGTCCTTGTAACTCAAGTCTGAGCCTAACTCTACCTTGCCTTTGCCACCCCAGTAGTATATATGGGAGGGAGGATTTGGACAACTGACACGTGGATGCTTCTTGGCATTCTCCTTCAACTCGCCAGTCTATGCCGGAGCTCCAGCCCCAGTTTTTCCATGCACGGACCTCAGGTTCGTATTTCCAAATGCTCACTTCCTATAGTCTCCTTTGGATGCTCTTCATGGTATCCAACATGAGGTCCATCATCTTCTGCTACAATCTCTTCCTCCTTTCTTACTGACTTTGAGCGGGAGGCAGGCTAGGCCTATTGACCAGCAGGGGTCTAGCCAGTGGAGCCAGACACTGCATTAGTTACGTATCCTGTATAACAATGGACTGCAGCACTTAGTTGCTTAGAACAACAAGCATTTGTTATCTTGCACAACTTTCTAGTGGGTTGCCTGGATGGTCGGAGCTCAGAGTCTGCAAGTCAAGATGTTACCAGGGACTGTAACACCCTAAGACTTTGCCTGGGATTGGCTAAAGCACCTGTTTCCAAGATTGTTCCACCCAGAGGTTGGCTGGAGACCTCAGGTAACACTGCTCTTGGAAGGAAGCCCCTAGTTCTCACCACATGGACTTCACCATGGAGCTGCTTAAGGGCCCTCACAACAGTGGTAGCTGGCTTCTCCCAGAGCAAGTGATCCAAGACAGAAAGTGAGGCAGGAACCACAATGTCAGGGTCAGGCCAAAGCCAGAAGCCAGGAGCCAGGAACTCCATCCAGGTCTCCTGCAGAGTCCCAAGTATTTGGACCATCTTCCACATACTTGCAAAGCACATTAGCAGGGAGCTGGATCAGAAGTGGAGCTCCAGGACTTGAACCATCATAGGCGGCAGCCACAGCACCAGCTCCAGGATCAAGTATTTGCAGCCAGATCATTCAGTTGAGGCAGGATAAAATGAGAAGGGGAAGCCAGAGAAGACCCCCAAGTGAGGGTACAAAATAATTTTGCATGTGCAGCCTGAATGTGTGCTGTGTGGATGAGTATTCCTTGTGCAAGGGTGCAAACAGGGGGGCCGGTGCTGTGGCATAGGGGGTAAAGCCGCCACCTGCAGTGCTGGCATCCTGTATGGGTGCCAGTTGGAGTCCCTACTGCTCCGCTCCTGATCCAGCTCTCTGCTGTGGCCTGGGAAAGCAGCACAAGATGGCCCAAGTCCTTGGGCCCCTATACCTGTGTGGGAGACCTGGAGGAAGCTCCTGGCTCCTGGCTTGGGATTGGCGCAACTCCGCTATTGTGGCCAGTAGAGGAGTGAACCAGCCTCTCTCTGTGTAACTCTGACTTTCAAATAAATCAATAATTTTTTTAAAAAAGGTGCAAACTGGAAAAGGCTTCAAAAGGGGACCAGGAATCCTGGCCATCGCTCCTGCAGGGACCAGCTCTTCCCTCACCCACCCGTGCACCCCAGCCCTGCAGCTGACTGACTATCAGAGCTGTGTCCTGCCGCCATCTGGACTTTGTCCAGCTTGTTTCCTGGGACCAGAGCACGGTGTTGAGTTGGAGATAGCTCAGACACAGACTGTGGAACACAGATTTGAGTCAAGTCGTTCATCTGGGGGGTGATCGCGTGGCGTACTGGTAGGAGGGAGATGAGGCCCACCGGGGAGAGAAAAGGAAGTCAAGGGTGCAGGCAGGCACATTCTTCCTGTGGGCAACTGACCATAATCCCTGTGGGAACCGTGGTGTAGGCCTGGCTCCTGCTGATCCCACAGCTGCCTGCCTACGCGGGTCAGGGCTCCTCTGGCAAGTGGTAACTGCGTGGCACCTCTGACCAGCCTCTTAGGCGGGCAGAGCTTCTGTGGCGGCTGAAGGAGGTCTTGGGCAGTGCTTTAGGTGCAGGGCCTGCCGGCAGGCAGGGAAAGGTGCCCACGGCGTTTGCTCGGAGTGCCTTCAGAATGAGCGCCAGGCAACCTCTGCCGCGAGTTCTCCACGGCCCCTCGTCCTCCCTCCCCCAGCGAGCTGGGGTGCCCTTCGGCTGGGCCCTGTCCCCACCTACCCATCACTGTGCCGTAACTGTCTACATCTCTCCCACGGAGGTCCCTGACAGACAGACCGGGTCTTCTCACTCAGGGTCTGGCACACACTGGGTGCTCAGTAAGTCCTGAATGAGTGAATGAATCCGGAGTTCTCTTCATCACTTGGAGTAGCATGGTGGTGTTTTCTGTGTTCCTGTGTCTAAGAGCCTCATCACAAATCCTGGCCGTTTCTCCTCTTCTGGACTTGTTTGGTGAGAATCATTTGCCACAAAGAGGTCCTCCAGGTGCAGGAAGAGTGAGTACATGTTTGCGGTGTACCCACTGGCACGCCACGTCCCGGCCGGTTCCCTGCAGCAGACCTGCCGCCCCCACCACCACTCCCACCCCCGGACTCCTGGAGAAAAGCCGGGGAGGGCAGTCAGCTGGGGCCGAGCCTGCAGGAGGAGGGCTGGCAGGGCCTCTGCACAGGCCCGGAGCCACCCAGAGAGCCTGTCTGGGCCCTTTTTGGGTAGTCAGGATGTCCCCATTGTCTCGGCCACTTAGCACTCCGGGAAGGATGCGCCATCCCGGAGCAGAGGGTGATGTGGCTGTTATTACGGATGGTAATTGTGTTTGCTGCCTGGGCTCATGTGGGGGCTTTGTCACCGCTGCTACAATTTTAAATATTTTAATTAATGATACTTTGCTGTGCTCAGGCCTCGAGGCTCCCTTAGCAAAATGAGCAATTAAAATAAAATTAAAAAAAAAAAACCTCATGAAAAGCAAATGAATGAAAATAAAAGAAAGGGCATTTAAAAAAATCATTCTGTTTCTGTGATGTTTCCGGCTTGAAAAATGTATCTAACGACCTGCTGCAGGCAAGAGAAAATTCTCACTGCTTCTGCCTGTTATCTTTTGTTACCGGAGTCATCCATCTCCCAGAGCTGCTGGGTGACGCGGAATGTACACTAGGAATCCTCAAAAGGATGCGGAATGGGAGAAGGAGAGAAGAGAGGCCCCAGGTTCCAGCGATCTTGGAGCCTGGTGCTTTTAGATGGTTTTCATCATCCTCACTTATTATTGTCATCAACTGTTTTCACTCCCGCTCAGTGTTGTGGATGTCATTGAGCTCTGAGTACTGACTGCAGGTACGAGAGAGGCCAATAGGGAAGGGTAACCTGAAATGTTGGTGACCTGCATTCGGGAAGCAGAAGCTACCGAGGATTTAGAACGAAGTGCCCCTCCACATCTCATCAGCACAGTATTCCAAACTGGGGCCGGACACACAGGCTGGCCTGATTGGAACTTCTAGGTGCTTTTTTGGAAGATTTGCAGTGGATTTAGAAATGGAGGCATCCGTACGAAAATCTGATTTCCTGTCCCTTTCGAAAGTTTAGGAGATCTACATTCTGGGTCCACATGCTCTCGCTGGGCTAGAGCCAGTGGTGGCTGCTCTGTGGTATTCGGGAGCTGGTTCCTACAGGCATACACGAGAGACTCGTGTGGCTTTTGATCAGCCATGGGTTTAGACCATGAAAACTTGCAAGTGCTGTACGTAACCAGTCTATGTTTCTCTCAGAGAGCCAATTGTGAAGCGTCTGTCAGTGCACCGTGGGGCCACCCCTTAGATGGGTGTGCTGGGGTGCAATCTTTATACTTCCGACTCCCACCACCTCCTTACAATGAGGCTGAGTTCCGGGTTTAGGCTTGTTTTGTACCAGGTCTTTGTGCTCCAGGGGTCTCTGTGGGGAATGCCTCCTACCCCAGGCCTGCAGACTCATCAAGGCACAGTCTCTGAAGGGGAGAGAGGGAAGGTGGGCTTTGTTCCTGGAGAGGTGGCTGGCTCCATCTTGGGAAAGAAACACATCTGGGAGCCAAGGAAGGGGAGAGCTCGTTCTGGGAGGAGGGAGTACGGCTTCCTTGTGTGGCAGATACCCCGGCCCTGCTTCTGCACAGCGTCCCAGTTGTATGCCCACTGGGAGGGACACTGGAATTCCAGCCTGGGGGCCCCAGGGAAGAAGTCTCGTGCTTCTGAGTGTTCTACTTGTGCCCTGGACTGGGAGCGGGTAAGACACCCACTGGCAGGGCCAAGTGCACAGGGCTCCTTGCTTGGTTTCATGCTTTGCTGCCACTCTTCTGAAGTTCTTAATACTTTTGGAACAAGGGGCCCTGCATTTCCATCTTGTGGGCTCTGTAAATCAAGCGGCTGATCCACCCCACTGGGAACTGGTGACCCAGTTGTTCTGGGTACAAAAACATGCTCAGGTGCCCATATGGGATGCCAGTGCCACACACAGAGGCGCAATCTACTATGCCACCTTGCTGGCCTAATAAATAAATCTTAAGAAAAAAAGAATCCTGGCTTTGGGGCCTGCTGTCATTTGATGGCTCTTCAGCTTTTAGCATTTTGAGGTTCATCCAACAGTTATGAATGCATTTAAAATAACTGCCCTATGTTGTGGCCAAGATGGAGCCATGAAGCCATTCTAGAGACTGATTGCAAAGACCATTTAATGGCCAGATCTTTGATTGTGAGGTTGGATAGCATCTGTGGACGCTGGTGCATTGCTTACATCGGGTTCCTTATATTACCTGAGCTGCTGAACCCTAGAGTACCCTTGTCTTAAAGAAGGAGAGAGACAGCAGAAGCAGTGGCCAAGCTTTGGCTGTTAAAAAACCCGACATGACTGAGATGCGTCAAGGAGTGGAGTCAGCGGTAGCCAGCGACGGGCCTCAGGAGCCCCCAGGACTGGAGTTGGTAGGCTTTTCTCATCCCAGGAGTGGCAAAGGAGTCCAAGAGGGGAAGCAGGGTGAAGAGAGGGTGAGGTCCACGGAGCAGAGGGCTCTGTGGACACCCTTCCTCACCGTGTCCTGGGAAGAAGGCAGGAGAACAGCTGGCTGACAGCACTGATCCTCAGGCCTATTAAAACTAACAGCGCCTTTCTATCATTAACTATGTTGTGAAGTTCCCTTTACTAACTTGAAGTAGAATGATATCCACGGGTAATCTAACTCCCAGCACCGTGACAACTAATTAATGTGTCCACAAATCTCCAATATATCCCACGGGGGATGAGACGCGTCTTGGTTGAGAATCACCTGTTCAGAGGTTTCCTTTCCTGGACAGAACCGAGGAAGGGGTAAAGCCTCACGCTGGGGCAGCCTGGCAGAACCCGTTTCTGAGGGGTCTCAGGGGCGGCAGGATGCAGAGCAGTGCGTATGTGTGTGTGTGTGTGTGTGTCGGGCAGGGGGAGACAGGCCACAAGGAGCATCCTGGGCATCACTGAGAAGTGGTGTGGCAAGGGGGCGTGGCCAGATCCCAAGGAGCCTTGTGTTGGGAGTGCTGAGTGGCTGGGCAGTAGGCTTCTGGCTGACCTCTTGTGTCAGAGGAGTGAGGATGTCTCAGCAGATACCAGCACAGATTTATAGCTGCACCCTTGGCCCAGTTCACTGACAGAAGTGCTCTTAATTTTTTTAGCCTACAGAATTTGTGCACCAACCTTCTTGCTGCAACTGTGTTTGGAAGAATCTTGCACTTGACTGAGGTTAGCCTGCCTCTCACCTCTTCAGATCTGGAGGGGTCGCCACAGCTTAGGATCTTTTGCCTAAATACAACAAAAGTCAGTGGAACCAAGTCTTTGGGACGATGGAGATTCCAGGGCAGTCTGAATACAGTTCATGTGTTTTATGAGATAGATCAAAGAGAATAATTCATGAGTATAGATCCCAGGAAGGTAAAAAGTATTGGAACAGCAATCATTTAATATTTTCCATTTTTGTTGGTGAGTGAGGGTCAGGGTATTGATGATTGTATTTGTTCTAATACCAAGACAATGGGATTTACAGAGAGAAAACTCGACTTGAGTGTTGGTTTAGTTGTTCAGTCTACTAATTTATTCTCTTTGGAACTCATCTGCTCCATCTGTAAAATGGGTATGAAGATCACATGGGACAATCTGTAGACAGCCCCTTGCCATCTGGAGCTTCCTAGCACAGAAATCTTCTCAGGAGCTGTGACTTTCTATCATCTAGTGACTCGGTGGACTGCATGCTTACCAATTTCCTTTGGGCTCAATGGCTTCTGCCTCAGATAATTATGATTTAAGAGTTCTCTGATTAGCACTTGAAGCTGAAAAAAAGGTTTGGGAAGTAATTTAATCATGCTGTGAATAAACTGATACATTTCATTATACAGATGAGTGAAATGTACACTACTAGTTGAATATAAAGTATATTGGCAGGAGCTTGGTTTTGATCACTAACTCCTCCATGTTTGTGCATGGCTGGTTTTTCTAGTTGGGGACATGTTTGCTAAGAGCTTGTTTGAAACCCATCCATCCATCCATCCACCCATCTGTCCATCCTCCCAACCAGTGAAAGTGTGTTTGCTGGAATGTTTACTATATATGAGAGTCTAGGAGAGGTTGTGTGAGGACTCAACCATGGGTCCAGGATGAGCACTCTTGTGGAGGCTGAGTACCAGGCTCTTGGACTCTTCGCTGCTTCTATTTTCTGTTTTTTATGCGACTTCTTGTACTTTCACTAAAAGTAGCACACACACACACACACACACACATGCATGATTGGTTTTTCCTGAATGCAGAATGGACTATTTATTTGCCTGTTGCTTTAGCTGAAAAGGACAGATTGTGGTAGACTGATAAGAAGATCATGTCCCCAGAAACAGATTAAGTGATCATGTTGAGTTAGAGCCTATTTCTCCATTCTAAAGACTGCTGCAAAGTAAAATTAAAAATATAAAGCATACAGGGCTGGTGCTGTGGTGCAGTAGGTTAATTCTCTGCCTGTGGCGACAGCATCCCATATGGGTGCCAGTTCCAGTTCCAATCCCAGCCGCTCCACTTCCAATCCAGCTCTCTGCTATGGCCTGGGAAAGCAGGGAAAGATGGCCCAAATCCTTGCGCCCCTGCACCCACGTGGGAGACCCAGAAAAACCTCCTGGCTGCTGGCTTTGGATTGGCCCAGCTCTGGCTATTGCAGCCAATTGGGGAGTGAACCAGCAGGTGATTCTCTCTGTCTCTCCCTCTCTCTGTCTGTAACTCTACCTCTCAAACAAATAAATAAATCTTAAAAAAATATAAAACACAATGAACAAACAAACCCAAAATATATATCCTTGGAGTGGGGAATATCTTCCAAAATAAGTCAGAAAGCCTTTAATTCCGTGAGAAAACACGGGCATAATGGATGAGATAAGTATTTATATATGAAACACACATAAGATGAAAACAGAAGCAACAACAGAAGACTTAAAGACAAACGAGACTGGGTGGAAATAGCCACAGCCCACAGGAGAGCTGAAAAGCCTGTATCTCCAGAGCTCCCTAACGTGGTCACTGAAGGCCCACAGCCATGGGAAGGAACAGCAAAGGTGAGCCAAACCCAAAATAAAACTGGCAAACAAGCAGAGATGGAGAGCAGCATTAGAAATCAGAAAAATGCCACATGAGGAAATGGGACGCAGCCTTTACTCAGTGGAGTGGCAAAGCACAAAATGATTGTGGATTGCCTGTGTATGGCATGGTGCGGGCACCTGGGCTCTGTCACCCATTGCTTGTGGAACTCTGAGTAGCGACCACATTTGGGGAATAATCTTAGCATTTTTTTAAAAAAGAAAAGTGCACATATCATTTGATCTAATAATCTCGACACATAGGGAAAAATAAAAAAGGTAGCTGCTGTAGCAGTGGTTGTAAAAAATAAGGACAGGAGGTTGGGGACCATGAATGTTCTCATTTCAGGGATAATTTAACAACTTACCATACGCCTGTGGTAGAGAATACTTTAAAGACACTGAAAAGCATGATTTGAATTTACAGTTACTGAATTCAAAGGATCCACGTTATAGGGAAAAATTAATTACATATTGTTGAGGCCAAGAAAAAGTTTGGAAGCAAATACCTGAAGCTACTTGGAGGGAGTAGGTATGAGGATAGGAGAAAGCTGTTAGTGGGATTTGTATACACTTCTGTTTTGTTTGAATTGTTACAATAAATACCTTCATGGTTAACGATTCCACCGAATTGCTAATTTAAGTAAATTCAAGGGAAACTAAAAGAACAGACAGACAGAAAGGAAAGAAGGAAGGAAGGAGGGATGACAGTACATTAAAATTCTAGACTCCAGATTCTATGAAATTAAAAAAAAAAAAAGGAAGAGATATTTTCCCACCCCTAGGAAAAATGATCGTAAGTCAACAGTGATGGGGGCTAACGGCAATGCTGTTGTGGTGTTGGGGCTCCTCCCCGGCCTTGTGATTCTTATGAAAGACAGGAGTGGACTATGCTGGGCTTCGTGATCCATGCTGTATCAGTGAGGCCCGTCATCTTGTTTGTCGAATGTCTTCAGGGTTCTGCTTGCAGAAGCCTTATTCGAGATCACACTTGTTTAAAAAGAGAAGAGATAAGATTGAGGATGGCAGAGAAAACAAATATTATTCACGTCCCTCTGTGGTTCCTCTTGCAGTAGGGTCCTGGAAGATGGATTTCAGCATGCTTCTCCTAGGGTCGGAGGGGTCGAGACGATCACTCTCTCCCAGGCTCTCTGTCTTCACCCAGGTCCTCTCTCTTCTCCTGAGCCAAAACCTGAGCTACTGTGAGAGGTTCTTGGTCAGTTCCCAATATTTGAAACCACTGTCAAAATATCATTTCTCTACCAGCAGAGGCATTATCTCCACATGCTTGGAGGTGAGCCACCTCCTCCCTCTTTTATCACTCGGAGCTGTGTGTGTTTGGTTACAAACACCCCGATAATGTCCTTGTTGGCCTCCCACAAGAGAAAGAACAGAAACCACTCTCCCAGTGCTGGAGATGCAGTCATTCCGTGTCCAGACACCCAGGCACACAGCTATCCATTCTCTCAGTGGCCTGCGATGAAGATCTCACTGGCCATGGTACAAGTGCGAAGGCCTTTATAAAATAATATCCCTGCTCCTATCATTTAACTCAGCTCAGATAACAGCCAGCATCGTTTCTTGGGGCCCTCCCCCTGTAGCAATCTGCATCGGATTTCAAACATGTCTGCCACCCTGCCCTACTGGTGAGATAAGACTGAAAGTATCCGATGGCATATTAAATGGTGTCGCGTTTTTCATATCACTCCTACAAATGAGATAACAGCTGCAGGGTGGTGTGTTTCGTTCCTGGCAGAACTCCCAAGCGTTGTGTTGCTAGAATGAATCTCACAGTTGCTAGGGTCACATTCCAGCAGAGCTGGGCGGGCTAGCCTCCCCTAAGTCCATCTTCCCCTCCTGCTTGGGGTGAATTAGTGGGGAACAAATCCCTTCATTCCCAACAGGATTTGGGCTTCATGTGAAGCTATGTGAGGGTACTTCAAAAAGTTTGTGGAAAAAGAGTTGAAAGACAAGTTTATTTTGGTGCAAAAAAAAAATTGAAAAACATGCATTTTTTCCCAATATGCATTTTTCATTAAATTTCCCAAGTTGCCTGATATAAAAAGATAATCTGTAAATTTCAACTATGAAATCCCTCTTTTCTATGATTTTTCTCATAACCTGGTGTCAGGTATCACCAATGATATTGTTATTTAATGCTTTCCTTTAAACTACTTTCAATTTTAATTAATTAATCTTATTTTAACAAATACTAGTGATGAAATCACAAGATTGTTACGCTAATTTGATTTTTTAAAAAGATTTATTTATTTATTTGAAAGAGTTACACAGAGAGAGAAGGAGAGGCAGAGAGAGAGAGAGAGAGAGGTCTTCCATCTGCTGGTTCACTCCCCAGATGGCCGCAACGGCCAAAGCTGGGCCAATCTGAAGCCAGGAGCCAGGAGCCTCCTCCACGTCTCCCATGTGTGTGCAGGGCCCAAGGCCTTGGGCCATCCTCCACTGCCTTCCCAGGCCATAGCAGAGAGCTGGATTGGAAGTGGAGCAACCGGGACTCGAACTGGTGCCCGTATGGGATGCTGGCACTGCAGGCAGCAGCTTTACCAGCTATGCCACAGCGCCAGCGGCACCAATTTGATTTTATTACATTCACTGGGCATGAAAATAAGCATCTACCTGTCAATACATTTTTCTATGCACCGTCTAAAATATTTTGGTGATACTCACTGGTATTTCTGTTTGAGGGGTGCAGTTGGAGTAGTCATTAGGCATCCCTGATGGTGCAGCTCAGTTGTGAGTGGCTGATCCTCTGCCTGAGGAGCATAGAGAGAAAGATCTATGCAGACAAAAGAATTCAGAGAGATGTTGGAGGGAGGGGAGGCGCCTTCCTGTCCGAGGCACCACCACTCCTGGCTGAATTTAGGTGAGCCAAGGACGCCTTGCCTATCACCTTTCTCTGAAGGTTCTGAGACGGAGCCTGCCCCGGCCTTCCAGGAGGCCCTGAGCCACGACACATGTTCAGCATCTTCCAGGCTGCTCTGGGCCCTTCTTGCTCGCTCCCTGCTCTTCCTGGGCTGGGGTCTGACCCGTGTCAGGAACAGGAGGTAAGGACAGCACGAGGAGGCAAGTGCCAAGGGTGGAAGAGTTAGACTTCCTGTGTCAGGACTGCTTTGTCCAAGAAAAGCGACCTGATTACCAAAGAGTTTTCAATGCACCACTGCAAAACACAACAGACCAAAAAGCCAATCAGATGAATGAGGCAGAGAGGTAAGGGCCGGAACGCACTAATTTAGAGGTAGCGGAGGCCCTGGACAGCTGTCAGAGAAACCCCTGCTTTCCGTTTCTTTAGGTGCCTGTAATCCCAGGGCTTCTTCCTAGGATAGCAGTAACCCCTTCCGTGCCAGGCTCCAGAGCCATGCATCCTGGATAAGCACCGTCAGACTGCATGGCAAAGACCCAGCCTGCTCAGGTCAGTCCTGTCCTACGGCCAGGCTGGCAACCTCTGAGCCACTCTCCCAAATACAGTCCCAAGAGCCGGAGAAGGCTCCTGTGGACGTAGGGCCCCTTCTCTCCATGTGGATGTGCAGCTGTGCGGGCCCCATGGAAGTTGGTAGGTAGATGGACAGGAAGGAGTTAATCTTCAAACCCAGCATGATTTAGTTGTGGGCCTGCCAAGCATGCAGGCCGAGCATGTGGGAGCATCACCAGGGAGCGGTTAATCAGACATCAGTGTCCAGCTGTGTGGATGGCCTGACTGTGACCAAAGATTGAACCAAATGTCTGAGAGCAGTTCATGTGTTCAGGCTCCAGGCCCACGAGAGGGAGCAATGCACCCCCTTCCATCCTTTAATCCATGTTCGTTGCTAACAACTATATGCACAAATCAGTAGGGGCGGGATTTTGTACTCACATTGGATAAGGCAGCAAGACATCCATACTTTTTTTTTTTGACAGGCAGAGTGGGCATTGAGAGAGAGAAAGAGACAGAGAGAAAGGTCTTCCTTTGCCGTTGGTTCATCCTCCAATGGCCACTGCGGCCGGCGTGCTGCGGCCAGCGCACTGTGCTGATCCGAAGGCAGGAGCCAGGTGCTTCTCCTGGTCTCCCATGGGGTACAGGGCCCAAGCACTTGGGCCATCTTCCACTGCACTCCTGGGCCACAGCAGAGAGCTGGCCTGGAAGAGGGGCAACCGGGACAGAATCCGGTGCCCCAACCGGGATTAGAACCTGGTGTGCTGGTGCCACTGGCGGAGGATTAGCCTATTGAGCTGTGGCACCGGCCATAGTGTTTTATAGACAGTATTTGTCTGGTCATTCAGCACCAATCAGCCCAGAGCTGCCCCTCATTGCTCCAAATTAACTTTTGCCATCATCTTGCATATCCGTGAAATCTGATTTTCACAAGGCTGTTGAATGCCACATTCCCCTAAAACCCGTGATCACACCTGTGCCCAGGGGCCACCTCGCTGATCAGCCTCGCTGTCCTTGGTATCTCGTTCCCTTCCGCTTCCTTCTCACCATTGTTAGTAGAAAAGGGGAAAGCAATTATTCCAAGAGTTTATACCTTTAGTAAAATGGAATAGTCTGCTTTTAGATTTCTTAAGCTCCCATTGCTTAAGAAAAAAGGGAGGAAGGAGGAAGGGAAGAAAGAGTGAAGAAAGGAAGACAAATAAATTATTGCTTCTCACCAGGATTGCGCATTTTCCCAATGAAGAACCATCTGGACGCTCCTATGTAACGTATCTCCTTGTAAAAGTAATAGAACCACATACAGAAAAGTCGGAAAAGAAAAAACCCACAGAATACTTACAGCACAGCGGAATTGCTCTTAGCCTGTTGGTGTATTTGCTGCTACTCCTGTTATTCCCCTTTCTAACACACTCTGAAATCTAATTGCATTCTTACATCTTACTCAATATACAAAATTTCCTATTACTTTTTTCATGTAATATTCGGCCATAAACATGTTTTTCATGGTGCTTTCATGACCTCATGACCTTTACAACCATATATATATATATTTTATATATTTATATTTACACACACATAAAATTTATTTTGAAAGAGAGGGAAGGAGGGAGGGAGGGAGAGAGAGAGAGAGAGAGAGAGAGAGAGAGAGAGAGAGAATCTCCCATTCACTGGACCATTCCCCAAATGCTTACAACAGCTGAGGCTTGGCCAGGCCAAAGCCAAGATCCTGGAAATCAATCCAGGTCTCCCACAGGGATGACAGGGACCCAAGTACTTGAGCCATCACCTTCTACTTCACAGGAAGGTGGAATTGGAAGAGGAGCTGGGATATGGACCCAGGCACTCTGAAGTGGGGTGGGCTTCCTGAGTAGCATCTTAACCAGTGTACCAAATTCCTACTCCTATGACCTCAGTTTTAATGACTGCACAATGTTTCCTCTAGTGAAACTGTAGTAATTCATATAACCACTCCTTGATTGCTTTTGTATTTAGATTGCTTGCAATTTGAAAATTTACACTCTGTCACTTAATTAATACTGTGAAATCAAATGTTCCCACCCACTGTTTTTGCATTATTTTTATTAGGTTCTACTTCTAGAAGTAAAATGACCAAAGACCATGGATGTTTTCACGTGCCCCAATTCTAAATTTAAAGTTGGTTCTAAAAGCATTTGCACTCATTGTGTCCTCACCAGCCACACTGGTGGGCCCATTCCACCATGCCTCTCCAGGCTTCTCCCCCTTGGATGCCTCCTCTCACACAGACATGCTTCTCACATCCCTCATGGTGGAGAGGGAAACCCTCCGCACAGATTTCTTATCATTTGTTCCCAGTATGAAGCCAAAGAAGCATTCTCTACTCTATTTATGTTGCTGTTGGTCTCTGTGCTGTAGGAGATGATGGTCTTTAGTCCTTCGCCACAGCTGGGGTTTGGTAAATGCTAATGGTAGGAAGTTACTGATGAACCAATGGTTTGTGGGCCCATAAGGACCTCTGAGGACTCAGGAGGGCGATTTGGAAAGTGGATGCCCACAACTGATGGTGTCCTATTGCCTATAATGTATCCAAGAAAAACCACGGAATGGTTGAGTGCATATATGTATCAGCCACTGCACAAGGCATGATGGGATACAGAGGTAAATACCACTACTGAGGGGCTTACAGCCTGCTGGGGAATGAAAGTTTTGCAAATAACTGCTATAGAGACTGAGGGAGGACCACAAGGAATCAAGGTTGCCAGAAGAAGCCGACAGCCTAAGACCCTCACGGAGGACTGCACGCCAGGCTCCATGTTTCAAGCTTCCTTTTGGTAGAATCAAGGTGCTGTGGAGGACAGAACAGGGAGTCCATTGTGATGGCTTCAGGGAAATAAGATTACTTCTGGGTGCAGGGTAAGATAAGATCCTGTGTAGAGAAATTTGAATACAATGTTTTTGTACCCACGGATCATTTTTTGATGGGGTGTGCACTCTGCAATGCCTCTGTAATTCCAAAGGCTGAAGAAGTGTTGTGTGTGCACACCCCAGGAAGGTTTCTGACCCAAGAGTGGGTTTACAATGAATGGCAAGTATCATAGTTAGATTAGGTAGTAGATGACAGGAGTGAGCTACTGTTGTACATAGGCACACAGCTAAGTCTGGTTCCTTAGGTCTTATTATACAATCTATGTCTTCTTTTACTTGTCTCTTACAGAGTAGTGACCATGGTAGAGTATTACAGTGGGAAGTGTCTTCAATCACATTAGAAGACTTTCATAACATAGACCATGTTGGTTGACTTGGTCACTCACACACACACCTTTAACTCAAATAATGCTGGATAAAAACAAAAACAGCAACATTTGCTGAAGTTGAAAAGGAAAGAAACGAAGATGAAGCTGTGAGGGAATGAGTAAGGGACACTCAAGCAGTGGATTCTTGGGGCCTTGGTTCCACTGACAGCTGGGCCTGGGCTTGTAATGGCCACAGACCACAAGTGACCCAGGGAGGAGAAACCCGATGTAAAGTCTGAAAACTTGGAGAAGCTGCCTCATTCATGAAAGGCAACTTGGAAAATAGTACCCGTTGGCCGACTACACCCATAGCAACATGAAAGTCTGCCATTTGTCTACAGCTCTAGGTAGAAAGAAAAAAAAAGCATCCAAAGAACTGAATTCCAAGACTTGATCTATGTAGAGCTATGTATTCCAAATTTATACTACCTCTCTGGCATGGGATATCCAAGCTGAGAATTTATCATAACCTGGTCAAGGACCGCTGAAACCTTACCTGTTCCAGTATAAGCAAATATAAAACCTCTCAGCAGGAGTCCTTTTGCAATCCAGGGGACATAGAATTCCGCAGACGTTAACATCCCCGATGAAGAGGGACTTACAATGGAAAACAGACAAACCTCATGAATCAACCCACCACGCATCAGGGACAGGAGACAACACAGACAGAAATTCCCATCCATTAGATTGGAGTGTCAAATGGCAAAGCTGTACCAGAGAACAATTTAGCAATACCTGGTACATTTGAGGATAGGCAAACTCCACGGCTCATCAAGCTCCTATAAGGGTACATGCCCTAGAGAATTCCATTATCTGTATATTAGAAGGTAAGGTTGCTCCCCGTCCCATTGTTTACAAAAATTATAATGATACTCAAAACCCCTAAAGTGTGTCAGAATGGGAACTGTGATTTAGTCATATAGTAGAATGTTATCAAGTCATTAAAATGAATGAACATATTCAAATGTATAAATCTTAAAAACATGATGTTGAGTGAGAAAGCCAAGTTTCTCAGGGATAAGTATAGCACATTACTTATGTGAAATTTAAAAACACAAATCAATGTTATATGTTACTTATGAACATGTGCAAAGGTAATAAAATGTTTTATAAACAAAAAACACATACCAATCTAAGAAAAGTGGTTTCCTTTAGTGTGGGAGGGCGGGCAAAGAACTTGATCCAAACCTAGGTCTCACAGTTAAGCCAGAGCAATACTAAAAGGATGCCATATGGGCTCTTGACAAACATTTTATTTTTTACTATGAAAAAAGAAACTCTTTCCAAGTATTGTTTTTTTTTCTACAGATTTAAAAAGGGAAATAGTGCATTATAGATTCTATAGATGCCCCATTTCTGTGTCAACCCTTTCCATTGTCTCCATGTTATGTGATGCCTCTTCATACATTTAATTACTCTCCATAGACTGGGAAGCAAGTGGTAGAGACAGAAGACCACAGCTCTGGGGGAAATAACACTGTTGTCACAGTGGTTGTCACGTGCCAACCCTGCTGGAGCATGTTCCAAGGATGCCATGATAGCTAGGGAAGGAGTTCCCGCCAGGCCAAGATGGCTGGTCTTGTTCTGCTAAAGAGCATCTCTCTCAGCTACTTTTCCACAACCACATGTGAGATGGGCAGTGGAATTGCATTTCCCTAATAGCTGTGTTTATTATCTTAGTTCTAGGGCACTGGGGCTAACCTTAGGGATGGAGTAATCACAGATCTTTATTTTCAGGACTCGAGCTTGGACCAGCTAGCCGGTCACTTAGGCTTCTGGAACCATCAAGGGGTATTAACTCAAGGCAGAGACCTTATAGAATAATGGTCTACAAATTTGACCCTCCCTTAGCAGTAGACTCCAGAGTTCTGGACATGCCCAAGTCCAGGGTTTAAGCATTTCCATTGTGTTCTTGCAAACAATGACTTGAGGCAAGGCTAAGGTGTCCATCACTCTGGAGCTCTTTGCTATGGGACAGTTTGTATTTTTTGAGTATCCAGGGAGTCTTTGGAGGTGTTGAGAGGGTCCTGGGCCATTAGGCTCTCTCCACATGCCTGGTTTTGTGTAGATCCCAATCCTGCTTGCCTCCACATTTCCCTTCTAATTGCCTTCACTTACACTAACTTCAGCTTTGGGATGGAGATGTCTGACTCTTAGATTTCTTATCTTAGATTTCTGGCCACTGTCTCTTAGCAAGGCTCTATCTCCTTTATTCTCTGCTTTTAGTTACGCCAGCTCCTACTGAAATGGCAAGTCCATGTAGCATCATAGTGTTTTTAATACTAAACTGATAACCATGGTATAACACCTTACCATGGTAAGAATTTAACTAGATTTAAAAGAATTGCTTATTTATATTTTATTTGAAAGGGAGAGAGAGAGAGAGAGAGAAAGATCTTTCATTCATTGGTTCATTCCCTAAATGCCTGCAACAGCCAGGGCTGGGCTAGGCTGCAGCCAGGAGCTGTGAACTCATTCTGTATCTGTCTCATGGGTGGCAGTGACTCAAGTTCTTGAGCCATCACCTGTTGCCTTCAAGAATATACAGTAGCAGGGTCAGTGCTGTGGTGTATCGGGTAAAGCCGCCACCTGCAGTGCTGGCATCCCATATGGGTGTGGGTTTGAGACCTGGCTGCTCCAATTCCAATCTGGCGCTCTGTTATGGCCTGGGAAAGCAGTAGAAGATGGCCCAAGTCCTTGGGCCCCTTCACCCACGTGGGAGACCTGGAGGAAGCTCCTGGCTCCTGGCTTTGAATTGGCACAGCTCCAGCCGTTGCGGCCAATTAGGGAGTGAACCAATGGATGGAAGACCCCCCCCCCCACTCTGCTTTCCTTCTATCTCTGTGTAACTCTTTCAGATAAATAAGTAAATCTTAAAAAAGAATATACAGTAGCAGAAAGCTAATCAGATCTTTTGTAATTCCATGAGCAGGATTACCAACTTGAGTGGGGGAGGAGGAATCCTTACTATACCTCAGATCACCTAATGTAGGTGGTCTGTCACTCAGAGCATCCCATTGCTAGTACCGATTTACATATTAGCTAGGTCTCATTTCATTGAAAGAGAAAGAAAACAGTAGCTTCAAAGAGCTCAGGAGCGGTACGGGGCTCTGTGTCCAATAGCACAGGCAGTGTCACGGCCCCAGGTAAGACTGGGCCCGGAAGTTCAAGCGTTATCATCAGGAGTCTGTATATTTTTCTGTCTCCTGGTTCACTCCTTTATTATTGTTGGCTTCATTCACAAGCAGGCTCTCCAGGTGGTAGACAGATGGTAACCTGCATTTCTCAGTTTATGCTGTTTTCATAGCTTGTATTCTAGCAAAAAACCAGATTGCCATTAGAAGTCCTGGGAAAGACTGGTTGGCCCAAAATAGCTATGTATCTATTGCTGAATGAACCACTGGGAAGGGGGTCTGGGGGTCTCAGATGGACCAGTTTGGGACCATGGGCTCAAATCTGAAACTTAAGAACATTATCAACATCACTTGAACAATGAGTTGAAATCCTAGGCAGACAAAAACAAGAGTCTTCTAGCAGGATTGTTCTCAATCATTTGTGTGGTCTCTTGGTCAGGGAAAGAATATTTGCTGTGGGTCATTAATTTTTAAGTGCATTTTTGATGCAAAGACATTGGTATTTATGCTGAGAATCAAATTGTCACTAATTGGTCATCTGAAATAAAAATGTTTAACTTTTAAAGCAGTGGCTCTCAAACTGGAATCCATAGGTTTTTTTGGGAGTACACATATACTTTTGCTTATTTTAATGGAGACTCATTCATATATTATTAATAATTGGAAAATAGTTCATACCTTGTTAATATTTTATGGTATAGTACATAGTTCTCGGTGTTTTCGAAAAAAAAGACCCCTTTTTGACAGCCCCATGTTTTGTGGATCTCCCACAAAATAGGAATTGTGCTAATGGTACAATTTGAAAAATATGTATGACTACAACTACAATGCGGTTGTTATTCCTTGAGCGTAATACATCAGTAACACTTGAAAAATAACAGTATTCCTAGAAGGTGGATGCGGAATTTAATCAGGTTGCAGGAAGTGCCTGGGGAATTAAGATTTTTTGTAGGACTCCTCATGGGATGGAACTGATGAGAACTGGGCCCGTAGGTTAGGAAGCACTGGCATTGTGAGTAATTAAGAGTACGGTTCAATCCCAGGTTTACTGCTTGTGAGCAGTTCGACCTTGGGTGACTTATTTCAGCTCTTTAAATCTTCAGTTTTCTCCCGTGGGAGCTGGAAATAACACCACCTGGTATTTCCCCTAAGGGTGTTAGGAAGATTCCAGGTCATGTAGGTGAAGCACTGGCACACCGTGTCTTTGACACATGACCAGTGCTCAAAGTGTGGCAGCAATTATTGTTATCCCTTTCTAATTGTCTGTTCATTGTAAATCTCCTTGAAAGTCAGGCTTTGTGCTTTGTGCAGTTGATACAGCTGCACCTTGGATTTGAAGGGATTCATGTCAGAATGCCCTGCAGATACCAAAATCCGAGGATGCTCAAATCCATTGTATAAAATGCCTTAGTATTTGAACATCCACCTGTATACTTAAAATCATGTCCAGACTACTTATACCTAATATAGGTGCTAAGTAAACAGTTGTTATCCTGTATTACATAGAGAATTAGGACAAGAAAGAAAATAATCTGAACATGTTCAGTGCAGATTTTTTTTCCTCAACCCTGGGATTGGTTGACATTGCAAATACAGAACCCATACATACAGAAGGATAACTGTATTCCTAGTGCCTGGCAAAGTTGCAGGAAAGTTAAATGCGCTGCTACGGAGAATAGTTCAGTGACCACAGCCTGTTAGTACTCCTTAACTGCGCCTTCAGTTTTCTTGTCATCTTCCTGCCTTGGAAATGGCCTAGCAAGGTGGTGCACAAGCTTTAGTGAGCTTGACAATCAGCTGCAGGGCTCGTCAAACACAGATGAGGGCCAGGTGTTTGTTCTAGGGCTTAAGAAGATGGTTAAGGTGCCCACGTCCCATATTGGAGCACCTTGTGCTTGAGTTCTGGGCCCACTTCTTTTTTTTTTTTTTTTTTTGACAGGCAGAGTAGACAATGAGAGAGAGAGAGAGAGACAGAGAGAAAGGTCTTCCTTTGCCGTTGGTTTACCCTCCAATGGCCACCGCGGCCGGTGCACCACGCTGATCTGAAGCCAGGTGCTTTTGGTCTCCCATGGGGTGAAGGGCCCAAGCACTTGGGCCATCCTCCACTGCACTCCCAGGCCACAGCAGAGAGCTGGCCTGGAAGAGGGACAACTGAGACAGAATCCGGCGCTCTGACTGGGACTAGAACCTGGTGTGCTGGCGCCGCAGGCAGAGGATTAGCCTATTGAGTCGCAGCGCTGGCCCTGGGTCCATTTCTGATTCTATCTTTTTGCTAATGTGTACTCTGGCAGGTACAGGTAATGCCTCAAGAAACTGGGTCTCTGGCACCCATATGAGAGACCTGGGTGGAGTTCTTGGCTTCCAGTTTTGGCTGGGGCTGTTGCAGGAATTTGGGGGTTAAACTACCGTGTACTAGTTTCTCTCTCTGCGTCTAACAGCACAAACACAGATGATGACCCCATACCAGGTTTCTGACTTAGTGGATCTGGGCTAAGGCCTGGGAATTGGCATCGTAACAAATTTTTAGGTGATGCTGCTCCTGCTAATCCTAGACCACAATTTGTTTTTTAATATGCATTTTTGTTTTTGTTTTCTATGGATAAAAATATTTTATTTTGTTCCATTCTTGACCAATTGTTTAATCCCAGTTTTTTAAAATTTATTTTAAAATTTATTTTTCCTCCCAAAGAAACCTTTTATTTAAAGAATACAGACTTCATGCATTTCATAAGTACAACTTTAGGAATACAGTGATTCTTCCCATCACACCCACCCTCCCACCCCTCTTCCTCCTCTCTCTCCCATTCCCATCCCATTCTCCACTAAGATCCATTTTCAATGAACTTTGTACACAGAAGATCAACTCCATACTAAGAGTTCAACAGTTTGCACGATAAAAAAGTCCAAAAACCAAACCAAACCAAACAAAAAACTGTTCCTCAACATTTGAGACAAGAGTTATTCAAAGTCATTGCATCTTGAAGTTAATTTACTTTTTTTTAGAAACTTAATTAACTTTAACTAAGCACCCAAGAATGATACATCTTTAGCGAGCACTTAGACATATTTGTAATACAACTTTTTGAGGACAGAGTCCTGCATGGAAAGTTAATGCACAATGACTCCTGTTGTTAATTTAGCAATTAACACTCTTTTGTATGAAGTCAGTGATCACCTGAGGCTCTTGATGTGCACTGCCTAGGCTATGGAAGCCTTTTGAATCCACAAACTCTGTCAGTATTTAGACAGGGCCATAAGCAAAGTGGAAGTTCTCTCCTCCCTTCAGAGAAAAGTACACCCTTCTTTGATGGCCCCTTCTTTCCACTGGGGTCTCACTCAAAGAGATCTTTCATGTAGGACATTTGTTTCCATGTCTGAAATGCTCTCGTGGGCTTTTTTCAGCCAGACCAGAATGCTTTAAGGGCTGATTCTGAGATCAGAGTGCTATTTAGGGCATTTGTCATTCTGTGAGTCTGCTGTGTGGACTGCTTCCCATGTTGGAGCATTCCCTCCTTTTTAATTCTATCTATTATTATTACCAGACTGGGACCACTTTCCTGGAACAATAGCTGTCAATTTCACCTGCCTATTAGAAGCACAAGGAGAGCTCTTAAAAATAATGAAGTCTGGGCCCTTCACCTTTAGAGTGTGATTTATTGATCTGGGGGCAGGGCCTGGCCAATATCTATTGGTATTCTTTCAAAGCCCCCTCCACCAAGGCCCAGCTCAGGGCATCCCTTGGTCTGCCTATGGAGAATCAGTCAGCTGGCAGCACTGTAGGATCTGTGTCCAGTAGGAAATTCCAGCCTTAGTCAGTCTGGTCTTCTACATTTTATCTGATTATGTGGATTTCACACAACACTCAAATCAGCAAATTGAGATTCTTCACAGTTACCATGTTATTTCCCCCAGGCTAGTGAACGAGTCTCCTGGACAGTTCTTTCTGTTCTGTTTACTCTCTCTCTCTCTCTCTCTGTGTATGTTTCTCCCACATGCAATGAACTTGTCTTCTGTTGTTTCTTATGGTTCATTATATAATCAAGGGATTAACTCAATGGAGTCCTAGGGGTGTCGAGAGTAGAGTTGCTTTCAACTTTGAGAAATCCACCACCTCTTCTAAGTTGTAAAATCTGCCAAGGCCCCAGACCTGCAGTCTTGGGCTATTTAAAGCAAGTTGCAATTACAGGCATGTTTGTCTGCTTCCCTCCCTCCTGGTGCCTGTGTTTGGTGCTCATTTTTTTCCCTGTGAACTTTAATACATGTTTAATGTGAATCTTAATGATTTGATTACAATGGCATAATTACATAATTGGAATGTATTGTGCATGCTGGCGGGAAGGAGTCTGGAAGGTGCTTGGTGAGTGACATTACATAAACAGAATAATAATGATGGTGAGATGGAGAATGAGACTAATGAGAAAATGATTAGAAGAACTTGGAAGAAATGGACACTTGCGGAAATGAGGAGGTATCTTTTTTGTTTTGTTTTCTTTTTGCTTTTGCTGTTGGGATTCGTTTCACCTCCAAGGCTGAGGCTTCTGGGAATCAATGATATGAGAAAGGTGGTTTTTGGACAGTGGATACTTTGGAGGCTGCTTTGGAGATGTGCGATGGTCCCAAGTCCTACCTGTCTGGCCATAAAGCCAATCGGACTCATCACTAGCCCTGATGCACTGCTTCTTAAGATCATGAAGCCAGAAGCAAGCTCAGTTCTCTTGCTCACCACTGTCCTTGCTGGGAATGTTTTATGTGGCACATTTGCATATCGCTGGAGCATTGAGAGCCCCATTAATGTGGAATGCAGCCACCTTCCCCTCCCTGGTGCAATTCCACCACCTCTGCTGGTAACATATTGCTGTGGAAGAGGAATGGCGCTGAGCCAATCGTTTTGTGCTCCCAGTTAATGAGCACCATTACTGTGTCATTTGGGCTGGAGAAACATGTCTGCCTGCCTCGAGCCCTTCCCTGTACAATGTCATCTTTACTTGATGTTTACTGAGTGTTGTTATCATCACGATGATTATTTTCCCAACTTATTTGTGCTATTAACATAAAACATATCTGCTCATTGATTCCATAAACACTACTATTTATTAAACAGCTGTATAGGTCCTAGCTGCTATGTGTGTGGAGAAAATGGAAGACAGTTTAGTAGCTGAAGGAGTTGAAGCCTGGACCAAACATTCACAAAAAGTTAAATACTGCAAATAATTACATGTGAATTGGAGAAATGATTCAAGATATTTTTTACTTAATAATATTTACAGAGTGCTTACTATGTGAGTGGCTCAGGGTGAGGGGCAGAATTCTGAGCTGGGTTTGACCAAGGTCCTGCTTTCAGGGGGAATTTGGGAGATGATCTGGCAACTTCTACTAAAGTGAAAATAGTCACATTCTGTGATCCAATATTTCCACTTCTAGGTTTGTACCCCAGATGGACATTCATTCATGAGCACAGGAAACGTAAAAAAATTAAGATAATTGTAGTATTGCTTATAATGCAATACTTCAAATAACCTAAATACTCGCCAGTTGGGGAACATTTAAATAAACTGAGATTAAAGCCAGGCCATGAAAAATTATATAGAGATTGATAAGACTCAAGAAGATCTATCAATAGACAGTTAGGAAATCCTTTTGAATAAAATAAGTGATGAGTAACTATGTATGTTATCTTGTCTTCTGAGTGAAATGAAAAGCAAAAGAAAAACATACATATTTTAGGGGGTCACAGAAAGGTATGTAATGAGACAAAATGCCAGCAAAAAAATGAATCTACACAGGACCACAAGTTCAGAAGGCTTTCACCAAAGTAAAAAAATGGCCACCTTTGGACAGATTTGCAAGGATGCTTGGAAAAGGGAACTTTAGCTTGACTTGATTATATATATATATATATATATATATATATATATATATATGGAAATATATCCTGTTTATTTCCTTGGCAGTAGAAATGGGTAAACAAAATCCTATGGGAATCTCTGCTGACTACCTTAAGTAGGAAGTAAACTAATGTTGATTAGACTGAACTAAAGCACATATGTGGAAATGGGTGAGTACTTGAGCCTGGAAGCAGCAGGCAGGCTTCAGCAAGAGGGGTAGGGCCGGTGTTGTGGCACAGCAGCTTAGAGTCCTACCTGCAGCTGTGGCATCCCACATAGGAGCGCCAGTTTGAGCCCTGCTTGCTTCACTTCTACTCCGGCATCCTGTTCATGCTCCCAAGGAGGAAGCAGAAGTCTCTGCCCCGTATACGGGAGGCCCGGATGGATTCCTGGCACCTGGCTTTGGCCTTGCGCAATCTGGCTATTGTGGACATGTGAGGAGTGAACCAGAGCGAAGACTGATCCCCCCAACTCTGTCACTTTGCCTTTCAAATCGAGCAATCAGCATATCTGAGCTAGTCCTTCAAAAGAAGAGATATTGGAGGTGTAGACAAAGGGGGTGACATGTAGCCGATGTGAATAGTCATTTCATCTGTGACTGAATATCTCCCTGCTGTCCAATCTGCACCACTTTCGTCTTAGCCTGTCTCACTGTGCCTCCCAGGACATCCTGTGCACTATGAACAGAAGGGATGAGAGCGACCATCCTCGATTTGTTCCCCATCTTGGGGGAGTGTGTGTGTGTGTGTGTGTGTGTGTGTGTGTGTGAGGGGTCTCATTCTTTTGCTCATAAATTGGTGTGCAATCTTTCAAACATCTTTTTCTGTGTCTACATAGATAATCGCATGGACTTCCTCTTTGACTCTGTCACAGTGTGGTGAATAATAAATAAATATTTTATTCCACCCCCTTCTGCACATTCCATTTTGATCTCTCACTGCGCATCCATCTGAATATTTTCAACGGATCTCTCTAGGATTACTAATCCTTCTTTTGCCAGGAGGGAAGATTGAAAGCCACCTTCGGAAACAGTTTAATCCCTGAATGGATTGGTCCCTGGGACGCAACCCTTCATGCAGCTCGGCTAGAAGGAGCTAGAAGGAGCGTCTCCTCCAAGGCATCCTGAGGTTTAAGCTCCTCTCCCCTCCCTGCGGCGGAGCTGGCGCAGAGCTCTGCTCACCCTGGATGTGCTAGGTGCTCTTTTCCCTTTTCTTCCCTGCTGGGCTTGCTGAGGAGGCCTCCGGTGCAGGAGCGGAGCCTGGGTTCTCTCCCTGGGTTTCTGGAATCGTCTTGGCTGTCTTGGTAGCCCTGAACCCTGGTGTTCATCTCCCCAGACCCACAAGCTGCCTGAGGTCTGTGTAGCCTTTCAGGTACATGAAGTTGTTTTCTCCCTATTTACAAGTGACAATTGCCCCTGGGGAAGAAGTGAGACAGAATATTAACCCTCAGCTCAAACAATTCTCCTCTCAAGGATCATGGGCCCTTCAGTCCTTGGGATTGATGGGTCTCTGCATCCTTAAAATAGAGGATTTTTTTTTTGCAGTATTTTAATTGCTCTTGGCAGAAGGCTGTGTGTGCTACAGTGGGAGCAGACGTGTCTCTTATGTGCCAGTCTTTAGCAGTTTCTAGATGAAGTAGGTGAGGCAGAGCGAGCCCCAGGTCAGGGACAGTCTCCCGAATACAGGCCCCGTGACTGTGTTGCCAGCCTGGACTGTTCCCTGCGAAGGAAGGCATGTCAGGCCTCTCCCGGGGCTGAGGCCTGGGATCACGTCATTGAGGGGCAGCTTCCCGGGGGGAAGGCGAGTCACCTGTGTTGCGGCTGGGCTTTGTCTGAGGGCCCTCAGGAGGGTCCAACTCCAGCTTTTGTCCAGTTTCCAAGGTCAAGTGTGGGTGCCTCTTAGCAAAAAGTGCACAGGTGTACTGGGTGGATTCCGTTTCAAGGTGCATTTTTGTAGGAGCGACAGCAAAGCACTTAAATTTTTCTCGTTTCTCTGATTCTCCAGCGTCAGACTTCAGCTGACTTAACAATTCCTGAGTTGACAACTCAGTCTTGGAACTTTTACATCCCTTCTGCCAACTCTGACTCATTGGCCCCTAAGGATCACAGCGTGAGTGGGTGGGTGTGCAGTTGGTCACAGGTGGGCCAGGTATGGGTCATGGGCCTGTACACTGGCTGTGTGAGAAGGTAATATTTTTGATTGAACAAGAGTGGAAGGGTGAATGCTTCCCGATGGATGGCATCGCAGTGATGGGGGCGCATCTGCAGGAGGGGAGATCACAGCACAGCCAGGAAGCCAGAGAGCATGTGGAGTCCCACAAGAATGAACCCCTTCCAAGAGCAGTGCCCCTAGGGTCATATCCACCTGTCGCTGGATCCCTCCCCTTCAAGATCCTGCCCCCACCTCTTTACACAGCCACGATGAAGACCAGTCTCCCGACACATGGACCCTGAGGGACACACTCAAACTGTCCAGACCAGAGTGACAGCACGGGACCTTAATGTGGAGAAAGGTTTTTCACTACTCTCGAGCAACCTGGGCCTTGGCATGTCTGAGGTCGGAGCTGCTACAGGTCGAAGCCATTGTCCATCTCTAACTGCTGTACTTTCTTAGCATTGTGAAAACCATCCCGGGACAGCCTGTGGCCTCCTCTCTTAGAAAGACTCACAGTCCTCCACGAAGACATGAAAGATCCATGGGATTCTGCACTTTGGCCTCTTGGGATGGGATGCGAGGGAATGATGTAAGGGACTGGAGGCTCGTGCAGCAGGTGGGAGTCTCCCCAAACACCCTTTTCTCTGGGGTTGGAGGTGATGTTTCAGCATAGTTCCACTGGGTGTGCTTAAATGAGACAACTGCTTGGGGCTGGTGCTGTGGCGTAGTGGGTTAAACCTCCAACTGCAGCGTGGGCATCCCATATGGGTGCCGGTTTTAGTCCCGGCTGCTCCTCTTTGGATCCAGCTCTCTGCTGTGGCCTGGGAAAGCAGTAGAGATGGTCTGAGTCCTTGGGCCCCTGCACACATGTGGGAGAACTGGAAGAAGCTCCTGGCTTTGGATTGGCCCAGCTCCAGCTGTTGTAGCCATTTGGGGAGTGAACCAGTGGATGGAAGATCTCTCTCACTCTCTGTAATTCTGCATCTCAAATAAATACATAAATTTGAGAGAGAGAGAGAGAGAGAGCCAAGTGTGGGGAGAGGATGCTCCTATGTCCTCTATGGGTCAGATTGGAGGCATCTCTTTCAGAACTCAACTATGCACATCCAGTGTGCTATCTCCTGTATCAACCACATGGATATCATGATGTTCATATGCATAAAGTCACCTAAGATCTGGAAGCCAGACATGCTGTTTACCTCGTGGAATTATTCCAGGAGCCCAAAGACTATGATTACTGAGGAGGGGTGCAGACATCCATAAGGACTCAAGCAGGCGGCCCCAACATGTATTAAAGCTGTCCCTGTGCCAGGTGTGTGTTGGGGGCTTTTTGTTAAGCAGGCCCAGGTCTCTGACATGCGTGCTCCCTGCCTGCACCATCTTGCCCGTGCTTGTCTTAAATATTGCCTTCAAAACGCCCTGTGTTCCACTCTTCCTATCTGTGTGTTTCAGATACATATGTCTGTAAAATTGCAAGTTGGCTTCTGCTATCATCCTGTCTCCCACCGAGCTTGGCGTGGACTCCGTAAACACTGAATGGACGCCCGATGAATGAGCGGGTCTCCATGGAAATGAAGCTGACAATGACAGAGAACCCCAGCCTTCCGCTTCCAGCCCTCTGGACCTCCTGATCCCAATTAGGCTGTGTCTGCAAAGATAAGCATGCTGGGAGGGATCTCGGCCAAGTTTTTTTTTTTTCCCAGGCATATTCTACCTGCATGGGTGTTTGGAACCACCATGGAGAAGTTACTCTATTTATGTGGAAATAACAAACCTTTAAACCAGAAAACAAATGACAATGAGATGTGGACTCCTTCATATAACAGTTCAGTGGCTTCTGGTGCCTAAGGCAGAGTTAGTCAAGTCTGGGAGATTTTGAACAGTACAACCAGCTGTTTCATCTGATTCATTAGGGCTAGGAGGGGCCAAAGAATCTGTGCTTTCAAAAATGGCCGCTCAAGTTCTAGAAGATTCTTTTTTTTTTTCTTAAGATTTATGTATTTGAGAGGCAGAGTTATAGAGAGAAAGAGAAAGAGAAAGAGAGAGAGAGAGAGAGAGAGAGAGAGAGAATCTTCCATCTGCTGGTTCACTCCCCAAATGGCCACAATAGTTGGAACTGGACTGACAGAATGCCAGAAACCAGGAGCTTCCTCCAGGTCTCCCACATGGGTGCAGGGACCCAAGGACTTGCGCCATCTTCCACTGCTTTCCCAGGCCATAGCAGAGAGCTCCATTGGAAGTGGAGCAGCTGGGGACGGTGCTGTGGATAGCTGCTAAAGCCACCGAAGGCAGTGCCGGCATCCATATGGTTGCCGCTTCTGGTGCTGGTTCAAGTCCCAGCTGCTCCACCTTTGATCCAGCCCATGAATCCATGTGGGAGACCTAGAAGAAACTCCAGGTTCCTGGCTTTGGATTGGCCCAGATCCGGCTGTTGCAGTCATCTGGGGAGTGAACCAGCAGATGGAAGACCTCTCTCTCTCTCTCTCTTTCTCTCTCTCTCTCTCTCTTTGTCTCTGCCTCTGTAATGCTGCCTTTCAAATAAAGTCATTTTTTTAAAAAAGGAGTATGTAAAGCAGCTGGGACTCGAACCTGCACCCTTATGGGATGTTGCTGCCCCAGTCGGAGGCTTAACCTACCACGCCACAGTGCCAGCCCCTCTAGATGATTCTTTTTTTTTTTTTTTTTTTGACAGGCAGAGTGGACAATGAGAGAGACAGAGAGAAAGGTCTTCCTTTGCCGTTGGTTCATCCTCCAATGGCCACCGTGGCTGCCGTGTTGCGGCCAGAGCACCGCGCTGATCCGATGGCAGGAGCCAGGTGCTTCTCCTGGTCTCCTGTGGGGTGCAGGGCCCAAGCACTTGGGCCATCCTCCACTGCACTCCCTGGCCACAGCAGAGAGCTGGCCTGGAAGAGGGGCAACCGGGACAGAATCCGGCGCCCTGACTGGGACTAGAACCCAGTGTGCCGGTGCCGTAAGGTTGGAGGATTAGCCTATTGAGCCGCGGCGCTGGCCTTCTAGATGATTCTTGCGATCAACCTGATTTGGGTCACAGGGTGAATCTCCTCTGCATGGCGGGCACAGCCCTCTGCAAGTGGCTCTGCTCGCCCACTTCTGCAGATTCACCTTCCGTGGCCGCCTCCCTCTTACACGCGGACACACACACACTGTGCCTTTGCCTGGGATGCAGCGCCCCGCCTGCACTCGCTGTGGGGTTCGTTTTATGTGTCCACTCGGCTGGGCTCTAGTACCCATTCTTTCATTCAACACTGCCCTACACATTTTGGTGTTGGTGTTTTGTATACTACGGATAATATCTACGTTCCACTGACCTTAAAAGGATGTGGTGCCAGTAATGTGGGTGGACCTCACTCACCTGAGGGCCTTGACAGTGAAGCTGAGGTTCCCTTGAGGATGAAGACAACTCCTGCCTGAGATTCCGTACTGTGTGTCTACCTGATGGGTTTTAAGACTTAGCTGCCCCCACAAACTCAAAAGCCAATTTCTCTCTTTATCTCTCTCACTTGCTCTTGAGCGTCAAATGTTCATGGAAAAGTAGAATCCAAAGATAAGTTTAGGGACTGGCATTGTGGCATAACAGGTTAAGCTGCCTCCTGCAATGCCGGCACTCACTATGGGTGCAGGTTCAAGTTCCAGCTCTTCCATTTGTGGCCCAGTTTCCTGCTAATGCGCCTGGGAAAAGCAGTGGAAGATGACCCAAGTACTTGGGCCCCTTCCACTCATGTGGGAGACCCAGATGAAGTTCCTGGCTTCAACCAGGCCCAGCACCAGCCATTGAAACCATTTGGAGAGTGAACCAATGGATGGAAGAGCTCTCTCTCTCTCTCTCTCTCACTTTGCCTTTCAAATAAATAAAATAAATCTTTAATAAAAATGTTTATTTTGGTATAAGATTTTTTTAAAATCCATGCACAATTTTGTCATGATGTTGCTTTTTCCGTGAACTTTTAGAAGACCCTTCATGTACGGCCTACTTGTTGTGTTTCTCTGGTAGACACCTCTTCACTTGGCTGGTATCCCTTGTGCAACCTGCCACCATGTTTGCCCCTGTAGCCCTCTAGCTCCTCATTCCGTTTCCTGTTCACAGCGTCTGGCATGCGGCAGGTGCCGGCCCTGTGCTCATGGACTGAGGAAGCAACACTCAGCAGTGATGAGCCCTGGGGGGTCGGGGGCCACCCTTGAGTTGGGACTTGCCAAGCCAGAGCTCCAGGTGGCCCAAGCAGCTGCTGCTGTGGCTTGGAGTCAGAGGCTTTGTCCTTGGGTTCCTGGGTGCTAACCTGGTTCGGAAAAGCCAGCCATGCGCCTCCATCCCTCCCATCCCTCACATTCCCTTCCAACATGACTACCCGGGGACACCAGCAAATGGGTTTGAGTATAAATCAACATGCGTTCTTAATAGGCTCTAATACAAAGCAAAGCTCCAGCCCTGCTTCTATGCAGCCCTGTCCTCCCCAGTGGCAAGCTTTTATTTAAACTTTTTTGTGGCTGTATCATGTACGTGCAGAAAGTGTCGTGAGCACGCATGTCCGTGTAAACAGGAACCACGCGGGAAATAATGTGCTGCCAGCACCCCCAAAAGCCCCCCTCCCCTACCCCATCCCCCTCCCAGTTGCTAACTTCATCACCTCCCCAAGGCACGAGCCCTGTTCTCTTACCTCTGAGCCATATGCTATCTGATCACCAAAACTCATTACAGACATCCCCAGACGTCGGAGAGGCCATTTCAAACAATACTTTGTAATTCTCTTGGTGAACACAACTCTAATTAATATGCATATGCCTATATTTTTTGATGGATTAAATTTAAACGAGACTCATTGGCTCTTCTGATAAATGAGAATTTATCTTACGTTCTCTCTTCTCTTCCCTACCCCTTCTTATCTTCCCAGTTATCATATAACTATTAATATGGTAAATTGAATATAAATGCATTCATAGAACAAGTAAAATAAGAATATATTTTAAATACACATGTTTAAGATATGTAGTTACAAGTTTATTTTATTCTATAATCATATGTAACTACCAATAATGGTAACTAATAGTTACCTAACACCATTTATTGAGTATTTGCCACATGCCTGGTTCTTTTCCAATGGCATTTACTCATTTCATTCTTACACATCTCTGTACATCAATATCTTATCTCCATTTTACAGATGAGGAAAACTGAGGCCCAGACATGGCAGTTAAGGTCAGGATTTACACCTAGGTGATCTGCCCCAGAGCCCTTGGTCTTAGCCACTGTGCTGTAATGTTAAATGATGTATTTAATACCAATTAAGATGCCCATGTCACACTTCAGAGTTCAGAGTACCTGGGACTGGTTCCTGACTCCAGCTTTCTGTCAGTGCAGACCCTGGGAGGCAGCAGTGATGGCTTAGTCGTTGGGCTCCTGCCACCCACAGGGGAGACCTGGATTGGGTTCTCAGCTGCAGGCTTCAGCCCTGCCCTGTCTTGGACACTGTAGCATTTGGGGAGTAAATCAGTGAGTGAGAGTTCACTTGCTTTCTCTCTCTCTCGGAAATAGAAAAAAATACACTTATACTTTTATTTCTTAATACATCTTCTTTCTTCAGTATCTTTGAGAGTGATTTCAGCTATAATCCTTTCTAGAACAACTTTCGATAAGGCAAGTTACTGGAAAATCCATTTGCTTTACCTCTTCAAAATTCTAAACTAAACATTACTTAGAACTGACAGTGAAATATAGGCCTTAAGCTTCCATTTATGAAAATTACTCTAAAACTTTTGCATAATCCTACACTTGGAAACTTGTTCAGATTTTGCCCTATTTCTAACATATAATTTATTATAAAGAGCTTGTTAGAGCCACTTTTTGCTCTACAAGATTTATAGTAGTATTTGGCTGCAAGCAATACGATTCTGGTCTGACCTTATTAATTCCTGTTTGGTGCCCCCAAGTGAGAGTGGCTCCAGTGGAAACACATCAGCCTGCAGACCAACATGGCAGCCAGCCCAGGCCTTAGCTAATCCCGAGGACCAGAGTGGGATCCGTACCCCTGTGTGGTTTGGTTCCTTGTGATGAGGAGAAGAAACAACAAACACTGCAGATACCTGTCTCACCCGTGGCCTTGGAAGCCACGCCTCACACCTGCTCAGAGCCCAGTAGGCAGACTCACATACAGGCCACACCCACACCTGTGCTTCTGTCCCCATTCAGTGCAAAGAACTCCCTGCCTCGGCCTCCCAGCTGGACCTCATCCGGGCCGCCACGACCTGTGTACAGGCTTTTTCAGGTTTTCCATCCTCCTGGGTGTTAGGACATTGTCCCAGTTGTACCGCAGACTGAGGAGGTAGATGCTACCCAGGTGGCCCGGGGCCAGGGACCTGAACACACACATGGGGTTGACTCTGGCTCTGAGACTTGGTAAGTGTGCAGTGTTGAGAGGGTCTCTTCATCTTGTCAAGTTTCAGTTTTCCACATCTGTCAAAACAGAGCTCATGTGCACCGGCCAGGATGTTGGGTTTAAATTAGATTAGTGCTGTGGCATGTGGTGGGCTCCCACCTAGCACTAGAAGGAAGCAAGGAAGGAGGGTATCTCGCTCAGCCTGGGAAGGTGGAGCAGAAAGGTCTTCCTGGAGGAGGTCGTACCCGAACAGATCTTAGAAATAACAAATGCACTTTAGCCTACTCTGACATGTGTGTGTGTGTATGTCTGCATGTGTGTGTGTGTCTGTGTGTGTGTCTGTCTTCGTGTGTGTGTGTGTGTGTGTGTGTTTGGAAAAGGGATGATGCAGCTGACATGATGAAGAATTTGGATGAAAAAGGCGAATGATACCTACACAAGAGAGCAAGGCCTATGACTAGGGCTGGAGTGTAAAAGACGGAGGCAAAGAACAAGGGGAGATGGGACTGGACAGCCCCCCAGGGCTCTGAGCAGCAAGGGTCAGTAGAGAAAATGGGAACGCTCATCAAGGTGCATCTCCTGTTCATTCAGAATCCTGTGTGGCAGAGTCAGAGGGACCACAGAGCAGACCTCACCTTAGGAGTAGAAAAGCAGAAGCCAGAGGTCCAACCATCCAAGGTGATGCCAAGAGTTAGTGGCAGACCACAGGCCACGGCTTCCTGCTTCCTAAGTCCCTGATGCCCCTGCCCCCCTCACTCTGACACCCTGCATGTCGGTGTGCTTTTCCGACAGCCCTGAAGGTCCACATTCTGCACTCCCCTTTTGGTTTTGCTTCTCTCCTTTTCTGTTCCACCAGAGCAATGCACGCTCTGGGTTTCAAAGTCCAGCCGTGGTCACTATGCTTGACTGAAGCACAGCAGCGGAATATCCCCCTGGGGCTGTCTTCCTGGACACACATTGGTTGTTAGCCTGGTGCACTGGGAGGAAGTGGGTGGGTGGCCCTTGGATCTGAGTGGCAGCACGGCAGCAGGGTGCAGTCTTTGTGGCCAGATTTCCTATGTTCAACCTTGACCTGCACCTTTCAGTCCATGTGACCTTGGGCAAGTTCCGTCCCTCCAAGTGCCCTGTGTTTGACGTCCTCTGTGCTGTGCAAGGTGCACAGGTCACCAGGACAATCCTAGCCCTCAAGGAGCACTCAGGCCAAGGGGATAGAGAAGGGTCTCTGACAGGTGGACAACTGGAGAGGGAGGTTTTAGCCCAGGGGTCAAGTTCCAGCACCACCATGTTCTGACCATAACCCCACAGAGGAATTAACCTAACCTCTCTGAGCCATAGTTTTCCTGCTGCAGAACAAGGCAGCTTCAAGTACCTCTTCCTCTGAATCACTGCGAGGATTAAATACGACACATGGATTGAAGGAGGAGGAGGCAAATGAATCCACGACGGCCCCCACGAAACAAGAACGGGATCCATCCTTAGACAGATTCTGAAAAATCCCTGGAAGACAGAAAGCAGATGGGATCAGATTGCAGAAACAGAAGGGTGGAAAAAAGCCACAGCACAAAACAGACAATAGGAAACCCTGCAAAGGAGTAACAGAAATTCCAGAAATACTTTAAGCCCAGACTCAACAAATGGAAAGGGCAGGAGAAGGCTTTTGAGTGATCATCAGGTCAATTACAAAAGTTTGCATTCGGAACATTGGAGCCCCCAGGCCCCCGCTCTGCCCTCCACCCCCACCCCACACCTGCTGAGCAGTGACAAGGAGGAGGGTGATGCTTTGACCCAGGATAGAATCTCCAGAGTGGGAGAAACTATCCAGAGAGTCAGAACAGAGTTGACGTGACTGCAGACAGCCACAGAAGGCACAGAAAAGATGAGGGGTGCCTAATTCATGTATTCACCCCACCCTGAAATAAATTCTGAGCTAAGTTGTTTGAAGCAGGAGTCCTGACCCTGGGGGCTCAGATGGGCAACTGTGCCCAAGAAGGAGAGGAAAGACCCCAGATGACTTCCACCTGCTAGGAGAAGAGTCGTGCCTCCCCCACGCAGAAGACAAGCTGCTGGCTTGCAAATCCTGCCCATTGCCTCCCTGTTTGGCCAACTGAATGCAGCTGGAATTAATACTTACACACTCAGGCAAACCGGAATTTCAAATTCAAATGCAAACAATAGTTAAGGATGTCCAAACATTTAAGAAAAACAAACATCATTAAAAAAAGAAGAAAGAACGAAAATCAACAAATAAAATAGCTAATGTCTGCGGAAAGGGAAAGGAAACTTTAAGTGTAATTAAGGTTCAGGTAGTAGGGACTGGCTCACTACCAGTTGAGAAGAAATGGCACGAAAATAATTTCACTGGATGTCAGGAGCACCGAACGTTTTTGAACATGTAATAGACGTGCTATATAGCTATGGAGACTGATGAATGAAATCATGAACTGGAGGATTAAAAAAAAGGAGAGATCAAAGTGCGTGGAAGGGAGGAAATAAAGCAAAAAAAGAAACTGTAGCATTGAAAGAACCCATACATTTTCAAATTGAAAAGGTTCACAGGGAGAAGCACAGACTGAATGTCCAAGAGTCACAACTGGATACATATTGGTGAAATTGCAGAATTTCAAGAATAAAAGAAAATACTGTTTCCAGAGAGAAAAATGCAGGTTACTACAGAGGAACAAGAATGAGGTGGGTGTTCCACTCCCTCGGTAATCCTGGGAGTGCAAAGTCAATGGACTCACCTGGGGTTTCCGAGGGAAACTCACTTGGAAATCAGATCTGTACCATGCAGACACCTGCGGCACCCCACGGCACACCCCGCCCTGCCCACCTCATTTCTGTTTGCATTCGCTCAACTCCCTCCTCTTGCTCAGCTTGTGAGTCTTTCTGTACTTTAATCCTGCATTGTTTCTGATGGCCACGCTGCAACAGCGTGGAGCGAGTGAGCGGTCGGTACCCCTGGGCACAACTCTCCGACTCTCCACCTGTTGGTGATGGGAGCTAGTGGGAAGCCTTGTGTCAAGGGGATGATTCTGGCAGGGTATTCTGCACACATCTCAGGAGGTCCTGGCAGAAGGACACCCCCAGTCTGTGGGGCTCCCTCCGTAACACCCCTCTGCTCCCCGAGTGTCCCCTCACCCTGCTTCCTGCTCCCCGAGATTGTCTCACAATCAACCAGCCACAGCCTGACCCTTATCTCAGGGTTGGCTTTTGGAGGGATCCAAAGGCAGACATCCGAGTTATGCTACTTAGCTCCGTTCAGATGTGCCTAACAGCCGTGTGCAGCCATGTGCAGATGAGCAAGGACTTGGCTCTCCACACACTCCAGCTCGTTATGATATCAGAAATGACCCCCTAAAATCTATATAAAAATGTGGCCCCTAAGTTCCCCAGAAGTGCCATCTGGGCTGCCACATGTTACCGGAATTTGGGGTGCCATACGGTATCATCATATGCTTATTAATAAATCCCCAATATTAATAAGCCTGAGAGGGTTCTTTCCTACTATTTAGAGAAGAATTCTAAATACTGGCATAAATAAATGAGGCTGTGTGGTACAGTTTAGGCTTTTATTTAGTGAGAGAAATCATAGGAGAGAGTTTTATCTAAGAGAGAGAGGTAAATCTGGGTTCACACCGAGCACCAGGAGCCAGCCACGTGGAGGAGCATCTAGGCCAGGAAGCCTAGGGCGGGTGGCCCAAAGGCCAGGTGCCCTGGAGGCGCAGGGCTACAGCAGGCCCCCTCCTGGCAAGAAGCCAGGGAAGCAGAGCAGGGCCAGGACACATCCTGTCCCAGGCTTTTAACCCACTTCCAAAGGGGAGTGGTTAATGAACCTGATTGGCTGGTGGGCACCCAGGTGTGGCCAGGTGGGGGGGGGATGAGGTCACACAGGGGCGTGGCGAAGGCATGGTCTTCCAGCTCACAAGCCTAATCAGTTTTAGCCTGTATGCCTGCCTACTTCACCTTCTTCCCCCCCACATCCACCTGTGGGAGAAGCCCTGCCCTCCTGTGCATGGGCACCATCTCAGGGGAGAGGGAAGGCAGGGATGTGAAAAAGGGAACACGCACTTCCCAACACCGAGTCAGCCAACAGAGACTGTAGAGAACAGATGGTGCACAAACAAACAAACAAAAACAAAACAAAACAAAACAAAAACCCTGTAAATTGGCAAGTTTTGAGTTTGGTTTCCTTTCATCTCTCCCACAACAACCCCGACTATCCCGCAGTGAGGAGACTTTGTGGGATATCAGGACGTGCTTCTCCAAGGAGATACCATCAGACCGAGCACTGCAGGTCACTTAGCATTCCTGGCCCCTAACCCTAACCCTAACCCTGACCCTCACCATGGCCCCTCCCCGGCCTTGTGACAGTCGGCACCCCAGTCACCCCCGTAGGGGAGGCAGGACCATGATTCCACCATTAAAGTGAATAAAAAGGTAAGATTTCTTCCTAACCTCCGAGTGCTGTGACATAGGTTTGGGACCCGTTTGCATCTGTCTGGGTCATCTCACTAGGTAGGCTGAGTTTCTAATACCCTCCCCCCAAGGGGATTTGGTATAGTTGAGTGCTGGACACACAGCGTGCAGTGCAGAGTGCTGGAGGCTGCAGGCACGGGATTAGAACTGTTAGCAAGGGAAGGGGATGTTATGTGTCTCCCCAAATGTGTTGGAAACTTAATCTGCAGTGGGACAGGGGTCTAATGGGAGGTGCTCAGATCACAAGGGCTCTGTCCTGGACACAGTCCCTAGGACCGTGTCATGAGCACCTGACCTTGCAGTCCCGTGCTGACTGCCTCTCTCCTCCCTGAGGACTCGAATCTGTGACTTAGCACTTAGGGAGGAGACCCTGTGAGGCCGGGGAGAGCAGCTGTGGCCAGGAGCCCGCAGCAGGTCAAGCTTTCCATGACTGTGATGGATGATTGAGGCAGTTAACTCACAAAGGTTTCCCAGCTCACAGTTTTGGAGATTCACGGTCCGAGACCAGGAGGGCCACGCTGGCTCAGTTCTGGTGACGGCTTTCTGGCTGGCTGAGTCCCAAGGTGGCACAGGGCAGCACATGGCAAGAGACAAGGGAACACGTGCCTCTCTATGTCTGCAATCTCTTAGAAAGTTCCCAGGGGCTGGCGCTGCGGCTCACTAGGCTAATCCTCCGCCTGCGGCACCGGCACACAGGGTTCTAGTCCCGGTTGGGGCACCGGTTTCTGTCCCGGTTGCGCCTCTTCCAGGCCAGCTCTCTGCTGTGGCCCGGGAGTGCAGTGGAGGATGGCCCAAGTGCTTGGGCCCTGTACCCCATGGGAGACCAGGAGAAGCACCTGGCTCCTGGCTTCAGATCAGCGCGGTGCGCTGGCCGCGGCTGCCATTGGAGGGTGAACCAACGGCAAAGGAGAACTTTTCTCTCTGTATCTCTCTCTCTCACTGTCCACTCTGCCTATCAAAAAAAAAAAAAAAAAGAACATAGGGCTTTGGGGGTATAGATATTCACACTACAGCATTCCGTCCCTGGTCCCCAGAAACTCACGTCCTTTTCACACACAGTACACAATCGAGGCATGCGCCTGGAGGATCAGCACCCAGAGAGCAGAGAGGACACATGGTGAGGAAGTCAGGGTTGGCTTTCGCGCCTTGGGTTCCACAGCCTGTCCCCAGGTCCCCAGGAAGCATCGCCTTACATCAGCTCTGAAAACCATTACCGGGGAGCTCATTTCCCGTCTTCCCATGAGGGTCTTCCCTTCCACCCAGCATCCTGACTCCCCCAGCAGGTACCCCTGGCTTCCCCGGGGCCTTCTGAACTCTCAGAGCAGACACTGCCATGGTGGAAGGGAGAGCAGACTCTGAACAGTTCCTGCAGACAGGTCCAGAAAGGCTCCAGCTGTGGGTTTTCCACTGCTTGTTTCCAAGGCTGCCCTGCATAAATTCTCTGTCTGGATACGGCTGGAGGAGAGGCATTGGCCGGGGCTCGCCTCTGCTTTGTTTTGCATGACCTCGTCCAGGAAGCTGGCCCAGGGGAAGATGACCCGTGTCTGCTGCTCTGCTGGCTTTTCCGTGGCACTTGAATACATCCTGGTTCTGCAGAGCTAGGTCTTGCCACAGCAACCCACGCTGATTCTTCCTGAGGTTTCTTGAAGGGAGATTAAGGCACACTGGTGGTGTGGGGAAGACAGTCACAAATCTCAAATCTGAACCCAGCTCTGCCTCTCATTCCCAGTGTGATGGGGGAGGGTTATTAAAGGACAATGAACACCTATTTCCTCATTGATAGCACAAGGTTAAGGGCCCCTGGAGGTTGTTGTGATTATCATGAACAAGCTTGCCAGGTAAGACATAGAATGCCCAGCTAAGAGAGAGTTTCAGATAAAACATAAACATTCTTTTAGTAGAAGCATGTCCCAAATATCGCACAAGCATATTCATACTGGAAGAAAATTCAGTTGTTTATTTGAGACGTAAGTGTAAAGGAATAACCTGTAATTTTTATTTGCTAAATCTGACAATTTTAACCATGAATATAATAGGAACAATGCCAACCCTTGGTGGGAGTCTGCCATGCGCTGTAGCACTAATCTAATCTGGACCTAATGTTTCTACAAGTAAACGTTAGCTCTGTTTTTACAGATGTGGAATCAGAAATTCAGCAAGTTCAAGGAACCCTCCCAACACTGCAGACCACCAGGCTCAAAGCCACAGTGAGAGCAGGCGTGTGTGCTCGCTCCCTGCACTGGGCCACCTTTGTGGCGTCTGCCTCCTAAGTCTGGGGCACAGGTGGTATGAGAGCCCAGCACCCCAGGGAAGCCTGGAGGGGTGGAAACCTACAGGGACCCATGCACAGGTCGTGGTACCTTCATCAATGCACATCTTGGACACTGAGGCAAGGAGCGTGTTGGGTCATTGTCCCACTCTGAATAGGGCCAAGAATAATAATTCAAAAGCCACAGCTGGGGGCTCTGAGGACTTGCACTGTGCGTTGAGAGAGGGCTGTGGTGGGGACTGCTCAGGGCAGCAGGAGAAGCTGAGGCTACAGCCAGTCAGAGGCAGCCCCATCTGAGAGCAAGCTCTGTGCTCTACCTTAATGATGGGGCAGGGGTGGGCATGGTGAGGATGCCAGCCTCGATAGTCTCTCTTGCACTCAAGGGACTGGGGGAAGGGGAGGTGGGGTCTTTTGTTATGAAAGAGGCAGGTGGCAGTGTTTCAGCTACTTCATTCCCTTGTCTTCCAGATTGCAATAAGCATTCATTCATGCATTTATTGGAAACATAGTTTTATTCTTACTTTGTGCAATTACGGATATGGTCACTTATTGTAACATACTGGATTTCCAGCTGTGTTGGCAACTGAGATGTTTTGAGTAAAATATTTTTCTAGCAAACTAAAATTTTGGTCCTTTGAGGGGTTTAAAACATGGTCACACATTCTTTGATCTGCCTCCCATTCTATGTGGTCTCTGCATCCCCTCCCCTTTAGTCTGGCGCTTCAATCAGCAGATACAGTGGCCCAGATGCTCTGTCACTTCCGAGGCTAGCTCAGAACAGCGTCTTCCTTGCTTGCTGGCATCCTGAGCTGTTGCATTAAGAAGTCTTGCACATGGATACCCTGAGGTCAGCAGCCCTAGCAGAGCCCAGCTTCCTACACATCCATACTGAGGAGCCAGGCCTTGGACCCTCCAGATCAGTTCACACAAGCTGATACCACCGAGACACATGACAATGCCCTGTGCAGCAGAAGCATTGCCCAGCACACTTGCCCAAATCCCTAGCTTTAAAATGCATCAGATATACTAAAATAGTGCTTGTTTCAAGACACTAAGTTTTGGGTAATTTTAAATGGAAGAACTGGGGAAATATTTAAATTTTATATCTGTCCCTAGAAATGGTTCTACGACACTTGTGACCCTTTCTGGGCTCTGGTGATCCTGGAGGGGACTCGTGGGATCCCCTTCCGGAGAAGTGGAATTGACTGACAGGCCCCATAAGTGCAGTGGCAGCAGCCTGGATGGATGAGGTGGCCCCTCCCTCGGCTGCACTCTGTGTGCTAAGTCAGAGGCCTCTGGGTGGTGCTGTGCCCTCTATAGAAAGGCTGTACGTGTCCAGGAACCAGGGCATGCGTGCAGGAGTGGTCGCAACCACCACTGCTCTCCCCAAATCACAGGGGATTCTGTGCTTCCAGGGTCTGCCGCTACGGGCGTGGCAGGGTCGAAGGCCTTTGTCCCCAGTGGTTGTGCACTCTTTTCAGGCGACAAGACAAGGATTCCATTGAATTACAAGTTACAGTCTAGCCTGGGCACCTTGGACTTCCTGCACTGGGAGGCCAGCAGGCAGGGCGAGGAGTCGATTGCCAGTCTCAATCGGCAGGAAGGCTGCTGTTGCACTGCTGGGGCAGGAGGAGTGCTGGTGGAGCCCAGGGAACTCACTGGGTGCTTCCTGGTGCTCCTTCATCCCATTGGAACCGTGAGTGGATGTGGAAGCAACTCCAACCTGACCAGAGGGTGGCTGCCAGTTATTCAGAACTCTCTGGAATGCAAGTTCATGTCATAGCATCGTGTAAGCCATGAAAGCTTGCCAAGGCAACAGCTGAGGATGGAGGGAACTTAGAACGTATGGAATGGAAGCGAGAGGATCTCAGTTTTGACGTTGAGATCAACTGCACTGGTGGGGTGCTGGGTTCATCCCACGAACTTCTAACCGTTCTCTTATAATGAGAAACCCAAGGGGAGCACGGAGCAGTTGCTTCTTGAATTGGAATCTGTGTGGTTAAGAGGTGAGCTGTGGTGGCCAGGTGACATGCAGCTAGGGTCTCCTAGTGAACCAACTCCAGGGGCACAGTTGGTCTGCAGTGTCTGATTTCTGTTCCTGCGAATGCTGTGGGAGTGCTTCCTGTGCACTGCCCCCAGCCAACAAAGGCTACAGATTCCGCCTGCCCAACATGGAATCCTGGAACAGGAATGGTGCCATGGTGCCAGACCATTCCCAGAAAAGGGGTTGCTCTGAAGGGAGGCTTTGCTTGGAGACTCCCTACTGGCCTAGTGAGATTTTCTCAGATATGTTCTGCAGTCTGGGATTCTTACAATTCAGAACTTCCTTCTCTCTCTCCTTCCACAGTTCTTAGACCTGCATCACGGTCTGAAAGTTCTCCTCTTTCTTCTTACCCTTCACAGGTATTTCCCTTGGTAAATCTTCGACTTGTCTAATTCTATCTCAGAGTCTGCTTCATGGAGGATGTGAGTTGACAGGTGTGTTGGTAAGCATTTTTTATAGACATCATTTAAGCTTTCCTTGATGACTTAATGGCTATCACAAATATATTATCACAATAGCGATCATAAATAAACTTACAGCAATGACTATATTGGGATTGACCTGCATGTCACCAGTTTATTAAAGCCTGTCCATATTTCCAATGGCTTAAATCTTCCTCTACTCCAATCAATAAGAGTTTCTTTTAAAGAGACTGGGAGTTCATTGGTGGTTGTTTCTGGAATGGGAAGACTTCCTTGTAAAGGGGGATAGGAGGACCATTTGGAGGCATGTTTTGATGGATAGAAAGAACCACTCTGAATCAGAAAACAGCAAAATGGAGCAGCAGGAGGTGATGACATCGAGGGGGAAGGATCGGGGGAGAGCGAGTGAGCAAGCAAGCTCACATCGGATTGATTATATGGAAAAATCAGCTTCCATGTATTAGTATAGTATTTGCCCATTTTCTGTCATTTTACAAATCTTCAAACTTCTTGCTCTTCTGTTTTGTGGCTTGAAAAACCACAGAGCTCATTAAAAAATTCCCTTTTGGTAATTTTTGACCTTTAATAACTCATAAATTTAATCTGATTATGTCTGTAATCAGTATTGATCTATTTGGATTTATTTTTGCATTTTATTGTGTGCTTTCTATTTATTATGATTTTTTGGCGTCATTGTTGTTCTTCTTTTTCTTACTTAGTTTTGATAAATTTTTTCCTTCTTACCCCTACAAAATTTATATGATCTCTTTTTATTCTTTTGGTGGTTGCTCTTCAATTTTCACATGCACTCTTGTCTTGACAAAGCCTTAAAGTCCATCAGATTTGCTATTTTCTTATGTATTGTTCAGAATTGCAGTTCTACCTTGGTTTTTAACTCTCCACATTGCTATGGTTATTATTGCTTCATACTGTTAATGTGAGTTTTGATTTGTAGCCATGACTACCAATTCCTTTGCTTACTACTTTTTCATACATCCCATTAGATCTGGGTTCAATTTCCTATTTCCTGAAGTTATATTCTTTATAATTACCTTCAGCCAAGGGACTGTGAGTAGCAAAGTCTCTAATTCTTGCTTATTTATTTCTTCATTTGCAAATGGAAGAAGTTGAGAAAGGAAAAAAAAAAGCGAGCTGCTTCTGACATCTGAGAACCGATCTGATTTCACCGCCAGGCCTCAGTGCTATGACAGATCTCAGGCTGGTAGCTGTGCCTGTCTTTTGTTGGGCATGAACAGCCTCAGAGAATCAAGATGCAGACCAGGTCACTGCACAACCCTCAACACACCAGACAATCCCCCACTTCCGCTACTACGTGAGTGACTGCAGCTTCTTCATCAGTCATGGCTTCTCCTCACTCAAGTCTGCCCTCCTTAGAGATAATTTTTGAGCTACACACAGAATCACTCCTACTTTCTGATAATACTCCATTCAGAATAGTTCCCAGATGTCTTACACTCTCTCTGTGACATTGTGATAAGATTTCCATCCATAGTTCCTTGCCCAAGACAGGCTCTAAAATGTCTCTTCCCCAAGGTGCTTAAAGAAACTCTACCCCTCCTTTCCCTTCAGTCTTGGGGCTGGCCTTGCAGAAATTCTCTGACTTACCCTTGTCTGACAGTAGATCATAAGATTCTCCTCATTCCAGAGAAGTTCTTCTCCATGCCCACGAGAGAGGAACGCTGCACAGAAGCCAAGAAGGCTCTGCACAGACTGGCTTTGTCGGGTTTCCCCATGGCATCTAGCAGCATCAGATCCCACCCTTTCTGTCCATGTTTTGACAGAGTTGTCCATTTTCCAGTCATGACTGTGCAAAGAATTCTCCATAGAAACCTAGAAGAGGGGTGAGTATTCAGCTCGGGGGTTATGATGCTGCTTGGGATGCCCACATTCCATAGTTGAGTGCCTGGTTGGAGTCCCAGCTCCACTTCGGATCCAGCTTCCTGCTAATGCACACCCTGGGAAGCAGCAGATGATGACTCAAGTACTTGGGTCCCTGTCACCCACATGGGAGGCATGGATCAAGTTCTGGATCTCTGACCTTGGCCTGGCCAAAGCTAATGCAGGCATTTGGAGGAGTGAACCTGTGGATCTCTCCCTCTCTGTGTTTTTCAAATAAAGTAAAAGATAAAATAAATAAAAATTAAAAAGAAAGCCAAAAGGATAGGCTCACATAGCTTCTGGGTGATGAAGAAGCAGAGGTTCCTGGAGGGTGGCATCCAGAAAGGGTATGGAGGCTCTGGACCTTCCCCCCTGCCTTGCCCCTAGCATTTCTTAGGTGTATCCTTTATGGTTGTTGTTCTATTATTTTTTAAAGATTTTATTTATTTATTTGAGAGTTATAGACTGACAGGAAGAGACAAAGAGAAACGTCTTCCATCTGCTGGTTCACTTCCCCAATGGCTGCAATGACTGGGGCTGGGCCAGGCTGGGCCAGGCTGAAGCCAGGAGCTTGGAACTCCACTTGGGTCTTCTACAGGCTGGCAGGGACCCAAGCACTTGGCCATCTTCTGCTGCTTTCCTGGATGTGTGGGCAGGGAGCTGGATGGCAAGTCAAATAGGACTTGAGCCGGTGCCCATATGGTATGCTGGTTCTACAGGTAGAAGCTTAGCCTACTACACCACAGCACTGGCCCCTATGGTGTTCTTTGTAGTGAATCATTAGATACAAGTGATTGCCTGAGTCTTGTGAGCCACTTGTGCAAATTAATTGAACCTGAGGAGAGGGTTGTGAGCGATCACATTTCTAGCTGATTGGTCAGAATCACAGGTGTAACAACCAAGGTTGGCAGTCTTGGGGACCGAGACTCAACCCGTGGGACCTGAGGCTCTCTCCAGGCAGTTAGTGCCAGACCTGAATTGAATTGCCAGTCCTGCTGTGTGTGTGGCTGCAGAACTGACCGCTTGCTTCCTGGTGGGGAGAAATTCCCAAACATGTGAGAGCAGAGAACTAGCTTACACCTTTATCCAGTCAAAGCCAGCCCCTGTAGTAGTTTCCTTTTACTGAGGCTGTGGTTTTCACACACTGTGTTTGATACACACTGTGTAATAACAAGTGTACATTCCTTAGTATACACCATATCATAATGTAACTGGAAATTATTCCATCCTCTTCAAACTTCTAGTGTTTCGGTTACAAAATCAGATGTCTGTCTTATTCTTTCTCCTTTGAAGCGAACGTGTCCTTGTTTTAGCCAAAGGACATCAACACAGTTTAACACAGTCCAAACTTCAAGGTTGAGGTACTGCCATCTTGTCTCTGACTTCTTTTGTTGGGAAATGTTGTCAGAGTGTTTTTGCTGGTTTTTACAGGTAACCTGTCTTTGGGTGTCTTAAGATCTCTTTTCCCTTTGCCCCACCATTTCCCTTTGATATATCTGCTTGTAGACTCATTTTTATTTACTTTGATGAAATGAATTCTGTTTCCTGAATCTGAGGTTTAATGTCTTTCATCAGTTTCAGAAATTTTTATGGCTGTTTCTCTTTGCATATTGTCTTTCTCCATGCTTTCTCCTCTCTGTAGCGTAGAGGGTAAAGCTGCTGCCTCTAGTGCTGGCATCCCATATGGGTGCTGGTTCGAGTCCTGGTAGTTCCACTTCTGATCCAGCTCCCTGTTATGGCCTGGGAAAGCAGTAGAAGATGGCTCAAGTCCTTGGGCCCCTGCATCCATGTGGGAGACCTGGAAGAAGCTCCCGGCCCCTGGCTTCAGAGCGGTGCAGCTCTGGCTGCTGAGGCCAAGTGGAGAATGAACCTGTGGATGCAAGACCTCTTTCTCTCTCTGCCTCTCCTTCTCTCTCTGTGTAACTCTGACTTTCAAATAAATAAATAAATCTTTTTAAAAAATGACATCCTTCTTAGAGGTGTATTGAATTCTCATTCTAGCTCCCATTTTGCTTAGCTTAATTGCTAATATTTCCACTTGTTACTTTCTCTGTCACAGCTCTGGGTAATTTCTGATAATGTATCTTCTGGCTCACTAATTCTCTGTCTAACTAGTCATTTGAATATTTAGCTTAAATGATACTTTTAATTTTCAGAATTCCTTTTATTTCTCCTAAGAATTTAGTGTGTTTATAGTATCTATTTTTTATCTCTTCTTAAAAGTTGAATTTTTCATTTCCTGGGTTATTCCAGACATACATGTTCTACATATCTATGGTCCATAATTCTTTCAGCTATGTTAGTATTGAGTCTAATCCTACAGTTTTTTATTTTTTTCTGAATCTCACAAATGATGGTATATCTGTGTGAGCTCATGCTTGGCAGAACTTAAATGTAGAGCGTCACCATTGCTCTCTAGGTTAACAGTGTGTTTCCCTGGAGAGATTTGTGCTTTGCTTCTGAAACCTAGGAACATATTTTTCCCCCTACATTCTCTCACAGGAGAAATCCTTTATATTTCTTTTAACGCAAGATTGCTGGTTGTGATGCCTCTTGTTTTTGCTTTGTCTAAAATACCCTCATTACATATTAGCTTTGGAAGGATATTTTCTCAAGATTTAGAAATCTTGGTAGGTTGTTAACTATTTGTACTTTTTTTTGGCGTAATTGGAAATCATTCTGTTCTCTTCAAACTTCCAACATTTTGGTTACAAAATCAGACGTCTTATTCTTTCTCCTTCGAAGTAATGTGTCTTTCTTTTCAGGACATTCTTTACATATCTCTTGCCCTCTCTCTTTTCAGTAGTGTTACAATAATGTGTCCAGGTATACTTTTCTTTGACTTTTTTTTCCTGTCCAGTGTTACTGGAGCATATAGAATCTGTGGGTTTGTCTTTTATCACTTTGGGGAAATTCTGGACATTATTTCTTCTCATATTGTTTCTGTCACATCATTCTCTCCTTTCTCCTCCAGGTGCATGTATGCAGGAAATACTTCTGTTTCCCACACTTCTTTAATGATCTTTCTGTATTTCCTACCTGTGTTTATCTTTATTTACTTCAACTTGGATTTCCTATTGACCTGTATTCCAGTTTCCTAGGTCTGTGCTCTGCTTTTCTCTTCAACCTCTAATTGTATTTTCTACTGTTCTATCCTTTAATTCACTAATTCTCTTTTCTACAGTGTTTAACCTTTTGAAGACCCCTTTAGTGGGTTCTGAATTTGGAGACAATGCCCATTCTGAGTCCAGCATTGATTTCTATTTAATTATTCTCAATACATTATGACATTTTAGTGAATATGATTGTTATCTTTCTCCAGAGACTGTCTACCTTCCCTTCTGCTGGGAAATGAACTGGTGGCTGATCTCCTGAATAAAATCAGGAAATGTGCTCAGCTGAAGTATTCTCTACTGGACATAAACTTACATAAGAATATTAATTACAATTTCTTGAAGTTCTTACTTATTGAGGATAATACCACTCAAGATATATACTAAATATTTAAGTGTTCTTTTATTTTAAAAAATCTAATCCTAAATATATCCACTTCCTTTTAACCTGGGGTTTGTGCTAAATAAGAATGGATTTCTATTCTCTTAGAATATTATTAATTCAATCAAACACAAATGTAATTCTAGTATTATACATTCTTCAAGACACTTGAAGTTTAGAGAAAGAATATACATACTTAACTCATGCTAAAATTTAAATTGGTGTCATATATCAGTGCTTTCAACTTCTCTGCTTTACCTTACCGTTTGATATGATCTGGACACATATACAGTAGACTGTAGGATATGTAGTTCCATAGCCAACTGTCAGTCTACCATTTCTCTCACACCCAGGAGGACATATCCAACCACAAATGCTGCAGAGACCACTTGGGAATGCTGCTTATCCCCCAGTGGTTATCTCCCCTCTGGGAACAGCCTAAAAACATGGACTACAGAGCTCATGTCTGTGCTTCGCTGGGTCCAGTGTCCCCCTCTTTGCTCTGTGGATGAAGCCATTCTTCAGTGAAAGAGAAGGAGGCCAAAGAAGTCAGAATGTGAAGAGAATGAGAGTTTGAGTCCCAAGTTTCCACAGTTACACAAGAGAGGCCCTTGTGGTAGTTTAAAAATGTGTATGCAAATTATTCTGATTCTCCTCCCACTGAGAAGTAGGGTATATTTCCTCTCCTTTTGAATCTGAGTGGGCCTATGATTTGCTTGTTAACCTGAGCAGTACAGCAGATGGAACATTGTAAGTCTTTCCAACAGTAGGTCATAAAAGGTGATACAGCTTCAACCTTGTTAGCTAGAAAAATTGCACCGAAGTCCTGAGCTGTCATGGAAGGAGCTCCATTACTGCGAGACTGCCATGCTGTGAGGATGCTCAGGCCATATGGAGGGGCCATGTATAGCCGCTCTGGTTGACAGCCCCAGCTGAGGTCCCAGATGATAGCTAACATCAGCCACCCAGGCACGCACGTGAAAAAACCTCCAGATAACTCCATCCCCCAACCATCAGGTCACTCTCGGCCATTGCTTCCTCCCGGCCAGAGCCCCGGTCGTCAGAGAGCACAGCCATTCTCATTGTGCCCTATCCAATTTCCCAGTCCGTATAGTTTGTGAGCATAAAATAGTTGCTATAAGCCACCAGATCTGGGGACAATACCTGACTCAGGAGTAGTGAGTGGAATACTCAATAACCTTCCAATAAATCCTCTTTTTGGCTTCAGCCAGTATGAGTTAGGCTTTTGTTTTTGTCCAACCAATGAGACCTGACTAACCTAGCAAGGCAGTGAAAATGCTGTTATTGTGGGGATGAACCAGGTCTCCTTTAATTTAAGAAAACACAAATGCTTATTTACTTTAATATTAGTCTCCGAACACTTTCTACTCATCTGAAAATCAACAGCACCTACTGGTACATGGTCACACGGGTTGAGACCATTGCTTTAAGGAAGTGACAAAGGGAGAAAGTTCTGTGGGAGAGTGGCGGATGGGAGGGGAGGGACTGTATTCAGTGGGTCTGGGAGAGGGAGCTGCGCATTCATTGTCCAAGCAGTTAGACCACCATGTTCTTGTCACAGGCCAGCTTGGCTTTTGTGTTCAGGCTCCTCTTCTGTGCTGCCCTGCTGGCTCCCGCCCTACAGGGGGCCCCGTTTCCAGGCGCTGTGAGAGTCCTGCTGGTTTGTCTGCCCTGGCTGCTCTCATTACTTTCCTAGATCACCTGATCCCTGTGTGTAGCTCTCATCGTCCAGATGGCTGCCAAAAGCTCACGCTGCACCTCTTTTCCCACTGTGGGGGGCTGTCTGCAGCCCCTGCACGGTCCCCTTCAACCAGGATGGATTTCATGGGCGAACGTGAGTCCCGGTGGTAACTAAGAACTGTGTGCACTGACGGCTCAGGATAACTAATTAAATTGTCCTTAGAAAACTGAAGCTTTCCCTAAAGTCAGAGTCCATTGCAACATTTTCCTTCTGATCTTGAGTTTCCATCCTCACAGGCAACCTTTGAACATGATAGCATGGTGGCTGGTGGCCAGCCTTCAGGGGGATGTTGACCCGCCCTGCAGGTAGTGAAGGGGTGCCAGCTTGGCTCCTCTCTTGCACCCCCTAAACTGCTGTAATGTAATGCCCCCAGCCGTTTCCCAACATTTGCCTCCACTTCTCACTTCCCTGTTGCTGCCATTCAGGTCCTGTTTACCAGTTTCTTTTCCATGGAATGCCTTTGACTTTTCAGTTCTAAACTTTTTTTTAGGTTCTTGCATCCTGCTCCCAACCTCTCAGAGAAGTGACCCTACAGGAACCCGGAAAATATTCTGGTAAAGATTTAGGTAAGTGCGATTGGGTGAAACACACACACACACTCACAATTTGGAACCTACGCTGATCAGTGGCATTATTATTTCTGGAGCAGATAAATCTCCAGTTTAGGTAATGACCTCAGTGACCTGGGATGGACTTCACTGGTCAAGGAAGTTAAGGCTTATGGAGGATGTGTAGACTTAACTGGGTTTCTCAAGACTTGCAAACCCTCTCAGGCCCTAGACTATGGAAACTAATCATGTCTTGGCACGGGTTCCCAGTTGCCCACAGAAGCAGGTAGCAAGAGTGGCTTTGGGAGCACACCAGAGCGCTCTGCCCAAATGCTAAGAGCTATGCCCCCTCACATAGGGCCACTGGACCAGACTGAACCCCCACAAGAGGTGGGGCTGGTGGCTTGGCTAGTTGCTGGAGATAGCTGAGAGCAACAGGAGAGATGAGAAAAGACAGGAGGGCTCTGGGGGCGGGGCACAGGGCTTGTTGTAGAGCCTCAGGGGTGCACTGGGCAGGGAAGAGGGCTCGCTGTAGGACATCGGCCACTAGAGCAGACCAAGGATGAGGGAGTGAAATAAGGGACCAGGGCATGGAAGGGGGGACAGGAGTAGGGGTCGGGGCACAGGAATCTGCTGAGGGCAGATTGTGCCATTGGCACTGGTAGTCAGGGGGATGGCTCTCTCCCTGCCCACAGGGCAGTCCCAGCTTTCCCACAGAGGGCCTTTATTTGTGCCCAGGGTATCGCCCCACCCTTAGCATAGGGCAGAGATAACTAGGGCAGGGAGGTGGCCATGGCTCAAGTTCATGTTTGCAAAGTTCCTACTTATTGGATCATCACAAGCTCTCCTCAAAGGAGGGAGGATGCCAGCATTCTCTGACTGAGTGGAGAGGGGCAAGTGTGTCTCCTCTCACACCACGGTGCTAGTAAGTTGTGCTAAGTCACCCAAATCTTTCGCTTGGTTTGAAGCTCTTGATGTGTATTATGATATATTTTTAAGAATTTTTTTATTTGAAAGGCAGAGTCAGAGAGAGAGACAGACAGACAGACAGACAGAGAGGTCTTCCACCTGCTGGTTCACTCCCCTAATGGCCGTAGTAGCCTGGGCTGGGCAGGCTGAAGCCAGGAGCCAGAAGCTTCATCCAGGTATCCCACGTGGGTTCAGGGGCCCAAGGACTTGTGCCATCTTCTGTTGCTTTCCCAGACACATTAGAAGGGAGCTGAAGTGGAACTGGGACAACCGGGGCTTGGACCAGCACCCATAGGGTGCTGATGGCTTAATCTGCTACTCCACAATGCCGGTCCTGTGTATTACATTTTAAAATTTATTTTATTTATGAGAGAGAGAGAGAGAGAGAGAGAGAGAGAGAGAGAGAGAGAACTTCCATCCACTGGTTCACTCCCCCGTGTCTGTAACAGCTAGGGCTGGGCCAAAACGCAACCCAGGTCTCCCGTGTGGGCAGCACGAAGCCAGCCCCTTGAGCCATTAGCTGTGGCTTCGCAGGGCACACATTCCAGGAAACTGGGATCTCTAGCAGGGCCTCGACCCAGGCGCTCCCATTTGGGATGCAGGTGTCTCAACTGGCTTGTTCAATACTAGGGCAAACGCGCATCCCTTGATTTCTATTTTATTTTTTAAAATAATATTTATTTATTTGAAATTCAGCATTACACACACACACACAGAGAGAGAGAGAGAGAGAGAGAGAGAGAGAGAGAGAGAGAATGGTCTTCCATCTGCTGGTTCACTCTCCAATTGGCCGCAATGGCTGGAGCTGCGCCAATCCGAAGCCAGGAGCCAGGAGCTTCTTCTGGGTCTCCCATGTGAGTTCAGGGGCCCAAGGACTTAGGCCATCTTCTACTGCTTTCCCAGGCCATAGCAGAGAGCAGGACAGGAAGTGGAGCAGCTGGGACTTGAAATGGCGCCCATGTGGGATGCTGGCACTGCAGGTAGTATCTTTATCCGCTACTCCACAGAAGCGGCCCTGATTTCTATTTTCTTTCTTTTTTTTTTTTTTTGACAGGCAGAGTGGACAGTGTGAGAGAGAGACAGAGAGAAAGGTCTTCCTTTTGCCGTTGGTTCACCCTCCAATGGCCGCCGCGGATGGCGCGCTGCGGCCGGCGCACCGCGTTTGTCCGATGGCAGGAGCCAGGTGCCAGGTGCTTTTCCTGGTCTCCCCATGGGGTGCAGGGCCCAAGCACCTGGGCCATCCTCCACTGCGCTCCCGGGCCACAGCAGAGGGCTGGCCTGGAAGAGGGGCAACCGGGACAGAATCCGGCGCCCCGACCAGGACTAGAACCCGGTGTGCCGGCGCCGCAAGGCGGAGGATTAGCCTGTTGAGCCACTGCACCGGCCTGATTTCTATTTTCAATAGTGAAAATCAATGGGTTAAAGTACAACTCTTCATTCAGAAAAATGAGAAGCATGGTGAACAGTTGTATACTAATTAATGCAAACTTTAGGTTAATCCACACTTACTCTGTGTCTTATCACAAAGGTGACTTTCCAGATATATTCATTTGCTAAAAGAGGAAAATAACTAGCTTTCTTATCATATTAAAAAATTTGTTCAATAATTCCCAGGCCTTTTGAGGCCACTGGTAACCTTGAAAAAACTTCTGGGGGAATATTTGAGCATTTACTGTAAACCCCGTATGTGTTTCCTCCAAGCTGTAATTTATGATTGTAGCAGGAAGTTGATTTTTATTCATCAACTTTGCAATCATTAACCTGTGACCACGACCTTATTGATCAAATTATAATGAACTCAACCAGCATAAAAGATTCTCTGAGAATCAGGAGTGTGCCTAAGGGCTTTTCCCTTTGAAAACATTATCTTACAAATAAAAAATAGGTTAATTTCCAAACACACACAGAATCTTGATTTTCCATAAATGCCAGGCTACTTCCCAGCCCTGGCCCCGGGAGACTCTGCTTCCCCGCTCCTCCTCCTGCTCTTTCTTTTGTGGCTTCAGGCTCATCAGAAGGCCTTCCCCGGCCTCCAGCTTAGGAGACTGAGGGCCCTACCTCTGCATTCCAGAGCGTTCCTAGCCTATCTCTGTCATCTGATGAGGTTACACTGAGATGGGATGCTTCCCAGCTCACTGTGAGAAGCCCCAGTGGATGGCATGATTTTCATCTGTGCATCCTGGGCACAACGTCTGATGACCCACGTATTCAGCCAACTGCAGTGAGCACAGAATTGGGCCTTCCTGGTCCAGCTCTCTTCCCACCCCTGCCCCAGGCAATCTCTTGAGTTTACAGCACCTGGGGTGGAAGTGTGTACATGAGTGTGTTGTGTGTACGTATGTGGGGAGGGGCATAGATGAGTGACTTCACGTTGAGTGCTCTGATAAACTAGAGTGACCCTCGGTGCCTGCCATGGTAGACTCTTCTAATCATAAAGATTTCACTACAGGCCGGCGCCGTGGCTCAATAGGCTAATCCTCCGCCTTGCGGCACCAGCACACGGGGTTCTAGTCCCAGTCGGGGCGCCGGATTCTGTCCTGGTTGCCCCTCTTCCAGGCCAGCTCTCTGCTGTGGCCCGGGAGTGCAGTGGAGGATGGCCCAAGTGCTTGGGCCCTATACCCCATGGGAGACCAGGAGAAGCACCTGGCTCCTGGCTTTGGATCAGCATGATGCGCTGGCTGCAGCGGCCATTGGAGGGTGAACCAATGGAAAAAAAGGAAGATCTTTCTCTCTGTTTCTCTCTCTCACTGTCCACTCTGCCTGTCAAAAAATTTTTTTTCACTACAGTTCACTTGCCCTTAATTACCAACAGGTCTCAGCATGCTTACTGCTCCCCATTTATGGAGTACCTACTGAGCTCCAGGCACACCTAGGTGATTAGTTTTGTGTTAATTTTAAAGTGGAATGGCCTGGGAAAGCAGTGGAAGATGGTCCAATTGCCTGGACCCCTGTAACCACATGGGAGACCCAGAAGAAGCTCCTGGCTCCTGGCTTCAGATAGGCCCAGCCCCAGCCATGTGATCATCTGGGGAGTAAACCAGTAAAATCAAGCAGATAAAAGACCTCTCTCTCTCTGTCTCTCCTTCTCTCTCTCTGTGACTCTGCCTTTCAAATAAATCTCTAAAAATTTTTTTAAAGTGGTAGCCCCTGCACATTAAAAGTCTAGACTAACTGGTAGAGAGCCTTAATCAATGAAATCTACCAGCAGACTCACACTTCATTCAAGCCATTTATTTCCACCTCCTCTCCCATTCAACCTGCTCTCGATGACTAATACACCCTTCTTTCCCTGCCCCAATTTGTCTTTTTTTTTGCGGAGGAACTAATGAGCTGGGAGAGGCCACTGGAAGACCGGGAGGAGGAAGAGGGGGCAATGGAGGAGGAGGAGGGGCAGGTGGCCGAGGGTGTGGGCACTCACAAACCAGGTCATTTATCTTGCATGTCCCTGAGTGGGTGTCCCAATTACTTAAGGTATTTTAGGTTCAAAGATCTGTCAAGACACCTTTTTCTGAAGGACCTGCTGCCTGCCCTATATCTGTCTTGTTTCTCAGCGGGAGATAATGATGTATGGTGCATAAATCTTTGCAGAGTGCCAATTAATGCCTGGTCTGCTTCTTTGAAGTGATGCAGGGACTCACTCCTCAGGCTGGGTTCTGCCTGAAAGCCAGAGGAGAGCCTGTGTCTTTGGTTATGCAAGCTCCAGTCAGCTCAGAGAGATGGAGGTGGGGAAAGGCTGTGGTTTTTTTTTTTTTTTTTTTGGTGGGGGGAGGGGTTTCTGGTGGGGTGGGTAGGGTGACTGGTGACAGCAGAGGAAGCCAGGCTGGGTTTTAGTTGTAGTCATGGAGAAGGACCCTATTAATCAAGAGCCTAATCAGCTGGCTCTGGGATATGATAGTGAGGGTGACCATATAATTTATTGTTCAATCTAGGAAACGTTGGAGACGGAAAAGCGAAGGCCATTAATAATTATGTCGAGAGAACAGGTGTAAATCGGGACTGTCCCAGGCAAACTAGGACATATGGTTACCCTAAGATAATATATTCACTTTATCAATGAATTCTCAGAAGCCTATGGAATAGGCTCACTCCACATATCACGTTCTTCAGGGAAAGTGGGTCTCATTGGACTGTCACTCTCCTACCTCTTTCTGCTCTGTGTGTTGGATACATATATGCTATTTTGAGGGCTTTGTAAAAACAAACGTTTGAATGATGCATAGACCTGGGTCTGTACCCCAGCACTGTCATTTACCAGTTGACATCATAGGAGTGTCCCAGATTTAGCACTAAAAGTCTCATGACCAAGGAAGTCCTTGCATCCTAGGCACCCTCAATGAGCAGGGAGTGCAGGTATGGTGAGCTCTAGGCAGTCACGATTAGGAGCCATCCTGTGTAACCACCTGAATGGAGCCATGGTGGGGACTGGTGCTGGAAGTGTTGGGTGATGGGGACTCTGAGGCTGCTGCAGAGGGGCTCCAGGAGGAGGCTGTGAGCAGGAGAGAGGGCCCAAGGGTTTCACTGGTAGGGCGGAGTGTTGATGGTGCAGTGGGCAAAGGAAAACAGAGCCAAAGGAAAGAGGAGAATGACCTTGACAATGGCCAGGAGGGAGAGCTGGAGGTGCAGCTGGGAGTGAGGCTGGAGATACAGAGCAGCAGGGAGCCCCTCCCCACTCTGAGGTCAGAAAAGAAACACAGGATATGGGGGCTGGGTTCCCGTGATCAGGCAAGGGATCCCATACACAAGGGGAGCACCAGGAGGTCTTGGGTGGCCCAAGAAGGCGCTGGCGGTCCGAGAGACACCAGAAGTGCAAGAGCAGGGCTGCTGAGGCTCAGGACTAGCTGAAGCCACGCAGGCCGTGAGTGTGAGAAGACCGCTGGCCCATCTGGCTTTCCTCTGAAGCCAGAGAGACCTTTCCCCACTCCCTCGTCCTAGTGCTGATCCCCATGGGTGGTGTCACAACGGACAGTGAGGACAAGGTAAGATGCCCAGGTGGGCCCGGCAGTCAGAGGTCTTTCTGCAGGCTAAGGGCACATGCTCCAAGATTCAGGAGCTGCCTCCATTAGGAACGCTCTCACTGCATCCATTTTTGACATCAACATAGGAAGAAAAAGGGAGAGGAAAGACAGCGGAGGGACCCCGGGAAAGCACACGTCTGGAAACCTCTCTTTGCATTCTAGCATTTATATCTGCAAAATGAATCACTAGTTCCTAACTTTTTTTTGGTCATAAATCCCTCTGCTAATCCACTGAAAACCGGGGATGCATTCCAGAGCAGTACACAGTTGTGTATGTGCCGTTTTCGTAGAATTTTAGGAGATTCACGAGCACTTGGAAATCCATCCAAGAACCTTATTTTAAAAACTCAAGCATTAGGTGATGCATAAATTCCTTCCAAATTTTGTTTCCTCTGATTCTCCCATGGAGAAAGGGTAGGAAGGAGGAAGGGAGGGGTGCTGGTGGTTGGTGGCGGCTGATCCACTTGGTCGTGGGACCTGGCACTTGCAGCCAGCACCCCAGTGTCTGGCGCTGGCAGCGACACCACCTCCCAACGAGCTGCTGGAATGTAAGAACGCAGATTGATGAGAGCAATAAACCACTTTCAGATTCTCCGGGCGTGGGACGGCAGGTGTGCAGAGCAGGCAGCGTTCTTTGCCAGCTGGGGAGGAAGAACACCTTGGAGACTGGGCGTACTCCAGTGCTGGCTGCAGCGGAGCCAGCGGTGGGGACACTGCCTGATCACCAGGGCTGCACTCACACTGGGCATGGAATGGCCGGCGGCTGAGCATAGTGGCACCAATGAGGTGGCCCAAATAAGGTTGGGCCGCGTTAGAAAGGAGCCTGTTCCTAACCTCCCAGCTGGGCTGGGACAAACCCTCACATGGCTTCCTCCTCTGATGAGCCTGCAGGAGCTAGGACGCTTACTTTTCTTTTTTCCAGGAATAAAGAAGGAGGGCCAATGTGAGGCCATCTAGGGCAGGCGCGGATATGGGGTAGCTTCTGTGATGGAAGGCCCTGCCGCGGTTGCCACAGCAGGACCAGGTCTCAGGCCTGGTTTCCCCATAGGCAAGATAGGACTAGTAACTGCTCCCTGGCAAAGTAGTAGCTAGAACGGGAAATGAGTGTCAGTCACTGAACACATTGGTGGCACAGACGCCGCTGTGGTTAACAGTGGCTCCTTCTTACGGCGAGCCAGCTACCAAGCAAGGCCCTCGGAGGGGCTGGGGGAGTGACGGTTATGAAAATGAGCAGGGTACCCTCTTAGCTCTCCATTTGCTCATAGCTTCGCAATTATCGCATAAGTCAGACTGTGATGAGTGCTGTAATAAAGGGAACCACTGTTGCTGAATCCCTCCTGTGACCCCATAATTGCTCACTTGTGGAAGGCCTCTCAAGTGACCAAAGCCCTCCCAGGCAGGGATATTACAGAATCATGCTTCCAATTAATGTCTCCTAACTCGAATTACAATTGTGGGCTAGAATTTCTCAGGGTCACTGCCAACTGTTTCTCAGGTAACTGGGACTAAGAGTGCACAATGACACTCTTTAAGGACGTTTTTTAAAATACGGGGGTATACGCGTAAGAGGAACCTTTTCTGCCATGGACTGTTGAGCCACAGTGGGAAAAAATGGAGGGCCACCAAACTAAAGAGCAATTATATTTTCTTTCTTTTTTTTTCCCTCCAGAGACCACAAAGCTCCCACTTATTCCCTTTCATAATTAGAACAACTCTCAAGTTCAATAGATGAGATAACAACACCCCTTTGTTTATGTACAATCAGTTGTTATGGAACTAGATAAGTCAGGGTGCAGTGGAGAGAAATCAACCCAGGGAGGACCAGAGATGGAAGAAGACTGACAGGGAACACACAGGACTGGGAGGTGGAGACTCGGGCAACAAGCAGAGGCAAGTCAAGGCACAGAGAGGGGAGCACGTGTGTGTGTGTGTGTGCGTGTGTGTGTGGTGAGATGGGACATGGGTGTGTGTGTGTGTGTGTGGTGAGATGGGAGCACGTGTGTGTGTGTGTGTGTGTGTGTGGTGAGATGGGACATGGGTGTGTGTGTGTGTGTGTGTGTGTGGTGAAATGCGAGCACGTGTGTGTGTGTGTGGTGAGATGGGAGCACGTGTGTGTGTGTGTGGTGAGATGGGAGCACGTGTGTGTGTGTGTGTGTGTGAGGTGAGATGGGAGCACGTGTGTGTGTGTGTGTGGTGAGATGGGAGCACGTGTGTGTGGGGGGGGTGAGATGGGAGCAGGGTGTGTGTGTGTGTGTGAGGTGAGATGGGACATGGGTGTGTGTGTGTGTGTGTGTGTGGTGAAATGCGAGCATGTGTGTGTGTGTGGTGAGATGCGAGCACATGTGTGTGTGTGTGGTGAGATGGGAGCACAGGTGTGTGTGTGTGTGTGTGTGTGTGTGGTGAGATGGGAGCACGTGTGTGTGTGTGTGTGTGTGTGTGGTGAGATGGGAGCACAGGTGTGTGTGTGTGTGTGTGTGGTGAGATGGGAGCACGTGTGTGCGTGTGTGTGGTGAGATGGGAGCAGGGTGTGTGTGTGTGAAGTGAGATGGGAGCATGGGTGTGTGTGTGTGTGTGTGTGTGTGGTGTGAGGAAGGGACTGAAAGAGGAAGGCTGGGTATTCTAAGCCACTTCCTCTGAATCCAGGACCAGTAAATCTTTTCTTAGGAGAGCCATTTAGTAAATATTTTTAGACTTTGTGGCTACAGTTCCTCTTGTAATTTTTCACTCTGCTGTTACAGGGTAGAATCGGCCACAGGCAATGTGTAAATGAATGGGCATACTGTGATCCAATACAGCTTTATTTAAAAGACAATTGGCAGGGCAGATCTGGCCCAAGGACTATAGTTTGCAAACCCTGATCTAAACCATGCCTCTTTCAGCAATCGACAGTGCTGCCCCTCCTAGGTTCCCAAGGCAGTGATTCTCCCAGGAATTCTACATAGCTGGGACCTTCTAGAAGGATCCTGGCTACCGTGAGGTCCACAACCCTGCAGACCACACAAACTGGCACCATTTCTCCCAGCAGGAAGGAGGAGGCTTCATGTTGGGTGGTGATAGGGTGAGATGGACGGTGAGCGCACACAGGCCACCCACACCCAGCCAGCCAGCCAAGTGCAGGGCTGCAGCCCACACCCGGGGCTCGCCAGGGCTCCCCGGTGAGCAGCTCTTCCAGGGCTGAGACTTCCACTCCAGCCCCTGGCCCTGTCTTTTGTCCCAGCACATAATGACTCTGACCTCTGGCATTTCAAGAGGCTGCTGTTAAAAAAGGATCCATCCATTGTTGAAATTCTGGAAAGAGAAATAAATAATTTGAGGCACATGGTGGATTCATCAAGAAAAGCCCTGGGAGAGAAGAGGCAAGAAGACAGCAGCAGTGGAGAGAGGAAGAATGCTCTCGAGGAGTTATTTATCTCTTTGCTCTTCTTCCTGAGAGGCCTGGGGGTGAGAGTGGGGGTGGTGGGCAGCCAGCCTGGGGAGGCTCTGAGACAGACCAGATGTGGGTTGACCTCATGCTCATTTCGAGCTCCAGCTGTCTAGGATGTTTAACATTCTCAATGTTTAAATTTATATAATGCCGTTCCCCTGCAGAGTTCAAGGCATCTGGAGTGATGTATTGGAAAAATGCTGCGTTAATTGTTGGGAGAGCTGGGCCATCCTTCTACTTCTGCCGAGTGTTTGCAGTTGGGCTCGGCCAATGTCTCCGAGTCGTCTGTCCAGCGAGCTTGGGAAAAGCTCAATCAAGGGAACACGTTTCTTTACCCCAGCACCTCTCTCAGCCTTGGAGGTGCAAGTGTGCTTTGTGAAGGGCCAAGGTCATTATCACCACGTGGGTGTGTGGCGCTGCCTCCCACCCTGTCCTCCTGCGCCTTTCCTCTTCCCAGGTGTCAGAAGCACAGCAACGCCCTGCTGCATCTCCACCTAGGTCGTATCTCCTCTTCCTGCCCTCACCCTCTGCCGTGGGTCCCCACCAGGGGTCTAAACAAGGGCCTCTGCTCTATTCTGGGTGCTCATCTGTTTTCAAGGTGTGAACCATGAATTGCACAGACTTTAATGAACACGTCTGGCCTTGACTTTGTGTAGGGATGTCTACTTCTAGATGTCACTGCCTGTGTGCCTCTTTCTATCCTCTCAGCATGGACGTGCCTACGCCAGCTCACTGTCTGCCCCCTTCCTCTCCACCCTTCCTTGGGTTGCCAGCCCCAGGCTCTGACGGCTTCACCCCACACTTCCTGCAAGCCTCTTATTTCTCCGATCTTCTAGCGTGTGGCTGCTATCCGCATCCTTGTTGAAGTCTGTGTGCCTCTTCAAAATGTACATTGGCTTCTTCTTGCTCATGGGACCACGTGTGCATGCTGTTGGCTTCTCCTGGCCAGGACTCAAATTGCCCAAATCTCCACATGGCCTGTCTGGTCCAGACCAAGATAAGGCACCCCTGCACCCCAAGTTCATCCAAATTTCAGGCCTTCGAAGCTCACTGTAAATCCCTTTCCCATGAGGAGGGGTAGTTGTGAGTAGCCTCTTCTCTGACCTTCCCCAGCAAGCAGGCATCAGTGCACAGCTGGGCGTGCCTGCTGTCCCCTGTGGTGCTCCTGGCTCACGCCTATGCAGGGGTGAACCTCTGTTCTGCAGCGCTTTCACGTCCACCATGGGGACTATTAAGGATGGGAACATCTCTGGCATCCTGTTCATAGTTTGAGGCTGACTGTCATTTTCTTAGATGGCTAACTGTACTCAAACAGCAGCAAGAGCTGCAGAATAAACAACAGATATCACTTAAGGCACCAGAAATGGCCGGATAAAGTTACTGCCCTGTTCCCTTAAGAGAGGGACTTGTCAGTGTTCTCCAGAGAAATAGAATGAATAGTCTACACACACATATACACACTCAGATACACAGAAACACACACACACATATCTACATACAACAGCGTATATATGGTATTGTATAAATGTATGTCTATGTTTGTATAATGTATACATAGCATAGTATTCATTGTGCAAATGTATTGCATACCTTGCATTTATATACTTACATAGGAGATCTATCAGGTATCTATTTGTCCATCTATCTATATCGCTATCAGAATTGGCTCATGTTGTGGAAACTGACCAGTCCAAAAATCTGGAAGGCAGGAAAAAAAGATTTTATTTATTTATTTGAGAAGTACAGCTACAGATAGAGAGAAGGAGAGATGGAGAAAAAAATCTTCCCTCTGCTGGTTCACTCCCCGAATGGCCACAATGGCTGGAACTGGGCCCATCCGAAGCCAAGAGCCAGGCGTTTGTGCAGGTCTCCCATGCAGGTGCAGGAGCCCAAGCACTCGGGCTGTCTTTCATGGCTTTCCCAGGCCATAGCTGGATCAGAAGTGGAACAGCCTGGAGAAGAAGCAGTGCCCATATGGGATGCCGGCACCACAGGCAGAGGCTCAGCCCACTAAGCCACAATGCTGGCCCCTCGTGTTGTGTTCCTGAGCCCAGGGCAGCAGACTGAAGACTTCTACAGGATTCCCCTGTTACAATTTGAGGAGATTCCTTCTTCTTTGGGAAACCTCATTGCTTGCCATTATGATCTTCAACTGATTGGGTGAAGATCACACACATTTTGCTGTGCCCTGATGTCACTGTTTACAAAAGATGTCCAGGGTGACAAGCAGCAGTCTGCCCACTCTGATCACATGTTCTAAGTCTGTGCCAGCCAAAATCAAGCCATGCAATATGCCTTCAGTCTGCAGGAGGGCTTCCTAATACAATGGAATGGTCAACTTTATGTATCAGTTTGGCCAGGGTATCATACCCATTTGTTAGGTCAAACATCAATCTAGGTAATTTTTTAAAGCTGTGATTAACATTTAAATCTGCAGAACTTGAATAAATAAGATGACCCCCAAACTAGGTGATCCTGATGCAATCAGTTGAAGAAAGATAACTTTCCTTTAGCCCTAACTTTCCACACCTGAGCATCAAGTGGTTCCAGGGTCTGTAAGATCAGAGTCGTAACAGCTGACACGCAGCAAAAGTAGACTGCGTGCTGACAGGCACTGCTCAACACACCGTAAGTAAAATGACTCATTTACTCTTTCCGACAGCCCTAATAGACAGCAGCTGTTCCTATCCCCATCCTATAGATGGGGGAACTGAGGCAAAGACAGGCTAAGTTACTTTGTTCACGTTACACAGCTGGTCGGGGGTAGGGCCAGGCTTTGTAGCCATACAGTCAGAACCCAGGGTCTGAGTTCTTTACCACCACAAAGTGCTGTCTTCCCAGACTACCCGCCAGGGATGTGGTGGAGAACAAACAGATCACTGATTTGCAAACGCTCTGTGGACACTGAAGACCTATGGCTTTACGGTGGCATTGCTATTAACGGCTTGTCCCTTGCGCTGTTCCACAAGCAACCCCTCTGGGAAGAAACCTCTCATAACTGAACCCTTGCTGGAAGCCCCTAGCAAGCACACAGCAAACTCAGCTGATGTGCACTGAACACGGGGACCGTGGGATGAATCGAGGACGTGCAAACAAACCACTGCTTGATGAGATCTGCTTTGAGTCCATTCCCCTGCTGAGTGTGGATGGAAGAAGTCAACCTTTGCCCTTCTTATCTTTGTGAAAAGAATCAGAAGAACATCTCCCAGGAGTTCATATTTACCTGCTCATGTTCCTTGAAAAACAAGGCACTACTGCTGTTTTCTTTTCTCTATGCACAAACACTCGAGGTAGGCAGGGCAGCAGATGTCCCTGGCGACAGGAGGCCCAAGTATGGTTTGAGCTGGCGAGGAGGAGTATGTGTGGCTCTACGGTGGCTTGAGCAAAGAGGAGATCGCTTTTTTTTTTTGCTTTTTTACAGGCAGAGTGGACAGTGAGAGAGAGAGATAGAGAGAAAGGTCTTCCTTTGCCGTTGGTTCACCCTCCAATGGCCGCCGTGGCTGGCGCGCTGCGGCCGGCGCACCCCGCTGATCTGAAGGCAGGAGCCAGGTGCTTCTCCTGGTCTCCCATGGGGTGCAGGGCCCAAGCACTCGGGCCATCCTCCACTGCACTCCCTGGCCACAGCAGAGAGCTGGCCTGGAAGAGGGACAACTGGGACAGAATCCGGCGCCCCGACCGGGACTAGAACCTGGTGTGCCAGCGCCGCAAGGTGGAGGATTAGCCTAGTGAGCCTCGGCACCGGCCGAGATCACTCTTAATACTCTAAGATTGCCATGCGAGCCTGGTCGTGGGCTGGCAGACTCTTGGCTTCAGTTCCTTATTATGGCCAAATGTGTGGTTTTGGTGCAAAGGACAAAGGAGGCCAAGGGAGATTTGCAGACCTCTGCTCAGTGGCTCTCTTGGCTTTGGTTTCTCCACCTGCTCTTTGCCATCATCCATGTCCTCCCTGGTGATGCCTTTACAGGCCAGCAGCTGGGTCCCAGAATTACTGTCTCTGGGGGAAAGGGAAACGGCTGGCGATCTTGCCTCCCGCAGACCTGGTCAGTTTGACCGTGACATTGCAGCTCAGCTTGAGTCTAACCCATGCCTTTCTTTCACTGGACGAGAAAGGTCTCCATGTGCTGAGACAGCTGGGTGGGGGAGAGAACAAATTTTCAGTTCTGCCATCACAGGCTCTCTGCTGTCCACTCAGGGCAGTCACTGCCCGTCAGCTGCTGAGTGTCCTTCTGCTTCACTGACTTCGCTGCCACACGCCGCGTGCGTGAGGGGCAGCAAAGCGACCAATCAGACCCAACCCTGGAGGTTTGCGTGGTCCTGGGACCCAGGTCTGGTTAGCGACATGGAAGCAGAGCCTGCTGGCTGGGACTTCCGGGAAAACGCTCTTACTTCTGATCAATAAGGACAAACACTTTGCCTCCCCTGGCCTGTTTTTTGTTCTGTTTGAGAACACAGAGGTTGCGCTAATTCTTGTGAGCCTAGGATGGAAATCACAGACTTAGACCCAAGATGCCAAACACCACCCAAGTCCTCAGCAGCTTCCTCAAGCAGTCACAGCAGCCCTGGGCTGCTCTGGGCTCCGCCTTGTTCCAGACAAGGGTTCCCCTGCCTGCAGCCAGATGGAATGCAAACGGATACAACCTCCATCTTAAAATCCTCATCTCTCTCGTCCCTAGCGGCTTGTCTGTCCATGGCTGGCTCCTTTTCTTCCCTCTGCATTCTTTTCCCACCGGCACTGGCAGGGCCAAGTTAGGACAGCCCAGGGTCCCCCCAGGCAGCGACACTGCTGCTTCGCTGGGCCAGTCTGTCGTGCCTTAACCTGGGAGGTGATCTGTGGTGGGCTGAGCATATAAGGGATGACTACACTCTGTGAAGAGAAACAGCATCTCAGCCAGGATCCTCAGCACTGTGCGTCCCAGCTACCTCCCTCCCTCTGTCCAGGAATGCAAAAGCACAGAATGGGCTAGAATTTGAATTTTAGAGACACCCATTGTGTACCTCCAGTGGTTTGCATACTGGATTTGGCCATACATCTCAAATCATCCTAGGACAGGAATGGTAAATACCAGGTTCTTTTGTTACCACCCCATGCTCCAGCTGTCCCTCCTCTCAACAGGTCATGAGCCATTGCATTATTTGTGTACATCTGTGTGTGTGTTCACTTTGAGCCCAACGCATTGCAGAATCTTGCTATAAACGTTGTTCAAGGGAGCCATCCTCGTGTCTCTGAGCCAGACTACAAGACGGGCGTGCTTTTGTGCAGGCTTCTGTGATTGTTAAAGGATCCTAGGGCTTCAGCTCTGGAGTGCAAGGATATGCTAAGCTTTTTAGGGTGACCACTGTGCTTCTCAGGCAGAATAAGACCAAGGCAAAAGTTGCTTGGGCAGACCAAAGGAAGCGAAGGGATAATGACATTTTCCTTTGCAACTGCCCTGTTTCATCTTTCTCTCTAATCCCCCCTAAGCTCCAAAGAAGAGCATCTGGCTCCAGTGTCCTGGGCTGATGCTGGGAGATGGATGGCGGGGTGGGGGGCGGGGCGGGGGGGGGAACCAAGTCAGAGACAGCGCGTTCTGAACATCGGCAAAAAGGGAAGTGTGACAGCCAACTCCTTGGAAGGGGACGGCAGAACTGTAATTAAATTTTCTGATCTTGTTAGCCAATTTCTTCACTCACTGCCCCTGAACCGGAGGAAGGGGAGGGAGGAAGGACACTGTCGCATCAGTGGCGGCGGGGAGGGAAATGAGCTTTTCACGGATTATTGGGTTAGTTCCACTTCTCCCACTTTTTAATTTATTTGTCTGCATGTTCTCCAGAGCTGAAAAGGCTCCGAGTCCTTTTCCATTTTCTTTTAATTAGATCTGATTTTGGAGTCTGAAAACTTGGGAGGGGCTCAGGTTACAACCGCAAGAAGACAACCCTTGGCTGGTCCCTACTCCCCGCAAGCTCTGTTTTTGGAATTGAAGATTCCTGCTGATGGGTTTCTTCCTCCTCTCTCTCTCTCTCTCTCTCTTCAGTGGTTATTGTCCTAGTTGCACAACCGCCTTATCCCAGTTTTCCATTTGAGGGTTAAAGAATCATAAACATTTCTCCTGGATTTCAAAAGAGGAGCGTGCATTCATTTCACAGCCCTTTCCTTCATCTTCGCCTTTTGCATAATTGAACACAGACCAGGAAAGTTAGTTCCGGTCTCTTCCTCCCTGGGTATTTAGGAGGATTAACACTGAGTCTGCACTCTCTCTTCTTTGAAACACAAAGGCAAACAAAAAACAAAACACAACCGAACAAACCCCCCTGGCCAGAACAAAAGAGCCACGTGAGGCTGTGGTGAGTAACTTGGTTTATCACTTTAAAACCACAGCAACTACTTCCTGGAGTCAAGGGCATCTGAGCTCCCAGGTGAGGAAGCTTAATGCAGATGGCTTGGCGGCTTGAGTGGAAACAGGAGCCCGAGTCTCTGCTGCAGCGGGACGTTCGTTCGCTGCCTTTGGCAGAAGGTCTCTGGGTTTGCCTGAGCCCTGGAGGGCACCCATTCTACAGCTCGCCAGGGCAAGAGGCACTCTCCAGCGTTCTGCTTGGTGGCCTGGGATTTCTGCTGTTTGCTGGGCACGGTCTGACGTAGCGTACAGCCAACATGGACTATGCAGAGAGCTTTGGGAAGCCCTTTTGACATTTCAAATCATCTTCTGGAGAAGCAGATGTCGAGGGGGCCAAGAGGCCTCTTTGACTGCTGACTGGCCAAGGCAAGACATAGAGTCAGGCAGAGTGGACCAAGAAAAATGTTTCAAATCTGAGCCTAAACTGAAAGTCACAAGGCAGAAACTGGATTTCAAAGGTTTTTGCTTTGAAGTGAAGCCATTTGCTACAGGGGCAACCCAAAGAAGACAGCTATGGGATGAGTAGAGCTGGTCTCTCTCTCCCTCCCTCTCTCTCTCTCTCTCATCTGCTTCTCTATCATCTATTGATCTATATCATTTATCATCTTTCTATGTATCATCTGTCAATCGTCTATGTTCTGTCTTTCTTCCTCACATGCGCACTGGGCTCCTGAGAACGCCTGGTGCTCTTTGTGGCCTCTCACCGAAGCATCAGTGGGATCAGCGTATAATTGAACCCCGTAACCCACACCCCAGCCTTGGGTCTGAGTGAGATGAGACAGGGTGCCCTCCCCCCCCGGGTCCAGGGGGTATCATGGGAAGTTTGGAAGATACGGCGTTTGGCATTTGGCTTGGACCTTGAGATAGGAAGAGGTTTCCAGTTCCAGCCTGAGGACCTGGGGAGCAGGAGGGAGGTTGCCAGCAGAGGGAACTCTGAGGACTGGCTTGGGAGGAGAGACACGCGACAGGCACATGAGGAACCGAAAGCAACAGGCTTGAGAGCATGGAGGAGCATGGCGTGCTGGGGCAGGGGACAGGACTGGAGAAGCAGGTCAGAGCAAATCAGAGTTCCCGAAACCTGGGAGTGCCCCAAACCAGAGACTGGGGAACGCGGCCGCAGAGCTGGGGAGCTGGGGAGACTGGGAACACCGCGTCGAAGGAAAGACGAGCTCTCTGAACCTTGTCTGTCTGTGCACAGAGAGTGCTGGCAAATTGCGCTTCCAGAATCTTCTCTCTCTGCTTCACCTCAGCTGCCTTGGAAAGGGAACCAAGGGCTGCACATTCTGGCAGTTCTAAACAGCTCTGTCTTTCCTCTCCTCTGAACAGGGGCGGGGAGAGGGAGGGAGAGAGGCTCTAGAATTCATAGATTCCCAGATAAAAGACAAAGACTTTTAATTCTGTGGAGAACGAATCCTGCAATACCGCTGTCACTTTTATTGATAAAAGTGATGCCGCTTAGCATTCTTGCTGAAAGCAAGCAGAAGTCCGGTATTTCACAGTTGACTGCTGCAGAGGGGTCAGAGTTAGAGAACGGCTGGGAAAGAGACGTTCTGAAGCTTGGATCCACAAACGCACACTGCGTCTGATCACATGGCTTGCGCATTACCGCCCTTCTTGCTGCTCCTAATGCAGTGCCTCAGCCCCAGCCTGCTGCTCCCTCTTTCTAAGTGACAGAAAGGGACAGAAATGTCTCTTTGTGTGACCTTTGAGTCACACGGCATTTTAGGGCCAAGGGGAAAGCTTAGAGTCTTTGGCTGTTTAACAGATTTTAAAAAATGTATTTCTGGGAATTCGGCTGCATCAGGAAACCTGGAGCAGTGAGACCCGTGTGTCCCTGTTATGGAACCAACGTGTGAATAAAGGTAGATGAACCTTCCTCAATGGGCTTTCCCAAGAGGCGATGACCCCACCCCTATGTCGCCTCTTGGTTACAAACTTGGCTTACCACTTGGAAATGGAGTGGACCTGAGACTCAGATTCGGGGTGATCTGCTGGAAGGGGGTGTGGCAGCCTCCACATCTGTCCAGTTGCCTGTGGCCTGGGCCACTATGGACTTCACCCCAGCCATCTCCCCTCCTTCTTTCTCTAGTGTCTTCTCTCAAGGCACTGAGCTCCCCAAGGCAGGTGGCCTCGATGGCCTGGCCCCGCCATGCTCTGCCTGCCTTCACACTGTGGCTACCCTTACAGAAATGCTCAGAAGGTCCTGCCAGGTCAGACTTGGAAGGAAGTGATGGCTGGCTGGAGTCCCAGGACCCACTGCTGCCTGTGGTTACAGCTTTTCACAACACCAGCCCCAAATAGTCAGGAAAAGCTCATGGAAATCAATACCTGGTGTTGCTGTTGTGGCTATCCATCACTTACTACAGTCATTGAGCCAAATGAAAGCACAGTGGAGACAACAGTGATGTTGGAACGCATCTTAAACCTGTAGTCTCTGACTTCAGACTGATGTATTACATAAGCAAAGCTCAAACACCCCAGAGCTAATAAAGACATATCAAGACTTTCATTAGAAGAGATATTGGAATGAAAACACAACTTCAACACAGTTTTATACAGCAAAATATAGCATGAGCAGTGCCTTCATTTGGGAAGGGAAACATCAAATTTTAGAGCCCATGGCTAACTGGAGGTTTTCCTACTGCTCAACGGGACAGCATTGATTTCTAATATTAATAAGTTAGCTAAGCACCCGTGGGCGGCCTTTCTCTCTTGCATTCATGCATTTTTCTATGAGTCTTTATTTGACTGATTATATCACAGGAGGTGTGACTGAACCCTGGAAATATGATGATCTGGAACAACAATTGAAGAAGAAGGGATTACTGAGGATGAGCGAGTTCTATCTTTGAATTGTTTGACAATTCTGAGAAAAACAGCATCAAAATAGATCCCGGCAAATGGAACTTCTTGGTGACGTTTAACACAAATGTTAAAGGCTTTTTAGTGCAAGTTAGAAATGCGTGGTTGGAAGAAAATAGTTTGACCTGAAAAATTCCCATAAAATATTCTTCTCTAGTGGGGAAAATAATTGCAATGAACAAATAGAAGCAGCGAATTGAAGGTCAGGTTCTCCAATCAGACCTTTGGGCATGGGTGTCAGATGCTGAAAACGCCCCTGGGATCCAGGCTCCCAGTCACCAGAGGATGGTGGTGGTTGGCTGGACATGGCCCTTGGAGGCTGTCTGCAGTTACATTTGTCCTAAGGAAGCCGGTGAGAGCAGCAGAGAACTGGAGAAACCTTAACGTTACTCCCCCTGCCGCCTCCACGTGCCCGTACTGCAGCGTGAACAGGATCAGCTACACTGATTGGCAGGGACCGCCTAGTGAGGACGCAGGGCAGAGCCCCTGATTGAAAGATTATTAAGAATTTCACTGAGGCCTCACGGAACATCAAACCAAGTGTGGGGCATTTCTAAGTGCCAGCCGCCGTGAGACTGTCCAGGTGTGTGCCCTGGAGGCCGGATCTGACTGTGATGGGGAAACAGGAGCACAGCCCTCTGGGAGAGCCGTTCGCATTCCCGGGGGCTTCTACCAGCCCCCGGGGAACAAAACATCCAGGCACAGGGAAAGGAGTGCACGTGCAGGCATCACCCCATGGTCCCTACCTGTGTGATGGGACCAGTCGCCTCTCTCCTTCGTGGTTTAGCCTTCAACCAGCTGGACGCGCAGACATCTTCTCTGAGTCTCCAGGAGCCTGAGGTTCCCATGAGTGTGTGCAGGGTCAGGGCCTAAGACACAGAGACGTTTTCCACAAGCCAAGTGTCTGTCCCTGAGAAACCCAGTCTGGGGGTGATGGCCAGGGCTGTTACTATCTGGGCAAGGGCAGTCGCATTTCAGCGAGGAGGTGGGGGGACGCGAGTTTCCACTTCCATATCAAGAGACTCACTCTCAGCTTGGTGCCTTGGTCTCCGTGAGGGAAATCAGAGGGCAGGCCCTGGATCCTTTGGTAAGTGAACCCGTCTGTGTTTTTCTGTGTTTTTGGATGAGCAGGGAGAGGGCACTCGATCTTAACAGGTTATGGGGGGGCCAGCACAGAAAGTTAACGCCCTGGCCTGAAGTGCCGGCATCCCATATGGGTGCCGGTTCTAGTCCTGGTTGCTCCACTTCTGATCCAGCTCTCTGCTGTGGCCTGGGAAAGCAGTAGAAGATGGCCCAAGTCCTTGGGCCCCTGCACCCACGTGGGAGACCTGGAAGAAGCTCCTGGCTCCTGGCCTCAGATTGGCGCAGCTCCGGCCATTGCGGCCAATTGGGGAGTGAACCAGTGAATGGAAGATCTCTCTCTCTCTCTCTCTCTCTGCCTCTTCTCTCTCTATGTAACTCTGACTTTCAAATAAATAAATAAATCTTTAAAAAAATAGGTTATGGGACTTTCAGGGGGAAGAAGGGTCTAAGGTGAGACTTCCGGAACTTCCTGAAACTCACGGGGGAAGTAGCTGGCCCCCTACTGGTACGTATGATGCCCTCTGTAACACAAGAGGAAGCGACCTCCACCTCGGGGTAGGGGCGGTGGGAAGGAGAGTAGTTATAGGCTTTCCCAGAGAAATGGCCCAATAAACCTGATTTTATCATAATCCATGTCTCATCAGACGAGTCCAGAGGGGTCCCTTTCACGCCGTCACTCTTTTCCAAACTCAGGACCCTGTTCTGGAAGAGGGGGGCTTTCTCCGAGTCTCGGAGGGTGAGCCTCATGGCTGATGGCTTCAAAGAAACATGGCTTTTTTGCTTTATGTTTACCGGTGACAGGTTTTTCCTTTCCCCTTCTGTGAGTCTTAACGAGAACACAACAGATTTCTTTGAAGGCTGGTGGAAAACATTTTGATTTTCATCTTTCTTGTAAATATTTTGAAGGTAGGCAAAGACTGTCTTCAAATGATGCTCTTAGAAATATTTCTTCTCAAACTGTGTTTATAACATGTGAAACTAAATAAACATTCCAAAGACACAGACGTTGCTTTGTGATCTGAGTAATGTCAAATTAAAATGGTCGCATTGTGGGTTGGAAACCCGCATATGTGGTTGGTTTGCTGTACTGTCTGGATGCAGTGGGGGTTCCAGGAGCGGGCAGACCCACCCTTTCATACACCGCTCACTTCAACATGACCTATAGACATGCTTTTCACTGGGCCTTAAATAGAATTCTAGGTAAATGCTTAACTTTTTTATAGGTCACTCTCAGATGATAAAATGTCCTCTGACCAGTGCAAATCTCAAGAAAGGTCTCATTGCAACAATGGAAATGTCCTGTCCAGGGCCATAGTCATACAACTCCATTCCCTTCCCACGTTTAAAGGGTCTCTCCTCTCTGAGCCCTCTGGGCCAACTTTGGACCGAGAAAGGGAGGAGATGCCAACTGCTGCCTCTCTCCTTGGGTTACTAGATTACTATTATTATCTGGGCTGGATTGTTGGGCTCAATTCTTTATTCCCACCCTCTGCTGTATGCTCTTTGAGTGCCTTGGCATTGCAGAGGGCACTTTTCCACCCCACTGGTCTTTGACTTGGCCAATGATATAATAGTAGTGATGATGCAAACAGAGCTAGGTAAGTAACTGAGTGGTTTGGCCTGGGCTCTCACAATCCTGGGATGAAAGAGAGAGGGTCACGCCCCAGGTAGCGATTGTCCCTCCAGCCAGAATGCAGGCAGACTGGGTTTAATGAAGGCTTAGCACATCCCGCAAAAGCATTGAATGCCAGCCTTTGCGATGTGAGGATAATTGGCATCAAATATTTTCTTTTCTACTTTTGGGATCTTGAAAGGACTTGAGCAAAAATAGTTTCCTTTTCACATCCTGATGCATAATATATATTTTCTACTGTGAAATTGAGAAAAATGAGAGAACCGCACTGTGTTATAATTTGTTTGAAGCTCTTCACACAATGTTTAGCACGTGGTAAGTACTCAATAAATAGAAACGTATTGTAGTTATTAGTATTATTGGTCCATATTTTTTTCTACAGGAACTGAAGTACTCTAGGACTTCAAAATTACTGTTTGTGAGTGAAGAGGATGTCTAGGAGTTTCCTAGCTTTGAAAACTACTCTGGCAACTCAAATGCAGCTGATTGCCTTTCTCACTGGTGTTAATCCAGCACTTGGTCCACAGCCTTCCTGCATCCAATGCTTCTCCTGTAGGGACTCATGCGTTTCGTCCATGGGTTCTTGATTTATTCCTACCTCATTCACTGAGCACTGTCTCGGTCTTTTCATTGTGCTCCTTTGAATCCACTCTCCGCCCCTTCCCAACCCTGCTCTCTCCAGTGGTTGGAGGAGAGAGGGACCAGGGTGTCTTCAAACCTGTCTCCGTCCCACCTGAACTTGAGTCTACTCCATCCCGCTGTTAAAGACCGAGTTCCTGGTCAGGTGATTCTCTTCTTGAGGGCTGCCTATAGGAGAGATTATGTTCCTTATCTATCCCCTCCCATGCTCTTTGGGGCTTGGGAGTGCTCACAGCTTCCCACTGTTGCCGGTCACAAGCTACTGCACCGTCAGTTACAATTTATCTGAACCGGTGCTTCCTAGTCTAGGCTGCATATTCCAGTCACTGGGGGGAGTTTGATGAAAATTCCCACCTTGTGCTCAGACTGCACTCTGGACCAGTGTTGTGTCCCAGAAATAACGATTTGGGTGACATATGTAATCTTAAAATTTCTTGTATCTACATGATTAAATGTCAGAAGAAACAGGTGAAATTAATTTTCATAATACACTTTATATAACCCAGCCTAATCAAAAGATTATCACAAGAAATTAGTCTCAAAAATTATTGAGAAATTCTTAATTCTTTTTTTTTTCCTTTGTGATAAGCCTTCAAAATCTTGTGCTTCCTTCACAGTTACAACGTATCTAATGTGAGCTCACCACACTGCAAATGCTTAGTAGCTGCATGGGGCCAGCGGCTACCTTAAGGGATGGGGCAACTCAAGACAAACTGGATCAGGCTCTCCGGGATGACACCCAGACAGCCTCCCAAGGACATTTAATGCGGAGCAAGGTTGCCAACCACTGCCCTAAACCCTGCCCTTATCTTTGCAAATAGCCCCTTTATTACATTCTCTTCCAATCACCAAATTTGAGAATGTCGTTTGTTTCATGGGTGCCCAGGACAAGGAGAAAATATGGAGGGAATTTAGGCAGAACATCTGCCCTCTGAGGCTTCCAGGGTGGGGTGGGACACAGGTCAGGAGTCATTACTGCAGGCGAGCAGAGCTGGGTGACCCTGTAGAAGTCGGGCAGGGGAGAGGGGTTGGGGATGTGAATTTTATTGGCTTTCCTCCCACTCTGTTTTTTTTACATTAAGTATTGTGCGTATGTGTGTGCAGAGGAGAGTGGAGAGGTAGGTCCTCTCATGGCTGGTTGGGCTCTGATGGAGGGAAGTTTGTGGGAGCCTGGCTCACTGCTGAGTTAACCAGATATCAGTCTCCTTGGGTTCATAGATTTCTTTTGGTCCCGCGTGACCTCTGTGTCCCAGTTGTCTCTAACACGGACCTCTCCTGCCCCTGGCAACTGTGCTCTGCATTTTCTGGTTCCATCAGTTTCCTAAAGATCAGTCTGAGTCCCCATAATCTCTCAGGTCGATTACTCTCAACCTGGCTTTTTGGGTCACCTCCCTAATCCTAGATCTCAGTTGCTAAGTGCTAGGGTCATCCCAGTTAAAGTGACTGCTTTGTCTCAGAGCCCTTCAACAGACACCTGGCCCTGTCTGGAGTGCTCTCTGGGTATCGCTCAGCCCCGCCTTCAGTCTTCACTTCTCACTGATGTCTTGTGTGACGTGGAGACCTTTATGATGCTCTGTGTTCCCCTTCTCAGCTGTATTTCTTTCCCATAAAACCTATCGGCACCTGACACTGCAGATCTTATTTATCTGACTTATTGTCATCCTGTCTTCTTCAGAATATGGGATTCACTTTCTCCTCTCTCAGGGACTGGCTTGGGGATGGCCGTGTGATTCATTCTGAGTAATAGGAAGAAATGCGATTTTGCTGGAATAATGGTACATGCTTTTCCTAGGGCGTTTTGAGCCTATGAAGACCTAAGCCTGAATTTTTGCAGCATGAGAATGAATTCCTTATAGCAGAAGAGCCAACATGTGAAGAGGGCCATGGCCTTGAAGACATCAGTTTGCTTACAGGGAAAGAATGCTGATCCAAGCTTGGCTACTGGCTTTAGGCTCCAGGTTAAGGCATTGATTGTCCTTTAGTTGACGAGAACCGAGGCCTTTCTCAGTTGTGTTGTCAGGCCTGAGACCACCTTTCAGTGCTGATAAGATTGGGATTCTGATCCCAGTAACAGAGCGCAGGCCTGGGATGTGAAGGATTCATTGAGGCCACTAAGTGATGCTGTGGGGGTCCTTGAGTGGGCTTCTCTCTGGACATCTGGAGAGGGCACCATGTAGCCCTGGGACACACAGATGGTCTGTAGATGGACGCCAGGCTGCTTGCATGACTGCCACCAGGCCAGCTATCTGGCAGATGAAGTTCAAAAATGTCCCCACTTCTTCACCCCAAGTGCCTACGCCTCTGGCAATGGGACTTTGCAGCTCCTCCCACGCAAACACTGACCTGTTCCCTCTCCTCCAGCCTTAAGATGTGCTGTGGCCAACAGAATGGGGTCGGTGGAAGCAAAAGCTTAGATTAGGCCCCCGTGGCCTTGCTTGCTTCCACCCTCTTAGAACCCCTGTGAACAAGCCCAGGTCAGCCTTTTCGAAAAAGAGGGGCCACATGGGCAGCAGCCCAAAAATCTCAGCCAAACTCATCCAAGACCCACCCCTCCCCAGGCAGCCTGGCCCTGCCAGAGTGGGACAGCCTAACCTAGTCGGACTGTTGATGCCCTCAGATGCGTGCATGAGGCCAGCTGAGACCAGGACTGTCCAGGACATCTATAGAGTCACAAGAAATAATAGAGAATACAAGTTCACGGCTGGAAGCCATTGAGTTTGGGGGAGGTTTGTGATATAATAATCGCTCACTAAAAACTGACTCCCAGGCCCCCATCGCCTGAGATTCTCATTCCATTAGCCTGGGGTGGGGGTTTTTGAATCAATATTTTAAAAAAGTCTCAATGTTGCTGGCCATACAGGTTCAGGGAAAAATCACCAAAATACCTCCCGCCTGAAGTTTTACAGGTATCGGATTCTATCCCAGCCGCCAGCGTCTTCAGCCAGACGTCTGACGGTTCATCCTGGGCGCTGATTGGATACAGTTGGTAAGCTCTGGAGTTGCACGCTTCTCAGGTGCGGCAGCCCTGAGACCTGGGCAGAAAGGGAGCCCAGGGAGACCCTGCAGCTGGAAATAAAAAAGCACCAAGGTTTCTAGACACTCAACTTGAACTCTATTAAATGAAACACAGCCCCTTGGAGAGAGGTGTTTGCTCTGGATTCAGCTGTGTTCCGCTCAGAGAACGGCCTGTGGGGACAGAGCTGTCACGGGCGCGCAGGTGTCTGGTGTAAGACAGAGGACTCCCTCCAGCCTGCTTGTGAGCCAGCCAATTTTGTAATTGAAGGTGAGCCTGACCCGAGCCCTCTTCAGCTCTGAACAGAAAGCCATTGAGCCTGGCCTCTGCGCTCGCACCAGCGGCAGCGTCTGCCTTCCTGAATACCAGCAGGTTTCTTCCATCTGAACCTCTTCCACCTGGCCCCCTGGGGAACTAGGGGGGATATTTGGCTTCCCCGCATCTGTATCAGGTGCAGTGACAAGCAAACAACAAACCTGAAAATGAGTTCACCCAGACTCTCTGCTTGTGCTCCACCGTGGCAGCCCATTTCATCTCGAGACGGCTCTGTCCTACGGAAGTGCTTGGTGTATTTAACGGGGAGGCACGGCAGAAGGCAGTCTATTAAAGGCACCGGCCAAGAAGAGTATCGCTGCTATTTAGCGACCGTCACTGCAATTATAAAAAAAGAAGTATCAATTTTAGAGAGTAGACAAGTGTCATTGTATGCAGTCAATACTAGCAGATACACACAGAGAAGACTGATGGAAAAATTATTGGAAGTGATAAGGGGGGTTGCTATGAAATTGATGTCTAAAAACAATAGCTTTTTATTTTAGCTTTTAGTTATGAAATGTCTCATAATGTATAGTACATATGTGTGTATATTTACATGATTAACAAATAAATATACAATTAAAAATAAGAATAACCTTAATCCCTGCTCACATCTCATCTTCCCTCTAGAAATATTGTGTTGTTAGAAATTTTTACTTATTTTTTATTTTATTTGAAAGGCACTGAGAGAGGGAGAGAGAGAGAGAGAGAGAGAATCTTCCATCCTCTGACTTACTCCCTAAATACCTGCAACACTCAGGGGTGGGTCAACTCAAAATTAAAAGGTAGGAACTCAACCCAGGTCTCCCACAGGGATAGCAAGGGCTCAAGTAGTTGAACCCTGACCAGCTGCATGTTGGTAACTGTTAAACAACACCTCCCCAACAACCTTCCCAGTCTTTAGAAATCACTATTTTCAATTTTGATCAAATATATTTTAAAATTTACTTAATTATTATTTTCATTCTCTCCCCCCCCTCTCTCTTTCTCTCTCTCTCTCTCTCTCTCACACACACACACACACACACACACACACACATAGAAAAAAAAGAGACTGAAAGATAAACAGAAATTTCCCAACTGCTGCTGGTTCCCTGTTCAAATGCCCACAACAGCTGGACCAGGCTGAACCTAGGAACCTGAAACTCAGTCTGCATCTCACATGAGAGTGGCAGGGCCTCAAGTACTTGATCCATCATCTACTGCCTCCCAAGGTGTGTATTAGCAGGAAGCTGGATCAGAAGTGGAGCTGGGACTTGATTCCTGGCAGTCCGAATGCAGGCATTGCAAGTGCTGTCTTAACTGCTGTGCCAAATGCCTGTCCCTGTTCAAGGTTAATTAATTTATTTTTAAAAGTCATGAACAGCTGTTGAATTTTATTGAATGTTTTTCTGTATTTATTGAGATTTCCATATGATTTTTGTCTTTCATTCTGTTGCTGTGATGTGTGTGTTGAACCATCCCTACAACACTTGGATAAATCCCACATGGTGGGGATGAAAATCTTTTTGATGTGGTTGGATCCTGTTTGCTAGTATTTTGTGGTGAATTTTTGCTTCTGTGTTCATTAGAGATTTTGTCTATTTGTTGTGTCCTTGTATGGTTTTGGAAACAAGGTAATTCTGGCCTTGTAGAGTGAGTTTGGAAGGGTTCCTTCTCCTACAATTGTTTTAAATAGTTTGAGAATTGGTGTTATTTCTTCCTACAGGGTTTGATAGAATTTAGCAGTGAAGACATTAGCTCTGGGCCTTTTTGGGGGGGTGGGGGGAGATTTTTTAGTACTGATTCAATCTCATTATTCCTTATTGGTATATTCAGGTTTCCTAGTCTTCATGGCTCAGTTTTGGTAGAATACATATATATATGTAGGATATATATATAGGTGGACTATATATATATATATATATATATATATATATATATATACATCTCCAGAATTTTTTTGGCAATAGTCCCTAATAATCCTTTGTATTTTGGTAATATTGGTTGTAATGTCTTTTTTCTCATCTCTAATTTTATTTATTTGAATCTTTCTTTAAGATTTTTAGTTTATTTATTTCAGAGGCAGAGTTGCAGACAGAAGGAGCGAGAGACAGGAAGATTTTCAATCCTGGTTCACTCCCCAGATTGCTGCAACAGCTGGAGTCAAGCCGATCTGATCAGAAGCCAGGATCCAGGAGCTTCTGGGTTGCCCATGCTGATTCAGGGGCCCAAGCACTTGGGCCATCCTCCACTGCTTTCCCAGGCCATAGCAGAGAGCTTCATAGGAAGAGGAGCAGCCGGGACTAGAACCAGCGTCCATGCCACAGGCGGAGGCTTGACCCACTATGCCACAGTGCTGGCCTCTCTTTCCTCTTCCTTATTTGGGTAGTTAGCCTAACTGAAGGGTTATAAATTTTATCATTTCAAAAGTAAGTCATTTCACTGATTTTTGTATGTTTTTGTTTCTATTCCGTTTAATTCTTCTCTAATTGTCTAATCCTCATAATTTCTTTTTTTCCTGTTTTCCTAGGTCCTTGAGATGTACTGTTTGTTAGATCTTTCTGGTTTTCCACGATTATTTCTTTGTTTTTTTTTTTTTTTTTAATTTGAGAGATGGTGGGGAGTGGGGGGAAAGAAGGAGGGGAGAGAGAGAGAGAGCGAGCGAGCGAGCGCGGATGCAATCATTGATTCTCTCCCAAATACCCCCAAAGGCCAGGACTACCAAGCTAAGCTTGGAGCTAGGAACTCAGGCCAGACCTCTCGTGTGTGTGGCAGGGACCCTGCTACTTGAGCCATCACCCGCTGCCTCCCGGGATCCGCATTCACAGGAAATTTGATGTAGGAGCTGGAACAGGGAATCACATCCAAGAAATCGGATATGGGAAGTGGGCATCTCAACCTGTGTTTTTACTGCAAGACCAAATTCCTGCTCCTTTTCTTGTTTTTGCTTTTTATTGGTTTGTTTCTGGCGTGAGTACTTATTGCTACAAACTCCTAGTTCTGATTTTGTGGTGTTCTGAAAACTTTCACAGATTGTTTCTATTTCCATTTATTTCAAGGAATTTTTCAGTTTCCCTTTTGACTTCTTCAGTGACTTGTTCATTCATGAGCATGCTAGTCGCCATGTGTTTGTACAATTTCTAGAGTTGCTTTTGTTGTTGATTTCCAGTCTTATTCCATTGTGGTCAGAAAAGTTAGACGATAGGATTTCGAATTGTATGAATTTGGTGAGACTTGTTTTGTGGCCCAGTATGTGGTCTACCCTTGAGAATGTTCATGTGCTGATGGAGGGGGTGAGGCTGCCACTGCTGGGTGGAACGTTCTGTAAACATCTGTGGGGTCTACAGTGTGGCTTGACAGTGCAGTTTCCCCATTGATGATGGATGATGAGAGTGGGGTGTTGAAGTTCCCCACTATTCTTATACTGAGTCTGTTTCTCCCTTTTTATCTAATAATGTTTGTTTCATAAAATTGGGTGTTCTGGCCAGCGTATGTTCTGTACATACATTAAAATTGTCTATTTTCATGTTGAATGATCCCTTGATCACGTGTGGTAACCTTCTTTGTCTCTTTTTACAGTTTTTGTCTTAACGACTATTTTGTCTGATATAAGCAGAGCTCCCCCTGCTCATTTTTGGTTCCTGTTCGCATTTTTGTCTTTACTGCAGAAAAGTTTATGTTTGGATTTTGAATGTGTATTTTTGTATGTATACATACAAATGCATAGTTTTATTTGAATATACACATAGGCACACAAATCTGTCTCTATATATGCATATCAGCACATGTGTAGACATGTGTGAATATACATATGTGCATATATACATAGATTATTCTCTTCCTAAAGTTAGAAAAACACTCACTGTTGAGTGTTCTGGATGGAGGATTATCAGTCTCCATTGTAATGTTCAGTGCTTTCATTTTGGTCATCATTTGGGTCACACAGAAGCTTCTACATTTTTGTGTGTGTGAATGTGTTCAAGATTTCCTCTAAAGTGTAGATGTAGGGGTGAAGATGCAGAGTCATGAGGTGTGGTCAGGTCAAGGCTGGGTAAAACCAATTTCTGTGTCGACTGGCAGTGTGAGAGTTTCCTTTGTTCCACATCCTCTTGGTGCTGTTAGACTTCACATTTTTTCCACCTGTTCAACACGATCAATGGATCTTTGTATATCCTCATGCTTTTCATTTCTGTTTTTCTGGTTACTACTGGTGAAGTTGACCATCTGTCCATGTGTTCGTTAGTCATTCAGAGTTCTTAGCTTTGTGAAGTGCATTTTATAGCTTGTCTTTGCTTTCCTTATTTAATACTTGATTTCCTTATTTAATATTTATTTAATATTTTCCTTTTTTAATACATGCGCAAAAAAGATCCCTTGTAGTTTTTTTATATGTTGTTAATACTTCTATCTGTGGCTTATCTTTTTCTTTTTTTTTTTTTAAAGATTTATTTATTTATTTGCAAGTTGGAGTTACAGAGAGAAAGAGAGAGAGAGGGAGAGAGGTCCTCCATTTGCTGGTTTCCTCCCCAGTTGGCTGCAACGGCCGGAGCTGCGCCAATCCAAAGCCAGGAGCCAGGAACTTCTTCCGGGTCCCCAACGTGGGTGAAGGGGCCTAAGAACCTGGGGCATCTTCTTTTTTTTTTTTTATTTTTATTTTTTATTTATTTATTTTTTTTGACAGGCAGAGTGGACAGTGAGAGAGAGACAGAGAGAAAGGTCTTCCTTTTGCCGTTGGTTCACCCTCCAATGGCTGCCACGGTCGGTGCGCTGTGGCCGGCGCACCGCGCTCATCCGATGGCAGGAGCCAGGTGCTAGGTGCTTTTTCCTGGTCTCCCATGGGGTGCAGGGCCCAAGCACCTGGGCCATCCTCCACTGCAGTCCTGGGCCACAGCAGAGAGCTGGCCTGGAAGAGGGGCAACCGGGACAGAATCCGGCGCCGAACCTGGGGCATCTTCTACTGCTTACCCAGGCCATAGCAGAGAGCTGGATTGGAAGTGGAGCAGCAGGGTCTTGAACTGGTGCCCATATGGGATGCCAGCACTTAGGCCAGGGCGTTAACGTGCTGAGCCACAACATCGGCCCCTTATCTTTTTCTTAACACTATTTTTTTTGATGAACAGAATTTATATATTCGAATTTATTTCACTTTAAATGTTATTTTCTTTTGGTGTGTTGCTTAACCTAGTCATACTCTGATGTCGTAATGAAATTTTCATGTATTTTTTAGTATAAAATTTTTGAGTTAGAATTTAAATTTATGTGAAAATAAGTTTTATATATGATATGAAGTGGGTGTTAAATTTCTTTTCTTTTCCTTAATTGTTTTTGTTTTTTAAAATACAAAGCTAACTCACAGATACAGCTCTGTTTATTGGAAATGCTTTCTTTTCTTGTCAATTTGCACCACTAACTCCATCATAACGCCACACACACTCACCACCCGATCTGTTCTGAGGTTCTGAGTGGTATCATTGGTCTGTATATTTTCCCTTTGTCAGTTCTACATTATTATAATGATAATAGCTTTGTAATAGATTTTTAAAATACTTACTTGTTTTATTATTTCTTTGAAAGGGAGAGAGAGAGAGAGAGATCTTCTATCCATTGGTTTACTTCCCAAATGGCTACAACAGTAGGTCTGGACCTGGCTAAACCCAAGAGCCTGGAACTCTATCTGAGTTTTCCATGTGGGTGGCAGGATCCAAGCACTTGGGCCATCCTCCTGCTTTCCCAGGCACATTAGCAGGGACCTGGATCAGAAGTAGAATAGCCAGGCTCGAACCTGTCACTCCTATATATGGGATGCTGGCATCCAAGCAGCACTTAACCTATTGTGCCACAGTGTGGGCCCCTCATAATACATCTTTATATTTGTTTCTACTTCAAGTGTGTTTTAAATGTTCTTAATTACCTGTGCTTCTGTATAGACTTTAGTCATTTGTCAGTTGGGGAGAAATGACATTTCTATAACCTTGAGCCTTCCACACTACAAGCAAAGTGTCTCTCTTCACTTATTTAAATCTTCATTGCTGTCATGTGAAAAAGTTTTATAATTTTCTCCATCAAAGTCTTAGCAGGTTTTTGCCAGGTACTTGATTCTTTCTGATAACAAGTATTCTAACAGGAGTAAGATGATATCTCACTGTAGTTGCAATTTGCATTTTCCTGATAATAGCGATTTTGAGCATTTTAAAATATATATTTGTTGGCCATTTGTATTTCTTTTTTTGAGAACTGTCTATTCAGATTCTTTTCCCATTTCTTAAGTGGATTGTGACAAAAATCTAATATTTATGTGCACTTATCTTTTACCAAAACAATGCAAGAACCTTAGTACATTTTATTTTTCATTTGCTCTCCCTGACTTGTATGTGCAGTTAAATTTTTCTTAAAACACTTGAGACATTATTATTCTGGTTTTATAACAAAATATTCATATAGATTTATTTGCATTTTTATTGATCTTCTTTCTGCCCTATATTTTTAACCTTCCACTGAAGATAATTTTTTAGCTGCCTCTAGAGAAAATGTGGGATTTTCTTCAGTGCAAGTCTGCTGGTGATGAATTTTATCAGATTTTTTTTCTTTAAATCTTCCTGAAGAAACTTTTGTTTTTGAAGGATATTTTCATGGGAATCCTAAGTTGACAATTTTTTTTCTTCCCAAGACTTTTAAGAGATAACTCAGGTGAATTTTGGCTTCTAATGTTTCTGTTGAGAAATTAGCTTTCAGTTTTATTGTTGCTTCTTAGAATGTTTATCTATCATTTTCTCCATGTGCTTTTCAGGTTTTCTTGTCTTTGCTTTGCAGTAGTTTTATGATATACTGTGTTTCCCCTTCCTCTTGCTTGCTTGCGTTTGTGGGTCAAGGGCTTCTTGAATCTGTTGAATGATTTGGAGAGTCCTCAGCCATTTTCCTCCAAATAGGACTGTCTTTCTGCAGCCTAGCTTGCTTCCTGCTGAACAGAACCCATTTAAACATAGATTGGACTTTGCATTTCTCAGTATCATTAATCTATGCTGGTAATTGTTATGTATCACTTGGTTGGGTTAAGGATGGACAGATAGCTGGGAACACTTGTGGTTGTGTGTGTGTGTGTGTGTGTGTGTGTGTGTGTGGGTCTATCTAGAAGCATTAGCGTTTGAATTGGCCAAGCCAGTGAAGCAGATTTACCCTCACCAAGATAGGCAGACAGTATCTGATCTTTTGATGGAGCAACATGTCAAAGAAAGGGCAAATTCCCTCTCTCTCTGCCCGAGCTGAGACAGCCGTCTTTGTAGGCTGGTGAAGCTCTTTGTTCTGGGGCTTTCAACTCAGCTTCAGCACTCCAGGTTCTCAGGCCATCAGATCCAGGCTGGACTACAGCACTGGGTTCCCTTAGTCTCCATGTTGCAGATGAGATCTTGTGGGACACCTTGGTCACCATGAGCGCATGAGCCAAATCCAACAACAAATCTCTCAGATCTGCTCCAGGTTCTGTCTCTCTGAGAACTCTCACTCATGCTAGTCCATCTCTCCCTTCTGCTGTTTTTCAACCTTTTGTTTCCATGCTTTCTCCTGGGTAGTGCCTTCCCACTTAAACTCCAGGTCACTAATTGGCTCTTCAGATGTTTCTAACCTGCACTCGGATCCATCCAAAGAGAATTTACCTTTGCTGTTTTATTCCATTTTTAATGTTAAGATTTCCATTTGATTCTTTTTCATAATTGCTAGTCCTTTTCTGAAATTCTCCAGCTCATCTTTTATTTCCCTGGGCATAAGTATACTTATTTCGCAGTCTGTGCTGCTAACCCCAACATTTGGATTGCTTATTAAGTATGTTGGAAAAGTGGGTGCCAGACACTGGTTCACTTCCTGGGCCCTCTGCTACCCTCCAAACAATGGCTTTTATTCTTCTGATCTGAATGAAATACTCTCATTTCTGAACATGAAAGCAAATTTTTCCTCTTCTGGGGTTTTTTGGTGACTTTTATTTTATTATTATGTGCATTACCTAGTTTTATAATTTGAAAAAGTTGGCATTTTAAAAAAATAAGGTAAATCTGTAAGTTCCAACATGGAAGGCTTACTAAGGCAGGCTGCACAAAATAAGCCACATGAAAGTAGGCACATGAATTTTTTTTAACTTTTATTTAGTAAATACAAATTTCCAAAGTACAGTTAATCAATTACAATGACTCTCCCCCCCATAACTTCCCTCCCACTCACACCCCTCCCATCTCCTGCTCCCTCTCCCATTCCATTCACATCAAGATTCATTTTCAATTCTCTTTATATACAGAAGATCGATTTAATATATATTAAGTAAAGATTTCATCAGTTTGCACCCACACAGAAACACAAAGTGTAAAATACTGTTTCAGTACTATTATAGCATTATTTCACATTGGACGACACATTAAGGACAGATCCCACATGAGGAGTAAGTACACAGTGACTCCTGTTGTTGACTTAACAATTTGACACTCTTGTTTATGGAGTCAGTAATCTCCCTAGGCTCTAGTCATGAGTTGCCAAGGCTATGGAAGCCTTTTGAGTTCACCGACTTCAATCTTATTCCGACAGGGTCATAGCCAAAGTGGAAGTTCTCTCCTCCCTTCAGAGAAAGGTACCTCCTTCTTTGATGGTCCGTTCTTTCCACTGGGATCTCACTCACAGAGATCTTTCATTTAGATTTTTTTTTTGCCAGAGTGCCTGGCTTTCCATGCCTAAAATACTATCATGGGCTCTGAGGCCAGATCCGAATGCCTTAAGGGCTGATTCTGAGGCCAGTGTGCTATTTAGGAGATCTGCCATTCTATGAGTCTGTTGTGTATCCCACTTCCCATGTTGGATTGTTCTCTCCCTTTTTTATTCTATCAGTTAGTATTAGCAGACACTAGATATTAGTACTGACATTTAACATTTTTTTGAGTGCTCATTACATACTAGGTACTGTTCTAAGGGCTTTAGATGTGTTGGCTAATTGATTTCCAAGAGATGGTTACTCTTATTAGCCCAGTTTTACAGGTGAGGAAACCAAGGACAGAAAAATGAATGAACTTGCTTGAGGTCACAAATAATGTAGTAGATTCTGGACTTTAATCAAGGCTAACTGACCCTCTGTATTCCTAAAACATGACATCATGACACCCCCAAAATGTCTAGAGAATTATGGATCCATTAACAATGATTTCTTATGAGCTTGGAAGATGAATGAACTCAATTTTAATCTATATCTGAAATGTCCAAGATGGTAGCTGCATATGGACATTGAAATTTCAGCTAATTTAAATTGAAAAGTGAAAATCAGCTCCTTAATCATAGTAGTTCCACTTGAAGTGCACTCGGCAGCCATAGGTGGCTAATGGCTGCTTTACTGGACTGTGTGGATACAGAACATTCCCATCATAACAGAAAGCTTTATTGGACAGTGTGCTCTGTAATGTTCAATAGCATTTGAATTTTTAAAATCCATACGTATTCAGGATTTACCTCTGTAATTAAATAGAAGGGATCAATGACGGGAAAGGAACATGGTGGATTCAAAGCTTACGTTTCTTTTCCCTGCTACTTTACCTTTCTTCTTCCTTCTGCAATTGCCAAGACTCTCCTTTTCCGAATCCTTGACCCCTAGGCATTTAAAAGCAATGCAGTGCATAAATCAGTGAAAAGCTCATTAGAATAAAACCATTGTGGGTTTCCTGGAAACGTAGTGGCCATGTTTTGCTCTACAGTTTGGTAGCATTTAACATGTTTTCAAGACCTGCTCCACAAAGAACTACAGCAACAAATAAATAGCTGTATCTGGAGACGAGTACCCAAAGAAGGACGCCAGTGCTTAGTGGGGGAATAATGGGCACCCAATAGGATATAGACCCGGAATGGCAGCAGGGAGAGAGGAACACAGCCAGCCACTGAGACTCTCGCTCTAGAGGGTGAAAGACAGGCAGGAGAGCCTCAGCACAGCTCATCTACACGATTGCCCTAGCACACAACCCTAGCTATTGCAGGAAACTACATGCACCCTGGGCTGGGAACCCAGTAAAGAGAGCTGCCTAGAGATCTCATGGGCAGTGCTTTGACAGAGGGAATTCATGGTATGTCTGCCAAACCCCAGAGCATGAAGTGTTGCAGAATGCCACCATCCCTGTCAGAATCCACATTCTTGTTGGGGACAGAAGCCCCTGCGTTTCCCAACCCCACATGTTCACAGGCATTCTGCCACATGAGCACAAGTGACTGGAGCCTCCTGAAAGCAACCAGACCTAGCAGAGCAACCGTGAAGCTAGCACTCTTGACCTCCACAGCACTCTGTTCTACCAGCGACTGGGGCTGCAGAGCAGTGGGGGTGTCCTGACCCCAGGACCCTAGAGGTAGGGATGCCTGCCCCTCAGATATGGGCTTTTCTTCCCAAACTCCCTCTCTTCCCACTGCCATTCAGGGCATTTCTTGTTTTTACTGGGATCCATGCATAACTAGGGTCAGGTGCCCTTGACCCTAGCCCAGGTTTTCCATGACTGCTTAAAAGTATGCACATTCTTGGGGCTTTGCTCAGGACTCAGCGTGTGTCCAGCCTATTCACAGTGCCAGTGCTGCTTTCGTGGCTTCTTGGGCCCTCACATGGGCAGAGGCTGGAGTTATGTGCACCCCACTTCTAGAACCAGGGCCGGTCCTATGGATTTGCATGCTCCACCCATCCTGGCACTAGCCAGTTAGGTGGTTTCAAGCCCTCAGATGGGCAGACACTGAGCATCTGCACACTCCTCTATCTCAGCACGAAGGCAGGCTCCATAGCCCCAGGACTTCACACAGTGACTGGTCTGCATGCTATGCCCATCCTGGCCAGTTCCAAGCCATCAGGAGCTTGTATAACCAAGGTCGGGGGTCTGTACACCCTGCCCATCCTGGCAGCAGCACTAGGCCTGCAGCTTTTACTCCTCACTTGGATAACAGTTGGGGGACTGCATTCCAGGTATTTGAGCAACCGCACTGAACCCCAGGAGTGCCGCAGACCCCTACACTGCTACCATCCACTACAGCAAAAGATGGCATAGAGACCACACTGTGACAGCCTACTGGAGTTAGAGCCAAAGTAATTAACCAAACCAATACCAGAAGACATAGCTTCAGAAAAAGGCCTTCAGTCCATAAAAGCCACCCTTTTAAAAGTGAACAATAGATCTGCAAGATGCACAAAAATCAAAATAAGAACACAAGAAGTAGGAAAAAACAAGCCATACTAAGTCCCAAAGGGAACACATTAACACTTTAGTACCAAACTGCAAAGAAAGGGAGACTGATAAAATGCCCAAGAAAGACTGAAAGAATGATTATAAATATACACAAAGAGGCATAAGAGAAAACAGTTAAACAAAATTAGGAAATCAATGCATGCAGACATAGAGATCTTGAAAAAGAAACAAAGAAAAATCTTAGCGATAGATCAATAAGTGAAATAAAAAATACCCTTGAAGTCCTCAACAATGGCATAGGTCCTGCTGAAGAAAAGTGTCTGAACTGGAAGACAAGTCTTTTGAAATATCTGAGTCAGACAAAAAAGCCAAACGAACCAACCAATCAACCAAAGAAACACACATAAAACAAAAGAAGAAAAATCACAAGAAAACATAATGAAAAAGAATGAAGATGGTCTCTGTGATCCTTAGAAAACCATTACGTGAAATAATATTCTTATAATGGAATTCCTGAGGGAGGGAAGAGTAAAGGCACAGGAAACCCAGGCAATGAGAAATAGCTGAAAATGCCCCTAATCCAGAGGAAGGTGAGCGTCCAAGTAGGGGAGGCCCCTAACACCCCAAATGGCGCTGCCTGGAGAAGATCCCCACATGGCACACTGCAGCTAAACTCTTCCAAGTGCAGCAAACCTGCAAAGGACAGCACCAGGCTACCCCCTTTAGATTCACAGCACATTTTCCAATAGAAAACTCACAGGCGAGGAGGGAAAGGAAAGATATTTCCAAGTTATGAGAGAAAAGGACTGCCAGCCAGGCTGCTTTACCTGCAGAGCTGTCTTTCATGAATGAAGGGCAAATAAAGAATTTCTGAGACAAATGAACATTTAAGGGATCAACCTCCACTAGACCAGTCTCACATGATGCGTAAGAGCGTCCTGTGCTCAGAAGCAAAGGAACACAACTACCATTATGAAAATATGTGAAAGCAAAAGAAAAAAAAGATATTTAAAATACACAAAAAATTAAGAAAAAAGGATAGGACTAAGTCATTACTTATCATCAATAACCTCCAATGTAAATGGACTAAATTCCCCAATTAAAAGTTACAGACTGGCAGAATGGATAAAACAAAATAAAACAAACAAAACAACAGTATGTTGCCTGCACAATCTCATTTCATCAGACCAGAAGTTAAAGGATGGAAAAACATACTCCATGCAAACAGAAACCAAAAGTAAGCACAAATAGTTGTATTTATATTAGACAAAGGAGACTTTAAGCCAAAAATTGCAAAACAAGACAATGATGGTAACCATATAAACATTAAGTAATCAATCCAGCAAGAAGATAAATGAATATGCACCTATACTGGAGCACCCAGTTTTATAGAGCAAACAATAGATTCAAAGGAAGCGACAAGCTCCAATATGATAATAATGGGGGAGGAGATTGATCAATAGATCAATCGATTCTCTTTTATCAATAGACAGTCTAGACAGAACAACAAAGTAGCATCAGAGTTAAACTGCATCATGGACCAAATAGACGTAACGGACATTTACAGAACAGCCCATCAATAGCAGCAGGGTCACATTCTTTCCATCAGCACTTGGAACAATCTCAGGGATAGACCACACAACAGGACAAAAAACAAGTGTGAACACATTACAAAGCGGAAATCGTTCCATGGATCTTATCTCCACATGATGGTAGAAAATTAGAAATTGATCACATAAGAAGCTTTAGAAACTATACAAATACCTGATGACTGAAAAACAAGCTCCTGAATCAACAATGATTCATTGCAGAAATCAAGAGCATAATTCAAAAAACTAGTGAAAATGGATATACAACATACCACAACTGATGGAAAACAGCAAAAATAAAAGTGGTACTAACAGAGAAGTTTATAGCAACAAGCACCCACATCAGAAAGATGTAAATAAATGATCTAACAATGAATCTCAGTAACCTAGAAAACAAGAGCAATCCCCAAGTCAGTTGAAGGAAAAATAGATTAGAACAAAACTAAATGAAATAGAAATTAACAGAAATACAAAAGATAGATGAAATGAAGAGTTCGTTTTTTGAAAGGATTAAACAAAATTGATTACCCTTGTACTAGACTAATTATGAAAGAAAGAGAGAAGACTTAAAACCAAAGACAATCGAGGAGATATTATAACTGATACCGCAGAAACACAAAGGATCATTAAGGACTATCTGAACAACAACATGGCAACAAACTGGAAAACTTAGAAGAAGTGAATAAGTTCCTGGACACATATATGTTATCAAAACTGAATCTTTATAACCTAGGAAACCTAAACAGGCCCATAAATAAAAAAGCATTCAATAAAATTCAACACCAGTTTATGATAAAAATTTGAATTTATTAGGTATAGAAGGAATATACCTAATAATGGATATATATGGCAAACCCACAGCCAGTGTCAAGCAGACAGGGAAAATCCGAACATATTTGCTATATGATCTGGAACTAGTCAATGACCTCATTCCTTGTATTTAATACAATATTGGAAGCTTCAGCCAGAGCAATTAGGCAAGAGAAAGAAATAAAACATATACAAATAGGAAAGGAGAAAGTGAAGTAGCCCTACTGTCTGATGACATGATTTACACGGAGAGAAACCATCAGACTTCACCAGGAGACTGTTAGGACTGAGAGGCAAAGTCAGTAAAGTAGGGGCTGGTGTTGTGGTGCAGTGGGTTAAGCTGCTGCCTGCAATGCCAGCATCCCATATGGGCGCCGGTTCAAGTTCCAGCTCCTCCACTTCTGATCTAGCTCCCTGCTACTCCACCTGAGAAAACAGCAGAAGAGGGACCAAGTGCTTGGATCCCAACCACCCATGTGGGAGACCCAGATGGAGTTCTGGGCTCCTGGCTTTGTCCTGGCCCAATCCTGGCTATTGCAATCATTTGGAGAGTGAACCAGTGGATAGAAAATCTCTCTCTCTCTCCCCAGCCCCACTGTAACACTACCATTAAAATAAATAAATAAATCTTTTAAAAGTTCGGTAGAGTTGCAAAATAAAAAATTATCATGCAAACATCAGTGGCATTTTTATACACCAGTAATGAACTCAGTGAAAGAAGATATTGACTTCCATCCACAATAGTTAAAAAAATTAAATATCTTAGAATAAATTTAAACTAAGGATGTAAAAGTTACATATAATGAAAATTGCAAAACACTAATGAAAGAAACTGAACAAGACACAAAAAATGGAGAGTCCTCTCATGTCCATGAATGGGAGGAATAGATATATTAAAATGTCTATATTAGTCAGAGTGATTTATGGATTCAACATAATCCTTATCAAAATACCTAGGACATTCTTCATAAAACAAGATCAGAAAATTCATATGGAAGTACCTACGACCCTAAACAGTTAAGTCATCTTGAATCTAAAGAGTAATACCAGATTTTACATCCTACTATAGAGCTTTAATAACCAAAACAGCATCGGTACCGCCATGCAAATAGACACATAGACCCATGAAACAAAATAAAAATCCCAGAAATGAATTCTCCCATCGACAGCCAACTTATCTTTGCCAAAGAAGCTAAGCTGTATAAATACCATGGAGAAGGGAAGTCTCTTCAATAAGTGGTTCTGGGAATACTGAGTATCCATATGCAAACAACTGAAATGACTCCTCTCCCTCTCACTGTATACAAAAAAATCAACTTCAAGTGCTCAAATATCTACATGTAAGACTCGAAATCATGATGCTATTAGAAGAAAGGTAGAGGAAACATTAAGACATTAACATGTGCAACAAATTTTAGGGTTGGGCTCAAAAGCACAAGCAACAGTAGCAAAAATTGGCAAATGGGAGTACATCAAACCAAGAAGCTTCTGTACAGCAAAGGGAAATGTCAACAGGTGAAGGGACAACTGACAGAATGGGAGAAGATATTTGCAAACTACCCATCTGACAAAGGATTAATATCCAGAATATAAAATAAATGTTAAAAGATTTTTATCTTTATTTATTTGAAAGGCAGAGTTACAGAGAGGCAGAGGAAGAGAGAGAGAGAGAGAGAGAGAGAGAGAGATTTTCCATCTGCTGGTTCACTCCCCAAATGGCCATAACAGCTGGAGTAGGGCCGATCTGAAGCCAGGAGCCAGGAGTTTCTTCCGTGTCTCCCACGAGGGTGCAGGGGCCCAAGCACTTGGGTCATCTTCTACTGCTTTCCCAGGCCATAGCAAAGAGCTGGATCGGAAGTGGAGCAACTGGGTCTTGAACCAGCATCCCATATACTGCAGGGGTGGCTTTGCCCACTGCACCACAGTGCCAGCCCCAAAAGAAATTTTTAAAAAGCCTCAAAATAACAGCTAATCCAGTTAAGAAATTAGCAAGGTATCTGAATAGATATTTCCAAAAAAGAAAGACAAATGACCAACCAGTACATGCAAAAATGCCACCAGGGAAATGAAAATCAAAGCCACAATGAGCTGTCACCTCACCCAGTTAGAATTGCCATTATCAAAAAGTTAACACATAACAGATGCTGGTGAAGATGTAGCGAAAAGGGGAGGAACCCTACACACTATCAGTGGGGAGGCAAATTGGCACAGCCATCATGGAGAACGGCATGGAGGGTCCTCAAAAACTAAAGATGCATCTACTAAACAGCCCAGCTATGCCTTTTCTGGGTGTCTATTCAAAGGGAATGAAATCAGCATATGGAAGAGGTAGCTGCACTCCCATGTTCATTGTCGCACTATTCCCAGGAGCCAAGAAGCGGAATGAACTTGCATGTCCATTGATGGATGAATGGATAAAGAAAATGGGGTGTAAATCCACAATGAGCTACTCCTCTGCCCCCCAAAAGAGTGACATCCTGACATTTGCAGTAAAATGGATGGAACTGGAGATCATTATATTAATTGAAATAAGCCAGACAACAGAAAGATAAGTCTACATTACATGTTCTCTCTCATATGTCAAAGGTTAATATATGTGAATGCACATATGCATTTGAGAAATTAGCATAAATATATAAATTATATTAAATAATATAGACTATAATAAACATATTATATAATAAATAAAATATAATATTAACACAAACACATAGTTGAGAATTAGAAAATTATTAATAATATAATAATCTTATATAATTTATATTATAATTATATAATAAAACATATATTATGATTATATAATAAAATAATAGAATATAATATATATGCTATATAATATATAAATGCTAATTTTATATTAGAGAATTAATATAAATATATGTATGAGTAAACACTGCAGGCGAGGGTGGCTGGGAGCAGAGGACAGCAGGTGTGAAAACGCAGTAGGGGATTTACAATGGGTTCTAGTATTTCCTAGCTCATGGCGATGTTCTGCCCAAAGATCTAGACGAGAGGAGCCGAAGTCTCCAAAGATGGAGAAAAGATAAGGGAGTGGAAAGGCTTGTTGCCTGGTACAGTTGGTTTAAGCAATGTATGTGTTGAAATATTGCATTGTGCCAGTTAAACGTGCAAGTATTACATATTAAGCCAACATTTAAAAACAATAAAAGACATGTTAACCAAATTATGTGCATTTATAAAACAGTTTCTTGAAAGCGTGATGACCAAATATTCATACTTTATTTCATTTAAGGCCAAGCTCATTGATCACATGTTTCTGTGAATTTTTTTTTTTTTTTTGACAGGCAGAGTGGACAGTGAGAGAGAGACAGAGAAAAAGGTCTTCCTTTGCCGTTGGTCCACCCTCCAATGGCTGCCGTGGCTGGCGCGCTGCGGCTGGCCCACCCCGCTGATCTGAAGGCAGGAGCCCAGTGCTTCTCCTGGTCTCCCATGGGGTGCAGGGCCCAAGCACTTGGGCCATCCTCCACTGCACTCCCGGGCCACAGCAGAGAGCTGGCCTGGAAGAGGGGCAACCGGGACAGAATCCGGCGCCCCGACCAGGACTAGAACCTGGTGTGCCAGCGCCGCAAGGTGGAGGATTAGCCTAGTGAGCCGCGGCGCCGGCTCTGTGAATTCTTAAAAGTTTTAAAGCTGAGAAGATTTTGCTTGAGAAGTGTTATTTTGGGCTGGCAGTTTGACACAGCAGGTTAAGCTGCCACCTGCAATGCCAGTATCCCCTATGAGTACGAATTTGAATCCCAGCTGCTCCACTTCTGATCCAGCTCCCTGTTAAGGTACCTGAGAAGGCAGCAGAAGATAGTTCAAGTACTTGGAGTTCTGCCACCTATGTGGGAGACCCAGATAGAGTTCCAGGCTCCTGGCGTCAGCCTGGCCCAACTCTGGCTGTTGTGGCTGGCTGGGGAGCGAACCAGTGGGAGGAAGATCTCCTGCTCTTCCTCTGTAACTCTGCCTTTCAAATAAATAAATAAATAAGTTAAAAAAGAGAGAGAGTTCAAGGGTAGTCCTTGAGTCTCTTCATTCTAGAAAAATAAAAAGAGGTATTATTGTCACTCCTGTGACATACAAGAATCACAAGACCTTCAGACTAGAAAGAATGTCTTTGTTCATCCTAGAGTCTGAATAGCTCAGTCTCATCTTTCTAAGTCCTCTCATCAAATGAGAACTTGAAATGTTTAGTCTGGATATAACTGAACCTCTAATAACTGCAGTTCTATCCTATGGAGTGCAGTGGATTGATCTGGGTGGCTGCAGGTAGGGCCAGATCAGTGGGGGAGAATCAATTGAAATATTTTAACAAGTTGAATTCCAGCAATGAAATGAACTAACTACAATCTGATTAGCTCCCTTCGCTGGCTCTAAAGGAATTGAGGCAGAGTTTAAAAGGCCTGGGGTGCTGGGCAGGGGAATTCCCTGTTGGATGGCAGGCTAATAGGATACGCTTCTCTAACTCTGAGACTCTCAGATCCTCTGGCCCTTCTTGCCTTTCACACCCATGCTACTGTTGTCGGCTGTATCTATCCTGCTAGGCTATTGTGCAATATCAAGTGACCCCCAACCAGTGGCGCACAGCATCTGAGGTTTCTATCTTGTCTGCATGCAGGTCAGCTCCATGGTAGTCAGCTACAGCTCTGTTCCACGTCGCCTTCTTTTTAAGATCCAGGAAAAATAATCAGCCCCTCTCTGGGACGTTGTGGGTCTTGTGGCAAAAATAGAAGGGAATATGGCTGAAGAACACAATAGCTTTGAAACGGCACATACTGCTTCCACACACGTTTCAATGGGCAGGGCTAGGCCCGTGGCTGAATCTAGCATAATGTGGTGGAACAGTTATCCTCCTGCAAGGACAGGCAACATCTACTTGAGAGTGATAATACAATCCACCATGCAAGTTAAGGGAGAGAATGCAAATGTGAGTTGAAAATGGATTGTGATAAAGGTTCCAGTAAGACAGAACTGAGCGTCAGGATTAACCTCCCTCTCCCTGTGTTGTCCTCACTCCCCTTCTTTCTTTTTTTCTCGAGTGCTCTCCCTCCTTTCTTTACTTCCAGAAAGTGTACCCAAGTCTGGGAGCTGGGTTAGGCCTTGAGAACACTTGAGGGGTGAATAACATGAACTATGTTCTGGATAAACTCGTAGTCTACGTGCAGAAAAAAACGACTAAACATATATTTATAACTAACCAAGTCAAGTGCTGTAAAAGCGTGAATACCTAGTTCTTTGAAGGCAAAAGGAAAGTCACGAACCCAGAATTGTGGGGAGAGGGATGGTGATCTTGATGTCAGAGTTAGCGAGGCAGAAAAACTGCATTTCAGGTGGAGAGGATGGTGTCGTCAAGACCAGCATGAGGTGGCAGACAGGGCTCTGTCTGGGCTCACACGTTCAGTGTGGATGGACCAAAGACTAGAGCAAGAAGACTGAGGCAGGGAGAAGGCAGACGAGGCGCTGAGAGCCGTCGCTGTGAGGAGTTGCAGCAGTCACTCCACAAATATTCGTATGGAGATAACTTGGGGTCAGCCTCCCGTTTACGGAATGGATGCTAGAGCATTGTGTGGAATCAAATATGGTTGAGAAGACGAATGACACAGAGAAAGGGGTCGCAGTCATAACTCAGTCTACTCAGAGACTTCTTTGAAAGAACTGAGACACGGGCGCTTAGTTTTATGTATTCTGAAACAACACATAAAAGACAGTCAGGGAGCCGCAACAGGAGTAAAACAAAAGCACAGAAGGTCAAGAATAGGGAAGGAGATGATGCCTGCGATGTGGCATTTGGGGAGACTGTGTGAGGATTAAGTGACTTCACCAAAATAAAGCTGAATCCTAGCTTGGCAACAGGAAAAGTCAAAAATCAACACACAAAGCCAGGACTACAAAACCTCTATCACCCTTGTACCAGGTGCCCTTAGAAGTGGGGCTGAGGGTGGAATTAAAATAGAACTGGGCGAAAGTCTAGTTGAAGATGAAATCAAGGGGCTGGTGGCACAGAGAGTGGTGCCACTGCCTGTGACGCCAGCAAGGGTGCAGAGTCCCAGTTTCTCCACTTCTGATCCGGCTCCCTACTAGTGTGCCTGGGAAAGCGGCAGAGAAGGGCCCAGCTGCTTGACAGTCAATAGATTCTGTTTACAGATCTGATAGTGTCCGGAGTGATAGAATGCCAAGGGCAGTAGAAAGTGAGGCTATCACTGTGGGAACAGAGTGATTAAGTGGCATTTACATATCAAATACTGAGATGCCAACCTTCCCTCCCATTCGCAGCTGGATTTATTTCTGCCTTCTCTGAAGATTCTGCCATTCCAAGAGGAAAGATCAAAAGAAGAAACATCAGAGACACCCCAAGAAATGGTCCAAATCCTCCTATAACTTGTGGCTGGGTGCACACTCAAAGCTTCTACTTGGTTTCTGGGTGTTCCACTCTTAAACTTAAATAGACAGCTAGGAAGCATCTAGAAGAACCGGATGGAAGTATTCAATGTGATGGGTGGGACCAAAGCATGCCAACCTAAAACTAAATAGAATATTTAGAGTATTGGGAAAATCACCATGAATTTTCCCACAGAAATAAGAAAAGGTGGCAATGGAAAAGCAAAATCCAGAGAATGCAGCAACAAAACAGCCGTAGCTAAACAGAACACTTGTAAAGAGGACTGGAAGATGGAGTTGAGATCATTTTCCCAATACAGAGCAAAACCACAGCAAGACGGAAAACAGTAAAGAAGGTAAGAGAGGTCGGCTCTTAAGACTCAACATCCAAACAACTGGAGTTCCAGAGAAGTGTCGAATACGGCAGGAGGGAAATCAGAAAAGAAGTAAATCAAAAATGTCCCCAAGCTGAGGGAAGTGTGTCCAGAGTGTAAGGGCTTGCCTAGTGCTCCACCTACAGAATGGAAGTCGTCTAAGAGCAGGTGCGTTGTGAAGCCTCAGGACACTGGGCAAAGTAGAAACACGACACTATGGGACCTCTGAAACCATCAGGAATTAGGGTGGTATCAGGCTGTGCATTTGCAATGCTGATGCTAGAAGACAGTGGAACATTCCCTCACACTGCCAAGTGGAAATAATGTCCATTGATAATTCCATACTAAGTGTGATGGACTGAGTACCTGTGTCCATGCCCCACCCTGCCCCAGCAGCATGGTGGTATTAGGGGGTGGGGCTTTGAGAGGTGATTAGATTCAGAGGGTAGCGCTCCAGTGATGGGATTAGTACCTTTACAAGAAGGGGAAAAGACTAAGTCACCCTTTCTCTGTTAAGTGAACATACAGCAAGAAGGCAGTGCTCTGTAAACCAGCAAGAGGGCCCTCACCAGAGCATGACCAGGCTGGCATCCTGGCCTTGGACCTCTCTCCTCCAGTGCTGTGCCAAACACATGTCTGCTATTCAAGCCACTGAGCCCATGGCATTTTGTTACAGCAGACTGTGCTAAGGCATCCCACCAAACAAACTATTATGAGGATGCAATAAGGACTTTTTCGGGCATTCTGAGTCTCAAGAAAGGTATGGTACAAGAATGGGATCTACATGCTCCTTCAAGTCTAGAACAAATCAAGAGAGTGAGTGACACAGGTGCTGGGAACAGGAGGGAGAGTAACACAGAGGCAGAAGCAGCCCTCATCCCTGTTGATGGCAAGGCAGATCCCAGAGCGCAGCCACACAGCAGCCAAGGCAGCCACCCGTCCACAGAGGAGCAGGTCAGTAGGCTCCCCAAGCAATATCTTCAAGTGGATAGACTTGATACCTTTAATGTGTTCAAACAGAGTTACACACTCTGGGAAGAAGTTGTTGAATTAGTATGAAGTACAAAGAATTTTAAGCAAATGAAAATACAAAACACAATTATGAATAGAATTTTTATAAATAAAAATTATAGACAAACTGTACCGAAAAGGTAAGGACTTGCAGTATACCGCATGGCTCATGGAGAATGGCATTTAGACAGTTATCACCTTGGAAACCCAGAGTGCTGGCCTATACCACTGAATATAGTGGGACTGTGCTGTCAGGCAGGATGTGGAGACTGACAGAAATCAGCAGTCAGTTTCGCAAAATGCAAAATAATAAGTATTTTAGGCTTTGTGGTCCACATGGCCTTTGCCACAATTACTCAACTCAGTTATAGCACCAAAGCAGCCCCAGATTCTCAACAAACAAATGAGCATGACTGCTTTTCCATAGCTTATTTATAAAAGCAGGTGGTCCTTGTTACTGAGCCCCAGGCTAGGTGAGCAGGACATAGAGTGAGGTGAATAAAGTCTTACCAACTTACAGGGCGAAGTCTGTAGTTAATACCTAAGACTGAAACAAGCAAACTGCAAAGTTATAATCTAAGCACATGGAGATGACTACTACATGCACAGGGGGTGCCATTTAAATGTATGAACACAGGCTTTCTTTGCAGAACTGTTTCTTTCTTTAACCCATGTGCTTGTTTGAGTAAAATAAATTAGAAACGACAAATATTAAAATTCATGTGGGCAGCAACTTATAGTCCCTGTTGATTTCAGTGATTAGGAAGGATGAGGTCATTGAGTGTCCTGGGCAGAACAGAGCTCGGGGGCACTGGTGCTCGGGCTGAGTTGTCACTGCATCTAGCTGCACCTGTCCATCCCTAGGGGAGACCCCGAGGTACACGGCAAAGAGCATTTCTGTCCAGCCAGGTTATGTGCTTCCATTTTCCATGCCTGTTAACTGCTTGGTATTTGGGCTGTGCCAGCAGCTTCATGGCATGTAGCCTGTCTGGGCTCTCCTGGTGACTGGTACAAACCTAATTATGGCTTTCATGTGTGGGTGGGTAATCTAATGGCTAAGGCCTTCAGGAACCCCACAGAGCTCTATCAGAGCCCACACATAGTCCAATCGCACAGAAAGTTGGGCTGCCCCTGCACAGCCTGGCAGCCCTGGGTCGCCACGGAGGGGAGCACAGAGCAAAGTCACAGCACTGGAGCAGCGCCCGGGCTGGGCTCGGGCAGGAGCAACAGGGGCGCTGGGGAGACTTGTGAGTTTGAGGCACTCCCGAGGCTCTGAATCATAGCAGAGGGCTCCCAGCAAATTGATGAAACTAATTTCTTGCTGGAATCATCATTTGTGAATCATCATGTCTACGCTCATTAAATAAATTATTGCTGTCTTCCCAGGCACGGTGGATGCATTGTAAATTAGGGCTCCTCATAAATAATTTGTTTCTGCTTGTGTTCAAAGGGAGCTGGGGTCAGGGGGGGGAGGAGGAGGTGGCCAGTGGGGAGAGGAGGCCGGGGGCCGGCAGCCAGGGCAGCAGGGAGGACGACTACTGGGTGGGGGGCGGGGTCGGCTCGGAGGAGGGCTGGTCTGCCTCAGCCCCTGCTCCCCACTGGGGGACGTTAGGGACTCTCAATATGTCGACTGCCATTGAGTGGGCAAAGACCTTATTGAGATTAGGACTAGGATCCTGTGCCCACTTCCTCTTTAGCCCCTTTTCGCAGATCCAGTGGTCCTTGGCTGGGTGTGGTTCTGTCTCCTGGAAGGAGCTGTGTGCACCCCCAGCAGGGGACCCTGCAGAGCCCTGACACCCTCCTCCTCCTGACTCCTCTCCCCACAGACCTATGGGTCAGGGCTGCCCAGCGCCCAACCTGGGGGCCTCATAAAGGCTGCAAAATGCGCAGAGGAAGGGTCCCAGGGAGGAAAAAAATGAGGAAAGAGTGGGAAGTCACAGCAGGGAAGGGCAGGGAGCGAAAGGCAGCCTCTCCTCCTGGTCACCAGTGAGAGAGAATCCCTCCAAGCAGGAAAAACACGTGTTGGCTGTGGACGCGCCCTAAGGAGGAAGAGCCAGGAGACTGGAGTGCTCAGAGCCTGGGGACACCTTCTCATCTTGTCTCCTCTTTCTGCACTCTGCAGCATTCTTCTCTCTTGTGAACCCCGGTGGCATGTCAGTAAGTGGGGGATGATCCCCAGACAAGGAGGGAGGGACAGGGGCTGGGCAGTTCTCCCAAAAAGTAAGTCATTCCTGAGACAGGATCCTGGAGTGGAGAATTATTAGAGAGATGGGTGTAGTGAATTGCTTGCCTTGTGAACGACAGAATTAAAGCAGGCAAACAGGTGACGTGAAGGGTGCTTGTTGGGAAGGGAGATAAGGGCCCCCCTGGGCCTTCATCTCTGAGAACACATCCCTGTGTGTTAACAGGCATGTCGGGAATGCAGTAGCCCTCCAGGTCTGCTTGTGGGTTTTTGTGAGCCTGCAGTACTTGATCCCATGGGAATCACGCGATCGGTGGAGGAGGGGTTCCCAGGGAAGCATGCAGAAACATGGTGACCCTGCATGTAGCTGATACTTGGGAGCCACAACAAGGAATCCTCAAGGACCTAGACGTGGAGACACCAGAGATGTGCCTGGAGCTATGCCTGCGCTCCACAGGTGAGGTCTGTGCAGGAAGCCGAGGCCAAGCGGCTCACTTGTGGCTGAGGAAATGGATGAATGTGAGTCTAGAAAATGACCCAGGAGAGGCCGGTGCTGTGCATAGTAGGGAAGGCTAGCCCATGTGGGCACTGGTTCGAGTCCCGGCTGCTCTACTTCCAAACCGGCTCCCTGCTAATGTGCCCGAGAAAGCAGCAGAAGATGGCTTGAGTGCTTGGGCCCCTGCCTCCTACAACATGTAGGAGACCCAGATGAAGTTCCAGGCTCCTAGCTTTGGCCTGGCCCAGCTATGGCCATTTGCAGCCATTTGGGGGGGTGAACCAGCAGATGGACTGTCTCTCGCCCTCTGCCTCTCTCTGTAACACTGTCTTTCAAATAAATAAATCTTTTTTTAAAAAAAAAGGAAAAGAAGGAAAATAAGCCAGCAGTTAGGTGCCAGGTCCCCAAGCAATCCCAGCTGTAGAGGAGTCACAGCAGCCCCACCCAGCACTGAGCAGCCCAGTGAGGCCACTGCTCTGTCTCTCTGACACAGTCATCCCACCTGCCTGGCAGTACATGTGTGTGCATAGGGATGTGCATCACATCCTTAAGATTCTGCCTTGGAGTCCCCTTAGCAAGCAACATTTCAGTAACGTGGCCTCCTACAGGAGGCCCTGCTAACCAAGTATTCATGAGAATCCACTGGTTCAGCAAGTTAGCATCTGGATGCTTGGTTGGCGACCCAGAGTCGGACCTAACCTAGGACGCGCCATTGACGGGATTTTCAGGCCCACAAACCGGCTTCCCTTATAGAACCCTCTTCAAACTCCTGCACTTTCCTGCCGGTATCCCAGTACCGGGGCTGTCCTGGGAGCAGGGAAGCTTCGGGGTGTGTGTGTGTGTGCTCCAATCGAAAAGGAAACAAAGTTGCTAAGCCTTCACTCCACAAGGCCGCTAAGCCTTTGCTTGAGTTTGCCGCACTTCCGCATCCCAGTGACTCAGCGTTTCCAACAATCCAAGATGGCCCCCGGGGGAGGTACCTAGCCTGACAGGAGACCTCCGTATTCGTGAACAGTATGTGTCCTCGGCCGTGATAGGCCCTTGAGGGCATGCCCGGCTTACCTTCCAGCTGGTTGGCTCGGTTCACTTGTGCCCTGGACAGCCCCCTTTCTGTGTCTATAAAGCTCTTTCCCTCCCAATAGAGTCGAGAATCCGGCTGCGCCCTGGGCGTTGACAGATCTTCTGGCTCTGGTGTGGTTCCTTTGCCGCTGACACTCATCATCCTGCTTGGCCCTGGGCTCCCCAGGCTGGCCCTGAAGAGCCCTATTGGACCTGCTGCCCCGTGACGAGCAGCAGGAAGTGGCCAGAGGGCAGGGAGCAGACAAAGCAGGAGCAAATGATTTGTTTTCCTTCTCAGGGTGCAGGCCGGTCCTGGGCGGCAGTGGGTGCTGGTGTCCTGTGGCCTGCATCACATTCATTCTCTTGGCATCTGTTCTGCCGCATTCACCGAGCACCCACGCTGTGCCAACTGCAGCTTTGTTCTCAGGGAGCTCACGACCAGTTTGAGTCTGTGGATGAGCCTGTGTTGTTCTGGGATGTACGGAAGATAAAGAAGTTAACAAGCAGGTCCAAGAGGATCAAGTGGTGATGGTGGCTATGTAAAAGAGCAGGTGCAGGAGCCAGCACAGAATGACAGTCAGGTGGTCAGCCATGGCCTCCTTGGAAGGGAACATTTGCACATAGCCTGAGTGACAAGGGCTTGTCTGAGAAGGGCTGACCCAGGGGCCGAGTGGAGGCAGCCCAAGAGCCCAGGAACAGGAGATTGTGCAGCTGGGGCCTGGTGGAGCATGGGATACTGGGAGAATAAGGTTGGCAGATTTCCCTGGGACTTCTAGAACAGGTAAGGATTATCAATCTTTTTTGCTTTTCATTAATTTATTTTATTTCAAAGGCAGAGTAACAGAGACATAGAAGGAAAGACAGAGAGAGATCTTCCATCAGCTGGTTCATTTCCCAGATGGCTACAACAACCTGGGGCCAGGCCAGTCTGTAGCAAGGAGCCTGGAACTCTATCTAGGCCTCCTACGTGCATGGCGGAGGTCCAAGAGGTGGACCATCTTCTGCTGATTTCTCAGGTGGATTAGCAGGGAGCTGGATCAGAAGTGGAGAAGCTGGGACTTGAAGTTCTGCTCCTGTGGGATTGCTGGCGTTGCAGGTGGTGGCTTGCCCCGCTGCGCCACAGTGCCGGTGCCAGGATCGTCGGTGTTACTCTCCAGGCAATGAGAAGGGATTCTGCAACCTGATCTGCATTTTTACAAGCTGCTGTAGCTGTTCAGTGGAGTAGACTAAACAAGGAGCTAAGTGAGGTTGTTGTAGTGATCCTGGGAGGGACTGAACTATCTACCCTCTCGCTTTCCAAATACAACCTCCATACTGGACACACTGTGCATCTCAGGTAAAGGTTTGAGGGAAAGAGAGCCATCTCTGACTAAATTCTCCTTGGGACTGGGTCATTAAGCCATTCGGAGGTATTCGCCTTTTTAAAGGCTTGTTAACCACAATGGATTTCTTATTAAACTTTCAGGAGGGGAAGGGAAAACAGTGTGGCTCACTGGGGCTGTTCTGGCCAGGGCTGACATCTATAGCAGTGCTTCTCCAACATTAGTTGTTAAAATGCAGATTCCTACTTATTGGTCAATGAAAAGGGCCCAAGATTTTGCTTTTCTAGGAAATTTCCAGGTGATGCATATGCTCGTGGCTCATGGACCACATTTTGAATTGTAAGGCTTTGTCCCACGTGTTAAAGCGCTATGTATTAAAAATAGCTTTCTGGATAGTTTCCTCATTCATTCTCAAGCGAGCAGATTGTGTTATCCCCAACGATGCCACTTTGGTGTAAGGATTATTTTGAGCTGAAGGCAATTGAGAAAGGTAGACACAAGAGGAGTACTCTGTCCTCTGCTCTCTGCATAAAACAAAGTGTGAAGTTCCCTCTGTGACAGTGACATAATTTGTTACCATCACCTGCGCTATCATAAAGAGACTGACCCTTATCACCGGTGACAGAGGGCTGGCCCGAGTAACTCTTACCTATCGTTGTTTCCTCATATAGTTATTTTCTTACAAATTTCCACCCCCAGAAGCCCAAACTGCCTTTTCTTTGGTCATTTTTCCACCATATCACCCTTGGTTGAAATAGGATATATGACCCTAAGTCTAATTGATTCCTTTTTTTTTTTTCCAAATTCCTTTTTGTGAAGCTCTCATGCACATAAAATAATAGCATTAAATACATTATGTCTGTTTTCTTCTTTCAATCTGTCTTTTGTCAGTTTAATTCGTAGGCTCCATTGACAGAACTCAAAGGGTAGAGGAAAAGGTTTTCCTTCCCTACAGTTCATTCATAACAATGTTTGTGGGTTACCAGGGACCATGATATTTAGGGAGATGAAAGAATTTTCTGAAGAGGTTGCCAAAACATATGTTTTGGATAACTGGACACATCTGGAATCTGATATTCCTGATCCCCAGCCAATAATGTGCTGATGAATGGTTAAAAAGTGTCTCTCTGAAGGAAAAAAAAAAGGCTCTAATTTGTAGCATTTGTTGGTTTCTGTCATGTAAATCTCTTGCTAGGGTTTACTTTCAGCTCCCAACATGACATCACTTAAAGTAGATACAGATAATAATGGATATAACAGATAATCCCAAGAACATAGATAATAGTAAAATATCATCAAATAGTTAGGAAGTCATGAGCTTTTAGTATTTATTACTTTTGTACTTTTGTTTTTAATATAATTTATTTCATGGTAAGTTGAGTAATTTAATTTTTAAAAATAATGGCTGTATTTGGCAGCTGGTTCACAAAATTCCTGAACACGTAGCAATATCTTTCTTTGCCCCGTCTTGGCCTCAAGCTCTACATAAAATGCCTGCCCTGTATGCAGTGTGCATCCCAGTGTCCCCGGGCAAGTGTTTCCTGGGGAAGGCAGCCGTGTCCTCAGAAATCTACACTCAGCCCTTCCTCCCATTCCTGCTCTCAGGCGAGTTTCTGGCTACAGAGTTCTCATCCTTTTCCAGATTCTTGGAAAGGATGCTGAGGAGTGCTGGAAGAGAGTTAGAGATGGTGGAAGATAGAGCGAATGAGGATGGTGATCACAGAAGGAACTCAGGTGAGGGGAAGGAATTTCCTGCGATGCTTGGAGCCCTCTGCTCCTTGCCATCTCAACTGCATTTTCCTGTCAAGTCCTCATATCGTGACATAGATGGACATCCGGGGCCCAGAGCAAGGATGGCATTTCCTTAGGTCATACAGCTAAGATGTTCTGGAACTTAGATCTAAATGTAGGTCCACTGATAAGACTCATCTGCTTAACAAAGATTTTATAGGTGCACATTCTTAATAGTTTGGCTGGGTATAGAATTCTAAGTTGAAAATCTTTTCCCCAAGGATTCTGAATACATCACCTTTTTGTCTTGTAGCTTTGAGAATGATTGCCATTTTTTTTTTCATTTAAAAACTTTTTTTTGACAGGCAGAGTGGACAGTGAGAGAGAGAGAGACAGAGAGAAAGGTCTTCCTTTACCATTGGTTCACCCTCCAATGGCCACTGCGGCCGGCGCACCCTGCTGATCCGAAGCCAGGAGCCAGGTGCTTCTCCTGGTCTCCCATGGGGTGCAGGGCCAAGCACTTGGGCCATCCTCCACTGCCTTCCCGGGCCACAGCAGAGAGTTGGCCTGGAAGGGGAGCAACTGGGACAGAATCTGGTGCCCTGACCGGGACTAGAACCCAGGGTGCCTGTGCCACAGGCAGAGGATTAGCCTATTGAGCCATGGCACTGGCCGAGAATGATTGCCATTTAAATACCTGACACTTTTTCCACACGTGGAAACTTTTAGAATCTTCTTATTTCCCTCTTTGACTGTTTTTCTTTTTAAATTTTACTTTGTGCGGGATGCCCTACAAATAGTCCACTGCATTTATTGTTTTGGCCACCATATTTGTGATTTCCAGGAGCTCATTTTTGGTTCTATAGATGTTCCTTCTTAGGACCTCTTGTTTCTGTTTCATAGATGTGGTGTCTTGTCTTTATTTTGAGAGTCTCTATTATTTCATTTTCCCTTCTGGATTCTTTCTGCTTATCTCAGTTTCTTTTGGGCAATGGGAGCCTTCACAAATGCTTAATAATCTTTGGTTGTCAGCTGATTTTTGTTTTTAAAGTTACAAACTTAACAATCACAAGACTTTCTTGTTTGAGAGGCAGAGAGAGAGAACATGTGCATTCTCTTATGTTGATTCACTTCCCGAATGCATACAATGGTGAGGGCTAAGTTGGGGCTGAAGCTAGGAACTAAGCATGCAATCTAGGTATCTCACATGGAGGGCAAGATATTTGAGCCATCAACACTGCTTCCCTGGGTCTTCATTAGCAGGAAGCTGGAGTCAGGAACCAGAGCCAGGAATCAAATCCAGGTACTCTGATGTGGGACACAGGCATTTAACTGCTAGGCTACACACGCGCCCCAAGCTGTCAGTCGTCAGAAGCTGTGCTTGCCCACTCTTGGTGTTGGTGGAATTCACAGTAGGGACAGCTGGCTTGGTTCCTTCATTGGGGATCTCACTGCCAGTGTCTTTATGTCTATTGAACTGGACATTTTATTCAGTGAGGCAAATGCTAACCTTTTCTGAGTTGACAAAAGCCAGATTGTCTTAAAACAATCAGTTCATAAAATTTCTGAAAATTTGGCAGTCTCTTCCTCAGCCCTAAATAACAAAAAACAAACAACAACAAAAACTCAAGGCAATTGAGAGTTAACTACTGAACATGAGCTCTGTCTCATACTTGATTCCCAGAATGCACCAACAGTCTTTGTTGAGACTACCCAGCCAACTGTCCCCCCATGAGACGTCCACCATCAACACCAGGAGCCCAGGAACACATAGCTTCTGACATGGCCCTCCCTCAGCTCTCCTAGTCTCACACTTCAGAAGTTCTCTGGGGAGACCTCAGCAGAGAATAAATGTCTACCTTTCTGCTGTGGTTGGAGGTGCAGAAGTGAGTCTAATTGCTTGCTATGTGCATGGTTAGCCCATACTGCTGTCTTCAGTTCTCCTTGTTTCAGAAGTAGCTGATGCCTCCGAGTCCATCCTCTCCATGCTGCTCACTAGGCTTGCTTTGTCTCTGGCATGCATCCCAGCCTCTACCATCACCACTCGCGCATCACTGCCCCAGCTTTCCATCTCTGAGAAGCAGAGCAAAGTCCCAGAGAAGTCTGCTTCCCCACTGCAGGATTCCTGAATAGTCACCTCATCTCTGGGCTCTCTGGGACTTGGCCCTTCTGGGAGCTCCTCAGCATCAGTTCAATAAACTCAGCTTTTTGCTTAAGGTGGTTGAGAGTTGGGTTTCTATCACTTACAACAGGAAGAGCCCTGACTAAATACACAGGCTTAGTGGGACTGGTGGCTTGATTAAATAGACACTCTAATACCACTTTGATCTTCTTCTAGAGAGTAAATATTACGAGACTACTTTAGAGGATGTCTCTAGAACTGAGCACTGAGGGCTCTGGCTTGTGTGTGTGTGTGTGCGTGTGTGTGTGTGTGTGTGGTGGGGAGTGGTCATCAGGTCATCCCAGACATGACCAGATGAATCCCCCCTGGTCTCAATTCACTGCCAGCATCCTTCCTCTTCCCACTCAGCTGTCATTTATCTGACTGCCTTCCCATTGCATTGTCATGGTGCTTCACTCATGTGAGAACATCTCTTCTCCCCAGCCCCCAGCAAAGCGTTCCTTGGGCTGCAGGTGGATTGAGCTAGTTCAAGACAAAGAAATGAATGAGGCCATCCATTCTGGATCTGAATGAGCTGCCCTAACCTCTTGCTGTTAGTATATCTTTGTAGCATCTAGACCCTTGATCTTTGATCTGGTCTTTCCAGCAGTGTTATTCCCATTTAGCAAGTGAGGGAACAGCAGTTCAGGGAGCTTACACATCTAGGACTTATCTTAAAGTGGGTGGCAGAACCAGAATTGGAACCCAGGCTCCAAATCCCACGCTTTGCATGTCTGGTGTATACAATATCCCTGTTTTTCAATTCTGCCTGCTGAAGTTTAACCCTTTCGTTTCTGATTGGTTTCACCACAGAGCAAAACTTGGCAAGATACATGCATTTCAACCTCCCAGGCCCTTACTTAGCAGACTTCAAACCTTATCATCAGTCAGTCCCTCTCCAGAAGAAGAAAGGATTACAAACGTGAGGATGACAAGGCTGCGACAGCCAAGTGCCTCCCAGAGAGAACTCAGCAAGAGCTGTTGGAGTCATTTTGGATGGTACAAGGAGCAGCTTATGAAATGGAGAAATTAGAATGGATCTTGGGCGTCCTGCTGAAGAATGAGGTCTATTAGAGCAGTCTCTCCTGGGGAGCTCCGTGATGGAAAGTGTATTGTTGGAGTTATTTAAAAATGAACTATCGAAACTCTTCAGGGACCGATCCTCTGCTGATGGGGGGTGGACAAGATACCTTAATAGGTCATTTTCATCTCTGGTTTCTGTAAAGACTGCTGTTGTCATGGTACATTGAGATCGTCAGTGAATGCCGATCGGTGCCTAAGTGCCCACGAAGTCTCCCAGACGAAGCTGAGAGTGAGCTACCTGTCAGGCGCTGAGTACCTGCACAAGCTGTCCCTTGTGGGAGCCCCAGTGCTGGCCAGGGCACCCTCTGGGTGAGCAGCACCATGGAAGCAGATGCCAGTCCCACCTGACTTTGAGACTCTCCCTGGAATCCATGTCTGTGGTTCCCAGCCAAGGCCCCAAGGCATCTGGGAACAGTGACATATGCTAAATAGTCTGGCTCCCAGAGAGCCAGAGCAGGCCTGCTGAGAGGCCTATAAAATCTCTGCCTGCAATCCCCCACCTCCATATGCTCCAAGGGGTGTTTGTTCTGCATTTTGTGTCGGCTTTGGGCTGGTGCTTGCACAGGGAGTTGCCTAATGGTATTGTTTGCTGAGTTAATTGTTCTGTTTGATCTGAGGCTCTCTGAGGCTACAGAGGGAAATGAGGTGTTTGGTCAGGGTTTTCCTTGGGAGCAAAGTTTACCTGGCAACTTAGAAGGGGAAGAAATGTGAAAAGAAAGGCCCTGGAGGAAAGCAAGGAAAAGTGAGAAGCTCTGGGCTGGGGCTGTGGTGAGCCAAGGCCATGGGGAGGGCCTGGGACCAAGCAAATGAGGACATCTCCCCCCGCTTCACAGACTTCTGCTTATAATGTTGACCTTGTTTATTCCCAAAGAAGATTTTCATAGGTTCTAACTCAGGATCTATATGAAATAAGCTGGTTTTAAAAAAAAAAAAAGATCAGACTGTTAAACATGGAATAGCTTGGGGTACTGGCTTTTTGTACCCCCAGAAAAGAGACGGAGAAAGGAGAGGGAGACCGACCTCAACAGAGACAGGTGGCTTTATTGGAAGCAAAGAGGTTGGCACCAGTCTGTTCTTGCAAAGAGACTGCGCACTGGGCACGTTTAGATTGTTTTTAGCCAATTAAGGAGGGAATTTGCCACTACCCAGGGGAGGGGGTAGGAGGCGGCTGGCGGAAGAGTGGGGGGCTCTGAAACCTCGGGAATTTTCCCCTTATCTGTTTCCTAGCTGCCCTGTGCAGCTCATTGCTTTGCCATTTGCATTACAAGGAGTTGAGGAGGGTCAGGTTAGGCACCAAGGATCTCAACTAAAGGGAAGATGTGGGGTGGGGAGGGGAAGGCGGAGGAAAGAGAGGAGGGAAAAGGCAGCATGTCCTTTACAGACACTGCGCGGAGGAGGCTGAGAAATATAATCATACTCGAACCATAGCCTCATTTGGCTAAAAACTAAATATTACATTAGTCCTGGAGACTTGGAAGTTCAGCTAAGGCATACGTGGAAATACCCAGGAGATCTGGTTTTCGCTGTCTAATGAAGGCATGCGTGCCAGGTCAGGAGGAGAGAGGAATTATTTCCTGATCCTAGATTCTGAGGAGACATCTTGAGGGGATCATTTCTGCCCTTATCCCCGCCCCCGGGGGTTGTTATGAAATCAAGGCAATTATTCAGGAAGAAGTATTTGCTCCACCAGGGCCACACAGAATGGCGGGCTTATTTGGGGATGTTGCTTTGGGGCTGGCTTCCCAGGGAAATGAGGCCGGGCAGGGTATGCCTGGGGCTCTGGTACCACTCACCGAATCCCATCAGCGGAACTAGCTTTATTTGCTTTCCAACTAAGTGCTTGCGAGCCGGGCAGCTAAAGTTCTGGTATAGATGCTAAGATCAAAGAACCCATGTGTAGCAGAATAGCACACAGAGGGAATTCCATGGTGGGGGGAGCCCCAGATTCTGCTCAGTGGCGCCTTCGTTTGTACCCTACCAAGCGCTCCCCACTTTTCTTTGCTTCTCACCCTTTGTCTAGAATAAGTGGAAGCTAACGAGTCATTTATATCTCGAGCACACAGTACGTGTGCCTTGATGCTTCTGCCAGTCAACTGAACTCCAGGCCAGGTTCTGAGATGGACACGCAGGTTCTAGATCTCAGGGGGCAGAGTCTGCTGTGTGCCTGTTCGTGAGCCCTGTTGGCGGTTCCGATGTCCAGCTGGGTAGAGGGCCACTTAGCCTCGGTGCTGCTCTATGTGTGCAGTTGTAGGGTGGAGGGACCAGGCTGCTAACCAGGAGACGAAGAGGCTGGAATTGACTAGAGGTGTAGTTACAGTTCTGTGGTTTCTGGGCCACCATATTCCTTTCCATAAGTATTGGTGAACCCAAGCCAATGTAACTTGCTGCTTCCCTGCCTGAAATTTGGGCTGCCAGTCATCTCCACCTGCTTGCATGAGGCTTATTGACAGAGCAAAGTCTGCTAAAGAAGATGGGAGGAGAAGACCCTGGACTTCACTGTGTGCCATTCAGGGTGCTTCACCCAGCTTCCTTCTGAGGAGCCGCTGTCAACTCCATCTCTTACCCATGTGCAGTGGGGGAGTTGAGTCAGAGCTCGGGGCCTGGAATGTGCTTTCGGATTCCTCCTGGCACTCAAAGCGTCGTGTTCCCTGGCTAAAGCCATCGGCTTAGGCACCAACATGTGACTCAGTCAGAGAGAATAAGGCAGCGTAGTGCGTGGGGTGGTGTGCTTCCTGGTGGTTTATTAAGGCAGAAAGGAAGAAGTGAGACAGTAGCTGCAGGGGCCATCCGTGAGCCTCCAGGATGGAAGGCAGAGGTGAGTGGTGGAAGGAAACCAGGTTCTCACAACACTGAGTGCCTGGATCGAGCCATTCCTAAAGCTAGACCTCCCCTAGACTTTTTCTGTTGGGGTAACACGAAACTTTCAGAGTTCCAGTTGCTTTGTGTGTGAAATAGTGATGCTCATTGTTACTTCATTAAGTTATTATTTTCCAACCCTGCCCACAGCGCATGCGTTCAACAAGTGCTGCTCGCCTCTCGCTCCCCTCCTACCTCGCCAGCTGATGGAGGCTTTAAATGCTTGATGACTTCCCCAGTACAGACAGGCTAAATGCCATTCAATTCCATTTAATTAAGCAGTGAGGTGCCCCCTCCTTCCTGCTCCCCTGGCACGTTGTCCACATCTCTATTAGTGCTCCTGCCACAGGATGCCCTAGTTCCTTCCTTCCTTTGCTTTGCAGCAGGTCGTCTGCCTGTTCTAGGGGGACTGTGAGTACCCACAGGACAGGCAGGGTGGCGGCCAAGATGTCTTGAACATCTACTGTGGGGCAGAGGCTGTGCTGAGCAAGCACACAGGCCATTGCCCCTTCCTCCCTCCCTCCCTCCCTCCCTCCCTCCCTCCCTCCCTCCCTCCCTCCTTTCTTCCCTTCTCTCTCTTTCTCTTTCTTTCTTAAAACATTTTTTTTGTTTGAAATTCAAGGTTACACAGAGAGAGGAGAGGCAGAGAGAGAGAGAGAGAGAGAGAGAGAGAGAGAGGTCTTCCAACTGCTTGTTCACTCCCCTATTGGCTGCAATGGCCAGAGCTGTGCCAATCTGAGGCCAGGAGCCAGGAGCTTCTTCCACATCTCCCACATGTGTGCAGGGGCCCAAGGACTTGGGCCATCTTCCACTGCTTTCCCAGGCTATAACAGAGAGATCAGAAGTGGAGCAGCTGGGACCTAAACCAGCACCCATATGGGATGCTGGCACTGCAGGCAGCAGCTTTACCTGCTGTGCCATAGTGCCGGCCCCTGCCCTTGACTTTCACAGTGGCTCAGGTGTGCTTGGGTCTGAGTTCAGGAATCCTTGAGTTTCTAAGCCTGAGCTTCTACTCTTTCTTGGAGCGTAGGTACAAATGCTTTTTGGTGCATGTGACAAATGTAACCAATTTGTCTTTTTTTAAAAAAAAATATTTGAAAGGCAGAATTACAGAGAGGGAGAGAGAGAGTTAGCAACCTTCCATCTGTTGATTCACTCTCTAAATGGCTGCAATGGCCAAGGTTGGGTCAGACCAAAGCCAGGAGCTAGGAGTTTAATCCAGGTCTCCCATGTGGGTGCAGGGTCCCAAGCCCTTGGGCCATTTTCTGCTGCTTTTCCAGGCACATTAGCAGGGAGCCAGATAGAAGTGGAGCATCCTGGACTTGAACTGACACCCATATGGACCATACCCGCTGCACCATAACGCCGGCTCCTAGGTGTTTATTTTCGTCTACTTGAAAGGCAGAGTAACAGAGAGATTGAGGAGAGTGATTTCTTTCATTCACTGGTTTACTCCCCAGATACCTGCAACAACTGGGGCTGGGCCAGACCAAAGCCAAGAGACAGCAACTCCAGGTGGCAAAGCACTTTAAACAAGCCATTGTCTGCTTCTTCCTAGGATGCATTAGCAGGAAGCAGGATTGGAAGTGGAGGAGCTGGGGCTTGAAGGGGCACTCCAGTGTGGAAAGTGTGCATCCCAGGCAGTGGCTTACCCCGCTGTGCTATCCGCGAGCACTGATTCTAAGCACGAGTCAGTGCTGGGTCTCCCCACCTCAGGAATCTGTGTCTCCACCACTTCTCACCTTGCTTTTCCTCATGGGGGTGCTTCTTGCACATGCGGAAAAGACAACTCCCCCCAGCCCCTCCAATTCCCACCGAAGTCAGGGTCTGGTGCTCAGTGGGGCTCCTTGGTCTGGGATGGACCCTATGCCCACCTTGGCATGAGTCCTTGTAACAGAAGCACAGCATAGTTCTGGGTCTAGGGCCAGTTGCAGACTAAAAGGCACCAGCGCCCCATTCTGAGAGGCGCCGTTATCACCAGAAGGGGAAGGATGCAGAGAGACAAAGGAGAGATGCTCTCTTACCGGCCGGCCTTCTGCAGCTGGAGCCTTCCCTCCAATCCGTGCTGCCGCTGGGCTGTAGGGTGGTACCTACAGCAGCTCCTGGGCCTGTGGTCTAGTTCTTCCTGACGGTGCGTTGGCTTTTCAGCCTCACAGGGCTTCTCTGGGGTGGGACTTTGCAGGGCCCGCAATACTGCATCCAGCCCCTGAATGTCCGTAGAGAAGCTAAGGCTGGGTCAGCCCCTTCCTCTTCCAAGGCACTCCCCTCCTCCTACAGCAGGAAGCCCCTGGGGAATACAGGACTCCTGGCTGCTGCTCCGCCTCCTGTGTCCCTGCCCAGGGGCGACACTCCAGCATCCTCTTCACCTGGGGTTCCAGGTCGCCTGGGTGACTGATGCACAGTAGGTCTGTGAGAAGGAAGCTCATTGTCATTGCCAGTCCTTCCAAAAAACACTGTGTCTCAACGTGATTTCTTTAGCAAAGATCTGCTGTCCAGATAAGTTCTAAAGACCCCCAGTTTAGCATGGAAACCAAGTACTCCCTTATTTACAGGGCCTGGTGCCGAGAATCCAGCTGGCACACTCCACGGAAGCAGGTTAAGGACCTTGAGTGCAGAGCAGGTTAGAGCCCCACTGAGCAGGGAGCCAGGGATCCCAGCCGGCTGTAACGACCTGGCAGGTCCATCCCAACCCTTCTCCAGGGGGTGCAAAGTGACCCGCTTGTAAGGGATGGCAAGATCCTCGAAAGCTCAGGCCACGTGTGCCTGTCCTGGAAAGCTGCGACGCAGACCCAGTCTTCAGAGGGGAAGCGAGTGCCTTTGCTCTGTGCGCTCCCAACGCTGCTTCCTAACAGTGAATCTGGAAGTCATGGGTTACGATGGGGGTCATGAGGCTGAGGGAAGGAGAACAGAGCTTCCACTGGGGCTGTAGCCTCGTCCTGGGTGGCAGCAGTGGCCTGCCCTTGCCCAGAGAGTGGGTAGAGTCTCCACTTGTGTTCCACAGTGGAAGGGATAGAGAAGTCTCGGCGGTTTCCACTCATCTCAGGGGACCACAGTTGTTTACAAAGCCTCCGATGGCATCCTAGACCTGAGCAAAGCCCCATGCTCTGATGCTGGGGGCTCCTTGTTGGGTACCTCAGGGCCTACGTGACCTGCATGTTTTGGGGAGCACGCAGCTCTGCCCAGGCTCCCAGGAGGCATCCGTATCTCCAGTGACAGAGGCACAGGTGAGACCTGTAATGACAGGTAAGCGAGGAGCAGCTGCTTTCTATTCTCTGGATCCCTTCTTTTCAGTGGTGTCTTGAGTCCTCGGATGAAACTCTCGGTCCCAACACCCTGGGAAGCCATCTGTCTTTACACGTAGATGGAGGGCGCAGGCCAGGCCGTCACCTCTCACCCAGGACCTGCTCTGAGACCTGGGAGTCTCGGGGTCTTGCTCACGATCCCGAGGTCCAAGTGGGCTCATGCATAACATTCACCGATTCCCAGGAAACCACCTAGAAGTCTGATTGGGAGAGATGTGGGCTTCTACTTATGGGAGTGACCAGTGGTGGCCAGTGGGTCAGAGCACTCGGTGTGGAATGGTAAACACAGCTAATCCAAGCAGCCGGGTGTGGTCCCCAGAGTGCTATAAGGCTATCGTGTTTTCAGTTCACCTTGGCAGGCCCTCCCCACAGGATTCTACTGAAGACGTTTCTGGGGGTGGGGGTGGGGGTGGGGGTGGGGGAGCAGCTCTCCTGGGGGCCATGCCCCAACACGGAGTGTTCTTTCTCCTAGGGAAGGGTGGCACCGTGAGCCTCTCGCCACAGGCGGCTTCTCTCCCTCCTTTCCCATCACGGCTCACTGCCACGGTCTTCTGAACTTGACCTCCACCCTGCTGCAGCACTGACCTCCCACTCCTCACTCCTGGTGTGGCTGCCCCGAGTCAGGCTGCATGTTCGTGGTATTGGCTGCCATACGCTTCCCCCTGGACTCCTGGTTTTTATCTGCCTTCTTCTTATCCCTCCATCTCTTGCTGCCGAGTCTGCTTTCCTAAAACAGCGTCATCCCGCTGCCAACAGAGCAGAGGCTGACATTCGAAAGGCCCCTGAGTGAGCTGGACTTAAGGCAACCTGCCTGGCAGCTTGTGTGTTCTCTACGTGTGGGCGCCAACCTGCCACGCTCTGGCTTCCAAAGGACTCTTTCTTTGTGGGTGGTGTCTCATTTTCCCTGAACAGGTTTCTAGGGTAGGCGTGATTGCCATTCTGGAAGAGGAAGCTGAGTTCAGAAAGGCTTGGGTACTCGCCCAGGACACACACTGGTAAAATTACACCTACAGTTGTTTTATTTCTAAAGGATTTATTTTATTTATTTGAAAGGCAAAGTTACAGAGAGAGAGGGAAGGGTCTTCTATCCACTGGTTCACTCTCCAAATGGCCACAATGGCTGGGCTAGGCCAAGCCAAAGCCAGGAACTTCATCTGGATCTCCCCCATGGGTGCAGGGGCCCAGGTTCTTGGGCCATCTTCCGCTGCTTTCCCAGGCACATTAGCAGGGAACTGGATGGGAAGTGGAGCAGCCGGGACTCAAAACTAGGCTTCATACGGGATGCCTGCTGGAGGCTTAACCTGCTGTGCCGTAGCACCAGCCCCAGCAACCAGAGTTCAGTCCTTTTCCCAGGCAACCCAGGATATGCTGAGTTAATTTACTAAAGGTGGAGAAAGAGAGCATGAAAGATCCATGCTGATTTTAGGGTTTCAAATCCTGGTCCACAGGGTGCTTGGCAAGAGCTGTGGAGGCCACAAGGTGGTGGGTGCATAGCTAGCCAGGGCCCACCAAGAGTCCCCATCCATGGCTGGGTGGGGCTGGGGACAAAGGGCCTGCAGGTGCGGAGACTCTGCGGGACACTGAAGGTACACTGTGGGGCCCGCCTTCCCGGGAAGAACCTGCTGTTCAGTGAGAAGTGCAGCTGGCCAACAGGCTGTGCTGTAGGCCTCGCCATGGTGTGGTGAGCCAAGCCCACCTCTTCCTGGGGGAGCCCCAGGCAGCACAGTGACAGAGCATGGCTGAGGTCCCAGCACCTGGCCATTGGTGCCCAATGCAAAGCCCCATCAACAGGCATTCTTTGCTCCAGAATTGTTGGGTTGGTGGGGAATTGACTGGAAGGTCATGACAATCTGAAGCCTCCTGCCCAGTCCTGCTTTCTCCCCTGGACTATTCAAGAGCCCTCCTAACTCCCATGAGACACTCCTCTTCCCAAGGGGTCACTGGACACAGCCCCTGAGGCAGATGGGAGCCATGGGGATCCCTGGCAGGGGAACTGGTATCCCATGCCAGGCCAAGCCTCTGGGGGCAGCCAGACTCCACAGAGAAGAGCTGACTTCCTGGTCTATGCCGGCACATGGGGACTTGGCTTCATTCGTGAGCATCTCTCAGCCTTGTGTGGTCCAGTGTGTGCAGGAGCCTGGCAGGGCTGAGAGAGCTGGGTGGAAGAGGCTTTGAACCAGCAATGAGGGGTGACTGGCTGGACAAGCAGCCAGGGGCCAGAGGGCATGAGGATGGCTCAGCAGGTATTAGCAGGGATACAGGAAGAGGTCCCCCACAGGCCTGCTGGGCGACGCCTGGGAGGGTCACCTCGCTCCTATCACCTGAGACGGGTTCTCTCCCTCAGGGGTCTAGGTGCTCACAGCAGTAATGCCGGATTCGGATTACTCCTCTTCCCCACCTGAGTGTGTGGCCTGACATTTGCCCTCGGTCCAGGTGGCGTGATCCATGGGAAGAGCAAGAGGCTGACCCTGAAAAGCCAGGAGGAGGCTCATGGTCAAGGGTACCTCCCCCATGTGGCACCCCATACAGCTCCAAGCCCTAGCCCTGGGGAGGCCCTGCCTCCTGCTGAGCTGTGGAAATGGCTGCTACAGGGCCGCTGGCTCATTCTGTGGCAGATTGTGAGCAGGTGAGCCAAAGCCAGACCGGCAGAAGCCTCAAGGACGCAGCAGGCCCCGAAGCGCTGCGACTTTATTCAGGAATCAGAGGCAGCGTTGGCAGCCAGCAGCAGGGGTGGGAGGGCAGAACGCGGGCTGGATGCGAGGCAAGGCGGCCCCAGCAGGTCTTGTAGGTTGGCCAGAGGAGAGGAGAACAGAGGTGAGCCAACCGCGGACAGGGAGGCTGCGGGGCTCCGGCCAGTGCCAGGCTTTCCGAGCAGAACACATCTGGATGGAGGATGCATGGTCGCCTTCGACTTACATTGTCTCTACACTTCTACTCGTCTCCACTTCCTCTGTTCAGATAATCCCATCACTTCCAAAGACAGGAGCCCCGGCTTCCTTAGCCTGTCCTCCAAGGGGATCCAGAGTCTGGCTCCTGCCTGCTTTCCCACAGCGATCATTCTGCAGCTCTGGTCAGAGCTATCACTTAGTCATCCATCCTCCAAAGGCCTTACCCGTCCGCAGTCCTCTGTTCTTGTTCCTCGCCTTCCCTAATGCGCCCTCCCTCCATTCAGTTGTCCCTGACCCTCGTGGTCTGCTGGGGACTCATCTCCCAGAGCTCTGTGCCTCCATCTGCCTTCTCATTCTCCTTCTCTCTCCGAGTACCCTTTCCCACCACCCGCCCCAAGAGCAGGCTGTTTCTCATCCCTGACCCGAAAGGAACATGAAAGCAGCCATCCTCACCCCTCATCTCTCCTAAACCTCATCACGCCACCTTGGGTTTTTGTTCCAAATGAGCAAAAATGTATTCATCGCCACTGGGGCGAGGGGGAATCAAAATTTTGCATCTCCAAGATCTGTAAAAGTAGAACTTCTCGGCACAAGGATGGAGTGAAGTTATCGTAGCCAGGAACCAGTGTGCGTTTGCTCACTTGCCAACCCTGCCTCCCAAGTGGGGAGAGGAGATTTTCTTTGTATTTGTGTGCTATTGCGCTGGCCGTTTGTAACATCTGCAAAGACATCTGGAGAATTTCATTTTCATAAGCATCGAGATGTTTGTGGGTCTTTAGATGTATACAAAGCGAGGGAGGAAGGTGCATTACACATGAATTCATGCAAAAACAGTTTGTCTGAGGGTCAAGGGTGAGTTTGCAGCCATGGCCTTTTGGTCCTGTGACTGGCGATGGGCCAGGATGTCTGGTTTGAATGGTGTGGAAGGTGTGGAGCCTGGGGGCTGTGATTCTAGGGAGGAGGTGTTTGTTCTGGATCCTACTTCACCCCTCGTGCTGGGTGTACAGAGCCTTAGCCCATGCGTCAGAGATGTGGGAGCAAACCAGAAGGGCAGGGGTCTGGGAGAGACGGGTCTACAATCAGGCAGAAGCCTTGTGGCTACTAGGAAGGAGGGTGAGTGGTGGACTTTGCACTGGAGAAACCTGGGTTTCCCTCTGATTCTGGTCCTCCAGCAGTGTGGTTCGGGGCAAGGCGCTGCCTCTTCGGGAGTCTTGGTTCGGCTTCTGCGACTCTCAAATGCGAGTGACCACGTCTTCCGCCACGGCTCGACCTGACACTCAGCGGCAGCTCAGTGAAAGACCATCCTGGGGCAGCAGAAGAGCGCATAGCCAGGGCTTCCTCCTGGGCGCGCCTCGCCCCTGCCCCGTGCAGCACAGGGCGTCAGGGCTTCTCCCAGAGGAAAAGGCTGGCCTCACGGAAGGGGCTTGGGGGCCATGAGAGCCCATCCAGGCAGGGGGATGTCGGGCCTCTGGCTCCAACAAAACTTTGTTATTTGGAAAGCAGAATCTTCCTGCCACTCTGCCAGGAGGCGTGCTGGGTTCCTAGATGGAATCGTCTAGTTCGTTGCCTATTAGTGTGTTGTTTGCCAGCGTGGGGCCGAACTAGCAGAAGTTGGCAACAGCTTTTGCCTCCTGACTGCCAGGAAAGGCAGCCACTTCACCTGTGTGTGTTCTGTCGTCAGAGCTGCGGCAGCCTGCCTACCGCCTCCCGGAGCCACTCTGGGATCTTGAACCAAGGAGCCCCAAGCTGAGACGGGCCCCGGCCTGGGTCAGTAGGAGCAGTGAGGAGGGAGAACTGCTACGTAACAAGTTGACTCCTGCACGCTAAGTCTCTAGGTGGCTGCTACAGTGCGAACTGAGCCCAGCAAAGTTCAGTTTGCAAAATCTGTATTTTACATTCCGAGTGTTGATTCTCTTTTTAATTATTAAGCTGGAATAGTTCCTATGGGGGGGGGAATGACCCCATGGCATAATAAAAGTACATTAAAAATGCAGTAAACCTGGTGAAATTAATCTAATGAAAATTAAAAATTTCAGTCTCCAATAAAAGTATCAATGAAATTATTCCGTCTTGCCAGAATCAGTATTGCAAAAATGTGGATCTGGTGATCAGATGGTTCAATGTGTGACCGGATGATAAGTAGCTAGAGTCTGCCTTCTCTGGCCCCGAGCACAGCCACACTTGCTCACCCCACACTCCCAGGCCTGCAGAGCAACACACAGACTCACTGTGCCGCATAAGCTTGCCAGAGACCTGTCTCCCCCGCCTCGATTGATCATTGAGCTCCATGATCAATTCCTGCCCCAAGTTTCTCTGGCCTTGGGTCCCCCAGATTTAGAATTTGGCCCTCATTTCTCCAATGATACTGCATTCATTCCTAGGGTTTTGTTCTCCTGTGCCAGTGCTGGATGGAGCTCCTAGCATCTGCACTGCCCCCCCACCCTTAATTAATTAATTTATTTGAAAGACAGAGTGAGAGAGAGAGAGAGAGAGAGGTCTTCCATCCACTGATTCACTCCCCAGATGGCTGCAACAGCCAGAGCTGCGTTGATCTGGAGCCAGGAGCCAGGAGCCAGGAGCAAGGAGCCAGGAGCCAGGAGCTTCTTCCAGGTCTCCCACATGGATGCAGGAGCCCAAAGACTTGGGCTGCCTTCCACTGCTTTCCCAGGCCAGAGCAGAGAGTTAGATTGGAAGTGGAGCAGCTGGGACTCGAACCAGCGCCCATGTGGGATGCTGGCACTGCAGGTGGCAGCTTTACCCACTACGCCACAGCACTAGCCCTTGTGTCCTTTGGAACTTACTGCTGATCCCAGCCACTGAGGTGCAGAGGAGAAACATAAAGAGAATGAGGGATTCCACCAAGGTTGGGAAAAATCTCCCTCCACACCCCTATGCGCTGCCACCATCGGATGCCAGGGCCTCAGGTCAGCCAGGCGAGGAGAGTGGGAGGAAACAGGTTGCCAGTGGGGCTCCAGGAAGGAGCAGAACAGAGACGGCACAATAGGAGGCAGAGGTTGTCCTGCATTATTGCTCTCTGGACACGCACCTGTGTATGGCTGAGCGGGGATAGGTGCCGGGATGCACAGAGGGAGGGTGAGGGAGTGGAGAAAGAGAAAAAAAGAAACCAAAGAACGCTTATTTTTATTGTTCTAGCGAATAGACAATGATGCAAACCAAGACAACACAACAAATGCTCCGTCAGCCTCAGTCTTGTTCTTGCTCCTCTTCTCTTCCCATTCAGATTTCTAGAAAGAGGACTCTGAGCCTTCCGTGCCCAGGTTCTTGTTTCCCATTTACTCCTGGACAACCCCAGTCTGTCTTTTGTCCTTGCCCTGGCATGAAGCCATTTTTGTTATCTCCAGGAGGCTAGACTCTGTGGATTTGACATTCCTCATCTCACTTGACTTCTGATGATACCGATCACTTGCTTGTGCCTGGCTTCTGTGATATCAGCTTTTCTTCCTCCTTTCACGGTGAACCCTTTTTGTTCTTGTTTAAAAAATTCTATGTATCTCTGTATTAATCTGAAAGAGAGAGGGAGGTAGGAGGGAGAGAGATCTCCATCCATGGGTTCATGCTCCAACAGGCAGGTCAGGGTCAGGTCAAAGCCAGGAGCTCCATTCTGGTCTCCCATGTAGGTGGCAGGGGCCCAAACACTTAGGCCACCTTCCACTGCCCTCCCAAGTACATTAGCAGGAAACTGGATTGGAAGCAGAGCAGCTGGGACTTGACCCAGAGCTCTGATACAGAAAGCTAGTATTGCAAGCCATGGTTTAACCCCCTGTGCCACAATGCTGGCCCGTCATGGTGGCACCTTTTTATTCTCTCTTTAAGTCACCCTTTCATTCTCCAGCTGTTGAACATTGGTGCATTTAGGACTCCATTTTTGCCTTACTTCTCTCCATTTTCCCCTATCTGTGTATTCTATGCCTATGATTTCCAATACCAAGTACAGACTGCATTTACAAACTCCATCTCTCTCCTGCATTCTGCATTATTATAAATCTCCCTCAGATACACCCAAGCCTACTCTTCCCTCTGGTACTAGCCTTTGCATCATTAGAACATTGAAAGTCAATCTTCCGTATCAGGTAGAGAGAAGAGAGGGTGAGCAGCAGCAACAGCAGCAGTGAGAATGGCTGTGTCTACAGCAAGACACAGCCAGAATGACTGGAAGTGGGTTTCAAGCAGATTTCAGAGGGAAGGAGGTCGCTGAAACACGTTGGAAGGTCCTAGTGGCTCTGTTAGTATCTGTTCTCAGTAATTGGGATTGTGTTCCATTGGTGCCAAGATAGAGAGATGGAACAGAATATGGAGACTTAATTTACAGCCAACGTGTACGTGCAGGCAAGGAGGGATGCTCCTTCCAATGAATAGCTCTGCATTTGTTGAACATCCGTACGGAAAAGAATGGACCGTGCACAAATGAATTCAAGGCAGATAATAGAGCTAAACATCAATGTAAAACAGGAAAAACATAAGTGGAAACCTTCGTGACCTTGCATTTTTTAAACAGGACATGAAAAGCACCAGCCACAAGAGAAAAGAAATTATAACTTGGACTTCATTACAATTAAGAATGTATGTTCTCCAAAAGACACCATTAAGAGAGTGAAAGGGCAAGCCACATACTTGGGGAAATGCTTGCAATAAAAATGTCTGATCAAGACTAGACCTGGGATGTTTCAAGACTGCACTGGAATTAAATGGACATTCTGAGATTCATCGACCGTTTACAGCCCTTGTCTCCACCATTGAAGAGCAGTGTTTTTTCCTTAGTTCTATTTGTTGAACTCTTTACTTGGTATAGGGTTAAACTTATGAGTATAAAGTAAACTGAAAAAAGATCTCTGTAAAACTTAAGAACAGGAATAGGAGAGGGATGAGGAAGTAGGGTTGGAGGGTAGGCAGGAGGGGGGATAGGATGGGAAGTATCACTGTGTTCCTAAACCTGTATATATGAAATACCTGACTTAAATAAATTTTTTTTAAAGTGTATTCTTTTTTAAAAGAGATTTACTTATTTATTTTAAAGAGTTACACAGAGAGAGGAGAGGCAAAGAGAGAGAGAGATAGAGAGAGAGAGAGAGAGAGGTCTTCCATCCGTTGGTTCACTCCCCAGATGGCCGCAATGGCCAGAGCTTCACTGACCCAAAGCCAGGAGCCAGGAGCCTCTTCTGGGTCTCCCATGCGGGTGCAGACCATCTTCTACTGCTTTCCCAGGCCATAGCAGAGAGCTGGATGGGAAGTGGAGCAGCTGGGATTCGAATCGGTGCCCATATAGGATACTGGCGCTTCAGGACAGGGCGTTAACCCACTGAGCTGCAGTGCCAGCCCCTTAAATAAAAATTTTTTAAAAAAAGATTAACAGGACAACAACACCCATATTCTGTATGTAACTTGTTGCATATATAACTAATAGCTGACAAATCCAAGTTTAAGGTCCCAGTGGATCCAGTGTTGGTGAAGGCAAAGTTCTCAGAGACGGCCACCTGTTCCCTGTGTCCTCACACGGTGGAAGCACTGTGTGAGACCACTGGTTCCACTGTTAATCACCTCCCCCAGACCCCACCTTCTGTATCGCTACTCTAGGGGTTGGGTTTCAGTGGATGAATTTGGAGGGAGGGGGCACAGTCAGACCACAAGAGTTCTTCACGGTATTACACGCCAGAGGAATTAGATGTCACCGCACGGCTTCCTGAGGGGGTAAGAAAGGACAGACTGACAGCTGAGGTGTGGAACGGTCGTGGCACACTAGGAGTTCTCAAACACAGCTCGGGGCGGGGTGGGGGGTTGTGAATTGGTGCTATCACTTCATTATTGTTTATTTGAAAGAGGGAGGGGCGGTCTTCCATCTGCTTATCCCCTCCCCAAATGCCACAGTAGTCGGGCTTGGAGAGGCCAACGCTGGAAGCCAGGAATCAGTCCACGTCTTGCACACAGGTTGCAGAGACCCAGCCCCTTGAACCATCGCCTGCTTCCACCCAGGGTGTGCAGTAAGAGGAAGCTGGAGTTGGAAGCAGAACTGAGACTTGAGAACTCAGGTACTCTGATATGGGACACAGATGTTCCAATCATCATCTTAATGACGAAACAACCACTCAGGCACTACCATGCTATTTTAAAATTTTTATTGTTTTAAACAGAATTATTTTGTTAATTTGAAAGGCAGAGTTACAAAGAGAGAGAGGGAAAGACAGAGACAGAGGTCTTCCTTCTACTGGTTCATTTCCCAAATGACCACAATGACTGGGGGCTGGGCCGGTGCCAGGAGTCTCCCACATGGGTGCAAGGGCCCAAGCATGTGGGCCATCTTCTACTGCTTTCCAGGGGCATTAGCACGGATAGGAAGTGGAGCAGCCAGAACTCGAACCAGTGCACATATGGGGTGCCAGTGTTGCAGGTGGTGGCTTTACCCACTACACCACAATGCTGGCCTCTGATATAAACAGTTGGAAAAAACTTTTCTGAAAAGCCATTAAAATTAAACATATGCTTACTTTATGAGCCAGCAATTATATGCTTGAATGCATACACAAGAAAAACGACTCTTAAGTCCACTGAAAAATAGGTGTGAGAATATTCATAGCAACATTATCTATAATAGAACAAAACTGAAAATAATCCAAATGTCTGTCAATAGTAGAATAAATAAATTGTGTTATGAGAGTACGTGAAAAAGTTTGTGGAAAATGGAACTAAAATTTACTTAGGTGCAAAAATGTTTGAAATCATGCATATAAGCAGTCTTCAAAAAGTTCATGGAAATATGTAGTAGGAGAAAACCATGCATGGATTGTAAAAAAAAAAAAAAAGGTTTTACCAAAATAAACTGATCTTTTAACTATTTTCTGATGAAGTTTTTGAAGGGCCTTTGTATTTTAGTTCAGTGGAACACTACAAAGAATCATAAAAGAACAAACTATTGCTATTTTACACAACCTGTGTGCATCTGACAGGCAGGATGAGACAAGGAGGTCAGATACAGGAGCCTACACAAGCATTCTGTGGCTATAATGGACAAACATGGTGACAGGGCCTCCACCTTGCGGCGCCGACACACCGGGTTCTAGTCCTGGTCGGGGCGCTGGATTCTGTCCCGGTTGCCCCTCTTCCAGGCCAGCTCTCTGCTGTGGCCAGGGAGTGCAAGAGGATGGCCCAAGTGCTTGGGCCCTGCCCCCCATGGGAGACCAGGATAAGCACCTGGCTCCTGCCATCGGATCAGCGTGGTGCGCTGGCCACAGCGCGCCAACTGCAGCGGTCATTGGACATTGGAGGGTGAACCAATGGCAAAGAGGAAGACCTTTATCTCTGTCTCTCTCTCTCACTATCCACTCTGCCTGTCAAAACAAACAAACAAACAAACAAAAAACCACGGTGACAGAGGTCCGAGTGGTGGTTATCACTGAGGGACTCTGCAGGGCCTGGACTATTCCTAGGGTGTTCTGGGTGGCAGTTGAAGAGGTATACACATAGATGAAAATCCACTGAACTTGTACTTAAGATCTGTGCACTTAGTAAAGGAACCCAAGGCGTGTTAAAAATTACTGCTATTTTGTCTTGAGAATTTATTTTTAGTTGGAGCAAGATAGGGATGGAGATAGACATTGTCTGAAATATGAAGTATTTTAAGTGTGTTAACACAAAACGACATTGGACAAACCAGACCTCACTGTGTCTACTGTCAGCAGATGTCGGGGGCCATGGATCAAGGCAGAGGCCAGCAGATACCAGGGTGTAAGGAGGGACGGTAACAGGGACAGCTCCGAGATGAGAAGTCGGGACTGTCTTCAGCATGCCAGCAGGTCAGTGGGTCTTGAAGGACTGTGACTCCAGGCCGAAGGGAGTGCTCAGGACTGGAAGTAATGAGAGGAGCAGGCACCCACGAGAAGAGACAGGACCCCAGTGGGAGCTCCAGGATCCTGCTTTTGAGTCTCCTGGGACTTCTATCGAGGCTGCATTGAGAGCAGCTCCGTGGTCTGGGGAGCAGTGTCCAGGCCACGGGGCAGGTTTTTTGGTGGCATATAGGTTTCCCAAGGAAGAGAACAGAAGCAAATGGACAAGCTTCAAATGCTAACAAAATGTGCATCACTCTTGTGGACTGAGAGAAACAGTACGATTCTTCAAACGCTTGTAGGTCTACACGACAACCCAGAAGTCCTCACTGTGCACAGTCTCCAGAATCCCCATGAAAATAGGATCTGCTTTAAAAAAATTATTTATGAATTCATGCTGGTTAATGCACAGAGGATTGTTTATAATCTGAAACGAATTACTAAAGAACTAAGAGTAGAAAGGATGTGGGACTGGCATCAACAAATTACGGTCCCAGAGCCTTATTTTTCACTTGTAAAATTCTCATATCTGCTGTCTCTTGAAGATTTGCTGCATGTGAATGTTCTGGAAGTCTGATGCACCAAAGCACGTGATGGGTGAGACCAGTGTGGGCTCGGCTGTCAAACCCACAGAATTTCCTGAAACCCATTTATTTCTGTAGGAAGAAATGACATGATTCTCCAGCATGTCTCCCTCTAGGAACCCACAGTGATCACCCCGTTGTTTTCATTTGGGGTGAAAACCACAGAGGGGAAATGCTGCAAACCCAAATCAGCTCCAAAACTGACATGGTGATGCCACATTGTCTGTCATACAGTTCTTCCTGTTCTCACGGAGAATCTGCCTGGGAGGCTGTATGAGCTTCTCCCACAGATGGGAAGAGGGCCGGGCACTGGGAGGTGGGTCCACATCAGGTGCCTTCCTTTCTCCGAGGGACAAGAGAAGCCACCAGCTTCCATTTAGTTGACTAAAGCTGTCCATTTGGTGCAGTGGAGGATGGCCCAAGTGCTTGAGCCCTGCACCCCATGGGAGACCAGGAAAAGCACCTGGCTCCTGGCTTCGGATCAGTGCGGTGCGCCAGTCGCAGCACGCCAGCTCTGGTGGCCATTGGAGGGTGAACCGATGGCAAAAAAAGACCTTTCTCTCTGTCTCTCTCTCTCTCACTATCCACTCTGCCTGTCAAAAATTAAAAAAAAAAAAAAAAAGAATTAGTAGCAGCTGCATATAAAGTCCAGGATTTGAAGTAACAAAGTGATAGACTCAGTAAAACAGAATTGATGTGGTCAGCTACTTTGCTGATATGTCTTCCAAAGGGAGAGGATTAAGCGTGAGAAGTGGACCTGATCGGAAAACACGTACTGGAACGAGACCATCGTGTCCCTGCCAGCAGAGGTGTAAGGGAACTAAATGTGAAACCCTGGCCACAAAGCAGCAGCTCTGAGCAAGGCCTGGGCCCCCACGGATCCTGTGTCTTCGTCCGTGGAGTCCCAGTGTCAGCTTCAGTGTTGCTGACGTGGTTGGCTGTTTGCTCCTGAGAAGCAGAGGTTTTAAGTCTCCCTCTTAGTAACCAGAAGAAACAAGGAGAACTGCCTATGCACCTGCAGCTGCCAGTTCCTTCTCCCGGCCCCGCTCACCTGGTCTGGCTACTTCTATGCATCAACTCCACTGGGCCATGGGGCGCCCAGGTAGCCCAGCATTCCCGGGAGTATTTGCGAGGCTGTTCCCAGGTGAGACTGGTATTGGAGTCTGTGGACTTCTGCAGGCTGGTAGGCATCGTCTGATGTGCTGAGACTAGAACAAGCAGTGCAGAAAGGAGGATCCATCCCCATCCTGCCTGCCGGTGTGAGCTGGGACTTCAGCCTTGTTTTGCTCTTTGGGACTTACGCCGTTGGTTTCGCTGATCCCGGGCCTTTGGACTCAGATGAGAATTGCATGGGCTGCTTTCCGGGGTCTCCAGTTTGCAGATGGCAGAACGTGGGGCTTCTCGGCCTCCGTAGTCATGTGAATCAATTGTTCCTAATCTGTTTCTGGTTGGTTCTGATTCTCTGGAGAGCCTTGACTAACCCAGCCCTGCATCTGGAATTTGGCTTCTCCAGGTGGGCGAGACATTTGGATGTGAAGAGTCTGTTTTGCGAACTTCATGCTTTTATAAATTTTGGGTTTATACCAACCATGCCTCTGCGCAGAGCAGAAACCCCGTATCCAGCTGCCATTTTGAAGGAGGGTGAAACATCTGGTGCTTTAATAAACAGAAGCATTTGTGCTTATTTCTGAGCCCTTCCCCTAAGCCTCCTGAGATCTGGTCAGTCTTAGTTCCATCATCCAGCTCTCGCCTGACCCTCCTGTGTGTGTGTCCTCCGCCAATGTGATAACTAGATGACTGCTATTTCACAGAGTCACTTGACAGCCAATGCCACACGCAGCTGAAGATACTATGGCAGAAGCACGGTGGCCTCTCCCTCCTCAGGTCATTGCACAGAGCTGCTGTTACAAGGGGGTCTTTTTCGGAGTTCCTGGAGACAACAGAGCACACTGTTTATTTTATTTCCCTGATGAGAAGGTGGGATGCCCCATCAAAATAGAGGTTGTTGAACTTTGTGTAATTTTGGTGCTCCCGGCAAGCCCTTAGCGGTTTCTGCTTTGATAAAGCTCACTGAGGATAACTGTCAGATTCATCAGGCCTTCCTTCTCTCCCCCAGCAGGGGTGAAGAACTTCAGGCCCACAGCCCATATGAAGTCATTCAGTCTGGCCCTGCCAAGGCAACTGTGGATAGGACTTGAAATTCAATATATCTCAGCTGGTGCCTTGGCATAGCTAGAAAAGCTGCCACCTGCAGTGCTGGCATCCCTTTTGGGGGCTGGTTCAAGTCCCAGATGCTCCACTTCTGATCCAGCTCTCTGCTATGGTCTGGGAAGGCAGTAGAGATGGCCCAAGTCCTTGGACCCCTGCACCCACATGGGAGACCAGGAGAAGCTCCTGGCTCCTGGCTTCAAATCAGCTCAGCTCTGGCCATTGTGGCCATTTGGGGAGTGAACCTGAGGATGAAAGAACTCTCACTCTCTCTCTCTCTCACTGCCTCTGCCTCTGTAACTCTGGCTTTCAAATAGTAAGTAAATCTGAAAGAAAGAAAGAAAGAAAGAAAGAAAGAAAGAAAGAAAGAAAGAAAGAAAGAAAGAAAGAAAGAAAGAAAGAAAGAAAGGAAGGAAGGAAGAAAGAAAGAATGGAAGGAAGGAAGGAAGGAAGAAAGAAAGTATAAAGGAAGGAAGGAAGGAAGGAAGGAAGGAAGGAAGGAAGGAAGGAAGGAAGGAAGAAAGAAAGTATAAAGGAAGGAAGGAAGGAAGGAAGGAAGGAAGGAAGAAAGAAAGAAAGAAAGTATAAAGGAAGGAAGGAAGGAAGGAAGGAAGGAAGGAAGGAAGGGGCTGGTGCTGTGGCTCACTTGGTTAATTCTCCGCCTGCAGTGTTGGCATCCCATATGGGTGCTGGTTCTAGTCCCGGTTGCTCTTCTTCCAGTCCAGCTCTCTGCTGTGGCCCGGGAGGCAGTGGAGGATGGCCCAGGTGCTTGGGCCCTGCACCCCATGGGAGACCAGGAGGAAGCACCTGGCTCTTGGCTTCAGATCGGCACAGCGCCAGCCATAGTGGCCATTTGGGGTGTGAACCAATGGAAGGAATAACTTTGGCTCTCTCTCTCACTGTCTAACTCTGTCAAATAAATTAAAAAAAAAAGAGAGAGAGAGAATGAAAGCATTTAATTCACTGTATATGTAGTGGAGTCATTTTTAAGTTGATCATTTTATGTGATCTGTGAATAATATTATAAATATCCAATGGCTGCCCACCCCTACTGGAGAGAATGGTGACCACTCCTTACTCAGCTGGATGTGCCCTGTCTTCAGGCCATTGTTCATGAAGTGCGGGCCACATTGTACACAGTTTGCAAATCTTATCTCTTACGGCTCCAGCAACTTTAAGAGAAAAATACCAAGTTCCCCTCTGCCTCTACTCCTGCCTCTGCACCCACCTTTCCATACGAGGAAACTGAAGTCAAAGCCAGGAAACGTTTCCCCAAACCACACAACTGACCGTTTGGCTGATCCATGGCTTGAAGCGAGCACTGTCAGGTTCCAAGTCTCCCCCACAGGGCCTTTGTCCTCTGGGGGTCCTACTCTTGAGGACAGCTCCAGGATCTTGTTGGCACCTCCATCCGGGGCCTTTCAATGTGAACCATGGCTCCTGGAGGTCTAAATTCATGGGGCAGAGGTAGCTGCTCCCTGAATGAGTCTTTTCCTGTTCATGCCCTTGACCTTTGCTCTGGTCTGCTGACTGCCCACTGCTTTGAGGAGGTGGCGTCCGCAGGGTTAGAATCTGCAGAGCCTTGGGCTGTGTCTATGGCAGATACAGAGATGCCGTGGAGCCTGGCTAACCCACCTGGAGAGTGCTGTGGGCCCCAGGGGCCTTCTCTCCACCACATGGTCCTCTCTTGCAGATCGCTCTCTCTCCTTCCATGGGCGAGGCCCGTGGCAAGAACCACCTCTGTGAGCCTCACAAGCAAGGACTTCTCCTCTAAGTCAGTGACCGAATTACTCCCCACTCTCCTTGAAGTGGTTGAAACCCAGTTTCCAATGTCTGCGCTGTTTGCTGAGCCACGGCATATTTTACTGCTGGGCGGACAGATGCCTGCTCAAGTGTCTGATGAAGACACTTAAGCTTTATTGTTATTTGACATTCATTAGGGAACCATCTTCTGTAGGCAAAACATGAGACCGTTTTGAGTTAGGAGCCATAAAAGGCCTGATGATGGGTCATAGGCCAGATGGTTGGGAAACAAGATGAACTGAGCCCTCGAGCCGCGCCAGCCTGGTCCTGCACTTGCCTTGGAGAACTGTGAAGGGTGTGGAGCAGGCAGGAACAGAGAAGGTTCCAGGGAGCCTTGGAGCCATGGAGCTACATGCAGTGGAAGGAGAGCCACGGTGTCGTCTGGTGGCCTTTGCCAGCTGGGGTTCTGAAGGAATGCTTCTGGAATGAACACTCAGATTCTCGCCAAGAGAAGAGGAGGGGTGTTTCCTGGGTAGCAATTGCACATCAGCAAACTCCTGGGGTTTTCACAGGAATCCAAAGAAGAATATTGCCTATTCCAGCCCTGTAAGGCAGAACAAATAAGCCAGCGAAGAGGTGAATTTTTACCCGGGACACATGGCTCATCAATGGTAATGGCAGGATTTGAGCCCAGGGCTGTTTGAGTTTCAAGTTCATGTTTATTTCTTTACATCTCTAGAATCCTGAATCCAGGTGCACATTCTATCTCCAAAGAAGAGGCAGAATGTGGAAGAACATGGAGGGAGCCAACTCGTGACCACAGGATGGGAGGATGGAATCTGCAGGCTCCTTCCTTTTGCTGTGGGAATCTCAAGAGCCTTTTTCCTGTTTCCTAACTGACTCGGGGTGTAGATGAGGAAAAAAGAGAATGCAAGAAGGCTGGGGGGGAGGGGAGAGATAGAGAGAGAGAGAGAAGACAGAGAGACTCTTTGGTCACTGGTTTAGCATCCAGGTGAGCAGACAGAGACAAGAAGAAATAAGGTGGACTTTCAACAGCACGTTGTTTTTTATTAATATTATTATTATTAAATAATGGATGGAGGACTCGTGGCAAGGATTCTTTCCTGAATAAACATGGCTTAGTTTCTTTAATCACATCTCCTTGGAAAGTTTCTCTGGCTACCCCCATTGAGGGCATGGATTTTGCCCAAGCAGGAGGAAAATAGCTATGTATCAGGCACATGTAGCTTTAGGGAAAGTTGCCTGGAGGGTAGGAGTCTTTTTGCGAGATTCTCTATGTGCAAACAGGAGACGCCAGTATCTTTGCTTACCATCCTGACTCGGCTGCCGCTGCCCCACTTCTTTTTTTTTTTTTTTTTTAAGATTTATTTATTTATTTGAAAGTCAGAGTTACACAGAGAGGGAAGGAGAGGCAGAGAGAGAGAGAGAGAAATCTTTCATCTGCTGGTTCACTCCCCAGTTAGCTGCAACGGCTAGAGCTGCACCGATCTGGGTCTCCCATGCGGGTGCAGGGGCCCAAGGACTTGGGCCATCTTCTACTGCTATCCCAGACCATAGCAGAGAGCTGGATCGGAATTGGAGCAGCCAGGATACGAACTGGCGCCCTCATGGGAATACCAGCACTGCAGGTGGCGGCTTTATCTGCCATGCCACAGAGCCGGGCCTCATGCCCACTTATTCTGTAACCCAAACGCCCTTCCCTCCCCCTCTGACCAGCTCCTTGTCCCCTCCTCCCAAGAATTTTGCTGGGAAAGAAACCAAGGAAAACACGCTCCCTGGTAACCATTCAGCAGCATTCTGTCTCGGGCTCATTTCATTCCAGCTGCCAGCTACGTTTCAATGAGTTTTTTCCTGCAGGTGAGTTTCACCTCCAAGCTGTGAGGGTTCCCTGTGTTTTGGGGGGTGCCAGGCTCACATTGTAAAATGCAAGAATCACCTGCTGCTCCCAGCCCATAAAGCCAGCCTGTCAAATGAAGGAAGTAAGCAAAGCAGATGTGAGTGAACCCGCAACCTCAGTATGGCTTCATTTTAATGCTAACTGTCCTATTTGGAGCAAGAGTAATTAGAAAATCAGCAGCAAGTTAGGAGAAAAAAATTGCTGAGCTTTGTAATTGCTTGGGGGAGAGCGAGAATCCAAGATCCACTTACTGAAGGTCTCATTAAATTCTCCATTAGGGGAGTCAAGCTGGAGCCATCGGAACCAGGGGAGGAGCGGGAAGCCCAGGGTGGGCTCTGTAGTGGCCTTCATTGTGCTTTGCCCACGTCCTTGCTGTCTGGCTGTGTTGGGCCTGGCTGGGGACAGAGCTCCCAGGAGCCAAGTTCCTGTCTATTCTTGCTCTTCTGTCTGCCCCTCCCCTCTCCTTTCCTGTTTGGCTTTTCTCACCACAGTCCCCACTAATGGACTTAGCCTGAGTTTGCCTCTTCTCACTCCTCTCTGGGTTTATGTAGAGTGGCTGCTGTATTTGGGCATCTCCACATCTCCCTTAGTCCTTGGGGACATGATGCTCTTTCCATGTGCATTGTGCTGCAGGTTCAGCTATGGAAATGGTATGTTGGAGTCCTAACCCCACTTCCTCCCGACTGCAGGTGCAACATGAAGATGAGGCCTGTTAGGGGATGGAGGACCCCCTCTGCTTCAATTCAACAGGCACTCTTCACACCTGGCTATCTCAGAGACCTCATCAGAACGTGGCTTCCTGCTTTCCTTCCAGCCTGGCTGGTGCAATGCAACCACAAGCCCTGCGGGACAGCCCTGTTAGTCTGAGCTCATGCAACCATAAGCCCCAGAATATAGAAACACTGTCTCCGAGCCTTCTCACTCTGCTGCTTCTTGAAACACAGCCCTCCAGGGCCCTTCCTCTGTGAAGTCAAACTCTGTGTGTCTTCTCTTCCCTTCCCTTCCCTTCCCTTCCCTTCCCTTCCCTTCCCTTCCCTTCCCTTCCCTTCCCTTCCCTTCCCTTCCCTTCCCTTCCCTTCCCTTCCCTTTCCTTCCCTTCCCTTCCCTTCCCTTCCCTTCCCTTCCCTTCCCTTCCCTTCCCTTCCCTTCCCTTCCCTTCTCTTCCCTCAGTTCTCCCAGCCTCTCTGGGGCTGTTGCTTCTTAAGCCACAGCTATCCCTCTGTCAAGTAAAACTGTGCCAATAAGTGATTGCTAAACCCATCATGGTTGTTCTGTGTACCCTGGCCTGCCAAATCTGGGTCAAGGTCATGCTAGGTCAGGGTGAGTCCTAACCTGATATGGCTGCTGTCTTTGGAAGGAGAGACACAGAGGTGCAGATGCGCAAGGGCAGAAGGCTGTGTGTCGAGGGAGGCGGAGCCTGAAATGCCACAGCTGCACACCAGGGGACACCAGGCGTTCCCAAGCGAGGCCCCAGGAAGCAGAGGCATGGATGGGCTCTCTTCCTTGGCCTTCAGGCTCTGCCAACACCTTGATTTTCAACTCTTAGCCTCTACAGTAAAATTAAGTTGTTTGAAGCCACCCAGCTTGTGGCTAATTGCATCCCTTTATTTATTTATTTTATGTATTTATTTATTTTTTTGAGAGACAGAGTTACAGTGAGAGGGAGAGACAGAGAGAAAGGTCTTCCACCTGCTGGTTCACTCCCCAAATGGCCACAGTGGCTGGAGCTGTGCTGATCTGAAGCCAGGAGCGGGGAGCTTCTTCCCAGTCTCCCACATGGGTGCAGGGGCCCAAGGACTTGGGCCATCTTCTACTGCTTCCCCAGGCCACAGCCGAGAGCTATATTGGAGGAGGAGCAGCCAGGACTAGAACTGGCGCTCATATGGGATGCCAGCACCACTAGCGGAGGATTAACCTACTGTGCCACAGTGCCAGCCCCTAATTGCATCCTTTTACAACAAACACGCAGGAGAGCACATGGTGTGGGAAGGGGTCAGTGCGAGGCTCTGTGGGGGATACAAATACAAATCCAGTAGGATTCTTGCTTTTTTCAGAGACACTTGGTTTTGTGGAGTGACTGACAACCATATTAATACTCATCCATGGAAGATTTAAAGTACACTACAACAGACAGACAAATAACCAACTGAGGAGTAATCTAGAAAGGCTTTGGGGAGAAGACAGGATTTGAAGTGGGTTGGTTTTGAGGATGCCATAGCTTTATCAAGAAAATATGGGGCCTGCAATGCCAACATCCCAATGGGCACTGGGTTAAGTCCTGGCTGCTCTGCTTCCCAGCCAGCTCCCTCCTAATTAACTTGGGAAAGCAGTGGAGGATGATCCAAGTGTTGAGCCCCTGCCACCCATGTGGGAGACCCAGATGGGAATCTAGGTTTCTGGCTCAAGTCTGGCCAAGCCCAGGCAGTTGCATTTGGAGGTAGAACCAACAGGACTTGGTTGTGGCTTGACAGGGTAGAGTGCACAGAAGCAAAGTTGAAGAAAGAATTGTGGCTTGCTCAGTAACTTATGGATTGAGAAGGGATGCTATTGCATGCTTGGAATTCAGCTGGGAGCATGGGGATGTTGAGGTTTCTGAGTGTAGATGTCAAACAGGCAGCTGAATGTGTCAGTATAGACGTCTGAGGAAGTGTTGGGTGGCCTTTAGATTGTATTTGAAGTCAGGGAAATGGACAGGGTATCCAGCGACACAGGTGCGGGAAAGGAGAGCCAACAGCCAGAGGCAGGCCCTGAGGTCCTTGGACCAATATTTACAGCTTGGGAAGTTGGAAAAGAGATTGTGGTGCAGAGCCACGGAGGAAGAAGGTTGAGCAAAAGAGCGATCTCCTGGGGGATTATAGAGAGAGGTCGTTTCCTGCTAGAGGGAGAATGAATAATGCCAACTGTTGCTGAAAAATCAGGCAAGATAAGCACTTCGAGCATCCACACAATCCAGCAATATCAAGCCCTGTGTTGCCCTCCATGACAGCTACGTCCTCTGCTTCTGCTCCATCACCATGCTTTTCATCCTTCCTGGCATTTGCTGAAGGTGTATTGCACACTCAACATGTATCCATGCATTAGCTCATGCAGTCCTCACCATAACTCTGCCAGGTGATACTACTGTGCCAGTTGCATGGAGAAGGAGAAAAGCCCTAGGTCTTACATCTCCATTTTGCAAGTCTTTCCCGTGGTCTTCTGTACAGAATTGGGCAAGTGTAGAGCTGGAAGGGAACTTAGACATGTTCTAGTCTCCTCTCATACTTTAATGAAGAAGCTGACCCTGGAGACGAGAAGTTCATGGTTAGCCCTGTGTTAGGAGCCATGTGCCTTTACGTCATGCAGTCCTCTACAAACCTTCTCAGAAACCAAGGCTCTGAAAAGGGAGGCCTGTGACTGCATTGTCCTTCTGATAACTGTGGAGTTAGGATTTGAACCTAGGATTTGCCAACTCCAAATCTTTCAACTCTTTATGCCGTGTCACCTCCCAAAGTGAAGTGGCAGAACGGAGATTAGAACCAGGCTTGCTATGGTTGGCCCCTTAAACACAGGACTGCCAAAGCCCTATCCTATCTGATTGTTTACACAAACAAGCTAGGACTCTGTCTACGACATCTCTCTAATCTAGGCAACCCCTTCCCAAGTTAGGAACAGCGTACGTGAGGACTGATGTTGAATTTTGTCTAATTTGGACCTGCATCCCCCACTCCATTTTGCTGACAGAGCTCTGAGCTGTCCCATCCCACTGTTGGGGGTCTCATCTGTAAATTGCAATCACTCCTCCCAGCCTGCCTGCCTCCCACATCTCTCTTATTTAGGCTTTACACCATTCCTCATTATAGCCTGTGTTTGCTGAGGATCATTCTTAAGTTCCTTTTATCTCCAATCTGGGCTTTTAAAAAAAAAAACTTCCTGGAACTTTGATTGGTTGTTGTTTGATGCTTTGTTCAAAGGAGCTTTATTAAGTCTTTTGTAGGCTTTTTCAGCCCTGTTCAATTAGAGCCAAGGATTGAGCCAGCCATCTCATTTCTGATTTGAGGTCACTCAGTGTGTACATTTAGACTCTTAACTCATATATTTCTTTACTCTTGGCTTATTAGGTCTACTTGTCTCAGAAATACAGCCTTAACTTTCTTCAGCAGGAAAAAATACATCTTTAATATCACTATAGGTGAGCATTTTTGAATCTTACAATGCCAAGTTCTAGGCTGCCCCAATGCCTTGATATGTTGACTGGCCTGGCGATCACCTGAGGAGGTGGCATGGTTGGGGGTGCTGTGTGGAGGCAGCCTTTGTGACTCCCCTCTTCTTTCTTGTTTCTCTCTGTTCCTCTTCACTCTTCTCCTTTTGGGGAGCCCTTCCTTTCTAGCTCTCCAGGAGGCTGAACCCTACCCCTGTAGCCCTGGTACCCCCAAAGCCCCAAATTAAACGTGACGGTGGCGGAGGGGGCGTCAGTCTCAGTGAGACTCTTCTAGAGGAAGAGCAAGGGAGGGGCAGGACCTGGCGCTCTGGACTGGGATTAACTCCTCCCTGAACTCCATCCATGGTCCCACCTAAGGTAAAATAGATGCTGCCAGTGTGGGAATCCACATCTCTCAAACCTCTCCCTGACCTCCTTGGGTCTGTAAAAGAAATTCATATTCTGCACAATAATTTTAATTTGGTTCTATTCCTTGCCAACTAATACCTTTGCTTTGTTATGCTAATGGCCTAGTCTACTCTTCTCTGGTCTGGATTATGTCACAGAGAATTCTGCATTAACTTGATAAGAAAGAGCTTAGGGAGCCCTAATTTGCTTCTCCCTCATTCCTGGGTGGGGGTTTGAGGTGCGCATAATAAAGTTTTACTTTATCCTGTCACACAATTCCAATGAAGTTCGTGTAAATGCAATTGAATCAACATAAATAATACACACATATGGGTGTCATGTCTGTACTATGTAAATGAGGACTTAGAGAAAAAAGAGATCCACTCCCTGTGTTCAAGAAGCTCAAAATTTACTGAAAAATAAAGTGAAAGCAAAAGCTGTTGGAAATATGAGGCTGTTATTGTGGTATAGTGGGTTAAGCTGTCACCTTCAATGCCATACATCCCATATGGTCGCCGGTGAGAGTCCCGGCTGTACCACTTCTGATCCAACACCCTGATAATGCACCTGGGAAATCAGTGGAAGATGGTTCAGGTCTTGGGCCCCTGCATCCACATGGGAGATCCAGATGAAACTCCTGGCTCTTGGCTCCTGGCTTTAACCTGGTCCAGCCCTGGCTGTTGTGATCATTTGAGGAGTGAACCATCAGATGGAAGATTCTCTCTCTCTCTCTCTCTCTGTGTCTCTGTTTCTCCCTTTCTCTCTAATTTTGCCTTTCAAATAGATAAAATAAACCTTTAAAAAAGCTGTTGGAAATCCCAGCAGGATCTACAGTGAGCTGCATATGTTAGCCAACCCATGGAGCTGGGATACCTGTGGCAATCCAGCCCTCTCCTCTGCATGTGACCCAGAAGCACAGAACTCAGATCTGGTCAACAACTAAGGTTCAGTCACCTGTACACATGCTTGTGTGGGATCCAGTAGATGTCAGTGTGGAGAACAAGCATTCTGAGAAAGGAAAGTGACCAGTACAGGTGTTGGTCCAGCAGCAGAGCCCATGTATAGAAAGGAACAGATTGTTCAGGTATATTTGAGGCTGTATTTGTGTTTTTCATAGAAAGTTTATTTATTTAATAAATATGCTTCATAAGTACAACTTTCGGATTATAGCAGTTCTTCCCCCCCAAACCTGCCTTCCCACCCCCACTCCTGTCCCACCTTCTACTTCCTCTCCCATCCCATTCTTCATTAAGATTCATTTTTAATTGTTTTTATATTCTGAAGATCAACTCTATACTAAGTAAATATTTCAACAGTTTGCACCCACACAGACACACAAAGTATAAAGTACTGTTTGAAGACTGTTTTTACAGTTAATTCTCATAGTACAACTTATTAAGTACAGAGGTCCTACATGGGGAGCAAGTGTACAGTGACTCCTGTTGTTAATTTAACAATTGACACTCTTTTTTATGACATCAGTAATCACCTGAGGCTCTTTTAATGAACTGCAAGGGCTATGGAAGCCTCTTGAGTCCACAAACTCTGATAAAATTTAGACAAGGCCATAATCAAAGTGGAAGTTCTCTCCTCCCTTCAGAGAATGGTACTTCCTCTTTGATGACCCCTTCTTTCCACTGGGATCTCACTCACAGAGATCTTTCATGTTGGTCATTTTTTGCCATAGTGTCTTGGTTTTCCGTGCCTGAGAAACTCTTATGGGCTTTTTAGCCAGATGCAAATGCCTTAAGGGCTGATTCTGAGGCCAGAGTGTTGTTTAGGGCATTTGTCATTCTATGAGTCTGCTGTATGGCCTGCTTTCCATGTTGGATTGTTCTTTCCTTTTTAATTCTATTATTATTAGCAGACACGTGGTCTTTGACACTTAAGCCTGTCTTTATGATCAGTTATGAACTTACACTTATCACTTTAACTATAAGATGGCATTGGTACCTGCCAACTTAATGGGATTTGGCGTCCCATGGCAAATTTTTAGCTTTACCCTTAGGAATAAGTCCAAGAGAATATGTGCCAAACTGTACATCTCCTCCCTCTCGTATTCCCACTGTTATTTTTAACAGGGATCAATTTTCAATTGGATTTAAACACTTAGGAATAATTCGGTGTTAAGAGTTCAACCAATGGTATTAAGTAGAAAAAGAAAATAGTAAAAAGAATAAAATAGCAAGCTGTTCCTCGACAGTCAGGACAAAGGCTGATCAAGTCTTTGCTTCTCATAGTGTCAGTTTCAGTTCTACAGGTTTTTTTTAGGTGCTCAGTTAGTTGTCACAGATCAAGAAGAACATATGATATTTGTCCCTTTGGGACTGGCTTATTTCACTCAGCATAATATTTTCCAGATTCCTCCAATTTGTTGCAAATGACTGGATTTAATTTTTTTTACTGCTGTGTAGTATTCTATAGAATACATATCCCATAGTTTCTTTATATAATTATCTGTTGATGGGCATTTATATTGATTCCATGTCTTAGCTATTGTGAATTGAGCTGCAATAAACATTGAGGTGCAGACAGCTCCTTTATTTTTTATTTAAGATTTATTTATTTTTTTGAAAGTCAGAGTTACACACACAGAGAGAAGGAGAAAGAGAGAGAGAGAGAGAGAGAGAGAGAGAGAGAGAGAGAGAGAGAGATCTTATATCTCTTCACTTCTCAGTTGGCTGCAATGGCCAGTGCTGCACTGATCCTGATCCGAAGCTGGGAGCCAGGATCTTCTTTTTATCAGTCTCCCACACGGGTATAGGTGCCCAAGCATTGGGCCATCTTCTGCGTTCCCAGGCCATAGCAGAGAGCTGGATCGGAAGTGGAGCAGCTGGGACTTGAACCAGCGCCCATATGGGATGCTGGCACTGCAGGTGGTGGCTTTACCTGCTATGCCACAGAACCGGCCCCAACACATAGCTCTTGTATTTGCCAATTGAATTTCCCTTGGGTAAATTCTGAGGAGTGAGATGGCTATGTCATACGATAGGGCTATATTCAGATTTCTGAAGAATCTCCAAACTGCCTTCCATAGTGGCTTTACCAGTTTGCATTCCCATCAACAGTGGATTAGTGTGCCTTTTTCTCCACATCCTCACCAGCATCTGTTTGTTGATTTCAGTATGAAAGCCATTCTAACCAGGTGAGGTGAAACCTCATTGTGGTTTTGATTTGCATTTCCCTGATAGCTAGTGATCCTGAACATTTTTTCATGTGTTTGTTGGCCATTTGCATTTCCTCTTTTGAAAAATGTCTATTTAGGTCCTTGGTCCATCTCTTAAGTGGGTTATTTGTTTTGTTGTTGTAGAGTTTCTTGCTCTCTTTGTAGATTCTGGTTATTAATCCTTTATCAGTTGTATAATTTGCAAATATTTTCTCCCATTCTGTCGGTTTCACTTCCCTGATTTTCTTTTGTAGTACAGAAACTTCTCAATTTGATGGAATCCCAGTTGTTAATTTTGGCTTTGGCTGCCTGTGCCTCTGGGGTCTTTTCTAAGAAGTCTTTGTGACAATATCTTGCAGGTTTTCTCCAATGTTCTCTAATGATTTGATGGTGTTGGGTCTTAGATTTAGATCTTTAAACCATGTTGAGTGGGTTTCTGTGTAAAGTGTAAGGTAGGGGTCTTGCTTCATGCTTCTGCATGTGGACATCCAGTTTTCCCAGCACCATTTGTTGAATAGACTGTCCTTGCTCCAGGAATTGATTTTAGCTCCTTGATCAAATATAAGTGGTTGTAGATGTTTGGATTGATTTCTGGTGTTTCTATTCTGTTTCATTGGCCTATCCATCTGTTTTTGATTACAACTGCCCTGTAGTATGTCTTGAAATCTGGTATTGTGAAGTTGAAGCTGTATTTGAACATAGCTGAGGTGGCACTGTGGAAATGGGAAGATAGTGCAGCAAGACTGAAACTGTGTTGTGTTCTCACAACAGGATATGATCATGTTGTAAGGAATGTGAAAGACATGTAAACTAAAAATTTGGAAGCATACCAATGTACATACTAATGGGCTTGACCACCATGATTTTCAGCCAGATGAGCACCAAGGATTTCAGCCAGGTGAGGGAAATGAAATGAATCAGTAAAAACAAAAGAGGTGACCAGTGCCTGTTGCAAGAGTCAGGTGCATGCTGTTCCCCAAGAAACTTCTGGCGGTTGCCAGTTTGCCAATGAAGCTAAAGTCTAAAAGGACCACTCGGGAAGTGCATGGCATGCATTTGCACACACATTTAATTGGAATACTTACTCACAGCTGCACCTCCTAAATTCAGCACCATGGCTGACCAACTGAGTTCATGGAAAAAAGAAAATCAGTGTCAGAAATGTGCATTTGGATAATTTATAGCATGAGAAAAAAGATAAATATTTATCTATCAGCATAGAAGTATTGAAGGTATAAGTATATTTAAAAATGGGCAAATGACCGTGTACTTTTTAGGTCACTTGCTTATCTATTGTGTGAACATGTCAAACTCATAGACAAGTCTCCATAGAGAAGGGAGAAGAGAAAGAAAAAGTGGCCTTAGGTATCCAGGTAGGTATCTTTTGTCATGGTACCTGCCTTCCAAATCGGCAGCTGGGACCCAAGAGTTCTCTCTAGTGGAAAACGCGAGCCCAGGCAATCAGGAACCAGTTTTGTAGTTTTGTAGGTGGCAGCAGAAATGCTCGGATGTTGGAAATCAAGAAAGGAGGTTTCTGTGGATGGTGGGCAGCGTGTTGGGCTCTGATGGGCCACAGCATCAAAGGTTCGAGAAGGATGGACGACAGGGGAGGAGGCAGAAGCCTAAACTACATATGGTCCCTTCTCCTTCCACCAGAGCCTTCCAAAGAGATAAAGGAGGCTTATCATTGCTCAGTGAGACTGTTGGCTTGGCAGATCATGGGCTACAGTGTTAAAGGGAGTTAAGCCAGGACCTGCAAATGGTAAGCCTAAGGGGCACGTAGGTATGTGAGAAAAATCGTATCATTGTAACAATAGCTTGACAGTAACAGTAGCTGAAGGCAGGAGGGAGATCTGAGCCAACTGCTGTATAAGCATCCAGTGAAGAGATCACAGAATAAGCTTGGAGCGGGGAGGAGAACCCTGGGCCGGGCTGCCCTGACAAGCCTGATGGAGGAGAGGGATGATGTGGGATTTGCAGGCTGGGGGGGGGGGGAGGGGGAGGGTGTATGCTGCTAAGGTGAGAGAGTGAGGAAAGACAGTACTGCAATGAAAAGAAAGGGAGCTTTCTCCCAAAGGAGAAAAAAACCCACTGAGCCAAAAGAGCCATAGAGCCTCAAGGAAATAGATTTGAAATCACACAGCCAGGGAAGAGTTCAAGAACAAGGAGGACCCTATGTTTTAGTAGAGAAACTTCAGAAACAGTTAGGTAGTCCCTGATGTAGGCCTTCTCTTACTGTGGCATAGCAGGTAAAGCTCCATCCTCCAGCGCTGGCATCCCATATGGGCACCAGTTTGTGTTCCAACTGCTCCTCTTCTGATCCAGCTCCCTGCTAATGTGCCTGGGAAAGCAGTAGAAGATGGCCCAAGTCCTTGGGCCCCTGCACCTATGTGGGAGACCCCAAAGAAGCTCCTGGCTTCAGATCAGCACAGCTCTGGCCATTTCAGCCATCTGGGGAGTGAACCAGCAGATGGAAGACTTCTCTATCTCTCTGCTTCTGCCTTTCTGTAACTCTGCCTCTCAAATAAATAAAATCAATCTTTTTTTAAAAAAAAGAATAAGATCAAAAGATGATAGAATGTCCCCCCATGTTAGTCAGATTTGCAGTGCCATAATGAAATAGCTGAGGAAAACTCCTAATGAAGAAAAAGGAGTTTATTTGCCCACAGTTCTGGAGATTGAAATTTCAAGCTGTATGGGTCAGGCTCCAGGGTGAGGGTCCTATGGCAGATGGTAGGCGTGTGTGCAGGAAGAAAAGATCATAGAGATATTTTGGGAATCGGGAAACTAGAGGGAGGCTGGGTGGAGCTAGGAGTAGGCTTTCATAACAATCCTCTCATGGGAACTAACCTGGGTCCCGTGAGAAATATCATAATTCTTTTCAAGGCCATATCCTAAGGTCATATCCTAAGGACGTTTCACTAAGCCCCACCGCTTGAAGGTCCAACACTACCATCCTGGGAACCAAGACTCCAACACATGAACCGTTGTGGACACTCAAACTATATCCAAACCAATCCCCCAATGCTTTACTTTTGAAGAGCTGGAGTGACAATATTTCGAAAAAGTGCCTCCATTAGGAGAGGCAGACGCGACTTCCCATAAAAGCAGCATCACTCTGGGGAAACTGAAAGTTACAACGGAACAGCTTGCTAGTGTTCACCATATAAGGAAATTGTCTGGGTCTGTCCCAATCAGGAACAGCCACGTCCGATCAGGAAGTAGCAGAGGTGACCCCAGCCCATCCACCATACCCCGCACCGCTGGATGACGTAACCGGGCTTTGAAAGAGGCTCCCAGGCACGGCTTGGGGCCTTCCTCTGCCCTCCGCTGCGCGGTTGAGTAGCCGGGGTCCCTGCTGCAGCTTGTACTTCCGAAATAAACCTTACTCTTGCATTTTGGTGTGTTCAAGTCTCTGGTGGCCTTTGGGGATCCCATGACCTGGGCACAACAACTTTCACAACCAGCATCTCATCTTTTGTTCGCGTGGTTTCTAACCAAAATTATCACCGTAATCTTTATCCATTTTTCCCTCTACAAACAGAATGTTTTCTCTCTTTTTGTTCCTTCAAGATTTTCTCTTTGTCTTTGGTTTTCTGTAGTTTGAATATAATATCCTTTAGCCTTTCTAGATTCATGGATTCTTTTGTAATTCTTTTCAGTGGATTACAGCTGAAAAGGCAGTAAGACATAGATTCTTTCTGAGGAACAATATATAGAGGAAACCCTCAAATAAAAGGAGAGGCAAGAATAAGGACACAAAGAGATAGTAACTGAATAAGCTATAACTGAAATGAACATTAAGCACAGCATGGCCACTAGCCACGTTAACATAAATCTTATACCAAAGATCTATCGATCTTATCTCTATTACCCAATGAATCATTTCCAAGTTTAAACAAAAGATAACAAGGTATGCCAAAAACCAAGAAAACCCAATTTGAGGAGACAAAGCAGTCATCAACACAGACACAAACATGGCGCTGATGTTGGAAATATCAGATGGAGAATTTAAGGTAATCATGATTAATATGTATAGTGCTCTAATGGAAAAAGCAGACGGAGTGCAAGAACTTACCGGTAATATGAGCAGAGCCAGACGCTGTAAGAAAGAATCTAAAGAAAATCCTAGAAGTTAAAAATGCAGTCACAGAAATGAAGAATTGCTTTGATAAGCTCATCAGCCAACTCAACGTGACTGAGGAGAGAATCAGTGAACTTGAAGATAGGTCAACAGTACTTGACAAGCTGAAGTTCAAAGGTAAAAAATTAAACAAGGAACAGAATCTCCAAAACCATGGGGCAATATCAAGAGTGTAACGTCTGGCCAGCGCCACGGCTCAATAGGCTAATCCTCTGCCTGTGGCACCAGCACACCAGGTTCTAGTCCCAGTCGGGGCACCGGATTCTGTCCCGGTTGCCCCTCTTCCAGGCCAGCTCTCTGCTGTGGCCAGGGAGTGCAGTGGAGGATGGCCCAAGTGCTTGGGCCCTGCACCCCATGGGGACCAGGAGAAGCACCTGGCTCCTGCCATCGGATCAGCGCGGTGTACCGGCCGTGGCGCACTGGCCGCAGCAGCCATTGGAGGGTGAACCAATGGTAAAGGAAGACCTTTCTTTCTCTCTCTCACTGTCCACTCTGCCTGTCAAAAAAAAAAAAAGAGAGTGTAACATGTGAACAAACAGAATACCAGGGAGAAAAAGAAATACTTGACATAATACTGACTATGAACTTTGCAAGACTGATGACAGAGATCAAACTAAGCCATGAATCTAGAGACTCCAAAGAATATTATACTCAAACTGCAGAAAACACAAGACCAAGAGGAAATCTTGAAGGAACCGAAAGAGAAAGCTCTCTGCTTATGGAGGAAAAAAAGGATAAAATTGACAGTGATTTTTGGGTTAGAAACCATGAAAACGAAAGATGATTGGAGGATAATATTTAAAGTGTTGAAAGAAAAAAGAAAAATCCTACCAACCTAGAATTCTATACCCAATGAAATTTGTCTTTAAAGTGAAGGGGTCATTACTATTGATACAATGGACATTAAAAATACACTAAAGGGAAATTATGGAAAACCCTATGGTGCAAATTTAATAATTTAGACTAAATAGACTAAGCCCGTTGTCTTAGCCTGCTTGAAGCTTATATGGTAGAATACCTGTGGCTAGATAAGTCATAAAGAGCAGAAATTTTATTTCCTACAGTTCTGGAGACTAGGAAGGCCAAGATCAAGTTCCCAGCACCTGGCAATGTTGCCATGTCCTCAGATGGCAGGAAGGGCAAGGGCGGAGGTGAATTCCATCCTCACGTGGCTGCAGAGCATGAGAGAGAGGGAGAGAGAGAGAGGGAGAGGGAGAGAGAGAGAGAGAGAGAGAGAGAGAGAGAGAGAGAGAGAGAGAGAACTCTCTCTCGCAAACCCTTTCTATCACTGTACTAGTCCATTTGTGAGGCAGAACTCTGACGCTCTGAACACCTCCTGTTAGATCCCACCCTCCACCTCCACAGAAGATACTGTTAAGAGAAAAAAGCCAAGCCACAGATTGGGAAAAATACTTACAAAAGGCTGATACTGATAAATACTGATACTGATAAATACTGATAAAAGACATGTATCCAAAATAGTCAAAAAACTCTTAGAATTCAGCAATTAAAAAAAAAACAAGGTGATGAAAAAATGGAAGGAAAATTCGAACAGACATCTCATCAAAGAAGTTATACAGATGGCAAACGTGCAGTTGAAAGATGTGTAGCATCATTTGTTGTTGGGGGATTTTAAACTGAAACAACAAGATGCCCTTTCTCACTACTTAGAACGGCTGAAATCCCAAAAGACTGACAATATCAATTGCTAATGAGGATGTGAAGCAACAGGAACTCTTATTCATTGCTGGTGGGAATGCAAAATGCTGCAGCCACTTTGTATGACAATTGGACAATGTACAAAGCTAGACAGTCTTGCCATATAGTAATGCTGGTTTATCACTCAAGTGATTTGAAAACTTCAGGCCACACAAAAATTTGCATATGAATATTTATTGCACTTTTATTCATAATTTCCCCCAACTGGAAGCAATCAAGATGATTTTCAGCAAGTGACAGGATCAGCAAACTAAGGTGTTTCCACACAAAGGAATATCATTCAGTGAGTCAACCCGCAAAATGATGTGGGTGAATCTTCAGTACTTATTGTTAAGTGAAAGAACCCAGTCTGAAAATCCATTATATGATTCCAATTACATGATGCTTTGGCAAGGACAGTGAAGGGCCAGTAAACAGACTCTATGGTTGTCAGCAGAGGGAAGGGAAGAGGCTTGAACAGGTGAGGCACATGGGCTTATCTCAGTGTGAGAAAATGATTTTAGGGGCCAGCACTGTGGCACAGTGGGTTAGCACCCTGGCCTGAAGTGCCGGCATCCCATATGGGTGCCAGTTCGAGATCTGGCTGTTCCACTTCACATATAGCTCTCTGCTATGGCCTGGGAAAGCAGTGGAAGATAGCCCAAGTGCTTGGGCCCCTGCACTTGTGTGGGCTCCTGGCTTCGGATCAGCAAAGCTCTGGCCATTGCGGTCAACTGGGGAGTGAACCAGCGGATGGAAGACCTCTCTCTCTCTCTCTCTCTTTCCCCCTCTCCCTTTTCCTCACCCTCTCCCTCTCCCTCTCCCTCTCCTCTCTCTGTGTAATTCTAACTTTCAAATAAATAAATAAATCTGTTTTAAAAAAAGAAAGAAATTTTGTAGGATGATTCAGTGGTGTGTATGTGGCATTGTGCATGCCTAAGCCCATAGAATTTCAGGACATCAAGAATGAACGTTACTATATGCAAATTTAAGAAAAAGATTTAGGGGGCAGGAGAGCTCCTGGATGGAAAGCAGACTGCATCACCAATGCATGAAATGACATCTTTGAAGGGCTGGGGAGAAAAGATGGTGAGCTAAGACACTTTGGAATGAATGAAGAGCATTAAGACTAAGGACGGACGCACCTGCAAGTGAACACAGTGCTGTAGCTGGCAAAGTTGCTCCCTGTGAAAGTGCAGGTCAACGATACATACAGAAACTTACAAATTAAATAAACGAGTGGTAAATGGTGGCAGTAGGGTTTCTCACTGATGTAGTGTAAGGTTATGGAGAAGCAAGGGGGAGAAGGCTATACCACTGTCCATGTGGTACTGCATCCGAGTAGGAGACATTGGTCTATGAACTTGTGCTTAGCTGGTATAGATACAGTTGGAGGCATAGAGAACATTTTAAGATAGGTGTATATAGTCTTCCTGTATAGGTCCTTGTGCTGTCAGCTGACAATGCCTAGACTCCAAATTGTCCAAGTAGCAGTCCACTTGCCCAGAGCCCAGACTTGCCTTCTGAAGCCATTCTTTAGTCAAAGGAACCAGGGATCCTAGAGAAATGTTTTATGGTAGGGCTGGTGCAGAGGGCATCCAGGACACTCTTGGAGCACTGCACAACACGGGAAAGTGAGAAAGTACTCAAAAACACACAGCCGTGAGAACGAGTCCAAGCGACAAAAGAGCCAGCGGGAAGAATTCCAGATGGCCAGAGCAGGAACAAACTGAGCAAGAAAATAAACAATGCAATATCAAATTATCACCCAAAGTATCATATAAATATCCACAAGTCCATATGGACATAAATAAACGATTGAATCAATAAGTAGTAGAGAAGAGATAAATCTCCCGTGCAGAAGAATTTTAAATAATTCACGGAGATATTCTTTTCTTGAGAAGACAAATTAAATTCGTAAGTCCTTAAGGATGGGCTGTGAGTGGTGATTCCTTCCAAAGAGTATGGGACGAGAGAGGGGTAACTCTCACGTTGGCACCACACTGATTGCAGTGAGAAACTCGACAAACACAACCTCAGCCTTGAGATCAAGGTTAACGTCAACAGTGACAAGTCACACTGATGGTTTGCACTCTTGTTTTGATGTGGCAAGAATGACACTTTATCCCTGTGAAGATCTTCCTCCTCCCCGAAACATTGACCTCAGTCTATCAGGAGAAAACATCAGACAGACTCACACTGCAGGGTATTCTGCAGAGCACCTGAAGAGGGGACTCGAGTTTTGATGTGGAGGCCATCAAAAACAAGGTCACTCTGAGAAAATGTCACGGTCTGGCAGAGCCCAAGGAGACGGCTCAATGTCGTATCTTGGATAATGTCCTAGAACAGATAAAAGGCATCAGGTAAAAACTCAAGATTGCTGAATAAAGTATGCACTTCAGTTAATAAAAATATACCAGTATTGGTTCACTGGTTGCCACAGGTGCACTGTATTAGCTTAAGATGTTAATAGTGGAGGCTGAGTTTGGGGTAGACACGAATGCTCTGGATTATCTATGCAACCTTTCTGTAAATCTAGAACTATTATAAATGAAAAGTTTACTAGCAGAAAAGCTTTTTTTATTTCCCAAGGAGAGGAAGGGAAGATATAGTTTAAGGGAAGATGGTTCTAGAGGAGTTGCTTGTCAGAGCACAGATAAGACAGGGTTCCCAAAGACAGGCAGAGATCAGCCTGTTGGAAACAGGCCACTCCTGAGGAACCTCTGCAGAACAGGCGGATGCTTGGTGGGTTCGTTTTGTTCCCTTGAATATCTACTTAGTGCCAGGCACTAAGACATTTTCTTGGTGAATCTGTCAACAATCCGTGAAGTGATTATTCTTCTTTGCTTTGTACAGATAATGCATTGAGATCTGGAGAGGATCCGTGTCTTGGTGGATGTAGGGGAGTTGGATTCGGGTTATCTGATATGTGCTCCTCCTACTAAATAAAGTGCTTCCGCTGACGGGGCCCATAAACCATCATCCAGACCCCATGATAAATGCTGTATAGACAGCCCACATCAACTTGTAGATTTGGGTAGTCAATTCTAGCATTATACCTGATGTACAGATGAGGGGAGACTCTCAGAAGTCTTACCTGGAAGTGCCTCAAAGTCACAGAGATAGAAAGTAGTAGTGTGGATCTGCCACACATGTCCTTTGAATTCTAAAGCTCAGATGTTGAGCCTCTGGCCAGCATCATTTGCGTGGCAATGCCCCGAGTGGTCTTTATGGAGGAATCTTTCACTGCATGCAGTGTGACCTATCAGCACTCTCTCTGAACCAGTTCCCGTCAGCCTGCGGTTCACTGGAGTGATCGAATGACTCCTGAAGCCACTCACTACCTCCCCCGTCATTGCCCAGAGATCTCCAAGTCACACAGGAAGCGGGATGCTGAGGGCACTGCTACAGTCGATGCCAAGGGAATCCACTGCCTCCTCCCAGCAATGGAGCAACAGCTTCCTCTATCCTCAGCTGCAGACCCCTGGCATGGATCCCTTGATAAGTTCTCTAGCAACCTCTCAACACAGTTGAATTGTACATTTCATTGTGACTTCAGGTGCTCAGAATGTGGCCTGGAGTGCAAATGACATCTGTGACACACAGAGTGAAAGCTACTAGTGATGGCTTCTGAGAAGCAGGTGAGTTGCGAACTGCTGAAACCGCAGGCCTTTTAGATCTGCCAATTGTGTCTGGGCTGCCAAGTCTCCGCAGCCTGCATCGCAAGATGCAGAGAGCAGATCCAACAGCAGAAGGAACTTATCAAGAGAGCCAAGACCTCACAGTTTATGGGAATAATGTCCAGGGTCTTTTGTTCCCATACTCCTTAGCAGGCTGCAGAAAACATTCAGGGCTTGCAATCTAGGTAGAGAGTCCAGGAGAAGACGGCCCTGGAAGCATCACCATCTTCATTGTGGCCAATGCATCAGGAAGCAGTTGACCCTGGCAACGGTTGCCAGGATGCTTGCTTCACACTCCCACGAGGAGTCAGTGGGCCACCTGCAAGGCTGTGATATGAGCCGTGATCCTGAGAGTGGTAACAGCAATGGAATCCTAGGCTGCAACGCATGTACTCTTCATAGAAAATGCTATTGCGTGGGAGCATTAAGGCTTAAATTGTTAAGTGGTGGCCACGGTTAATGGGGGAATTTGCTGCTGTGTTTTTAAATCTTTGTGGAATAGAATTGGTGAAGCAGTTACTGTCAATTCCCCAGGTTTTTGAGGCAATGGAATACCTGAGAGATAGGGTACGAAGGTGGAGAGGAAGTGACCTCACTTCCAGTGGACTATGGAGCAGGCCACAGCCGTTAAGAAGGGAGTCAGAGAAGGTTCTGTCTTGAGTGTGAGCCCTCTGGTTGGGGCAGGTTGAAGACAGCAATGGTGAGGAAGATTGACACACATATTTGAAAATGCTACCTCTGACAACAGGAGGTATGAAGTTGATTGCTCTAGAGTTTGGATTTTCCTGCATCAACAAGGGATGGATTTGGAAGAAAGAAGGATACAATGTTAAATTTAATGGGCTAGTTCGGGGCATTTTATTTTGTAGGCGTTGTGTTCTTTGGACTGTGTGGTTATCATCTGCTGCATATTGTTTAACATTCTCTGGCAAGCTTGTTTGGACAACATAGCTGGGCATTATTTAAGATGGGAAACAGGATAGCAGTGACTCCTTGGCCTACTGCCTGATGGTGTAGATGAGGTTCCAGATACATCTTGGCATAAGTGGAAAATTGGAGGGGCTCTTGTGCCAGATAGAAGAGTTTAATGGAGACTGATGAGCCTCCTGTGCGGACTCACCCCAATGGGAGAAGGAGCCAGGCACAGTTCATGTGTCCAGAACAAAAGCCTTAGTTGTTGGCGGTGAGTCCTCATGTTTTCTCCTCGCCCGGTTCCCATGGACCCTTCCATTCATCCAGAACGCTTTTACTGAGGCATAAATCTGTAGCAGTCACTGTGTAATGTGCAGAACTGCAAGAGTGAGCAGGGCACAGTCAGTGAGTATTCAGCGCCTCTGGATGTTAGGTGGCAGAGAGTAAGCTCGAGAGAGCTGGTGCTCTAAACAGTCTGGCCAGCACTGAAGCATACGCAGTTCACTCGTTCCAAAACCAGGTGCTGAGTGGAGAATGGCTTCTCCATCATCCAAAGATGACAGCATTGACACGTTGGCACCAGGGGGACTCCAGGGTATTGGTGGCACAAAGCAAACGTTTCTGGGCAGACACAGAGACCTCAGCACCTGTCAGAGCAGTGGCAGAGACCACACTGTTCAACAGAGATGCAGAGGAAACACAGCCCAGCAGAGTGGTGATGGGGAAAACGCAGCCCGCAGTGCCCTGAGGAGCAGTGGCAAAGAAGCAGGACGAACAGCGGAGGAACAACAGTGACAGCAGCAGAGGACTTCCTGGGGAGCACGTGGGTGTTGCTGAGATTCCCTGGGCTCCTCAGAGACACTCGAGGCTTTGCGGGATGGAAATTTTTTTTTTCCTATTCCTATGATCTGACACACATTTGCAGGCTGCTGAATTCTGGGGGCAACTGAATTATAACAATGAGAATGAGAACACCCGCACCGCCGCCGTGATTATGGTCAGGACTGGCTGCTTCCTGGGGGCCCAGGGACTGGGCTGTGAGCTTTATGTTTATCACTGCTAATCCTTAGAATCATTACAGAATAATAGAACCTAAATTAATCCTCTTACTGAAACAACCAAAACTGGAAAATATATAAAATAAAGGTTTTTGATATATGAACATCAAGCAAGAGATTAGTGGACGAATGAGAAGTAGACAAGGTGTGCCTACGAGTGCCCAAGCTCATCTGCCATGGTGCAGGGAGGAGGAACCTGGGCAGAGCCCAGCAGGTAACCTAAGGAGGCTAAGAGTGTAGGGGGACCAGGAGAATTAGAGCTAATGGAACAAAGCACTAACAAGGAAAGAGCTGCACAAAGTTTTGTTTTTAAGATTTATTTTATTTATTTGAAAGGCAGAGTTTGAGAGAAGGAGAGGTAAGAGAGAAAGAGAGAGAGAGAAAGAGGATATCTTCCATCCAATGGTTCACTCCCCAGATGGGCACAATGCCTGCGGGGACTGGGCTAGGCTGAAGCCAGGAGCCAGGAGCTTCTTCTGGGTCTCCCACATGTTTGCAGGAGCCCAAAGACTTGGATCATCTTCCACTGCTTTCCCAGGCAGCCTAACCTCGGGTTGGATTGGAAGTAAACCAGCTGGGACTTGAACCAGCGTTGCAGGCGGCAGCTTTCCCCCCAGAGCAACAATACTGGCCCCTGCACAAAAATCTCGAAGTCCAGAGATCTGCAGAAGTTCCCTTTCAACCACTCAGCTGAGTATGAGTCAGAACGTAAGTGTGAGGACATCACAAAGATCAAGAAAAAACGGAACCGTTCAGAAGGATTAAGTGTAGCAGTGTCCAGTTCAAACATTCGCCTTGGAACATGCCTGTACCCAACAGTCAGACTAGAAAATACCATAAGCCAAAGGATACTGCTCTTTCCATAAGGAAATCTTCTTGATAGTAAGAGTAATTGGCTCCAGACAGCCATGGCCCCACTTAACGGTTCTTTAAAATGATACCTGAAGGGCCGGCATCAGGGCTCAGTGTGTTAAGCCACTGCTGGTGAAGCCGACAACCTATATGAGTGGATGGTTCAAGTCCTGGATGCCCTGTTTCTGGTCCAACTCCCTGACAACACACCTGAGAAGGCAGCAGAACATGATTCAAGTAATTAGGTCCCTGCCACCCACGTGGATGGAATTCCAGGCTCCTCTTTTTGGCCTGGCCCAGTTCCTGCCATTGTGGCCATTTGGGGAGTGAGCCAGTGGATGGAAGATCTCTCTCTCTCTCATTTTATCTCTGTCTCTCTCTCTCTATGTAACTCTGCCTTTCAAATAAACTAATCTTATAAATTATACCTGAAAGGGTCAAGCAATTTCTAAATACTTGCTTCAATTTCAAGATGTGAGGAATCAAAAATATCCTCTGGTCAACTAGGTAAAATGACAATGTCTGCCACCCAATGAAAAATTACCAGACACGCAAAGAAGCAGAAAAGTATAAACCATGAGGAAAATATTACCAACTGAAAGCAATTCATAACTAACTCAGATAAGAGAATTAAGAGTTATTATAAAAGCATTTCATATGTTCAAAAAGTTAAGTAGAGATAGAAAATGGAGTGCAGTGGAGGATGGCCCAGGTGCTTGGGCCCTGCACCCCATGGGGAGACCAGGAAAAGCACCTGGCTCCTGGCTCCTGCCATCAGACGAGCGCGGTGCGCCGGCCGCAGCGCGCTGTCTGCGGCGGCCATTGGAGGGTGAACCAACGGCAACGGAAGACCTTTCTCTCTGTCTCTCTCTCTCACTGTCCACTCTGCCTGTCAAAAATAAAAAAAAAAGAAAAAAAAAGAAAATATTCAAAATGTCAGTATTGAAATAAAGACAAAACAATGTGAGATGGAAAATAGACTAGGTGGCATTAAGGGAAGACTGGTTGTTGCAGAATTAAAGATCAGGAAATGATCTAAAATGAAACATATACTATTGAAGTGTGACTTTATTGGTACATACGACAATGTGATGCATCTCAAAATAATTAGGCTGAATGAAAAAAGTTACACCCTGGCCGGTGCTGTGGTGCAACAGGTTAATGCCCTGGCTTGAAGCGCCGCCATCCCATATGGGCACTGGTTCTAGTCCTGGCTGCTCCACTTCTGATCCAGCTCTTTGCTATGGCCTAGGATAGCAGTGGAAGGTGGCTCAAGTCCTTGGGAGACCTGGAGGAGGCTCCTGGCTCCTGGCTTCAGATCAGCACAGCCCCGGCCGTTGCGGCCATCTGGGGAGTGAGCCAGTAGATGGAAGACTTCTCTCTCTGTCTCTGCCTCTCTCTGTAACTCTTTCAAATAAATAAAAATAAAAAAAAGCTTTTAAAAAAATAAAAAAGTTACACCCATGCACATATGAGACAACTGATATCCTGGGGAGGTAAGTGACTTGCCTAAGAGCAAATAGTTTATAAAAGGGTGACCCAGGATCTTAACTCTGCACACTTTCAGTGGCGTCTGATGGCAATACCAAAGCTGATATCCTTGAATATGCCTTTTGAAAAGGTTGCATTTTTAAACTTCTCTAAAATAAAAAGAGCATTTTTGGATGAACTCTCTCTTGTTGAGAGCACTTCAGAAAATTTGGAAAAATGGAATTAGAAATAAAACACATTTATTTTCCTGCAAAAAGTTTAAAACCTGTGCAAATTTGTTCATAATGTGCATTTTTATATGAGGGAGGAAGTAAATGGAAGAGTCACATTACCTTTTGATTCCAAGTTCCCTATATACACTCACCTCCACCTGACAATAATTATATTACTTTTGTTGTCAAATGGCACTCTTCTCATTCCTTCCTGGCCAGTAGAAAGTAAGCTCAGGGAAGCAAGGATTTTGTTTGGTGTTCCTCCTGTATTGAACATCCTTTATGTACTACCTCTGCATCTATTAGTCTCTTGTTCTAATTGACACTTTGGTTACCCAATAGGCATGAACTCCAGTGCCACAGGATTTTGCAAGATCTACCCCAAGGGACAAACATGACTGGGAAGTGCGGGTTTCTGGCGTGAAGTGAACCTTTGCTAAAGAGGAATGTGATCCAGTGGGTAATTCTACCTCTTATCACCTCCTGATGGGTAACCTTAGGTTTATTCTCACAGACAGTGCTCCAGGATCAAGCGATCAGACTCACCTAGTGATGGCACATGGGGTGTTTCTATGTTCACTCTCCCTCCTTCCCAGCTTCACTACATTTCACTCTCATTTCTACCATCTGGGCTCAAGCCCTAATTAAGTTAAACCCCTTACACCAAGGATGACCCTAGGATGATGTCTTGGAACTGTGCTGGTTGAATGGGCTTAGGAATCTCTATGCCAGTGGGAAGTGGGGGTAGTGATAGCTTCTGGGAAGCAGTAGCGTTGCAATGACAAATGTTTTCACCTAAGTTTTCTTAGGGTAAAATGTAGGTAGAAAGTGCAGTGTCATGACCTGTGGTAGCTATGGCTACTGAACAATATGGGGGCTACAGAAGCTATAGAATAGACTGCCTTTAAAAAAATTCAGTACAGCCTTAAAAAATGATAATCTCAGAACAACAAGCAGACACATTACATTGTGAGAGCTACACAATTTGAAGGAAGCCTCCAAGGATGCTCCTCTCTGCAGCCCCTGGGCAGACAGCTGAAGAGCAGGCTCAGCATCTAATTACAAAGGGATCAGAGCTGCAAAGGAAATTGCATGCATGGTGGGACGGGTCTCCAATGTCAGAGCCACATCCTGAATAGGAAAATAGTGGAACCCTGAGACCTGGGACTGAGCAATTTGGTTAGATAACCCGGAGGGTCTTGAATATCCAGATACCTTTGTACTTCCCAGAATGACAAAGGGCTCCTCCCTCTTTGTCAGGGGAAAGCAGCCTCCTCCTGCCTGGAGAGTGTGGGAGGCCCTCAGCTGGGGTAGGCACCTCATGAGGCTAGCTTGTTCTCCACCTGCTTTTCCCTCACTTCCCCTCGCTCATTCAGGCCAACAACCAAGGCCGGATGTCTACAATGGTAGAGTATCACCATGGGAAAAAGGGCTTACAGACAAAGAAATGGCAGGATCCATTTGATGTGTTCCAGCAAAGACCAGACTCCAATGGAAAGCCACAGTCCCCATCCAGTATCAACCCACAGTGTGAGTCACATCCACTCAATAAAGACCTTGTGTGATCTCATGGATGCATGGGAAGTAGTCCAAGGATCCTTCCCCAGGTACACTACGTGTTGAACAAAGGGAAATAACTGAATGTGGGAAGACACTAGTTAGCTCTGGAGTCTGAGCTGACACTGATCCCAGGGGACTGATGCACAAGCAGGATCTCTGAACCTAGAAAATATTCACTCCAAAACTCCAATATTGAACCAGTCCTGGCTTCCTTGTGGCTCAATCTTTCCCCTGTTTCCTGGCCCATATTCTTCAAAACTATGACTGAAAAAAAATGACACAAAATTTCTGTTAGCCTGTTTTCTCCTAATGACTGGTCAGAGGAAATCTAAAATGATTACTGACCCATCTGATTTAGTTTAGGCAAGTCCGAGTTCCGTCATGTTAGAAAGCAAAGTCTCCCTTTGAAAAGTTTTGTTTGCACAAAGCTATCTCATTCTCAGTATTTAACTGAAGTGTCACTGCTCTTTTTTTTTTCCAATGAAAGGAAATCGTCATTTCCCATTCTTTTGCTTGTCTTTCCCTCTGAGCAGGTCTCAGAGGTTAGGGACTGGAGAGTCCCCAAAGCAACAGGCTGCCTGGAGGTGCTGGTCCCCTGGCCACGAGCCTGGGTGTGAGGAGAAGCAGTGCTCAGAGCTGGCAATCCCTGGCTTCCTCCATGCAGCCAGGAGGCCCGGCTAACAGAACGGCAAAGTAATACGGCTATGCCGATGGTTGCTTGTCACCTATGGCAAACTCACCCCCACCAGCAGCAGGGGAAGTGGTAGTTCTCTGCCACTCTGGCAGCTCCAGCCATGAGTAGTTGGATTTGTAAACACGGCCCTGCCCACTAAGGCCTCCCTCTTGGCCTTGCTCAGTGTTCCTATCTTCACAGCATAGTGGTTGTCCTTAGCCTCCTTGTCCACCTGGCTCTCCAGCAGTGACGGCCCTGGCTGGTCTTCTCTGAAATGGGTGTGGATTGTAACAGGCTTCTCTGGTCTCCAAAGACCCTGTGTAGGGCAGCTCTCTCACCCCTGTTGAGATTAAATCCATCTGTACTGTTTCCCATCATCTCTGCACTTCTCCAAGGCAGGAATCTGCTTTCTTGGTTTTTGTTTACTTGCAGCTAATGTACTTTTAGACCAACTTTTCTATTATTTTGTATTCCTTATTTTTTAAAAGGATTATTTATTTTATTTGAAAAATAGAGTTGTAGAGAGAAAGCAAGAGTCAGAGAGAAAGAGATCTTCCATCTTCTGGTTCACTCCCCAAATAATCTCGATGACCAAGGCTGGGCCAGGCTGAAGCCAGGAGCACAGAACTCCATCCAGGTATCCTACGTGGGTGGCAGGATTCCAAACACTTGGGCCATCTTCCACTGCTTTCCAAGGCACATTAGCAGAGAACTGGATCGAAAGCAGAGCAATTGGGATGTGACCTGGTGCTCATATGGGACAATGACATCACAGGTAAAAGCTTAAACTGTTGCACCACAATGCCAGCCCCCACTTTTTATTCTTCATTGATGGCTAGATTATGAAAGAAAATTCCTAGACACAGATGGCCTCTCTGTACATTTCCTTGTCCTCCAAGTTTGGATATCTCAAATGGGAGCTCTCCTGCAAACAGAGACAACTGAGGATCTCCAAGTGCTGAAAAAAAGTCATGCAGACTTACTGGGTAGATTTCTTCTCTGACTTGTTTTCCTGGTTAAGCACAGACATACAAACATTGATTTAATATCTCTTTGTAACTGGGGTAAGCCAAGGAAAAGGGGATAATTCTAGTCCTTAAGGGTCTCATGATCTGGTTAGGATGGGATAGAAGGATATATAAAAACAGAAAAATAATAAAACTCTGGTTAAGGCACCTGACGGGCGCGGGGGCAATTGAAGACATCATTGAGGCAGGGATGCTTGAGCGAGGATTTGAAGGCAGATAAAGTGGAGAAGCAAATTACCAGCAGGGGGATAGATTGCCAACAGAAGCAGCACGTCGTCGGCTGGCACACACGAGTAGCAGATTCTGCGAGTGTTTAAAATGTCAATGGTAAGAGTGAAAGGAAGACCCAGGCAGGGTCAGGCCTCAGATTGTCTTGTACTGCCAAAAGCATAAGCTTTATTCTCCAGGCTTTCAAAGTGTCCTTGGATGAACAGTATCAACTTCACCTGAGATGCTGTCAGAGCTGTGGATTCTCAGCCTCCCACAGTGGCGACTGAATGAAGACCGCGGGGGCCGTGGCTGGAAATCTCTGCCTTAGCAAACTTTGCAGGTGATTCTGGTGCACACAGGAGCCCGGGAGGATTCTGAGCCCTGGAAATCCGATAGCACGGTGGAAGCAGGATCGGAAGGGGTGAGCCCTGTTTCGGTGTCACGGGCTGGGGGACTGCTCCAGTGGTCCAGAGGAGGACGGGTAGAGGCAAAGCAGGACAGAAATGGGAGCACTAGAGAGAAGAGGAGAGAGCTTAGAAGGGAGAAAAAGGCAGACTTCGAGGCTGGTTAGGCAGGGGAGACGAGGGACTATGTCTGAGCCAGGGGGTTTGGCTGCTGTGGGGAGGCTGCATTACAATGTCCCAGGACTGTCATGCTGGCTAAGCAAGAGACATTGTTCAGTGGACCCAGTATTCACAGAGATGCTCACTGCTGCATCTTTCCGTTGCTCTTCAGGGTGAAGAAGCAACTGCTGACACAAACTATGCAGCTATTAACATAAGAACTAACATGAGGAAGTGGCTGGTTACTCTGCATAGAGTTGTGAATGACAGGGTGTAAAGTGGCGTGTGTGTGTGTGTGTGTGTGTGTGTACTTGTTCATACATATTCTACGGAATGCTATGGTGTAGCACTTCTCTTTCGACTTCTGATTACGTTGTCTCTCCTTGGAACTTGCACTTGTTTGTTTGTTTTTTTAAAATATTTATTTGTTTATTTGAAAGGCAGAGTTACAGAAAAAAGAGATAGAGTAGAAAGTGAGATCTTCCATCTGTTTGTTCATTCCCTAAATAGTCACAATGGCTGGTATGGACATATCCTGAGCCAGGAGCCAGGAGCTTCCTCTGGGTCTCCCACGTGGGTACAGGGTACAAGCACTTCGGCCATCCTCCACCACTTTCCAGGCACATTTGCAGGGAGCTGGATCAGAAGTGGAGCAGCCAGGTCTCGATCCAGCACCCAAATGGTATGCTGGCATCACAGGTGGTGGCTCCATCAGGTATACCACAGTGCTGGCCCTTGGAACCTGCATTGGTAAGCAGCAGGAGGTGGGGTGAGGTGAGCTACGGCACTTGGGGTGCCAGTATCCCATATCGGAGTGTCTGGGACCTAGTCCACATCTGCTTTGGATTCAGCTTCTTGATAACAGACACCCCGGGAGATAGCATGTGATGATTCACATGCTTGGGTCCCTGCCACCCACCCGGGAGACCCAGTAGAGTTCTCTGCTTCCGGCTTTGGCCTGGTCCAAGTCTGGCTGTTGCAGGCATTTGGGGACTGAACCAATGAACAGCATATTGAGCTCTCTCCCCTGCCTTTCAGTGCTTTCCTCTTAAATAAATGCAATCCAATCCATTACAATAAAATACAGGTTGTGAGCCACAGAGTGTAAGCCACTTTGTTGTCCCAGAATATGGCACCTAGAGCCATATTAGCAAATTGTTTTCTTTCCATCAAATGTCCTTTTGCTGATGGAATTGTATCCTTCCAAAAGATACAATCAAGTCCTAACCCTAGTACCTATGGATGGATCTTATTTCGAACCAGTCTTTGCAGATGTAACCAAGTTAAAATGAGGTCATACTTGATTAGGGTCAGTGCTAATCCAATGACTGTCATCTTTGTAAGAGGAGGGGAGGGACCAGCATTGTGGTGCAGGCTTCTACTTATAATGATGGTATCCCATATCAGAGCACCAGTTTGCATCCCTGCTGCTCTGCTTCCAGTCCAGCTCCCTGCTAATGATCCTGGAAAAGCAATGGAAGATGACCCAAGTGGTTGGGCCTCTGCCATCCATGTGGAAAGCCTGGATGGAGTTCAGGGCTCCTGGCTTCAGCCTGGACCAGCCCTGGTCATGACAGCCGTTTGGGGAGTGAACCAGTGGATAGGAAACCTTTCTCTCTCTCTCTCTCTCTCTCTCTCTCTCTCTCTCTCTCTCTCTCTCTTTCTGCCTGTCATATAAGTCAATAAATATTGAGAGAAAAAAAAAAAAGAAGAGGTGTGTTTGGTTATAGGCCAGACCCAGACCCATCACGTATGGAGGCAGCTTGGTGAGATGCGGCCACCAGCCATGGAATGTCAGGATCCGCGGCCACCAGAAAGCAGAGGGACGGAAGTGCCCCCTCTCCCTTGGGGACTTGGGAGGTAATCTTGCCAACATCTTGATTTCATACTCGTGATCTCCAGAACTGGGAGACAGCCAATTTCTGTTATTTTAAGTCACCAAATAAATGATTACTTATCAGGACAGTCCCAGAAAATAATGTATATACTAACCTTCGAGTGATGAAAGATCTATAATTCCATCCCATGCATCGAAATGTAACAGTAACAAAAGCCACCACCATCAGAGATGATTTGAAAGTCACTCAAGGCAGACTTTGTAATCAGAGGACTTGGAAAAATCTTAGAGGGGAGCCTTCTGTGTGTAAAACATGGAGAAACTGGATTGTGCATTTTAGAAAGGATAAAACTGCCTGGAAGTGCAATAGACTGCTTTCTAAGACGGAAAGGCGAATTCGCCGTAACTTCCAGGGAAAATCAGCACAGCTGATAACCCTCCTGTTCAGTGACAGCCCATCACCAGATGAGAGATGGAGGAGAGCCGAGAAGACAGCGATGATGGAAAACGGGCCGTAGACGTGGAGCATCGCTGGATTAGCTCCAGCAGCATTTGTGTATGTTGTCATGTCAATAAAATTACTGAAATTGAAACCTGAAATTGAACAGAGTGTGAGAGAAAGAAGATATTACTCAGGGGACGCAGGCAGTAAATATCCCCATTACGAGGAGGTGATATCATGGAAAGTTTTGCGGCTTGCGATGCCATTGAAGTGCAAACAAAGGGGGTGTAATTTCATTGTTTCCCTCTCAGAGTTCTCTGCAGAGTGAAGCACTTGGTCTAATAAAATCAGGCTCCTGAGAAGGGAAACCCAAGTTCAAAGATCCGTCAGGAGGTTGGTTGGAGGGCACATTCCGGGATTCACAAGCCTTGCGGGCTTTCTGTCAGTAGGAGCTGTGGCCTTGCCTTATTCACCCACAGGAGTCCGGTGCGAAGAACAGGATTTGGTTTTCCTATCCCTGGACAAGGGCGGAAACTGAGATTGAACACGAGCGAGGTCAGCTGGGCAGTGCAAGGAAAAGTCTGCCTCTAAGTGCATCTGTGATTTGCATACATTCAAGCTGACCTCCCCTCTCCTGCAAACCCTAGGAGGAGCCCTTTGTTCCCTCTCCAAAGTCTGTGGGGCTCAGTCTCTAGGCTTCTGCCATCTCAGCGAACAGGAGGGTGCACTCTTCCTGTGGCTGTGCAGGCCAGTTTGTTCCCCATCTACAGTCAAAACCGCTCTGCCAGCGCCAGCTGACTTTGCCCCTAAGTCTGAGTGCCCAGCGGGAAACCTGACCTCCCCATACCCCAGGTAGGAGGGCGCTGGGGATTCTGCCGAACTGTCTGCAGAGGAAGCTCCTGACTCAAAATACACGGACAGGCTTTCCCCAACACCAAAACAGCTGCCAATGTTTCCCCTTGGGGATTATCCTTCATTGAAAGAATTTGGAGCCTGCTTTAAGTTCTCACATTCTTATAAAAACAAATCAAAAGGAAACAAAACACAGCATTGAATCCATCACGGGGCACATCTATAAAAATCCCAGGGTTGTCAAACTGGTGAGGAAGACCTGTTCTGTCTTTCCCGGGGCTGTTATTCATACGAAGAGCTCGAGATATTGGACTGAATTCTTACGAAGAAGTAGGAGGTAGTTGCTATTATGCTCTTTAAAAATAAATGGAAGCTGCACCATAGACACTGACACGTGGGCTAAGTTTACAAGGACAGGACAGCAACTCGGGTGTGTGTCTCTCCCTCATCAAGTGGCCAGGAGCACTGCTATGCCACATCGCCACTCATGCACTGCAAATCTCAGGGCAGCACAGAAGGGCAGGCCTGAGTGACTTAGCCCGATCAGGCTACTATTAAAAAATTCCGTAGCCTTGGATAGCTTCTAAGCAATGGCAATTAACTCTCATAGCTCTGGACAGGCTGAGATGTCAAAGATCAGGGTGCTAGCAGACTCTGGGTCTGGTGAGGGCCTGTTTCCTGGTGCCATCTTACTATAATCTCATATGGTAGAAGGGGCAAGCAGCTCTCGAGGGCTTTTCAAAGAAGGATGCTAATCCTATTAAAGCGAACTCTGCTTGCATGTCCTAACCACCTTCCCAATTGGTTGTATGTCTTAAAACCATCATCTACATCAGGATTTTGATGTCTGAATTTTGGGGGCACCCGAATGTTTGGATCTTGACAGTGAGCCTGGCAGTCAAATGGGCAACTCTCTGTCAATATACACATGCCCTCGATAGCAGTGTTTGTGTCGATTCTGAGTGTTAGCGTCAGAGAACTCATGGCTTCAGAAAGCCTATAATGAATTTTGGGTCAGGTGCAAGCATTTAAATGTGTTGTTGTTATTATTGTGATTTGAAGCTTTCCTCTGTGTAACCTCTACCCATTCATTCTAGTTCCTTCCTCCGGGACCACACAAAATAACCGCAGGGCTTTGGCAGCCTGGAGGACTGCTCTAAATACTGACATTTCAGTAAGTTTTTGACTAAGACATCAACCATGGTTTCTAGAAATTTTGCTTTGGTTGGAATCTGCTATAGTCTGTATAAGTCCCTTTATAATTGTGAGGAATAAACTCTACCCGTTGTGGTGTGGCAAAGTGAGATTTTTATTCTGTTTATCCTTGTACCACCTTTGGGTCCAGGGAAGCAGCTCGGTATTGACTAAGTTTCACACAAGATTAACCAGGACTCTGCTCTGAGTTACAATTTCAGATGACCCAGGCATACCTGTCCGCTCTCAATGAGCTGAGCAATTTTATGAGTTTGGACCTCATGAAACTGTTCAGCTCCATGTGTATTCCATTGGCCAACTTTTGTAAAGACATAAACATAGTGCTTGGTTCAAATTGGACTCATTAAAATCCAACCTCCCAATTGGTGTTATAAATGTGGCTGTCTAAATACCTCCCTCATGGCTATTGCTGGAGACCTTCATATAAATCTGCAGATGAAATCATATTATAAGTTCCAATACACTGGTTAGGGCAAACATTCTAGGTATAGTATATGTATTTTGGACACAGTCTTTGGTTTTCTATAAATTATCCAGGTTAGGAGACAAGCTATTGAGAAGTCTAGCAACTTAGGAGAAACATGCTGTCTCCAATTCAACATCACCTTCATCTTCCAACTGGCCACTCACCCTTTCCTCTGAAGCAGCACACCCAGGAGCTTCTTCCTGGTCTCCCATGTGCATACAGGGGCCCAAGCTCTTGGGCCATCTTCTACTGCTTTCCCAGGCCATAGCAGAGAGCTGGATCAGAAGAGGAGCAGTCAGGACTTGAACCAGCGCCCATAGGGGATGGCAGCACTGCAGGTGGTGGCTTCACACACTATGCTATAGTGCCAGCTCCACCTTTTTTTTTTTTTTAAAGTCGTTCTCTCTATGCTGGGTCTAGCTGGACAAGGTCTACCCAGTTTTTTTCTAAAGCACTTCTGTGACTATTTGACAAATAAATCAGGTTAAATTTTCAGGGGGCTAAAATATGGTCTCACTTCTCCTTCAAGTAACAAGAAAGTAATAAGTGAGTATCTGTTTTCAGGCACTCACAATTATGATCCTGTTCAATGCTCTAGGAGCCCTATAGAGTAGATGTCATGATTTGTACTTCATAGAGAAATCTGGGAAACTGAGGCAAGGTAGAATGACTAGAAAGGTAGCGACAGAGTCAGTCTTCACGCTTTTGGAAACTCCTTCTTATGTGTAGCTCTTTTGGCTACACCCGGATTCTTTGCTGTCCCGAATTGTAATCTTCTAAGGCAGTTTGAAAGGATGTCAATCATTTTTTCCTCGGGGGCAGGGTTTTGCCCAGCAGAATGAACCAATTGTGATACACAGGAACTAATTCCAGGATTCATCTTAGAGTTAATCAAGGAAGACTATCACAAAGTTACTCATCCCACTGCAATTACTCTATCTAAATGAGTTAGGCTACCTTGGCTTGACTTTTCTTACTAGATCAAATCAAATCAATGAGTTTTAAGAATCCAATGTGTTTTCACTTAGAAAACAGGAGAAAGCAAAGCAAAAGATTTCCCTGAGTTATACGGAAGGCATTTTTGTCAATCAATTCATTTTAATACAAATCTTTCAGATGTAAGACTTAACACCGGAGGCTGAATGGATGAAAGGATTGCTATTGAGTTTGCCTGAACTGCAAACCAGGAGCAACCAAAAGGTTTGTGGTGGGAGGTGCTCTTACATGCCATGAAATGCAGAGAATCTCTAGGTCTCTGCGTTAGATTCCCTCAGAATGTTGGATCTGGGCTGGGGGCTCGCAGCTTCCCAGGGCCAGGTTGGTACTGTGTGGTAGAACTGGGTATACTTTGTTCAACTTGTTTATTGTGGCAAATTACACACAACACAAAATTTACCTTCCTAACCATTTTCAATGTAGAGTTTAGTTACATTAAACACAACTCTAATGTTGTGTAGCCATCATCACCAGCGGTCACCCTCTTTTCCTGTTCTAAAACTAACACTATATCCCCGTTGGACAGCAACTTCCATTCTCCCTTTCCTTAGCCACTGCAAACCATGATTCTACTTTCTGCGTCTGTGACTGCGACTGCTCAAAGTTTCTCATAAAAGTGGAATCCTACATCTTTTTGTGACTGGATAATTTCACTTAGAATAATCTTCTCAAGATTCATCCGTGTGGGAGCAAACGGACAAGTCCCTTTCCTTTTTAAGCCTGAGTAATATTCAACTGTATGGACATACCACATTTTGGTTACCCATTCCCCTATGTATGCACACGTGGGTTGCTTCCACATTTTAGGTATTTTGTGAATAATACTGCTATTTATTTTCAATTATTTTGAGTTTCTCTGTAGAAGTAGAATTGCTGGAAATATGACAGCTCTTATAAGAGCACTGATGTGGTTCATGGAGGCTCCTCGCTACCAAAGGTCCCACCTCCAGTAACCAGCACAGTGGCGGTTAGGGTCTCAACAACTGAGTGTTAGGAGGACACAGACATTCAGCGGACGGCAGCCAGGACCTTCATACTAACTCCTTCATACTAACGTGTATCTGAAGCGCCTGGTTTTCCTCCTCGGCTTTCGCTTTCCTGGATTGTTGAAATCCCATCTGACTCAACAGAGAACAGATGCTTTTATTTTTGAGGTGCTTTCTCCCCTGCTCCCTGGTCTATTTCACTGGGATAACCCAGCTCTAGCAGGACAGGGGCAGCATTGTTGGGGGATGGAAGGCAGGCGCATGGAAAAGCTGCCATTGAAGTCCACCTTCTTTAGAGGTCTCACAGTATGATCCGTGACAGTCCAATCCTGTGTCTCACGTCTGCTTTCCACAATGCTTTTTTTCCCATCATCCCCTTGATAACCATCATGGCGACGGCCTGTCTTGAACATGATTGAGAAATGCCACGTGTGGAAGCGGCTCAGGGTGTGGTTGGGACTCTGTGTATCGTCCTACCTCATGGCCCAGAAGCATCAGTTCCCATGGCCTCTCCACCGTTGACTCTGTGTCCCCACGCCATCTATGTCCTTTGCTTCTGAGGAAGACCTGCCCATCTGAGCACCTCCTGGCCTGGGTTCTTCATGCTCCGGTCCTGAGTCCGGATGAGAGTCTGACTCTGGGTTCCCAGATTCCTAGAACAGTGTAAAAAAATCTTTTTACCCTCTACAGGTTTTGTGTCATCCTGGTGAGTATAATTTGGTAATTCCAAACCAGAGTAAACACCAGACTATCTGAACGCATGCATGAGATCTAGATAAATTAATATTTCCAGTAAGCACTAACCAGGATAATCTGTGGCATATGGGCACCCTCCTAGGTCACTGGCACTAGGATGGCATCACCATGGCCACTCCCTCTTGTTTTTGAGAGCCTAAGGTAGCTTGCCACTTCTGGACATGACACAGCTACGATGTATGGGCCGCATGTCCCCATCTGTGGTCGTGTCATCCGCCTGTAAAAGAAGGACATTTGACCTCGTGGCGCCGGCACACCGGGTTCTAGTCCTGGTTGGGGCGCCAGATTCTTGCCCCTCTTCCAGGCCAGCTCTGCTGTGGCCCGGGGGTGCAGTGGAGGATGGCCCAAGTGCTTGGGCCCTGCACCCCATGGAGACCAGGAAAAGCACCTGGCTCCTGCCATCAGATCAGCGTGGTGCGCCGGCCGTGGCGGCCATTGGAGGGTGAACCAAAGGTAAAGGAAGACCTTTCTCTCTGTCTCTCTCTCACTGTCGACTCTGCCTGTCAAAAAAAAAAAAAAAAAAAAAAAAGAAGGACATTGGAGTAGAAATCCTCCGGGTCTTTCCCAGCTTTAACAATGGCATGGTGTTATGGCCTCTGCTTTTGTTTTGCCTTTCTTTGCTCCCCTGGATGCTTGAGAATCTCACAAAGCAATTACAGGACCCTGTAACTCACTCCTCTCTTTTCTCCCAAGTCAAATACAGGAGATTTGCAGAAACCCTACTGGGACAAACTGTGTCCCCAATCACTCACTCTGTTTATTCATTTGCATTAAAAATCAGCATCGCCCTGCATTTCGAGAAGCATTGTTTACGGGATTAACAGCAATGCTGACCATTAATAGAAAAATGAAGTCAAATCCCTACATCTTCACCCTAAAGACTCTTGGCACGCTTGTGGGTAAGATTAATGTTATTTAACGAGTTGTTAGAGGAGATCCAGGAGACTGTGCCCTTGCTATCACAGCTCAATGCACTTGATCGTGAAATTCCTAGGGAATTGATTTGCAGATGAAAGCTCAGAAGCCCACAACATTGGACAACAGAGCTGTCTGGTGAGCAAGTCTGGGCCACGGATAAGAAGAGGGGGATGAAGGAGTTTCCCAAATGCTAGTCACCCAGGAGCGTGGAAGAGCCGTGTGCTCAGATGAGATGGTCTTGCACAGTTCTGCTTGGTGCTGCTCCTCTGAGCAGCCCATGCTCCTTGCGTTTATTCCAGACTTTCTGTTCTGTGAATGCCTGCAGTCAGGGGTGGGAGCCATGGACAGTGTGGACCAGAGAGCAATCAACCTTCCTGCTGGGATCAAACCCTCTCCATGTTTGGCCTTGATGAAGTGCAGTGCTGCCTGCCCTCCAGGCTGCTTCTGCTAACCGGGCAGGTGGAGTACACACACCCCTTCTCTCACCCCGGATGTACGGAGCACCTGCTGAATACGGGCTCATAGCCTGGCTGGGCTGCAGCCACCTCCACAAGGGAGTTCCAATGCAGCAGGATCAGGCCTATGCCAAGTTCAGCAGAGGAGTCCTTGGGAGCCCAGACTGGAGGCCTGACCTCACCTGGCCCGGTAGGGAAAAACCTGAGCTGCGTCTATTCGGACAAACACCACTGTCTCTAAAGACCATGTCTGCGTTAGACACAGAGAGCAGGAGGAAGTGCGTGAGAGAGGTCATTTACGACTCTGTCATTCATAAATTTGTCTGGACCTTTGTGGAAGGCATTTATATTTCCTGCCAGCACCACCTCTTGGGGGTGATGAATTCCAATAAGTTCCAATCCGTTTATTACTCACTGCGAGAGAAATTGCTTCCTTTTATGTCTGGAACTAAACCTGGATCACGTTTCGCAGCGTTTTGGAATTTGGTGAGCAGGGCTGGGTCCTGTGGCTCTGGTCTCCTTCCTCCGCTCGCCTTCATAGCAAAGGCTTCTAACCCTCCCGCCTGTCTGATACGCCCGTGTTTATTTGTCCTCAGCTTCGCTGGTGGCTGTGCTTTTCTAGGTTGTGGTGGCCAGGACATTGCTATTCATCCTATTTTAATAAGGGCTGCTGGGTCAGAGCGAAGAGACGTTCTGTTTTCTGTTTCTGATCCCACAGCATTAGAACCCAGGAGAATCCCCTGAGATGTCCTCTGGGCAGGGCACCTGCAGCGGAAGGGGATTTACGGCCTCAGGGCCCTGCCCAGGGCCTGTGACTAGGCAGCAGGGCGGACGCCTGCAGAGGGGCTCACCTGGTGGATACCCTCCATACGCGTAGGTCCCTACCTTCAGTCACTACTGAGAGTCCAGAATGCTTCGTGGGGTGCTTCGTGCTCTGATTTTTCACTTAAAATTTTATTTCTAACCTCCACTTACCTCTCAGGCTTCTATGTGTTCCCTCCATGTCACTGCCCTTTACTGCCTGACGGAGTTATTTACGCTGCTTCCTTGACAAAAGTACTACGTTTTTAGAACTATGCAGTGGGAAATGGTCACTGTAGAGTATTTGGAAAATGCAATTAGGGTAAAGGAGAAATGCAAATCATACCCAATTTAGCTATGTACTAATATATTTCTTCCCAGTTCTCTCTATAATAAACAGTTGTTCTTTTTTACTAAATTGGAATCTTCCTGAATGTCATGCATTCAATTTTTCCCCATGTATTATCACATTATTAATGTTTTCAAATGTTTGGGAATATTCTTTGAAAGCATCAATTTGTGTGTTTACTTAACAGCCTGCTAAATGGGCATACATTTACAGGATTAACCCTCTTTTTTGATAGATTACCCTCTTTTTGACAGGAAATGGATACTAACGTTTTGCTGCAGAAGTGTTCCTGTTTCCCCTTACATTGGCACCATCTACCCGGGGTCATTCCCTGCCCACTACACAGGATTCGGACACTTGGACTAGGTCAGTGCCCTCCCCACTGAGGCCTGACTTCAGCATGCAAGTTGATTGGGAGCACGGGAAGAAATGTTACGCCTTGAACTTTGATTTATCTTATCCATTTACAGTTCCCACACTTTAATTCTCTTTTAAAATCAGCATAATGTACCAACACAACAGTGTATGCATGTGAGCTAGGATTCAGAAGGTGCATACTCACATTCTTATTACCCGTAGGGGACTGGGATCAAAATCACTTGGTGACCCCTCATTTAAGTCACCCAGACACTTTGTAAAGCTTTGTTTCCTGAAGCTCTGGGATTTCGGGGCAAGCTGATTATCAAGGCCTCCAGGATCCACCAAACTTTCGGTGGCTTTTCTCTCACTGTCAACGCTGGTGTCTCTTTAAGCTGTGAGAGTGAGGGCAGGGACTTGGTGCATCACCCATTCTCTGAACATCAACCTCTTGGCCTTCCTTACACCACCTCTTGTCTCGAGGTGAAGCTGAGGAGTGAGATTTTCCTGCCTGGAGCTTACCTATACCTGTACCTATTTTCCCCAGTCTCTGCTTCCCTTCAAACTACTTTTCCCCCACTCTCTGAAAAACTCTTTCATCATTTCCTCACTCTTTTATAATCATGTCTTTCTATTTAAAACTTATTCATTTATTTATTTGAAAGGCAGAGAGAGAGAGAGAGAGAGAGAGAGCGAAAGCAAGAGAGAGAGCCATCTTTTATCAGCTGGTTTACTGGTTCTCTCCTAAAAGCCCAAACTGATGGGGCTGCTTGATCTTGGACTGTGAACCTCCAAACTGTAGGATGAAATAAACCTTCTTCCTTCATGAGTAGGTCCTCTCAGGTATTTTAAAGTAGTGGAAAGCCAATTACTATCCTCACCAACATAAAAGCCAAACAAAAGAAAAGGTACACTGTCTTTTTATACTGTTGTTGGGTCTTTGTAGTTTTTATCTTTTGTTTTTAAAGTTTAATTGGAGTACAATTGATGCACAATAAAATGTCTATTTTAACATGTACAATGTGGTAAATTTGATGGATATATTCCTATGAAACCATCACCCACCACCATAAAAATAATGAACTTATCCATCACTCCTCAAAGTTCTTCCAAAAGGCTATAATTTACTCCTTTACTTGTTCTCACCTCCTTCTACCACCCACAGAAGAGCTTGACTTTTCTAAATGTGTATAAATAGATCCAAGTATATTTTTGATTTCCTTAACAATATAATTATTGTAAAAATTTCTATTTGTATAATTTGAGAGGAGAGAGAGAGAGAGACAGGGAGAGGCTGCCATCCTCCCATTTGCTCCCTAAATGGCTGGAGCTGCTCCACAATGGCTGGAGCTGAGCTGGGCTGGGCCAAAGTCAAGAACAGGGAATGCAATCCAGGTCTCCTGTGTGGGTGTCAGGGGACCAAGTACTCGAGCCACCTGCTGCCTCCCACTTTTGCAAGGAGATGGATTGGGAGTAGAGACAGGACTCAAACGCACATACTTCCATATGTGATGCAAGCATCTATCTGCTAGGACAAATGCGTGCCCCAGCTTAATCATTTTAGAATTCATCAGACATTGTTGTGTCAATAGTTCATTCCTCTGAAATACTCCTTCCTCGTGCTGTATGGATATGCCACACCCTATTTACTCACTTACCTGTTGAGCATTTGGAATGTCTTCAGGTTGGGACTACTAGAAACGCAATGTTTTGAACATTTGTTTACAAGTCTTTATACGGATATATGCTTTAATTTCTCTTGGGTAAATACCTAGGAGAGGCATGGCTGTCCTACTCGGTACATATGTAACTTCTGAAATCTCAAACTGTCTTTCAAAGTGTTTGTACCATATTACACCCTTCCCTACAGTGTATGAGGATTCCATTGGCTCCATGTCCTTGTCAGTGCTTGATATGTTTTAGCCAAGCTAATAGGTGCGTAGAGTGCCTCACTGAGATTTATATGACATTTCTCTAAGACAAATGGCACTGAGTGCCTTTCAGAAACCTACTTGCCACCTGTGTATCTCTGTGCTTTTTAAATTGTTTGTCTATATAAAAAATTGGGCTGTTTTCTTATTATTGCATTTTTAGAGTTCTTTATATATATTCTGGACATAAATTCTTTAGCAGATACATGCCTTGCAAAGATTTTTTGCCAATCTCTACCTGGCCTTTTGATTCTCTTAACAGTGTCCTTTGGAGAATAAGTTTTAATTTTAATGAAATACAATTTACCAGTTTTATCTTTTATGAAGTGGGTGCACATCTAAGAAATCATTGCTTAACCCAGGTTCAAAAGTATTTTCTCCAATTTTTTTTCTAGAATTTTATGGTTTTAAGCTTTAAATTTAAGTCCATGGTCCATTTTAGATTCACTTTTTATATGGTGCATTTATTTTTATTTTGCACGTGGATATCCAATTGTTGCAACATCATTTTGGAAAGATGATTATCTCCCCACTGAATTGCTCTTCAACCTTTGTTGGAAATTGGTTGTCCACATATGTGTAGGTTTATTTTTTGAGTCTGTATTGTGTTACATTGCTATAGCTGTCTACCTTGAGGCCAATTCACACTGGCTTGATTACTGAAGCTTCATAATGAGTCTTGAAATTGGATAGTTTTACTTCTCCATTTTGTTGTTTTGGCTTTTACTGGTCCTTTGCATTTCAATATGAATTTTTATAATCAGCTTCTAAATTTCTTCCAAAAATCCTGCTGGGGTTGGGTTGAAACTGCACCGAGTCTTCAGATCAAATTGGGCGATTTAACATCTTTTAAAAAATATCTATTTATTTAAAAGTCAGATACACACACACACACACACACACATACACACACACACACACACACACACACATATATATATATATATATATAGAGAGAGAGAGAGAGAGAGAGAGAGAGAGAGAGAGATCTTCCATCTGCTGGTTCACTCCCCAGACTCCCTAGATGGTCTCAACGGCTAGCGCTGTGCCAGGCAGAAGTTAGGAGCCAGAACCTTCTTCAGGGTCTCCCACATGGGTGCAGGGGCCCAATCACTTGGGCCACCTTCTGCTGCTTGCCCAGGTGCATTAGCAGGGAGCTGGATCAGAAGTGGGGCAGCCCTGTCTTGAACCGGCACCCATACGGGATGCTGGCATCTCAGGCAGGGGCTTTAACCATTACGCCACAGCGCTGGCCCGTGATGTGACATCTTCACAATATTGGAACTTCTTGTCCATAGATACAGCATATCATGTTCATTATCTAGGTCTCCTTGAATGCCTCTCTACAATGCTTTTCTGTTTCAGTCTTCATTGTGTAAGTGGTTCTGGTCTTGCTGGTGGGAACAGGCAGTATTCCTGGTCCTGGACAAACACGAGACACAGTTACCAGGAATCCTTTCTAGCAGTTCTTTGTTCTAGACTTGGGTAGTTCCTCAGATCCGCGTGCTGCTCAGTGTTCTCTTGAATACTCCAAGGGTATCCTTGCAGGTCTCCTGGGTTCAGCTCTTCTCTCTATCCTAGGAACTCCAGCTGTCTGCTTGTGCAGCTCGCAGCTCTGTACGCTAAACCCAGGAAGTCCGCTGGGCTTTGCCCACGGTCCCCTTCTTGCTCCAGCATGTGGAAGTGTTCTCAAGGCAGCAACTGGGGATTCACAAAGCTGTCCCAGTAGCCATTGTCTTGCCTGATAGCCAGTGTCCTGAAAACTATTCTTCCTCATTTCAGACTAGAGGGGAAAATCCAGTCCCCGTTTTTCTGCTTAGCCAAAGTAGAAAGAACTATAAATAGTTTTTGATTCAATTTAATTTTGCCGGCCTGCTAAAATCAGTTTTCTAGAATTCAAATTTAAACATCATAGTAAGATGATTCTCCACTGGGTTTTATTTTTAAAGTCAACTTTCCTGAGGAATAAGCTACATCCAATAACAAGCACACACTTCAAGTGACCGTTTTAATGAGTTTTGAGAGATGTATCTCCCTAGCTAATCCCCCTCCAAGATGTAGGACGTCTCAGTCACCTCCTAAAGCTGCTCTCTGTGAGGTTTGGATGTGCGGATGAGAGAAGGCAGCTGGACTCTATGCACTGGCCTTCTGAGCTAGGGAAAAGAGCCCCCTTGCTGGGCCGTCTCCCCTTTTTGTTTTGGTCTCCCTCTACTCTGCTTTCCCCTTTGAACACATTTGGAAGTTCATTTCCAGATGAGTCGGGGCCCTTGATCTTTGCAAGCAGACAGGGTCCAACAGGATGAGGCATTGTTTGGGGAACTCAAACAGCCCTGGCTTGCCTTGGGCTACTGTGCAGCTCCCAACTGTGAGACTTCCAGGGGTGTAGTTTTGGAGACTGCTAAGGTGAAGCATTTCACGCATTGTTGCCTCAATTACTAACTGATGCTTAGTGCTTGGTAAACATCACCAGGCTGCTTTAAAAACAAAACAAAACAATGTCATTCTTATATGTATACCGCACCCAGCTTGCCAATCTGCAGAGTCATTTCATTTTTAACTTCTGAAAGTTTAACAGGCTAAATCATACTTGCGTTGTTTGTTTCTCAGAACCATCCCCAAACGTCCCAGGCACCTGGGAGCCATGCAGGCACAAGGCACTAATGGGGCTCATTTTGCTTCTGGTGGCTGTACCAGAGGGAACCCTACACACACAGCTGTTTGTGGAGGGAGCCAAAATCCAGAGCTGGTTGCGTATCCTGCAGCCCCCGGGACTGTGTCCTATTTGAGTTCCCTCGTTTCAAACACTCTTTCTTCCATTTTTTGAGAGTCCTTCTACATGAGGAATCCTGCATTTCCAGCCCGCAGTTTTCTGCTGTTTGTCATTATCCTGGGCACTGTGCTGGCCACTTTAGACCCTGAATCTTACAGTCAGAAAACCCAGCTCAGTACTCAGCCCTCTTCCTGGTGCTGTTCAGTTCCATGTGCCCCGGGGGAGGCCGGCGCTGGGTTCCCAGCCTTCCCCTGGTCACGGCGCTGCTCTTGGCATCTTTGCTGGCCTCTTAGGGGTCAGGAGCTTCTACTCCAACCCTGCCTCACTGCAGCCACACAGCTGAGCCCTGCTGTGAGCGAGACAACCAACCTTTTCTCACCCCTGGCCTGTGGGCCTAGGCCACACCGTTGCTTTAGTTGGCAAGGTGTGCTATTTTCTTATAGAGTTTGATTTACTAGTTAAGGTTTTCCTCATATGAGTTTTTTATTCATGTCCTTTTGCCTACCTGTCTGTTGAGGTCTTGATTTAAAAAAAATCAATTTACATGAATTCTTTATGTAGCAGGGATATTAAACCATTCTGCAATGTTCACAGCAAAATTCTCTCTCTGTCCAATATTTGTTTCCTTGGCTTTTACTATACGGAATATATGTTTTCTGAGTGTAAGATTTACACCTGTAAGTAAGTAGGGCCATATTTAAATGTGTATACCTTTCTCTTTACACAGCACATAATATGGTTTTTTTCAAGTGATGTCTCACTCTGGAATGCGCACATTAGCAAGCAAGGAGGAATTCGGAGGGAGGGAGGCGCTGAACTCCTCTGGGGCAGAGCTTGCGAGTGATACTTTCTCCCCATGAGGCTCTGAGGTCCACTCATCTTCACGCATCCTGAAACATTTACTGGGCACCTACTCTGTGCCAAGCACCACTGCCTGGCACACTGCCTCGTGGCCGCTGAGGTTTACTTGAGGTTTGATGAGATGCATGATCCACACCCAGTATCAAGAAAGGTGCGTGTTACCTGAACCACATTCTTGGAGTGACTCACCTCAGGGTCCACAGAGACGATCTCCAGGGAGCAAGGCAGATATAGTCCCCATCCTCCAAGAGTTCGCTGAAGCCTGGAGAAGGCAGCCGAGCGAAAGATGATCATGACGAAGTATGGCGGGAGGGGGATGGAGGACACAGAGTGGGTGGGGAGTGGCCTCGCAAATATGTGGCAAGCACCTGGCCCCTGGGGTTAGTGACACCCAAACAGAGATAGACAGGATGACCAAGAGGGGTAAGAGAAGGGGGTTGGAGGTCAGAGGATCGTTGCAAAGGCAACGTTTACAGAAGTCCTAGGTGAGAGAGAAAACCTGTGTTTTTGAGACTCCACAGCACTGAAGAGTATCTCCTAGATACAGTGTGTGAGACACGAGCCAAACTTTGGCATTTTTATTTTCTTTATGTTTTAGATGCTTTATTTGAGAGGCAGATACAAAGAGAGAGAGAGACAGACAGACAGACAGACACAGAAAAGGAGAGAGAGATCTGCCACCCACCAGTTCACTCCTCCAATGCCTGCAGCAGCCAGGGCTGGGCCAGGCTGAAGTTGGAAGCCAGGAGCTCCATGTGGGTGGCAGGGGCCCAAGTACTTGAGCCTTCCTGGATATATCAGCAGAAAGCTGGATGGGAAGTGGAGGCGCTGGGACCTGACCAGCACTCCGATACGAGATGTGGCAACCCAAGTAGTAGCTCACCCTGCTGCACCAGAATGCTCACCCCGAATAAGGTCATTTTCAAGCCTTGGGTTATCTGACTCCCGTTTCTTTATGTCCACATCTTTATACTCCACATTGTCCATTGGTCAAAATCAAGACATTTGGCTTCTACTCCTTGTTCTGCTATGAAATAGCCTTTTGGCTTGTGTGATTTAGGGTCTCTCTCTGCGTGGGCCTCGCTTTCCTGTTCTGAGCAGGGAACCAGGCAGGACGATGCCCCAGGCTAATGCACTGAGGGGTAGCTGTTGAGTGGTGCTAAGTCCTGTCTTCTTTCCATCCGTCGGGCCTGTGTCTAACGAGACATGAAGAGGAGAGCCTGAGCCCAGGAGGATTTTCTCAAGCCCAGGGAACCAAATCCCCCTGCTGGAACTTTCCCTGCCCCCACCTCGGTCAAGGCTCCCCATGGGGGCTATTGATTTCCACAGATGGGAGCCAAGCAGTGCGTTAGTGCTCCTGGAAGGCGGACAGGGGCTGCTTGGGGGGCAATGCCTAGTACATTATGGGCCTCAGTTAATATTCATTGAGGTTTCATTGAGGCTTGATGAGATGGATGAACCATACAATATGTCAATAAAGTTAAGTATTACCCTAACCACATTCTTAAAGTTATTAAAAATGTCAGGAACAGGGTGATTTATGTCCTCATTCTATGGAAATATCGCAAAGACAGTATGTATAAAAACGTGCAGGGCTTACATGATAATGATTTATTTTTCTGGCTCCTCCCGGAGCTCAGTGTCACTGCTTCTTTCAGGGGCCATCGTCTCTTTACAATATTTGGCCTTTGGACACCATTTCTGGCAGGAAGAACAATGGGAGTTGCAGTCTCTGCAGAGCGGATGCAAACTCGCGCTCCCCAGCCGCCTCCTGTCTGTGGTCCATTCCCGGCCCCCGGCGGCCCCAGCGGAGGCTAAGTGTGACCTTGTACCTTTGACATTATTGCCCCTGAGGAACAGGGGCATGACAACACCTGACAAATGCGCCTTCTGCCCTGACCGAGTGTCTCCGCCGAGAGGTGAAAGCAACAGCAACTGTGGGCGCTCAGAGCCGGGTGGGAAGGCGAGTTATTTGCTCTGGGAATCCCTGTTCACATTGAGTCATTCGCGTCTGGCAGGCTGCACAGCCCGCTGCGAATTGAGCTCCTGGCCAGGCCAGCAGTGGGCTTCTCAACCCTGGGTCCGAGGGGGCGCAGGAGACCCAGAGCTGCAGGGTGTATGTGTGTGTGCCTGCACCAACAGCTCTGCGCAGCTACACCGTGCACAGCGGATTGCCTGTTTTTTTTTTTTTTAATTGACGCTTTGTAATAACGCTGTGATTAAAAAGCACGTGAAAAAATGACAAGAGTAAAATCAAAAGCTAGCCTTGTAAGCGCATGGGCAGCTTCGGCAGAACCCGTGGCCGCCAGCCCCCTCCCGAGCTGCTCACCAGTGCGCCCTCTTAAGCAGCACCTTGGCTGCAGACCCTGGGCAGCCAGGGGCTTTGTGTGCCCGGCGCTGCCTTCCCCGCGACCATCCCTTAGCTGGGTACCGCTCGCGGCCTCTAGGGGGCACCAGAGCTTGCACATAGCAAGGTGGATGCTTCTTGAGACAAAAGAGGAAGATTTTGGGGGCCAATTTGTCTTAACGTGGCGTAACGCAGAGGAGGCCGCGTCCACGCCCGAGTCAGGGCGCGCATTGCCCTCCGGGTGTTGTGTCGCTGGCCAGGGGCCCGTGGTGGTCACACCCCGAGGTGCCTGGAGCCGGCTTCTGGGGCCTTCTGCAGCTTAGCCTGCCCCTGGGCGTGTGGCTGCAAGAGGCAGTCCCTGGAGCTGGACCTGTCGGGCCTTTCCCCCACCCCCACCCTGACCCCCGCCCCGCGCCCTGGTCCCTGATCCTCTCAACGGTGAGACAAAAGGTGGCAGGAAGGTGCCGGAGAAAGCAGCCGCGTGGAAGGCACAGCAAGGACGGAAGGAAGAACAGAACAGGGGGAAGACGAGCTGAGGGCAGAATGAAGACTGAGACGGAGAAAAGCTAATGGATGGTGATTGTTCTAACCAGTGTTATGGGTTTTGGAGCAAAACAATTTGTAGGAAGCAAACTTCCCCAAATGTGAGTACTTAATAAAGAGGAAAACAGAAGGATTGATAATGGAAATTAGGCTAATGAATAAACAAGCTGCTAAAAAATGGGCTCCTCTCGCAGTCCGTTATTTTTAACTTAGCGGCAATTTGCATACTAGTTAATTTGCATATATTAAATACTGCTCCCCTTCTCCTTCCCACCTCCTCCACTTCAGAATAACATTTCATTACGGTGCTGCTGGGCCCGAGGACTTGCAGGCTCTGGAGAGTTTATTAATTTATCCAACACATGCTGCGTACGTTTTTATCACTTGCCGCACAGTGGCCCGGGTATGTTTGAAGTCATTAACAAGAAGAGGGGTGTTCTGCTCGAGGTATTCAAAAGGGAGCTGAGAAAAGCCAGCCTGCACCAATGCACCGAAAAACGGGGGAAGATCGTGTCTGGCTTGTGCTCTTTCCAGGAAGACAGAAATGAGCAAGGGGTGGCTCTCTCATCTGGATCAGACGGCCTCTGCTTTGTTGTGCATTTTCGTGTCAGATGGAGTGGAGCTGATTCTCAACGGGGCGCAAGTGCCCAACAAGAACAAGCCACCCAGGACATGTCTGCCACTGCTACCACACTGGGAGGCAGGAGGCAGAGCGTGGCTTTGAGGGGAGCCCCCAGGGCTGCTGATGAGAATAATGGACCGAGGTGTGGCCTCGAACCCTCTCCGCCGTGCTCCCCGGACCGTGCCTGCTGCCACCGCCCATCCCTGCTCTGTGCCTCCGTAATGCCCTCTTCCAGGCACCCTCCCACCCTGACCATCTGCCCTGTGGCTTCTGACATGGTAGAAACTTCCAGCTCAAGTTGTTTCGATGGTCCATAGTGGGACGTGCCACTCCCCCTGGGAGTAGAGGGAAGGCCACCATGCTGACAAGGGGGCTTCCCCAAAGCCATAGGGTCTGGCCCAACTGCCTTCATCCCACCATCATATCCCAACCCAATCCCATCAGGTTAGCTGTCATCCCCTCTTTGTACCAACCAGGTGCCCAGGTTGCAGAGAAACCTGTGTGCAATGGAAAATGGAATTGAAAGATAAATTTACTTAGGCATAAAAAATTTTGAAATCCATGCACAGTTTTTTTTCATAATACACATTTTCCATAAACTTTTCAAAGACTCTTCATATTTGCCTGAGCTTGTTGAGTTGTGTCCAGGTGCCAATACACGTTAAAATTAAATTCACTAATCTTTACAATCATTCATCCATCAAATATTTATTGAACACCTACTATGTGCCCGCTGTTCTAGGCAATGGGGATATGGAGCTCACATTCTAGGGGGCGGGGACAGATAAACATCTGTATGATAAATGAATGATGCTGTTTTGGAGTTACAAAGGATAAGATGAAGAATGAGTAAGGTGATGGGGTGGAGGGGACAGAAGGGAGGCAGCTGAGCTCATCAGGGCTGGTATCTCTGAGCACATGTCCTTTGAGCTATGACAAAGGAGAACTGGAAGGTGGCAGACTTTGTACTTGCCTTGAGTGAGCCTACCTGGCCTGTTGGTCTAGCGACTTTGCACTTGGGCGACATGATCTGCTAGTTGCAATGTCTTTGACGTCATTTGGTTCCCAAGGTGTGGGCTGGCTTGATGCTTCTGGCTGGGTGAAGCATCAGCTCTTGAGATCCTCGTAACGCTCAGGTGATGTTTTGTGCAGGATGAGCAAGGCTCAGACATGGGCTCCAGGAGCAAATTCCCCTGGAGAAGACGTTGAGGTGCAGTGGTCAACAGACCCTCCGGGGCTTCGGTTGGGCTAGATTTGTGATATTGAGTGAGTTAGTTCACTATCTGCACTTTAACTTCTCAGTCTGTAAAATGGATATGATAAATTAAAACGCCTGGCATCCAATAGTCTCAACACATGTACCCAGGTTTTATCATCTAGAAGACAGAGACTTCATGTTCACCTTTGGGGATAGGGATCCGGCCCATGAAGGGGCGTGTAGAGACTTTCTAGGTTATACCAAATATGCATAGAGTAGAAAATCAACCAAAGTATTTTCCAAGCCCCTGTGGCTTGAATCAAGGAAATAGGTAGCCTTGAATTTGAAGCTCAGCTCCTCCAGCTTCCAACAATATCATCCTTGAACAATTTACTTAATCTGCTTGTGACTCAGTGTGCTCCTTTGTAATATGGAGCTAATAACAACGTCTACCTATATAGAACTGCCCTAAAGGACAATGAGGCAATGTCTGTAAATCATTGAACACATAACTGTCAGCTGCTATACTTAGCATCATCTCACCGACCTGGCCTGTGGCACTAAGTAGTTTGATCCCCTTGATTAAGAAAAGATGTTTGCATTCTTCACATGTTGTATTGACTTTTCTTTCCTTGCCAAATAATTTGCAAACTGGCTGCCTCACTGCCATTTTGGTGTCATTTTCTCCATCACCAGTGTCTTTGCCCAGTATCTTCTCTCCCCAGTATAACCACAATGGCCCCTCCTTCTCTCTCCACTGCTCCCCAACCTTCTTCCCAGTCTTTGGTCACGAGGCTGACAGGTGCACTCTGCACACCACGACAGCCACAAAGTGGTTCCATTCATCCCTAGAATAAAACTCTGACTGTGACCCTGTCCTCCCGGCTGGAGTTGCCCTGCCCTTGCCTGTGTGTCCGGTCCGAGCTCCCCTTGCTTACGCCCACTTTGCTCCAGTCCCACTGAATGAACTGGAGTTCCTCCCTTAAACATGCAGAGCTCACCACGCCTGAGCATCACCAGGTGTATCCAGTTTTCCTGCCTGAGACGCCCTTCCCTCTGTGGTTGGCTTGGCTGCTGTTTCAGAACCTTCTGACAATACTGACTTCCATTTCATACTCGTTTCTGTTTTGTCAGTCAATTAGAAGTCTCTATAGGGTAGCCCCAGTCATTGATCCAAAAACAGCTGAGATTCTGTCTTAGTTTTCCTCTTATGGTTGCAAGCTGGACTCCCTGGTCATCTTACCTGTTTCAGATAGGAAGAAGGATTAAAGAAGACAACTCTTATGTTAGGGAAACAATACCTTCCTCCCAAGCAGTTTATAGCTTATTGGCCGGACAGAACAGGGTTATACTGGCTCTTCTTGGCTCCCAAGAAGGCTGAAATACATGTGTTTGGGTTAGGTATACTACATATGGCTTCAAAAAAGCTGTAGCTGGGTCGTGTAGCTGAGTATGCTGTGGACCCCAATAAAACAAGGAGGAAGTGGAAAGGTTGGGTCTGTTGTAGCTGACTTCTGGTTTCTGGGGACTCAGCTCACCCATCTTCTCTTCAGAGAGCTCCTTCGGGACATTGTTACCTACGTAGTGCTCCCTCCACCACCACTCAGCCCAGCCCTTGCTGTTTCCTTTCTAGCACTTTTGTGTTGTAATTGTTTAATTTCTCATCTGATGTATGTCTTACTATAGGCACCATAACGGCACCTCTGCTTGGCTTGCCCCTAAATCCTTAGAATTCAACCCAATGTTGGCCATGCAGTGGTTTCTCAAGAAATGATTAATGGAATGAATGAGTGAGCCAGTTAGTACATGAACATGGGATGCCTCTGGGATATTGAGCAATTCTCTGTTCCTTTCCCAGGCTGCCCCAATCAAAGGGAGTCCTCTAAATATATACATTTAGTTGCACTAAATAAGTGGGTTAAAAGAAGCAAACATAGTCAACTAATGCAGAGGGTGATTTTGTCAAATTAAGAAACGACTGGATGATCAGCAAATGAATTGCTTGGTTTGTATTATCCCAAGTGCTCAGCTCTGGTCAGTTGAGAAGTTGCAGCAGTTGTGGGTGTGTGGAATACAGCAAGTCGGGGAACTGTTCTGAGTAGTATAAGAGATGTGCAAGGGAACTTGGGAAGCTTTGTGGATGCTGTCATTAGAAGGGAAGTCTATTTTGCTGTAAAAATTTCTTGAAACCCACAGACAGGTTTTCATGATATACATTTTCATGAATTTTTTGAAGACCTCTTGTATGTAGGAATTTCAAAATTTTTTTTGTGCCAACATATATTCGTCTTTTAATTCCATTTTCCCTGTCGTGTTTGAAGATTGCCTGTCTCGTCTAAGCTCCTGACTGACTTTGGACAGTGGAGTGCTCTTCTCAGCATTTGGGCTGGGAATGTCCAGCACAGACTCCTTTGTCTGGAAAATGCAAACCAAGCAACTCTGCCTTACATGTGTTAAGAAATTAAATAATGGAAAAGGAGGGGAACCAAGGCCCAGGGAGATTCATAGCTAGGGAGGGGCGAGGGAATCTGGGCTCCAGGATCACTCTCTCAGCCAACATTACATTGTAGCTGATAATGCTCACTATTTTATTTTAACACCAGGTTTCCTTAGGGCAAATTAGTCATAGCAAATGAAAGCCAGTATTGCATTATTTCTATGACTCTTATGTAAGCGCAGGCTGAAGTTTTAGGCTACGGTGCACAAAACTACTCTTACTACAAGCATGTGCTTCAGCTGGATGGTAACTAGAGACACGTGAAAAAGAGGGAGTGGGGCTGGTTCTTCAGGAGCCTGGACTAGCCGACCCCACCCTCCGCAGCCCCTTCATCCATGATTCCAGAGGTGGCCGCCTGAATCTGATTGCAGGGTCAGCTCCCCGCATTGCTCTAATCTGTCTTTTCTCAAGGAATATTTCTTTTGAGTGATTTATTCATTTATTTGAAAGCTTCAGAGAGGCAGAGAGAGAGAGAGAGAGAGAGGGAGAGGGAGATCTTTCATCTGCAGGTTCACTCCTCAAATGGCTGCAATGGCTGGAGCTGTGCCAATCTGAAGCCAGGTGCCAGGAGCTTCCTCTGGGTCTCCCACGTGGGTACAGGGACCCAAGGACTCGGGCCATCTTCTACTGCTTTCCCAGGCCACAGCAGAGAGCTGGACTGGAAGTGAAGCAGCTGGGTCTTGAACCAGCACCGGCCAGCACTGCAGGCGGTGGCTTTACCCACTGCGCCATGGCACCAGCCCCTCAAGGAATGATCATGTTGCTAATCAAAGCTCATGTTGCTAATCAAAGCCCTGTGGAGTGATGTTTTCCCCCAAGTGAAGCAGCAAAGCAATCCACTTGGCAGAATGACATTCTACGATGGACTTGAGATGGGTGGAGGGTGAAATCCTGATGGAGTGGAAAAGGCCTCCAATGGGAATGGAATGAGCCTGTGCCATGGTGCAGCTCCGTATCCACATCCTGGCTCTGCCACTTGCCAGCCATTGCATCCCAAGTATCTGCCATTTGGAAGAGATGGTGAGGCCTGAGCAGGGGATAGCATGAAGATCCCAGGTGATAATGTGTTTTTCACAACACAGTGCTGGTCCCAGGGTCGGGCTCCAACCAGTGCTGACTCCTTTCCCTTGCCCTATAGCTGTCATTTGGTTTATTGAGTGAGCTCTTTGATCTTCAGATCCTTAAAGGAAGGCCCTTGCTTCTAAACAGCTTCCTGGAGGAGATCTGAGGAGCATCCTAGTGCCTATCCCACTGTCACTAGCATCTCTAGGTTTCTAACCCTCAACAACGCACCATGCTCAGTGAGGCGCCTCACCACTTACGGATGTGCAGCAGGGCTGGGGAGGGCCACGGAGAAGCAGCAGAAGTTGGTTAGGAGGTCCCTTGAGAAACAATGGGGATGCTGAAGCCCTGTCACCTGAACCTTCAGGCCTGATGTTAAGGGCTGAAGAACAATACAAGACTCAATGTTCAGTGGTTCAGCGTAGGCACCAGCCAAGGGCAGGGAGGCTCAGGATGTGTGGACCCACACAGACGTGGAAGCAGCAGAGACAGAGAGCAAATGGTGATGGCCCATCCTCAGGGTACCTGCCTGGCATCCCAGCTCTGCGTCCTGACTGGGAATACTCTGCCCTGAAAAACCAGGGTCTCTTGATTTGGGCCCATTTTAGGCGTGGTTCCGTGCTTCTCCCTTCTTCTCTGCAGTGACACAAATCTGCTTCCTTCTAACTTCCAGCCCGTAGCTCCAGCCTTTCCCTGAGGGTTCACGCAGTAAGAATAGTCCCTCTCCCACGTGATGGTAGTTCAGTTATAGCAGGATGAGGTTGTGGTCGTCCGGCTGGAAGCTGAACATCTCAGCACCTTCCTTTGTGACGGAATTAACACAGCTGCCAGTTTCTTTCCCATTTTCTTCTGCTGCCTGTGGCCCCTCTCCGACTGGTCAGTGACCCTTTCAAACTACAGATTTCAGAACCACTGGGAGAGGCAGACAGGAGCTAGTTACCACTAGAAAAATGCAATCTAAGTTCCTATTAGCTTCTTTGGTCGCTGCTGAGTGAGACTGAGCCGACACCTAATCCAGAGTCCTTTTTCGCAGGCGTTGCTGTCAAGCTATGTCTTCTCACCCTGCATTTGTGCACTTGATACTCTGAATAACACCCTGGGGCTTTTGAAATATCCATTCAAATATCATCTGGTCAGGTTTGAAACAATAAACTTGCCTGTCAAGGCTGCCGGTGGTGTCCTGCCTCCACCACGCCATCCGTCAGCTTCTCTCTCTCAGCTGTAAACCCCCTGGATGGGGTGGGCGGGCTCAAGAGGACACAAATGCAATAATGCTTGATAAAAATTTTGGACTGCATTAGGCAGAGGTCAACATTCTTCATTAAATTGTAGTCCAAGGCATTCTATAGGATCACATTGCCCATGAATCATCATCTCCAAACTTATTCAACCAGTTAGAAATCCACTGAATGGTATTACCATGAGGTCTATATCTCTGTAATTTGCTCATAATAATAATATAGGACACTCCATCAAAGGACATGGCTGCAATCAATAGGCCCTGTACCCGCTGCCTCTTTTAAATCCTCTCTTGTGGTCATCCCACTGGCAAGCATGTCTAATGCAGCTTGGGCTCAGCCAGTGTAAGTGGGTCCCAGGCACATGCTCCCCCAGGGAGTGGATCACACTTGTTCCATTGCACACTCTGCTCCACGCGCTCGCTAGGGACCACTGTCCTTCTTAGACAATCAGATCCTACCCTCTCTCCAAAAGCTTGTAACTAGACAAAGGAGGAGGAGATTACATTTGCAGAAATAATTTAGATCAGGCATGAAAAATAATCCCCCGACAAGGCATCGTGCTGAAATTCTAAAAACCGCTATGATGTCACTGTACAAATTATTCATAAATTGGTGATATATTTGGTAATCTGTCTCTGTAGACCTAGAGACAAAGGTATATGGATGAGATCAGCTAATTGCAGCGGGATTGTGGCTGGGAAAGAGTCGAAGCCCGAGTTTGACTTGTGGCCCTGCTGCTGCCCACTAGCTGTAATGTGGTGTTGTTCTGGGATAGTATTTTCCCTCTGAAACGTCAAAGGGGCATGAGAGTACCTTCCCATCCCAGCTCATGGGGTTGTTGGGAGGATGCAGATGAAATACGCATCTCACAAGGGTAAGGGGCAAACATTATGGCTTCTGGGCAGCTTGTGCCTCTAAGTGGGATCATGGCTGTCCGTCCCAGGATTGCAGCTGTAGACAGCATGGCAGGTTGGAAGCATACACTGTTTGGGGTGGATCATGTTCTCTAATTGGGTGTCACCTTTCATCAGCCAAGCAGCTGCCAAAACTGATTGCCTCCGATTTAGCTTCTTGGAGCTGATCAGCATACTGTTTTGTTAACAAGTATCGGAGGCTCAAGAAGTCTTCCAAGTGGTGCCACTTGAAGTGTAACAGCTGGCTGGGGGACTGTCATGTGGTAAGCTCACATGGCACGGATGCAGTATGGGCTTCTTTTGCACCAAGCTGAAAAGGGGTCTCATTGATGTCCCGCTGTCTTAAATGCTCAGTTGGAAATTTCCACACTTCAATGGAGTTAATACGGTTCTTTAGAGTTTACCTCTTGTTCCTAAACTACGTAGGACACACAGAGCTAAGGAAGAGAAGGAAAGCAAGACTCAGCATCACCTCAACAGCAGAAGTCTTTCCAGTGCCTGCCATTCTTCCATCCACACCCCTTTTTACCCATATATCCATCGATCTGTCCATGTGTCCATCCATCCAACCATCCATTTGTCCATCCTTCCATTCATACACAAATATTCAATGAGTATTTATAATGGACACTTAATAGGCACTTAATAAGGCCTAAATCTTGCCTTCAAAAGTTTAAGATTTTGTATACGAAATAAGTTCCATGTCATTCCTGGTATAAAGATCAGAGACTACTTCCAGTTAGATAGAATGGGGGTAGCATTTGAACTGCACCAAGAGAGGTGTCAAGAATTCAGCACAGGGAGAGGGGGAGGGGGTACCCCAAATGGAGGGAATACCAAGTAGTGAAGGCTAGGAGGAGGTGAGCTGTGGTGACCCCATTCAGTGTTGAGCTTTGTAGGGGAACAATGATAGAGAAGCTGGAAGAGCAGTCTGGAATAGATGTGGAAGGCCCAGAATGCTGGCATGAAATGTTTATTGTCCCTTAATAAGGAAAGGGGGGAGTCCCTGAAGGTTCTGGAATGTTGCAGTTATATAATCAGAACTGTGCTTCAGACGGAGGACCCTTTACCCATGTTCCAGGCTGGGAGCCGTACGTAAGAGCCCTGCGTCCACCTCCTACTAGCTGACCTTCAGAGGGCAGCCGGAGGGAAGGAGAGGGCTCTGCTCAGCCCTGACGAAGGAAGGAAGGAGGGAGATCACGCTGTGATCCGTGTGTCATGTCCCCCTTTCTGGAGGCCCCTCCTTTCTGGGTCTGCTCCATGCAGGAGTGGCGGCTGACGAGGGCTCATGGCCACATCTCTGTCTGGGAACAGGTGAGAGCCGCCACTTCAACGTAGCACTGTCTCCTTCAAAAGCCAGTTGATTCGGGGGGATCCCTTGCCTCCGCTTGGGGGACAACTCTGAAAGACTCTGTAGCTTGCAAGTCCCCCGCTCTGGGCCATCTGCAGCCTCAGTGTTCCCAAGATCTGCTCCAGCAAGTCTGCCCACCCCCTCCCTCTCACAGCTTGTGTCTGGGCCCCTGAGCTCAGGCAGTGGGGTCTCTTCTTCACCAGCACCCCTCCCTTGGTCAGGGGCTGCCATGGTCAGTGTTGCCTCTGTTCCCAGGGGACCCCCTCTGGGGTGCCAGGTGTTCTTTTTAGGGGTTGACGGGCTCTAGATCTCCCCAGACTGTGTGCCCCAAATGTCTTCCAAGGAATTTTTCTAGGGGTGCATCTTGCAGAAGTGGTCATTAAGCAAGTCCCATGTCTGAGAAGTTAGAATTGTAGACAAAGCCCAGAGGTATTTTGCTATAGGGTCCTCTTCTCAAAAAAACAGGTCAAGCATTAGGGATCCATGGCTCCGCGCCTTTGAGGAGTTATTAGGGGATGGAATACTCCCTAGTGAGGAGAAGGCCAGCGTCTCCTTGGGATGATGGCCCTGAAGCAGGGGTTGAATGTTCACGTGGCTTCGGTCCATTCAACGTAAGCAATGAGATAATAGGCCCACGGGGATGGGAAATAAGACACAGACCTGTGCAAAGGGAGCTGCACCTGCAGGGCCCCCAGGGGCGCGCTGGCCTCTGCTTTTGCACAAGGTGTTTGTGTTTTTAAACATGTAAACCTCTGGGGTGTTCATTCAATTTTTAGAAACTATTCTGCCCGTGAAGCAGACTATATCCAGGTGCCGGATGGGCTGGAGGTGGCTGGGGGCTGCACTTGTCTGCCTCTGTCTGATGCCACGGCACAGGCTGCAGAGTGCCTGGAGCGAAACGCTGAGCACCTTGGTGTGTGCATCTCGAGAGAGGGGATTCTGCTGGGAAGCCTGGTGCGCTGTGGCACGGGGAGAGGGTGGCTGAGCCTCCACACTCGTGGTCTGAAGAGCATATATCGTAAATCGCATTTCCAAACACACATTGGCCGTGTGCCTGTGTGATGATCAGGGAGAGCTACAGACTTTTTTTTTTTTTTAAATCTTCTTTGCAAATGTACTTATTCCTTAAATTCCTTCTTAAAACATTATTTTATGTTATTTAATCTCCACAAAATCCTTCAAGGATTCCCAGTTGTACGCAAAGTAACAGTTGGCAGCTAAATCCCTTCATATGAAGACAGGGCATGCAATCCATTCATTCATTCAAGTGTGAATTTCTTTGTTTGACACAAACACAAATCATCACACAAATAATTGTGCAGTGCACCGTGGGAGGGACTCCTGGGACTACAAAGATGCATAAGATAATGTCTCAGTCTTCCAGAAGCTCCCATGCGGTAGGGTGGGTGGTGGTGGTGGGAGGCATAGGATGTGATGATGTAGCAGCTGGTTCGGATTTGCTGTCTGCCTACTAGAAGTCTAGCACAGGGCCCTCCTCTGGCACACTGTCTTGGGAGCCAATGGGCAAAGCCTTTTCTTTTCTTAAATGCAGTTTGGCAATACGGGTGTATCCATATTTGAGTCACAAATACTTCAATCCAGAAAAGTCCCCTTAGGTTCCCCATGTGCACACACACACACACACACACACACACACACAGGGTGCGGCATTCTCAGAAACGCTAGATATCAACCTCATGGGTAGAAAGTTAGGTAAATAAATAGGATGACGTGGACTAGGGAATACTCTAGCTTCTCGTTCCTGATATAAACTCCAAGTCCTTCGCACGGCCTGCAAGGTGTGCTGTGATCTGGTCAGCTGCCTCCCTCTTCAGTCTAACTTCCCACCACTGTTTCCCCGCCCGGCTCCAGCCAGAGGGGCCCGGGGCTGCTCCTCCCCGTGATCCAGGCACATCCACTGTGCGCCCGTCGCTTTGCCCATTCTTGTCGGTGGATTCTTTCCCTCCCAGAGAAGCTCCTGCTCCCTTTATGCCTTGGGTCAGACAGCAACTATGGGAGGGCGGTTCCACAGTGACCACTGGGATCCCCACTTCCGTGTTCCCAACTTGTGTTCCTTCCTGTTTGTGTGGACTGGACCTGCTGATCTGATACTAATGACTAGAAAATAAGAAAACGGAGGGGTGCCACTTCTGATACTTGATATATAATATCATGCAATATATAATATATCGTGGCTTCCGTTGTGTCTCCCCACCCTGCACCATATCCGTGCTTGCTCTCTCTGAGGACGCAGGCTGCTGCTGTTGCCTGCTTCTCCATGGAGGGGCCCCAGTGGCTAGGAACTGAGGGAGGCCTAGGGCCAACAGCCCATGAAGAACAAAAGGTCCTTCAAGAACAGCCTGTAAAATAGGAGTGCAGCCAGCAACCTTGTGTTCATGGGAGTGAGTGCGCCCCTAGTGGAGCCTTTGGGTAACTACAGGCCTGTGAGAGTCCCTGGAAGCAGAGCACAAGGCTAAGGCACTCCTGGGTTGTGGTGCTTCAATCCTGCAGGGACTGTGGGATAATAGAGCTCGCGACTGTAAACCGCTCTGTTTGGGAGCACTGTGTTACTCAGCAGGAGGAGAGAGACCCCTGGCGCAGAGCCCCTGGGAGACTCCTTCCACAGCTGTGCCATCTAAGCAGCATCCTTCCAAATCCTCACTAACCTGCTTCGTGTTCTTTCGTAAAATGTGCCTCTTGGACATCATCTGATGGATCTGTGGATTTGTCTATTTCTTGCTCTGTGCTAGAAAATGAAACCTCAGGAGGGCAACACCTTAGTTTTGCTTACTGTTCCCTGGTGCTTAGAACAGTGCCAAAAAGAACAAGCAGGGTGTGCATATCCAGGCATGGGCGAGGCTTCCAAGGTGCAACGTGATGGGCGAGGGGAGCAAGGTGCCAGGCACCTGTTTATAGCAGGTCCCTCTTTCCTATCTCGAAGCTTCTATATGTGGTGCAAAACATGTTCAAGGCTCCATATCACAGCGTTCACCTGATTTTCTCTGAAAGATCAGATTGCCTGACAGTACCGTCTTCTTGAACATTTCTGGAATTATCTACAATAATCATTCTCGAACCCTAAAAACCCGATGAAGCCATTTCACAGGGTTTGTCCACCCATCCCTTGCTCTGCAGCGTTCTTGCGTCTTGTCAGCAGATGTACTGGAGGGAGGCCACCTGGGGTGGTCGGGAGCCAGCAGCTACAGAGGTCGTCCTTAGAGCCGTCCCATCCCTGCCCCGCGCCCAGCCAGACACCAGGCTGCCTGTAGCACACACAGGAAGCGCTCGTCTGTCTCCGCCATGACAGACTGTCAGAAACCTAGCATGCTTTCTGTGAATATTTCTTGGCAATAACTCCAGAATAGGAAATAGGGGATTGAAAAGAAATAAAAAAGACAGTACAGTTAAAAACATTAAAAAAAAAAAAAAAGAAACTCTTTGTGCAGCTCAGACTGCAAGGGATACAATGGGCCTATAGAGCATAGGGCTCTCATCTCATTTTGCCTGGGGGCTGAAGTTCTTCTGGCGATGCTAAGGCTGGGCTTTGGGGAGACCCCCCCTCCCACCAGGGCACACATGCTGATTTCTGAGAGTGTCAGTCCAGGGAGACACCCAGAGCTCTTCCATCTAAAGTCTTCAGGGTCCCCTCCGGATTCAGGCCGCTGTGGGGGGGGGGGGTGACTGGCAGCTTTGCCATCACTTCCCCTACAGCTTGGCTGGGGCAGAGTCCCCCCCTCCCCCCATGGGCCCATATCCGATATGCACTCGACATCGTGTTGTGCATCGGCTGGTACAGAAGGGAGGCTCCTGAGAACATGGAGCCAAGTGTTCCTGTCCTCTGTGGAATCTCAGGGCTGGCACGGTGATGACAGGGGTGGGTGCACAAGTGGCAGGGTTGACCAAATGAATGGCCACCCTCGCACTGCTGGGAGGCATCCTTTTTTTTTTTTTTTTTTTTTTTTAGATTTTTGCTTATTTATATAAGAGGTTTTGTTACAGAGAGAGGGAGAGATGGAGAGAGATGTCTTCCATACTCAATGACCAGAGTGGGGCCAATCTGAAGCCAGGAGCCAGGAGCTGCTTCTGGGTCTCCCACGTGGATGCAGGGGCCCAAGAACTTGGGCCATCTTCCATTGCTTTCCCAGGCCATCAGCAGAGAGCTGGATCAGAAGAGGAGCAGCCGGGACTCAAACCGGCGTCCAAATGGGATGCTTAGCCTGCTACAGCACAGTGCTGGCCGCAGCAAGTATGCTTTAGAGAGCATGCTCAGACATGGTCTGACCCCCCCCAGAGCAGGGCAGGATTGTGCGCACCTGCTGGCTCCACCCTCTACGTCCACGAATGTACCCTGAAATCACATTTTTTAGGCAGTGAAATTAAGCAGTTATAAAACCATTAGTCCTCTTGTTCCTCTAACCTTTTCTCTTTTCGTTTAAAGGAGCTGTTAGCTGTTAGTTCTGTAAATGTCACTTTAATTATAAGATATTGCAAACCCACTGCTATGGTCTGAAGGTGTCCCACCAGTCCCACCAAGTTCTCGTGTTGGAAGCGTAATCCGCAGCGCACCAGTGTTGGGAGTGGGACCTTTAAGAGGTCAGCGGGTCACAAGAGCACCACGCTCATGATGGGCTGAGCGTCCTTACCGGGGTGGAGTTTCGCTGTGAGGAGAGGAAGTTTGCTGTACAGCCCAGTCCGGGTCTCTCTCGTTCCCATTGTCTGACAGGTGCTGACTCAGCAAAAGGACCCTCGCCAGAGGCCAGTCCCTCCGTATTGGACTCCCGGCTTCCAGAACTGCAGGGGATAAACTTCTTTTCTTCATCAGTGGCCCAGTCTGTGGAATCCTGCTCTTAGCATCACAAAGCAGATGAAGACTCGTAGAATATTTCAGATACTTCCAGCATAACACATGCTCCTGGGCCTGCCTCTCAAATTTAATGGATATTCCATTTTGTTGTCATACTTTAAATGTTTTGAGAAATGAAATATACAGAAAAAATTGAAACCTCCTTTGTTTTCTGATCTTTGCTCCTCATCTTTTTCTCCCAAGAGAAAAGTATCATTCTGAAGTTGGTGTGCCTCTTTCTTATCTGTGTTTTATTATCTGGCTGTATATGCATATATCCATAGAACAAAACACCTTCTATAATGTGCAAGTCTTATTGTCTGATACTCTAGAACTCACATTTATATTTTCAATATTGATTGATGGAAGCCGAGTTGAATTTTGATTACTGAGTTCTATGAGCAGGCAAATTATGGTCTCCAGTGGGATTTCTCATTTCTCCATTTTTAATTCCATCCTTTAGTTCTTATCAATTTTTGATTATCACATTGATAGGTGTTAAAGAATATCTCATTTAAATTTTAATTTTTCTACTACTAGTGCTGTTGGGTATTTTTTCATACTTTTTTGCCATTTATGTTTTCTCTTGTATCAATTACTTGTTCTTACATTGTGGTGGATTGTTTGAAAAAATGGTCGCATTAATTCTCCACGAATCCACACCATGGGAGAGATTCCCTCATATTGATCTTAGACACGTGACTTGCTTTGGTCAATGAAGCAAGGATGTGGGAGCCTTGAAGAGACCTAGGAGCCTTGAGAAGTGGCCTGTGCACTGGTGAGTGCCATTTCCTGCTTCCCTGTAACCACAAGCAGCCAGGGCTGGCCTGAGGGAAGATGACAGATCCAAGGTGTTGTGGCCTCCGTGAGTCCTGCTGACAGCTGACTTCCAAACATGTGACTGTGGCCATGACCATCAGACGATTGCCAACGTGAGAGGGAGCCAGCCCTGCTAGCCTCTTGGGCAAGAACAAAGCCACTCTCTCTGAGCCCAGCCCAAACTGTGACCACCACCAGGCGCACCCAGAGAGCCGTTGTTTACAGAATCAAGCGTTGGGTGATGAGTGATGCAGATACAGATGATCCACACACACCTTTTGCCTCTTCTTCCCCTTTTGATTGCCTTTTTCGTACTGTGGAGCTCGCTCTTAGCACGACATTTCCTGTGTCCCTCTGAGAATGCATTTTATCAAGCATCGGCAACAGCATCAGCATCCTCATTTTAGACAAGGGGAAATGAGGATTAAAATGAAGCTTAGTGACTCATCAAAGACCATGCAGCCAGCAAGCAGGGAAGGTGGCATTGGGTCCCATTACTCTGCACTACAGGGCCAAGGTTCCTCAGTCATGTTTCACTTCTCCATGGTGCATCCATGGCTTCCCCGTCAGTGGAGACCGCTTCCAGCGAGGGTAGTAGGCACAACTCTTCTCATACCATTTGTTTATTTCTTGTTTAGATCTGTCTGGTTTTGGTGGTATCCTGGAACCCGCTCACAGCCAAGGTTAGCAACTCTTCCCAATTTGGGTTCAGGACATCCCATGAGAACTTGACACTGGCTATGGTATAAGTCCTTAAAGCACACAATTTAGCAAATGCTGCCAGCCAGGACTTTTTATTGTTCTTCCAGAGAGCTGGTTTACCAGCACAACAAGTGCTACGCTGTGTTTACCTCTATTCCTTGTTTCTTTTTAGATCCATTCCTTTCAGTTGCTTCTTAGCACAGTATTGGGGAATGATTTTATCATCCAATATACTTGCTAGCCCTTCCCACTTTGCACCATATGCAGATGGGATAAGTATATCCTCTGTGTCTTCTTTGGACCATGCAGATGCTTTAGGGCTGTGAGAAAAGATTTCCCTCCAGACTCCCCTGCTCCATTAATCAATGTCTTTATTCCTCTACTAATAGCCTAACTCCATTTCCTGTGGACGATGTGCCAAGCAGTAGTATTATGTGCATTAAATGTTGTAATTCCTTCAACGACCTATGTGGTACAGGGAAGTTTGATTGTGTTCCTTAGGGGTCTGTGTAACGTGCCAATGGCTGGACCAGGATTCAAATTCAATTTGCTATCCTTCCTTTAACCAATTGCAACCCTGGAGGCTCTGTCAGGGGTGGGGAACATCTCTCTGCCAAGGGCCACTTGGGTATTTATAACAGTATCCACGAGCCATACAAAATCATCAACTTAACCATCAGCCTGCTACAGATTGACTGAGTTTCGAGTCCCACCTGAGGTTGCCCTGACAGTACTAGGCTAAATGACTGTGGGACTGACACAGTCCTCACCTGGGACATTCCCTGTGCTTGCATCTGAGCTGCAAGGATGTCGTGGGGGAGTTTGGATTTGGTGAGCAGTGGGATTGAGCAGGCAGTGGGAAATCACTGCCAGTTTTGGTATGGGAGGGTGATATTTTTCGCAAAGTACTTGGAATGTTTTGTTAGACTAGATTGATGATGGATTGATCCGAGGAAGAGAAAGGCCAGGGGCGGGAATAACACTGTGGCATTATAGTCATCTTTGAGAGCTTAATTGTGTCTGTGGGAGAACAATTACTCCACATGGAGCTTTCACTCCAACTGGAGCCGACTCCTCACTGGCTCAGTCAAGTTGCCAGGGCTCTGTTTACGCCATTTCCCTTCTGCTGGGTATATTTTTCTATTGGCTTTATTTTTGTGGATATAAAAATAGCTATAGATATATTATTACTGTTGAACCTCCCACAACATCATTCCCCTTAAATACTCATCGTCTGGTTTGTACACCTTTGATTGAATAATTCCCCATACGGTTATTATTTCTCACCAGTGAGTCTTTAAGTTCCTCAAAGGCGGGGATCACATATTACACTTTGGCATGATCTGCAACGCTGAGATCGTCAGTTACTCCATAAATGCTTGTGGAATATAAGAACGCATAAATAACCCCTTTCTCCCCCCCTCCCTCATGGGCAAGCTCATTGACAGTAGGTGCCTGGAGTAATATAATTAGAAAGCTCCAAAATAAAATTGTGCTAAGGAACTACTTACACACTGTAAAGGAAAAGAGGGAAGACAGCCAATTAGTAGCTACGAGCACCCATGATTTCTACATAATAGAAGAAGTCATTTATTGGATTTCGTTGACTTAAGTTCCTGCTTGCAGGTTGTCCCCTGAGTCCTTAATTGCTTGCTTCATCCAAAAGGAAGAAGAAAGGGGCCTCATTCAGAGGCAAGGTATAGAGTATCTGGACTGAGAAACCTTGACTCTCTTGAAGGATTTGAGAGGGGCAAGAAGCCTGAATGTGGGGAAGAGAAGCAACAACTGCTGAGCATCTAGCATGCAGACACCATGCCAAACACGCTTTCTTTACTCTTCACCGCAAGCCAGCTATGTGTATTTTGTTATCCCCTTTGAAAGATGAGAAACTTGAGCTCTGAAAGGGTAGGTAAGTAGCCTGAGAGTACATAACCGATAAGAAGTGCAGCAAGGACCCATCCTCCATGTGACTCTACAAACTGTGCTTTGTTCTATGTTCACAGGGCTTGGGCTGGTGGTGTACACGTGAATTGGGTTGGGTCTAAGAAAATTGGGAGAAGTTTGCAGGTGCTGCTCAGAGACATCCAGGATGTCCCAATCCAGCTCTTGAAATACAAGTCAAATCAGGTATGCACTGTGCTGTGTCTCCATTAGAAGAAGACAAGCGGAGCTGGAGAGGTGGAAGCACTTGGGCACGAGGAAGGACAAGTCAGCATGTCAAAGCCTTCCTCTCAGGTAGCATGAATGCAACAGGTTCTGGCACAATAAAATATGTTTTTAGTAGTGCCATCTATTTTTTGTTATTTTTATTATTATTATTTCCTTCTCATCTTTTAATTTGTGGTTCTGGAGGAACACAGAAGTTGCTCATCCTGGATATGGAATATTTTGCGATATTATAAAGTTTGTATTATCTTTCATCTAGTTCCTATGCATGGAAGTCTACATGCAACTTGTATGAGGTCTAACACTGAATCTTTACGTGGTCAACTTTATGGATGGTTGTTGCTCAAACTGAAGGTAATCTTATTTTCATAATAAAGATTTAATTAAAACATCAAAAGGGTAAATTGAAAATATAAATAATTTTTTCAAAATTTCAAATATTAATTACAACATGGAGGTAATCCAAAAACCTCGTAGAAAATGGAATAAAAATTTATGTTGACCCCCAATTTTTTTTGAAATCCATCTGTATGGATTTCAAAAAGTTCATGGAAAATGTAGATTAGGAAAAACCTATGTTGCATTTTTTCATTCTGCACACGATTTGTTGAACTCTTTCCTTGGTGTACAATTAACCTTATGATCATTAAGTAAACTGAGAATAGATCTTTGTAAAAATTAAGAGTGGGAATAGGAGAGGGAGGAGGAAGAAGGGTGGGAGCATGGGCAGGAGGGAGGGTGGGGTGAGAAGTATCACTATGTTCCTAAATCTGTAAGTAAGAAATACATGAAACTTGTATAACCTACCTAGAATTAAAAAAAGAAAAACCTATGCATGGATTGCAAAATTGTTTTGCACAAACATCAACTTATCTTTTAATTCCATTTTCCCACAAACTTTCTGAGGCACCCTCATATTCAAGTATACGTTACCCTTTAAATTTAATAAATCACTTTGAATATTTTTGGAAGAAAAATTGATCTACAGTTCTTCGAGAAGCAAATTCAATTTTACAAATTTTTACTCACTTTGCATTTTAAATGAAATTATACTTTGAATATAATCTACATTTTATTTTTTGCAGCCTGAACTCAATTCATCCTTACAACAACCTTATGAGGTTAAGTATTATTTATTAGCTTTGTTTGTATCAATTGAATACAAATTACAGAAAATTATTATAGGAACATACTTAGTGACTTTATTTAATGGAAAATTAGAAAAGTAAGCTTCATGCAGTACATTTATAATAATTATGAATTGCATGCAGCTTTATTACTCACCCAACTATTATCAAAGTATCCATAGGTCACCTACAGGTAAACAATGTTGAATAGATTCAGTCAACCTTGAAATTTTATTTTTGGTCATATGAAACCAGAGTTTCACACATATTTTGAAACTTTGTCATTGTGGTGGTATACATGTGAAGATGAAAGATTCGTCATCTGCTAGTTTGTTAGCTTGATTTATGACTTTTAAATATTTAGACACAGGTCAAATGGGTTTAGTAGGTTGGATTGTGGCCTCCAAAATAATATGCCCGAGTCCTGATTCCTGGCACCTGGGAATGTGGCCTAACGTGGCATAAGGATCTCTGCCGATGTCATAAAGTGAAGCATCTCAGGATACGATCATCCTGGATTAGCTGGAGCAGGAGAGGCATGAGCCCAACAATAAGTATCCTTACAAGAAGAGGTCTGGCTTTTAGAGGTAGTTCTTCTGAACACTCCACTGTGGAAAGCTCTGCTCTACATGGGCATCAGAGAGAAAGGCGTGCAGGATATAGAGAGCTGGTCCTGACTGCAGGAACCAGCCCTCCACTTACTGCCTTGGGCTGCTACATGTTTAACAAGTGGCTGTCTATGAAGAACAAAACAAAACACCTTCCTTTACAATTTTTCTGATTTCTATAGTGTAAATACTCACAACATAGATGATTGCCAGGTACTGACAAGAGGCCACTGAATGTGGGGTTGGAAGAGAATTTACTCTCATGAGCCCCTCTGAGCGGCTCCAGCACACTGCTACAAGTGGCTGAAAACTGTCTGAGACAGAGTGACCAAACAAGATGGAAGTATAGGAGGTTTTGGTTTTTGAATGGTAAAAATCCATACATTTGGAATTAGCCAGCCTGACTCAGCGTAGATGATTTCAGCATTGCTGGCAGCATCCGAGGCATCACAGGTAGGTGCAAGTGGGACACTCGTCTTGTCCTCTCCACCAGGCCTGAACAGGGTATTGGTGTTGGCTACATCAACAGCGCTGAGCTTCTTCACAGCCTGTGAGCTGGTGCTGGTTGGCTTGGACACTCGCAATGAACACAAGTGCACTGCTGTCTTCTGTCTTCTTCAGGGCAGACTCTGTGATCAGAGGAACTTGATGATGGCAGAGTGGTCAAGTTTACTTCTCCTGGGAGTGTTCTTCCAAGGGTATATCGAGTGCCCTGGGAGCCAAAGTGTCTTGGGTCCCTAGAATGTGGGTGCAGTGGGGATCTTCTTTCTGTGTGTGTCTGTGGTTCTTTCTCTCTCTCTCTTCCTTTCTCTCACTCTCTCTTTCTCTCTCTCTTCCTTTCTCTCTCTTCTTTAAGATTCATTTATTTATTTGAAAGGCAGAATTACAGAGAGGCAGAGAGAGAGAGAGAGAGAGAGAGAGAAAGAGATCTTCCGGCCGGCGCCGTGGCTCAACAGGCTAATCCTCCGCCTTGCGGCGCCGGCACACCGGGTTCTAGTCCCGGTCGGGGCGCCGGATTCTGTCCCGGTTGCCCCTCTTCCAGGCCAGCCCTCTGCTGTGGCCCGGGAGTGCAGTGGAGGATGGCCCAAGTGCTTGGGCCCTGCACCCCATGGGAGACCAGGATAAGCACCTAGCACCTGGCTCCTGCCATCGGATGAGCGTGGTGCGCCGGCCGCAGCGCGCTGTCCACGGCAGCCATTGGAGGGTGAACCAACGGCAAAGGAAGACCTTTCTCTCTGTCTCTCTCTCTCACTGTCCACTCTGCCTGTCAAAAATAAAAAAAATAAAAAAAAAAAAGAGAAAGAGATCTTCCATCCACTGATTCACTCCCTAGATGGCTGAAACCGCCAGAGCTGAGCCGATCTGAAACCAGGAGCCTGGGGCTTCCTCTGGGCCTCCCACATGGTGCAGGAGCCCAAGCACTAGGGCCATCTTCCACTGCTTTCCCAAGCCATAGCAGGGAGCTGGATCAGAAGTGGAGCAGCCGGGACTTGAAGTAGCGCCCACATGAGATGCCAGCACTGCAGGCAGTGGCTTTACCTGCTATGCCACAGCACTGGCCCTTGTGGATGCCTTTCATCACTACCTGTTTGGCTTTCAAAGCTTTGCTGTGGTTTCAATTTTGGGGAGGGTAGGAGCTTCCTTCTTTGCCTTCAGTACCATTTTGGTGAAAAGATAATTGGAGTTTAATAACATTGTTTCTTGATATGATAACCACCTATGGGTGTATGTGCCTCTGTGAGTCTGGGAGTCCAGCAGCGAAATCTCAAACACTGTCAGAGCAAGAAATCAATCAAGCCAAGAATAGACACACTGAAGAGGTTAAGAAGCATAACTTCACTCACCCATGTGATCCATAAAGCAGCACAGCTCTGTGGCAGTAGAGACTCCTTTGGCCCACAGCTCTTCCCATGGAGGAAAGTGGAAACGCAGTGAGTGAGTTACCAGCTGCTGCAGCCATGCAGGACACCATGCAAGAGGCTCATTTCTTTTTCATCTCACCCAGAACACCAAGAAGATCCCCAGGGCTGGGAGAGGGCAGGAGCAGGGAGGAGAGGTAGAAACTCAAATCAGTAGAATTTAAGGGTCAACTAAGGGCTATGCCTCCTACTAAGTGCTCCCCAGACTCTACTAGTAGGATCACTGATGAGCTTCTTAGAATGTCTTAGCTGTGAACTTTCCACCTGGCTTCGAGTGTGCCCAGTGTTTTGTGCATCTCACCCCTAACCCTGGAACCTATGGCTGCCTCCCCATGTTTGTTTCCCAGATGGTAGCAAACACCTTGGCAGATGGTTTGCGAGAACATGGAGTCAACTGGCTGTACTTTGCAGAATTGAGAGAAGGCACAACAACTTAAGAATTTCAAGGCACTATCCTAGGGAAAGCAAGTGAGTGACTCTCAATACTCAGCCTTTCTCTGCAGGATGGAGAGAAGAAATACAATCTTAAGGAATTCATCTCCAACAAGACATAGGAGATATGGAGTTGTCCCAGCCATAGAAAAGTTTGTACGGAACCTCGAGTCCCTAGCCCTGATGACTAGTGAAGATGTTTCTATCCTGAGTGCTGGAAGACTGGAGGAGGAAGTGACGGCTTCTTCAAATACAAGATGCCAAAAAACACAAAAAATCACCAAAACATGACATGGCAAATGGAATACAATAACTCTCCAGTCATTGACCCCAAAGAAATGAAGATACATGCATTGCTTGACAAGGAATTCAAAACATTTGTTTTCAAGATATCTCATAGAAATACAAAGAATTCTAAGAGACCACTGTGAACAATTATATCCCAACAAATTAGATAACCTAGAAGAGGTATATACAAACCAGGACTGAATTGTGAAGAAATTTAAAAAAATATGAGCATACCAATAATGAGTGAGGAGACTGAACCAGCTATCATACATTTCCCAGCAAAGAAAATTCCAGGAGCAGATGGCTTCACTGCTGAATTCCACCAAACATTTAGAGAAGAATTAATACAGATCCTCTTCAAGCTCTGCCAAAAAACAGAAGATGAAGAAATACATTGAAACTCATTTTGTAAGACCAGTATTATCTTGATCTCAAAGCCAGACAAGGATGCCATAAGAAAAGGGAATTACAGGCCAATATCTCTGATGAATGTAGATGCAACAATTCTTAACAAAATGCCAGAAAACTGAATTGAATAGTACATTATGAAGATGCTGCATGATGATCAAGTCCTATATTTATTGCTGGGATGTAGGCAAGGCTCAAGATACACAAATCAATAAATGTGACACACATTAACAGAAAGAAGGATAAAAATCATAAGATCATCTCAATAGAGGAATAAAAGGCATTTGATAAAATTCAGGATCATTTCTTGATACAAACTCTCCAAAAATTAGGCACTGAGGAAATATATGGCCATTTAAGGATGACCAAATATTATATGCACACAGACAAAAACATACTGAATGGTGAAAAGCTGAAAACTCTCTAAGATCAGGAACAATAGAAGGTTATACAATATTGCCAGTTCTACTTAGCGAAAGTCCTGGGAATGCTACTAGCATATCATACTAGATAAAGTAGGCAACAAAAGTTGTAGAAGACACGCAAATCAGAAAGAAAGACATAACATTGATTCTTTATGCAGAAGACTTGACCTTCTAAACAGAAAAACTTAAAGACTCACAAAATATCTTCAGAACCAATAAACAAATTCAGTAAAGTTGTATGATGCAAAGTCAAGAGGTGAAAATCAGTAGTACTTCTATATGCTGACAATGAATTTATCTAGAAGAGAAATTAACATAACAATGTCAAAAGGAATTAAAAACCTGTTGAAGTGAAATGGACACTATGAGAAACAGTAACTTGATCAGCTCTTGTGCTGACTGTTGTTGTACAATGTAATACTTTATCCATTGTAGTATTTTTTTTTATCCTAGTACTAGTGGTTGAACTCTGTAATTAACAAACAATTCTTCTTAGGTGTTTAAATTTTAACTGAAAAGTGATTCCTGTGAAATATAAGAGTGGGAATAAGACAGGGAGGAGATGTACAATTTGGGATATGCTCAATCGGACTTGCCCCAAATGATGGAGTTAGAAACGTGCCAGGGAATTCCAATACAATCCCATCAAGGTGGCATGTACCAAGGCCATCTCACTAGTCCAAGTGATCAATTTCAGTTCACAATTGATCACACTGATAGGTCTGAGTCAAACTGATCACACAAACAAGACTAGTGTCTGCTAATACTAACTGATAGAATCAAAAAAGCAGAGAATGATCCAACATGGGAAGCGAGATACACAGCAGAATCATAGAATGGCAGATGTCCTAAATAGCACTCTGGCCTCAGAATCAGCCCTTAAGGCATTCAGATCTGGCTCAAGAGCCCAGCAGAGTATTTTAGGCATGGAAAGCCAAGACACTCTGGAAAAAAAGAAGACCTAAATGAAAAATCTCTGTGAGTGAGATCCCAGTGGAATGAATGGGACCATCAAAGAAGGAGGTACCTTTCTCTGAAGGGAGGAGAGAACCTCCACTTTGACTATGACCCTGTCGGAATAAGATCGAAGTTGGCTAACCCTAAAGGCTTCCATAGCCTCGGCAACTCATGACTAGAGCCTAGGGAGATTCTTGACGCCATAAATAAGAGTGTCAAATTGTTAAATCAACAACAAGAGTCACTGTGTACTTACGTCTCATGTGGGATCTGTCCTTAATGTGTTGTCCAATGTGAAGTAATGCTATAACTAGTACTGAAACAGTATTTTACACTTTGTGTTTCTGTGTGGGTGCAAACTGATGAAATCTTTACTTAGTATATACTGAATCAATCTTCTGTATATAAAGATAATTAAAAATGAAAAAAAAACTTGGTGTTAAATTGGAAATTGCATAGAAAATTAATCAATTTAAAAAATATATCACGTAGGATCTCTTTCCTTAATGTGCTATACATTGTGAATTAATGCTGTAACTAGTACTCAAACAGTATTTTTCACTTTGTGTTGCTATGTGAGGGCAAACTGTTGAAATCTTTACTTAATATATACTAAACTGATCTTCTGTATATAAAGAGAATTGAAAATGAATCTTGATGTGAATGCAAGGGGAGAGGGAGTGGGAAAGGGGAGGGTTGCGGGTGGGAGGGAAATTATGGGGGGGAAACCATTGTAATCCATAAGCTGTATTTTGGAAATTTATATACTTTAAATAAAAGCATTATTAAAAAAATAAAAAAAGGAATTAAAAACCAAAGAATAAATTTAATGAGAGAGCTGAAATATATGTTCACTGTAACACATTGATGTAACACATTGATGAAACACATTGATGAAAGACACTGAGGATAACAGACAAATGGAACGCTATCCCATGTTCATGAACTGGAAAAGTAATATTGTCAAAATGTTTATAATACTCAAAGTGATCTACAGATTCAGTGCAATCCTATCAAAATTCCAAAGGCACCCCCTCAACAGGAATAGCAAAAATAGTACTAATATTTGTATGAAACCTCAAAAGATCTGAATCAGTATAGCATTCTTGATAAAGAATAAAACATTGGACTTTCTGATGTCATATTATATCACAAATCTCTAGATGGCAATAAAAAAGTGTGATATAGGCATCAAAACAGACACAGAGGCCAATGGAACAAAACAGAATTCAGAGAGAAATCCATATCTCCATCACTAGCTTGCCTTTGACAAAGACTCCATGAATGCTCAGTTAGGAAAGGGTAGTGCCTTTAATAAATGGTGTTGAGAAAACTGGACATTCACATGCAGAATAATGAATTTATCTTATGCCACACACACACACACACACACACACACACAAATAAAACAAGACTTTAATGTAATGCTCTAAGCCATAAAACCCCTAGAAGAATACCCACAAGACAGCTTGACATTGAACTTGGCAAAATGTTTTAGATATGATCTCAAAAACATAGGCAACCCATACAGAAACAAACAAGTGGGACTACATCAAAGTAAAAGTTTCCTACATAGTAAAGGGACAATCATCAAAATGGAAAGTCACCCTACAGAGTGGAAGGAAACATTAGCGAGCCATTCATCTAACAAGGAGGTGATATCCAAAATATATAAGCGACTCATGCAGCTACCAAAAAAAAAAAAAGGACAGGTAACCTGATTGAAAAAAGGACAAAAGAACTAAACAGATATTTTTCCAATGAAGACATAGACATGAATGACAGGTATATGAAAAATTGCTCAATATCACTAATCAACAGGGAAATGCAAATCAAAACCACAATGAGATATCACCTCATAGCTGTTAGGATGACGGCTATCAGGATGATAAGGGATGGGGGTGGAGGGGTGGGCATGGTGGTGCAGAGGTTAAGCTGCTGCGTGGGGAGCCCACCCCACATCAGAGGGCCAAGGACCAAGTCTCCTCTGCTTCCAACCAGCTGCTTGCTGGTGCCTGCTGGTGTGCATTCTGGGAGGCAGCCGCTGACGCTTCCAGTACTCGAGCCCCTGCCACTCACAAGGGAGACCTAGATGAACTAGGCTTTGGCCTGGTCCAGCCCTGGTTGTTGTGGGCATCTGGAGGAGTGAACCAAAAGATCGCGTGCTCTCTCTCTCTCTTTTTTTCTCTCTCTCTCTCACTCTCTCTGCCTTTCAATTATTTTTTAATTTTATTTATTTATTTATTTTTTGACAGGCAGAGGGGATAGTGAGAGAGAGAGAGACAGAGAGAAAGGTCTTCCTTTTCCATTGGTTCACCCTCCAATGGACGCTGCGGCCGGAGCACCACGCTGATCTGAAGCCAGGAGCCAGGTGCCTCTCCTGGTCTCCCATGCGGTGCAGGGCCCAAGCACCTGGGCCATCCTCCACTGCACTCCTGGGCCACAGCAGAGAGCTGGACTGGAAGAGGAACAACCAGGACAGAATCCGGTGCCCCGACTGGGACTAGAACCCGGTGTGCCGGCGCTGCAGGCGGAGGATTAGCCTATTGAGCTACGGCGGCGCCTGCCTCTGCCTTTCAATTATTAAATAAACACAAAAATAAACAAAGCAGCAAAGAAAACAAATTCACACATCCTGTTGTATTAACAGAGAAGACAAGAGATAATGAAGTTGGCAAGGGCATTGGGGAAAGGGAGCCCATGTCTCCTGTTTGTGGGAATGTAAATTGTTACAGTATGGAGATTCTTTTAAAATTCAAAAACGCTAGCATATGATCCAATAATCCTGCTTCTGGGTTTATATTCAGAGGAAATAAAATCACTGTCTTGAAGAGGTATCTCCTCCTCCATGTTCACAGTAGCATTATTGATAATTGCCAAGATATGGAAACAAACTAATTATTATGAATTTGTGAATGAGCAAAGAAATCGTGAGTAGTAATATATACACAGATATATTTCCCACCAGTTTGTGGGGAAATGGAATTAAAAGACAAATTAATTTTGGTATGAAAAAGGGTTGTTTCTCTTTTTTTCCAAAATCTATGCAATTTTTTTCATGCTTTATATTTTCCATGAACTTTTTGAAAACCCTTAGTAAAGTAACCAGTATGTAATAAGCACTAAAAAAATGGCAGCCATCTCTGCCGCGAGAATCTTTTTTAACATGGGATATGCATGGCCTCTTCAGAGACCTTCCTTCCCTCTGGTCCCCTTGTCTGGGGCGTGCTAGTGGTAGGGTCTCAGCTCAAACCTCACTTCTTCAAGTGTGACTTCCCTACCTCTGGAGTTCACAGCAGTCCAAGGCTCCAGTGCCGCTGTCCGTGGTCCTTCCAGGTCTGTGAGCTACGAGGCAGTAGTGCCTGTGCTGTGTTGATCACTGCTATGATGCTACACAGAGGGGAGAATTTCACATAGGTGGGGGCTTCAAAGATCCATGGCAAAATGGAGTTAAAAGATAATGCACCTTTTCCATGAACTGTGTGACTCCCTGTCCATGGTAAGCAAAGACAGTTATTGAACGAATGGTTCAATCTGGCTCCAAGTGTGATTGAAAGAAGGGGCAGTCTCTGCCGAGGAGCTCCATCACTCTCATTTCTTCTACAGTTTTTTGGGACCTCATCACCTGCATTAATTTGATTTGAAGGCAGAAATTCCGGCTTTCTCTACACTCACAGTTGCACGGCAATCTGAATTTTGGTTTGGGAAGGTATAAGAAACGGGGTCCCAAATTCTCCGGGTGCAATAGGCTACATATTGTGTAGGAAGAGTCTGCCCCTGGCCGTGGTCTCTGCCTGGCTCCCAAGGCACCTGTGCCAGTGCAGGGCTGATTCTCTGCTGGAGAGCTGGCACCCATCTGGACTGGAATTAAAAATCCCTCATTCCCTGCCAGAAGCCAAAACAAATGAAAGGCAGCATCAAGAGTTGGCTGTGATCCTGGATCTAAGTTGGGGCACTTAGGGCCTTGCCAAGGGACTCGGATGGGGTGAGCACGATATAATTATGATTAGATGATTGGATGGTGTTTGTGAGACTCAAGATAGACCCACCATCCACAGAGCTCTGTGCCAGGGACATGGGCACCCTCCCTTCCAGACCTGCCTTCCTACCTAATCAGTGATTATGATCTGCCCTGCCTTCTCTGAGGGGCCCTGGACATCAGCCACCTGCTACAGGACATGATTTCAGAGCTGGGCTGGGAGCCACCGGCCTTCTTGCCACCAATTTTAAGCCAGCAGAGGCAAGTGGCTGCGTGTGTATCATCAAGCAGCAACTGGGGACAAGGGCGGGTTTAAGAATTTAAGCTGAAGTGCAATTCAGATCCCCATAGCCTGAGCAATAGTCTTTGCACGTCTGCTTATCTTAGCCAATCTACAGACGTCTTCACAGGGACTGGAAACTTGGACACCAAGGCAGAAGCAAGGGTCTGAGTCCCACCCCATCCCTGCCACACCAGCTATGAGCTATGGCAAGTACCTTCCTCCCTCTAATTTTAGATTTCCTAGGGGAACAGACTAGGTTTGTTTTAATATCACATCTCATTTTAATATTGCTGTTATGTATGTACACTTCACAAAGTTCATGGAAAATGGAATTAAAAGATTAGTTTTTGCTGGTGCCCAAAATATTTAAATACTTACATATGAATGGTCTTCAAAAAGTTTATGTAAAATGAATATTGTGAAAAAACTAGGCATGGATTTCAACATTTTAGGCACCAACATAAACCTGTCTTTAATTTCATTTTTCCAGGAGCTGGTATTGTGGTGTATTGGGTTGAGCTGCCACCTGCGATGCCGGCATCCCATATGGGCGATGGTTTGAGTCCCGGCTGCTCTACTTTTGATCCAGCTCCCTGATGATGCACCTGAGAAAGCAGTGGAGGATAGCCCAAATGCTTGGGCCCCTGTACCCATGTGGGAGACCTGGGGGGAGCTCCTGGCTCCTGGCTTCAGTCTGGCCCTGTCCTGGATGTTGTGGCCATTTGGGGAGTGAACCATTGTGTGGAGGCTCTCTCTCTGTGTCTGTCTCACCATTTCCCTCTCTTTCTCTTTCTGTAACTCTGATTTTCAAATTTAAAAAAAGTAAGTAATGTTCCACTGACTTTTTTCAGGTATACTTGCATATTATCTCTGTAGCCCAGAGTCTAGCCTAGTAGCTGTCACATGGTAGACCCTTGATAAGAACATGCATTAACTAATTTTTACATGTCAGGTGCTGTGCTAGGCACTTTCCAAACATTGTCATCTCAATGAATTCTGAAAAGCATATGAGAAATGATGCTCAAAGAGATTAAATAACTACCTCCCAACCCAGACCACCAAGTTCATTGGAGACCGAGAAGGAACGTGAAATCAGTTCTTTCCGGCTCCCAACTTCATTTTTTTTTTTACCACATATTGTGTTGTGTCGATAAATAATGTGAATGAGTGAATGGGCGTGATTCATCAGGCTAGACTAGATTTTTGGTGAAAATAGAAATTCTAGATAGAAAATTGCCCTAACTTCTCTTGCATTGTCGATGAACAGGTCAACACAAACATAACTGAGTAGCGGGAAGCACACTGTAGGAACAGAACACATTGCAAAGTAAAAACCTATTAAACGTCCCCAGAGCAACAGTTACTGGAGTTTTCCCTGTTGGCCCTTTTGCAAAGCACAATACCTTTAAAGCTACTCTTTCTGTCATTGCAGCAATTAACGGCACCGTATTCTGTAAATGGCGAGCTTGACTCACAAAAAGAAGATAAAAAGGGGACAATTTTTTTGGAAGTAGGACTGCAATCTGGTCTGAAGGGCAAGGATTTGGCTGACTCAGCTTGCATTATTCTGAGCTTGGCAGCGTCACTTCCTAAGCCCTTTGATGAAGAGGAGATGAGCAGCAGAGAGGGGATTGGCTCAGGTGTAAGTGTTCAGGGGAGCAACAGGCAAGGCCCTCTTTCAGTGCAGGCCCCTGCAAAGGGGATAAAGAGAAAAGGTGCATTTGACCCCGGAACACAGAGTCAAATGGATCACGAGACGCCGGGGATGCATTCAGGTTTGCTGTACGGAGACACGAGTGACCTGTAAGAGAGTCTTCTGGTCATCCAGGTGTTCCCAGGAGTCTGGGTATCTAGACAGAACCAATGCCCCCTCTCCAGGCCTCTGGGGAGGCCTCTCAGTGAGGTGGCTGCTTTCAGTCAAGCCAACTGTTGTGACAGACAGCAATGCCCTTTGTCTGTGGCTTCACATTTATGGTTTTAGTTACCTGTAGTCAACTGTGGTCTGGAAAATTCCAGAAATAAATGGATAATTCTAGAAATAAACAAATTGTAAGTTTTTTAAAAATATATTTTACTTTAAAAGTCAGAGTTAGCAGAGAGGGAGGGAGAGGGAGAGGGAGAGAGAGAGAAAGAGAGAGAGAGCTCTTTCATCCACTGCTTCATTCCCCAGATGGCTGCAACAGCCAGTACTTGGCCAAGCTGAAGCCAGGAGCTTCTTCCAGGTGTCCCATGTGTGTAGCAGGGACCCAAATCTTTGGATCGTCTTCTGTTGCTTTTCCCAAATGCATTAGCAGGGTGCTGGATCAGAAGTGGAGCAGCTGGGACCTGAAGCAGCACCAATATGGGATGCTGGCATTGCAGGCAGTGATTTAACCCATTATGCTACAATGCCAGCCCTAGACTCTAAGTTTTAAACAACTTTTACTACAATATGTCATTATGATTACTTTATTTGATCTGTTATCGTCGCTCATCTCTTACTATGCCCGATTTCTTTCTTTTTTTTTTTTTTTTGACAGGCAGAGTGGACAGTGAGAGAGAGAGACAGAGAGAAAGGTCTTCCTTTGCCGTTGGTTCACCCTCCAATGGCCGCCACGGCCAGCGCACCGCGCTGATCTGATAGCAGGAGCCAGGTGCCAGGTGCTTTTCCTGGTCTCCCATGGGGTGCAGGGCCCAAGCACTTGGGCCATCCTCCACTGCACTCCCTGGCCACAGCAGAGAGCTGGCCTGGAAGAGGGGCAACCGGGACAGAATCCGGCTCCCCGACCGGGACTAGAACCCGGTGTGCCAGCGCCGCAAGGCGGAGGATTAGCCTGTTGAGCCACGGCGCCGGCCTTCTATGCCCAATTTCTAACTTTATCCCAAGTGTCTATGTGTAGGAGAAAACAGTGGATATGGGGTTTGGTATTTCCCACAATTTCAGGCCCTCACTGTGGGTCTTGGAACCTGTCCCCAGAGGATAAAGGGGGAATGACTGCACCAAGATTGAAACCATGGGCGCCCCCAAGGACAGCCTGGACCAGGAGTCAATGCGGAGTCAGCAGACCTGGGAGATAACTCAGGGGACATTGTGTGTTTAAGTCCTGAATCATGCCGCACCCATGGAGCTGTCGGTTATGTGAGAAAATACCCTCTCTTTTGCTGAAACCACGGAGGATGAAGTTTTATGTTGCTTTCAGCTGGGACAGGTGCCAGGTCACTGTCATCCCACTGTTGTTCTGTTCCCCTTTCCTGTGGTCCAAATTCCTATAATGTGTGGCTCATGTCAACAGAAAAACTGAGCTTTAAAAAAAAGCTTTTATTTAATGAACTCACATTTCTTAGGCACAACTTTGGAAATATAGTGGTTCTTCCCCCCATATCTGCCCCCCTACCCCCACTCTCACCCCACCTCCTACTCTCTCTCCCATCCCATTCTTCATTAAGGTTCATTTTTAGTTTAGCTTTATATACAGAAGATCAACTCTATACTAAATAAAGATTTCAACAGTTTGCACCCACCCATGCACACAGAATATATAAAAGTACTGTTTGAGAACAAGTTTTGCAGTTAATTTTCATAGTACAACTCATTAAGGACAGAGGTCCTACTTGGGGAGTAAGTGCACAGTGACTTCTGTTGTTAATTTGTTGTTAATTTAGCAATTAACACTCTTATTTATGATGTCAGTGATCACCTGAGGTTCTTTTCATGAGCTGCCAAGGTTATGGAAGCCTTGTGTGACCACAAACTCTCTAAGTATTTGGAGAAGGCCATAAACAAAGTAGAAATTATCTCCTCCCTTCAGAGAAAATTATGTCCTCCTTTGATGGCTCTCTCTTTCCACTGGGGCCTCACTCACAGAGATCCTTCATGTAGGGATTTTTTTTTGTCACAGTCTATTGGCTTTCCATGCCTGAAATGCTCTCATAGGCTTTTCAGCCACATCCGAATTCCTTAAGAGCTGGTTCTGAGGTCAGAGTGTTACTTAAAGGGATTATCATTCTATGCCAACTGCTCGTCTTCTAATCCAGCTCCCTAATAATGGCCTGGAAAAGCAGTGGAAGATGGTCCAAGTTCTTGGGCCCTTGCACTCACATGGGAGACCCAGAAGAAGCTCCTGCCTCCTGGCTTCGGATTGGCTCAGCTCTGGCTATTGCAACCATTTTGGGAGTGAACCTGAAGGTGGAAGACCTATCTCTCTCTCTCTCTCTCTCTCTCTCTCTCTCTCTCTGTAACTATGCCTCTCAAATAAATAAATAAAATATTCAAAAAAAAGAGAAATATCTCAAAAAAATTTTAAGAAAGGTAAACACCACCTTCCAATACCCTGCATCTCTACATCTGTGGTGGCTGACATTTTGAGACACCTTGCTTGACATTTTATATTAAAATTGGGATATCAGTAGATATAAGTAGATAGCTAGGATTGGGATTATTCGTCTTCTCTTATTTTATTTTATTGGGGGGAGGGAGAGGGAGAGAGGGAGAGAGAGACGTAGCTGAGTAAGTACAAAGGAGCACCACACATGATAAAATTTGATGGTCCTTTATTGCTAGTGGTTGAAAGTGGGCTGTTATTCCCTATGCCCTAGAGAACTCCCAACTCCGAAGTCCAAAGCAACAGGGTTTATAAAGGCAAAATCCACAAAATTGGAGCTGGGGGGGCTGGCGAATACATGATTGCTAGGGTCAAGCTGGCATAAGGCCTATGAGAAACTAGTATCAATTACAATCTTGACAATAGACATAGACAAATTACAGTCTTAACATTAACCCAGGTGGTGCACATCTGGTTTTTTTTTTTTTAAGATTTATTTATTTACTTGAAGGTCAGAGTTACACACATAGAGAAGGAAAGGCAGAGAGAGAGAGAGAGAGAGAGAGAGAGAGAGAGAGAGAGAGAGAAAGAGAGAGATAGCTCTTTCATCCACTGGTTCATTCCCTAGATGGCCACGACAGCCGGAGCTGTGCTGATCTGAAGCCAGAAGCCAGGAGCTTCTTCCGGGTCTCCCACGTGGGTGCTGGGGCCCAAGGACTTGAGCCATCTTCCACTGCTTTCCCAGGCCATAGCAGAGAGTTGGATCAGAAGTAGAACAGCCGGGACATGAACTGGCGCCCATATGGGATGCCAGCACTGCAGGTGGCGGCTGTACCTGCTATGCCACAGCGCCAGCCCCATGCCCATCTACTTTTAAGCTTGAGTGATTATGCTAGGGGGTGTCTATGCCTTGCCAAGTGTGACTGCTATTGTCTGAGTGCTGTAGATCATAGTTGCAGACCAGAGTCTCAGGCAAAGGTTGGGGGTGGAGTGGGGTGGGGGTGCTTTCTCAAGATGGAGTCTCAAGTGCTCAGGATGGAGTCCCTGTTGTCAAGGTGTTACTTGGAGAGAGCGAGCAGTCCGCTTTGCTGGTTTACTCCCCAAATACCTGCAATGGCCTCCGTCCCGAATGACCCAACCACTTGAACCATCACTGCTGCCTTCCAGTGTCTGCATTGGCAGGAAGAAGGAGCGACACATGGGCTCAAGAGCAGAGGTGGGCGTGGAACCCACACACGCTGAAATGGGTTGTGGGCGTCTTAACCAGCATCTTAATTGCTAGGCCAAATGTATTCCCAGCCCCTGGTTTGCTTTTTAAGGATGTATGTGTGCAACCTACTTCTCCATTCACCCCAATGGGAGAAGGGTGAGCCATCAGGAGCCAAGTCCCAGTTTGAGCAACATCACTGTTGGGAATGTCCTGCTTCTTTTGCTTTTAAAATTGATTTATTCAAATGGGAGAGAGAGGGAGAGGGAGAGGGAGAGGGAGAGGGAGAGGGAGAGGGAGAGAAAGAGAGAGAGAAATCTTCCATCTGCTAGTTCATTCCTCAAGTGCTGCAACGGCCAGGGTTGGGCCAGGCAAAGCCAGGAGCCTGGATCTCCATGCTAGTCTCCCAGGTGGGCAGCAGGGGCCCGGGTGCTTGGGCCATCTCCTGGCTTTCCCAGGCTCATTAGCAGGAAGCTAGATTAGAGGCTGAGTAACTGCCAATATGGGATGTGGACATTCTAGGCTGCAGCTTAGCCTGCTGGACCACAAATGCCAGCTCCAGGAGTATCCTGATCACAAGAAGTGTTTTTAATCCACTCATTTGGAATTCCTAAGATCATCAATGAGAACACCCCACCCCAAGCCCAATATTGCAGGCTGACCCTGTCTATTATGGATGGAGGAGTTGACTGGTTTATGCTGGTGAAAAGCAGGTCGGTGGCAGTGGTGACCTTGGAGGGGATTGTGACAAATGCCACGTGGGCAGTGTTGGGAGCACAGATTCTGCATGTGTGACTGGTTCACCCCTCTGTGCATGTGTGTACCATGAAGTCAGCAAATCCGTGAGTCCCAGAACTCACACTGCTCTGGGATCATGGCATTGTCTAGGATCTAAGCAGGGGCCACATTGCTGGGGGGTTGGTAGGGTGGTCCCCATGCTTGCTACTCAGAGTGAAGTCTGCAGACCCCAGCCCCAGCATCAGCTGGGACCTCAGGCTTCGCAGCATCCCCCGGGCACTGCACACAGTGAGGTCTGAGAAGCACTGGGCTGTACTCCTGACTCCAGTACTTCCCTCAGTTCCACGTTTAATGAACACCCACTGTGCACCGGCATTGTGCTGAGGGTTTCAGTTACAAAGATGAATAATGCATCATCTTTTTATAAAGGGCTGCTCACAGCTTATTTACTTCTCACTTCTGTCTCAGGTCTCTGCTCAGCCCTCTGCCTCCTGGCTTTTGCCCTAGCTCTTCACTGAATTGCTTCCTTTGAAGACCACTAATGACTCACTTGCTGTCAGATTCAATTTTCTCCTCTCTGTAGCATTTAATGCTTCTGACCAACACCTACTACGTAAACGCCGTCCTTTCCTGATTCTGCTGACACCGCGCCACCTCGCTTCTTCCCTCCCTGCCCGTCTCCCTCACCGGCTCATCTTTCTCAGGTTCTCTCCTACTCAAACCTTACCCTCTCACCAGGTGTCTCATCCAGGTCCCTGCCATGAATTGCTTTTATTATAAAACCATTGGCCTTCTAGGAATCCCAGAACTGCTGATATTAAAGGGGACTTTGGTCCTCTCTTTCCTATAGACTCTTTTTTGAAAAGTTATCAATTGCTTGCAGTAGCAAATTGAGTTTGAAGAGTGTCCCTGAAATGAGAGAAGTAGGCTTTTGTGAGCATTGCTGCTGTAATAAATTATCTTTTTTTTTTTTTTAGTTTGAAAGGCAAAGAGACAGAGAGCTAGATCCCCCATCTACCAGTTCACTCCCTAAATGTCTCCAACAGTTAGGGGTGAGCCAGGCTGAAGCCGGGAGCCTGGAACTCAGTCCAAGTCTCCCGTGTGGATGGCAGGCTTGCAAGTACTTGAGTTACCATGGGCTGCTTCCCAGGGTGTGCATTAGCAGGAAACTGGAATCCTGAGTGGGATGCAGGCACACCAAGCATCTTAACTGACTGGCTGAACACCTGCACCATGTTATTTTTTTTTTTAACTGCTGTAACATTGTTGCAGGCTTGATGGCTTGAAGCGAACCCATTATCTTACAGTTCTGTACACCAGATATCTGATTGAGGTCCTGGGACTAAAGTCAAGGCGTCTGGGAGGCTGTCTTCCTTTCTGGAGGCTCAAGGAGAGGACTGATTCCCTTGGCTTTTCCAGCTGCCCACATTCTCTGGCCCCGGTCCTTTCCTCCATCTGCAAAGCCAACAATGCAAGTTCCATCCTTCTGATGCCAACACCATGCTGGTTCTCTGCATCTTTTTGTTTTTTAAGATTTATTTTATTTGAAAGGCAGAGTTACAGAAAGAGAGGGAGAGATAGATAGATGTATAGAGAAATCTTCCATCTGTTGGTTCACTCCCCAAATGCAGCAATGGCCAGGGCTGGGCCAGCCTGAAGCCAGAATCCAAGAACTTCATCCAGGTCTCCCATGAGAATGCAGGGGCCTACTGCTTCCCCAAGCACATGGGCAAGGAGCTGGATTGGAACTGGGGCAGCTGGGACTCAAACTGGTGCCCCTCTGGGTTGCCGGTGTTGCAGGCAGTGGCTTAACCCACTGCACCACAGCTCTGGCCCCAGGTTCTCTGCTTTAAAAGACTCCTGTGATTGAACTCACTAGGATAATCCAAGCTAATCCCCTATCTGGAGTTCTTAACTTCAATCACATAGCAGTCCCTTTTGGTATGTATGTAACGCATTCCCAGGAGCGAGGGATTAAGACATGGACATCTTTGGAGTCTATTATTTTGCCCCCACAGGGTGACTGAACAGGCTAGCGATTACAGGCAGGGGACTGATAGAGTGGCACGTCCCCGGTGTGCCCAGGATGGACCCGAGATGAAATGCCTTAAGGGGACACCTCAGTGCTGAATTGGACAGCAGATGGGAGGGAGAAGGAGGGTGAGGCCTGTGGAGGAGGGGTGGGGATTGGGAGGAGGGGAAGGCTTAGCTCAGCCTCTGTGCAGCACTGGCCTCTAAATCCATCTCCAGCCACACAGCAGAGCAGCACCTCCTACTCAGCACATTCACTACAGAGCCCAGTGCCTCCCTCGCGTTATTCCTTCCCTCTGTTTTCCTGTCTCTGAATGAGACAGCTGTTTAGTTTGCTATTCAACGCTTTCCTTGGGTGGTCATGGACTACCATGTACCAAGTCTGTGCCTGTGTAGGTGTGGTCTACTGCTCCAGACCCAGTGCCACTCATTTCAATCCATTTCCCATTCTGATGTCAGATGAGCCTCCACAAATCACCTTTATCCAACTGGAAATCCCACAGCCTTTGGCATTGAGTCCATTACCTGGCATGATTTTCAAAGCCAATTTGGTCACAATCCTCTTATCTTGCCTTATTTCTGCCAAAGTACATCCTGTATTCTCTACCCCCCTCACCAAATCCTTACTCTTCTCCAGCTCTTTGAATCCATCCCACCTTATCAGTGTTGCTCCCAGCACCTGAGCCTCCATTCCACAGGACCCAGCTCAGCTCTCTTCACCCCTTCCAGGTAGACTTGGTCTGGCCTCCCTCCCAGAGGGAGCATTTGTACACCTTACTATTGCTGTTCCAGCAGCCAGCATGTCACCTTGCACTCGCTCTAGTGGACATCAGTGTCTCTTTGTTGACTCTACCAGGCAGTGTTGGGAGAGCCTTTCTCAGTCAGCGTGGAATTTTACTCATATACTTTGTTGCTAATGAAATATAATGGTGTCTCTCTCTCCCCACGCCACTGTTCAGAATGGTGATCCTCTACTTATCCCCCATCACCATTGCTTTGCACACTGCCTGTCACGTTCCAGGTATCCGTGCTGAGTAGATGAAGGCTACTTCTTTATTTAAAGCTGAGGCTGAGAAGGGCAGCCCCTACCAGCCCACCCTGAAGATCTGTCATCTTTGGTCATGGTTGTTTTTCCTCTGGCTATGTCAAGGAAGGTGTCAGTTTGAGTTTTAAGGGAGGCCAGAGGGTTAGCCTGGAGGCAATGATCTTCAAGGACCTTCTTCTAACTTGGAGATTATGTAGAATAATGCTTTCAGGAAGATCTGATCCTGATGTCCAGGAACTGTTGCTCAGAAACAACCTGAGAAGCATCCACATTGTCCCCTGCAGCTTTCTCTGTGGCTACTTTGAACGTCTTTTGCCTTTTGTTCATTTAGCTCATCGGCATTGTCTTTAACGTGCTAAGCCCCATGCAAGGGCAAGTGGAGAAGGGAGGAGAATCCTAGAGACTCTGCCCCCATGGAGTCTAAGCTGTTGAGAGGCTAAGACTGTGCACGGAGCATGGCTGTGGGGAAAGCAGTCAGGGTTAGCACCACGCTGTAGAGCAAGCCACATGCCGGGGTTCAGGAGGGCTTCCTGCCATGCAAGCAATGCAGAGCCCCTGTTCCGATGGAGACTGGGGAAGCTTTGGAATGAGTGTCGTTTCATTTGGGCACAGAAGTGAGGGTCGGGTTTTATAGCTGGTGAGGGAAGAAATGAAGTGACGGGAGGAAAGACAAGGAAGAAAGTGGATGTAAAACGAGCCCTTACTTTGTGAGATTCGATGAAACCCCCTGAACAACTAGCCAGGAAGCTACCCAGATGTGTCACTAGAGCAACAGTGCAGGTTTTGTGGGTGCATGGGTGGTATCCTGAAGGGCCCTTCCCAGTGAGTCCACAGAGGGAGACCCTTCACCATGGACAGGAGAATTTATGGTCTTAAGGTTTTTGCTTCGCATGCTGCTCTGTCGCCATGGCAACATTTGCTCCCACTGCTCTGGCCTGGCTTCCCTGGAGGTAGCCCCAGAGTGCTGATGGGTCAGTCTCATACTACAGAGAGCACAGCCAGCCAATGGCCCAGTCTCTGTTCAGCTGAGGGGTCACCCTGACTGTCTGGGAGAGCCAATCTTATGAGACAGAAAACATCTCATAGAGATGCTGTATCGGAGGCATAGGTCTTCTGAGTGCAACAATTCTCCTAACACTGAAGCCTGTTCTTGGCCCACATCTTCTCTCAATATGGTCACTATTCATACAGATAGCATTATTCTTTTTTTCTGCTCCAAGAGCATGGTGCTGGCTCAGGGGTTTATCCCAGGTCTAACTCAGACATCGACAGGGATGCTGGGCGAAAGCAGGTGTTAACCTAGGGCCTGCCTGATGAAGAAACAACAGCCAAAGGGCCAGAAGAAGGTAGTAGCGGAAGCACCAACCTTTGGGCACAGTGGATCAGGCAGAGGCCACCCTCTCCTATCAAGTTAGACAGTCCTAGGGTAACCCCTGTCTTTTGTTCCAAGGTCACAGATTGAGATTGGAGAGAGTGACAGCATCTGAGAGCTCATCAAGACCTGGCACAAGCCCTCCCCCAGGTTTCATTTTATTACTGAACCTTAGCTTTGCCACTTTAATGGAAAAGATCATGACTTCTCCAACAGAAACCATGGTCACGCCTTTGTCATGCACCAGTGACTAGATGTGAGTGAGTCTGTCAGTAGACCTTCTATTTTGTGCCATCTAGTGCTTGGACATTTGATTTCAACAGGCTAACAATTCTTGGGCTTCTTTTATTGTTCTAAGTGGTGCTTAAGGTGTAATTTCTCTCTAAATAAAGTATTTTTGAAGTATAATTTACAAAAGTATGAGAAAAAGCATAAGAATACAGCTGATAAGTTTTTGCAAAGTGAGAAACAGTCACACATCCACCACTTGATGAAGCTATATGTGACGAGCATGCTAGAAGCTCTCTTGTGCCTTCTCCTAGCATCCTTTACTGAATGTATCCATTTCTGTTAGATTCATAAAAACAAATTTGCTGAGTTATATGTCATGTGTATATTTAACTTTTAGAAGATATTGACAACTTAAAAATATTTATTTATTTAATTTACTTGAAAGATTATTGAGGGAAGGGAGAGAGACAGATTTTCCATCTGCTGGTTCACTCCCCAAATGGCTCAATGGTTGGGCCTGGGCCAAGCCAAAACCAGAAGCTAAAAACTCTGTCCAGGTCCCCACACGGGTGGCAGGGCCCAAACACCTGGGCCATCTTGTGTTGCTTTCTCAGACTCGTTAGCAGGGAGCTGGTAAAAGTAGAGCTGCCAAAACTCAAACCAGCACTCATTTGGGAACTGTGTCACAGATGATGGTTTAACCCTTTGTGCCACAATGCTGGCCACTTGAGAAAAATCTTGCTAAGTGGCTGTACCAATTTATACTTCCAACAATACTTTGTGAGAGTTCTAGTTGCTTCACATGCTTGCTAAAGCTTGAGAACCCCAATCCTTGCCATTTCAGCCATCCTTATGGATACGGGATTTTAATCTGTATGTCCTTTTTTAAATAAATATTTTTAAAGATTTTATTTCTTTATTTGAGAGGTAGACTTACAGACAGTAAGAGGGAGAAACAGAGAGAAAGGTATTCCTTCCATTGGTTCACTCCCCAATGGCTGCAATGGTCAGAGCTGCGCCAATCCGAAGCTAGGACCAGGCGCTTCTTCCTGGTCTCCCACACAGGTGCAGGGGCCCAAGCACTTGGGCCATCCTCCACTGCCTTCCCGGGCCACAACAGAGAGCTGGACTGGAAGAAGAGCAGCTGGGATCAGAACTGGCATCCATATGGGAAGCCGGTGCCGAAGGCAGAGGATTAACCTACTGCACCACAGTGCCGGCCCCTTTAATAAATATTTTTTTGACAGGCAGAGTTAGACAGTGAGAGAGAGAGAGAGAGACAGAGAGAAAGGTCTTCCCTTTTCTGTTGCTTCACCCCCCATGTGGCTGCTATGGCCTGAGCACTGTGCCGATCTGAAGCCAGGAGCCAGTGCTTCCTCCTGGTCTCCCATGCAGGTGCAGGGCCCAAGCACTTGGGCCATCCTCCACTGCACTCCCGGGCCACAGCAGAGAGCTGGACTGGAAGAGGAGCAACCAGCACAGAATCCTGTGCCCCCACCGGGACTAGAACCTGGGGTGCTGGCGCCACAGGCGGAGCATTAGCCTAGTGAGCCATGGCACCTGCCCTTTAATAAATATTTTAAAAAAATTATTTGAAAGACAGTTACAGAGAGAGAGAGAGAGAGAGAGAGAGAGAGAGAGAGAGATCTTCTAGTTCATTCCCCAAATGGCTGCAATGGCCAGGGATGGTCCAGACATCAGAAGCCAGGAACCAGGAGGAACCAGGAGCTTCTTTTGGGTCTCCCACATGGTGTAGGGACCCAAGGACTTGGACCATCTTTCACTGCTTCCCCAGTTGCATTAGCAGTGAGCTGGATTAGAAGTGGAAAATCTGGGACTTGAACTGATACCTACATGGGTGATGATTTTACCCACTGTGCCACAATGCTGGCCCCATTAATTTGCATTTTCCTACCCACTACTAATGTTAAACAATTTTTGCATGCTTGTTCGTCACACGAATATTAGTCATTCTGTTCAAGTTTCTTGCTTTCTTTTTTGCGGGGTTGTCTGTCTTTTTAAAAATTAATGCTTACATACTTACATAAACACATACATATATATGTACAAATTAATTGTTAATTTGTACAAATTTTAATGTGTATACACACATATGTATATATATGTTCTTGATAAAATATGTTTATTGGAAATATCTTCACCACCTATATGGCTTGCTTTTTCACACTGAAAGGGGTGGATCTTGAAGAACAGAAGTTTTCAATTTTAATAAAGTCAAATTTATCAACACTCCAGTTTGTAGTTAGCGTATCTCATATCTTGTTTAGGAAACATTTTGCCTATTTCCAGGTCTTGAATATATTCTCTTATGACATCTTTTGAAGTTTTGTTGTTTTACCATTCAGATTTAGGCTATGATGTAAGTGGAGTTGATTTTTGTAAATGGCGTGAGTTTGGGTGAAGATTGTTCTTCTCCCCATGCAAATCCAGTTGACTTGGAAATGCTAACAAGATAGACTACAGCTTCCTCATAGAAACCGCACTTGCACTGTTGTCCTACATCAGGTAGCTAAATGAATAAATCCTTCTGTTGGTTCACTCCCCAAATAGCTGCTATGGCCGGGGCTATGCCCATCCAAAGCCAGGAGCCAGGTGCTTCTTCCTGGTCTCCCATGCAGGTGAAGGGGCCCAAGCACCTGGGCCATCCTCCACTGCCCTCCTGGGCCACAGCAGAGAGCTGGACTGGAAGAGGAGCAACTGGGACTAGAACTCGGCACCCATAACGGATGCCAACACCACAGGTGGAGGATTAACCAAGTGAGCCACGGCCTTGGCCCCTCCGTGCACCCTTACATAAATTATCTTTATAAACATCTTGCTATTTAGTAGTGCAACTACCCCAATAGTTTCTGTCTTGATATTTCAGGTCCTTTGTATTTTCTTTCAGTTTCATATCCAGTTTATTAATTTCCATTACAATGTATCTTAGTTCTACTTATAGATTAAATCCATTCACTGTGCATGGTGTTAAGTCACTATGTATCGTATTTGCCCATGGATGTATTCATTGGACTCTCTGTATTCTTTCCCACCTTACCTGCTTCTCTGTGAGGCTGTTTGCTTTCTGCTGGAGAATTTCTTTACGTATGTTTCTTTTAGTGTAAGCCTTCTGATGACAAATCTGCTCAATTATTTTTTTCTGTCTTCGATGTGTTTATTTTGCTCATTTTTGCAGGTTATATTTGTCCGGTATAACATCCGAGGCTGGAATTTATTTTCTTTCATCATTTTAAAGCTGTCTTTCACAGCCTTCCCCTTTCCATCATTTCTGTGAAAAGTGCCCTCCTACTCTTACTGGGTCATTTCTCTCTGCGTTTCGTTCCCCCCTCTGGATTTTCCTTTGGGCTGGCAGTGTATTAATCAAAATTCCTATTTTGTACCTGCATGGTTTTATTTATATTTAACTTTTTTTGAGGTTCATGGAGATTCTTTGCATCTATAGATTGATGTATTTTATCTGCCTTGGACATTTTCTCTTTAAATATTACTTCTGCCTCATTCTCTCTCTCCCTTTTCTTTTGTGATCTTAATTACACATGTGTCAGGGCTTTCTAGCTTGTTCTATGTGCCTCATTTACTCATTTTTGCATCTATCCTCCTTTTCTCTACATTTCAGTGTGTGTATATCTTAATCGTCATGCTATTTCCAGCCTATTAGTCCCTTCTTCTGTGTCTGACATGCTGTTAAAGCTGCATGTTAAATTCCTCATTTTGGTTATTATATTCATTAGTCTTAAATTTTCCATCTGAATCTTTTTGATAGATCCTGATGAAATTCTCCGTTTGCTGTCCATTTTCCTGAACGTATCAGCACCAATTATTTAACAATCAAAATCTACTGATTTCCAAGTGTTCACCTGGAGGTTGGTTTCTGTGTTTCTATTTGGTTTTTTGACAATTTCATCCTATTTCTCTCACGTCTGGTTGTAACAGTGGACAATGTATGTGAGGAGTTGCAGATACCCTGTTTGGTGTTATCTTTCTCCTCAGAGGACTGAACTTTCTTCTGACCAGTAGTTACGGGAAGATTGCCTGTGTCTAACAGTGGATGAAAATATTTCACGCTTTGGAAGGTTCATCTATATTTGGTTACCTTTAAACCCAAGGCAGTGCATTTTGGAGGTCTTCCTTGAAAACATGCACTGCTTATCGGGATGTTTGTCTCTTTGGTGGGCCCGAAGCCTTGGCACACACCAGCGTCAGTACACAAAGTAGCATTGGAGCACCATCCCTCATCCTCCACACACAGTCTTCTGAGGATGGTTAGCCAGTGCCCATCTGTAGGAAAAACAGCTGCCTGCACTCAGAGGAACCACATGCTCACCTCTACTCCCACTGGATGGAATCATCCCATCTCTGCCCTCTGCCCCCATCCTGAACTTCTACAGCTACAGAGCACTGCCACTTTCCCTCTCTGTGAGCAATGTTTGCTTCAAGGAATCACACAGAACCCTGCCTCCCTGATCCACAGGTTCAGACCAGGTCTGGGGACCTGCCATCCTGCATGTCTCTACACTAGTGAGGGCTGCACTTGGGATCACAGAAGTAACTCTCGTCTGAGAACTACTGGACAGTCTCACCCTGTGCGCCATTCCTGTGTCTCTGGTTATAGCAGTCACTGGAGGAAGTCGAGTCTTCCACCCGGGTGGGCATCCCTAACCTCCTCTACCCTCATCCCTACACTCTCAGACTCCACATCACTCTGCCCCGAAACTCTCCCTGTGCAACTGTACTACAATTTACCCCCCTCTTTGCTCAGACGTCTTTGCATTGTGAGAACCAGGTAAACATTTCTGCAGTACCCTGCCTCAATTTTCCTTGCACAGACTATGTGAGCATATAAACTATGTCTTTGTTTTACATTACTCAGTTGTGGCATTTTGCTATACAGTGATAGGTAAATACAAAAGATCCTATTCAGTCCATAGAATAGAAGTGACAATTTTATGCTGAGGATCCCCACAGCTTTGCAGTGAGCCTACACTTCGTACCTGAGCCCCCAGTTCAAATTCAGTTGCTTCCTTGACATCTGAATTCAGAGGTCCATTGGGCATCTCAAGTTCATGTGGAGTACTCTTGGATTTCTGATCCCTAAACCTACCCTTATCCCACGCCCAGACTCCTGTTAGTGAATGGCACAAACATCCTCTTTGCCTTTTATCCCTGCAGGCAGGGTCTGTAGAATCTGCTCACTTCCACGGTCATTTCCCCAGTTCAGACACCTTCTTGCACCCACATTCCTACAAGAGTCTCCAGCTGGCCATTGAGCCACAGAGCTCAACCTTCCTAGCCTCTCCTCCGGGCTGCCCTCTGAGTGATTATTCCAAGATGTCTTCTGACAGGCCCACTGCTCACAGCCTGCTGGTGGATCCCCAGTACTCAGTGGTGTAACACTTTAGCTCCTTGTTGTCACGTGCAAGGACCATCGTGATCTGACCCCATGCTAACTAGCCCTAGTGACACTGGATTCCTGGCTTCCCTGGGCACTGCTCTCTTTCAAACCATTCTGCCCTTATTCTTGCTTTTCCTTTGGCCTGTCATTTCCTTCTCCTGCTCCTCTGCCACATACGTGCAAAGCTCTTCCAGATCCTGCTCAGGTGACACCGTTTTGTCATTCAGCCTCTAACTTCTAATACTCCAGATAGCTGGCAGCTACTGGCAAAAATTAAATTTTCCCCAGGCACCCATAATCTCCATGTGAGTTGTACAGTCATGTCACAAAACAGTTAGAAGGTAGAGAAGCAGAAATAAATTAGCTGTAATACTACCTCCCCAACCTGTTATATTACATTTCTTTTATTTCCTTTTGTTTTCCCCTTATGCCTATTTAATGTATAAGTGTGTGTGTGTGTGGGGGGGGGAGACACATATAGGCATTTGTAATTATAACCCACATGGAGTTTGTATTCTGTGTCTTTCACTGAACACATTATCATCAAAGCATTATAAAAATAGCACAAACCTAAAAACAGTAAAAGACTTTACAATAGGTAAAGGTTAAGTAAGTTATATAGCATCTTGGTTAGGAAGCCGTGGAAATTATTGTAATGAGCACATCCAGGGATCAAAGGGAGCAATATTGTTAAAGTTGTTATTGTCCCCCAATTGATCTGTAGACTCAGCCAAATCCCAATCAAAAAGCCAGTAGGCCTTTTTGCTGAAATTGAAAAGCTGTTCCTAAAATTTATGCAGAAAGGCAAAGAACCTATAATAACTGAAACATTTTAAAAGAGAACACATTTGGAAGTGTTAAAAGGAAAAACTGAGACCAGTTGGATTTCACGGGTATTTTGGCAAGGAAAAGGCTGTAGAGTTGGGCAGACCCAGGAAGGTTCAGAATGCCCCAGCCCACCACCTGAGCAGCTTATATTATCGCCAGAGAAAAGGAAATGACACACAGGGGCCATCGGATTGAGTAGCTGTGGTGGACATTTGTTTTCTATGGACATACTGGAGCAGACCTCAGCTTCTGATTGGCTGGAGGTTCAGTGGCTGTGATTGGCTGAGACTCAAGTTGCTTGGCTATAAGCTATGGTCTTAGGTTAGGCTATAATTTGCTTACACATCAAGTTAGGGTCCAGACTACTCTGTACCAAGATATGCTGACTGGCTTAGCTCAAATTTATTTTGATTCAACAGAAGACTTATGTTACTTGATTTCAAAGTTTGCTATAATGCTACAGTAATCAAGATGATGTGGTGGGGCCGGTGCTGTGGTGCAGTGGGTTAACACCCTGGCCTGAAATGCCAGCATCCCATATGGGCACAGTGAGTTAATGCCCTGGCCTGAAGTGCTGGCATCCCATATGGACGCCGGTTAGAGACCTGGCTGCTCCACTTCCGATCCAGCTCTCTGCTATGGCCTGGGAAAGCAGTAGAGAATGGCCCAAGTCCTTGGGCCCCTGCACCCGCGTGGGAGACCCGGAGGAAGCTCCTGGCTCCTGACTTTGGATTGGTGCAGCTCCGACCATTGCAGCCAATTGAGAGTGAACGAGCAGATGGAAGACTCTCTCTCTCTCTCTCTCTCTCTCTCTCTCTTTCTGCCTCTCCTTCTCTCTCTGTGTAACCCTGACTTTCAAATAAATAAATACAACCTTCAAAAAAAGATGTGGTATGGATATAAGGATATATATGTGTGTATCTGTTGTATATGCATATATATCATATATATTATATGTATATATACATATATATCATATATGCATATATAGCAATATACATATATATCACATATATGTATATATACATATATATATCAAAGACACAGAAGAGAGAACCAAGAAGGAATCTCACAAGTATTTACTCAATTCATTGTAAACAAGGAGTCCAGGAAATTCAGTAGAGAAAAGATAGTTTTTCTTCAGTCTTCTTGGAATAACTGGATATCCATAGGTAAATAATGACTCTTGACCCATGACTCATACAATATATAAACTTTAATTCAAGATGCACTAGAGGTGTAAATATAAAAGAGAAAACTATGGGGCACCAGATTCTGTCCTGGTTGCCCCTTTTCCAGTCCAGCTCCCTGCTGTGGCCCGGGAGTGCAGTGGAGGATGACCCAAGTCCTTGGGCCCTGCACCCACATGGGAGACCAGGAGAAGCACCTGGCTCCTGGCTTCAGATCAGTGCAGTGCTTGGCCGCAGCGGCTGTTGATGGGTGAACCAACGGAAAAAGGAAGACCTTTCTCTCTGTCTCTTTCTCTCACTGTCCACTCTGTCTGTCAAAAGAGAGAGAGAGAGAGAGAGAGAGAGAGAGAGAGAAAACTATGAAACTCATAGTAGAAAACAGGAGCAAATATCTGTGAACTGGGGTTACTTTATAGCAAAAATATGAATATAACAGGGGCAGATGCTTGGCCTAGTAAAGATGCCAGTTATGATTCCCATATCCGTGTCACAATGCCAGGGTTTAATGCTCTGGAGTCCAGATTCCTGAAATACGGGCCCTGGGAGCAGCAGATGGTAGCAGTAACTGGGTGCCCCCACAGGTGGGAGACCTGTGTTAAGTTCCTGGCTCCTGACTTCAGTCTGGCCCAGGCCCGACCACTGCAGGCAAATGAGGAGTGAACCTGTGGATAGGAGCTGGCTCTCTCTCTCTCTCTCTCTCTTTCTTTATCTCTCTGCCTCTCAAATAAATAAAATAAAACAATTATTTTAATTTCTGAAAAAATCCCCTCATCATAAAATTAAATTGGACTTTATCAAAATTAAAAACTATTTTCTGCTTAAAACATAATGGGGAACAAAGAAGCCATGGTCTAGGAGAAAATAATTGTGAAATGAATATTTGCTATTAGATAAAGTACTTATCCATCCTTTAATAATAGGGAAACAACTTGATTTAAAAATAGGCAGATTTCACCAAAGAAGCACATAAAATGATATATTAAAATGCATATAAAATGCTTCTGAATATCATTAGTCACTGCAAATGAAAACCACCTCGGAATGCCACTACATCCCTGTCAGAATGGCTAAAATGAAACAGATTGACTCCACGCTGAAGGTGTGCAGCAGCTGGAATTCTCATTGGTGGGGCTACAAATAGAGCAGCCACCTTGGCTGCTTGTAAAGTTAAACAGCTTCTTATAAAGTTAGACAAAGACTCACCATGGGACCGAGCAATCCAACTTCTCTGTATTTATATATCAAAAAATGAAAGCAAGTGAGGGGACTTCAAAAAGTTCCTCAAAAAATGAAATCAAAAGATGATCGTTCTGGTGCAAGATAATTTTGAAATTCATGTGAAAGTTTTCTGTTTTTTTTTTTAAAGGTTTATTTATTTATTTGAAAGACAGAGTTAGAGAGAGAGAGAGAGAGAGAGAGAGAGAGAGAGAGATCTTCCATTCGCTGATTCACTCCCCAGATGGCCACAATGGCCAGAGGTGGGCTGATCTGAAGCCAGGAGCCAAGAGCTTCCTCTGGGTTTCCCACTCGGGTACAGGGACCCAAGGACTTGGACCATCTTCCACTGCTTTCCCAGGCCACAGCAGAGAGCTGGATTGGAAGTAGAGCAGCCGGAACTCGAATCAGCACCCATATGGGATGCTGGCACTGCAGGCGGTGACCCTACCTGCTAAGCCACAGTGTGGCCCCGTAGGTTTTCATAATCTGCATCTTTCATGAGCTTTCGGAAGTAACCTCACGCATCCACTTTTATGTGGGTGTTTACAATAGTTCTCTTCATAATGGCGCAAAGTTGGAGACCACCCACATGTCTACCACCTGGGGAAGGAATAAACCAGGGCACATCCATACCAGGATGTTTTACTGAGCAATAAAAAGGAACACACTGATTGATATGCACAGTGGCATAGATGACCCTCAGGAGCATGCCAACGGAAAGAAGCCAGGTACAAAAATGCACTTACTGTGACATTCAACTTATGTAAAACTGCACAAAAACCATAGCTACAGTAGCAGAGGTTGCTAAGGGCTGGGAGTTAGGGAGGTGAGCGATGTTTTGGGGAGGGAGGTACATGTGTTCTGTGTTCTGTGTTGTGATTGCTGCTTACAGGACTGTATGCATTTGCCAAAACTGATTAAAGTACCTACTCACAGCTGGTGAGTTTTATGGTTCACAAAGTTTAATAAAACTGAAAAAAAAAAATCCACGAGCACTCAGCTCTACGGTTATAAATGTGAAATAGTAACACGTACATTACAGGGTTTTGTGCTAGCTGTTTCCTGTCTCATGCGTTGTCCCTGCACATGGGTTTTCTGCTTTTCCGTTTGACCATTGGTTTGCCTGCTTCCTGCTGCTAGACTGGTCTAGTTTATTCTGCTTTGCATTCCTCAAAGGCCTAGCCAGGGTCTCTCACAGGGCACGTGCTCATGAATGTTCCTGCGTTTAGTCAAACAGGATCTACGCAGTCAATGTGTAGTGCCCACAGGCTCGGTAATCACTGTGGGATCTGGCGTCCACTGCTGCTCACTTCTTTTGAGTCTGGTGGGAGCCTGTTCCTGCAGTCTCATGTTCCTCTCTTGATAGGAACCTGCAAGCATAAGGAACACCCTTCTGCTCTATGCAAATGAATGGGGCGGCCTCATGAACATTAACTGATCCCCTAACAACCCTAGGGGCGGATAATATCATCATCATTCCCATTTTACAGAGGAAGCAACTGAAGCACAGATCCATGTCCCAGCTGGCACGCTGGGTGGAAGAAGCGGGATTTGAACTCTGGGAGCCCAGTGTCACAGTCCATGCTCTGAGCCACTATGCCTGGGCATAGGAGGAGCCTGTGTTGGTGAAGTCCGCCCTGGAGGAGGCTCTCTGTGGTCGCACACCTGGCCTCGTCCTGGCAGAGCCAGCTGCCATCTCCCTCACCCCTCACTCGGCTGCCCTCTGCTTTCCCATTTGCAGCCCTTGCCCTGTCTGCCTTGAAGCCTCTGGCAGTTCTCCGAGGGTGTACACCTGCCATGGGAGGATTGGAATGTAGGCTTGGGGCATTCTCTGGCTCAGCCTCTGAGTCCGGAGATCTGGGGACCCCCTCAGGGGGTGGATGTGGTTGGTGCAGCCAGTCTTCCACTGATTGGCCATCTCTCCGAGTCTGTTCTGGGAATCTGGGGGCATGTGCTTCCAGCTGTCCACTGAAGATCTGGGACCTCATTACCACTCACTCATCAGGGCCAGCTCTGGGAGGCTCTCAGCAGGGCCCCCAGGCTGGATTGGTGCTGGAATCTTTCTCCCAGCGTCCAGAACAGCACCTGCTGCTTCACCACCCAGAACCCCGGAGAATGCAAACCACAGGCTGCAGACTGCTGCCCCAGGAGGACAGGGCTGGGATTGTGCAGTTCAGCCCCTGGTGGCCTTGGGGAGGCAGTCAGGAACAGGCTAGGAAGAACCTGTCTGAGGAAGGCCAAGTCCATGTCCATGTCCATGTTCTCTTAGCCAAAGCTTTCACATTCATTGAAAACAAACCTCAACACTCTCTCTTGTTTGCGTGCTCTCTCTCTCTCTCTCCCTGCAGGCTTTGCCACCTCCCCCTGCCTGACCCGAAAGTCTGTGTGTTTGAGAGTGAGCAGGCATGGGGAGGAGCCCGGGAGTGTGGGTTTGACGATCTCATAGAGCACTAACGGGGCTGGCTGATTCTGTGACGTCCAATCCAGATGAGTCACGAGCGAGTGCACCATCGTCAGCGTCCGTGCACTGGGGAATTCCTGCCGTTGAGCGAAGGAAAGTGTCACAAACAGCAGCTCAGCGAGGATTGTGTGTCTCAAGATGTGGGAGTGCTGATTTCCACATTTTTTTCTAGAAAAAAAGGATTATAGAAATGTAAAACAAAAATATTTCGACTTGAAAAATACTTCGTAATTATATGTCATAAAATAATTAGGTCAGGGCAAATTAGCACAAATGTTTACAGCAAAATTGCCATGTAAAACATTATCGGTAATATTATGCTAATTGCTGCAGAAGCAAAAGCTGATTATGTTTCAGCAGGATTAAAATTTGCCATGTCTGCGATTCTCTGCAGCTTCACCAGCGTTGCGTGAGCGCCTTGAGCCTGCGATGGTGGGAGAAGCTGGCCTGCCCATCTCTAAGGCGCTCAGTCAGAAGAAGGAACTTTCTGAAGAAGAGGCTGAGGCGAGGTTGTCAGATGAAGGGCACACCTGGAAGGGACCCTGGCCTCCAGGGAAAGCCATCAGTATTCTACATCCCAGGGATGCCCTGTGGGGGGTGCGGCATGCGGGGCAGGTGAGCTGCCTGGTGCTCTGAGGAGCAAAGCGAATGTGGGGTTGGGCTGGAAAGTCTCTCAGAGGGGATTTCCTGGACGAGCCCACTCTTTGCAAGCTTGCAGGGGCAGGTGCATTTGTTGAAATGCAACTTCTGTTGTAGAGTATCTGGAGAGAAGCCGGAGGCAGCTGTGTTCCTAACGCGCTCCTGGGTGCTGCTGGCCTGGGGGCTGCATGCGGAGTTGCAAGGCCCTGATTGTCTGGGATTGCAAATGCAAATGCATTCAGGACCAGGTGGGCAGCCAAGAGTGAGGGGCCAGGGTGGGAGTCAGGCAGTTGGGAATGGCTGAACTTGTGATGAACTAGAGGGCAGCCTAGTCCGGGTATCCCAGGGCAATGGGAAGAAGAGCAAGGTGGGCACCCCCTGCTGCTTGGTGTACAAGTGCATGGCTGATTCTAGCCCAAGCCAACCCAAGCCAGAGAGTGGAAGTGACATGTCCCAGGCCCACAGCTGGACACTGGGTGTCGCTACCCCAGCATCTCCTACCCGCTGGTCAGGGCATCTGTGCTGAACCCCACTGGAGTGGACACAGAACCACCACATCTGAGGGGGTACCCCAGCTTTGGCTGCCCTGTGCCCTCCAGAGGACCAGGCCTTCCTGCTGGTCATGCAATGGTGTCCCCAGGTTCAGCTAGGAAGGGCCTACTGCCTTTCCTAACCACTTCCCACCAGGGCCTCCTCCTAGAGCCATGGGCAGGTCACTTTTCTTCTGGGCCTCTGTTGCTTGCATGGGAAATGGAATAACTGTTCTGGGTCTCTTGGCCTCAGCCTGGACCAACTCTGACTGTCACAGCCATTTGGAACTGAACACAGCGAACGGAAGGTCTCTGTCTTTCCTGGTCCATCTCTCTGCCTTTCAAATAAATAAAATAGATCTTAAAGTAAAAAAAAAAAGGACTGTTGACGTCTCGCAGAGGGCAGTGCTTGTGAGAAAATATGTTTATTTTCCTCAGATCAGGGCCGCTCTGTGTTTGCTGCTGCTTCGAACATGTGGAACTGGCTCTTGCCACCGGCTCCTCCCATTTTTGTATTTTGAGCATAAGGTCTACAAAATACAGTCTGACCGCCTCATATTATTTCCTTCTACTCAGAATCATAACCCTCTCGATTATGTTATTCCTTTTTATTATTTATCGTGTGCCCTGGAGAATTTTCATTTTAACCAAGACACTGGTTCAATTGCAAAACAGCAAAGAATGATTTGTAAGGAGATCAGTGGGGGGAGCTTATTAAAACATGTATTTAGGGGGTGGCTTGGAAATGGGTCTCATGGGAGAGGAGATCGTTCCAGGAGCTAAAAGCGTGGACTACAAGGATGGGAAGACAGACAGGGAAGGTACTGGCGGAGCACTAAGCGGCAGCAAAATGGCCGTCCATGGAGGACACAGCGTGGCCAAGTCCTGAATGGGAACACAAACAAGAGGCCTCGCAAATGACAAGTAGGAATGCACTTCCTGCGAGGACAGCGAGCTGTTCCCTCATCCAGCAGGCTCTGGAGCTGCCGTCTGGCTCATTTGGAGGCTGCCTCTGAAGACAGCCCTGGAAGAGCCCCCAGGAAGAGCTGGGGGGCCAGAATAGCCCGCAGTACCCTCCCAGAGCGAGTGGCCCGGGGACCCGTCTGCTCCAGAGCCCAGCTCTGCGGTGTCCTGGTACCTTGCCTGCCTCTACCTTCCCCATCAGCTCGGCCTCCTGGAGCTGTGCCAGGTGCAGCCCCCTGGCTGGCTCCCAGGGACCCCCCCCAACAGCCGATGGGGCAGCCCCTCCCCTCAGGGAGGCCCCTGTCCACTCCTGACCCGGGTCAACCATCCCAAAGTTGTGGCTCTGCCTCCACCGCCCCCTCCACCCCCCGCAGAGCTTCCCAGCTGAGCCTGGGATTGAGGGCCCTAGCAGCTAGTCCTGCACACCTCTGCAGCGGGGAGCCTGGCAGAGACGATCCACACGGGGAGCGGAAGAGCTTGCTTCAGGAGGCTCCAGGCGCTTCAGGTCTCATCAGCAGATCCACACGAGGAGACCGTGTCAGGCCGCTGGGGATTGTCCCTGCCCGGCTGCTAGGACACAGCTAAGCAGCGTGGAGCCACAGATGGCGGAAGCCACCTGTTTTCCTCAGGCCTGAGAGGAGCAAAGCAGAATTCCTGAATTCTTGGGCTTCCGAGGAGACATGGACTGGGTGGTGGCAAAAGATTGGGAATTTGACACACGTGTTCTGAGAATGCCGCCACGCCCCCTCCCTGTTCTCCCTGAGGTTGTGGCTTTCAACACTGCTCGCAGAGCCACACAGGAGCAGCTGGGTGACACACAGACACACAGTGCATGCACACACGCACACACACACACATTGAGCTCTGCTGCCACTGTCTCAGGCTAGGGGGCAGCTGGAGCGCCCACCACCACCCGAGGCCAGGCAGCCTTCCCTTCGCCTTCTAAGGGGACAAGGCCGGGTCGCGTCAGCCCTGGGGGAGCCACATCCGGATCCCAGATCCTGCACACTCCTCGCCTTTCACAGCAAGAGACTTTGCAGATGCGATGGAACTGGAACTCGAGGTGGGGGGATTGGTCTCGGTTACCCAGTGCGACCAGTGTCCTCACACAAGTGCTGTAAGAGGGAGGCAGGAGAGTCAGGCTGAGAGGGGCGATGGACAGGCCTCCGCTGCTGGCCGAGGGAGGCAGACATTCTTGGGAAGCTAAGAGGCGGGAGAAGAGCAGCGCCTTTGATGGCTTCATTCGTGTCCGGGGAGATCTGTAGCTCCATGAACCACACCACGCGCAGTCCTAAGCCCTGAAGTTTGTAGCAGCAGTAGGCAAGCCGTACAGCAAGCACCACCTGGGGTAACTGGGCCCCCAGGACAGGCACGAGGAAGAAGTCCTTGGCTGCCTCCGACCCAAGAGGACACAGCACTGCCTTTGGTCAGCATTCAGGAGGCAGGGGACAGTCAGGCACAGGCGGGGATCAATGATGCCCCATGGGGTCCCAAGAGCTGGGGTGACGGGAGGCTTGGTGTCAGGAGGAGACCTAAAGAAGCTGCACGTAGGACTGGGGAGAGGTTTCAAGTTTGACTTTGACCTGCGGAGTGAACAGGCAGTGGAAAGACAGGGACGGAGTGGCTGGGCCACTGCTCTGTTAGTGGCAGAAGCACACTGCCCACACGGACAAGCTGGGCACCAGCGTCCAGGGAGATGGGGCTCTCTCAGACCTTCGTGTTCCTACTCTGCAGCTCCCAGAGCCGGCTGAAGACCAAGTGTCCGGAGCACCTGACGTAAACCCAGATTCGGGGTCCCGCCGTCAACCGTGAGTGCTGTCTGCAGTACCTCTGCCTGCACTAGACGTTGGCATTTTGTGTCTGCCTATACCCAGCATGTGGTTGGGGCTCGGAGTGAGTCCCTGCCTGAGATTTGCTTCTTCCCAGGCTGGTGTGCACACTGGGTGCCGTTCTGATGTGTGCAAGGTCGACCAGGCGCTCTCAGGGTGGGCAGGCATTCCGCTCAGCTCCCCACCCCAGCCTCGGCTTCACTCCCCCGTGACAGCTGGTCAGTGAGCTCACAGCACAGTGTCGAGTGGAGCTCAGAGGCTCGGACAGATACGAAGATGTCACATCTCCCACCATGTGCGCTCAGAACTGCCATCTTAATTCTTTTAGTTCCTTCCTGCCAGTTTCAAACTGGATCCTAGAACTGAAGTAGTTAAATTATTCTACCTCCAACAGGCCGGGACTACTAGAAGCCTGGCACAATTTTCAAGATTTACTGTGTTTGGAGGGACTCATACTTCCTCCCCCAAATTCATCTATCTATCTATCTATCTATCTATCTATTATCTATCTATCTATCATCTATCATCTATCTATCTCATCTATCAATCATCTACCTGTCTATTTCAGGTTTTGCTCCTTTCAGCTCCAGGAAGCATGGCATAGAAGTTGGGAGGGTTAACTGCTATTAGGTAATGACAATATACTCTTCTTTCTCACTTCATAAAAAAAAAAAAAAGAAATGGGAGGAGGGAAGGGCTTTTGGGGTACTGGTAGTGTGCATTCTTAATTTGGATGTGAATTATGAGTGTAATCATAGGACCACAATCTCATTTATCTATACATTTAAGTGCATTTCTAGGTAGGTATACTGTATTTCAATAAAATGTTAAAAAATAAAGAGTTGGTGGGGGTCAGCTGGGATGTTGTCTCTGCTTTCATCGTCCTTACCTGTTTGACTTCGACCAAGTATGCTAGCGTTCCTCAATCTCACTTTCCCCATCCATGTGGTGGGCATAGAACCGAGTGCATGGTGCTCTTGCTAGGAGAAGATGAACCACAGCCCCCAGCCAAGTGTACGTGTTCCATGAACGTGAGGCGCTGCTCTTAATGGCACTAGCTTTTAAGAGAACTGTTTGAGAAAAGGGAATTTTCAAACCTCCCCCAGCGTCGCTGATCCCATGTCTGTGAGTCTCTCCACTGGTCAGCATGACTCTCAGCAGGCCTTCAAACAAGCAGAAGAAGAGTGGAGGCAACCTAACACCCTTTCAGCAGCTGGGCACACAAGCGGGAAGGGAGCAGAGGGTGGGGGAGGCCTGGCTCGCTCAAGCTGAGACAAGCGAGCGAGGAGCAGGGTGCCCCGCATGACCCTCACCCTTGTGCCATCTGCTCGCTCGTGTTCCCCCTCCGCACCCCCCCCCAACCCCTGTTGCAGTCATGAGATGTCTGAGCAGGCAGGGTGCGGGCCCCGCAGACAGGTGGCCCCAGTCCTTCCTGCCGGAGTTTTCAATTATGACGCCAGTCAATGGGAGAGAGTGGAAGGCGAAAATGAAAATGGAATATTTGGTTAGTGCTCTGACAAGCCATGAATCAAAAGCCAGTGAAATTGCTCTGGGGTCTCCTGGCCTGTCAGCCTCCACCATCCATTCTGCTCTCGCCCCTCGGCTATGTAATTCCGGGCTCAGCCACCGTTCCTTATGGGGAAGCAGGTTCTGTGCCCGGGACCCAGCTGGGCCCTTCTGCTGCTGGCCATGCCAGGAGCACCTGCAGTCTGCCTCTGCAGTGGGGGCAGAGGCCGGTGGCAGGGTGGGCGCTAATGTGTGTCTGATCCTCGTGCCAGGAGTGGAATGCCAGGGATACTCACAGATTCCCTGCTGAGTGGTCCCTCATCTCATTCTTTACAAAGAAAACATTAGATTTTATTTGTTTATTTGAAAGGCAGATCAAGAGAGAGAGAGAAACTTCCATCTGCTGGATCACTCTCCAAATGGCTGCAAACAGCCAGATCTGGGCCATGCTGAAGCCAGGAGCCAGGAACTCCATCTGGGTCTCCCACATGGGTGACAGGGGCCCAAACATTTGGATCATCTCCTGCTGCTTTCCCAGGGGCATTAGCAGGGAGCGCGATCAGATATGGGCATTTTGCAACATAACCCGCTGTGCCACAGCACCGGCCTCCACTCACTCTTATTTTCTGAGCCCCAGCTGAGGCCCTGCACTCATTGTGCCTACGGGCTTCAAGACCAAAAGGTGCAACTGGTACCTCCTGGGAGGAAGGGAAAAACTGCAAAGGACAGAGTGTCTTCCTCCCCAGGAGCAAGAGGTCCCTCTTGGTCCCCCTCTCTCCTATAAGCCCTGACTGACTATACCTCCATCAGGGCTGCAGCAGAGAGCACTGCCCAGGCCCCTGAATACCAAGTTTTGCCCGAACCCCTGAGTGAGAGAGTTGCTGGGAAAGGAGACAGGGCACAGTGCAGGACAGCAAAGCTCCTCCCACTCAGGGTCGCCTTCCAGGGTGCCACGGGCTGGCTCCTCCCATTGCCCGTCTTTCCGTTTCATAAGCTCCTTGTTGAGTACAGGGAAGGTTATGATGGGATTCTAGCTCTTAGGGCCTGGTGGTCTGTACTGGCTCAGACAGAGAATTAGAGACTAAAGGTGGCAGTGGGTGGGGTGGGGGTCAGCTTTGGGCACTGGGAGGTCCTGCTGAGAATGGTTCTGTTAAGTGGGCCCCATGTGGTCAGTGCCCATTGGGGAGGTGCCAGTCAGGGCTGCTGCCCGTGGGTGTTGTCCACTGCCCACGGGCAGAGGTATGGGAGAACTAAGGCCCTGCTCACCGTCCCCTCACTGAGCCCCGTGATCTGCCCAGGAGAACGAGAGCCTTCAGACTCACACAAAGGCGTAGGTGGGCCCGAGTAGGAGGGCAGAGAGGCCAGAAGGTGGGGCAGAGGAAGGTCGAGGCTGTCAGGAGCCTCTGCAACTGCAGACCAAGGCAGGATCGGCCCCAGGGATGCCAGCACGGAGTCGACAGCAGCTGAAGCCGAGTAGGAGCATCGGGGAAGAATCAGATTCCCAGGGGCCAGCAGGCTCCAAACCGCCAGCAGTGCATACTCGGGGACTGCAACAAGTCCATGGGTGAGTGAAGTAAAGGCTAAGTTTAGGGGCCGGTGGCGTGGCACAGAGTCCTGGCTACTCTGCATCTAATCTCCATGCTAATGTGCCTGGGAGACAGCACGGGCTGGCTCAAGCACATGGGACCTTGTCACCCACCCACATGGGAGACCCAGATGGAGTTCCTGGCTGCTGGCTTCAGCCTGGCCTAGCCCCTGTTGTTGCGGGGCTAATTACAAACTAACCAGTGTCTGGCATTGAGCTCATATCATGTTCCAGAGATGTGATGGGGATCAGACAGCTCTCTTTATTTTTTTTTAAGATTTTATTTATTTACTTGAGAGGTAGAGTTATAGATAGACAGAGAGACAGAGGCAAAGATTTTCCATCAGCTGGTTTATTCCCCAGTTGGCTGCAATGGCTGGAGCTGAGCGATCCAAAGCCAGAAGCCAGGAGCTGCCTCCAGATCTCCCAATGTGGGTGCAGGGGCCCAAGTGCTTAGGCCATCTTCACTGCTTTCCCAGCCATAGCAGAGAGCTGGATCGGAAGAGGAGCAGCTGGGACTTGAACCAGCGTCCATATGGGATGCCGTCACTGCAGGCGGAGGCTTAGCCCAGTATGCCACAGTGCTGGTCTGATCTCCTCCTTCTCTTATAATGCCCAAGAGTCACTTCCAGGGTCCTGTGGTGGACACTGCCTGATGCTCCTCAGATCCCCTTCACCACGTGGCCCTGGCCGTGGGGTGTGTGGTCAGCAGACAGCTCTCCCTGCTGCTCCCTGCAGGAGCTGCCTCTGCTGCGAGAGGCCACCTTGCCTTGTCCCGATGTGACCAGCTGATGCAGCAGTCTGAAGAGCTAGCATTCTGCAGGAACTTTTTAGCTCCAGAGGACCCCCGCACACACCCATGGTGTGGGTCTGTAGGTGTGTGTCACGGTTCCACTTCTGCCTCTGTCCAGCCCAGCTTCGGTCCCCTTCTTCCACCGAGGTCGGTCCCAAGGGTACTCTAGGAAAGCCAGCCTCCTGGCTCCACTTGAGTCTGTTTGCTGAGGAATCCAGCCTGGGTAGCAATCTGGGTAGGGTTAGGTGCCCCTGCAGCCCATCTGTCCCTCATATTCTGCGCCCAGTAACCTGCCCCCACCCACTGGAGCAGGGGGGTTGAGTGAGTGCTCTGCTGTTTGTTCCCAAGGGCCCAGGGCCTATCCCAGCACCTGAGCAGAGCAGGGACTCCATAGGTGACAGCTGAGGGGCGGGTTCTCACCATCCAGGGAGTGGTGCAAAGGGGACTCTAGCCCTGGCTTCCTTTCTCAGTTTTCTTTGACTGTGAAGTTTTGTCGACAGCAGGATGGGGTCCGGGTGGGTGCTGCTGGCAGGTGGCGGAGATCTGAGAACGGTCGGGGCAGGTGCCTGGACTCGGGCAGCTGGAGTTTCTTTTTTAAGGGAGTGGCCTTGGATTTCTACAAGGCGCTGCCCCAGCTCATCATGGCTGCAGAGCAGGCGACCTGGTAGAGGAGCCCTACACAGGGAAGGGGCAGAGGTGGCCACTAGTACCACAGGCTCACTGCTGGGGGCAGGAAGGGGTGGGCCTGGCCCTCGCAGGGGAGTCCCCAGCCCTAGGTTCTTGGCTGGATCACAGAGTGTCATCATCGCCCAATTCAGCCACCTTCCTTTCTCCAGTTCAGGGAACCTTCTCGGTACTCAGCAACACCTTCCCGGTGGCCTTCCCAGGTGGCAGCTGTGTGGACATTGACCTCTCAAGCTCCTTCTCTTCTTGGAATGTGGACGCTTGTGGATGCATGTGTGAGCCTGGAGTATTTGCATACTTTTGCTTGACTGCTGCTTTCCAAGGGTAGGCAGAGAAGCAGGGAGGGAGACCTGTGGGGGTGAGATGCGTATTGGTGATAACAGTTTACACTGTTACTTTGTTACTTGCAACACCCAGGCTGGAGAGGGCTCTTATGGAACAATGTGGTAATCAAACAGGAACAGGCAAACCTCCGAGACAAAGAGATCCTGGATCCAATCCGTTGTGTTTTCTATTGAGCTCCCTTTCATGATTCTTTCTTGGGTACTTCTGAACACATCTCCCACTCAGACAATCAAGCAATGTGCATCGTGTTTCACAGAGTGAACTTACGAGCCAAACTGTAATGAAATAATAAAAATAGAAATAATCATGGGAAGAATGTTGCCCCAATTCTGTTATCGATGCCTGGCCAAGGGTCTCTGTTGAATTCTCGACACAACCCTCTGATGGGGTTAAGGTGATTATTTCGTCAAAGGAAGGAACTGAGGTTTGAGAAGGTAAGTGGCTTTGCCTGCGGCTGGTCAGTGGCAGGGACGGAGCCGGCACAGGTCACTCAGGCTTCAGTCTCCAGCTCTTGACCTGCTCTGAGCTGGGTTAGTGCCCACAGCAGAGGGTGGAAACTGGCCCTGCCTGGGTCACTGGACCTGAGCGAGCTACTGTGGGTAGTTTTGGCAGGTGGGGGGAATCACCTCCACAAATCCCCACCGAGGAGTAGCCTGGGACAGGTTGTGGTCCAGGAGAATGCAGATGGGCTGGGAGAGGGTCATTGTTTCCAATTTTCATTTCTCTTTAGTGGTGGAATTCTTTATTTCCCTCAAATGACAAAAGAACTCGACTTACACTTACACAACAGGTAAAGTGTAATTAGATTTGATTAGAGGAGCTGATTTTAAAGTTCAAATGTATGATAGCTACTCATTATAAACCAGGTAGTAAGAAAAATGAGGTTGTTTAGATGGACACAGCCTTTGAAATTGGGTTATTTGGATAATATTTGCAGCCTCAGATCAGTCTCAGCATCCCATTTGTGTCTGCGTTTTGTTAGATCGCATAGTATTGAAAAAAAAATCTTGGTTCACATAGCTAATCATTGCACATATTAATTCCTGCAAGCTTGTTTTATGATCTCAGCACAATCTTACATTAAACTGATCCAGAGTTTTGAAAGAAAAAGAGCAAGACGTTCTCGCTCAAAAGTTGAATTACTATCAGTATCTAAGAACAGGCTGCGTTCCTTAATTAGTAACTGTACAAGCTAGGAGGACTTGATGAATGGGTTCTTTAGCGAGTTTAAAATCACAACTGGAAGGTAGAAGAAACACTTTTCAAATTTATGTTGTAACATTATGAGATGTTCAGTAATACCATTAAAAATCTCTCATCTATCCTACGATCTATCTCTGTCGTCTAGTCCCCAAAATTTCAAAGCAGCAACGTTTTATTCATTCCTCCCTTCATTTGCTCATTTTCTCATTCACTCACTCCCTACTCGCCTGCTAAATGCTAAGCCCTGGTTTGAGTGCTTTGGATGTAACGACAAACAGGAGGAAGTCCTTGCTTTGCTGTTTAGTGGGTGCGAGGGAGGTGGTGCTACCTGTGGCTGTAGCTGATCAACTCATAGACAAATGAAATAGATGTCAGGCGCTGGTATGTGGTTCTAACAAAAGGGCAGGATTGTTTGTGCTATAATAAAAAGATATTGTGGGAAGCAGAGTCAAAGTGTAATTGACACATTAGTGGTAAGAACAGGAAACTGGCAGAGGAGGTGGAGGTAGCTTCCGTTTCAAAGGGTTACTCCCCCCATCCATGGAGAAGATGCCCCCACTTAGCTGCTCGATAAAAACAAAACCACTCAGGCACTTTCTGTGATATAATGACTTTGTTCTACTTCCATTCATGCCCACAATTTTATACCCAAGCAACTGTACATATATTAATGAGACAATGAGGAAACTTTTCTTAAAAAATCATGTAGCATCATCAGGCAATCAGAAAACCTTATTTTGTGGTCTACAGGAACTAACCTGGTGGCACAAATTACCCGTTTTAGGCATAAAACACACTGACTTTGCAAATTGTTTTAATTTGTATATTTGTACAAAAATGGGTGAGATATATTCAAGCAAAATAATTGTATGTTGTATTTGGGATATCCGTCCATAATCTGCTCTGGGCTTAGGTCCTTGGAAGACAGTTTGAAAACTACAAGTTAGATAAGGGGGCAGTGGGTTTTAAAATCAGATGGATTTTTTAAGGTTTTTATTTATTTATTTGAGAGACAGTCACAGACTGAGAGAGGGAGAGACAGAGAAAGAGAGAGGTCTTCTACCTGCTGATTCACTCCCCAAATGGCCACAATGGCTGGGGCTGGGCCAATCAGAAGCCAGGAGCCAGGAGCTTTCTCCAGGTCTCCCATGTGGGTGTGCAGGGGCCCAAGGACTTTGGCCATCTTGGGACACGAGTGCGTACCACAGTGCTGGCGCCAAGTGGACCTTTCTCTGTCTTCAACACATCTGACTTGATTGTTTGGCTCTGCCCTTGGGATTGGTCTAGACTTCGGGTCTTCACCTACAAGGCAGAGAGATAGCCTATTTCCCATGTTGTCTGCATGCACATGATGTTACACTCAAGATGTCTTGCAGTCCTTTACCTTCCCCAGTAGCCCAACCTGGAGCAGACTCACAGATACCAGTCCACAAGGAGCAAGGATCTGGCCATCTGGGCTGGGTTGAGCCAGGCTGCAGTCCCTAGGGAACAGATGCTAGGGGCCAAGGGTCACTTGGAGGATAGGGAAGCTGTGGGAACAGGGACTTGGGCACACAAAGTAAACCAAAGACATGGGGCCACTGTGCTCACTGGCTCGGAGCAGGTGCCTCCAGGCGTGGGTAGAGAAAGCCCTTAGGGAGTTGAGCAGGGTTCTGCATTGACAAAGGTACAAGGAGTTCTCTCGGAGGACTTCAACCACCAGTTTCCTCCACCTGCACCTGCTGTTGGCTGCTTGGGCCTGGGAGTGGGATGCAGTTGCCAGAGGTGCTGGCAGTGGTGGCTGGAGCTGGCATTTCCGGGCTCAGGAGAGCTGACTCTATGTATCTCTTCCCCACTCCACATCTGATGATGGCACCTGGTAACTTAAAGCTGGCCATGATGGGGGCATTTACACCATGGAAACTGACAAAGGCTGTAAATCAGGGCTTTTTTCTCTCTAGCAGATGGTTTGGGAACACCCCCTGTGGACGTCAGCTTCGGAAGATTGCAAATGACGTTCTCCATTTACAGACTACCCCAACGTGGAAGAGCTCGCCCTTGGCTGTCTTAACCCCATCTCTGACTCTGTCACCTTCAGGGAGCTAGAGACAATCCAGGGGTATGGGAGGGACGGAAAGGCAGTGTGAAAAGCTGGAAGACACTCATGGGGGAGCTGCTCTGTCTACTGCCTGGTCCCCCTGACTGGTTCCCCTGCACTTAGGCAAGCTGCCTGCAATCCATTATGGGAATAAAGGCAGAGGGAGGCAGCCTACGCTTGGTTTATCAGTGAGAATCTATTCCTTGGGGGGAACTGAGAATGAATTAGAAAAGGAGTGAGCTTGGGACTGGAGGTGCTGGCGTTGAGGGCATTCCTGTTCACGGGTAGGGGCTGTGCTTAGGGTTCCAGATCAGAAGGGGTTCAGAGGCAATGGCAGACAAAGTGGCCTGTTGTTGCTTGAACTTCCTCTTGGGCTGGGCCTGCCCCCAGGGCAGAGGCCCAATCCTCTCTTTATCCTTCTCTTTCCTTAGCTGAAGCCCTGCGCCCTGAGGTCTGTAGATTAGAATTGCAGCTTGACGGGCCCTGGGGAAATACAGAGGACTATGCTATACATTACCAATCAGCATTCCGAGAGCACAGTTAACAACTGTCTGTAGCTGCCTTTATTTAATCAGTCGGGATATTTCTGAAGTTTCATGTAGAACAAGATGGGTTTCCTTACCAACTCACATGACAGTTTCGGAGATGTCTTGTTTTAATTTCTGATTCCTGCTTTGTGGGTAGAAGCTTTTAATCCCTTAGTAGTCCCTGCGCTCTGAGCATCCCTGTCAAAAGGTTAATGAGGTGAAAACAAGTACCTAAATGCACTAGCGTCACCTGGCTTTTAAATGCAATGCAAGCTTTCGTGGAGAGCAAACCATGGACAGGTGGCTACAGCCCAGAGCATGCGAATTCTCAAAGAAGAGAACATGGTCACGGATGTAGATGAGTTTCCAGAAGTTTCCCACTGCTGCTGCCAATCTAGTGCTCTGTGAAACAAACAATAAAAAACTGCAAAACTTAGTGGCTTCGCCACCATCATTTCTGTTCTCTGGCAGCTGGAGGGCCTGGTATTAAGGTAGGGCGTGGCTGAGTGATTCCTCTGCATAGAATGCAGTCGCTCACCAGTTCTCAGCTGCTAGATGGTTACTGCGGAGCGGTGGGGACCACTGCCATGTCCCATGCCATGCGTTAGTGGGGTGCAGTTGTGTCTGGCATGTTAGTGGGGTGCACATAGGCTGGGCTCAGCTGAGACCGACAGGAGCAGCTCTCTGTGGCCTCCTCACCATGGTGGTCTCAGAATAATCAGGCTTCTTCCCTGGCAGATGGAATCCCCCAGAGTAGATGTCACACGAGAACCTGGCCGAAGCTCCATGGCCTTTTCTGACTTGGCTCAGAACTCAAGTGGCCTGGCTTCCATGTCGCTCCTCTGGGAGCAAGCGAGTCCTCAGGACAGTCTCCAGGGGACAGCAGCCATCTCGTGGCGGGAGTGTGGGAAGGAAGACAATGCTCCGATCATCCTTGGAAAGAACAATTCTGAGACTAGGCATCTTTGCCTGCTGGCTGCCACATTATGCCAATCATTAGCCAAAAGTCTACAGGGACAGCAGTTGCTGTTGAACTAATGAAACGAAGACTGAGTTAGCGTTCAGGGTCTGGAAGCGATTGTAACCTGAGCTTCATCCGCACCAGCGCTCTGAACCATGAAATCCAAATCCTTCACGCCGCAGTCCCCCCAGCACGTTGTCGATCATCGTAAGGGTTGTCATAAACATCCTCCAATATTAACATTAATTAAGTGATAAATATTTACCACGTATGCCTCTGAGGATTTCAACATTGTTACAGCTGCAATCAGACAAGCTATGACAGGGTATCAGTCTCAACTCTTAGAGAAAAAAATCTGGGAATCACAGATGTGCACCCTAAATACCACAAACACAATTCAGGGGAGTGATGGGAGAGGACATGTGGGCGAATTTCTCTAACTGCGGCAGGGTACATCCCTTTGATTGGATTTTTTCCCAAGAATTGACTTCTTTTTGCTTTGCTAGATGACTTCTGGGGGACTGCCGTCATTCTAGTGCTTCTCTCCCACGAGCGGGGATTCGTCACGTGTGGGTGGATGAACCGATGAACCCGCTGCCACTGGCGCTGGTTGACACTGTGCTGCTCCATAAATCGTATTTGATGATTTGATGACATAACCTTTAGATCTGAAATTGCAGCTGTAGAGGGCTGTCAGGAAAACCTCCTTTGGTCATACGTCATCTGGATTTATCAGAAAACATATATTACTCTTCGGTTTGTAAAAACCCGGTGTATTTGAATTTCTCCTTGAGCAAATGTTTTAGGAATCAATTGGATCGCCCCTATTGTCTTCACTAAGCTTTTCCCTCTTTTGACATCCAAGTGCTTGATCGCATAGGAAAGAATGGATTCAGCATTTAAACATCTGGTGTATTTAGGTAACCATTTGTCTTTTTTAATTGTTTGGAAACCTCACTATCTTATAAAAGTCTGCCAAATACAGTTTTTCTTTAAAGATACTTGCAGTGTTTTTTTCTTTTTAAAAATTTATTTATTTATTTGAAAGGCAGGATCACAGAGAGGCAGAGGCAGAGAGAGGGAGAGAGAGGTCTTCCATCTGCTGGTTCACTCCCCAGATGGCCGCAACAGCCGGAGCTGCGCCAATCCGAAGCCAGGAGCCAGGAGCTTCTTCCGGGTCTCCCATGTGGGTGCAGAGGCCCAAGGACTTGGCCCATCTTCTACTGCTTTCCCAGGCCATAGCAGAGAGCTGGACCAGAAGTGGAGCAGCCAGGACCCAAACCAGGTCCCGTACGGGATGCCAGCGCAGCAGACTGGGGCTTTAACCTGCTGCGCCACAGCGCTGGCCCCGCTTTGCTCTTTCAACCCTCATCTGTGCCCGTCGTTTTCAAGTGCCGCCTGCTCAGAGTGGGAAATATCCCTAGGAACCATCGTAGGACGCTACCCGGATCCGACATCCTGATGGACAGGGACGATGGGCTAGGGGCGTGTTCCTCAGGCCTGTACAGTTGTCGAACTTTCGGACAGCTCTTATGCACCCTGAGTCTCCTGGGAACCCAGAGCTCTGGGAACCTAGAGACAGGTCCAACGGGAAGCAGCAGAGGGTGTTCACACTCCAGGAAACACAATGCTTCTTACAGAACCCTGAACGCCGGGCACGCAAGGGAAGCCTGTCCCAGCCCTGTCCAGTGAACTGTGGCTCTCTTAAACACCATGACCAACACTCGGCTGTGGCCTTTGCTCCCTATGGTTTGGGTCTTGTGAATCTTCTATTTCCTTCCTTTTGGGGGGAGGTGTTAAGGGGATATTTTTCATGCATCTCTGTACAGCATGCAGGAGCTATTGTGTATGTCGGATTCTATCTAGCTCCTACCTTCAGTTCCGTTTACTCTGATTTCACGATTTATGCTTTTGCAAGCACCCCCCAAAGCGCTTTGAAATGAGTCGTTATGAGGAAAGAAACCACATGGCCTATGCATGCTTGTCACTGTCCTGGTGTTAAATAAGGGAGAAAAATGTGCTGGATGAACTAGGAGGTGCAGAAAGAGTGCAGTGAGCTATGGGACTGAGGGGTGAGCTCCCAGGGAGGTGCAGAGCTGAATTATAATGATGGAATGTTAAGGCCGGCCAGAGCCTGAGGCCAGTTGGTGAGCAGAGGGGGCACCCTGGGGAGGGAGGTTTGCTCTGCTTGGAGTTCATTAGGAGATCTGGTGGAAGTGAAAGGTGCTCCTCTTCATTTTAGACAGATAACCAGTGACGATGACACAGATATTAGACACTACAGATAAGAAAAGGAAAAAGCGCACTATGATTACACACCTATTGTTTGCTCCTGCAGGGGGGCTCCTATACTCTTTACTTCTAATTATTTCCCTTTAATTCTATACTTGTATTACTTCCTGGATTTGCTTTGCTTTTATTTACCCGTAATGTTTGTCCACCCCTTTATTTCATATTTTTTTCACTATTTTTAGGATTATCACAATGCATACCCCAGAAATAAAAATTTGAGGATTACTTAAGGATATCAAACGTTAGGACAAACACTTTCTCTCCCATCTCATATGCTACTAACATAGAAGGGATAGTTCAAGCTTTCAGGGAAAATGGTAATATGAAAGAAAAAAAAAACAGGCACAGAGCTAAAAAATTTTGCACCAAAATGAACTTAGGTTTTAATTACACTTTCTACACACTTTTTGGAATGCCTTTGTATTTCAAAGAAGAGTACTTTATTTTATTTTTGTTTTGTTTTAGTTCTTCTATAATTGTAAGTTATGTATTTCCCCTCCTGATTCAGTAATGCATAATGGTTTAGCAACTTTAAGTATAGTTATTGTTTTCCTGCTATGAAAAATCATAAAAGTTCATTTATTTTCTACCTCTTATTTCCAACTTTTAAATTTGCCCTATGTGTAATTCTTCTATTTGCTACCTTTAAAAGTAATATACCTCTGTATTTTGAAATATAGAGAGATAAAGTCAGGGGAGAGACAGAGGGAGGGCGAGGGAGGAAGAGTGAGCAGCCAAGGCTGGGCCAGGCTGAAGCCAGGAGCTCAAAACTCAATCTGGGGCCAAGTGCTCTGGTGTAGCAGGTTAAGAAATCTGTCCCCTGCAGTGCTGGCATCCCATATGGGTGCCAGTTCGAGTCCAGCTGCTCCACTTCTGATCCAGCTCTCTGCTATGGCCTGGGAAAGTGGTAGAAGATGGCCCAAGTCCTTGGGCCCCTGCACCCACATGGGAGACCCAGAAGAAGCTCCTGGCTCCTGGTTTCGGATTGGCGCAGCTCCAGTCATTGCTCCCATTTGGGGAGTGAACCAACAGACAGAAGATCTCTGTGTCTCTTTGTCTCTGTCTCTACCTCTCTCTAACCCCACCTTTCAAATAAATAAATAAATCACACACACACACAAAACCTCGAGGCTGGTGCTGTGACACAATAGCTTAATTCTCCACCTGCACTGATGCATCCCTTTTGGATGCTGGTTCTAGTCCTGGGTGCTCCACTTCTGATCCAGCTCCCTGCTAACGTGCCTGGGAAAGCAGTGGAAGATGGCCCTAGTCCTCCGGTCCCTGCACCCGAATGGCTGACCTAGAAGAAACTCCCGGATTTGGATCAGCCCAGCCATAGCTGTTGCTGCCATTTGGGGAGTGAACCAGTGGATGGAAGACCTCTCTCTCTCTCTCCCCCTCTCCTCTCTCTGTGTAACTCAGACTTTCAAATGAAGTAAATAAATCTTAAAAAAAAAAAAAAAAAGAATTAAGACATAGGAGTAATTAAGCTCTTCATGCTTTGTTCACATTGGTGCCAGCACCCATATATCCCTAAGCACTGCTTATCTTGTTGGTCGCTGGATCATTCGCTCGGGAGTCGTTTAGCGGGACCTGTATCTACAGAGAAAGCCACAGCACTCTCCAAATCCACACCTCTCAAAGGAGAATGTTGCAAATGCCAAGATCAAAGGGACCCTCAGAATTATGCCGTGTCTGTTTTTCTTTGTATTTAGCTTGGTCATTTGATGTTTTTTCTCAGTCTAGAGTTCTGTTTTCTTATTGATACAAATATTTGCCTTCAGAACAAAAGGAAAAGCACATGTCTAAGACTAGCCAGCACCTGCAGAGCATTTGTTGGGTGGCACATTGGAGGAGAGCGGCGGCAGAACTGATGCACAGGGATTGCTGTGTTGGGACCTCAGTTGGGGTGTCCCCAAAGACCCGTGCACAAAGGCGTGGGCCTCAGGGTAGTGCTGATGAGAGTGGTGGACCATGAGGAGGTAGGGCTTGGTGAGAGGGTGAAGGCAGTGGGAGTGGAAGAAGGCTCCCTGGTAACACCCGTGAGCTCTCCAGAAAGGGTTGTTATGAAAGCCCAAGTTTGGGCCCACTCACTCTCTCTCTGAGTCGCCATGGGGTCCTTCCCGCATAAGCACTCTGCCGTCTGCTGTGAGGCCTTTGCCACAGCTTGCATAATGCTTCCTAGTTTCAGCCTCCAAAACTGTGAGCCAAGCGCAAGTCTCTCCTTGGGGTAGCGTGTCTCCGATGTTTCTTTGTAGAAATGAAAAGTTGACTCATAGAGCGATCATTCCATGCTTTCTTTTCATGGCACTTTAGGAGTTTTTTTAACTCCTTCATTTTTTTCCTTTTCTTTTTTAAAGTGCATATATGGTGAAATGGCTTCTTTTTCTTTTAGCACATGGATGGGTTCATGTAAATACCATTATAATCAGGATGTGGAACAGCTCCATCACCCCTGCATCTCTTGTGTGCTGTCCTTCCATAGTCACACGTCTCCCCAATACCCCACTGACAACTTCTGTGATTCCCTTACAGCTGTCACATAAATGGAACCGCACAGTATGTAAGCAGTTGAGAGGGAGTTTTCACCAAGCCTATAGCCTTTGAGGTTCAGCCAGGTTGGATTTAGCAAGTTTGTTCCTTTTACTTGCTGAATAGCATCCCACTGGGTGACTATACGCTAGTAGGTGGATGCGATCATCTCTTGAAAGACATGTAGGTTATCCTGGCTTTTAGTGATTAACATACAGATTTCTGTGCAAATACTGCTTTCATTCTCTAGATTAAATAGCTAGGATGTGGGTTGGTGTGTCATGTAAGTTTAAATTTTACTTCATAAGAAGGTGCCCAACTGTTTTCTAAAGTACTCATGTTATTTCACATTTATATTGCAATGAATGAGATTTGCTTCACATTCTTGCCAGTGCTTGATACTGGTAATTTTATTCTGGTGAGTTTTAGCCATTCTAATAAATATACGGTAGCATCTCAGTGTGGTTTGAGGCAGCATTTCCATGATGGCTGGTGATATTGTGCATGCTTTCCTGTGCTTATTTGTCATTCTTCTGGTAAAGGATCTGTTAGCTCTTTAAAACAGTTTTATAAGTAGCGGTTGTACATAGTTATGGATTACAGTGTGACCCTCCAGTACACGTCTAAGACTATTGATCATATTGATCAAGCAGGAGAATCAACATTTCCTCTTCTCTGATATGACTTTCTGATTGGAGGATTCGAATTTCTTTCTTGTTTTTGTTCATAAGATACAGACTAAACTACTGTGAACTGTGGTCACCTTATGAAGCTGTGTAACACTACAAACTTATTCTTTGAATCTGACTCTGATTTGGCACCCATTACCCAAACTCACTCTATCTCTTGCTTCCCTCTCCCATCCTAGCCTCTAATTACCATTCTGTGTTGAGTTTTTCTTAGCTCCCGCCTACGAGGGAGAACATGTGGTGTTTGTCCTTCTGTGTCAGATTTCTCTCACTCAATGTGCTGTCCTCCAATTCCATCCAGATGCTGCAAATCCTAGGATTTTATTCTTTCTCATGGCTGAATAGTATTCCATTGTGTATACAGCCCATTCCAACGATGATGGACATCTTGGTTGACAGTACATCTTGGCTATTGAGAATAATGCTGAAATAAACACGGTGGAGCATGTGTCTCTTTCTTACAATACTTCATGTCTTTTTGGTATATGTCCAGTGGTGATATTGCTGAATCAAATGACAGCTCTGTTTCTAGTTTTTAAGAAATCTCCATGCTGTTTTCTACAATGACTGTACTAATTCATATTTTCACCAACAGTGTATAAGAGTTCCCCTCTTGAGGGTGAGGAGTTGGGGGAGGAAGGGAAGGAGGAAGGGAATATTATTGTATTCTTAGGACTGTACTTAGGAATTATATTGAATATCTTCTCTTTGTAGTAATTTCACATAAACATGAAAAAATAAAATATCAACTAGTTAAAAAAAAGAGTCCCCCTCTCTGTACATGCTCCCCGGCACTTGCTACTTTCTGACTTTTTGATAGTAGCCATTCTAACAGGAGTGAGTTGATATCTAATTGTGATTTTGATTTGCATTTCCCTGATGGAGGAAGTCCATCCTGGTCTCTCACATGGGTGGCAGGGGCCCAAGCACTTGAACTGGTTTCCACTGCTTTCCCAAGCACATTAGCAGTAAGTGGGATCAGAAGTGGAGTAGCTGGGACTCACTGGCACTTTGATATGGGATGCTGGCATCACAAGAGACAGCTTAACCCTCTCTGCCATGACACTGATCCTGTGTTTGTTATTTGAGAACTGGCCAGTAAGGTCCTTTGCTTATTTATTAATTGGATTGGTTGTTTTTCTTGACTGCTGAGTTTTTTGAGTTCCTGGTATATTCTGGATATTAATCTCTTGGTGGATAAGTTGCTTCCAGGGGCCAGTGCTGTGGCGCAGTAGGTTAATCCTCTGCCTGCAGTGTTGGCATATCATATGGGCACCAGTTCTAGTCCTGCTCCTCTTCCCATCCAGCTCTCTACTATGGCCTGGGAAAGCAGTAGAAGATAACCCAAATGCTTGGGCCCCTGCACCTGTGTGGGAGATCAGGAAGATGCCCCTGGCTCCTGGCTTCAGATTGGCCCAGCTCCAGCCATTGTGGCCATCTGGGGAGTGAACCAGCGGATGGAAGACCTCTCTATCTGTCTCTACCTCTCTCTGTAACTCTGTATTTTTTTTTAAATTTATTTGACAGATAGAGTTAGACAATGAGAGAGAGAGAGAGACAGAGAGAAAGGTCTTCCTTCCATTGGTTCACTCCCCAAATGGCTGCTACAGTCAGCGCTGCGCTGATATGACGCCAGGAGCCAAGTGCCTCCTCCTGGTCTCCCATGCGGGTGCAGGGGCCCAAGCACTTAGGCCATCCTCCATTGCCTTCTCAAGCCACAGCAGAGAGCTGGACTGAAAGAGGAGCAACCATGACTAGAACCCAGTGCCCATATGGGATGTCAGCACCGTAGGCAGAGGATTAGCCAAATGAGCCACGGCGCCGACCCCTGTCTTTCAAATAAATAAAATAAATCTTAAAAAAAAAAGTTGCTTCCAAATATTTTCTCCCATCCTGTCAGATGTCTCTTCATTCCATTGACTGTTTCTTTTGCTGTGCAAAATTTTGAGTTTGATATCAACCCCTTTGTCTAGTTTCATTTTTCTTGCCTTCATTTTTGGGGGTCTTACCAAAAGAATCATTGCTTACACCAGTATCCTAACATGTTTCCCCTATGTTTTCTTCTAGCAATTTCATATTTTCAGGTCTTACATTTAGGTCTTTGATTCAACTTAAGTTGATTTTTGTATATGTTAAGAGGTGGGAATCTAATCTCCTTCTTTGTAGTCTGGTTATTCTGCAGGGCACAGGTGAATACAGGGTGTCTATACAGCCATCTTGGATCTCTTCTTAACCCATCTTCTGTCCCTGTTGAGTTGCCTATTGTGTGTCTTATAAATGGGATAATATAACCTGTGTTCTTTCTGTCTGACTTCTTCAGTTAGCGTGCATTTTTCAAGATTCATCTATGTTATTGCATGTCTTAGAACTTGGTTCCTTTTTATAGCTCAGGAATAGCATTGTCTAAAGGATTTGACTTGTCCACTTCCTTTACAGTGTTTTTTCTCTGACTTCTTCATTCTAACTGTGCTACTGGGTGTGACTTGTGGTTTTGATTTGCATTTCCCTGATGATTAATGATGTAAAGCATTTTTTTTTTTAGGTGCTTGTTGGTGATTTTTTTCTTTATTCTATTAAGGTGATATTTTCATAAGTTGAACCAACCTTGCATTCCTGGAATAATTCCCACATGTTTGTGGTGTATAATACTTTATATATTACTATATTAAGTTTTCCAGTATTTTGTGGGGATTTTTGCATCTTCATAAGGATACTAGTCTGTAGTTTTCTTTTTTGTGACTTGTTTGTCTGGTTTTGGTATCAGGGTAATATTTATCTAACAGGACAAGTTGAGAAGTGTATTCTATTCACCTATTTGAAGAGTTTGTGAAGTATTGGTACTAATTGTTCTTCAAGTATTTAGTTAAATTCAATGATAAGCCCATTTGGGGCTGGGCTTGCTTTGTAGTTGGGTGTTTATTTATTCACCCTCTTTACATGTTCCAGGTCTATTCAGATTATTTCTTATTCAGTCACTTTTAGTATTTTGTGCTGAAGAATTTGTTTAATTCATCTAAGCCATAAAATTTATTCATAGTATTTCCTTCTAATCTTTGTATTTCAACATTGTCTGTAGCCATTTCTACTCTTTCATTCTTGATTTTAGTGATTGAATCTTCTCTCTATTCATCAGTCTAGCTAAAGGTATGTCAGTACTGATCATTTCAAAGAATCCACTTTATAAAAAAAGGTTTATTTATTTATTTGAAAGAGTTACAAAGAGGGAGGTCTCTTTTTTAAAAAAATATTTTATTTATTTATTGAGAGGTAGAGTCACAGATAGAAAGAGGAAGAGACAGAGAGAAAGGTCCTCCAACAACTGGTTCACTACCCAAATGACCACAACAGCGGGAGTTGAGCTGATCTGAAAGCAGTAGCCAAGAGCCAAGAGCTTTCCCTGGTTCTCCCATGCAGGTAAAGGGGCCCAAGTGCCCAGGCCATCTTCCACTGCATTTCCAGGTCATAGCAAAGAGCTGGATCGGAAGAGGAGCAGCCAGAGCTAGAATGGGGGCCGAAATGGGATGCTGGCACTACAAGCAGAGGATTAACCTACTGCACCACAGCACTGGCCAGAGAGGTCTTTCATCTACTGGTTCATTCCCCTCATGGCTCCAAAGGTGAGGACTGAGCTAGGCAGAAATAAAAAGCCAGTAACTCCATCTGGGTCTCCCATAGGAGTAGAAGGAGCCCAAGCCATCTTCTGTTGGGCCATCTTCTGTTGCTTTTCCCAGGTCATTAGCAGGTGGCTGGATGCGGGATGCCAGCATTGCAGGCTGCAGCTTACCCTGCTGCAGCCCAACACCAGCCTCTAAGAACTAACTTTTTATTTCATTGATTTTCTCTATTCCTTTCTATTTCATTAATTTCTTCCCTAATTTTATTTATTTCCTTGTGTTTGCTCTGTATTTCTTCTCTCTTTTCCTAGTTATTTTATGGTGAAAGATTACATTATTGATTTCATAGCTTTCTATTTTTTATAGAACATTTATATTTATTTTTTTTAAAGATTTTATTTATTTATTTGAGAGATAGAGTTACATATAGTAAGAGGGAGAGACAGAGAAAGAGGTCTTCCATCCACTGGTTCCCTCCCCAAATGGTCGCAACGGCTAGAGCTGTGCTGATCCAAAGCCAGGAGCCAGGTGTCTCCTCCTGATCTCCCACACGGGCACAGGGTCCCAAGCACTTGGGCCATCCTCCACTGCCCTCCCGGGCCATAGCAGAGAGCTGGATGGGAAGAGGAGCAGCGGGACTAGAACCAGCGTCCATGTGGTATGCGAGTGCCTCAAACAGAGGATTAACCTACTGCGCTGAGGCACTGGCCCCCAAAATTTATATTTCTAAACTAGTTTAATACAAGAGTATTTAAAGAAGTTCATGGAAAATAGAACTAAAGGATACCTTTATTCTGATGCAAAAAAATTGAAATCAATGCATGTAAGTGGTCTTCAGAAAGTTCATGTAAATGCACATTATGAAAAAAATACATTGATTTTAGAAAATTGCACCAAAACAATCTGACCCATTGATCTTATTTCCCATGTTCTTCTGGAGTTACCTTTTAGAGCCATTTACAGTTACAGATTTCTATCTGCACACTGCATTGGAGGCAGCTTCTAAGTTTTGGTATGTCGCACATTCGCTTACACTTATTTCAAGATATTTCCTATGTTTCTTTGAAATTTCTGCTTACAACCCTTTGTATTTAGTGTCGTTTTTCTTTTTTAATTTTTTGAAAAATATTTCTTTACTTATTTGAAATGCAGACTTACTGAGAGAAGAGAGAGAGAGAGAGAGAGAGAGAGAGAGAGAGAGAGAGAGAGGTAAAGACGGGGAGAGGGAGAGAGAGAGAGAGAGACAGAGAGAGAGAGACAGAGATAGAGACAGAGACAGAGACAGAGAGGGAGTGAGCTTTCATCTGTTGGTTCACTCCCCAGATGGCTGCTGGCGTGAGCTGGGCCAGATCTGAAGCCAGGAGCCAGGAGCTTCATCAGGGTCTTCCACGTGGGTGCAGGTGCCCAAGCCCATGAGCTGTCCTTTGCTGCTTCCCCAGGCACATTAGCAGGGAGCTGGATAGGAAGTGGATCAGCTGGCACTCAAACTGGAACTCAAACCGGCGCCCATATGAGATGCCAGCACTGCAGGCAGCAGCTTTACCTGCTACTCCACAGCAGTGGCCCCAGAGTTATTTTTCTGTAATTTCCACATACATGTGAATTTAAACAAATTTAATTCTCTAATTATCTTTGGAAATTCATGATATTATGATTGAAGAACACACTTTATATGATTTCAATCCTTTCAAATTGAGGGAAGCTTATCTTACAGCTTATCACATGACCTATCCTGGAGGGTTCCGTGTGCATTTGCAAACCAAGCTGTTCTGTTACGGGTCGCGTGGTCCATTGGCGTTTGGTAGGCCTGGTTGATCTGATAGCATTGCTGAAGTCTTCATTTCCTTGTTGAACTTCTGCCTGCCTGTTCAGTTCATCACTGAAAGCCTGTCATTGAAGTCTACAACTGCTATTTTTGAATTGCTTATTTGTTTCTTCATTTAGTCCCATTTTGCTTCATTTATTTTTGCTCGCTGTTGTTAGGTGACACTGGATTCTTCTCAGACAGTGTTTTGGTTTTCATTATCCTTTCCATTTTAAATAGTTTGAAATCACGCTCAGCATTTCTTCCCTATGATTCTGCTGTTCACTGAGCCTGCTGATCTCATGAAGCTAAATATTTTTCTCCTATGTTTTTTAAGTTTTTATCATGGGCTGATATTTAAATGATTTTTTGAAAATTATTTATTTTTGAGGCAGAGAGCTCTCATCTGCTAGTTCAATCCCCAAATGCCCCAAATGGCCAGAGGTAGGCCAGGCCAGAAGTGGGAGCTGGTAACTCAGTTCAGATCTTCCACATGGGCAGCAGCAACCCGAGTACTGGAGCCATTTCCTGCTGCCTCCCAGGGTGACTAGGAGCAGGAAACGGAAATTGGGAGTGGAACTGGGACTTGAACCCCCCCTATTCTGATAGAAGATGCAGGCATGTTAATTTCTAGACCAAACACCCGCTCTATGTTTAAAGGTTTTTTTGTTTTGTTTTATTTTGTTTTGTTTTTTCTTTTTTATCTGTAGGAAACAGGGAGCTGGGACTAAAGGTATGCCTCTCTAAATTGATTTTTCTTTTGCCTTTGTCGAATTATGCTCCTAGATATCATCATCCTGGGAACACATTTTATAACTGTTTGTGAGCCAGGGAGGTAGAAAGCTTAAATTTGATCCCTAAAATTGCATGAGCATAGGTCCATGAGACACTTTTTTCCCACTGAAAAGCCTGATCAGGATAAGAAAATTTCCTTTTATTTTCCCTAAGCTATTGTTTTAATCTTTTCTAGTCTATCTTTTTACATTACAGGATGTGAAATCTTTCCGAAAACTGACTTTTATAAGGAACTCTCACTTCTAGTCTTCATCATAAGCAGGATCAAAACCTCATTTCATTTCCCTGTGAGGTCATTAAAACCAATATCCCCTCGTGTCCGAGACCACAAACTACCCCAGGGCTATTACAAGATCAGGTTTGCTTTCTCTTTGTTTTTGACATCCAAGAATTTCATTTCTTGAGACCATGGCTATGCATGCAATAAGATGTTTGTAATAGTTTAGCCAGCAATTGTACAATGTTTTTAGTAATGTAGCTCAGACTATCGGCAGAAATAAAATTCAATTCATATTATTTTTTGGAAGGGTGAGGGGAATAAGATTTCTTTATTAAAAGGAGTTGAATTCAAAAGGAGAAAAAGAGAAAATCACCTGATCACTACCTAGATCATTGCTGCAGGCAAGACCCCACTGACGGGATCTCCCTAGGGCAGGGACCTAACAAAACACCTTCTGCTGACCAAGAATAGATGGCCCACTCTCTGCTGATGCTTCCCCCACTAAAATGCCCTCACTACAAAACACAGGACCTCCTGTGAAGGCCAGCCCAGCCCTCACATCTTTTTTCCCGGATAGAAAAGCACAATCTCTCTTCTTTCTCACCACCAAGGAGAAATTGATTCTGATGATGGACATGAGCAAAAGTGTTTCCTTACACCTGTCAGAGCAACCTTCATGTTCCATTCTTGTTAGCAGATCAAACTCTCCTCTCCTTTGTGAACAAGATTAGCAGTAGCAGAAGTTGCCGTCGTGGTGAGCATGGTGAGCATGGCTGGATCTCGTGCTACAGGTGCTTCAGGTCCCATGGAATGTAGTCCACAGCCATTCCCCAGGATGCTGAGTTTGACAGCCATCAACAGGCATGCCGCTAGGGTACGTCCGAAGAGAAAGACACTGCAGAAAAGGCCTGTCAAGTGACCACCAGATATGACATAGGGTTCATCTGCATGGGGGGGAATGGCCATTGGGGACAAGGCCACCCCACACAGACACTGGCCTCACTGATGTCACCAGGCTTGAGGCAGACTTTTCTAGATAGCAAGTGACTCTGAAGGCCTTGGCCAACAGTGCTTTTCTACATAGCTGAGATGGTTTTCTCAACAAGACCAATGGTACCATGGCTCCTCTGGGGAGACCCGATAAGAGAAATAAGGCCCATCAACAAGTAGACTGTTAGCTGTAAAACTAGCAGATACCTTTTCCAGGTGAAGTATGTTCCTTCTGCTTCTCATCTCTTAGTTATTTATTGGTGATTAATGTTGCACTTATCATATGCTCTATTTTTGTATTGAGAGGGCTGTAAGGGCTTTCTCTTCTTTATTTTCTTACCAAGTGTGGATCCTTTGAATTTTGCTTGGTCATAGTACACTTATCTTTTCTGTGCACTTATATAATAGTGATAATAATATTTTAGATTTTAAAATATTTATTTGTTTATTTGAGGGGGGTAGAGAGAGAGAGAATGCTGCTATCCATTGGTTCAGTGCCGCCAATGCCTGCAATTGGTGGGATGGGGAATGCTATACAGGTCTCCCACATTGGTGGCAGGAGCCCAGTTACTTGAGCCATCACCTCTGCCTACCAGAATCTGCCTTAGTGGGAACCTGAAGGCCGGAGCCAGAGCCGGGACTCAAACCCTGGTACTCCGATGTGGGGTGCAATGTATTAAATGCCCAAAACTGGAATTTTTTAAAAAAACTTTAATCTTATGGGGCTGGCGCTGTGGCTTAGGGAGTTAATGCCCTGGTCTGAAGTGCCAGCAACCCATATGGATGTTGGTTCGAGACCCAGCTGCTCCATTTGCCATCCAGCTCTCTGCTGTGGCCTGGGAAAGCAGTAGATGATGGCCCAACTCATTGGGCCTCTGCATCCATGTGGGAGACCTGGAAGAAGCTCCAGGCTCCTGGTTTTGGATCAGCTCAGCTCCAGCCATTGTGGCCAGTTAGGGAGTGAACCAGTGGAAGGAAGACCTCTCTCTCTCTCTCTCTACCTCTCCTCTCTCTGTGTAATTCTGACTTTCAAATAAATAAATAAATAAATCTTTTTAAAAATTTAATCGTATAATTGATATTGAAAGACCCTAAAATGTGGTCTTTTGGCGAGCGACCCCAGAAACACAGACTCCGGACCAGATGATGCAAAAAGCACGAGGCGGTTTATTGGGCGTTTGCGCAAACAGGCTCTCTGCCGCTGCAGGTGGTGAGAAGCCCTGAAAGGTGGTCAAGTACAGTTTTTAAAGGCAAAAACCACAAGATTAACATATACATTAACATATGTATACGTTAGGTGGTTGGTTATTTTAAAAGTAACAGCCACTTGATTACCATATTATGTGCGGGTTTAGCAAGAGTATGATGGGAGGGGTACTATCACTTCTCAGAAAAACCTCAGAATGTACTGTTTGTTAATCTTAGGGGGCATCTGGTGCCGGCTCTTGGGTGGGGTTGTTCTGAGATCGAGCCTGTGTTCCTATTCTTGTGGGCCTGGTTTCCTGTTTTTGCATGGGGGTTTTACAACATATAGGTCTTGCATTGTCTTACAACATAGAGGTCTTACACATTTTTAAGAAATATCTGTTGCTTGCATGGGGGGGACTTAACATAACTAACTTAACACGCCTACTGAATTACTTGTAATACTTAACTATCAGAGTAGCACTAGTTGTTTACTAAAGTTACTATTAATATTTTACTTGAACTTGTTCCTAAGTGTACACTTTTAATATTATTGCCTTTTGCAGGGGTCTTACAATATCAGCTAAAGATTTTCTTTCTCAGATTGTCTGAAGTTGCTATCAAGCTCCTACTAGCCTCATAAAATAAGTTGTGAAAACTTTAGTTGTTCATTTTCAGTCTTTTCAAAGAACCAGTGTTTATTAAAATTATCTATTACAGTTCCTTAACGTCATTGCTGTATACTCACCCATTTATTATGCCCATACTACTGCTTGTTCAGTGGCTGTTATCCTTATCACTTGAACTGGATGCTTAGCTCATTTATTTTCCCTGTCTTCCTTTTATAGTATCTGTATTTAAGACTATGCCTTTTCCCATAAGTACTGCATTAACAACTCCCCCAAAATTTTAATGTATAATTTTTTGAAATTGATCCATTAGTTATCAAGAGAGTTATCTTTAAATGTCTCATATGCATTTTTATTAATTTCCTCTGTTTTTCCACCATATTTTTTGCTTTCTGCATTTTGAGGCTCTATCATTATGAATTTAAATAGTTTTCTATTCCTTACAAAGTAAACCATGTCAACATGATATAGCCATCCAGATGGCTTCATTACTGAACTGAAATCAACATTTAAATAATTACTTCATTTAAATAATTTCTTTACTAACTTCCAAAAACATAGAAAAGGAGGGAACAATTTCCCATTTGTTGCTCTGATTTCCAAATAAGGCAGACATCATAAAAAAAAAAAAAAAAAAAACTACACCAAGATCTCTTAGGAGTATAGATACAAAAACCCTCTACAGAGTACTAGCACATTGAATCCAGGAATATATAATAAGAATTTATCTCAAGAATGTAAGACCAGTTCAACATCTGAAAATCAATTAAGTGATACATTGGATCAATATAATAGGAAATAAACCACTTGATTATCTTATTAGGTGCAGGAAAACACTTGACAAATTCCAACACCTTTTTATGATTAAGAAAGCCAAAGTCCGCAACAAACTAGCAATGGAGAGGAACCTCCCTGATAAAGGCATCTACCACAAGCTCACAGCTCACGTCCTGTTTTATATGATTTGAACGGTGAAAGTCCTTGTGCTTTCCCCCCAAGATAGCGATCCAGACGAAGGTGTCCAGCACCATCAGTTCTGGTCTGCCCTGTAGAGCGTGTTCTCGCTGCGGCAACTGTTCTGTGACAATAAATGGAAGAGACCCATATTATAAAGGAAGGAGCAAAACAATCACTATTCACACACAGAAAACCTGAGGCAATCCACCCTGAAACTATTATTCTTATATTATTATATAAGCCAGTTCTTTCTTCCTGAACTATGTCCTGCTCTCCAATGTCTGTTTGCAGTGAACTACTTTCATTCGTGTTAGTCTCAACATGCCTTGACTTTGCTTCTGTACTTACAAGGTGATTCTCTGGGCAGCGTGAGCCTCAGCTGACACTTGCGTTTGCCCAGGTCTTTGAAGACCTTACTTTTGTCTTCTGGCTCTTCTTTTCCCTAGAGACACCAGCAGTAACGCTGTTGGAAATAACCCATCTTTTCTGTCTGGATCGTTCTGTTGCTTTCCACTTGTCTTTGTTCTGAAGTTAGACTGCATTTTTCTAGGCTTCTATTTGTTCATCCCCCTGGGAGGACTGGACTTCCTGAATCTGATGATCAGTGTCTTTCCTCCATTTTGGGGAAAACTCTCAGCCAGTAGTTATTTGAATCATTTTCCCTTATTATCTTTACAGCTCTGTCATCGAGCACAATTAGATTCAGGTTGGGATTTTTCATTTGCCATTTATGTCTTCTAACCTCCTATATTTTCCTTACATTTGTGTAACATTTGGGGAAGTACCTTTCGTGTATTAATTAGTTCACTGTATCTAACTTTCAGCTCAACATGTACATGGTTTGAATTTCAATTATATTTTTTATTTACAGAAGTTCTACTTGTAGTATTTCAAAGCAGACATCTTGATATTTGTTCTTTTCACTATATTTTTTCCCATAAAATATTTAGAAATGTATTTTCTCTCCTGTCTCTGATGATTCCAATATCTGCTGTCTTTGCAGGTATTATCTGGCAGTTTGCTTTCTCCTGCAAAATTTGCTCATGGAAGTAGCCTTCTTCTTGTGCTTTGTGTATTTTGATTGCAAATGCAAAAATGTTCTTCAGCCACATGTAAAAGTTTTAAAACAGTTTATAGCCAAGTATTTGGTGCCAGGAGTATTTATCTAGTTACCTAGTTAAATATTTCTAAAAACAGAAATTCAATCAATACTTTATCTTACATTTCTTATGTCCTCTTGTTTTAGATATGTCTTTTGTAAAAGAGTAATTACTTCTTTTGTCTAAATATTTACTTGAGATGGCATAATTTAATGTAATTAATGCATATCTGATGTATTTTGTTATTCCCCTGATATTTTGTATTCTATCATCTTTTATTCTTTCTTATTTTTCTGTGGCCAACTTCTGCAATAATGCTTCAGCCTCCCTTGCTGTTTTGGAGAGTGTAATTTGGAAGTTCATACTTATTTTTATTCTACTGGTGTTTGATTATTTGATTTAGTGATGCACATTTCTCTAAATACACTCACTCTCTTCATGTATAGGAAAGATATATCTTATATTGATCTATAGCGCTTCTTTGACCATGACTAGAGCCCCCTTCCTGCATATTTTCATTTAATAATCTGGTCTTTCAGATTAATTACTTTTACTTTGTTGTCACACATTATATATTTTCTCTTTTAAGTACCATCATTTAGGGGCTGCTGCTGTGGCACAGCGGGTTAAGTTACTGTATGCTAATGCCAACATCCTACATGGGCTCCAGTTCACATCCCAGCTGCTCCACTTTCATTTCAGCTCCCTGCCAATGTACCTGGGAAAACAGCACAGGATGGCCCCAGTGCTGGGGCCCCTGCACCCATGCGGGAGATCCAGATGATGTTGCTGGTTCCTGGCTTCAGCCTAGCCCAGTCCTGGGTGTTGTGGCCATGTGGGGAGTGAACTAGCAGATGGAAGATCTTTCTGTGTGTCCTTCCCTCTCTCTGTAACTCTGCCTTTCAAACAAATAATTATTTATAGAGAATTGTCATTTAAATTTGCCTTACATTTTATCAAATTATATTATCTTTGGACAACCTTTTAAAGTCTTACTGGATTTCTGTAAAGGGTCTTCAAAAAGTTCAAGGAAAATGCATATGATGAAAAAAACTATGCATGGATTTCAGAAATTTTGCCCCAAATAAACTTATCTTTGAATTCCACTTGCTTGCACGCACACACACACACACACACACACTGCAGGCACCACCCACATTTCTCCTTCAGATCTGAGGAATTTCCCCCTTCAGCTGCTAGGAGATTGATGGGCAGCAACTCACAGGCACTGCTCCTGGCCAGGGTTGCGCTGCCTTCCCGAAGTTGGCCTGAGCTATGTGGGCACCAAATGCTCCTCCCCTTGCCGCAACCCAGGGCCTCCCTGAAGGCTGTCCTGGCTTCTGTGCTCCCTGCAGGCTTGGGTAGGGCCCCTGAGCAACCCCACGGCGGGCCGTTGTTTCTCTGTATCCACTCCTGTTTCCTTGGCCCCCTTACCTACCTAGTTCCCAAGAGCATTCCCAGGTAAACCAGCTGCATCAAACCTTATCTCAGACTTACAACACCACGGCTATCCCCCGGGGGTTCAAGGTCCCGGATGTGCATCAACAGCAGAACGATTGGATTAAAGTTTACACCATGGGGTTCGTGGGCCCTTGTCAGGTTTTGGAGGTGTAGAGGAAGATTGCGACTCCCGGGGAAGGCAGAGGGCTCACATCTTTGCTCATTGTTGGATCGGTGCATGTGATGGCTCCCTGTGGGGACTGGACCTCCCTCGTCCTGGTCTTTATTCCATGGGTCTTTTTAAAATTCTCTTTTCCATGGGTCTCTCCTGGAGGAGAAGTTGTGCTGATGTGGCTATACATAGAGCTGAGCCTCTTCATACAGGAACAAGGTAGCTCTTCTGGACTCGAAAGTTCCCTAATGCCTGTGTTTGCAGCTGGGGACAATGCTACTCCCGACACCGCACCTGCCAAAGCTGCCTCCCAATACTGGTTTCTGCAGACTCTCAAGGCCTGTTACTGTGCCTTCTTTTCATTGCCTTCTTCAGAGTGTGAAGGAAAATGTGAATGAGAATTCATGATCCGGTCCTGTTCAAAGTACTCTTTGAAATTTTACAGCATAGATGCAGAATGGCACGTTGTCCGAACACGGCTTCCCTGAACTCTCTATAAAAGCAACTCACTCCTTGTGTGTGGTCTCTTTCCACGTTGACAGCACCCTTGCTGCAGGTGGTGAGGACAGAGGCGGGGCTGGAGGGTAGAGCAAGAATGGCCCCATTCGCCCAGACGTCTGTCTTCATCCAGCCCAGCTTCAGACGGGTCCAGGCAAGCAGGATGTGCCACATCTATGAGTGACAAAGTGAGGCCCTCGTCTGGAAGCGCCCTTAGGGACCGCATGACAGTGCTCTCCAAAGCCCTCAGAAGAGCTTGTCCTTGTCCTCCAGGTCTGCCTGGTGCAAGGTTCAATGCCTCAGAGCAGGTGGCATGACCACGCTGATGCTGGCGACGTGGGGTGCAGGATCAATGTCTCCGTCCTGCTGCCCTCTGGCCGAGCATCATCGGCATCTGATTCACAGCCCCCACATACAGTAGAGCCCAGGGGCCAGTGGTAGCCCAGGGACCTGAGCTCATGCTCTGTCCAGGTAGAGTCACAGTCTCTCAAATCAGTGTGTGAGCAGTTTACTGAGGTTCAAGTTCATGCCCCCCGTGAAAGTGTGGGAGTGCTCTGCCTGGCCGGAGAGCCCCAGGACGAGGCCATGGGCACCGGTGCTGGAGGACTTTGCACGCACACTCTAGAGAAATGGCCTCTGGAGCTGCCCTCCAGTGATGGTGCGATAGGATTTGCTTCATCACTGCTCCATAATTCGCACCATTTCTTGGCTCTGTGAACTTGGAGGAGCGGACATGGGACTCTTTTGCCTCACTTCACTTCCAAGCAAGGTTTGTCCTTAATCTGTGTTGGTAAAGAAGCTGATGCCCAACTCACCATCTGGTATTGCCTTTCATTAAAAGCATCAAATGATCCTCAAAGATCTCCCCCACTTTCTTAAAAATATTGAAAGTTATTTGGTTGGGATGAAGCAGAGAGGGAGGGCAGGAGAGAGTGAGAAAAAGAGAGAGAGCGAGAGGAGAGAGAGAGAGAGAGAGAGAGAGAGAATCTCATCTGCTGATTCACTCTTCAAGTGCTCACAGCAGACAGGACTGGGCCAGGAGCCAGGAACGCAGTCCACGCAGTCACCTGCTTCTTTGAGCCATCATGGCTGCTTCCCAGCATCTGCAGGAAACCAGAGTCAGGAGCCAGTTCCAGGAACCAAACCTATGCACTTGAAGGTGGGACATGGCTGTCTTAGCTCTCCAGACAAAATGCTCACTCCCCCCTACTTTCTTATGGGAATGTTTTTTTCCAAGGCTGTTTTTCTATTCTATTGACTCTCACAATGGAAATATAAGAAAGAAATTAAATTCATGAGCTCAAATGTCAAGTCCTTACTGGTTTTTCTTCTTTTATTGAAGGTGCCATTCTATTCATGTCTGCTCCCATCTTTGCTGGGTTTTGTGGGATTTGCTCCTTTACACAAAACACCAGCCTGGTCTTCACAGTTGAGTGACACATCTGGGATAGAGCTCAGATGCCCGCTGCGAGGTTAGGTTGCTCACTGAATGGGAGATACTGTGGCCATAGGAAAGCTGCATGGCGATCAGGCCTCTGACACACGAGAAGGTCCCAGAGAAGCTATCCCCAGGCTCTCCTGGGGGACTGGGTGTTCTCTGGGGAAGGGTCTGCCTGTCTTCACTTTCTGGGTGGAGTCAGTCCACTCTGGCTCCTCCTCTCGCAGCCCTGCCCAAACTACAGGGCCAGAGGCACCCTGCAGGGCCTGACAGCACAGGGCCCAGTGCTGCCTTTGTTCCAGGCCGTGCCTACACAGTCTGACGCCCACACACTCTGTCAAGGTCCCTACCATGGACGTCGTCTACACGGACAACTTTGGGTTTGTCTGCCGGGCTTCCCACTGAGACAGAGCAGGATAAAGGGATTCTTCTCTAAGGCTGGCCTGTCCCTGAGGCAAAGGTTAATCATCAGGGGAGGAAGACGTGACATCCTAGGTTACCGGCAGTCCCCTGGGGCTCAGGGCATGTGATCGGGGCTGTGCAGGTGTGTAAGATTCCAGGCTGAGATATTGTGTGCACTGATGCTGTGGGAACCACTCCAAGTTGGTGTGGCTCTCCTCCAAAAACTGCCTGTGGGGTTAAAAAAAACACCAGTATGGGAAAAAGCCCAGGTCATTCAAGTTGAAAGCTTTGCTAATAACTCAAGAGAAAGCATTCTGGGTGACTCTCCTTCCCTGGCCTTGCGTTTCTTCCTCAGAGGTAAGGGAGAAAAGCTCGAGTGTTAGGGCAGGTGTCGGTCCTCCGGCCGCCTGCGCTCACACGTGTTTCCCGCTGTGCTGCCTGTCTGTGGCCGTCTGGAGCAGTCCCAAGCATCATGGGAATTCCCAGGAGGTGCCTTCGTTTTCTTCTTAAGCATTATAGCCACTCTCTCCAACTTGTCTAACTATACACGTACATATTTGCCATAGACAATTAGAAAGTACAAACAAAAAAGGAAACGGAAATCACCTAATCCGGGCATGTGCAGATAATTACAGTGAATGTTTTTATATACTTCCTTCTAGCTATTACCATATGTTTGGACTTATTTTTGCTTGTATTTTCCTACAAACCACTTTGCATCCTGCAGTTTTCACTTCATGGGGTGTCCTGAGCATTTCATCATGTTATTAACTGTCCCTCTCTCACTCCTTCTTCATGACTGTGTCATACTCCATTTCACAGGGGTGCCCTAGTTTATTTTCCCAATTTCTGGTTGTTGAATACTAAGATCACCATGTTCTTTTCTCTGCCCCTTTTCCATCTCTGCATTTTTTTTTACTTTGCTTTACACCGCTAGTGTAATAACCAGTACTGGGTTTGAGTAAGACCCATTTTTGCATAAGTCCTTGATTATGTTCTACTATAAATTCATAGCAGTGGAAATGCTGAATTATAAAATGCATGCAAATTCTAAGGTTTTTCAAAACACCACATTGTCCTTCAGCAAGGCTGGATTCATTCATCTCTCTGCCTGTGTAAGTGTCCCTTGTGCTAGAGCTGGATTATTAACTTTTATTCCTGTGTGCATGAAACTTGTTAGAAAACTATCCAGAATTTTTTGCTTTAATCTACATTCCTTTGATATAACATTAGACATGTTAAAAATTATTTCTCATCTTCTGTGTCATACGAGTGCCTTTATTAAATTTTTACCTGTTGAGTGATTTGGAAGGGTTTCTATATATTCCTGTCATTGTTACTTTGTCCATTTATACAATTTCCTTTGTAGATTTTTTCACACTTAAAATCCTAATTTTTATAACATTAAATTTACTCCTGGGGCTGGTGCTGTGGCAGAGCGGGTAAAGCTGCCTCCTGCAGGGTTGGCATCCCATCCCTTATGGGCTCTGGTTTGAGTCTCAGCTGCTCCGCTTCTGATTCAGCTCTCTGTTGTGACCTGGGAAAGCAATGGAGGATGGTCCAAGTCCTTGGGCCCCTGCACCCACGTGGGAGACCTGGAAGAAGCTCCTGGCTTTGAATCAGTGCAGCTCCAGCCATTGTGGCCAACTGGGGAGTAAACCAGCGGATGGAAGACCTCTCTCTCTCTCTTTCTCTCTCTCTTTGTCTGCCTCTCCTCTCTCTCTGTAACTCTGACTTTCAAGTAATTAAATAAATCTTTAAAAAAATTATTCCTAAATGTATAAGATGGGGTAGTCTTCCAAAAGTTCATAGAAATGAGTATCATGGAAAGTTTATGCATAGATTTCAAATTTTTTTAAAAAGATTTATTTATTTATTTGAAAGAGTTACACAGAGAGAGGAGAGGCAGAGAGAGAGAGAGAGAGAGAGAGAGAGAGAGAGAGAGGGGTCTTCCATCCAACGATTCACTCCCCAATTGACTGCAATGGCCGGAGCTATGCCAATCTGAAGCCAGGAGCCAGAAGTTTCTTCCAGGTCTCCCATGTGGGTGCAGGTGCCCAAGCACTTGGGCCATCTTCTGTTTCCCCAGGCCACAGCAGAGAGCTGGATCGAAAGTGGAGCAGCCGGGGCTTTAACCTACTAAGCCACAGCCGGCCCCTCGAATTTTTTTTTTTTTTTTGCATCCGAATAAACATCTTTTAATTGCATTTTCCATGAACTTTTTGAAGTGTCCTAATACTTAACACAGATGTTTTCTTCGGTCCTGCTCTAGGCCAAGCACTTTTGTAGGGAAGGAGGACACAGCAGTGGCCAGAGAGGCACCATCCGGGCGGACTTTCATCTCTAGCAGCAAGTGGTAGTGTCATGGGTCAGCAAGCAAGATCTGCAGACTGCAGGCATGTAGCCCACACAAAGAGCTGAGCAGGGCAGAGAGGAGTGGGGAGTGAGCAGAGCAAGGCAGGTGCACCCAAGGCTGTGTTCACCTGCTGGGGAGAGCCATGTGACAAAGTTTAGCGATTTTTCAAGGCAAGTTTTAAACATAGCCATTATCAAAAATTAAGTGTTATAAACTTCCAATGAAGTACAAGGCATTAGGAATGAAGAGAGTATACACTTAACCTTTCATTTTTAAAAGGATTCATTTATTTGATTGAAAGAGTGAGAGAGAGAGAAAGAGAAAGACTGACTGCCAGGGCTGGGCCAGGCTGCAGCCTGGAGCCAGGAGCTCCACCTGGGTCTCCCACTTAGGAGGCAGGGGCCCCAGTGCTTGGGCCACCTTCTGCTGCTTCCTCCCAGGCACATTAGCAGGGAGCAGGGACGGAAGTGAAGCAGCCACAATGAACGGATGCTCATATGGGACGCTGGTGTTGCAGGCAACTGCTTAGTTAGCAGCACTACACGCCAGCCCCACCACCCAGCTTCCTGGAAGTCAGACATGGAGAGAACATTTGCCCCACAGAAATCAGCAAATTCGACTAATCCAGGCTTCCTTGTATTGTTTTGTTGATTGGGCTTGAAGTGATAGAGAAAACGTTAGTAATATAGATTAAGCTTCAAGTTGTGTGGTGTGTGCAGCAGTTACAGGGTGAATAGCATAGAAGTTGAGGAAATAATCCTCCAGCACTGAAAAATTAGTCTCCAGTTCAGCAAAATGTCTTCTGTGTCTCTTACGAACAAGCGAAGTGTTCGTTTTGCTTTAATCTCACTCATTAATATACAGAAATGTAGCAGCCAGCACTCATTTTCCTCCTATCTTCCCTCATCCATCACCGCTGTGGGCTTGCTAAGGAAACCTGAGTCAGGACAAGAACGTCGGAACGTTCTATGGGACACAATTGGAGAGTGCTGAACAGAAAGACAACTGCTGTGGGTGAGTGGGATGTGCACAGTTTCCTATCAGCCGCGTGGATCATCAACCTATTGATGTGGATGTGGGAATGCTTTGTTCTTTCATAGCTGGACCTTGAACACCCCCCAGCACAACACCAGAGCCAGGGCTACTACATAGCAGGGGTCTGTGGGCCAAGGTGTGGTTTTGGGGCGTTTATTCCGAGTGTGATCGAAGGTTCACGGCGGCTCTGAGCAGAGGAAGGAAGTGGCCAGGCATCAAGCCTGTAAGAATCACTTGGCTGCCACATACAACTGTGATGGAGGTGGGAGAGGAAGCAGGGAGACCAGAGAAGACTGGCAGCATCCCAAGAGCACAGCACAGCTTGGTTGCGAACGGTGGCAGAGGAGGCGGGGAGAAGGGGTTGTATTCAAGGCGTATTTTGAAGGTGTTTCCATCCCCTAATGACTTAGATGCGGGGTTGAGGGCAGAAGAGAGGTCACAGATGTCTCTGCAGGACTTTTGACAAGAGCAACTGCAGGGACATAGGTGGCTTGGAGAATTAGGAGCGGAGCAGCCAGGGTGAGAAGTTTGAGTTTGGTTTCTGATGCACAGCCTTTGTGAGGCTTCAGCCAAAGAGGAGGTCACACAGGCCGACGGACTCTGGAGTTCCAGGAAGGAACATTTAGTATTCAGGAGGGCAGAGGAGGGCATTCAAACCCTGGGAAGAAGCGAGATCCCCAAGGGACAAGAAGACCGGAGAGGAAGGAGTGAGAAGGAGCCGTGGGACGCACCTGCTCCTAGAGGCTGCAGACAACAAAATGGTGCAGAAAAAGAAGCAGGTGCGAAGCTGTCTTCAGTCTCTTCCGTAGATTGTTCTCCAGTGTCTGCCTTTGTCAGTGACTCCTGCACCAGCAATAAAACATTCTAATTCCCAAAGCTTTCTGATACATTTTAACACCAGGTAGACCAAGCTCCTGTCACTCGTTTCCATAATTTTCTTAGCTAGTATTTTATGTTTGCTTTTCTAGATACACTTTCAGAGAGTGGTGTTTGCATTAGAACCATTTGATGGCTAAATTTTGAATCATTTATGATTTAATTGATACCTTTGTGATATTATGTCTTACTGTCTAAGAAAATGTTATTTCTTTCCATTTATCAAATATGTGTTTTATGTGCCTTGATAAAAGTTTAAGTCCTTCTTTATAATGGCCCTAAATAATTATAAATTGAAAACTTTCTCCCCACTGTTTCTCTCGCGTGTTAGCCCTGGTCTGTAAGTCACTCATTTTTGTATGCTCGGTCTTTATCCAGCCAACCTGCTGAATGCTTATTCATAATGAGGGATCTTTAGTTCATCAGAGCTTTCCAGAATAGTAATCACAACAAGTATTCAAACAATAACGCCAAGACTTAGCTTCAAATATTTATAACTGTCATTTTCTGAGTTGAATTAACTGGGTTGAGAGCAGACAGTCTTACATTTTCCCCGAATTTAATGGGGGAAAGTCATTATTTCGGTTCTCCATTAAGTGTGAAGTTTATTCTTTAGTGAAATAATATGATCGATTCTAGTCTTGAAATGAGTTCAATTAGACTATTAAGTAGTCCTTTAATTGTATTTCAGATGCTTTTTACATATTGCAAAGGGAGCTTGGTTTGTGGATTATTTAAGAGATTACTTTTTCTCAGGGTATTTTTCCAACACAGGCTCATTCTAGCTTCTTAAAATAAAATCTTTCATTTATCTATGATTTCAAATATATTATATATTAAATAAATATTAAAATATTAATATATGTAATTTTATATAACATGGAAATATCCTGTTTCCTAAAAGCTTAGAATCCTGGGGCTGGTATTATGGCATAGTGGGTTAAGCCACTGTCTGCAATGCAGACATCCCATATGGGCACCAAGTTAGGTCCCAGCTGCTCTACTTCAGATCCAGCTCCCTGCTAAGGCGCCTAGGAAAGCAGTGGAAGATGGTCCAAGTCCTTAGGACCCTGCACCTATGTGGCTGACCAGGAGGAAGCTCCTGATGCTGGTACTGAAGACACGCAATTCAGCTCCCACCTCCCAGCTTGTTTATCTGTTCAGGGTTTTTTTCCATCTTGAGTCAGCTTGGTTTATATTTTTCTAGGAAAATCAATGCTTATTTTTTAAGATTTTATTTCAGAATAGTTTTACATTTACAAAACAAAATTGTGAGCTGGCCCTGCAGAGTTTCCGTGTACCCCTCACCCCAGTTTCCCTGTGAACATCTCATATTGGTATATTTGTCACAATTAATGAACCACACCCTGCTAGCTGGCTTTGTTTTATCCAAATGCCTTTTATAATTAGTGAAATTTCAAATAAGATTTTTTTAAAATCTCCAAGTGTGGCTATGGGCCGTTCTCATTCTTCATCTTATGTATTGGCTAAGTACCTATTTTATTTACCAGGATGCATTCTGTTTCCAGACTTATTTTTATCAGTTCTGCAGATTTCCTCTTATAATTTGTTAATCTCTACATAATTCAGTAGTTCTTTCTCTCTCCTTCTTATCATCATGCTTGTTAAGAATGTCTCTTCTTCTTTAGTTAAAAGCAGAGCATTAGGCTGCTTCCATGAATCTGTGTTGAGTGATGAAAACTCTTGCAATTCATTAGATTTTCTTGGAGATTCGTTTTGGACTCATTCAATATGTATTAACCTGAGGTCTTGTTGTTATTGTTGTTTTCTACATCATATGCAAATTAGCTTTTTATTTCTTGGTTGATCTAAGAATTATTCAGGAGAATGGATTTTACAATCTTTCAAAGTGGTTCGGACATTTTGATGGAAATCGTGGAATGCAATTCTGGTGTATTCACTACGGCTTGTCCGATTTCTGCCTCACTCTCTTTTTCTGGACTGAAATATAATATAGAATCAGTAGTTTTATTTATTTATTTTTGACAAGCAGAGTTAGACAGTGAGAGAGAGAGAGAGAGAAAGAAAGGTCTTCCTTCTGTTGGTTCACCCGCCAAATGGCTGCTACAGCCCGCATGCTGCACCGATTCAAAGCCAGGAGCCAGGTGCTTCCTCCTGGTCTCCCATGCAGGTGCAGGGCCCAAGCACCTGGGCCATCCTCCACTGCCCTCCCGGGCCACAGTAGAGAGCTGGCCTGGAAGAGGAGCAACCGAGACAGAATCCAGCGCCCCAACCAGGACTAGAACCCGGTGTGCTGGCATCGCAGGTGGAGGACTAGCCTAGTGAGCTGTGGCACCAGCCTAGAATCAGTAATTTTTAAGTGTGTCACAGACCATGGAAAAGAACTGTGTAATCTTTACTGTTGAACTGTAGAGTTCAAACTACACAGAAATGCACTTATATGCGTAGATATGTGGAATTAATATTCTCTTATTATTTGCATCACTAATATCCTTTCTTAGTTGCTTATTTGATATGTCAGGTATTTACAAAAGACTATTAAAATTTCTCATCACCTGGAGTCAGTGTGGCACACTGCATTAAGCTGCTTCCTGCGGGGCCAGCATTGCAGTTCGAGTCCTGGCTGTTCCACTTCCGATACAGCTCCCTGCTGAGGGCTAGGGAAAAGCAGAAGATGGCTCAGGTCCTTGGGCCCTTACCACCCATATGGGAAACCCAGATGGAGCTCCAACATCCTGGCTTTAGCTTGGGCCAGGCTGTTGTGCTCATTTGGGGAGTGTATCAGCAGGTAGAAGATCTCTCTCTGTCTTTCCCTCTCTCTGCCTGAGAGAGAGATAGAGAGATAGAGAGATAGAGATAGAGATAGAGAGATACATAGATCAATAGATCTTGCATCCACTGGTTCACTCCCCAAATGGCTGCAACAGTTAGGGATGGGCCAGGCAGAAGCCAGGAGCCAGGAGCTTCTTCCGGGTCTCCCACCTGGGTGGCAGAGGCCCAAGCAGTTGGGCCATCTTCTGCTGCTTTCCAAGGCCATTATCACAGAGATGGATTGGAAGTGGAGCAGTCCAACAGGAATCAGCACCCATGTGGGATGCCAGCACTGTAAGCAGAGGCTTAACCGTCTATGCCACAGTGCTGGTCCCAATAAATAAATCTAAAAAATTTTCCATCAACATTGTGATTGTGATCTTTCTGCAAATAACATCTCTAATGATTTGTGTTTTACATATTTTGATACATTGTGGGTATATTTCAGGACACAAACATCTACAATTACTTTCTTTTCATGGTAAGTTAACAGTTTGTCAGTATTACACTGAATGACGATTTCTTCACATCATTTAAATTTTTTAAAAGATTTATCTACTTGAAAGTCAGAGTTACAGAGATAGAAGGAGAGACAGAGAGAGGTCTTCCATTGGCTGGTTCACTCCTCAGATGGTCATAATAGCCAGGGCTAAGCCAGGACAAAATCAGGAGCCAGGAACTTTTTCCAGGTCCCCCATGTGGGTAGCAGGGGCCCATGTACTTGAGTCGTCATCTGCTGCTTTTCCCAGGCACATTAACAGGGAGCTGGATCAGAAATGGAGCAGCTGGGACACGAACTGGCGCCCATAGAGGGTGCAGGCATTGAAGGCAGCAGCTTTACCCACTACACAACGCTGGCCCTAAGTCATTTAAATTTTTATCATTAATGTTAATTCATCCTTTTTAATGTTTGTCCATGCCTTTTTGGCCTTAATTTCTGTTTTCCAGCTCTTAATATTGCAATACATATTGAAGATTTGCAATTGCTATTATATATTTACCCATTTTTCTGCTTTTCAACTTTTTGTATCCCTTGTTTCAATAACAGCATTCAAAATATTATTTTTTAATTTAAAAAGAGAATCCTAATGTCCTTACCTAATAACAGGGAGTTTGATCTACGTTGCTTCCTAACCCGAGTGCCTGTGTTCTGGAATTGTCCGTGCTTTGGGATTTTCTGGCTAGCTGTGCTCCTTAGACTGGTTTGTTTGCTTTCTTTCACTTTATTTTCCATCTTTTCCTGTAAGAGCGGGGATATCTTTGATTTACTCCTGAGGATGGGGAGGTATTTATTTACTCAGTTCTTCATTTAGTAGTTACCATTAAGTTTTTCCAGATCATGCTTCAATCTATTTTTAAGGATAAATGTTATTTTTTGGGAGGTTGGCGCTGTGGTATAACAGATAAAGCCATTGCCTGCGATGCCAGCATCCCATATGGGCGCTGGTTGGGGTCCTGGCTGCTCCACTTCCTATCCAGCTCCCTGCTAATGGCCTGGGGAAAGCAGCAGAAGATGGCTCAGGTGCTTGGGCCCATGTGGGAGACCTGGAAGAAGCTCCTGGCTCCTGGCTTTGGATAGACCCAGTTCCAGCCTTTGCATTATTCAGTAAATGGACAGCTTTTTGGGACTGATATTTGATACAGGATATTTTTCTTCTGCTTTTACACTTGAAAGACAAATTGGGTATGTATAACATCATCGGATTGGAAACTTCTGTCCAGCAGAACTCCAGAGATCACTACCTGTTTTATGAATTTTCGTGTCCTCAGATCATAGCCAGCTGCAAAGAGGGTACCAGAGTCTGGGGTGACTTTGGTCTTTTGTGGGTGCACTGTATTTTTATGTCAATAGGTGATTTTACACAGCGATGGGAAGCCTAGGGCTTGGAGTAAGATGACCTGTGTTCAAGTCCTGGCTCAGGCACTTAGTAGCTGTGTGGCAGTGAGTCATCATGTGACTTTGTGCTTCTCTTCTTATCTGCAAAGTGGAGACAACAGGAGTATTTAATGGGTTAATTCCATGCACACATGCAGGTTTGTGTGTCTGTATGTGAGTAGGGTTGTGTGTATATATGTGTGTATTCAGGTGTGCAAGTTGTATTTTGTAATACATGCATGTGCTTATGTGTATGTGAGTGCACGTGTGCACATTCCAGTGTGTTGCACATATGGATGTGTGTGAGTGTGTGTGTGTGTGTGTGTGAGAGAGAGAGAGAGAGAGAGAGAGAGAGAGAGTGAGAGAGAGATGCTGCCCAGAATTACCCATTAGAGCCCAGGACAACATATGAAGACACCAGCTGGGAGGACTCTAAATGGGCAAGCTTTTTTTTTTTGGTTTTTAAAGACCCATTTATTTATTTAAAGGGCAGAGTTACAGAGAGGCAGAGGCAGAGAGAGAGAGAGAGAGAGAGAGGTCTTCCATCCATCCGCTGGTTCACTCTCCAAATGGCTCCAAAGCCACAAGCCAGGAGCTTCTTCCATGTCTCCCAGGCAAGTGCAGGGGCCTAAGGACTTGGGGCACCTTCTACTGCTTTCCCAGGCGCATTACCAGGGAGCTGGATCAGAAGTGAAGCAGCCGGGACTTGAACCAGCACCTATATGGGATGCCAGCTCTACAGGCAGTGACTTTACCTGCGATGCCACAGCACCGGGCCCAAGGGACAAGTTTTGTGACACCATCAAAGACCAATCTAGGCTGTGTAGCCAGTATCTCTAATTGTTCCTCCCTCTAAATGCCATAATTTGGCTGCTTAGTTTTCTTTTAGTAACTTCAAAGAAAGTTACATCCTCCCCCACTAACAGTTCCTGCATCATCCCTGGCCTGGTTAAATGCAGGGGCTTGTGCACTGTCCCTGCCTCTAGGTGTGACGGCTCAAGTAGCGAGTTCCTGCCACATGTGGGACCTGGGTGGAGTACCTGGCACCAGTACCTGGCTCCTGGTTTTGGTCTAGCCCAGCCCTGGCTGTTGTGGGCATTTGGAGAGTGAACCAACTGATTTAAGATTCTCTCTCTCTCTCTCTCTCTCTCTCTGTTGCTCTTTCAAATAAACAAATATGAATAAATAAACATTAGAAATAGTAAAATGGATCTGGTTTTGATCATACACACATAAGACAATTTTAGAAATCATATTTTTGCACATGAAAATAATAGGCATAAGCCCAATTATCAAGTGCAGTGTGAAGACGAGGCAGGCAGGCGGCACAACACCGTTGACGTTGGGTGGCTGTTGGCCACTTTACCTACTGGTAATCAGTGGGGGAGCAGTACAGCCAGCTCCCAAGTTATAGGAGAATCTAACCTAAAAAGGGTGCATCCATTGACTTAATCTTTTGGAGCGGGGGGAAACAGGACAATATTATTTGCAGTCTGAAGTAATGTTCTTGGTACAGCTGCAAACCTCCACAAACAATCAGGTGCCGAGCAAGGAGACAGTGCAGCCAGATACAGACCAGATCATGTGCCTGACATCCCAGATCCACACCGCAGTCCTGCCGTTGGTTGGGCTCCATTTATAGGAGACTTGGATGTTACTGGTCCTGGTGGATCCCGCCCAGCAGCTCTGCCGACTCCACTGCCTCATCTGAGCTCTCTGTCCCCAGGATGCTCCTGCTTGCTCAGCACTTGCCCAGTGCTGGCAGTCAGTGTGACAAGCGCTCCTGCTAGGTGCTAGTAGGTCAATAGTGCGATCTCTCCATATCTGCACAATCATAGCATTTCACTGTGTATTCAAGTTGCATAAAACTGAGGCATTTTTTCCAGGCTATGGAGATGTTTCAGGAAGGGTCATGTACATTTTTTAAATTGCACAGCTTCTGCCACGGGTTTTAAAGCTGGTGGCTCCAGGTCCTTGAGAATTATTGCTAAGAATTACTTCAGGGGGCTGGTGCTGTGGCACAGTGAGTTAAAGCCCTGGCCTGCAGTGCCAGCATCCCATATGGGCACCCGTTTGAGTCCCAGCAGCTCTACTTCCAATACAGCTCTCTGCTAATATGCCTGGGAAAACAATAGAAGATGACTCAAGTGCTTGGGCCCCTGCACCTATGTGGGAGACCTGGAAGAAGCTCCTGGCTCCTGGCTTTGGATCAGTTCAGCTCTGGCCATTGTGGCCATCTGGGGAGTAAACCAGCAGATGGAAGACCTCTTTCTCTGTCTCTACCTCTCTCTGTAACTCTTCTTTCTAATAAATAAAATAAATCTTTAAAAAAATTACTTCGAGGTCTCAACAGGTAAATGCTCAAACACACATTAGTGTATTAAGAAGCCACATCTGGGTTTTCCATGAAGACCATTACTGGCTGGCGCCGCAGCTCAATAGGCTAATCTTCTGCCTTGCGGTGCCGGCATACTGGGTTCTAGTCCCGGTTGGGGCACCGGATTCTGTCCTGGTTGCCCCTCTTCCAGGCCAGCTCTCTGCTGTGGCCAGGGAGTGCAGTGGAGGATGGGCCAAGTGCTTGGGCCCTGCACCCCATGGGAGACCAGGATAAGCACCTGGCTCCTGCCATCAGATCGGCACGGTGGCCATTGGAGGGTGAACCAACAGCAAAGGAAGACCTTTCTCTCTGTCTCTCTCTCTCACTGTCCACTCTGCCTGTCAAAAAAACCCAAAAAGACCATCACTAAACTCGCACTTTTTATTTAATATCCCCAAACATGCAAATGGGTTGTATTAGTGAATAAGTTATGAAGAGGAAAATGGATACCAGAGGCTAAAAGACAAGATAAAGGTCTCTGTTTAAACAGAAGGGCAACTGAAATGAGCCTAGCTGAAGGCAGGGGCCTGTTTATTTCCATAGCTGTCAGAAGCTGTAGGGAGCCACTCATGCATAGGAGCTAACACTGTGGCTCTCATAGCTGCAGACCTTAGCGGAGTGAGGACTAGGGAGGGTCAGGGGAGGGGAGGTAGCAAGAGGCTCTGCAATAGCTACCAGAATGCGCCTGCAAGGGAGGGGTGGGGCTGGTGTTCTATAGCACAGGGTGAATATAGTTTACAATTTATCATCTAGGGTAACATAGTTGCAGGAGGCTTCTGAATGTTCCCAGCACAGATGAATGATGAGTAGTGGAAAGGCTAATTATCCTGATTTGATAGCTACATGTTAAATGCATGTATCAAAATATCACACCATCTACCATAAATGCGTACAATATTGTGTGGCAACTTTGAAGGACTACAATCTTCTAGAGAGCCAGTGCAGCTGGGAATAAGTAACCTTCCGGGTCCTGGAACTTAGCAACCCTGTGCAAGATGAGGCCCAGGAGAAGCCTAATTGCCTGACGCCAGGGCCTGAAGAAGACATTTCCAAGGGTCCACACTGCCTGGTATGATGGTCTCAGCAGCCCTTGAACCTGAAGACTCATAGAATGGCAGATGTCCTAAATAGCACTCTGGCCTCAGAATCAGCCCTTAAGGCATTCGGATCTGGCTCAAGAGCCCATGAGAATATTTTAGGCATGGAAAGTCAAGACACTCTGGAAAAAAAAAAAAAAAGAAGACCTAAATGAAAGATTTCTGCTAGTGAGATCCCAGTGGAAAGAACGGGGCCATCAAAGGAGGTACCTTTCTCTGAAGGGAGGAGAGAACTTCCACTTTGACTATGACCCTGTCGGAATAAGATCGAAGTCGGCGAACCCTAAAGGCTTCCATAGCCTCGGCAACTCATGACTAGAACCTAGGGAGATTACTGATGCCATAAACAAGAGTGTCAAATTGTTAAATCAACATTAGGAGTCACTGTGTACTTACGTCTCATGTGGGATCTGTCCTTAATGTGTTGTCCAATGTGAAGTAATGCTATAACTAGTACTGAAACAGTATTTTTACACTTTGTGTTTCTGTGTGGGTGCAAACTGATGAAATCTTTACTTAGTATATACTGAACCGATCTTCTGTATATAAAGATAGTTGAAAATGATTAAAAAATCTTGGTGTTAAATTGGAAATTGCATAGATAATTAACCAATTTTTTAAAAAAAATCATGTAGGATCTCTGTCCTTAATGTGCTGTACATTGTGAATTAATACTATAACTAGTACTCCAACAGTATTTTCACTTTGTGTCTCTATCTGAGGGCAAACTGTTGAAATCTTTACGTAATGTGTACTAAACTGATCTTCTGTATATAAAGAGAATTGAAAATGAATCTTGATGTGAATGAAAGGGGAGAGGGAGCAGGAAAGGGGAGTGTTGCAGGTGGGAGGGAAGTTATGGGTGGGGGAGCCATTGTAATCCATGAGCTGTAATTTGGAAATTTATATTCTTTAAATAAAAGCTTTATTAAAAATTTTTAAAAAGGAATTTAAAAAACATTTAAGATAAGCCAAAAAATATATCTTAGGGATTTCAGGAAAGAAAAATGAAAGTCATGGCCGGTGCTACAGCTCAATAGGCTAATCCTCTGCCTGCGGTGCCGGCACACCGGGTTCTAGTCCTGGTCAGGGCACCGGATTCTGTCCTGGTTACCCCTCTTCCTGGCCAGCTCTCTGCTGTGGCCTGGGAGTGAAGTGGAAGATGGCCCAAGTGCTTGGGGCCTGCACCCACATGGGACACCAAGAGGAAGCGCCTGGCTCCTGGCTTCGGATCAGCAGCGGCCATTGGAGGGTGAACCAATGGCAAAGGAAGACCTTTCTCTCTGTCTCTCTCACTGTGCACTCTGCCTGTCAAAAAAAAAAAAAAAGAAAGAAAGAAAGAAAGAAAAGAAAAATGAAAGTCATAGCAGAGAAACAAGTGTTAAAGAGAAAATAGACAACACTTCCTAAGGATCAAAGAGAACTGTGATTCTTGAGCTAAACTACCATTGGAGCACTTAAAAATATTAAAATTTGAATCCAATCTGATACGTGTCACATGACACTGGGTAAAAACCAAATTCGAAGAAAAAAAGAGCTAGAAATAAACAATCAGATTGGCAGCAGACTTCTCCTCATTAGCAATAGATACTAGAACAAAATAATGCATTTAAAATGTAGACGTGCTTGGCCCAGTCCTGGTTATTGTGAGCTTTTGGGGAATGAACCAGTAGATGGTAGAATGTTCTCTCTCTCTCTCTCACTGTCTCATCCCACCTTTGTTCTCTCCCTTTCAGAATAAATAAGAATGAATAAATAACACTTCAAAAAGATAAGTTTATTTTGCTGCAAAAGTATTATTGAAATCCATGCATTGTTTTATAATATTTATTTTTGACAAAGTTTTTGAAGATCCCATATATGCATGCTCTTCAGAATTTTTACCCCAAAGTCAACTTTTGATTCCATTTTTCACCATCTTTTCCAAGTCCCCTGGTATATTCAATACCATAATAGCTTCCTTGTGGGATGTAAATCTTCCCATTTGCAAAGGGCTCTGCTTGGGGAGAATTCTAATTAGCTGGTATCAGGCCCTGATTCCTGCTATCTTACTGCTTCCATCTGTTTGGGAAATATTTTCCCACTTTTGTTTGTTTGTTTGAATCACTGTATTTAAGTGTGTTTTAGAGGGGGATTATGCATTTTGAACCAATCTGAACAATCTTTTTCTTTTAATAGATAATTTGGTCTCAATTCAGTCATATTGTATTATGCTAGGATTACAGTGTATGTAATTTATACTCACACTTGTGTTAGACTTAGTGCTTTCTTGCTGTATCTGCTGTCTTAGTTTTGCCTTCTGAAATTTCTTTCAGTGTTTAGGAGGTTCATTTTTACTCTAGCATTTGCCTTTATATTAATATTTTGTGTGGTGCTGGTGCAGGTGTTGTGGCATAGCAGGTTAAGACTCCTGCAACCATGGCATCCCATATGGGCACTGGTTCTAGTCCCAGCTCTCTGCTATGGCCTGGGAAAGCACTGGAGGATGGCCCAAGTGCTTGAGCCCTTGCACCAATGTGGGAGACTCAGAAAAAGTTCCTGGCTCCTGGCTTCAGATTAGCCCAGCTCTGGCTGTTGTGGCCATTTGGGGTAGTGTACCAGCAGATGGAAGACCTCGCTCTCTGTATGTAACTCCCAAATGTTTGGTGCCCTTGACCTCTTTTTCTTAAATAACTTTCTACTATCTGGTTTATCAGTTTTAAATGGTATCTTTTAATTTTTATCCATTAACTATACAACAGCTAGTGAATAAAAGTAGAAATATAAAATCTGGAAATGATTTACTCAATAAGTATTCCAACCTAAACAAAACAAGACTCTCCAGAGAGTACTGGTGTTAATTTGGGAATAGAAGATCCCAGCAATGGGAGAAGGCATATCATGGTAAACTCTGGCTGTATTCAAACATCGAGGCAAAGGAAAGTTTTCAAAGGCAAAAATGAAGAAGATTGCATCAGATATTTTGGAACAATAATCTTTGTCCACAGTGATTAATAACCAGGGTGATGTAAACCCAAATTGCACCTGCTGAGTGGATGTCCCGGATGTAGTACAGTTTGAGTTTGGCTGGAGTGGCCTCTGTGTAATGCTGCAGCTCTGGTAGAGTCTCATGTGGCAGTTCCTATTAGAGCCACTTGTTCACAGTCTTTGTTTATCTAGTAAATTAGCTGGTTCAGTGTTGACACAAGCTACTCCATTTTGAATATGACAGCTTCCACAAGAAGTACAATGATCAAAGTATCTATAAAATCAAACTCTTTGTTTATTTCATGCCCTAAATATGCAAAGTGAAAGAGGCCCAGGTCTTTCTTTAGAAAGAAAGATACACAATAGCTATATGACCCTGAGCAGAGAAGGATTATTTTAAGCAAGATATAGAAAGTGCTAGCAAATAAATATATATTAAATTTTACCACATTCAAATTAAAATAAGAATGTGTGAACAAGAGACACAAAAGCATAGTGGAAAGTCAAGTTACAGACTGGAGTAAGATAGAAGCCATGAATAAAATTGGAGAATTGATCTCAGCAGTATATAGAAAATACCAAGTTAATAAGAAAAAAAGGAGAAAATTTGGCAAACCTTGGGCAAGTTTTAGGAAAACACTCAAACAGTCAATAAACAGAAAACTATTCAGCCTCAGTAAACATCAGGAATATGCAGATCAAACCTCTAACGAGCTATCATTTCACATGCTTCAGATTGAAAATATTAAATCTGACAAAACCAATCTGATGAAGACGAGAAGAAATGGTAACTATTAAAAGTTGTTGATGAGAACAATTTTGCCATAGATAGCAAATATTTATATCTGGTAATTCCTTTCCTGAACCAGAACGCGTACATAAAACACTGTTCCCAGCATCAGTTTTGTAACAGAGAAAGATGGAAACGAATTTAGAGTTAATCAGCAGGAAAATGGAGCAGTAATTTGTGGAGTTCTTATACAAGGGAAGACTCTGACGTAGCTGAGTGCTAGAGGCATCTGGGAGGAAAAACCAACTCCCACCGACTCCGTTCCTCCCTCAGCAGGCTCTCATGCAGGTCACTTCCGAAGCCACATGAGAGGAGGTTTCCTCGTCTGTCCTGGGTGGGCCCTGATCCATTTATCCCTCCCTGGAGACAGCATCAGATCCCGCAGGATGGGGGCTCTATCCCCAAGACTGTCCCCACCCCCGTGTAGAGGCCAGTCACAGGCTGTTTGACCTGTGCCCCTACCCCCTGGCTGTCGGTGGGTCTTCCCACACGCCCCTTCATGGGTTAGATTACTCTGCCTGAGCAGCTCACAGGGTTCAGGGAAGCAGGCTCACTGGTTGATTATAAAAGGCTGCATACTGTGAGGTGTGGGGAAGGGGCTTGGAGCTTCCCACGCTCTCCTGGCACCACCTTCCAGGAATGTTCAGCTATGTGGCAGTTCCCTGTGTCCTGTCCTTCTGGTTTTCTATGGAGAAGCGCGTACACAGACGTGATCCTTGTTGGATTGGGTGGGGAAACCCATGAGGCCTGTCCAGCCTCCTCAGCTCCTCCCAAGGTTGGCTCTTCCGTCCTCTTCCGAGTTCCTATGGCATGCCTTGGGGAGAGCGTGATAAGCCAAGAACAGTGGACGGAAACCAAAAGATACATATCATACAATCACAAATTATATGAATTTATTTGTGTCTACATGAGTAAATCCCCAATTTTGAATGGCAAAAGCAACTGTCGAAATCATATATTCATATGAAACCATTCACATGTATGTAAAAAGGCTGCAAAAATATTGGTTTGTATGTATAGTACACAATATTAAAACAGATAGCCCTGGGGCTGGCATTGTAGTGTAGCAGGTTAAGCCTGCTCCTGTAACACTGGCATCCTATATGGGCATGGTTCATGTCCCAGATGCTCCACTTCTGATCCAGTTAATGGCCTGGGAAAGCAGCAGAAGATGGCCCAAGTGCTTGGGTCCCTGCATCCACTTGGGAGACCTGGAAGAAGCTCCTGGCTCTGGGCTTTAGCCTGGCCCAGCCCTGGTCATTGTGGCCATTTGAGGGGTAAATCAGCAAATGGAAGATCTCTCTGTGTCTCTCTCTCCCTCTCCTCCTCTCTCTGTAACTCTGCCTTTCAAATAAAAATAAATAAATCTTAAAAGAAACAAACCAGATAGCACTGACATCTCCAACTCCTGCCGCCTGTTACCTTTAGAAAGGTGAGAGAGGAGCAGACTGGGGAGGAGCCCCTTGTGTCTCGCAGATTATTTGTGTTGTTTGTTTCATTTTAAAGTGACCAGAAGCAGATGTTCCACTTGGAATGTTTCCTTGAATTGACAGATCGCGTGGTATGTGCAGCATGATGCTTTGAAGTATCCTGACATTGTCAGAAGGTTAAATCAGGCTAATTAACAGCACAGTGGCTCCAGTTATCACCTGTGTGGTGAGAACACCCGACATGACTCTCTGCAATGTCGCGTTGTTAACTATGCCCTTGCTGTGCACGGGGCCCCTTGGATGTGTTCTTCCTCTCTAACCAGGATTATGCATCCTTCAACCAACATCTCCCCACCCCTCGGCACCTAACCACCCCAGCCTCTGGTAGCCACCATCCTAGACTCTCCGAAGCAAATATTTCAAAACACTAAGATCTGTTAGAGTTGATTGGTAGATAACATGGTATTGATCATATTATCACCCATACTTACGTTTAATACATTCTATAAATTTTACAAAGGCAAGTGCCCTGTGGAAGATTATCTCTGGGCCCCAAATCAAAAGGAATCAGCTGGCAGAAAGGGCCACGTGAGCTAACCTAATGGTCCCATTTCTCGTCTTTTTTTGGCTGAGATGATGTCGGCTTAAGGTATAACTCTTGGTATAAATCTCACTGCTTTGGATCCTGGTAACCGGGGTTCCTATCTTAGCTCGTAAATTACTCACCTCTTTCTCTGGTCAGTTCCACCATAGAATCTGTTACAACGACTGCCTTTGCTCTGCTTGGCACAGTGCCTCCCAGTGGTCGGTGCTCCACAGGTAACAGCTGGCGCCAACGTCATGGCTTCCTTGTGGGAAGCATAATGAACACAACCGGTCTATGTTCCCAAGGGCTGTCACCCTGTGCTTTCTCTGGGCAGTCCCGGTCCCAGCCTGCTCTGCACTTCCATGGTTAAGGTATGAACTGCATAGGTAGGGGTTTCCACGGCTTCTGGTTTTTGGTTGGCTTTGACTAATGGGGAGCCCTAGCAGGATACAGTGAGATCAAGGCATGACCTGGTCCTTCCTCTGAGGGTCCTTGGGCTGGCTATGTCCCTTGATTAGAAGTCACAGTTTCTGCTTGAGGGAGAGGGAGAGGGAGGGGGGGAGGGGCAGGGGAGGGGGAGGGAGAGAAACTGACCTGCTAGCACTTCCCAAGTGCCTGCAACAGCCAGGCCTGGGCAGCCCAAAGCTCAAAGACTGGAACTCAGCCTGAGTTTCTTGTGTGGGTGGCAGGGACCCAACTACTGGAGCCACCACCTGCTGCCTCCCAGGGTGCGCAGTAGCAGGAAGCAGGAACAGAGAGAGGGGCTGGGACTTGATCCTCGGCACTGGGATATGCGATGTGGGCATCCCCAGGAATGGCTTAGTCACTGCGTCAATGTCTGCCCCGCAGCTCCCTTTAAGGCGACTTGTTCCCCGTGGTCCCCTCTCAGCCTTCGGTAACCTTTCTCTCTCCTGACCCACAGGGTAGGAGCAGCTCGGCTGATGCCAGCACCAGGTTCACGGCTGTCTCTAGTGGTTTCCTGCACCCTGCCCAGACCCTCATCACAGATCCCCGACATGTCCCCGCTCCACATGCGCCATGGTCTCCTGCCGGCACCCTAGCTGTAGGAGCTTCCATATTGGCAGAGTGGCAGAGGGGAAGCTCTCGAACCCCCAGGGGAGAACCTGGAGGGTTATGAGAACACTTCGGCAGTGTCTGGGAAACACACACAGCCCATCACTCTTCTCCTTGCATCAGAAAACAAACGTAAAGGAGACAGAAGTGTTCTCCAAAGTCGGGGGTCTGTTCAAGTAGTGGGTCAGACCCTCTCTCCAGCCCGCTTGTGGCTGACTGTCCATGTGCAGCCCCTAGAGAGGTTTGTCCCAATGCTGATGTCTCCCCTAACTATCTGATCTCTCTCCAAGGTCAATCAAGCTTTCATTTCCATTGATTTTTTTTTAACGATTTATTTATTTATTTGAAAGGCAGAGTTACAGGGAGAAAGAGAGGTCTTTCATACATGGGTTCAGTCCCTGAAGGGCCGCGGTATGTTCTTCACACAGCCACCCTCACAATGGCCAGAGTTGGCCAATCTGAAGCCAGGAGCCAGGAGCTTCCTCCAGGTCTCCCATGTGGATGCAGGGGCCCAAGGACTTGGTCCATCCTCTACTGCTTTCCCAGGCCATAGCAGAGAGCTGGATCGGAAGTGGAGCAGCTGGGACTTGAACTGGCACCCATATGGGATGCTGGCATTGCAGGTGGCAATTTTACCTGCTCCACCACAGCGCCAGCCCCTCCATTAATTTTTAAAAATGTTTTACTTACTTATTTGAAAGGCAGAGTTTCACCGAGAGAGGAAGAGCTGGAGAGAGAGAGGTAGACAGAGAGAGAGAAAGATCGATCTTCCATCTGGTATTTCATTGCCCAAACGGTCACAATAGCCAGAGATGGGCCAGGCTGAAGCCAGGAGCCTGGAGCTTCCTCCAGGTCTCCCACGCGGGTGCAGGGACCCAAGCACGTGGAGCATCCTCCTATCATTTTCCAGGAACATAAGCAGAGATCCAAAGTGGAGCAGCCAGGACTTGAACCAGTGCCCATTTGGGATGCTGCATCGCAGGGGGCAGCTTAACCCGCTGCATCACCACGTTGGCCCCACCCTCACTGATTTTAAAAGGGACTCTCCTTTACTATTTTGGTTCTTTTATTTTTCTTTCGTTCTTTCAGCCCGATATACAGTGCCCTAGACGTGGATTCACAGTTCCCTGGAGCCAGGGGAGTTACAGGGATCCCTAGGCAGGCTCTGGGGCCAGTGTTCCTTTAGCTGGTTGTTTAAGGGCATGTCTATAAGCAAACAGAGTGTTCTTAATGCAGGGTCCACACACAGCTGTGATTCTGCAGCATGGGGCTGTCAGGTGCATCTCCTTGTTGTCTGAAAGGGATGAAGGGGGCAGGTGATACCGGGCCTGCTCAGCAGCCAATCACAGGAATCGCCCCCCCCCGGGGGGGGCCTTGCATCCTCCTGCAGCCCCACCTCCCCACCCCATGCTGCTTTCCCTGGAGGCTCTAGTGGGGGCCCTCAGGGAGCTCAGCTGGGAGAAGAGAGCGCACAGGCAGAGCTGAAGTCCTTAAAGCTCCGGAAACCAGCAGGATTCTTCTCCCCTGGGCGCGATGGGGAAGCAGGCCGGATGCACTGTGGCCGGCCACCTGCTGGAGAGCCGGTCAGTAGAGGGAAAGGATTGGCACAGATGACACAGCAGGTCCCCGGGTGAGCAGGGCAGGCACTCCTGTTTCACAGAGACGGGGGCCAAGGTTCCAGGTGCGTCTCTCTGTCTCGGTTCTGGTCTCCGCAGCGCAGACCGCCACACCGCTGAGGAGTCCACGGTAGGCCTGAACCTGAAGCCCTCTCTCCTACCAGGCAGTGCCCTGCTCTCCTTCCTCTGTCGGAGCAGCGACCTGTTCCCCAGCCTCTCCCGCTCCTGAAGCTCCTCACTGCAGACCCGTCTTGGCTAGAGGCTTGCTGTGATCCCACAGTCCTGTCACTGTGGCTGTGTGGAGTCGCACGCAGGACCACCACCACGTAGCGTGCTGGGCGCAGGGGGCAGAGGTGGGTTCTGCAGGCCAGCTCTGCACCAGGGGGCTGCTCCTTACCGTTCCTTACCCCGCCCCCTTCTCTGACAGTGAGTGAGTCCTGCCTCCTTTACTCCCCTGCTCCCACCCGCCCCGTGGTCCTACCCAGCAGCCGGGCTAGCGGTAGTGAGGAACCTACTCCAGCCACCCTCACACAGGGACCTCACACTGTCTACACCTGCTGGGCCTCTGTCTCCACTCCGTGAGGCTTACTTCTGCCCCACTCTTCAGCTGCTGCCCCACACAGAGCCATCAGCCTGGTGGACCGAGACTTAAACTTGGTCCCAGGGAAGCAAAAGGTTTTGGGACGCGTGTCGTGGCTTTCCCTCTGCAGGTCTTCTCTTCCCTGCACCACAGCTCCTTTGCATCTCATGTCGCCAAGTCCTCCAGCTCACAGCTGCTCCACCCACTCACTCCAGAGATACAAAGCCCAGAGCCCAAAGGCCAGCACGGTTCTCCTGACCTCATGATAAGATTTCAGCCCTCAGCAACGTGCCGCCACCCTCTGTCCTCAAGACCACGCATCTCCCGGCTCCAGCCTCTCTCCAGCCCCAGCACGTGGCCGGGCAACTGGTGTGTGGATTTTCTGAGCCTGCCGGCCGCTGATCTCCCCTATCCAGGGGTGCTTGGTGGGAAAGGTCGTCGACGCATGTCAGGGTTCTATTTCTTTTCAAAAAAATCTTTCCATCTATCAATATTTGATGAATAATTTCAGAGACTTGTTTAGTATGATCTGCACATAAGGAGCCCGTCCGAGTATTTATCACGTTCGGGGTATAATTACATTCAAATCCTGAGACACTGTTGCTAGGTTACTGTGGCTCCAGGTTCCTCGACTGTCGACTGTCGGGCTGAAGGTGCTGCATCTCCCTGCGGTGATACCAGGGGCAGGGGACCGATAGGTTAGGGCTGATGATTCCCCCTAATGAGGGTGACACTCTGGAGTCTCTCATGTTGGAGAGAGGGAGAGAGTGAGAGCGAGTGAGTGAGTGAGCACTACTGTGTTTTGCACACCACCTCAGGTGGGACCTGAGCTGTAAATGACATCCCGTGGTCCAGGCAAGCAGGATTGAAGAGGCAGGAAGGGGATGTAAAGAGGCCGTTGGCTGCCCTGAGAGCCTCCCCAGGAGGAATGGTCTCTGAGCCCTCCCTTCCGCCATGCAGCCCCCCTGAGGAGGGGGCATGCACCCTGCACCCTCCAGGGGCCCCAGGGGGAGCTGGCTCTGAGGACAGCAGCAGGCAGTCCAGTGACACAGGCAGCAGCCAAGGGGAGAGCAGCTGCCTTCTGGGCAGAGCAGTGCATGGCCCCTAATGCTACATGGGGAACCAAGGGAGCAGGGGCCCCTGCTCCTCGTGAGGCGTCCCCGCAGTCAAGTTGCTTCCATGAACTGGGCAGGGGCGAGGGGTGTGAGGTGCTGGGATTGAGGCTCCCAGGGCTCATTTCTGTGCTTTGGACCGGGCTGGGCGTGGCTGGAGCCTTGTACCGGGGCTGTTGGCTCCCACTGGACTCTGGACGATAGAGGCTGGGGCAGGAGGCACTTCACACAGCCCTCAGAGTCACCCAAAGCTTTCAACAGACTTCCGATGGTTTTCTAACCCAGGCTAAACGTTCAATCATCGCGTTTCTCTTCTCCCTCCCTTCCTTCTCCCTCCCTCCCCGCCTCTCCTCTCTTCCCTTCCATTCATTCATTTCTCTTTGACTGCCCCCACCTCTCTCTCTCTCTCTTCCCCCACTCCATTTTTTACTCCACCTTTAGCTAAACCCATTTGTTAAATGCATACCTTTAAAATACACCGCATATGTATAGCTCTGTTTTGGCATTAAGGTTTATTGTTTTTTGTTTTCCCAGTCACTAGGATCTTGGAGCATAGGAAGTGGCCTGGGACCCTGCCTACCTGGAAAAGCCTGGTTTAATTTCTCCCTGCATGCAACTGGCACCACACTGCAGACTGCTAACCCGTGGAGGCTGCCTTGTGGCTGCGCGTTGATTAACGGCCGCTCAGGGCTGAACCCACACATTTGTGTTTAATGCACTACTGAGTCAGCACCGCCAGCCTTGAGGAAGGGAAAAAGAAAAAAAAAAAAGGAAATAAAACCCAGGAAGACGGATTCGGGCTGGAGGTTAGCATCGGATTTGCATTTCTCGACTCTGCTGTCCAATCTATTTCCCACTGGCCTTTAGAAATGCGCTAGATTGAATTGTGTTTCCGATTGCAAATTTTAAATAAGGCGGATGATACAGTAGGCATTACTATCCACGGTCCCCTGGGTACAGCGGCAGAAACGCTTGCAAACCTCGGAGCAATTTTCCCCAGTCATCAGGCGACAATAATTGCTATTACAAAGAATATATACCCATGTACACACACACACACACACACACACAGGGCTTGTAGCTCATCAGTGGGGAATATCGATTGTTGTCAATTTTTAATGCAAAAAATAATTAAAGCCTTAGCATCTGCTCAAAATATTTACAAACAGCTTTCCTATTAGTGTTTCTCTTCAGAACCACAGCAAGATGATTCTTTGAGACATCAGCAGGGTAAAGCACACATGTGGTTTCAACAGCTAGAGTTTGGAAGCTTTTCTATCAGGAGACATCGCAGTGAGTGGATGGTGCCACATTCCAGAAGATTGGTTGAGCTGATCCTGTACAGAATGGCAAAGGACAACCGGATTCTTCTAAGCAACGCTGGCGAGTCAGCCTCCGTTTGTTGTTGGATCTGTTTTAAATAATCACACTTCCGGTCTTTTGCAAATGACTGGGTTTGCTACTAGCTTGGTGCCAACAAGGAGAAGAGCCACTGTAGGATTTGCTGGCTGCGGCCTTGCCTCAGCCCTGGCTCCAGAGGTTGTCCCAGGCTGGAGAGAGAGGGTGGGGCAAATACAGAGGCAAGAGAACTGGAACCCTCAGCAGGGGGCTCACTGGGGGAGACTGTACAGGACACCAGCCACAGCAGGCGTGCGAAAATGAACACGGGGGACCCTGGGACTGCCTTGACACCCAGAGATTAGCTAGAGAAACCAGGGTGCCCGGGGCTGGTCAGGCAGAGGGGGGAGATGGGGTGATGGCAGCCCCAGGATCACGACTGCCTGGTGGGAGCCGAAGCCCGGGTGGGCACGGGGAAAAATTCCCCGGATTCTCCTCTTTTTCTCCCAGAGCTCTCATCCCTACCTCCATCCACTGGCTGACCCTAACCAGCAGGCAGTGGCCACGTGTCTCTGGGAAGTGCAATTTGCAGTGCCCAGCCGGGGCGTTGCTGAACAGAGGGGAGGCCAGGAGTGGATCTGAGTTAGTGAGTTAGCTAATCTGGCCAGCACAGTCACTCAGTAGGAAGTCAGCAGACTGGGACACATGTGAGAGTCCCCGGGGGAAGGAGAGGATGCTGTCCACAGGAAAATCAAGGAAGGCTTCCTGGAGGAGACATCATCAGAGAAGGGCCCTGAAGGGTAGAGAGGATCTCATTCCCACAGCTAGGGAGGAGGTGGAAAGATCCTGTAACCATATCTGGAACTGAAAGTGAGAGGGGGAGATCGATGTGAGATGGTAGGAGAGAGAGCCAGGTCTTGGGAAGCATGTGGGTAGGAGGCTTGGCCTGGAGGCAACACGAGGAAGGGGCAGCTGGGGGAGGGGGTGGGCATTGCTCGGGAAGCAGACCTCGGGGACTGGCAAACAGGGCGTTCACGGGGGACGCTCTCAGGGCCAGTCCACAGCAGGAGAGTGGGTGCAGGGGGAGCCCTGCACGGAGCTCTTCAGAACGGTCCTGAGCTGGCCGAGGTCATGGGGTCGTCATCCTTGCATCCTTCAGTCATGAGGTGCCATGGCCTGGGCCAGGGCAAGGCAGCTGTCTTCAGCCAAGGACAATCCCCAGCCAGGGGCAGCAGCCCCATGGGCGCTTCCACCAGCTGTGTCCCTCACAGGAGGTCACGGGAGACAAGGAAGCCACATTCCCAGGGGAACGTCTGTGCCCCAGGCGCTCTGCCACCTGCTGCTGGCCACCAGCCCCGCAGACCTCGCCCGCCTGACCGCGCAGGGTCTACAATCTCATCTCGGTTTCCAAGGGAGGAGGCTGAGGCTCAGAACCAGTGAGGAGGTGGTTGGCCCAGTCAGTGAGAAATGGAGCTGGGACCGGAACCCACAGCCGCCTGGCGGCATGACCCAGGGACAGCCTGTGCCTTCCTGGGGAAGCCGCTAGTCTTGGTGCAGGGTGGGGAGGAGGCAGGACTGAGAGCCAGGGCCAGTGGTGAGATGGGGGACGGTTTCTGGAAAGCAGAACAAGCTGAGTGGGTGCTGGGGAGCAGTCAGTGGCTCAAGGGCCCGGGTGAGGTGAGCTGCACCGATCCTGTCCAGCAGGTGCAATGCTTGGTCAATCTCTTTAGGCCCCTCAGTGAGCCGAATCCTCTTCCTTAATGTTGAGGAGTTCCTCATGCTGTGAGCCGGTGTCTGGAGCTGGCAGGGGTCACACTTGCAGCCACCCTGCAGCCGGTGGGCCGTTGACATAGGCCGATGGCTCACAATGCACCCCACAGATGGTGGCGCAGCGGGGCCTTCGCGGAAGCTGCTCCGGAGCCTGGAGAGAAAACACGATCTTGAAACAATTTCACACTTACAAAATATTGCAAAAGGAGTTCAAAAATTCCCATAAACTCTTCATCCAGATTCCCAAAATGTTAACATCTTAGTTACTTCTCTCTCTCTCTCTCTCTCTCTCTCTCTCTTTCACTTTCATGTCTGTCCTATCTATCCTACCATAGTAAAGTTGTTTGCAGATGTAATTCATCAATGTATGTTAAATTAATGGCTGACACAGGGATGAGAAATAGGATATTATTTACAGAGTCTTGAAATACCCTCCTTCCTTGGCAGGGGAAAGAAGTTTCCAGTGGAAAAGCCTGTCCGGCACCAAGCTTAACGTCCTACACAACAGAACAAACCAGCGCCAGGTGCCTCTTGCCATGTGGGAGGCGTGGAGCTGGAGCCACTGCCACTTCTCAGCATTCCTCCAGAAGCTCCCAACCTGAATTTGCTCTTTTTTTGACAGCAGAGTGGACAGTGAGAGAGAGAGACAGAGAGAAAGGTCTTCCTTTTGCCGTTGGTTCACCCTCCAATGGCCACTGCGACCAGCGCTGCAGCCGGCGCACTGCGCTGATCTGAAGCCAGGAGCCAGGTGCTTCTCCTGGTCTCCCATGGGGTGCAGGGCCCAAGCACCTGAGCCATCCTCCACTGCACTCCCGGGCCACAGCAGAGAGCTGGCCTGGAAGAGGAGCAACTGGGACAGAATCCGGCACCCCAACCAGGACTAGAACCCGGGGTACTGGCGCTGCAGACGGAGGATTAGCCTATTGTGCCGCGACGCTGGCCCTGAATTTGCTCTTGAGGAAATAGCAGTAGAGATCAAGCTAAGCTTCATTCTGCAGAATCACTAGTCTGTGTCTCCTAATACTTTACATAGATTTATTTATTTGAAAGGAAGAGTTGGAGTGGGATGGAAGGAGAGAGAGAGATCTTACATGTGCTAGTTCACTCCCCAAATGGCCACAATGGCCAGGTTGAAGCTAGGAGCCAGGAGCTTCTTCTGGGTCCCCTACACACGTATAGGAGCCCAAGCACTTGGGCCATCTTTTGCTGCTTTCCCAGATGCATTAGCAGGAAGCTGGATCGCCAGTGGAGCAACTGGACACAAACCAGTGCCTATATGGGATGCCAGCATGGCAAGAGGCAGCTTAACCTGCTATATGCAGTGCTGGCTCCTCTCTTGATACCATTGGGGTAATTTTTATTGTTTTCAAGCCAGTCATTTGTGTTTTGTAACCTGCATAGCACCAGGCCAATGTAAGAGTGCTCTTGAAGGCTTGGTTACAATGAGGTCCCTGCTGGTGAAGAGAATGCCTGAACGGAGAGCAGCACTTCCGTGTCTGGACTGTCCTAATGCCAAGATCACCCAGGAGCAGCAGGTGCAGTGAGAGCGTACAGAGGGGTGCTGGGGACAGGGCACTGAAAGCAGTGCTCAGCATCAAGCCCACAGCTGCCACCCTCGCCTGTGCTCCCACGCCGCAACTTATCTTGTGAAGCAGTGAGGCTGACGTATGGCCGAGAGGTAGGCAGGATGCTAACACGTGTCCTGCGCTGCACCTGATCCCCGGGAGGAGCCAGTGTGGTGATGGTGGTGGTGACGTGCTCAGTCTCCACATCTGTAAAGTGAGGACAACAGTCGTGTGTGGCTCAGTGGCATGAGGTGAGGATTAAAGGGCATGCTGAGTACAAGTGTTCAGCACTAGACACAGTCCACTGGGAACACTGAATAGAGGTTGGCCATGCCTGTAACCAGAGGGCCATTGAGTTTGATGATGTGCCTGTCACAAGGTCCGGGGAAATGGAACAGGGGTAGACCTTGAACTTGTCCGTTGTTATACTAAGAGTCTCCTTGCTCAGGGAAATGAGGACCAGCAGAGAGAGCTTGGACTAGAGATCCAGTGCCCATTTCACAGACGAGGGAGCTGAGGGCTGGGGGAGCGCTCTGGGCCCTGCTCTCACACTTCCTCCCGTTTGCTGGGTCCCTGTCACCTCTGCTTGTGCTAACCTTGGCGCCTGGGGAGGTGGGTAGGGAGCTCATAACTCGGTAATCACCTTGCAGATTTTATGGGGCCGTATAACGGTGTGCTGTGCAACCTTTTATGAGTATTTATTTTACAATGTCTACTGAAACCATTAACACTTTCATTAGCCAGATTCAAGGGCTGGGAGAGGCTTGGGTTCCCTACACAGAGCAATTTGGTTTGTCAACTTTAAATAAAAGTTTATAAGAACACTGCATATGCAAAGCGGTGTTCCCAGTGTCTCGCAGACCCAGACAGTCAGGAATCCACGATCTGGCACTCGTTGCTTTCAATTTTTCTCTTTTTTGGGTGCCCTATACTTGATGGTTTCTGAGATTGCACTTTCCTTTTGGATTCTATAGCTTCTGCCAAGTGAGAGCTTGAGCGTGGGGCACCCCAAAAAAGAGAAAAAAGTAAAATCTCTAGTTTCTCCCAAAAATGCAATTGGACATGATATCTGATAAAGTTAGGGCACCTGGAAAACAGTGCAGAGAGCTGTCTTCAATGTGCTTCAAGTTTGATGCTTGGGGCTCAGAGTCGTTTATCAGACTTGTTCGGAACGCAGTGCCGTGAGCTCCGGATGCTGGGGAGAATTAGTGGGCTTGAGTGCAGGGATGAGGAGCGAGAAGTTACCAGGCAGTGAGGTCAGTGCCTTCTTCAGTGGGTAAGAGGGTGGCACGCACGGCTTCCCCTCCCAGGGCTGAGGCGTGTTGTGGAGACTGCTGGTTAACGCAAACACACGCTTTGCACCTCTAGTGATGTGCCAAGGATGTGCAAAGAAATGTCCTACACGCTATGAAAAGAAACGCAGAAAGGAATCAAATCCTACCTGGCTGGGGTGGAAGCTGTTTTGCTGTTCTCTGTTCTCTGTGGGTCTTGTTTGTGGTAGGTGGAGACTGTCTCCTCCTCCTTGGCCCCTGGCCCGTTTATCATCGGGGCAGGCCAAACCCTCCTTTTATTTATTCTTTATCTTCTACCCTCTACACCACATGCACTTTCCCTCCTCCCCACAGGCAGTTACATTATTGCATTCGATGTCTATCTTTTTGCTTGTCTGTGTTTTTACAAAATGTTTTTGCTGAATGTATTTTAATGTATGTAAATGGTCTTGTGTTATAGAATCTCATTCCATTTCTTAGTCTTCTCACCAAACAATGTGCTGTTAAAATTCACTCATGTTGCTATGTTTAAATCTAATCTGTTGCTTCTAATTGTTACATAATGCTCCATTCAGATTTTATTTGAGTGAAAGGCTAAGCTGTTGGGAGGAAGAAGTCTCTCTGAACTTCAGGAAAATAATCCTGCTTCTCCTCTCTTGGGGAGAGCAGACTGGGGTCAGCAGGGAAGAAGGCAGCTAGGGAGCAATTACAACCATCAGATAAGTGGCCGGCGCTATGGCGTGGATGGCTAAGCCTCTGCCTGCAGTGCCGGCATCCCATATGGGCACTAGATCAAGTCCTGGCTGCTCCACTTTCCATACAGCTCGCTGCTAAGGCACCTGAGAAACCAGCAGAGGATGGCCCAAGTCCTCGAGTCCCTGCATCTATGTGGGAGCCTTGGATGAGAGAGAGTGTGTCTGTTAGGCCTATGCAGAGGTAGACTTGATAAGCGTTGACTACATATTAGATAGAAGCAGTGAGAAGGAACAAGGAAGCAAAGATTATACTAGAATATTGGGCTTGAAGGGTGGGGTGGTGTCAACTGTTGGTAACCAGGGAGGAGGTGCATCAGAAGATGTGTTCTAGTGGGGGACGGGGGGGAGAGGATGACATTAGACTTAGAAATTCATCACTCATTTGTTCATTCAACCAGCTTTCACTGGGAGTCTGGCATACTTGTATCCTTGGCATTGAACTACACAGCTAGGAAAACAGGGTGGAGGTGGGGTGTGTGGAGCTCTCTCCCTTCATTGAGCAGAGAAGACAACATTAACAACCGGTCACAAAAATAGAAACCCCAAGTTGTAACCAAGGCCCTGAGCTCATGAAAGACCCACAATTTAGGTAGGAAGTCCAGAGAATGTTCTCTGAGAACATCACATTTCAGCTAAGGCTCAGATGAGTAGGGCATGCCCAGGTAAAGGTGAGAGGGAAGGCGCTCCACACTAGGGAACTGTATGAGCCAAGACCTTGAAGGGAGAAAGAATTGGCCCATTTGTGGTGCTGCAGGAAGGCCTGCATAGCTGAGAGCTGGCAGGAGGCCGATCCTGCAGGATCTCGTGGGCCCTGTTCAGCCTTTTGAACTTCATCGTAAGAGGGACGGGAGGTAGCGAGGAGCCCAGGGCTTGCCATACACAGCTGAGAAGTTCAAAGCACTGCAATCCAGACCTGGGATTTTATGGAGGCAGCTTGGGGAGAGATTCCCGCTGGGGAGGGTGCACACTTAAGCAGAGCGGTGGCCCTGGAGGGAGGAAGCCTTGGAAGGAGGATACAGCTTGGTGTATTGGAAGAGATGGAAGAGACCAGTGTAGCTGAAGTGTGGAGAATGAAGGGCCGGGCTGGGGACAGAGTCGAGACAACATCAGGGCCTGTAGGCCAGGCTGTGGAGTTTGGGTGCTCTTCTAAAGGGAAGCCAGCGAGTGACCCCAGCTGCTGTAGGAGTTCTTGTAGCATTAGGCTGCTGTGTGCAGCACAGACTGAGCAGGGTGTAGGGAATCTCCAGGGAGCAGTTTGTGGTTTGCAGGTGAGGGGTGGGGTGGCTTGGATTAGGGGCTGGAAGAACTGGTGGGTGAAGGCGCTTGAACTGAGAGATGAGGGGATCCAATTAAGCGGGCTTGCTTATGGATTGCATACGAGGGGTACAGGACCCTCTTTGTCAAAGGCGGCAAGTGGAGCTTGGGCTGCCTGTCAGACATGCAGACGCAGGCGTCCAGGATCGCTGGGCTATGACATTCTGACGGGTGGGAGGTGGTTTGGAGGTGGCAAGATGGAGTTCACAATCACCTGTGCTGTGGGGGAAGGGGAGACGGTGAGCGTAGATGTGAATCATCAAGGAAGAGTGCGTACGGACATCGATTTGAAAATGCCTATTTGGGAGATAAATTTTTATTGGCGATTTTAAATTTTGTTATTCATTTTGAGGCATTAAAAATGCAGTAGCATGCAAAGAAAAATATAGCATAATCTCATCTTCCCAGCATTATGAATATATTTGCTCCTATCTGCTACACTGAAAAAAAAAGGAAAGAAAATATTACAGCCCCCAACTGCTGGTAAACAGTCCCGTATGCTTCAGGGTGGCAGGGGGCTTTTTTTGATACTGATTCTTCTTCCTGCTCTGTGTTTTTTCCTTCCCAATCCAAGTGAGCTGCAGATAGTGCCCTGGTGGCTTGGGAAGCAGGGCTCTGAGAGTAGGTCAAAGAGGTGCGGAAGGTTTCCTGGTGATTAAAGAGAGAGCCCTTGGCAGGACGCTGCCCTGGCAGGACCTCAGAGCGGGCAGCCCGTGGTGGCTGCGCTGCCACTTTACACGCTTCCTACTGTGGGCAAGGAGCAGCTCCAGACTGCAGTAACCCAGAGGGGACCCGTGTCCTACCACCAGAGCCATCTCCCCCATGCCCTGGCCCTGTGGGCAACCTTGGGACCATGGCACAAACTCCTTGTGAGAATGCCGGAGGCTGAACACCTGCCCAACTGAGCAGGTTGAAAAGGTAGAGTTAAAATCCAACTGATGAGCAGACGATGAGGACAGAAGTATTTCTTGAACACTTGAGTCTATGGACAGAAATCGACACCCAGTATAACTCTACTTAGTGAGAGGGGACTATGACTATGATGAAGACCGAGTGGGAGGAGTTAAACAGGGAGGACAGGAACCGCCAAGGGAAGCGAAGGGCCACTCAAAAGGGGGGAGGGGGAAGCTGGGCTCTGCAGCAGAGAGGCGTGAGGGGCTGCTGCGAGGTGGGGATGACTGACTGTGGGCACAGGAAGCCTGTGGGAGGAAAGGACTCCTATGGCAAGGGGCTAACTGGAAAGCAACAGTGGCATTGACTCCTGCGAGAAGCTTGTTCATGACGAGAAGAGAATGAGGTTTTTACAACTTGTTTGTTTTGTGTAGGGCTAGCAGAGATTTGTGGATAGTTCTGCCCTGGGATAGGGGGAAAAGTGAGAGAGTTTGAAAGAAAAACAGGGTGGATAACTGATAGGGGAGGTGCCTCAGTTCAGAGACTCTAGGGGGCGCTGAAGAAGAGAGGCTGGCCCTGTGAGGAGCAGGTGCACACCCTGGGCCTGCAGGACAGCATGACTGCTTGGAGAGGCTTTGGAGCACTGCAGAAAGTGCCAGGGAGCACACGGTAATGGCCTTGATCTTTAACAATGCATGTGGAAAAGTCAATGCCTGTCTACAAAGGACTTAGGAACAATAGAAACGTTTTGGGATCAATCCAGAGGAGAATACAGCAAGGGGCCCTCAGTGTTAAACAAATGTATAATAATAACAGTATGGCTATTGCATCTTACATGGCAGGGACTGTTCTGTGCCTGGTACTTAATAATTGATGGAATTAGTATAATTCTTAGACATGACCATCTCCATTTTCTTGATAAGAAAATTGAGGCTTAGAGATGTCAAAAAACATAACCCACTAAAATCATGCACACATTTATGGTCAGAGAAGAAAATGGTAGAGCCAGGGTTTTCACAGGAGTCTTCTCCACCCTCTGCCTTCCTGGAGACAAAGCGGTGCAGACCCGGAGGTGCAGTGAGAGAGCTGTTACAGGATGTGCTCCAGCAGTTTGGGGCCAAGAGGATTTCGGAGGCTGTGTGGTCTGGTTTTGGAATTCCAGACACCCTGACCTTAAGACATGTGAATGGGGAATGAGTGAGATGGACGTGCAATCTCCAGCCAAGTTGTTCAGGATAAGACCTGACATCCTGGAAGAAGGAAGAGTGGGAAACTGTGAAAGAACTAAAAATCAAAGCCAAAATTATATTTCCAAGTTCATTAGCATCGAGATGGAAGCCCTGACGCTGATGGCCTTGCTGAAGCAGACAGATTATAATGAAGACCAAGGGGCCTATGCCAAAGGTGGAGGAAATCCAATACTGAGTGGTCAACAGAGGAGGAGAAACGTGTAGAGGATGCAGAGAAGAGATTGCTGAAGGGTCTACAAGTGGGAGAGTGGGTAGGTCACTCAGACAAAGGAAAGAGTGAATATCATATCATGGAGTGAGTGTGGAGCAAGCAGTGCTTCTCCCACATTGCAGTACCTGGGTTTAATACCGTGTCTGACTGCTGACTCCAGTTTTCTGCTAATGTAGACCCTGGGGGTCAATGATGGTGGTTCAAGTAATCAGGTTCCTGCTTCCTGTGTGGGAGACCTGGAGGGGGTCCCCAGCTCCTACCTTCAGTCCATCCAGCCCCAACCATTATGGACATTTGAGGAGTGAATGGGTAGTTGAGAGCTCTTTCTCTCTCTTTGTCTTTCTGCCTCTCAAACCAATAAGCACAGTTTTAAGGAACAAAAAGAATTAGAGTTTGTCTGATGGGGCCAGCATGCTTGACAGGTGCAGGAGTGAGGACTGAATTATACCTACTGGTTCTGGGATATGGAGAGCTCTGGTGACCCAAGCCAGGGCTGGTGCAGTAGAATCATGGGCTCTAAAGCCAGCCTGGAGCAGGTGCAGGAGTATGAGGGTGAGGAACTATAAACAGGAAGTAGAAGTCGACTTTTTCAAGAAGTTTGACTTAAAGGGGAGAGCTGAAGCAATATTCCAGGTTGAGAAAAGGCAACTTTTAATGGGAAAGACATATGAGTGTTTGTCTGGCATTTGGAGAAATCCAATTGCAAAGGAAGTCGAGAAAAAAGGGAGGAAGGACAATGTATGCTTGCTGAGAAGAAAGGAGAGGATGGATGTTGAGCCATGTGGCCAACCAGCCCTGGTTAGTGGGAGGGAGGAAAGGCCAGGGAACAGGCGGGAGGTGGGTGGGCTGGTGTGCTTGGCGGTGGGAGGGCAAGAGTGTTCGTGTGATGAACTCGCTGTTCCCTGGGAAGCATGCGGCTGGGCCGGAAGCCAAGAGTGAGGACCGAGGTGGGAGAGGCAGGGGCTTCCGGAAGACAGATGGGACCAGGAGCAACGTGGCAGAGTCGGTGAGAGAAAGGTGGCGTGCGTGCTGGACAGGGCTGCCGGCCCGCCTGAGGACGGCGGTCACGGACACTTGGTGGAATGGATCTGCCTTGCCGAGGCCCTTTCAGAGCGAGAGGAGAGCCGGTCAGGGGACGTTAGTGTTACAGAGCCACGGGAGCATGAGGTTTTATTTGGATACAGAGGGAGGCGAAGCAAGAAGCTAACGGACGGATTGGCGGAGAGCGAGGGGAGATAGGTGGGATCCCAGTGAGATTCATAAACGTGTGCAGAGAAGCTGTGGAGAGGCGTGGAATCTCTACAGAACAGAGCAGTGCATTGTGACAGGAGTCAGGTGGCCTGGAGGCTCGGGGTCCAGGGTGGAACAGGCAAGATCGCTGGGTCTGAAGGGGCCACAGTGTTGGGTGGGCATTCATGGGCACCCTGCAGTCACGTGTTTCCGGGCCAAGACTGTCTATGAATAGCAGGAGACAGCAGCACGGAGCGGAGGGAGAGGCCAGAGAGGCCGACAGATTGCACACAGCCAGCGGTCTTGAGCAGGGCTCTGTGCCCAGTGAGAAAGAGTCAATTCAGGCTTGGCCCCTGAAATGCCACCACCTGAGACCCCGTTTTCGACTTAAGATGTTGCCTCTGTAAGCTGCAGTGGTTTGTGGGAGGAGTCATCCACCAAGCCCCGTGAATCATTTATTCTTTGGTAGACACGAGTTTCTCAGTCATTTCCACAGACTAGCTTTTGGCCGGGAGAACTCAAAAAGTATATGGCATGAGAGGGAAAGGCTAAGCCTAGAAAATGTCATCACAGTCAGTCCTAGGAACCAAGGCAGGGCAATTGGCTCAGTGAACCAGGAAAACGTCATCAAGCGCGCGGAGTTCCGCCCTTGTGAACAAGCAGGGGGCGCCATGAGACGGGGTTCGAGGCCTCTGACTCCTTGGCCAACCTAGGCTGAAAGAGATCAGGATCCTGGACATCTCAGAGACAGCCCGGTCTGCTCCAGTAAAGGCCATCTCCCGCTGCGTGCTGCTGAACCCATAGCTATTGATAAGCTGATATGGGGCGGTGTGTGGCTTGGTTATCATAGGTCCCCTCTCACTATGGGAAACAGATCACTTCTGTGCATTATGGGAAATAGATCATGTTACACTTACAAGTGTGTCCATCTATCTCTCCATCTGTCCATCCATCCATCCTATAGTAACTAAACATTTATTTTGAAAGAATATTTCTTTACTTATCTGAAAGTCAGAGTTCCAGAGTAAAAGGGAGGGAGAGAGAAGGAGAGAGAGGGAGAGGGAGAGAGGGAGAGAGGGAGAGAGGGAGAGAGAGGGAGAGATCTGTCTCATGGTTCACTCCCCAAGTGGCTGCAATGGCCAGCGCTGGGCCAGGATGAAGCCAAGAGCTAGGAACTTCATCAAGGTCTCCCACGTAGGTACAAGAGCCCAACTACTTGGGCCATCTTCTGCTGCTTTTCCCAGGCCATTAGCAGGGAGCTGGATTGGAAGTGGAGCAGCCGGGACACAAACCAGTGCCTTTATGGGATGCCGGTATCTCAGGCAGCAGCTTTACCTACTGCGCCACAACGCTGGCCACAAAACCAAACATTTAGTGATCAGTTTCTATATGCAGGTCTTTCGGTGAGGGCTACACCAACATGAGCGTGACGTGATCCCATTCTTCAGAGATCATCATCGAGGCGGGTAATTAAAGGGCCTTCTGAGGATTGCACAGAAAAGCTGCCGAGTACAGCAGGAGCCCTGATTAACTTTGCATCCAGCTTTTGTTCTAAAACAGGATTTGGGGAAAATGAAAGCATTGGCCACAAAGGTGCTAACATACTCTGTGGCTGTCCCAGCGGGCTAGGGCGTCATATGCCTTCTCAGAATTACTGAAACTGAAGGTTTGAAATTCCTGGCCAATCTTCCTCGTGCTGCCGTGAAAGGGAGGGATTTTGCTGAGAATTTGGGGTGGAGAATATTCCAGGGCAGCAGCTGAATTATAGGATGAGTTAGAGAATCTACAAGGAAGAGGATCCATGTAAAAGAATGAAACTGATGCTCTTCCTGCAAACCTCCCCGAGGCTGGCAGGGAAGGGGTTCCAGAGATCTCCCTGTGCCCACCACCTCTGGGACACAAAGCCTGCAGTCTCCGAGGGGCTGGGTGTTTTGGAAGCTTCCCCACCTGGCCCATTTCTCCAGGACCGTGGTGTCCAGCTCGAGGTCACAGCACAAGGGTGGGTGATCCACACCTGTAGTGACTTGTGCCCCTCCCCCCACCGAGAATTTCAAAATTATTCAGGAACAACACAACTCTTTTTTAAGACTTATTTATTTGAAAGAGTTACACAGAGAGAGGAGAGGCAAAGAGAGAGAGAGAGAGGTCAGTCTTCCATATGATGGTTCAATCACCAATTGGCTGCAACAGCTGGAGCTGTGCTGATCCAAAGCAGGAGCCAGGAGCTTCTTCCAGGTCTCCTTCATGGGTGCAGGGGCCCAAGGACTTGGGCCACCTTCCACTGCTTTCCCAGGCCATAGCAGAGAGCTGGATCAGAAGTGGAGCAGCCGGGTCTTGAATCAGTACCCAGTGGTATCCCAGCGCTTCAGGCCAGGGTGTTAATCCACTGCGCCACAGCGCCAGATCCCAAACACACGTTTGCTTATTCACGTTTGAACATGTTTCCCCTGCCCTTCTGCCCCCAGTGGCAGAGAAGGAGGTGGAGCTACAGTTTCAGGGTGGAGAGGGGAGCGGATTCTGCATGGTCCGACGCTGTATTATGTCCACCACCAGGAACCATGACTGTGGAACTGGCAACTGTCAGAGACTACACAGAAGCAGCTGGGCTTCGGACGACCTGGGTACCGTGCTGCCTCTTCTGCAGGTGTAACTGGCTGTTATCTCAGAGATCCTGCTTGGGGAGTCAGCCACGGCTCCTCTATGAAAGGAAACGTTTTAAAAGAATAATGATGTGCACTCATTAACTTTCTTCCCGGGGAGGAGGAGAAGGAAGTGGACCGGCAAGGCCAGGCTCGTGCCTTTGAGTGCGAGCTGTCCTGGCTGCCTTCTGGAGCTGACCCTCGCCCCGGCGGTCCCCAGGAGCCTTTCCCACACTCCTCCTAGTCCCCGCCTGTCCATGCACCTCTTGCCCCTGTTCCTCCAGGATCCACATTTGCTCCTCATCTCTGCTTCTTTGTCTCTCTGCAAGTGCCTTTAAGAGACAATTGACTTCTCCTCTCCTTTCCTTTTGTCAGCAGTCAGAGAGCACAAAGGGAATGCAAAGCTCCTGTGGCTCTAGGTCTGGGTCCTTTTCCATCCTGAGGACTGCATCCCTGACACAGGGAGTTTCCGCTCAGCCCCTGCCCGGCTCCCTCCACTCCCCTGCCCTGCCTCTTCTGATGAATAGCCCCCTCCTTGGATGCAGGAATCCTGCGTGCGCCCTATCCCACATCCTTCTTCTCGCAACCCATTTCTTAAAGAAGCCAAACTCTTTTGGCCTTTCCAACATTTAAAATACAGCTTAAATATGCCAGAGCATGTGGTAAGCAGAGCTCCATAGTGGTTTCACTACATCCAAGTTACTAATTTTCTGGGACCTGCCAACATTTCCATTTTAGGCTTGTAAGATTCGAAAGAGTAATTTGCAAATACGTCATTTTTTTACATTTGCCACATGGGACCATTTAGGGGAAGATTGCCTCAGGATGGGGCCTGGGCTGTTCCTCTTTGCTCCCAACAGGTGTCCCCTCTTTGCTTATCCCCTGGCCGGTCAAGGGTTCATAGGACAATCACACAGCTGTCTGCATCCTTTCAGTGAGGCGCTAAATGTGGAGAGAGGCAAGGGGGAAGCAAGGCGGAGCCACTCCTGTTACTTAAGGTTAAGTTGCACAAAAGCAGCTTTGATGGCTGATGAAGGTTTTGAGAAAAGAGACTCAGGTGGTGTCTCCTCAGGGCTGTCCACAGGGGAAGACGTGGCCCCTCCGGAAGGGGGCTTCTCCTTTAGGCCCTCACTCACCAGTGCTTTCGCCAGAGAGGCCAGAAACTTGCAAGGATTTCAATGCAGGAAGATGTCTGAATGAATTCTCCTGCCCCCTGGTTAGCCTCACACCTGGGCCTGCACCAGGCACACTCTGCCCCACTCACTTGCACAGGTGCACACACTCACACACACACACTCCCTCTCTTTCCCATGCACTCACATTCACACACTAGGGTGCACACACACACTCATACTCTCTCCCATGCACTCACATTCACAAACAGGGGCACACACACACACACAGACATGCATCCTCTCTCACCCACACGTGTGAATGCAAACATGCATACACCTTCTCTGACGTGTGAGTTGAGTGCTGAGGGTTTCTGATCAGGAAGGAGAAGATCCAGTGAGCCCCTGCCGGAGACCTGGGGAGGGCCCCTCCCGCTACAGAAGCCTCAGTCTCCCTGGGCCTCTGGGAAACCAGTGCTGTGGACCACAGGATGTTTCTGTTTGCTCCCTCTCTTCCTCCAAACGCCCTCCCAGGGCTCCTGCTCAGAGCACTGCTGGGAGCCCAGGAAGATGCTTTAATGATTAAGGAGGGGGCAGAGAGACATGGCTCTGTTTCAGCCTTCCTGGTTAACGACCTTGTAGCCTGCTGAGCGGTCTGGCACCTTCAGATTTCCTACTCCAGGTGCCTGTTTGTCGGTCTTTTCCAGTCTTCCAAAGAACCTTCCTTGACCTGGCTCCCGGCCCTCCCCTCCTGCTCTCCCTGCCCTCTGCCTGGGAGCTGCTCAGGGCTGTTTGGAGCTGGCCAGGAGGGAGGCTGCCATTCGGGCTGCAAACGCCACAAAAGTGAGTCACCTTGGGACGGTGACCTTGAAGGGACAGACATTCCTGATTGCTTCTCAGCCCAGACACACATGGCCGCTCCCCTTTCACAGCGCTTTGCCACAGGCAATGCACGTTCACACCTATTAATTACTTCATTTGGTTCCTACAAGAGCTCTGAAAAGCAGCGGGTTCAAATATTCTTAGTGCAATTTTTGATAAAAGGTTAAGTGACTTGCCTTGCGGTCACAGCTAATGAGGAGCAGAGGCGAGGCTCTGCCAGGGGTTTTGACTGACAGAGCAGCATCTCTCCCGGAGCTCTTCCCCACCCCTACAGAGTCTGCATGCCCGGGACTTATCCCGGGTGGCCAAGGGGCTCATGGGCTAGGGATGGGGGATGGGAACACAGCTTGCTAGCCGCATCCCCAGGTGCTTGCACATCAGGGACAGGCTGGCCGTGAGACATGGAGGAATCCAGGTCTTACCGTGCTGTGGCCCAGCTGGGAGTTTTGCTCGACACCCACTCGCCCACTGACACTCTGTCGTGTCCTGTTTACTTGACCATAAGGAAAATACAATCTATCCGGAGATCACTCCTCTGCCTCCTGCACACACATACACACACACATGCACACCCACATGTACACATGCCCAGGTGTTAGCTCAAGAAGGCAACATGTGGGCAAGCCCTCATGGTGGTCTTGAGGATTCTATTCGTCAGCCAGCGTGCTGCGGACGGCGCACCACGCTGATCTGATGGCAGGAGCTAGGTGCTTCTCCTGGTCTCCCATGGGGTGCAGGGCCCAAGCACCTGGGCCATCCTCCACTGCACTCCTGGGCCACAGCAGAGAGCTGGCCTGGAAGAGGGGCAACCGGGACAGAACCAGCGACCCAACCGGGACTAGAACCCGGTGTGCCGGCGCCACAAGGTGGAGGATTAGCCTAGTGAGCCACGGCACCGGCTGCAGACCCTTGCTCTCCTCCTTCCTGTGCTCAGCCGTGCTCATGTCTCAAAGGAAAGGCTGTCTCCTGCAGGACCGTGCAATATAAATGCAAACAAGAAGAGGCAGCCGTAAATCTGGGGCCTTATTGAGTGCTTGGCACGTCTATCACTCAGCTGCAAGGCTTCTCTTGTGGGAAGGACACCTGCAAGGTGAGAGAAGACGGGGGGGGGGGGGGGGGGGCGCTGGAATTCAGGACCCCCTGGGGGCGGGTGAGCTGAGTGGAGTTCAGAGGGACCAGAACCTTGCAAGGATTTCAACGCAGGGAGACCTCTGAATGAGCTCTGTGGCCCCCTGCTTTAGACGAGCAGGGGCCCCTCGGCTGGGAGCTGAGCACCTGTAGTTACGGAAGGAGGCCTGAGCTGGCCCGTGGCCAGTGAGCAGAGAGAGATTATGTGGCTTGCAGCGCCGGGCAGACGCACGATCCACACCTCGGGTGCCAGCAGAGACCCTGTGAGAGACACAAGTGCATCACCCAGGGGATGACAGACAGGAGGTCCCTTCCCCAGGGGCTTCGTGTCTGTTCAGAGCGCAGCAGCCTCTTGACCGGGCCTCTTCCTTAGAAGCAGCCCTTACACTAACACTCTGGGCCGCCGGGTAGCCCTGTGGTTCTAATCCTAGCTCTACCACCTGCTAGTTGTGAGACCCCGGGTGAGTTGTTCAACTTCTCCAAGCCTCATTTCGCCAACTGTCAAATAGGGACAACCCCTCGTCTTATGAAGATCAGAGCCTAGTGCGGTCCCTGGCCCAGCCAGTGGACAGCAGGTGTATTCTAGATGGGATCACCTGTCACTGACCTCCCTGTGGCACCATCTTGCTGGTTTGGTGGTTCCTAGCTGTTGCAACAAGCAACATGGCTTGATCTCCATGGCTCAACACTCCTATGCCCCTCCACATGGGAGTGTAGCACAGGGGTTTTGGATTGGCAGGAAGCCGTCCCTATAGGGCTCCAGGTATCTGGGCCACTTCCAGCCCCTCACTCTTCAGTGTTCGCTGCTTACGGCAGATGGGCAAAGCAGAAGGAGGAGAGGACATACTGCTCCCTAACTGCCTGGGCCCAGAAGGGAATAGCATTACTCGTAGGTGTGCTGCGTCGGCAAAAAGAAGGCAGTGGCCACACCTCACGTGAGCCAGGAGAGAGACCTAAGCCGTGTCTGCCGCACACTGTGTCTCTCTCATGCCACTGTGAATGGCCCCCGGAGCCCCATGCACCTAGACAGAGCCAAGTCCACACAGTAGCCAGGGACACCTGGGAGAGTGTGAGCTATGTATGTCAGGCTCCTGTGCAAAACCCTGCAAACCTTCCTCAACATCTCAGATGGAATCTCAACTCCTGGCTGCAGCCAGGAAGGGCCGGCAGGATCTGGCTGGCCTCTGCCGCACTCTCTGGTCTTATCTGCCACCACTCTGCCTTTCCCTTGCCCTACACTGCCCCTCCAGGTCTCTCTGTTCTGAGAAGGTGCCGATCACTGGGACCCTTTGCACTGGCTGCTTCTTTGCCCTGTGGCACATTCCCACTCTCCTTCCTTGTACTTCTTTGCTTTGTTTCAGAGTTTATTAAATGAGGTCAATTTGGACCCCAAACTGGCATGGCGAGTGCCAAATAGCTGTGTGTTCCAAGCCAGGTGACATCACTGGCTGCCACCTGCTTCTGGCTTGTGAGAGGCTGGAGCTGAAGGAGGCTGATGGGTTTCTGGGGGTTGGGAGAGCAAGCCTGCAGCACTCTAGCATGTCCACTCTCCAGTCTGGGTTAAAGAGGAGCGTGTGGCCCTTGTACCTTGTCCTCAGAGGAGGAGGCATTGTAGGCGCCTCTCAAAGAACCGGCCTATGGCCCGTGGAGGGGCAGCCCTGGGCCCAGAGCAGCCTGGAGGGAGAGGCTGACCGGCACCTGCAGGGGAGCGCAGAGCTGAGGGCTGCCCAGTGGAGAGAGAGCAGAGTGTCTCCAGAGGTGGCCATGCAACAAGTGGCACTGGGGAGGGCGAGCATCCCCCAGCAGCGTGCGTCTGAGGAACAGGGCCAGGGCCAGGGCCAGTGTGGGTCCTTCTCAAAGCATTGCAGTAAGCTCACAAGCTGAGCTGACAAGCTGGCTGCGAGGGAGGAAGCCTTGTTTCCTCCTCCTTCTCTGGACTCTATCCCCGCTAACGCACTGTGGGAGCTCGAAGTGGCCTCAGTCAGTTCCCCACATAGTTGGCAGTGCCCTTGACCCAGCGCTGGGGTCTCGGCTGCTGATCATCACCCCCAGAGGAGGCTGCACTTGGGCACGCACCTTAAAGGGCAGACTGGCAGAGGGGCAGCCCACCAGGCATGCCCGGCTGGTCCTGCACTGGCTTCTTAGAATGCAGAGTGGGTGAGGAACCCTGGCACTGGCTGATCCCTTTGCACACACCTCCCACCTCAGAGGAGGAGGACTTTGTTGTTTAATGGGAAATACATACTTCCTTTCTCCGGCCCCAGCCCACCCGGCCCCGCAAACACTGGGCTCGGCCAAGCCATTAGCATTAGCTCTGGCCACAGAGTGTGAGCAGCAGTTTTCTTTTCTTTTCTTTCTTTCTTTTTTTTTTTTTCTGATAGGCAGAGTTAGACAGTGAGAGAGACAGAGAGAAAGGTCTTCCTTTTTCTGTTGGTTCACACCCAAAGTGGCCGCTACCGCCAGTGTGTTACGGCTGGCACACTGCACCGATCCAAAGCCAGGAACCAGGTGCTTCCTCTTGGTCTCCCATGCGGGTGCAGGGCCCAAGCAGTTGGGCCATACTCCACTGCTTTCCCAGATGCATTAATGGGGAGTTGCATGGGAATCAGAGCAGCCAGGACTAGAACTGACACTCCGATATAGGATGCTGGCGTCACCTCACTGGGGGCAGCTTAATCCAGTCCCCATTATGTCCTGTTGACAATGCCCTGGGTGGCACCCTGCATTTCTTTGCCTGACCTCACACCAGGGGCATTTTCCTGTGTTGTATGGTCCTTGATGTCAGCACACTTCCCATGCTCTCCTTCATCCACTCAGTCTTCCCACGGTCTCCTCACAGCTGAACCCGGAGAGCTCCGGATGCCCAGGTGTGTTTAGAAGGGAGTGCCTTGCTGAGAAGTCTCTTTGCCTAAAGACTCAGAGTTGAGCATCAGACAGGAGCAAAGAGGCATTTTATTGGGGCTGCTCTTCAACAGGTGACTTTATGCAAATTTCTGCTTAAAACTCCTGCATTGAAGTCCAGGAGGGAATGGAGGTAACGACTCTCTAATGCCTTCATTTGCCCAGGCATTCAGCAGGAATGGCGATTTCACTTATGGGAAAATTTCAGCAGCAATCAATGTTTCTAAATCAAATTCAAGGGTCACTGACTGTTAAGACAAGCAGGGGTACGCTAATGGTGCTATTTTTAGTTTGGTTAATACGTATGCATGATAAGAGAAAATTATTTACAGAGATGATGAATTTAATATTGGGAGAGGAGCAGATTTACAGCCTGGAAAATGTAATTGCTTTTTGATATCAATTAAAGGACTGTTTCAGAAATCAATAAGAATTTTCAAGAATAGCGTGAGCCTGAATGAATGATAACTAACTTGGAAGCAATTTTAAAATCTTACAATGAACAATTCTCTCGAGCCCCATGAAGGGCTTTATGGGCCTTTGAGGGATAAGGTATGATTTTAAAAAAACTTTCATTGATTCAAAATGAAAGCAGAGCTTGCACACGCCACTGAGCTGCCACTTGTGTCGCTACATAAAGCCGTGTTGGACATGGAGCTCTGGGAGCGATGAATCAGAGGGAACGGAGGCTCGGGAGTGGGTGCCTTACACGCTGGAGCCAGACGAGCAAGCAGCTGCTGAGCTGGGGAGCGGATCTATCAGGGTCCACATGGGGGTGGGCAGGGGAAGGGTGGGGGCTCCCAAGTCCAGAGCTAAGCACTGCAAAATGGAGAAGCAAAGAGATACTAAAGGATCAAAGGTATAGTGTTTGGTCACTCCCCAGGCATTTCTTGCATCTTTATGGGTGGAGGCATCTTGCAGAGACAGGGATGGATGAGAAAAGTCTTGGCCTGGAGGGGGTCATGGGCTAGAGATGAAGGCAGATGTGCAAAGAGCACCAGGATGACACAGGGGTGCTTCCATTTATGAAGAACTTACTAAGTGATGGGCAATGCACAAAGCACTTGACCTTCATGGTCACATTCAGTTCTCACAAGAAGCCTGCCATTAACATCGTGTAGATTAGAAAACTGAGGCTGAGAAAGGTTAAATCATCTGCCCAAGATCTCCTTGTTGGTATGAGGAAGAGTGGCCCGTCATGTCCAAGCATTGTGTTGCTGTTGTTAGCAGGGAAGTCTGAGCCATGAACTTTTGCATGTTGTGCTTAAATAACGTCCCCAGGGCCAAAGAGAGCCCCAACAAGGCAAGTGACCAGTGCTGCCAAGGTGCCCAGGAGAGATTCACTTTGATGGGTACACAGGAGAAGGTTGGGCTGGCTGGATTTCTCAATGGCAATGATGTTTGGCCAACTCTTCAAGAATGAGTGGACAGGGGCTTGGCAAAGAATGTAGGGAGGATAGTTTATAGGGGCAGAACTGCCACCTGTGCCAGGAGGCAAACACTGGCCAGGGAGCAGTCTCACTACTTGCAGAAAAACTTCCCCTGGGCCATCTCTATCAGCGGGTGCTGTCCTTGTTTCTAAGGCTTCCCCCTGACTTCTCTGTGTATCTAAAGTCTCTGGGATGCAGTCTGGCACAAAATAAGGCTTGGAAGTATCCATGTTAATATCAATGTCCCATATGTGTATTTATCTTTTACTAGTTGTCCCCTAAGAATCCTACTTGGCATGTAGAGAGTCACAAAATCATGCGGAGTTGGAGTCAGGATACTTCAAGAGCTTTTGTGTTTCAGGTTTTAAAGCTGGTGCCTGATTCCAGTTTCAGTAGGCTCTTTAGCACACCACATTCTAGTATGTAGCACCTCACCCAGTTCCAGTGAAAACATTTAAAATAATAAGAAGTATAGACACGATTAGGCATCCCGATTTGGTATCTGGACATGCAATAAGTCTGACAAGATTGAGTCCTGGGCCCATTACCTGCGAGAGCTTATACAACTTTAATAAGATGTCACTGTGCCTTTGTTTTTCAACTTTAGAATAGAATAATAATTAGACGTATCAGATTCTTGAGAGGTTTAAATGACAGAATACATGACATCTTCTAGGGTAATATGTACTTAGTAAGTGTTCAAAAATGAACCATTAATATTAATATCAAAGTACTGCTAAGTTGCAACAAGTGGCTTCTTTCTTTCAAGGTCTCGTCCAGATGCTAGCACCATCCTATCAGCACAGCTAAGAAGCCTGTGGGCAATGGCCTGGAATTTTCAGTGGGAAGGTTTGATCTATATTCCATTATATTCCATTTTCCTCATGGGCTTGCAGAACAGAGCTCCCATTGATCCCAAGCAGATTTAGACAAATTCTATTGGTTTACAATTGATCTTAGGTGGGTGTTGGCTTGTCTCCCACTGTGGTTGTTGCCAAGAAGAAATCAGCTTCATCTTGGGATGGGGGAGGTGCAGAATAATCAATCCAAAGATGGCTGTGAAGAAAACTCTGCTGGAGAGAGCTTTACTCACCTGAGAGTTGAGGTAGAAGAGCCTATGGGGTTGGATTCTGGAGGCACCAGGGGCAAATCACCTTGGCTCTGCTACCTCATTCATGGAGTAGGGAAATTATGATATCTAGTTCACAAATATATTGTAAAGGTTATACACACACACATACACACACACACACTCAAGTGTTTCAAGCTGGTATATGCTGAATACCCACTAGATATTACTGATAACACACAGGTCAAGGACAATAAGCCTAAAAAGAACTCCTCAAGGGTAGGATGGGAATTCTCACTTAATCTTATTTCTCCAACATTTTAATAACATTAGTTTTTTTTTAGTTGTGTTCCTTAAAGAAGGCATTTACTAAGGGCCAGATATGGGCTCTGTGGTGTGCAAGGGTCTGTAGGGTACTCACAAGGAGAAGCAAGGGTATCAGGTGTCATTTCCATATCCAGGGAGCTTTTCTTCTGAAATGAGGACACTTCTAAGCAGTATGTTCTTATCTGGTGTAGACACTTGGTGTTCTAGTAGGTCAGACAGAAAGAGCGCAAGGGCTGGATGCATCTCTCCTTTAAGCCAGAACCCAAGATAGGATGAGAATATTCCAGAACAGAGGCCATCAGAAGCAAAGTCAGAGAGCACAGTGCAATCATCTGGTGGGCAAAGAAAAGAGCAATGTGGCTGGGAATGGACAAGTTGTCATAAGATAAGATGACACTGTTGGCTGGGCAATGAAGTAGGGCCATGCTGGTTGTCGAAACAGTCAAGTCTGCCTCATGTGTTTTCATTAATCTGGGACAACTCCCACCCTCCAGAAGTCCCCAGAACCCATAGTTAGGGATTAATGTTCAGAACAACAGGGAACCTCCAAGGGTGAGCCTCTTCAGCACCATGATCAGTGTCCATTGGGACCAGTTGCTGGAAGACCATCCCAATTCTTCCCACACAAAGGACCTTGAGGGCCCAACTTGGGAGACTGTGCTTTATTCTGGAGACCACAGAGACCCAGTGGTGGTCTGCTATCCTTAAACATCCTCCTCATTGTACAAAGACACAGCTTGGCAATGACCTCTGCTGTAGAGCATCGGCCCCACCCAACCTCGGTGGCAGGCATTTGCTGTCAGCCACAGTTTTTCCTATGTGCTCCCTGGTGTGATCAGCTGTGCCATCAATGCCCACACCAAGGCCTCCAGACCAGTGCGGGATGACAGAGCTGATCAATAAACTGCCCTTCTCCTAATCCTAGTGTTCTCACCTCTTCCAACCTTCAGGAAGGACATTGCTGATCAATTTGATCTACCTCTGCTTTTTATTTTCCCTGTGCCAATGACTGGGTCTCCTGCTTTCATTCTCAACACTTTCTTTCATGTATTCTTTTCTTTCCTCAACCTCAGACTTTGACATCTCACTGTCTGGTTCTCTCCAAGGCTCTTGATCAATCAGCACAGCTGCTGTGGCTGAATCCCCTCTTCAAACCTGCTGCTTTGATGTTGTCTACTAACTTTCACAGAGGAGGGAGCAGGTAGGGAGACAGTGCAGATGCTGGCTCCTTCGAAGGAGACCCACCTACTGATGAGATGGATGGCCCCAAGGAAGTGCTGATGCACCAGAGAAATGTTTGGACCGATTGGGAAAACTTCTTTGAGGACAAATTGGACATTGATTTCTGATACTTTCAAATGGAAAGACGGAAGTGCTCCTTGTTCTCTTTAAATAATTGGCAAATCTAGGTAATTTTATCCAGGAAGTTGATTATATTGGAAATCTTGATTGATTCAGAAACATGATTATTTTAATTCAGGAACATACAAAGTTACATTGGTTAAAACAATCATTTTCCTAACTCAGTCCTAAACAGATTCTAGGATGTTTTGTTGTACTCTCTGTGGATGGCTATTGAGCAAAATCTGGATCTCCCAGCTGCTTGATTTGCTTCCTTTTTGGGCTCAAAATGCAAATACGGATCTATTCCTTTTCTCTCCAATGCTTCAGGGACAAGGAGTTTGAACAAGTGCAAAGTGAACTTCCTGGAAAATCCTTTGGAGAACTATTGAGAGGGCGATCAGAAACAACATCTCCTAAAACCAGAGGGCCCAGGAGGAAGATGAGGATGTGCCACAAGGTTGTTTTTTTATTTAGCAAGCCTGAAATTTCCTTACTCTATCATTTTTCCCCATGGCTTCTGTACCTCCCCAACCCAACCTCTACCACCTGAGTTTTGCCTGATCCTCTATCAGCGTGTTCAACTGTTTCCCCCTGCTGGTTCCCATACCTTTATAGATGTTAGTAATATTAGCCCTGTCCACTTACAACTCTTTGAGGTCTTAGAAACTACCCAAATATACCCAGAGAAATGGTTCACAAATTCTCAATGAAAATTCCATTGAAATTTACAGTGATGGTTGGGCAGACATGGACCTACTGGTTAAGATTCCCATGTTCCTCATCAGAGCATGGGGTTTTGATATCAAGCTCCAACTCATGACTCCAGCTTCCTGCTAACGCAGATGCTGGGAGGCAGCAGTGATGGCTCAGGTAATTGAGTTCTTGCCACCCATGTTGGAAACCTGTGTTGGTTTCCCAGTTCCCAAGCTTAATCCCAGCTATTGCAAAAATATTTGGGGAATGAATCAGCAGATGGGAACTCTCTCTCCCTCTGTCTCTATCTCAGTTTCTGTCCCTTTTCGCCTAAAATAAACAAATAAACCTTTTTTTTAAAAAAAGGAAATTTGCACTGATGGGAAATGGTCTCAGTTGAGGGGACCTTAATCTGAAGAGATTTGGCTCTATACTGAACCATTATGGCCAAAGCACTAGATGAACATCTGCTTTGCTACAGTTCCATTGTTGCCATCTTTGTACTACAAATGGGTGGTTGAGGTTGAGACTCCAGGCATCGATTGCCTTGGAAAGCCAACTTTGATCATGTGGCAGGTCCCCCCCAAGACAGAACTGGAAGCTCAGAGGAAGAGCCAGCCCAGCACAGAGGAGAAGGAGGCAGAAGGGTGTCTCAGTGCAGTGGGTAAGCCCTGAGGTCAAGACTGTCTACTTTTGAATCCTGATTTCTGTCCTCAATTTTCTGTGTAAGACTGGCAAAGTTTTTAAACAATCTTTTACTTTGTTGTAAGAAATCCAAAAGTAGTACTGACAGCAGAGATGCGAACATGCAAGTTACTGCTAGATGATCCTTGCACAGGGCATATCGGACCCAACCTTGCTGGTGTGCAGAAACTGGATTTCCCATTACTCTTGTGAAACCACTCAGACTTCCAGTTAACAACATCCACACACTGTTTAAATGTCTTTAGGATTACTGATCATCTAGGTTTTAGCAGAAGTTTTCTTTGTTACTGTAGCAGTACAGGAAAAGGGCTGTAGCCTATGGCCAAGGAGACAGACATCCATATTTAAACCTGCCTCTGGCTCCTGGGCACCAGCCACAGGCACTCTCTGGGACCCGACTGCCTTTATCTGTTAAATCATCACCACAGTTGAAATAACAAACTTTGCATTCCACTGAAAAGTTATCTTCTGCCTCTCTGTAATCCATCCATCCCTGCTTCTGCTGTCATTACCAAGCAACCACTGATCTGTTTTATGTCAGTGTAGATTATTTTTCAATTTATTGAATTTTATTTAAATGGAATCATACAGAATGTACTCCTTTCTTTTAAATTTGGAGTCATTCACTCAACAAAATTATTTTGAGATGTATCCAGTTGTGATGTGCTTCAAATGTTTATTCATGTTTCTTACTGAATCACATTCCATTGTATGGCTATAAAACATTTGTTTGACCACCCAGCTGCTATGAATAGATATTTGGGTTGTGTTTGGTTTCTTTGCTATTTCAAGTATAACTGTTCTGCACATTTACATAGAACTATTTTTTTTTTGTATTTTCATTTTTCTTGGGTAAATATCTAGAGGTAGAATGATTGGGTTATAGGTTAGGTTAATATTTAATTTCTTAAGAAAGTTCCAGATGGTTTGATTCCCACTACCAGTGCATCAGAGTTCCAGTTCCTCCACATCATTTCCAACACTGGTGTGCTCAGTCTTTCACTTGCAGACATGCAGTGGGAATGTCATTGTAGTTTTAATTAATATTTCTCTAATGAATAGAATGGTGAGCTTCTTTTCTTGTGTTCATCAGTCATTTGGGTATCCTTTGCTATGAGTGACCATAAGTTTTTGCCCATTTTCTTATAAGTTGTTTGTCTTATTATTGATTTATAAGAGTTTAAATTTGTTTTTAATCTGGGTTCAAGTTATTTGTTTGATGTATGTATTGTGAATTTTTTTTTTTATTTTTGACAGGCAGAGTGGACAGTGAGGGAGAAACAGAGAGAAAGGTCTTCCTTTGCCGTTGGTTCACCCTCCAAAGGCTGCCACAGCCGGCGTGCTGCGGCCGGCGCACCGTGCTTATCCGATGGCAGGAGCCAGGTGCCAGGCGCTTTTCCTGGTCTCCCATGGGGTGCAGGGCCCTCGGACTTGGGCCATCCTCCACTGCACTCCTGGGCCACAGCAGAGAGCTGGCCTGGAAGAGGGGCAACCGGGACAGAATCCGGCGCCCCAACCGGGACTAGAACCCGGTGTGCCGGCGCCGCAAGGCGGAGGATTAGCCTGTTGAGCCACGGTGCCGGCCATGTATGCGTTGTGAATATTTTCTCCTGGTATGTGCCTTGTCCTTTTGTTGTCTTATGATGTTTTTTTTTGGCTCTTTATAGAAGGCATTTAATTTTGATTATAGGGTATAGAAATTAGCAATTTGGTAGAATCAGAAACAAAGAGCAGAGGATTCTAATTTTGATGAAGGCTGACTTATTTTTTTTTTTCTTTTATGGTTCATGATTTTTTTTCTCCAAGAAACCTTTGCATATCCAAGGTCACAAAGTTATTCTCCAGTTCTCTTCTAGAAATTCTACATTTTAGAGTTTTACATTTTGAATTTAATTAATATTTAAATATTTAAATATTAAATTGTTTTAATTTAAATATTATATTGTTTTCGAAAAGAATTTCCTTTTTCTATTGAATTGCCTTAATATTTGATAAAAATCGATTGATCAAATGTGGGTAATATGTGTCTGGACTCTACTCTGTTCCTTTGCTCTGTATGACTGTCTCTTCACCAACGTCAAACTGTCCTGATTGCTGCAATTGGGGAAGTAAGTCTCCAGAATTGCTCACTATAAATGGATGATTATTCTGGATACTTTGTATTTCCATATACATTTTAGCATTTATGTGAATATGAATTAACTAAAACCTAGAATTTCCATATACATTTTAGCTTAAAAATTTCTACAAAAGTGCCTACTGGAATATTGTTTGAGGTTACATTGGATAAGGGAAGAATTTCCATCTCCTGGAAGAAAACTTTTCATGTATTTGAGTTTCTCTAAAATTTTCTTGATAATGCTTCATAATTTCAGCACAGAGGTCTTGGAAATCTTTGTTAGGTTTATTCCCACGTGTCCTGTAATTTTTGGTGGCTACTCTACATGGATTTTTTAATGTCACTTTTATTTGTTTGCTATTGGAATATAGGAAAAAACACTGATCTTCCATGTATTAACCTAGCAGCCTATGACCCTATTAAATTAATTCAGTAATTCTAATACTCATTTTTGTAGCTTTCCTGGGATTTTCTACATGAACAATCACATCATCTGTCAATAGGGAGGGTTTTACTTCTTGTTTCCTGTCTGTATTTTTTTTTCATGTCATAATACAATGGCTAGAATCTTGAGAAAAGTACTCAGTAATGTGGTAAGAGCAGGCATTCTTAGCATATTTCCAGTTCTAGGGGATGTAGTATTTTGTCTCTTACCATTAAATATGTTAGCTGATTTTCATTTGTTTTTGTTTTGCTTTTTTCAAAAGATTTATTTATTTATTTGAAAGTCAGAGTTACAGAGAGGGAAACACAGAGAAAAATCTTCCATAGGCTGGTTCACTACCCAAATGGCCACAGCAGCCAGGGCTGAGCCAGACAGAAGCCAGAATCCACGAGTTTCATCTAGGTCCCCAATGTGGGTGGCAGGGGCCTAAACCCTTGGGCCATCTTCTGTTGTTTTTTTCTAGACCATTAGTAGGGAGGTGGATTAGAAGTGGAGTAAATGGATACAGACTGGCACCCATATGGGATGCTGGCATCACAGGTGGAGACTATACATGCTATGTCACAGTACTGCCCCTTGTTTTGTGATTTTTAAGCTATTGATTCCCAAGTGAAAAGTTTTTCTTCTATTCTCAGCATCATGAATGGATGCTTAATGTTGTCCAATATTTTTTTCTGTGTAATCTGTAGGTTTTATCCCATTATTTTGTAAATTCGGTGGATTGTAGGGCTTGCTTTGGGAATGTTTAAACCAACTCTGCATCCCTGGGATGGGTCCTCCTGGATTATGATGTCGTTGATTTTACACCTCATCTCCTGGAACTTGCTTCTATTTTGTGAAGAGTTTTGTGTCTTATTTATGTGGGATATTCTTATCTCTGTTGTGTCTTTGTTAGACTGGACATTGCTACAACACAGAATAACCTAGGTACTGATCCGTCTTTCTCTATTTTTTTTTTTTAATTTGTTGGGTAATTTTTTTTTTCTTGATTGCTTAAATGGATTAAACAGGGAGCCAGTGTTGGTTTCTAGTGCTGCTGAAGCAAACTCCCAAACAGTGGCTTATGGAACCACAGCGTCAGAGGGCCAGACCAGAAAAGGGCTCCCAGGGGCTGAAGCCAAGGACTGCATTTGTTGCTGGAGACGCAGTCTAAGGGCAGATCCTCCTGCTTCATTCTCCAGCCTCCGGAGGCTGCCAGCCTCTTTGTCTCAAGTCTCCATCCACTTCCGAAGTCAGCAGTGTCAGCTAAAGAGTTCTCAGATGATGTTGTTCTGACCTGGACCCTTCTGCCTCCCTCTTTAAGATTAAAAATTACATCACGCCCACCTGAAGAATCCAAAATAATATCCCTATTTTAAGGCCAACTGATTAGGACAAGAACACCATGTCCCAGGCTCATTCCTTTACGCCACAGCCTCTTCACAAATTTCAAGCGATGAGATGTGGACTTCTTTGTTGTTGTTGTTGTTTTTAAGATCTATCTATTTATTTGAAAGAGTTACACACACACACACACACACACACACACACAGAGAGAGAGAGAGAGAGAGAGAGAGAGAGAGAGAGTCTTCCATTTGCTGGTTCACTCCCCAATTGGCTGCAATGGCCAGAGCTGCACTGATCTGAAGCTAGGAGCCAGGAGCTTCTTCCAGGTCTCCCACATGAGTGCAGGGGCCCAAGGACTTGGGCCATCTTCTACTGCTTTCCCAGGCCATAGCAGAGAGCTGGATCTGAAGAGGAGCAGCCGGGACATGAACCAGCGCCCGTATGGGATGCCAGCACTGCAGGTGACAGCTTTACCCACTACCCCACAGCGCTGGACCCATGGGCTTTGGGAAGTTTCATTTTGCCTGCCACTCCATCTGTTTTATTTGTGAGACGGGTTCAGTTTTCTTAAAAGTCTTCATTGTTTATATGTAGATATATAAATATATAACATAAATGTAAACACGTGTATATATAAAAATCACTATTCGGTTTTTCTGCATCTTCTCATGTCAATTTTGGCAAGTTGTATTTGGATTAAAAACCCTCCATTTCATCTAAAGTGTTACATCCATTGGTCTAAAGTTGTTTGTAGTATTCTCTCGTTATTCTTTCCAACTATGTGGGATCTGCCATGATAAACACTTTTCATCCCTAATATTGCTGATATGGGTTTTTTCTTCTCTCTTTTTGCTTGGTCTATTTAGCTATTTAGCTATTTTGTTGTTATGTTCAAAAAATCAGATTTTTTGCTACCTTGTGTTCTTGCCTCTGTGCCTGTATTTCATTTCCATAGCTGCTGCTCGGAGCCTTATTATTCCTGACCTTTTCCTTACTCCGGATTTTCTTTGCTCTTCTTTTTCTGGCTCCTTACGTTGAAACTTCGGGTTATTGATTTTTCGGTCATTCTGTTCCAGGATAACTTTACCTGCATCTGACAAATTTTAATGTGTTTGTTGTTTTTTTCAAAAAGGTCACAGTATCCTGTGGATGCTGCGGGTCTCCTGCCTCCTTAAGACAGTTATTAAAAATCGAAGTCTGAAAATGGAGACACTTTTGCACCCTGAGGTGATCTTGGAATGGGGCCATTCTCTTGAACTGAAAAAAAAAACAACAACAACAACAAAAAAAAAAACCACCAAGCCTCATGTTTTGATTTAATTGTTACTTCTTGATCCCAATATTCCTTCCTTCCTTCCTTCCTTCCTTCCTTCCTTCCTTCCTTCCTTCCTTCCTTCCTCTCTCTCTCTTTCTTTCTTTCTTTCTTCCTTTCTTCCTTTCTTTCTTTCCTTTTTTAAGACAGGTTTATTAATTTGTTTGAAAGGAAGCGTGCTGGAGCCAGCGCTGTGGCATGGTGGGTAAAGCTGCCACCTGCAGTGCCAGCATCCCATTTGGGGCCAGTTTGAGTCCCGGCTGCTCCACGTCTGATCTAGCTCTTTGCTGTGGCCTGGGAAAGCAGTAGAAGACGGCTCAAGTTCTTGGGGCCCTGCACCCGCATGGGAGACCCGGAGGAAGCTCCTGGCTCCTAGCTTCAGATCAGTGCAGCTCTGGCTGTTGTAGCCACCTGGGGAGTGAACCAGCGGATGGAAGACCTCTCTCTCTTTCTCTCTGCCTCTGCTTCTCTCTCTCTGTAACTCTGACTTTCAAATAAACAAATTTAAAAAAAAAAAAGAAAGAAAGAACGCCTGAGTTACACACACACACACAAACACTGCTGGTACACTTCCTAAATGGCTGCAATATCCTAGACTTCAGCTTAGGCTGAAGCTGGGAACCAAAACTCCATCCTGGCCTGCCATGTGGGTGGCAGGGGCCTAAGCACTTGGGCCATCCTCCTCTGCTTTCCCAGACACATCAGCAGGGAGCTGGACTGGAAGTGGAATACCCAGGACTCAAACTGGCATTCTGATAGGGATGCTGATGTTGCGAGCGGTGGCTTCATCTGCTGTGCCCCAGCCCTTGCCCCCCCCCCATCCTTTTTTGAGAGAAAGAACTCTATCATTGACCTTGCAAGCCCATGTTCCTTGGAAATTCACATGCTGAATAATTTGTGCCTTGCCTTCTAGCTCTTGAGAATGATAAGAATCAGCTTTGCTAATGACTCCCGCCCGCATCTGTCTCCAGCTCGGCAGGGACTGACTTCTCTTTTTTCTGGCACCTATCTGGACTACTTCATGGTGCTAAGTGGGATGCACAAGGGTACTTTTTAAAGTGGGACACAACAAGGGTACTTTTTAAAGCTCATAAAAAAATCAGAATTGAAAGAGAAGTTTGTTTTGGTGCACACATGATTTGAAATCCGTGCATAGTGTTTTCATCCTATGCATTTCTATGGACTTTATGAAGACTCCTCATGTTTTGCATGGAAGGAAAATAATCTTTTAATCCCATTTTTTTTTTTTCTGTGAATTTTCTGAAGCCGCTTTGTCTACAGACTCCAGGAGTACATGCGCTGGGGGAGGGCATGATACTCAGAGGTCTCACTGAGTAGATAAAGTTGGAGAAAGCCTGTGGGGCCAGAAGTCAGTGTCTGGGTTTTATCTCAGCTCTGGCACAGCCAGAGGCCTGCAAGTGAGCTCTCCCTGGTCTCTGAGTCTGTCCTGTTGGGAGGACGGGCCACGTGACCCTCAGAGCGGAGTGCGGACCTGAACGCCCCTTGCTGGCTGAAACGTGCTGGGCGTGGCTCTCTGCTTTAACCATCCCGGCCTCCACCCCCATGCTGCCGACATCTCTGGCTTCTCTCTTCCCCGCGTGCACCTGCGCAGCCGCACGCCCACAGCTCCACACTCGGAGGGGCCTGTGGTTGATTTCCTGCTCTGCTCACACCGTCTTGAAATTCTGGAGAACTTTCATTCCGCAAAGGGCCCCGTGGATTCTGAAGCCGAAGCTGTTTACCTGGCAAGCTCCTCGGAGACCAGGCAGTGACTTAGGACATAGAGGGGAGGTGGTGAGTTTCCAGGGGCCGAGCATCTAAGTGGACAGAGACCCAGCCGCGTGCAACCCGGGATGACACATGTGTTTCCACGTCTCGCTACCATTTCCAACGGCACCTTCCCCACGTCCGTGGCTTCTCAGAAGGAGAATTTTTGGATGGCTACGTCATATTTTCCCAGATACTCCTTGCCACACACCTGTCCTACCAGCTTTTCCTTATTCACATCCAGCAACCCAAGAATCAACAGCAGCCATATGGCGCATCCTCTGCAGAGGAAAGCTCTTTTAATTAGTGATGGGACACCTCAAATAATTCCAGCAGATGCTTCCGTTTCACGAGAACAGACACATGTCTGCAATCGGGCAATATTGTTCTAATTATACCTCAGCCTGCAGCTCAACGGGGTGAGTCTCTCCGACAGGGTTTGGGAGGGTGGGCAGGTGGGTTGTCAGAGCTCCATTTCACTCTCTCTCTCTTGCCCACACTGTGGTGCCTCTTTTTCTATATTTATTAACTGTTTTCTGTTATTATTATTATTTTAAAAATTATTTATTTGTAAGACATGGCGACAGAGAGACAGAGGGAGGGGAACATACCTTCAGAAAGATCCTCCCTGCTCTGGTTCACTCCCCAAATGGCCACAACAGCTTGGAGTGGGCAAGAGTTTTGACCAGGAACCTCAGACTTCGTCTGGGTTTCTCCCATGTGGGTGGCAGGCGCCATCTTGGGCCATCTTCTGCTGCTTTCTCAGGCCATAGCTGAGAGCTGATGGGAAGTGGCACAGCCGGGACTCGAACCTGTGATTCTGTCACCACAAGCAGCAGGTAAACCAGCTTCACCACGAGGCCAGCCCCTAAATTTTTTTTTTTTGGTGCAGCAAAAATACTGTATCCTAACCAATCTCCTAGTGATAAACCCTGCTTTGCCCTCTAATGAGTTCCCAGGGGGCCACTTTGGGCTGGGACAGAGGATTCCTGGAGAAGGCTGGGAATGGGTAGCAGCCAAAGACACGGGAGAGGACATTCAACATTCACCTGCCTTAGGAATGCTTCCCTCCCCTGCTGGGAGTAGGAACAGGAGGCAGGAAGGAGCAGCTGAACTGTGGAGCAGGGAGGCGCAGGTAGGATGACTCATGCCACGCGGAGGAGCAAGCTGGGTAAATGTCTGGTGGGTGCCCCCTCCGGAGGACCCAAGTCTCTGGGCAGAGCTGGCAGTCTTGGCGTCCCTGTCGACCGGAGGGGGGTCTTTCCCTCTGCAGTTTGGCAGACTGGTCAGGCCAGGTTGTGCTGGGGTGCCTGAGGACAGCTGGGGGACATACTCAGATTGCCACTGGGTGGACTCGATTTCCTGAGCATCCTCGCGACCCCTGGGGCCGAGGACAAGCTCAAGGTGACACTTTCCCGCTTCTGCCTCCCTTTACCTGAGGTTGCTCTGGGAACCGCCCTCAACAAAGCCTTTACTTAGAGCAAATACAATCAGGGTCTCAAGCAACCAATCGAACAAGAGTGTTTGAGCATTGCTCCATCTGCAAGATGAGGAGCCTCGTGAGGATTTAGAATATTCCATAAGTGCTGCACTTTTTTTTTTCAGCGAAAGCAGGATGTAAACAAAAATGAAAGCAAGCTTCTAGTTCACATCTCTTTCACCACACACTTCAATCTGCCGTATTACCAAGATAGTAAAAGAAGTGGGGTTAAATTTAGATAAGAGGAAGGAGACATGGTAGCTTTTACTGTAAGTGGCACACAACGTATTTAAATTGGCCTCTCCGTGTGAAGACTCTCCGCTGAGTCTGTCCATCCCAGAAGCCCTTTGCTCTGCCCACTGTTTGCAGGCTGCCCGAATGGAATGGTCTGCAGCGTTGTCGGATCACCCACCGGCATCTCCTCTGTGTCTGCTCAGCACTGACACGGATGTGCTGACAGGTGGAGACCAGAAGCTTCCTTGGGTCCTGCTCAGAGGCAGGGGGCTGGGTGAGATGATCTGTAAAGGGATCTGCCAGCTCAAATGAATAATGCACAATTGGGATAAAAAAAAAAAAAAAAAAAACAGAGAACCGTAGGAATTCAAGTTCCCGGCATCTTTTCCTCGAGGAAGCACTAAAAGAAGATAAACCGGGACAACACCCAAGTGATTAAAAATATGCGGATTATGTGCAGTGCAGATACACATAATTGCTAATGGGTTTTTCTTGCACTTGATCTCGGCCATTGGGGTTTTGCGTGTGGTGGGGGAGACAGACAAATAGGATGTAAAACCATGATCAGGGCTGTATTGGAGACTAGTTTCTGTGAGAGTGTGGCCAGGGCAGAGGAGCGGGGTGTTCTGAGTCTTCCGGGGGATGGACCCCAGTCAAGGTCTTGAACGAAACGGGAATTAAGTGACAAGGATAGGGAAGCACAGCAGCCGCATAAGTGCCAAGTGCTTTATGCTGGCTGGCAGAGACCAGGGAAGGGACTGGGGGAGCCCAGGCAGGATGGAGGATGGGAAGCTGGAGAGGGCCAGAGGCCAACCCTGCCAGGGGGAATTAGTGGGAAATAAATATTCCAGCATGCATGGTGAGATGGGCCCTATCTCCTCAGCTGTAGGGGAAGAATGGTTGGAGGAGGTCATCTTTTGAGGGTTCCTTTTCTGTAGCGGGGGAGGAGGCAGGCAGGATACAGGAAGGAAGTCTGGGGATGCGGCAGGGCAGGGAGCACACCCTATTGGCCCCTCTCAGGGAGGAAGCGCACCTGAGTGGCCACCAGGACACACTTCTTCCTAACAGACGCACCTGTGAGTTTGTTGTGAGTCAGCTCAGAACAGACAAAGCTGGTGGGATGTGCGAAGCCCGCATTCTGCCTGTTGCACTGTGGCTTGCCTTTGGCTGGGGAGCCGCCAGAGGGGCAGCTCAGGGCGGTGCCGAATCAGCACACTTAGAGGTTAGGAACCAGGTTCCTGCCCTGCTGAGACACAGCTGCGCTTTCCCTGTACTTGACCTTGGGTTCTGTTGCTGTGAAATGGAGATCTCCATCCAGTGACCTCCCCAGGTCCTTTGAGTGCACTGATTCTCAAGTTAGAGATGCAGCAGCACTTTCTTGCTTTCTTGAGATACAGCTGCCAGGGTCCCGTGCCCAGAGATTCCGACTCAGGAAGCCTGGGCCGGGGCCCAAGCACTTGCGTTTCTCACAAGTCCCCAGGTGAGGTTGGTGCTTTGGCTGGGGAGCCCACGTGGATAACCAGGGGTCCCACCGTGCATTCTCAGTCATGCCATCCGGGAGGTCTCAGCCTTTGCAAACAGTTTGGCGAGTGCAGGCTCCAGGCTGACCTTTAGACGTGGGTGCCAGGCGGTGCTCCCCTTGCTCCTGGACATGGGAATCCTCCAACAGAAGTGGACATGGCTGGGAAAGGCGGGAAGTCAGGGTGAAGCCAGGGCCCACAAAAGCTCCTGAACTGACCCGGTGGGCTGCATGGTCACTGTTCTTTTGCATACGGTACTGTTGCCTATTCCGTGTCCTCTCTCCTGATATGTGGAAAAATCAATGGCTGCAAGGTATTAGAAAAGCCATTGAATTGCCCTTACCTGCCACCAGGTGACACCTGATATTGATTTAGCTTATGAAAGTGATTCACAGGTTTGCTGAGGCCTGGAAAAGATCAAATGTTATGAGCCTCATGACCCCATCTTCCCTATCCGCTCTTGGCTAACACCAGGGAAGGTAATTGGGAAATAATAGACCAAAGAAGCTTTTTTTTTCCTTTTTCTGGTGTGCTCACAAGGAGAAGAAATGCAAGGGGATTGTTGCACTGGGAGAGCAGGGATTTTAGTATCATTCGTTTTATGAAGGTCAATTTTCCCTTTAAGTGCAACATTCTCTAGACGTGACCAGTATAGAGCAGCAGCAGTTTTAACACAACCAGTAAATCAAAGAAAAAATTACAATGGAGGGAAGCTCTTTACACATGTTGCAATGGTTACGTCCCAGGCAAGCCGATCGCCAGCCTGGGAACGCTGGTGTCTCCCCGGGGGAACCTGCTCCGGGCTCGCCCAGCCCCTTGGAGGCCAACATCTCTCTCTTCAGAAGGGGGAAGGCTGGGAATGGGACACGTGTTTGCTGCTCTGTGACGTCAGGCGATTTCAACCTCTATGAACCTGCCTTGACGTCCAGTACATGTCCTTGTGAAGGAGATCAGGGAGAGAAGGCAGTGCATGGCCCGGACTTGCGCGGAAGGCTTGGGCTGGCTGCCATCGTTGCCATGGGGCTGGAAGTCAGAGTGGCAGCAGGGGCAGCGAGCTAAGGAGGGCAGGGCTTCCGGTTACTGGACGCTGCGACACTGCAGGGGTCTGGGGGCCCTGTACTGTTTCATCTCCTGGACACACAGGGTGAGCACGTGCCAGCAGCTTCCTGTGCAGTTAAGAACCACGTGGCAAAATTCCACTAAAAATGGGGTGCATGAAAATGAGCAGCCTGCTCCAGGTGGGCACTTAGGGACGTTTTACCAAATTCTCCCAGCCTTACTTTCCTGGCTGCATTGACTTTAGAGAGTGAGTGTTCCCTGCGACTTCAGCTGCAGATGGAGGAGGGCTCCCAGACCTGCACTGCACTTTATGTGAGTGATAAATAAAACCTTCCAGACCTAAGGCGCGGAGATTTATTCGTTGCTGCAGCCTTGTGATATCCTGACCAACACGGATGTCTGCTGGGTGTTAAACAGTGAAGCAGACATGTAACACGACTTCACTGAGTCTTCGCCAAAGCGCTGGGCGTCCGCCCGCAAGCGCCCCTCACCTGCTGGCTCACTGCCCCAGCTCTGCGCTGGAGGCTCGCTTTTTGTTGATGCGCACCATGTTACACAGAGTGAAGAAAGCAGGACTTCAGAACAGACTACTGTGTTGCACAGTAAAATTATTTCTTTATCAGATTGAAAGGCAGAGAAATAGACAAGGAGCTCCCATCTATCCACTGTTCACTCCCTAAATGTCTGCAGGAGCTGGGACCGGCTTGAGCCAAAGCTTGGAGCTGGGAACTCAGTACAGATCTCCCACATGGTGGCAGGAATCCAATCACTTGAGACTCTCCCAGGGTCTGCATTGGCAGGAAGCTGGAATCAGGAGCTGGAGTTGGGACTCAAACGCAGGTTCTCTGACCTCTAGGCTAAATGCTCATACCATGCTAGGCTTTCTTTTCCTTATTAGAAAACCCGTGTCTTCATCGACTGTTAAGGCATTCCACGTCCTTAATCATGCAAGCCTTATAATGGACTCTGAGTTGATAGCTCTAATTGTTACATTTTAATTCCGGAATGTCCCTTTTATCCTTTCGTGTATTCTTTCCTCTTAAAAGTTGTTTTCCATTTGCATATCTTGACTTAATATTGTCATGTTAGCATCCTTTTGTTTAAAATGTGATTAGACACTGTGATAGGCCAGGCTTCTCTAGTTCTCCCTAGAAACTAATGTTCCCAGTCACTTGATAGTCTGTGTTGTGTTGCTTTAACATTTTAGAGATGTGCTTGCTTGTTCTTTGTTTCTTTTCTATAACTCCGCAGCAGTTTAATCTATTTGCATGCAGATGGAACATCATTTTTGTTTGTTTGGGAGGTCTGTTTATAGATCGTATCCCAGTGTCTCAGATAATATCCCCGTATCTTGAACTGTGCCAGGTAACATGGCAGGCACTCAATAAGAACTGTGTTTCTTATCATTAGTAAATAATCTTCCACTTCTTTGTTTTTAATCTTTATGCTAGGTATGACTGTTGTGAGTTTTGATCTTTTAAAAATACTATTTTAATTTATTGATATTGATTACTGATGTAGTTGGAGTAATTTCTACCATAGTTTTGTTTAGTTGAGGTAACTGTAGATTTATATGTAGTTTTAAGAAATAATATAGAGATCCATCTACAGTTTTCCCAGATGGTAACATTTTGCAAAATTATAGTGTATTATCACTATTACGATATTGACATTGGTACAATCTCACAGATTTCTCTGGTTTTACTGTGCATGTGTGTGAATTAAGTTCCATACAGTTTTATCACGTGTGTAGATTCTGTAGTTTTGAGCCCACGATCACAATCACGACAGTAAACATTGCTAAAATCACAACCTCCCTTCTGTGGCCTGTTTTCAACCTCACCCTGTGTCCACCTCTTCCTTCGCCATCCTACAACTGCTAGTCTGTCTTCCATGTCTGGGATTTTGTGATTTAAAACCTGTCATGTAACATGCGTACTATGCTGAGGATTGGATTTCTCTCTGAAGCAGCTTTTATGTAACATGGAATTAACCATGTTAAAGTGCACAACTCAACAGCATTGCATAATGTCACATTGTGCCACCATTGCCTCTACTGCAGCCAACGTACTTTTATCACTTGCAGGGGGAACCTGTACCTGTCGAGCAGTGGATCCTCTTTGTCCCTCCCAGTCATGTGCCCCTGACAATCATTAGTCTGCTTTATGCCTCTGTGGATTTGCTTATCCTGGTTACATTTCTTATGAGTTGAGTAAGACAACGTGTAACCCTCTGGCCATGTTGTAGCATGTATCAGAAATCTATTCCTTTTCGTGGCTGAAAAACATTTCTGCTGTATGGATATACCACATTTTGTTGCTTCCTTTATCAGTGATGGGCATCTGAGTTGCTTCCATCTCTGGCTATTGGGAACTGTGCTGCTGTGAACACTTGTGTGCAAACTTTCGTGGGAACATCTGTTTTCAATTCTTCTGGCTATAGATCTAAGAATAGAATTTCTGGCTCCTATGGTAATTTTCACACTTTTCAAAGAGGTGTCAAACTGTCTTCCACGCTGCCACACCATTTTACACTCCCACCACGAGTGTGTGAATTTCACAAACTCTCTTCATGGTCGCTGGCAAATTGTGTCCTCCATTTTTTGATTATGGTCGTTCCAGGGAGTATGAAGTAGTATCATATTGTTATTTTGATGCTTGTTTCTCCAATGACAGTGACGCTTAGAGTCCTTTCATTTGCTTTCTGGTCATCTCTGTATCTTCTTGGGAGAAATCCCTCGCTCTTTTGTTAACTGGGCAGTTTGTCACTTTCACAAAAATGATGGGAAGCTATTTTCTCCCATTTTGTAGATGCTTTTTTCATGTTCTTGATGGTATTTCTCAAAGCACCAAAGTTTTTAACGTTGGTGACCTCCAATTTATCTATTTCTACTTGTGCTTTTGGTGTCGTGTCTAAGAGTCCGTTGCTAAACCCAAAATCATGAAAATTTGCCCCTGTGTTTCCTTCCAAGGGGTATAGATTTAATTTTACATTTACTCTTACATTTAGGTTTTTTTAAAAACCCATTTTAAGTTTATTTTTACATTTGCTGGGGATAATGTGTGAAGGCGTCCAACCTCATTATTTTGCATGTGGACAAATATCTGTTCCTAGATCACTTTTTGACGAGACTGCTTTTCCTCACTGAACTGTCTTGACAGCCTTTTAAAAAGTGAACTGACTATATATTTTTATGTGTTGATTTCAGACTTCTCAATTCTTTTCCATTAATCTATATGTCTACTCTTACATCAATATCTGTTTTGCTTACTGGTAGCTTTCTGATAAATTCTGAAATTGGAAAATACAAGTCCCCCAACTTTGATTATCTTTTCCAAATTGTATTTTTTCTATGCAGGGCACCATGCAATTCCATATAATATTAGGATCAGTTTTTCCATTTCTTCAAAAAAGGCCTCTGGGATTTTTATATGGGTTGTATTAAATCTGAAGATTTCCTTGGGTAATACTGCAATCTTAGCAATATAAAGTCTTCCAATCCATGAACACAGACATCTTTTAATTTATTAGACTTTATTTAATTTCTTTCAGCAATGTGTTGTAATTTCCAGTATACAGGTCTTGCACATTCTTGGTTATGTTCATTCCTAGTGTTTTGTTTGTTTTGATGCTATTGTAAATGTAATTGTTTTCTTAATTCAAGATTGTTTTGCTAGCATATTGAAATACAATTGAATTTTCTGTATTGATATTGTATCCTACATTTTCTTTTAAAGATTTATTTATTTATCTAGAAGTCAGAGTTACAGAGAAAGAGAGAGTGACAGAGAGTGGGAAATAGATTTTCCATCTATTGGTTCACTTCCCAGATGGCTGCAATGTCCAGGGTGGGGCGTGGCTGAGCTGGGAGATTCATCCAGGTCTCCTATGTGAGTACAGGGGCTCAAACACTTGGGCCATCTCCTGCTTTTCCCAGGCCTTTAGCAGGGAGCTGGATCAGAAGTAGAACGGCTGGGACATGAACCAGCACCCTATAGGATGCTGGCTCACGGGTGGCAGCTTTACCCACTAGGTCACAGTGCCAGTCCCTTGTATCCTCTATTTAATTTCTTTATAGCTGTTTGTGGAATCTTTAAGATTTTGTGTACACAAGATCATGTTATCTCTGAGTAGCATTAATTTTTCTTCTAATGCAACTTGAAAACCTTGTATTTCTTTTTCTTGCCTAATCGCCTGGCTAGAACTTCCAGAACTGACAAAAGCAGGTGTCTCTGTCTTGTTCTTCATCTTGGGGGAAGCTCTCAGTCTTTCACTATGAGTGTGTTGTGAGCTGAAGGATTGTCATAAATGACCTGTATCACACCAAGGATGTTCTCGTCTATTCCCAGTTTGTTGACTGTTTTGTTCATGAAAGGGGATTTTAACCATAGAAGTATTTACTCAAATACCTTTTCTGCACCACATCAGGTGATCAGATGCTTTATTGCCTTCATTGTACTCACGTGGCACGTCACACTGATTGTGTTTTTAAGAGCATCTCTTAGATAGCTTTCATAGTTATTACCCTGCAATTACAATTGATTTCCTGTTGCAGCTACAACAAATTGACACAAATTTATATGGCTGAAGACAACCTGAATTCATCCTGATCTAGTTTTTAAGGGCAGAGGCCTACGACCAAGGTATTAGCAAGGCTCATTCCTCTGGAGCTTTCAGGAGAGGGTCTGTTTTCTTCTCCAGACTCTAAGGGGTTCCTGCACTTCTCGGCTAGTGGTCTCTTCCTGCATTTTCACAGCCAACAAAATATCCTCTTCTCAGCTCTCTGACCACTGCTCCTTCTGCCTTCCCTCTTGTCTTCCTGACTCTGATCCTCTATTCTCCTTCTTTTAAGGATCCTGGCAGTTACACTGGGTCTGCTGGATTAATTCTTTTATTTTGTTTAAAGATTTAAAGGATTAATTCTTTAATTCATTAAATCTCCCCATGACAAGATCCATAACTAGGGGGCTGGCATTGTGGCATAACAGGTTAAGTTGCACCGTGCAATGCTGGCATCCTATATGGGTACCAGTTTGAAGCCCAGCTGCTCTACTTCTGATCCAGCTCCCTGCTGAAGTGCCCAAGGGTGCAGCAGAAGATGGTCCAGGTACTTGGGCCCCTGCATACATGTGGGAGACCTGGAAGAAGCTCCTGGCTCTTGGCTTTAGCTTGGTCCAGCCCCAACCATTGTAGACATCTGGGGAGTAAACTAGCATTTGGAAGATATTCTCTCTCTCTCTCTCTCTCTTTCTCTCTTTCTCTAGCTCTGCCTATCAAATAAATAAAACACAAATAATAACATCTCCAAAGCTTCTTTTAACAATGCCAGATAAACATAGAGGAATACTTCAAAAAATTCTTAGAGAAATGGAATTAAAAGATAAATGTATTTTGGTATAAAGTGTTTTTGAAATCCATTTTTTTCATAACATGTGTTTTCTGTGAACTCTTTTAAAGGTCCCTCAAAATCACAGGTTCTGGGGATTAGGCATCTATAGGGGACTGCTCTTCCACTTACTACAGCGGCATCAATAATTTACCATTTCTACTGGAGTGTTGAACCCTCATTTCCATTTAGAGCTCTACCTTCTCCACTTTTCAATATCACTGGCTAGGTGGGATCAGATGGTATAAAATTTTTTGTTTCACTCATCAAATATGATTCCTAAAACACATAGGAAAAGGGAAATCTATTGTTAAGTGCTCAGTGCTCTGATTTTTCCAGTGTTCCTCTTCCATCCTGAAACTCCAAGATTCCTTCTTATTCTCATGTTCTTCATGTTGAAAAATTTTCTTGAGTCAAACTTCAAGAGTGTATCGGTAATGATGAATTCTATTGATTTTCCTGTGCCTGAAAATTTTTTATTTCCCTGTTATTCTGAAGGATAGTTTCACTGGGTATAGAATTAGCTCCAGTTCTTTTCTGTCTGTTTGGAAAACAATGCACCTCCAATGGTTCAGATGAGAGATCCATCACCATTCCAAAGGATATTCCCCTACATGTAATTCACTATTTTCAAGACATTTATCTTTAATGTTCAAGAGTCTAGTTATGATGTTGTTGGCATAGATTTCTTTGATCATCTTAGTTTGGCCATTATTTCTAAAAGTAATCCTTCATCCCACTCTTTCTCCTCCACATTGGGGTTGGCAGTCACCCCTTTAGGCAGGTCTTAGCCTATTTTGTGGTTTCAGGGCCATATTGATTTTCAAAGCCTTTGTGGTGCTCTCTTCGTCTGATTAGTTTATCTGGTGCCATAAGGGTTCCTACATGTTCTTGCTGGTGCTATCCTAGGAAGTCTGAGAAGATTCATTAAGTGGGGTTATCATCTGTCTCACAATAAGGGAGGGGTGTATTGAACCCTCTGACAGTGCACCCCTTTTACATCTTCACACATACCCTGGGGTGTCTTGGGTGAAGGATGCAATTCTAGGGCCCAGGGGCAAGGGAGTTGCTGGAATCCGGATGCTGGATGTAGCTGGGTCCTTGGCTCTCAGGGTCCAGAGTCCCTGACAGGAAAGGAGAGTCTTGGGTATATGCAAAGAGATTTTCCACCTGCTCTAACTTCATCTCTGCTGCCAGCCCTTATGTCTCTTAGAAAAGGGGACTTCCATGTCTAGAGTGAGGGGCAGAGGAAAAGAGCTTCCCCTGGCTGTTTATTTCTGATGGAGATTCCATTCAGTTGTCCCCAGTAGTGGTGTTGGGCTTGTCGCATGTTGCTGTAGAGAGTTCTGCTGGGTCCAGAAGAAGAATGAGCCTTCCTGGTTGCCTTGTACTCCTGGGAAGTGCTAGGGGAGCTCTCCTCCTCCACTGAACCAGGGATGCAGGAACCCTGCCTCTGTGTGGCTGATGTAGTGAAGTCAGTTCACTGCTCTCTTACCACATTCCACAGCTCTCCCCCAATGACTCCCGCTCTGTTTCCAGGGCTGACGGCTGTGCTTAGCAGAGATAAAGAGGGAAAGCTGGGCCAGGTCTACACCATCTCATCCAGTTGGAGTGACAGCACCATTTTTCTCTGATAATTTCTTCACTGGTCTCTTCTACTGGGATTCCTATCAGATTTTAGAGTTTGGACTTTCTAGTTTCTTCCTTCACTTTTAAAAAGACTTACTCCTGCATTTAACATTTCTTTTTGCTACAGAAGTTTTCTTTATCACAGGTACTTCAGTTTTTATTTTTCTTTATTCTGTTTTCTCTGCCCTATTATTTATGACCTCAATTTTAAGATTTCAGATTTTTAATCACTTTCCTCTGATTGCTTTTTTTTAATGTTTTCTCAAACGACTAAGAATTCAAGTATGAAGTATAACTTTTGAATTGCTTTCTTTTCTTTACTTTCATGCCTTGTTTTAATGCATTGTTTGGTTCATTTTGTCTAGTTGCATGCAGTTTATGTTTCTTAAAGGCCTGCTGATCTTGGCTGACTTTTCTCAGCAGACAGTGAATGAAAAGGTTGTTTGGACTGGAGGCACTTAGGGGACCTGCCATTGAGTGTAAGACCCAGGAGGAAGGCTGGTGCTGAGCTTGGGCAAACAAGTGGGCACCGTTCCCACCACTACTGAATACCCTGAACGTGACCTTTGTCATAAGCACCTTGTTTTACTCTTGAGTGGCACTGCTCCCACTTCCACTATGTTAGTCTTCTGATAAGGTTGGGACATATCACAGTCTTGCTTCTTCACTTTTGCTAATATCCACATAGTCAGATTTGGGCTCCAGGTAAGTATGGAGGCTGTAGCCAGCTTCTTTGGACATAGGGCAGGCACTGGACCAAGAGGTTAACACCCCAGTGAATGCTAGTGGGGGTGTTCTTCTCAAGGATTGTGCAAGTGATCCATTGGGTGTGCAAAGGAAATCCTGAAACTTCTGCTTCCGTGAATTTTTTCTGAAATATTAAAGACATTAAGGCTGGCTGATTTTAACATGATTCCTGAAGTCAGAGGTTCCATAATTCATTTGTTTGCTTTTTAGGTTATATTTTGAGATTTTATTATTTATCTGAAAGGCAGAGAGACAGACAGATAGAGCTTCCATCATTGGTTTGCTCCCCCAAATGCCTGCAATGGCTCAGACTGCACTTGGCTGGGTTGAAGCCCAGAGCCAGGAAGTCAATCCAGGTTTTCCATATGGGTTACAGGGATCAGCTACTTGAGCGACCAATGTTACCTCCCAGAGTTTCCATCAGAAAGTTAGAGTGGGGGGCTAGAACTGGGACTCAACCTCAGGTCCTTCAATGTGGAATGGCGATACCATAACAGTTATGCTAAATGACTACCCCGATTGTCTTTTGATGAATTGCTATTTATATATTCCTGGTTGAAGGAATTTATGGATAACATATTCCATTAAAAATGTAATCCCCATGAAATGTTAAGTGCTTAAAAATTCTGACATAGAAAATGTGAATCAAAGCTAAGTTAAAAATGCCAGTGCTGGCAAACAACCGGAGAACGGCAAGGCTGATACTTGTAACTTTCATTTACCACATTGTGTGAAGCAAATAATGATGACTTCTTAAGCTCTGATGAAAATGTGTCCCCTGAAGTTCAAAACTATCATAAAGACTACTTGGCGGATGAATTTTCACTCACAATCATTAAAGCTTAATTTCACCCAAATAATTGTGTTGAGATATTTGTGCAGTATAGCATATTTAATTTATAAGTAAATAAATTTCAATAAATTGTAGATGCATGCTTGACTTTTTTTTAAAGAAAAATAATGAGAGTTTGTGGTTCCAAACAATTTGGAAACCATGGCTGTAGACAGTCCCCTAACTAATGATGCTGATTATCTCACCACAGTCAAAGTTGAGCTGAGAGACCCTCCACAGCTCCCCTGGGAAGACCTGCACCGTACTCTGGCAAAACTTCCTCCTGGGTGGGTTTGGAGTTGCAACAAGCCAGTCACATCTGGATTCTACTGCCCATACGTTTTTGACACTTTTATTCCATCTATGACACTCTTCCTTGTATTTAAGGAAGATGGATGTGTGTGTGTGTGTGTGTGTGTGTGTGTGTGTGAGAGAGAGAGAGAGAGAGAGAGAGAGAGAGAGAGAGAGAGAGAGAGAGAAACATTACTGACACTTCTCTGGGATGCTGTGGGGGAGAGGTGGCAATGCATCTATATGCAAAGGTCACCCTCCCAAGCCTACAGAAAGGTCGCCCTTTAACTTGGAGAACAAGAAATTCCCCACTGACTGAAGTCTCCTTTGTAAGCAATATTTTCCTTTTTGTTTTCTGTTGGTATTTAGTCAAACAAAAAGCCAAGTAAACAGAAACCAGTTGACGTGGGAACCAACTAGGAGATAGAGGATGCAAACTTCTATTTGGTAAGGCAGCAGAGAACCCCTGGGGCCCAGACATGGCTTTGGCATGCTGCCCAAGGGCATGGGGAAGATAACAGAGGGACGGCAAGTTGGTGCTACCATTAGGTGGTGATGTAGACGGGGAAAACAGGGAGGACTGTTTCTTTCCATGTAGCAAACCCCTCCTCCCAGTGTGTGTCTAACGCCAGAGCCAGAAGCAAGCATCCTCCGCCCACCACGGGCACGATGGCTCTCTGGCACTCTTGCCTGCCACACTCCTGGGAGGCTGCCGTATTTGCTTTTAATGAGGGAGGCTGCTTCTTGACAGCAAGGCCCCCTATTGTTTGGCTTCCTGAAACCACACTCCCTCTAAATACATCATGGAGCACACTGGAAATGAAACGCATTCGAATTAATTGAGTTTGAGATTCTTTGGGGGAGATTTCATGAGGCCCTTTGAAATAACTGAAGTGTCACACACAGGGTTGGAATGCAGGCGTCGGGTACAAAGAGTAGAGGCTAGAGGAAGATACAGTCGTCAAAAAGGTATTTTTTTTCCTCCTGCAGTGACAGGTGGTTCTGACAGCTCTGGTTTGTCAGCAGGCAGACACCTGAAGATGAGGGGATCAGAAATGAAAGATGCCAGTGGAAATAATTCCTTCTGCAGCTGTGAAGTGATCATGACATCTCTGTATCATAACACAGTGCTGAAGACAGGATCAAAATGAAATCTCTCAACCTGCAGAAGAAATTTCCACCTGATAATGTCCTTTCTCCATCCCTTTCTGTGTTTCCTAGTGTCCCTTGAGGGTGGAGGGGAGGAGGCAAGACGTACGCAATGATCTGCCCAGGCCTATGGGTTTCCAGGGGCTGGAGGCCTCTGAGAAATGGTCCCACAGGGGCTGGGAGGGCTGGAGGAGGTTGTAGTGTGCAGGGCAGGCACCAGGGAGAGATCTGCCTACCAAATCGGGTGGCATCAAGGCCTGGCTATCATGGCCCTTTGGTACCAAGACCCTCCCTGGTGTTCTGAGGGTTCACTGTCTTCTGATGAAAGCCTTAGAGAAGTTCTCTGAGCTCCAGGCTGCTGGAAGTGACTGATGACTACTACAGCTGCTCTTCCAAATGAACAGAGACCAGAGGGCTGCAGTAGAGTGAACAGGAAGCCACGAAACACCAGAGAAGGCTGCCTGGACGCGATGTGTCTGTCATCAGCCAGCCACCATGATGGGGAAACAACTTCTTCCTTAGTTTTGGTTGAAACATCTCTGGCCAAAAGTCGGGAGGGGCCCTTGGCTGTCAAGGTCAGTATATGGGTGGGTGCAGGAGCCCAAGGGTGGACACAGCTGGACTCCCGGATGCTTGTTCCCTTTGTGATGGCTCTGCTTTCCAAGTTTTTTCCTGAACCTTTGGGAAACAACTCTATTTTTTAAAGAATTATTTGAAAGTCAGAGTTACACAGAGAGAGGAGAGGCAGAGAGAGAAAGAAAAAGAGGTCTTCCATCTTCTGGTTCACTCCCTAGTTGGCGCAATGGCCGGAGCTGCACCGATCTGAAGCCAGGAGCCAGGAGCTTCTTCCAGGTCTCCCACGCAGGTGCAGGGGCCCAAGGATTTGGGCCTTCTTCTACTGCTTTCCCAGGCCATAGCAGAGAGCTGGATCAGAAGTGGAACAGCTAGGACTAGAACCGGCACCCATATGGGATGCTGGCACTGCAGGCCAGGGATTTAACCTGCTGTGTCACAGCGCGGGCCCCAACAACTGTATTTAAATCAATAGTCCATACCCAATTCTGCTGACAGTGAGTTTCTTAAAGCTCTCCACCGTACTCTCTTAGTGTGCAGCTATGGAGCTGGAAGAGAAGGTTTGTTATCCAGCCTAGCGGGCCCTATCTCATCGTCTCTGCATGTGAATGTTTTCAACCACTGGCACATTGGGAAGCAGGCTGAGAAAGGAAGCCCAGCATGAGGCAGTGCCAAGGCCACCAGCTCTCCAGCTGGGGACAGCTTTCCACCATGGTGGATTCCAAGTGGCCACCGCCTCTCTGGGTTGAGGAAGCAGCTGAGAGGCAGTGGAACTGCTGCATGTGCTGGAGGGATGGCTGGGCATGCGTGGAGCAAGGACCTGCAATGCCCAGCGCGGAGCAGGTGCCTCTGAGAGAAAGCAGACAGAGGTAGCAAAGGCCCCACCATGGTGGGAAACATGAGGACTGGGAAATAAACTGTTAAGCGCCAAATACTACTATAATTTTAATGATTTGTGAATACTTTAAAATTTGCTTTATATGAGTGAAGTTAAACATCTTTTCATTTCTTTGTTGTTGATAACGTTTGCCTATTTTGCTGCCTAACTGTGGTCTTTTTACTCTTTATTTGTTGAACTCTTTATTTAGTGGAACATTAAGTATTTGAATATTATGTAAATTTAAAATATGTTATCTCAAACATATAAATAAATAAATACATAAACAAAAAAACAAACTTGGAGCCAGTCAGTGAAGAGTCCTTCTTGAATTCCTGGAATAGCAAATGTGACTCTCCATCCCCTGCCCCCCCAAGCTATAACTTAGCTATAAGAATCACACACATTGCAAGTAAGAGCAAATCAGATGTTAACAGGTTTTTAGAATAGACACAGAAATCCTTAACAAAATATTAGCAAACCAAATCCAGCACCATACAAAAATGCAAAATGCTTTGGACAATTGTGATTTAGCATCAGAACACAGAATTAACATCAGCACCACCTCCTAGAGAGACCCGTGGATCCTGTGTTCAATATAGGATATACACAACAGCCACGATGTAGAAGCAACCTAAGTTCCTATCAACAGGTGAATGAATAAGGAAAATGTGACATATGTAAGGAAGAGATATTATTCAGCTGGAGCGCATCATGCTAAATGAGATCAGCCAGATACACAGGACAGGTGCTACGTGCTGCCATTCCTAGGAAGAATCTGCAACAGTGAAACTCACAGAAGCAGAGAGTGTAAGGGTGGTTTCCAGGGCTCTGGGTGGGTGGGTGGGGAATAGGAAGGTATTTAGTTAAAGTGTACAATGTTTTGGTGGTGAATAGGTCATAGAGACCTACCTAGAATTGAGTGCCTCTGTTAAACAATGCTGTATTATGTACTAAAAAATTTTCTAAGAAGATAGGTCTGCCACGAAGTGTTGTCATCATAAACCAATGATAATAAGGATAATAAATAAAGAGAGCAGTAGGAAACTTGGAGGGGATTGATAGGCTTACAGTATATGTGCTGGTGATGGTTCATCAGTACATACTTATCTTCAAACTGATTAAGTTGTGTACACTACATATGTACAAGTTTTTGGTGTCAATTATACCCCCAATAGAATGGATGTTTTTGAAAAACTAAAAATAAAGGGAAAATGTGGTTACCTCAATACATACAGAAAAAAAATTTCATAAAATTCGATAACTATTCATGATGAGAGAAGCTCTCAGAAACTAATAGGAGGAAATTGTCTCCATCTGATGAAAATTATCTACTTAAAAAAATCCTACAGCTAATATCACACTCAGTGATGAAGTGCTGAACCCTTTCCCCAGTATTATCCAGACAACAGTGTTCCCTCTCAGCACTTCTGTTCAACACGGTGTTGGAGGTCCTAGGCATTGTCAGGGGAGAGAGAGAGAGAGAGAGAGAGAGAGTAAAGCCACAAAGGTTGTGAATACATAAATAAAACTGTCAGCATCCAAACACGATGTAATTGTTTACATAGAAAATCTTAAGGAATCGATGCACCTGGCAGAGCAGCGCCCAGGGCCCCCCAGGCCACCTTGAGTCTGGGGACCACTTGTGCTCTGGGCTGTCTTCCTTGTCCCTTGAGGCTCTTTCCATCTGAGAGCTGCTGGGCTGGAGCTGGGCAGCTTGGGGGCCTAAAACCCTCGCTCTTCCCTTCTTCACTTCCTCAGAGCTTCCTGACTATCTAGGCCTTTCCCCCGGGAAATTGAAGCAAAGCATAGAATATGAGGTTAATGCACGTGGTGGGGGAAGGGATAGCGGTAAAGCCTCTGCCTACAGTGCCAGCATCCCATACGGACACTGGTTTGAGTCCCGGCTGCTCCACTTCTGATCCAGTTCCCTGCTAATGTGCCTGGTAAAGCAGAGGAGGACAGCCCAAGGCCTTGGGTCACTGTACCCATACAGGAGACCCAGATGAAGCCCCTGGCTTCTGGCTTTGGCCTGACTCAGCTCTGGCCACTGCGGCCATTTGGGGAGTGAACCAGCAGATGGACCATCTCTCTCTCTCTCTCTCTCTCTCTCTCTCTCTCTCTCTGCCTCTGCCTTTCCTCTTCTGTAAATCTGACTCTCAAATAAATAAATAAATCTTTATTTAAAAAAGGTTACTACACAAAATGCAAATGAGTATCTACATGACAGCACCAATCAGTTGGCAAATGAAATCACAATGTGGTACATACAGCAGAAGCCAAACCTCAAGACATCACAGATAGATAATGAATAGGTAAATAGGTGGTGGATGAGAGATTAGATAGATCAAAGACATGAGAGTCTAGAGGGGGGAAGGACTATAGAGATGCATATGAACTTCTCCCTATGAACAGAAACAGTATCTGTCCCATGCTCATCTTTGTCCTAGCAATAAACAACATCTCTATGCACCCTGTTGCTCCAGCTGGAAACCTGGAAGTCCTTCCTAAGCCTGCCTCTCCCTCAGCATCTCATCCAAACCATTGCCAAGTTCTGTTAATCCTTCCTTCAAAGACAGCTTTAATCTGGCCACTTCTCTCCCTTGGAGTTGAAATCACTCCAGTCCGAGCCATTATCATTTCTCACTGGGACTGCCTCCTAAATCCTTTCCCCAAAGCCAACACATTTTCCACAGCAATGGTAGTGGTCTTTGTACAAAGTAAACTGGATGATGCCTCCCTCTGTTTCACACCCTTCAAAGGCTCCCAGTGGCCTCAAACAGTTCCTAGGGATACTTGCTCAGGCAGAGAGAAAGGAGAAGAATCCCTCAGCCCTTCCCTCCTCCTCCCTCCAATGCCAGTGCCTCCCATTGGCAGAGACCAGCCGATGCCAAGGGGCCAAGGGACAGTGGGGACCTCAACCTGCAGCGAGCAACCTGTCCCTGCCCGACTTCCTCAAGGGCAGGCCAAGAGCAGACCTGAAGGTGCACAGGCCCAGGACCCACTACAGTTGCAGAGGTCGACTCCTCTCTTAGTAGGGAATTTCAAACTGGGCCCTGGGGGACAAGGAAGAGCAGTTCTGGGAAGAATGGGGTAGGTGTGGGGGTGGGCTCCAGGCAGAGAGAACCCACCAGGGCAAACACTAGGACGTGTTTGGGGAACAGAAAGAGGGGAGCGTGTCTGGGGGTGGAGGCTGGGGGGTGAAGGCAGAGAGAACGGTGTGGGGCTGCTGAGGTGGGGACCACCAGCATGCTGGGTGGGTTAGGCTATTGGCGTCACAGTCTGAAAATGTTCATTTGGGGAAAAGTCTTTGGCTATTTTATGGAGGGTGGGTCAACCCCAGGGCAAGAGGGGCTTTGGGGAGTCCCAGGGGCAGGCTGTGGGAGTAGCTGGCTGGGAGGTGGGGTGGAGATGGAGAGAAGTGTCTCCAGCACAGATAGGTCCATTGCCCTTCCTCCTTGGTCTAATGGGGACCTGGAGGGGCCCAGCACTCCTGGGACAGCCTCTTGGCTTAAGGACAGCTCCAGCCTGGTCTTCGTTCCTTGTCACCGAGGCACTTTCCTCTCTATCCCGAGAGCTGCAGGCTGGAGTCTGGGCAACTTATGGCCCCAGAGTGTTCACTGATCCACGGTTCCTTCCTCAGGTCTTCCAGACCCTGCATCTCTTCCCGGAGAAGCTGAGGCAGAAAGCCCCTGGTGCAGTGCTCACACTGACTGCGTGCAAAGTCAGTGGCCTAGGGGAGGGATGCAGGAAGTACCCGGGAAAGGCTGGGGCTCCTGAGTCATTCACTTCCTTAAATTCCTCCATAACGCTGTTTTCCAGCCCAGTTTTTTCCCTCTGAGGAACTGTTCTGATGTAGGCGAGGTGGGGTGTTAGAGAGCCACACAGTGCTAAGAACCTTCCACCAGTCTCCATGCTGTAGCCATGCACTGCTAAAATCTCTACTCTCTTCCATGTCAATTTGATGTGGGCATAGCTGTACTAATTTTTTCCAGGTTCTTTTCCCATACAAAGATGTGCATTCTACATGCAGATGTTGATAAGGTTTACAAATAGGAGCAGGACTGACTTAATAGTGAGAGAGAAAATTTACAATTACACTTTAGCGCTCCCTGTGCCCCCAGTGAAATCTCCCAACAGCAGCAAGGATCCAAAGGAACCCATAGGGGTTGCCAAGGTCCAGGCTGCCTTGGACTGCTGAGCGGAGAGGCCAGCTTCTGTTGGGCAAAAATTAGAATCCTACTGTCATCCGATTCTATGCCCCAGCATGCTTCTCCTTCCGGCATGCCTGAGACAGGGCTGGCCACGTGTCCTCAGCTGTCCCCCCCCCCCCCGGACGTCAGGCAGCCAGCTTGCCAGAGCTGCTCAGACTCTGGGGGAGCAGCCCTGTCAGAAAGTTTCTTCCTGTTTGGAGCCAAGCACTGCCTCCCTGCTGGGTGATCCTTCTGCTTTCCCAACCAACCCACAATGGCGTCTCCAGCACGAAGCCCTGGAAGGAAGGCTGCTCTCGCAGGCCCCCTGAGCGGCCTGGGCTCCGCCATCCGTTTCTTCCCATTCTCCTTCCTAGGGGCTGCGTTTGTATCCCCTCATCAGCCTGGGGCTTGCACACAACACACTGCCTTTGATGGCAGGTGCAGTGCTCACGGTGGGGGCTGGGGGGGTGCGTTCTCACCTGGGTCATTGGGCTTGCCAGGCCCTTGCCAGTGTACTCAGCTTCTATTTCTTTTTTAAAGATGTATTTATTTATTTTATTTATTTATTTGAGAGGCAGAGTTAGAGAGAGAGAGAGAGAGAGAGAGAGAGAGAGAGAGGCACAGAGAGCTCTTCCACTCACTGGTTCACTCTCTGAGCGGTTGCAACAGCTGGGGCTGGGCCAAGCTGAAGCCAGGAGCCAGGAGCTTCATGTGGGTTTCCCAAGTGGGTGTCAGGGGCCCAAGCACTTGGGTTATCTGCTGCTGCCTTCCCAGGTGCATTAGCAGGGAGCCGCTGGTGTTGTAGGTGACAGCTTAACACACTGGCTCACTGTGCCGGCCCCTGCTTCTGTTTCTTAATGCTCTCTTTATCTCCCTTCTCTGATCCATTGAAGAGAGGCAGAAATAGTCCTTACCTCTTAGGCTTGCTTGAGAGTGGAAGCAGGTAATCCACGTGAAATACTTTACACACTGGCTAGAAGGGGTTCTCCAGCTTAGCCCAGGTGCCACTGAAACCTGAGACAGGCTAGCAAGAATGCAATTTGTCTGGGGAAGGGAGGGAGTGGGGCATGGGGGGCTCACATACAGGCCATGGAGAGAATGACGCAGGAAGGAGGGAAGGTTGGCACATGGGACAGTCTTCTGTTAGTCATTGCTGTTGGCAACCAGGGCTCAATCCCACTGGACACCTCTCCAAAGCAATGCATCTTGGAATTGTGATGGAGATGGGAACATTTGAGGTTGTCCGTCCATTGTCATGGCTGGCGTTCTTGGGTGTGAACTTCCTTGCACGTTCTGACTGCATAAGGAAGTGCCAGTGGTCCCCTAAATGTCTCACACTGAGGGATCTGACGATCCCTCCAAGGCAAGAGGGACAAGGTGCCTCGGGGTGACATTTGCATAGAGGTGATCCTCCCAGCAAAAGCTGGAGTGAAAGGATGCGAAGGAGGATGCTAGTGGTGTCCAATACACGGGGACCAATAAATCTTTCTTCTTTTTCTGATTATGATCATTATCAAAATGTAGGCAAGTGCAAGGTCACGTTCATTCTTGCCAGCCCCAGGCTGCTCCTGCTCGTTCTGTGGGCACAGGGCCTCACGTCCCCAGGAACCTCTGAGCTGCACGTCGTGGCCTCTGGATTCTAGCAGTGCCCATTCATACAAATTGCACACTCAGCAAAGCCTTCTGCCCCCGTCTCCTCCTCCTCCATGACACTGTCCCAAGCTCGCTCAGGGAATCTCAGGTTCCTAATCTACAGAATAGGTGGATAGGAGTGTGAGGGAGGTGATATGACAGAGTCTCCAGGTTGGAAGTAAGGGCTTTCGAAAGGCATATTCATGGGGGATGTGTGCAGAAGCCTGCCGGAGACAAGAGGGGCACCCTCCCTTTGCTGGTGGACCCAGAGGACACACAAGGGATCTCCCATAGTCCCTTCAGACATGGAGAGACTGAACAAGAGGCATCAGTTCTGCAGCTGCATGGTGGACACCAGGAGCAAGAGTGACCCTGGCCGCTGGAGGCCACTCCTCTGCAACGGCCGAGAATCACCACGGCAGGGTCAATGCACAGCACACGTCCACCTCGGCCTCACTGCCCGGCGGAAGAACCGTGCCGCCCACATCAGAGTGTCACGCACGAGTGTCCTCCGTCCTCGCCTGGAGCCGCTGCTGCATAAGAATCAGATGGAGCCGCTGTCTCTTCCTTTTCTGTAGTTTTACCCAGGGAGGCGACTGGCCGGGGGTGGGGTGGGGGTGCTGACCACCCTTGGCCTTCCCATCTCTGCTGGAGACGGAGCCTGCACTCAGCCACGCGTGCTCCGAGGCCAAGGCGCGCCTGACGAGTAAGCTGACACTCGCATCGCTCTCACGCCAGCGAGAGGCACGACTTTAATTAAATGCGGTTGCTTTAAACTGTGGCAGAAGAGCTGGGGCTCTGCTCCTGTGACGACGTCACCCCGCTTGCTGGCGTCCTGTCTCCTTTCCTCGGGACTAATCTTCCCTTGGCAGTGGCCTTCCTCTGACTTCAGAACACTGAGATGTCTTTAACTTCTGCCTTCAAAGCCCTTTGCAAAAATAAACTCTGAGGCCGGAGCTGGTAGGAGGTGTAGGCAGCAAAGAACTTCCTCTCTGTGGGCCACCTCTTTGGGCAGAATGAATTCTCCCTGACCTTCTTGTGCCAAACCCTTACCTCTGTCTGGCTGTGCCTGTTTATTAAGAGTAGAACATGTGAGCTTCCAATTGAGCCTTGCATGGTGTCTAAAAGGTATGCAATTTGATCCTACGCACAGACACAGCCATGGTCTACGGGGGCAACAAGTAAAACCAGGGGGCTGGGACGGCCCCAGGGTCCTGGAGGGCCCGCTAAGGGCAGAGTTGAGAGGCAAGCCTGGTTCCTTGGGACCATAGGGATCCTAGTCCCCAGCTTCTCTATTAGCACCATGCTGGGAGTGGACAGGGTGGGAAGGAAGACAGTCACACTTCCATATAGGTCTGGCCACATCCCAGTTGGCTGACCTCCCGCCAATCATGGCTAGACTTTTTCTGCACCGCCATCCACCACCTACGGGGAATCCAAACTGGGGTAGTTGTTTCAAGATGGGATGGTTCTTTGCTCGGACGTGGGGGGTACCTTTTGCCTTTGCGTTGGATATTGTAATTCTCTCCCGGCTTCTGAAAGTTGATCTCTTCTAGGCTGCCTTGTATAAAGGAAGGAAAGAGAGCAAGCTGAGTAAGGGGAATAAATTGTCTCCCTGGGCTCCGTCGCTGGCTGTCTGAGTTGGTTACGGAGGAGTAACGGCCTGCTCCTGGTGTGAGATGGATCAAGGCAGGAGAATGGTTCATCAGAAGAGGCCATGAGCGACGGGCGAACCCATTACCTCACCTTCCGAGGTGCGAGTCCAAGACATGGGGGGAACTGTGCTTTTGTCAGTCCCTCCTAACAGCTTTTAATTTTTAAATGCATTAAAATTCTTTTTAAATAAGGGAAGAGTTCTGAAGGTTTTTTTTTTTTAATAACTCTGACTTGACTAAAAGTTGGATTGAGAACATCATTTCTTTCTGGAAATTTTTCCCCAGCCTTTGAAGTACTCCCAGCTCTATTCCGCCTTCAGAGAGAAAATGGTTGTTTTGAAAGTTGCCTTTTAAGCAGCAGCGCTGTTTTTTCTCTGCTGAGAGCTGCTCTTGTGCACTTCAAAAGCAGACACATCAGCCTTCTCCACCCTGTTTCTCCCCTTTGAAGTGAGCGTGGGGGCAGCGGCCGTCTCTTCATCACGCTCTCTCGAATTTCCACGGCACTTTGCGCTGTTCAAAGCCCTTCCATAGCCATTATCTTATTTGATCCTCAGGACAACCCCTGAGGTAGGCAGGGCGGGTGGCCTCATCCCCATTTCACAGATTCGAAGCCTGGCGCTCAGAGAGGTGCATATTTGACCCCAAGTGTCAGGACCCCTTAACGAGAGGACATCGGGGCCTTCCATGGCCACTCAAGGGCTCTTTTCACCAAATTACTTCTCCGCTTGTTATGTTGACATTTGGGGGACCAAGAAGTCGGGCTAATTGGCATGCTAAATAAATATTTCATAATCGGCATAGGACATAAAGCTGAGAATGCACAGGTCTTGCCCCTGTCCCCACGCTCCATGAGTGCCCGCAGCTGTGCTAACTTCGCCCCCGACCTCTGGTGCAGCCCAGGCCAGGCCCTGGGAGTGGGACATCAGAGGCTCTGCCTCCCCGGGCCCTGGCTTAGAGTCTGTAGCAGCAGCTGTTCCAGGTGACGCTGCTTTTCCATGACTGAACCTCGGCCCCTTTTGTACCCGCTACGGTACATTCTTGGTTTCCACCCACAACTTAATCGCTACATCTAGGGCAGCATTTAGTTCAGGACTCCCTGCTGTCATCCTTTCCAAGTGCACATCCAGTATCAAACCCAGCGGAAATTTCTCCCAATGGAGACAATGCATGCTCAAGACATTTCATGGATTCATCTCATCAACCAGTTCCCCCGATGAGCACCTGGCCCATACTACATGCCCTGAGATGTTGGCAGAGAAAAGAATGAATCCAATGGGAAAAGAGACAAAGGCTCTTTGGTGTGGGGGAGGGCAGTGGGAGTGCCCCCAAGTGGGATGAGCCCAGGGGCTGGGGGCCTCCCAGTGCAGAACTGGGTGGCAGAGAAGGCTCTTCAAGGAGAGGCCTGCTCTGGCTCCTGAATCATGAGTAGGTAGAAGCCAGGCAAGGGTGAAGCGGAAGGGCGTGGGGATGGGGGCTGTGAGATAGACAGCATTCCTGGAGGAGGCAGCAGCAGGGAGAAATGCCAGGAGGCAGGAGAGGACATGCTGGGGGGGGGGGGGGGGCTCAGAGTCGCTGAGTGTGACCAGAGCGACAGGCTGCGGAAGGAGAGAGGGGGTAATAGATGGGAGGGCTTAGTCATAAAGGAACAAATTAAAAATCTTGGACTTTTTCCCGAAGGCAATGTGCAGCCTTTAATAAGGGTTTTTAAGCAGGAGAATGTCATGTTCAGATTTGCATTTTAGAAAGATCATTCCAGTAGCAGTGCGGAGAATGCGGTGTAAATAGATAGAGACCCAGGCCTTCCCACAGGCCTTCCCACAGGCCTGCTCAAGACATGGGCAATTGGAGAGACAGTCGGAGAAACATGCTAGCTCCCCATTTTCCTGGCTCCCCTAAGCTCCGTCCTCATATTTAGCAAGGTCATCACAAACCCAAATGCTTGGCCTGGGCTGTTTCAGTTCCCCGTAGATGTGCCATTTCAGAGCGAGGGTGTGATGATATTTCGTTTATGTAAGAACCGTCCATCTGGAAAAATGCTCAGTGTTTTTGTCAAATTGAAATTAAAGACCTTGTCCGTCAAGTACCCGCCATCGTCTATTTGAGGAGCCTCTCAGAACAGAACTTGCTTTGACTCAGCACCAGGAAGCATGCTCATCACCGCTTTCTTGTCTGTAACATGGGATTGCCTTCCTGGGCTCTTGGGAGGCCTGGTGGCAGCCACACGTGTGAAAATCCTCAGATCCTCTTGGGCACTAAATAAACATTTGCTCACGTCTCATGGCTTACGTACAACCTTTAATTATAGGAAGAAGATAATGGGCTTGGAACAAGGTGGACCTGAGTTCAACTTCTGGCTGCACCATGTTCTAGCACTTAATTTCTATGAATATGTGCTTTGTTATTCCTGAACTTGGAAACGGATGCTTTCTCCATTGAGTTACTCAGATGTGAACGAAGGAATACACAGGAAGTGCTTGACGCATAGTAGGCACTGAACGGGTATTGATGGCTTATTCCTTCTGCAAGCAGACTCGTGGGCTTCGTTTCATCACAGGGAGAGGATGACACAAATCAGCTTATTTCTCTTTCCTTCTCAACTGTCAGAAAACTCAGCGCCAACTCAGAGCTCAACTACAGGTTCCTGCCAGCATCTATTCTGCTGCTCATTTTTCAGATCTCTGTTTGTTTTTGTTTTGCAAGGCTCTGCTTTGCATTTGTTTATATTCTATGACCACCCCAACTGTAGCTGGCATCTCTTAAGGACCTAGTAGGTTTAAGAAGTATATTTATGCAATTATTACCACTTTGTTGGTGAGGTTTGGCTCCCAGAGTTGGTCCTATTATGGAGAAGTGACTTTGGCCCTCAGCCATGACCATCAATGTAAGAATAGGGCTGGGACAGTCATGCGTGGCTTCCCATATATTAGCTATCCATCCTGTTGGGTGCTGGTTCTCTTGAGCAATGTGTTGAGTAGATACCCAGAGCAACAGTGCTCACTAGCCCAGCAGAAATGGAGTCTATGCCGAATGCATAGCAAGTGTGCTGGGACAATGCTGCGTGTAGCTTGACCGGGGCTCTTTCCATGTCACCAAGACGCAGACAGTCTCTGTCTCAGCTCCGTTCTCCATCATGTGTTAATTCCATGCTTAGACTCAAGGTCCAGCGAGACCGCTGGAAGGCACTCCAGGTGACAACTTTTTGGGATCAGCCTTGAACCTTTTTCTGCCTTTGTCCCAGAATTTGTAGGAAACTCTCTATGCATCTCATTCACTGAGATTAACTTTTTTTGTTGTTGTTACATTATCTCTTTGTTCCTTCTTTACTGAGACGGGGTGATATGATCTTCTTTTTTTCTTTTTTTAAGGATTTATTTATTTATTTGAAAGAGTTACAGAGAGAGAGAGAGAGAGAGAGAGAGAGAGAGAGAGAGTTCTTCCATCTGCTGGTTCAGTCCCCAGTTGGCCGCAACAGCCAGAGCTGCACTGATCTGAAGCCAGGAGCCAGGAGCTTCTTCTGGGTCTCCCACATGGGTGCAGGGGCCCATGGACTTGGGCCATCCTCTACTGCTTTCCCAGGCCACAGCAGAGAGCTGTATCAGAAGAGGAACAACTGGGCAAAGAACCAGTGCCCATATGGGATGCCAGCATTGCAGGTGGTGGCTTTACCCACTATGCCACAGTGCCGGCCCCGATGTGGTATTCTAATCATATATACCATTCCAGGCTCACCCTTACCTTGTTTTCATGGAGGTAACAGAGAATAAAAGAATGATTTAAAAAATAATAATGCTACTGTTTTTTTTTCTCAGAGTAAGATGAATGAATACCGCGTGGCAAGAGGAAGAAATAGGCAGTATTCAGTGATGTATGTGCCGTATCACTGTATCTCATCTCCAGGAGCACAGTTCACACTTTGTGATGCTGGGGCTAACATTTTGTAAACTCTACTCCCGAGATCCCTCATCAGCCAGCTCTCTAGTAAGTTCTGCCGCATTCATAGAATGTTCATTGCATTCCATTGTTATAGTGGTTCTATCTCATTAGTAGTACACTTTATCGTAGGTATGCAAGAAGAGAAGACAAAACACAGGACGTACTGGGTGTGGTACTACCCATGGCTTCAGACAAAGAAGACTGGAGATGACAAAAGAGGAAAAGCAGGAGTTTCTCCTGGCTGCCCAGTTCCTCCCATCTTGCTCTGATAACAGCGCACAGCAACTGGCTCCGGCCTCATCTTCCTTTTGCCCCACCCCCACCCCAGCACCATCCTGGCCTGAGCCTCATTGTTTCTAGATGTACACCTAGAATTCGATTACACACGCTCCGGATGACAGGTGCAAAGTCTGCCCCAGAGGAAAGCAGTTTTTGCTGGAAAAGACTAGCAAGAGTTTGCTAATTTACATACGCAGAGACTTGGAAAATAGTCTGCGGATGATTTATAAGGTGACAAACTAAGGAAGATTGCTTACAACAGTGGATTGGGCTGAATTTGTATGGTTGAAGGGTTAGTTGACTGAAACTGGAGCTCAATAACATTGAGATGCTCAGACTTCCTGGGCATAATGCAGAGCAAAGAATCACAATGGTTAGGAAAACAACACTGCTGAGATAGGTTTATTCTGTGCGGCTTTCACACATACTCAGCCCACTTAGCGCATGGGAAGGGGTCCATGCGGCTCTTCCTAGGGAAGTAACAGCCAGGGGGCATAGGAAATCCTGCAGGGCTCTGCCGTAGCCACCTGCAGACCAGGCGGGCCGCCACTCAGGTTCTCTGATTGTGGTTGGGAGGCCTGAATTCTGAAGTAGCAGGAGCCAAGTGGTGACATGAAACTCCCAGACACAAGGTGGGCCTGTGCCATCCTTTGGATGCCTTCTGTCCACACAAGTTCCCATGTGGGAGGCATGGTTTCCTGTGTGGTGATGGGCAGGTGGCGGAAGGTTTCAGATGTGAGAAATTAGTTGAAAATGATTATGGTCATTGGGGGCACTGCCCTCTGCAGGAACTGGTCCTGGTCTTGCAGAGTGAGCAGCAAGGATGATGTATGTGGTCATTAAAAAGTCAACCTTCAGGGCTGGTGCTGTGGCATAGTGGACTAAGCCTCTGCCTGCAGTGCCAGCATCCCTATGGGTGACGGTTCGAGTCCCGGTTGCTCCTCTTCCCATCCAGCTCTCTGCTAATGGCCTGGGAAAGCAGTAGAAGATGGCCCAAGTGCTTGGGCCCCTGCACCCATATGGAAGACCCTGAAGAAGCTCCTGGTCTTGGCTTCGGATCAGCGCAGCTCCAGCCATTTCAGCTATTTGGGGAGCGAACCAGCGAATGGAAGACCTTTCTCTCTGTCTCTCACTCTGCCTCTCAACTAAATAAATAAAATCTTTAAAAAAAGGTCTTAACCTTCAGAAATCTTTGGCAATGGCTCTTTAATGACAATGTCTCCAGAAAAGAAAAGATGGACAACTTTCTAAAACCTCACTTCATTTCCATAAGAGGAAAAACTTCAGTTTGTTGATTGGAAACCTGGATAGAGATGCTAAATGCAGCGCCCTGGTCTCCCACCCAGTTCTAAGTCCTGAGCCAATTCCCGGGTCCAGAGTCTCTGCATACATGGAAATCTAGGTTCTTGAGACAGGTCCCTGCAACACTACCTCTATGTCCATCTCTCTAACTTCTCCAAAGGGTTCTGAAGCTATTTCTTAGAATACACAGGAGAATGGGTATTACCCAAGACTTTTAGGAACTATTAGACCCTGGTTCTCATTTATCACTTATCCTTAAGCATACACAAATTCTATGAAGATCCACCATCAGAGTGGAGGTTTATGGAAGTTTGGTGATCAATTAGGTCTAACATTATCTCACAAAAATCCCCATAAGTTGACAGATCCTCACTTTGTATATTTTCCACTTTCCTAATTGTCCTTTTTAAAGGTTTATTTATTCACTTGGAAGGCAGTTACAGAAAGAGAGAGTGAGAGAGAGAGAGAGAAAGAAAGAGAGAGAATCTTCCACCCATTGGTTCATTCCTCAAATGGTGACAAAGGTTGGGGCTGGGCCAGGCCAAATCCAGGAGCCTAGAACTTCATCCTGGTCTCCACATGGGTGACAGGAGCCTGAGTACCTGGGCCATCTTCTCTGCTTTCCCAGGTGCGTTACCAGGGAGCCAAATCAGAGGTGGAGTAGCCAGGACTCAAACTGGTGCACACACGGGATGCAGGGGAAGGAGGCAGCAGCTTAAGCAGCTGCTCCACGACGTTGGCCTCTATTGTGCATCTAGAACAGACCTACTCAGCAACCAGTAGAACCTCACATTGATTCCCTGGTCCAGAAAACAGTGGACTTTCCCCTTCTTATTAGGTAGTAAGCCCAGAGCAAAACTGTCTCAGGGGAAACTCCGCAGACTGAAGTCTTGAAAGATGCAAGAGTGGTGATTCTTCCCATAGCTTGCTCATTGTGGTCCAATTGGTTTATGCAGGTGAATGGCTCTCTCAGACAATGACTGGAATATTGTAGACTCCATCAAGGCAAGCAAAAATTACGGCTGCTTTCCCAGATGTAGAATCTGTCTTGGTACGTATTGACACAATGCCTAGAACCTGTTACACAGCTATTTTAAACTGATAAGAACAGATACTACACTTGATCTTAGCCAAAAGGCTGAGAAGCAATTACACAGCTATTTTATAGCAAAGAGATAAGAAGCAGTTCTCTTTCACCTGGGAGGAACACAGTGCACCTTCGATGTCGCCCCAGGCTATGCCAACTCACAAGCCTTTGCAGAGATATTAACCGAGTTGGTATTCTACCAGACACACCCATTGCTACCTATCCTGAAAGTACCAAGGTCTTTAGGGAGTTTTAGTAAGATGTATTAGATCCAGAGGATTGGCAGTAAGTCCTATAAAAACTCAGGGGCTTCCTACTCCAGTGAGCTGTGCAGGTTCCTATGGTCCACAGCATATGGTAAATGCTCTTTATTGTGAAAGATTAAGTTTCTGCACCTTGAGCCATATATGCCAAGGAGATGAGACAACGTTTTAGGGAGCTTATTTGGATTTGAGACATAAACATATACAGTAGCCCTTGCTTATCCATAGTTTGGCTTTCCCTACAATTGTAATCTGAAAATATTAATATTTGTCTTAACTCTCTCAAGAGAGGAGAGACCCATATTCATATAGCCTTTATTACAATATATTGTTATAATTGTACTATTAGTAGTAATCTTTATCATAGGTAAGCATAAATAGAAAAATTGAAAAGATATATATGGGAGTATGTGCATGTCTACATATATATGTGGGTGCATAGACACAGACACACACACACAAACACACACACACTATGGTACTATCCTTAGTTTCGGGCATCCCCTGGGGGTCTTGAAGTGAATCCCCCAAGGACAAGGAGGAGGCAGCTAGTACCTCACAGCTGAGTGTTTTGTTCAGATTCATTTATCTAGCAAACTGAGTGTTGGGAGCGGGTCCTAGAGGAGAAGGCTCTGTAGGAAGTCCAGTCTTCAGGGCCAGCTACTGTACCACTTGGCACCTGTGAGCTAGCAAGCTCAAGGTTGTATAAGCTTACCTGAAGTCTTATTGTGTCTTCTGGCAATAATCGCAGGGGAGTCTTAGGGTTGTGGAGAAAAAAAGAAATCAACTCTCTTCTCCAGGTAATATCCTCCTTTAGAGAAATAGCTTCTTGTTCTTTGTCCCTGGCAGTGTCTGAGTATCTGACCATGGGACTCCAAGGGATGTATATGATCCGAGCTGCTCTGCCCGAACTCGGTACGATGTGCCTTCCAAGTCCTGGAGTTAGGCGTGCATAGAAGCAATCTGGTGGCCGGCACCGTGGCTCAACAGGCTAATCCTCAGCCTTGCGACGCCGGCACACCGGGTTCTAGTCCCGGTTGGGGCACCAGATTCTGTCCCGGTTGCCCCTCTTCCAGGCCAGCTCTCTGCTGTGGCCCGGGAGTGCAGTGGAGGATGGCCCAGGTGCTTGGGCCCTGCACCCCATGGGAGACCAGGAAAAGCGCCTGTCACCTGGCTCCTGCCATCGGATGAGCGCAGCGCGCCGGCCGCGGCGGCCATTGGAGGGTGAACCAACGGCAAAGGAAGACCTTTCTCTCTGTCTCTCTCTCTCTCACTGTCCACTCTGCCTGTCAAAAATTAAAAAAAAAAAAAAGAAGAAGCAATCTGGTATCAAGCGAGAATGTAAGTGATATCCATGACCCTAACCACGAAGTTCCGCAGGCCCAAGGGCGTTGTAGTCACAGATGATCCTGACTCTACAGCACCCAGTCCAGCTGAACAGCTTCCTTTTTCTCCATCCACACCCAAGGCAACATGGAGAAGTTCCCTATAAACAACTGACCCCCTCTCTCCCACCACAGTAATTAAGATCTACTGTACAGACAGCTTTGCATGACCTGCTGGTCCCCACAGGAAGTAAATCTCGCAGTTTTACTGCCTGGATTGCTTCTGTTCCCATCTTGCTAAGTGCTCTAGGTCTTGTCTCCTGTGTGTGTGCAGGCAATGCAGGTTCCTTCAGTTCCTCCCCTGCCCCGACCTTAGCAGGTGCACTTAGATCAGACCACGGCAAGAAGACGGCTGCTGTACTTCCAGACACCATCCGTCGCGGGTGCAGGAAGAAATGATGGATGAAGGAAATGCCAACTGTATGTCCCATTAACCAAGCCAACAGCCTGCAGAAAACTTCTGCTTCAGGCTCATGGGCCACACAATGTAGTACGACCATCTTTAGCTTTTTTGCAGTGGAGGTTGGAGAAGTTTTTAACTGCTCATCTTGGGCAGTCACAGTGGCCAAGGAAGAGGGAGCTGGTTGTCCTCCAGCCACAAGCACAATAGTGATTAACCATTCTTGGGGAGCAGAAACTGCTTCATGGGACCCTTCCCAGCAGTGCTGTGCCATCTTCAGACAATAGCCACTCGCCTCCTGCGCCAGCACCCACAAGCTCAAATCACCCAAAAACCCCCAGGAGAGGTCTAAGGGCACAGGTATTTTAATGCCATTGGTAATTTTGTGAGAAAGAGGAGGCCTCCCCTTCCATCTTAGTCTTGCATTAAGATATTTGAGAGCAAGTTAAATACTCTTGGCTCAAGAATGAGGTTGTACAACTTGGGCCAGGTTTGATTTCTGTCTGTGGTGTAAACGGCTGATGACAAGATCAATACAGGCTTCTAGGTCTGAGGTTATTTTGACTTGCATTTCCAGTTAGGGAAAATGGACCTCGCAGAGTATTTTAGATTAAAGTGCCTAGACCTGCACTTTATCTTTAAAAAAAATTGGCCTCAGTTCTGGAGGTACATTCAGTGGGCTGACAAAACAGAAGTTTTGAGAAAGAGAGATTATTGCTCCCTTTATGTTCAAGGAATAGACTTTGGGGACCATCTGCCCAATTAATTAGCTGAGGTTAAGTGTTTTTGGAAGGACCAAAGCCTGTAACCCAGGGTAGGCTTCAGGGCATCCTGGAACCAGAATTCATCGCAGAAGCAGCCTTCTTGGGTTCCAGAAGCTAATTGGATGTTGTGTCATCCCTGGAAGGACTCTGTATTCAGTTTGGCATGGAGTGGATGTTACACGCCACAGATCTAGGAACTTCACTTTACCCAGACAGCTACATGACCGCTTGTTTTGAAGTCTTGTCACAAGCCACCTTTTCTGTGTGTATGCCTAGAAACCTTTTAATAAAAACATTTATAATTGAAGTACGAAATACACACAGAACAGGAGACAAATGGTGCATGTTTAGTCTGGTGAATTTTCATGATCTGGACATAATGCATTTAACCTGCACCCACATCAAGAAACAAAACATGGGGCTGGCATTGTGGCATAGTGGGTTAAGCTGCCACCTACAATGTCAGCAGCCCTTACGGGTGCCGGTTTGTGTCCTAGCTGCTCCATTTCCAGTCCAGTTCCCTGCTAATGTCCCTGGGAAAGCAATGGAGGATGGTCAAAGTCCTCAGGTCCCTGCACCTATGTGGGAGACCCGGATGAAACTCCTGGCTCCTGGCTTCAGCCTGACCCAGCCCAGCCCTAGCTGTTACAGCCATTTGGGGAGTGAACCAGCAGATGGAAGACCTCTCTCTGACTCTCCCCATCCATCTGGAATGCTGACTTTAAAACACATAAAATAAAATATTAAAAACAAGAAGAAGAAACATAACAGGACTGGCATCCCTAAAGCCACCCTCTTTGTGCTCCTTCCTTCCCGTCAACATTCCCCCCTCCAGGGGTGACTCAGCCTTTCTATCAGCAAAGATGTAACTCACTTGCTTGAAAACTTAAATCAATAGACACATACAGCATGTCTGTCGTCTTTTGTTCCAAGCCTCTCACATGATAACTCTGATGATGGGATCTGTGCATGCTACTCTGTCTGGCTGTAGTTCATTCATTCTCTCTGATGTACAATAGCCATTGTGGGGCTGGCGCTGTGGCTCACTTGGTTAATCCTTTGTGTGCGGTGCCACCATCCCATGTGCTATGGGCCCCTGCACCTGCATGGGAGACCGGGAAGAAGCACCTGGCTCCTGGCTTCAGATTGGTATAGTTCCGGCTGTAGCAGCCATTTTGGGGGTGAACCAATGGAAGGAAGACCTTTCTCTCTGTCTCTCTCTCACTGTCTATAACTCTACCTGTTAAATAAAAAAAATAGTCCATTGTATGAATATACCACCATCACTTTACCCATTCTTCTGTTAATGATTGTTTGGACAGGGGTACGTTTTTGGCTGCCATACGTAGTATAGTCCTGTCCATGATTTGTGATGAATTTCTGGATTCGCTGTGTCATGGGCCACGCGCATGCTCAGCTTCAATAGTTGCAAGCTGCTTGTGCCCCGGAATCAGCAGATGTTGTATGCCCCTGGAGCTCAGGGACGGGCTTCCTCTGAAAGCAGTAGGGTCTCTGGCTTCCGCCAGGAAAAAAAAAGAACTTCTGAAAAAAGCATGCCTTCAGCATACCTTCTAACAAGCTCCTGTTAAGAGTCTGTGATGCCGATTTTCCTAGATTTTGATATTTCTGGATGTTTCCTGGAGAATCTCATTTAATGAGCCCTTGACTGCTCGTATGCGGGCAGTCAGGTGCATGCGTGTACCAGGCCCTGCTGGCTGCCGAGCCCCCTTAACTCCACCAGACTTCACGGGGAGACTGCGAGTCTCTTACAGGTGATGAAACCCGGGATGAGAAGTGGTGCTGTGGAGCCTGCTCATCTCGCTGCCGTCCACCGTGGCTTCCCGCTAACTCTGACACCTGTCTTGAGCACACTCGGAAGCTACTGCAAGTGGAGAGATGCATGGTCTGAGTCTTCTCTCAGCCTGCTACTCTCTGCCACCACACAGTGTGAAGAGGCCGTAGCTTTGGGACTACTCAAAAATCTACAACGTGGCATCCGGGGGAAGCCTGGCGAGGGAGCAAGTGTGACCCAAGTGAGACCTGCTGGTACAGCTCAGGCCTAGGAGCATGGGTGGAGGTGGGGGTGGGGAGCTGTCCGGAGCACACAGCATCCCCTCCACACCCCGTGCATTGAACTAATGCTTTGAATGACTTTCACGCCAAGGTCGTAGGCCCTGGGGATACAGAGATGGGAAGACTATGATGACCGCCCTGGAGCAGTTCATGGTGTACTGGAGAAGGCATGCAGTTAAGCAAAAATTGCCCCCAAATGCTGAGGTGCTCTAACAAATATGGCGCAGAGGAGGCCCCAAGAAGTGGTCCGTCCTTCTGAGGGTGTGGTGAGGAGCAATCTAAAGAGGCTACGTTTTACAAACCACCAGTGGACAGCGTGGGAGCCAGGTGTGAAGAGAATGAGACCAGAGACCTGGCAGCCACAGGCGAGGACGCAGGAGGGGCGGGGGGGGCTCATTCCTGCCGAGGTCCCCCCCAGTTTCCCGTCAGCATGATTCTGGAAGGCAATGGCAGCCCTGGGGAGAGACTGTGGTCGGGTGGGCAGCGGATCATGGAGGGGACAGCCGCCCACCCGCCCTGCATAACCCTGGACACTCCTAGGATGCTTGCCCCGGACGGCTGCCTCCACACCCCCAGGACGGCTCTCCCAAACTCCTGCAGGCTGGGACATGCAGCCTGTTTGTTGCGTGAATGCCCGTGCTCCCAGGGCGGGGGCCCTTCCTACCCTGTGCCCGAGGGAGACACACCTGCAGTAAGAGCTTTCACACTTGCAGGGAGGAAAGCTCAGGCCTTCAGGGAACGCGAAAGGGATTCGGCGCTAGCAGGAGAGGCGGCGGCGGGGGGAGGGGTGGGGGGGCTGGGGGTGGGGTGGGGTTGGGGAGTGCTGAAGATTTCCGGGGGAAGCCACGCGCACTAAGAGGGTTCAGGCAGGGCAGTGTGGATGCCACCCAGGGGACCAGAGAGTGGTGCCCTTCCTTGCTGTGTCCGGGACGCAAAGGACGGAGCTGGGATCTCTGGGTCCTCTCCTGCGCTACATGAAGCTGGAGTGGGTCGTCTGAGAGTCTCCCGGTTCCTGGCGCTGCAGAGCTACCCCGGACAGCCCCGTCCACGGGCAGACTTGTCAGCCCCGGGCTGTGAGCCACCTCCGGATCCTTCCGATTAATCACGCACAGCCTCGCCCTCCTCCGCTTTCCTTCTCTTCCCTCCTGTGTGACGTCAGTCAGAATGAGTTTCCGTGGCTGCAGCAGAATCTTGGCCGGTACAGAAATTGGTTTCCAGGAATCAGCTATAAGCAGCAGCAGGGCCTCGGGGCATTTGGAATTGCTCTGGGCCCAAATGGAATGGGTAAGTGTATGGAGAAGGGGCGGCTTAGCCAGGCGCAGCCAGGTGCCTCCCGTGCTCCCCAGAGAGCGCAGGTGCGCCAGCAGGGCGCTGCTGCTCAGGCCCACCACAGAGAGGATGCCACGTGGGGGCATCTGAGGCCCAGCAGGTGATCTGGCCCAAGGTCAGACATCACAGATCTCTTCTTCCTCAGAGTTTGCGGCTGATACTCCAGAGAAAGCTCGCAGGATGCCGTCTACTGGTCTGGGAATGGCAACCTCCTCCACCAGGGTGTGAGTGCCCTGGGCTGGAGGAGATGCGATGGGGCCGAGGACCCTGCTTCGCCAGACTCCTCTGAAGTACTCCCCCAGCGCTCCCTTGCCCATAGAAGCTGTGTTGGCTGGGGTCTGCGCTGTGGCGCAGTGGGCTAAGCCTCCACCTGTGGCGCCAGCATCCTGTATGGACACTGATGTGAGTCGCGGCTGCTCCTCTTCTGATCCAGCTCTCTGCTATGGCCTGGGAAAGCAGAAGATGGTCCAAGTCCTTGGGCCCCTGCATCCACGTGGGAGACCTGGAAGAAGCTCCTGACTCCTGGCTTTGGATCGGCCCAGCTCCTGCCTTTGCAGCTGTCTGGGGAGTGAACCAGCATATGCAAGACCACTTTCTGTTTGTCTGTGTTCTCTAAATAAACAAGATTTTGGGCTCCACCTGGCCTGGAGTTGAGATGAATAATCCAAGCACATTCCTCTTTGGCTACCACATTTTCTCTAACTCATAGATTTTAGTGGCTATGCTTATGGGATAATAGATTAAACTTGCCGTGACCTGAGAGGGAGGGGGTTTTGGTCCCCTTCCTTTTGTATGAACTGGCTGAACAGAAAAAGCAAAAGAATAATCAGTGCACAGAAGTAACAGTTAGGCCTGCCTGGATGTGATTGCAGGCCTATTGTCAGGGGAGACTTGGGGGGCATAAATGCTGAGAGTGTTTAACTAATGAGGCTGGAATGTGATCTTAAACAAGGCAGAATCTATTGTTACAGGTGCACCCATCAGGCACTGTACCTGCTGTGTACCTGCTTAAGACAGGCAGCTGGAGTCCAACCATTTGATACTCTCATTAATGAAAATCTTTGCTGAAGACCGACCCATGCTGGGGGAACCAAAAGGTCAGAAAGCTCTGCAATAATGTGGAGAGGGGAATTCAAAGACCCACCCAGACACTGCTTCCCCTGCCAGGGCCTGTCTCCCCAGCCTTGAGCACCAGCTGGTATGAGAAATGCCTGTGTCGTTAACAATGCTCCACTGCCAGTCGCCCTGGGGCCAGGCTGCTGTGGATGAGATCCAGCCAGAATGAACCCTTGTGGTGGGTGTTTGGCCTTGTGGTTGAGACCCTGCTTTGCATGGCCTTCCCCACCCACCCTCTACACTCCCCCCAGCCCCTGTCCCATATCAGAGGACCTGGGTTTCAGTCCTAGCTAAAACCTAATTTTCGCTTCCTGCTAAGGCACACACTGGGAAGTGGCAGGTGATGGTCAAGTAGTTCACTCCCTGCCACCCACGTGGACAACCCAGATGGGGTTTCCTGCTCCTTGCTTTGGCTTGGCACAGTCCTAGCTATTGTGAGCATTTAGGAAGTAAACCAGTAGGTGGGAGATCTCTGTCTGTCTGTCTCTTTCTGTCTCTCTTTCTCCCTTGTCCTGCTTTTCTGGTGAAGTAAATAAAGAAAGAAAGAAAACAGATCTTCATAAAAGGGGAACAGAGAGACAGGTGTCATGACTTTTGTAAAATGGGCCTTTGCTTTCCTTGGGAAGGAAGAAATCTTAGGGTCTTATGGTGGCACATCCCAGAATGCAGCCAAAGGCACAGTACTGTTGCCTCTCATAATGGGCAGCTGTGTGCTGTGGAGGGCGGGACTCAATGGTCTTACCTCAGCAATAACGAACTGTAATTAGTCAACCATTGCTCCCAGAGACTGGCACCTCAGTCCCTGGACTTGTCAGGCTAGGTTATGCCACAGTAGGTGTAACCCTGCCTTGGACAGGGGCTCTGTTGGGAGAGGCATGGACAGGAGGGCTATGAACCTCTCAGTTACTTAGGACCCAGGTGATGCCAGCTGTAATGCGGAGGGGAAGGGTGATGGACCAGCCAAGCACCACAGTGAAACAGCCTCACAACAGGCTTGTGATGTCTCATCCAATCGAACTCATTATATGGGGGCCAGCAGTGTGGCATATCGGGTAAAGCTGCCGCCTGCCGTGCCGGCATCCCATATGGGCGCTGGTTTGAGTACTGGCTGCTCCTCTTGCAATCCAGCTCTCTGCCATATCCTGGGAGAGCAGTGGAAGATGCCCCAATCCTTGGGCCCCTGCACCCGTGCGGGAGACCTGGAAGAAGCTTCTGGCTCCTGGCTTCAGATCGGCGCAGCTCCGGCAGCTGCAGCCATCTGGGGAGTGAACCAGTGGATGGAAGTCCTCTCTCTCACTCTCTGCCTCTGCTTCTCTGTAAATCTGCTTTTCAAATAAAATAAGTAAATCTTCTAAAAAAAGAAAACTCGGGTGGCGCTGTGGCGCAGTGGGTTAACAACCTGGCCTGAAGCACCAGCATCCCATAGGGGCACGGGTTCGAGACCCAGCTGCTCCTCTTCCAATCCAGCTCTCTGCTGTGGCCTGGGAAAGCAGGAGAATATGGCCCAAGTCCTTGGGCCCCTGCACACGTGTGGGAGACCTGGAAGAAGCTCCTGGCTCCTGGCTTCGGATTGGCGCAGGTCTGGCCATTGCGGCCAATTGTGGAGTGAACCAGCGGATGGGAGACCTCTCTCTCTCTCTCTGCCTCTCCTCTCTCTATGTAACTCAGACTTTCAAATAAATAAATAAATAAATCTTTAAAAAAAAATAAAATAAAATAAAAAAAAAGAAAACTCATCATACAGGATTCCAGGACCCATGCATGCAGCTCTCCTGTGTACTTAACGGTGCAGGACTGAAAATATTCAGGACTCAAAGCTGATTCCAGGCCACCACACTAGCTAACTGATCCCTGACTCCATGAAGAAGTTCCTTTGGCTTTTCAACAACAGTGAGGCTGATGTCCAAGTGATTCCGAAAGCATACATCAGTACCACCGAGAAGCACCTGCTGGGAGTTACAGCCCCACTTAGAGATGGCCCCACTTAGAGAAGACCACCTAGAAGGACTGACCAGCAGAGGAGGGGATCTGCCTAACTCCTGAGTAGGGACCACCAGACAGGGTTCATGGTTAGACTCTGTGAAAGAGTAAGGCCTTAAGACCAGACAATGGTGGACACAAAGATGGGAAAACCCTCCAAATGGAGTCAGATCCTTAAAATACACAAGCCCCTAGGCTCCTATACCAGAACGGCTGAGGAGCAGAACAGAGAGTAGAGTGGCTTGTGGAAGACTGGATTTTGACACCATCTGGGAGATGACGCCCTCCACGACACAGTCACTCTTGCAACAGCAAGATGAGGTCCATATGCTATTTCTTAGACTCCAAAGACACAGGGCTGGGAAGCAAAAGGACCACACTGCTGACGGTCCCCCAGCTCTGCCATTCATCCTGTGACACCAAGCATTCCTGGGTTTTGACACATGCATAGTCGCTTATCCACCACCATGGTCACAGAGCATGATACAGAGTTGTTCCACCATCCAGGTCGGCTGCCTGCTGCCCCGTTGTCCTGCTGGGCATCGCATCATATGTCCAGGAGACAGCATAGGGGAGCGCTTCTGGCTGGCCTGAGTCTGTGACAGAGCCTTGTGTCATGCACAGGCTGCAGTCACCAATAAAGCCGGCCATCCCCCATGGAAGCAAAGACCCGAGCTCCTCCAAAATATGCTTCTCTTTGAGACCAATGGGAAGGGTTGGACAACAGAAGGAATTATGGGATGGGGCTCCATGTGTCTGGCATGAGAGCAGAGAGGAGACAAAGCAACTGAAACTCACAACTGAGCCTCATCCTTCTGCAGGAAGGGCAGTGTGCAGGCTGCTGGGCTCAGACCCAGGCTGCGTGCACCTGTCCCAGGCTGTGCTCTGTGGAAGAGCCTGAGGCAAGGTCTGTGATACCGGTGTCTCAAGGGCACTGCCTTCCCTCAGCTATGCCTACAGCTAGAGCTGCTAGGACCCAGAGACCCTCCCCACACTCTGCTCAACCAAGGCGCCGTCACTTAGCTCAGTCACAGCCCTCTATGCCTCTGAGTGGCATGCAAGAGTGTGGGGACTGGAAATGCTGAAATGAATGGGTCCCAACTCGAGCAACTGAACTCACGTCTGCCAGCCACAAGCCACCATTGAGCAGGGCCCAAATGCTGGGTGAAGAGCCTCATTTTATTCGCACCTGACAGCAGCACAGAAATGAGAGAGGGGATACTCAGGGCTCGGGTGGAAGTAAGACTGCTGTGGAGGACTTGTGTTCTCTCTTTCTGTTTGTGTGTGTGTATGTGTGTTTTGGAGTGCGTGTGAGGGAGAGTACATGCATTTCAAGTGAGTGTATGAGTGTGTGTAAGTGTGTGTGTGAGTGTGAGTGTGTGAGTGTGTGTAGGGCACTGAGGTTGGTTGGGAGGGAGGAGGAAGAGCAGGAGGAGCTGAGATGATGTGCAGAAGCAACCGTTCAGAGCGGCCGCTGGAAAGAGGCAGGTGGCTTCAAACTCAGAGAGAAAGAGGGAGAAAGAGAGAGGGAAAGAGACACAGCGAGATGGACACAGAGAGAGAGAGAGGGAGGGAGAAAGAGGTAGAGAGACAGAGCCCGCCCGCCCCCACCCCCCATGGAGTTACAGAAGGAGGGAGGGAGGTTTTGCAGGGCGAGTCCGGAGCAGGCGTAGCTTTGCAGTGAGTGGCTTCTGCTCGTGGTTGTCCACCTTTATACCACGTTTCCACAAGGCTTGCACACTGGCAGCAAAAATGTAAAGCTCTCTATGTCTGCACATGCTTCCTTAGCAAAACTCGTACAGACAAAAATGACTCCCATTCATGTGCTGCTTGCCTCATTCATTCACCTGTCCCTCAGCCGGCTGGGCTCTCACTGTCCTCAAGTGACCCTGGAGAGCCCTGGCCTTCTGGAATCCGGGTCTTCATTGCCATGGGGTCTAGTCCTCGGGGCAAGGCCAGAACTCCCAGCCCATGCTGGAAAAGGCAACTCCTTGTCTCTTGCCTGGCTGGGTTGGGACTGGCCCAGACAGAGCCAGACAGCTGGGATAGGGCCAGTGCTGGGAGTTCAGGCCCAGCCTCCTGCTTAGAGGATGGGGAGACAGTTGAGACCCTTGAGGGAGGACCAGAGCTTGACCTGTGCTGGACAAGTGCTGGTGTGCTTGCTTTGGGCAGTGAGGGGGGCGTTGCAGGGCCTGGAAAGGACACTGCATGGCCCAGCTTGGCTTCGGCCTGCAAGTGTCCCTGGTGAGGCTCAGACTGCCCCCGGACATGCACCCTGAAGCTGCTGGAGCTGCAGGCAGGAGAGCTGGCCCTATGAGTGAGGAGCCTGGAGCAGCCTGCTACAAGGTCTTGACATTGTGGTGTGAGCTGTCAGCCAGCTCTTGAGTGGCACCCGCTCAGGGTGAGAAGCAGACGGCTGGTCCAGGTCAATTGGAGATTGATTTACTCAACATGTCCATGTTATATGTCTATTGGATTTCCACAGATGGCTGATCTGCAGTAGATACCACACCAGACAGAAGGAGAGGGCCGACGTGGGCTGTCTGACATCCACCCACCCACCCCTGCAGCCAGACAGCTTAACCCTCGCATACAGGTGCAGTTCTGCCAGGCTTGGGACCATGGCCAGCACCAGGCAGAGGTTCGGGAAGTACTCTGGGTTCTGGGACTTGCTGGCTCAGAGTCCATCAGCTGGCTGTGGTCCATCTCAAGTGTCCTGAATTACAGAGTCAAGGTGTTCGGGCTTTTCCAGGATCAACCTTCTCCCTTGATCTGCACTTGGCCTCATGGAAACCTCTACGATACCATATCATCTTTGGGCTTCAGTGCCTCCTGAGCCACGGAAGGCCCTGCTTGACTCCAGTCCTCCAAGTCTTGCCTCTGAGTCTGCATCAGGACCCCCTCTGTCTCTCAGTCTGGCTCCTTCTCACTGCTGATGTCTGCCTAGGGGTTCCGTTCCAACCCTGGACCCAACCACTGATATCCATCAGTGCTGAGTACTTTGGCCAGAGTTCCTTGCTGCTTCTGGCTTGAACCTCTGTGCCCCAAGCTCATGATAAACATCTTGCCCCCCACTGCATGCTGGGATGCTATACATGGACATTGCCTTCTCTGCTCTTGTGGTCTCAGTTCCCAGCCCTGTGTGGGTGCATTTAGCACTGCCTCCTCCACCTGGTTCCACTCTCCCACCTGCTGGGAGAAATTGGCAAGACCTCTCATTCCCCATTGCCTGATCCCGTGGCCTACTGAGCCCCTACTGCACGAAAAGCAAGCCAGACATTGCTGACCGTAAGGAGAGGTGCAGTGGCCTCTTGGCGACCAAGGAGTCTTCTGGGTCAGCGTGCTGGTGGGGGCTGTGTGAGCAATGTTCAGGAATTCTGTGTAAGAGAAAGCTGGCCCTCGTAAAGCAACTCGGTCAGGGCCATCGCTGAGAACCCCAAGGGAAGTAGATCCTTGGGGTATGAGGCTAGTGGTCTGTTCTCCTCCTACGTGGTGGCAGTAGTGGAGTGGTCACCAGCACGGGCTTTGAATACAGAGAGGCCTGGTTAATCCCTCTGTTCCTTAGTTCTCACTTGTGAAATAAAAACCCCAGTACTTACATTGCAGGGTGATTATTACAGTAACTAATGGAAATAATATCTGTAATTCACTCAGCACCGTGTCTGGAACACAGTACGTTCTCAGTAAAGGTATCTATAAACTCACTCTATTGAGTGACGAGCTTGTTTTTATTCAGGAAGGAGACAATTGCCTTTCGCTATCTTGTTGCCAATCCTCAGCTGCCTGGAGCTTAGACCTGTGCATGCGCCTGGGGCCTGAGGACTGGTCAGTCTCTGGATCCTGCCCAAACTACTGCCTGGTTTTTTTTTTTTTTTTCACTATTGGGTCCTGGTTCTGGAAGGTGCCAGTAACCAAACCACGCACACAGAGCATGCAAAAGTCATCCTTTTAAGCTCTCTATTCCTGGGAGATGTCTTGATCCTGCGTTGAAGTCTAACACAGTAGTTGTATGAACTAAGGAGCTTTTATAAACTTTCTGTTAAGCAGAACAATAATCTGAAGTGTGTGTGTGTGTGTGTTGGGAGGGGGAGCTGTAATTCAGGCAGACAGCAAGAAGATCAAGCTGACACCCATCTCTCACCCCATTCCAGCCACAATTTCAACTCTGTGTCTCCAGCTTCATTCTCTTCATGCCTCCCAGTTGGGTCTTGCAACCTCTCCACTCAATGCTAATTAAATATTCACGTGAACTATCATTTTCACACCCTCTCTTCTTTCATCCAAGTTAAGCACTTAATTGCCTAGTAAGAGTGTTTAGGAGATAATCAAATGGAGGAAAATCCATTCAAGGCCAGTGAGGGCTGGAAGAGGGACTCAGCCTCATCAGTGGGATATGCCATGGGTGCTGGTGAGTAGCAGCCTCACCACCACCACGGGGCAAGCTGGCAATCCACCAGGCGGCGGCCAGCCTGCCCAGCGTGGCATTCCTCCAGGCTGAGGAAGGAGCTGGCAGCCCGGGATCTCACTCCTTCTCTCTCGGCTCTTCCCCTTGTAGGAATAAACTGAAGAGAAGGCTTGCATGCTGGGATCCATTGTTTTCTCACGGTTGACGCTCATCGTTGGACACTTTGCAAAATGTGCACACTGTGTTCCAGAGACAGAGGTTATGTCAATTTTGGTCTCGTTGGCACAGGTAAGAATATAGAACATGCTCAAGAAACATCTTCCTTGATTTTCTTGATGTCCCTACGTTTGGACCTTGGGAGAACTGTAACCGTTTGTGAGACAGTCATGGAAAGGAAGGCACACATGGTTTCCTCTGTGAGGCGTGAGTACTGTGCACCAGTACTGTGAGTACTGTGCAGCAGAGGCCATGAGAGATCTGCCCTGCATCTCTCCCGTCTCCTTTCTGACCTGTCCTTGCCCTTCCCTTTCATCCATCTGCGATGCGGTGTTGACTGAGAATTCTCTGTGCAAGATGCACAGAGACAGTGCTGAGATACCAGGGCAAACAGGGGCAGTGTCTGGCCTCGGAGACTCGCTCCTAGGTTGGGAGAGGACAGGGAGAGACAGGCGGCTGAACCCCACCCTGGGCCTGGAAGAATGGTGCGGGCTGCTTCCTGCCTTCTGGCTTTTTCTGTGTCTCCCAGCAGTGCCTGTGAACCACACACAGGGCTATCTTTTACTTCCCCGCCCTGCTCTCTTTACAGCACTGCAGATGGCACCCAGGAGGACATCAGCCTCGACTTCTGCTGCAAACCCTCTCCCTAACCACCGTGATACAATAAAGACAAATATCCAGTGTCTGTCTGTTTCCTGGCATACAGCTCCTAAAATCCTTGGACTCTCCAGAGGGAGAAGAATGTCTTTCTCATGCTAGTAAGATGACTGGTGGCAGGGAACCCTTAGCTGTGGGCAGGGAACTGCTTGCCAGAAAGATCAAGAATGGCTAGAGAGTTGGAACTTTACTTTTTTCTTAAGATTTGTTTATTTGAAAGTCAGAGTTACAGTGAGAGAGGGGGAGAAAGAGAGAGAGAGAGAGAGAGAGAGAGAGAGAGAGAGAGAGAGAGAGAGGGAGGGAGGGAGAGAGCAGGAGGGAGGGAGAGAGGGAGAGAGGGAGAGAGGGAGAGAGGGAGAGAGGGAGGGAGAGAGCAGGAGGGAGGGAGAGAGCAGGAGGGAGGAGAGAGGGAGAGAGGGAGAGAGGAGAGAGGGTGAGAGGAGAGAGGGAGAGAGGGAGAGAGGGAGAGAGAATCTCCTATCCGTTGGTTCACTCCCCCAGATGACCAAAAACTTGGGGCCTGGGCCAGGCTGAAGCCAGGAAGCTGGGGCTTCTTCTGGGCCTCACACAGGGGTACAGGGGCCCAAACGCTTGGGCCATCTTCTACAGATTTTCTCAGGCCATCAGCAGGAACCTGGATTGGGAGTGGAGCAGCCAGTGCCCGTGTAGAATGCTGGCATCTGAAGTGGCAGCTGTACCCACTATGCCACAATGCAGGCTCTGAGGGTTAGAGCCTTCAGCCCCTCCTCCCTAACATCCAGGGAGGGGAGAGGGGCTGGAGATCACACAAATCACCAGTGGCCAAGATGCCACCCATCACACCCACATAATGTAGCCTCCATAAAGCCCCTTAACAATAGGATCTGGAGAGCTCTCGCCACTTGACTCTTCAGGAATCCTAATCATCACAACAAGCCAAGTGCCTTCCAGAAGTCCCTGAACAATTCTAGCAAATTCTCAAACCTTACACGGCATTTTGGGAACCCCCAAAAGGTACAGTCAGGAGTATAGGTAATAGCCTGGGACTTGAGATGGGCAGCAGAGCTGGGGGGCAGTCTTGTTTGATGAAGCCCTTAACCTGTGGGGTCTGTGCTCACTCCAGGTAGCTGATGTCAGAACTGATTTGGATTGTGGGATACTCATGTGGTGTCTTGGGAGTTAGAGGACTGGCTGAGATGGGAACCCCACGCTTTACATTTGGTGTCAGAAGTGTGCTCAGTAAAAAGAGTTCAACCTTGGCCGGTGCTGTGGCTCAATAGGCTAATTCTCCATCTGTAGCGCCGGCACACCGGGTTCTAGTCCCGGTCAGGGCGCCAGATTCTGTCCTGGTTGCTCCTCTTCCAGTCCAGTTCTCTGGTGTGGCCCGGGAAGGCAGTGGAGGATGGCCCAAGTCTTTGGGCCCTGCACCCCATGGGAGACCAGGAGAAGCACCTGGCTCCTGGCTTCAGATCAGCGCGGTGCACCGGCTGCAGCAGCCACTGGGGGGTGAACCAATGGAAAAAGACCTTTCTCTCTCTCTCTCTCTCTCTCTCTCTCTCTCTCTCTCTCTCACTGTACACTCTGCCTGTCAAAAAAAAAAAAAAAAGAGTTCAACCTTATACCCAATTTATCTCATAGCGAAGAATGACCAACAGCAATGGAAAAGGCTCTGCCTGGTAGGTTTTGTGCTGGGTTGAGAAGGAGGGAGATGGTTCTGGAATTAGAGACGCAGCTGTCTCGCAAGACCAAAATGGTCCTGCTACAGAATATCACTGATGAGAGGCTCTCACCAGTGTAACTCCCAGCCCCAGGTCAGACTCTATGGCTTTAGACCACCTTCCAGCCCTCTGACTTTATCAGCACATCTCCAGCCGGAGCCCAGAGGGTCTCCGAGGCTGCTACTCCTCCTTTCCTTTGCCCTTCAGAAGTCATCTGAGGGCGCTGCTAACACTGACTTTCCAAGTAGAACTGGGAGAGCAAATCTGGTGTCTTCCTTCCCATAGATCCACAGCTGTTCCTGCTCCACGGGTGGAGAGCCAGCCCCGCCACTTACAGACAGGAGAGAACTTAGGTGCCTCTGATTTCTGCCAGCAGGGGACAGGATGTCTACATCCCATTGAAGGACATGCCCAGATCCTTCCTGGCCACGTGGTGAGCAAAAATCTGTCACTGAAGTCTGCTGCCTTGGCAGTCTCCAGGCTGCAAGTTCATGGAGAGACCAAGAGCCAAGAAACCAGAGTTAGAACGCAGTGTGACTGTGGGCACATGCTAAGAGCCTGGCACTGCAAAGCTGAATGGTCCAGCCACGGAGGCAGGGTCTCTGGTAGCCTCTCAGGGCAGCAGAGGGCCCAGCAGGGGCGTGAATACCATGGGAGCTCCAGACTTCTCCTCTCTCGAGGTATTTTCTTAGAAGATTCCCTTCAAGCTGCCGCTGCAGATCAGGGAGAGTTGATTCCACATCTCCCAGCTTTGCTGAAGGGTGTTGGCTCTGTTGCCGTGGCAACAAGCCAAGCCAGTGATGTCAGTTCCCAAACTCCAGGAGCTGTGGAGCCGGGCAAGGCCTGGAAGAAAGTTTTTTCTTACATTGGCGAAAAGTTTGCCTCCCTAGCATCTCTCCCCATTAGTCTGAATTCTGAAATCCAGAGAATGAGGTTTCTCCTTCATGTGACAGTCTCCCAAGAATCTGAAGGTGCCTCTCAACTTATTCAGGCAAATTATTTCTTGTTCCTCCAGTGCCAGCTGCCGCTCTTGTCTTCATTCTCCTATTTTCATCAGATGTTTATGAGTATAGCTTGTCACTCAATGTGTGGTCCATGGTCCCACAGCGTTAGCAGCACCCAGTAGCTTTATAGAAACATAGACTCTTAGGGCCAGTGCTATGGTGTAGCACGTAAAACCACTGCCTTCAATGCTGGTGACATCCCATATGGGCCCTGGTTCATGTTCCAGTTGCTCCTCTTCTGATCCAGCTCCCTGCTAATGGCCTGGGAAGGCAGCGGAAGATGGCCCAAGTGCCTAGGCCCCTGCCACCCATGTGGGAGCCTTAGAAGAAACTCCTGGCTCCTGGCTTCAGCCTGGCCCAGTCCTGGCCATTGTGGCCATCTGGGGAGTGAATCAGCAGTTAGGAGATCTCTATCTGTAACCCTTTCAAGTAAATAAATAATAAATAAATGAATCTTTACCAAAAAGAAAGAAAGGAAAAGAAAGGGGAAAGAAAGAAAAGAAAAAAAGAAAGGGAGGGAGGGAGGGAGGGAGGAAGGAAGGAAGGGAGAAATGTAGACTCTGGGGCCCCATCCCAGACTCCTGAATTAGAATCTACATTTTCACGGGACCCCTAGGTGATTTATAGACACAATGAAGTTTGGAAAGTACTGTTTTATAGCCCCTTCATAGCAATGCCCCCAACCCCCGTTCTCTCTCTCTCTCTCTCACACACACACTTATATGTAACCTCTATAACAAATAACAGGAGAGCACCGGCAGTACTCCGGACTCCGTTCAAAGCATATTTGCGATTCTCTCCCTGAGTCATCTCAATAACACCATAAAGTAGATAACATTGCTGTTCCCATTTCAAACACACTAAAAGCATCCCGGAGAGGGAAAGTAACTTGCTTATGATCACACAGCGAGAACCCCAGCAATTTAACTCCAGAGCCTGTGCGTCTAACCGTTGCTACAGTAAAATGATAAAACCCTACTCACAGAATCCCAGCCATGCTAACTCTGCGACAGGGAGGATATGTGCTGCCTGTTCTTTTCCACTGTCATCTTGTGTTATTGTAATAAAAATAATGAAAACCAGCATGTCCCAAACAGACCACAGCTTTACCCAGTCCCACCGGTATTTCTATCACCTCGTTTATGTTTTCATTTCAATTTAAACAATGTTTACAATATAAAAATAATATGCATTCATGGTAAAGGAATTCATATATGGGAAAGCATGTAAAATGAAAATTATGGAACTCCCTTCCTCAATGCCCCCCCCCCCCCGCTTTGAGATAACCACGGTTAGCACTTCCTTTTGTATCTCTCTCAAAATGTGTTCTGCATTTAAAATAATGAGCCCCCCACCCCCGCCCCGCCCCGCCACACACAAAGTACGTTTCTAATATAACACGTGCACACATTCCACTCTTAGCTTGGATACATCTGTTAAAGCAATCCTGTGATTGGCTCCTGTTTTATTTATGATAAATTGGAACACCCATATCTTTCTCACATGAAGTGTTATTAAGTTTTCATCTCCCCATCTTGTACAGTTTTTTTTTCTCACTTAAATGTAGGATATTTTATATCTTCTTATTGAGTTTCATGTAGCTGGTTGTGTTCTAGCATTATGGTGGATTAAATCTGTTTTTTGCTTTTGACTCTAAAGGGTAGAGACTTTCCCCTTCTTAAGTCTCATAAGCTGGCCCTGATCTTCCAGGCCTGGAGGGAGCAGCTGCACAGCAGGGGGCCATGGAGTAAGAGAATAGATGCAAATGTTAGCCATGGCTATCTCTGAAGGCTGACAGTTTTATTTGCTCTTTTTTGCTTTTTTCTTATACTCCAAATGTTTAACAATGAGCATAGGTTATTTTGTCATTAAAAAAAAGAAGCAAAGGCTGGTTTTTGTTGGCTGGATCATTTTCCTATCTTTTCACTACCTTCCTGGAAGAGGTGCTGCATCCACTCCCTTGGGGGCAAGCCTGTGTCACCTCCCAGTAGAGGAAGCATAAGGGCCAGAGCCGCTGACCCTCGGTTTGGACCAGACGTGCCCTGGCCAGTATGGGGGTAGTCTGTGTGATTAAGAGCAGAGACTTTAGCTTGCTGGTGTGGTTTGGCTCGGTTACTTGCTCTTCTGCTGCCCACCAAGCACCCTGGGAAGAGCGTGCGCTATGTGAATGTGGGTCCCAGAATTGAGAGCCCTTGGAGCAGACATGAGCGTAGCCTCCAACCTAAGGAAGAAAGCCCCATTCCCCAGTCAACCCACGGAAACGCAAGCATGGTTTGGCGAGTTGTTGGCATACCATCATCGCGGTGGCTGCTGACTAGAAGCGAGAGTCAGCCACTCCCATGTGAACCGGGCTGGCCTGCAGTGTGACCCTCACCACCCTAAAAATCTCCTGTACTTCACCTGTCCTACCCGCTCTCCCTGCCCCAAATCCCAGGAACCCACTGATCCATTTACAGTCTCTAGTTTTTCTCTTTGCCAACTGTCATATAAATGGAATAGTACACCATGTAGACTTTTCAGACTGGGGTCTTTCACTGAACAGTACGCATTTAGGATTCATCCTTGTCCTTGTGTGTACTCTCACATTCTCTTATATTGTCATATTGTGATGTTGTCATAAAAATAATTCTAAAAAGTCCCAGCATGCACCTGACACTGCCATAAAAATGTTACATACACCAATGGAATAGAATAGAGAGCCTAGAAATTAATCCACACACATCCAGTCAAGTGATTTTTGACAAAATTCTCAGACCCTACAGTGGAGTAAGGATAATCCCTTCAACAAATGGTGCTGGCAAAACTGGATGTATATATGTAGAAGAATGAAATTAGATCCATACCTTTCACCATATACAAAAATCAACTCAAGATGGAGTTGATTTAGACCTTAAATTTAAGACCTTAGACTATGAAATTGCTGGAAGAAAACATAGGAGGGAAACACTCCAAGACATAGGAGTAGGGGCCGACTTCTTGTAGGGCCCCCAAAGCAGAGGCAACAAAAGCAAAAGTAAACAAATGGGACTACATCAAACTCAGGAGCTTTTACACAGCAAAAGAAATGAATAATAGAGGGCCAGCACTCACTTGGCTAATCCTCTGCCTGTGGCACTGGTACCCTGGGTTCTAGGCCCAGTTGGGGTGCTGGATTCTGTCTCGGTTGCTCCTCTTCCAGTCCAGTTCTCTGCTGTGGCCCAGGAGGGCAGTGGAGGATGGCTCAAGTGCTTGGGCCCTGCACCCGCATGGGAGACCAGGAGGAAGCACCTGGCTCCTGGCTTCGGATCGGTGCAGCGCCAGCCGTAGCAGCCATTTGGGGGGGGTGAACCAATGGAAGGAAGACCTTTCTCTCTGTCTCTCTCTCACTGTCTAACTCTGCCTGTCAAAAAAAATGATTAATAGAATGTAGAGGCATCCAACAGAATGGGAAAAATGTTTACAAACCACCTATCTGACAAAGGATTAATATCCTGAAAATATCAGCAACTTAAAAAACTCAACAGGGGCCGGCGCTGTGGTGTAGTGGTAAAGCTGCCGCCTGCAGTGCTGGCATCCCACATGGGCACTGGTTCAGCTCCCTGCCACTCCATTTCCAACCCAGCTCTCTGCTAGGTTCTGGGAAAGTAGTGGGTGATGGCCCAGGTCCTTGGGCCTCTGCAACCATATGGGAGACCTGGAAGAAGCTCCTGGCTCCTGGCTCCTGGCATAGCTCCAGCTGTTAAGGGAATATGAGGAGTGAACCAGCAGAAGGAAAACCTCTCTTTTTCTCGCTGCCTCTGCTTCTCTGTAACTCTGCCTTTCAAACAAATAAATAAATCTTAAAAAAAAAAAAAAAACTCAACAACAACAAAACAACCAGTCCAGGTGAGAAATGGATAAAAGACTTCCACAGTTCTCAAAAGAAGAAATACCAAATAAATGAAAAAATGCTCAATATCACTGCCATCAGGGAAATGCAAATCAAAACCACAATGAGCTACCACCTCACCCCGTCAGAATGGCTAAAATCCAAAGCAGAGAGTAATGAATGCTGGGGAGGCTGTGGACCAAGGGGGCACCCTTCCACTGTTGGCGGGAGTGTAGATTAGTGTGGCCACTGGGGAAAACAGTGTGGAGATTTCTTAAAATGCTAGAAACAGACTTGCAATCCCACTATTAGTTATGGACCCAAAAGACTTGAACACAGTGTATCTCTGATACCTGTACCACCATGTTCATAGCAGCAAAATTTAGAATTGACCAAGGTGTCCACCATCATACGAATGGATAAAGAAAATGTGGTATATATACACAGTGGAATATTCTTCAGCTGTAAAAAAGAATAAAATTCTATCATTCGTAATAAAACCAAAACAACTGGAGTGAGTAATGTTGAGTGAGATAAGCTGGATCCAGAAAGAGAAATACCATGTGTTCTCCCTTGTGTGTGGGAGCCAAAATTAAAAAAAAAAAAAAAAATGAAAGAAACAAAAAAGAAATGTCTGCGTGTGTCAGTATTGCTGCAAACATAGTTTTGTAAAACTTTGCTTTAAACTTCTGTCAAACCAATGGTTAAGCATGCTGTACCACTATAGTTTTAATGACCTGAGATTACTTTAAAATTCACTGTATATGGGTGAAATGGTCATTTTTCCGTTCAATTACTGTTTATAGCTGCTGTCTATATTCCCACTAAACTAAGATCTTTTTGCTTTTTACTCATTAAGCCTCTTATTCGGTAAAGTATCAAGCCTTTTTTACTGCAATATAAATTTAAGAAATGTTATCTCAAAAACTAAAAACAAAGGCAGAAAGAAAGAGAGAAGGAAGAAGGATGGAAGGAAAGAAGGGGAGGGAGGGGCAAAAGGAATACCACTGTGTTCTTAGAATTGCATCTACAAAGCACATTGAATCTGTTAGAAACTAATTAAAATTAAAGTAAAAAATTTAAAATGAATGAAAAAAATACTGACAAATTAAAAATTTTTCAAAAAAAAAAATAAAACCCAGTATGCACCAAACTACAGCTTGATAGTTCTTTTCTTTTTATTATTAAATACTCATGGCATTCCAGTATATGGCTACACCACAGCTGTCTGTTTATTCGCATTTCCAAGGCTATCTTGATTGCTCCCCAGGTTCTGGGAATGATGGATAGGACTTCTGTGAATATTCATGTGCAGGCTTTCATGTGCTCAGATCAGGGGAGTGCATACCCAGGAGTATACTGCTGGATCGGGTAATAAGAATAAATCTGGATTTATAAGAAACAGCAAAATTGTCTTCCGATAGCAGTCAGAGTCCTGTTTCTCCACATCCTTAACAGCACTTCACACTGTCCATTCTTGTGGATTTTAGTCATTCTAACAGGTTTGTTGTGACAGCACACTCTTGCAATTTACATCTACCTAATGACAGTTACTTTGTCATCTGCATATTTTCTTTGGTAAGGTATCTGTTCAGATCTTTAAAATAATTATTTATTTGAAAAGCAGACTGACACAGAGAGAGGGAGAAACAAGGAAAGAGATTTTCCATCTGCTGGTTCACTCCCCAAATGACAAAAACAGCCAGGGCTGAGCTAAGCCAAAGCCCAGAGCCAGGAACCCTATCCTGCCACATGAGTGGCAGAAACTCAAATACTTGGGTTCTGCTCAGTATCAAAATGGAATGTATTTTTTGAATTGTTGAATTTTACAAGTTCTTTATATATTCTAGATACTTTACCTTTATCAGATATGTGTTTGCAAATTTCTCCCAATTTGTGATTTGCCTTTTCATTCTCTAAACAGTTTCTTTAACAGAACAAAAGTTTTCAGTTTTAACAAGGTCCAGTGTATCAGTCTTTTCCTTATGAATTATGCTTTTGATATTGCATCTAAAACCTCATCACAAAGTCCAAGGTCACATAGACTTTATCCAATATTTTCTTTTTAGAGATTTAGCCATTTTGCATGTTACATTTAGGTCTATGATCTGGTTTTTTTTGTTGTTGTTGTTCATCTTTGTGAAAGCTTTGTAATCTTTGTCTACTTTTTTTTCCTTTTGCTTGTTTTCTTCTTATGGAAGTCTAATTCTTTCAGCTCATTTTTTGAAGACAGTCTTTTGTCCTTTAAATTAACTTTATACCTCTGTCAAAAACAAAGATAACAATACAAGAGAACATGACAGTCTGGGTGTTGATGATCCAAATCATAACTTCAAAATACACACACAGCGATGGATAGAACTGGAACTTTCACCACTCCCCCTTGATAACTGACTGATCGCGTAGACAGATGACCAGTGCAGGTATGGAAGACCTGTACTGCACTACCACTACTAGCAAACCTGACCTACTAGAAATTTGTCAAGTATTCATCCAACAACACTATCACACATCTTCCTCTCAAGTGCATCTGGAATATTTGCCAAGACATATCATACTATGAGCCATAAGAGAACTATCGATAAGTATAAAATACTCAAGTCATAAAAAGCTGGGGCTGACATTGTGGCCCAATGGGCTAAGCAGCTGACATGCCATGTTGGAGAGCTGGTTCAACTGCCTGCTGCTCTGCTTCTGATCCAGCTCCCTGCTAATGCATCTGGGAAAGCAGTGGAAGATGGTCCAAGTACTTGGGCCCCTGCACCCATGTGAAAGTCCCAGATGGGATTCTGTTCCTAACTTCAATCTGGTGTAGGCCTGGCTGCTGTGGCCATTTGGGAAGTGAACTACTGGATGGAAGATCTCTTTCTCTCTGTGTGTCTTTTCTTTTCAAATAAATAATACATATATCAAAGGTTTCTTATTTGATAAAGAGGGAATATATTAGAAATCAATAAAAAACAGTATCTGGAAAATCCTCAAGTATTTGAAAAGTGACTAACACATTTTCAAAAAATTCATGGGTCAAAGAAATAAATCATAGAAGAAACTAAAGTATTCAGAACTGAAACAAATGAAAACACCACAATTAGAAATTTGAGGTTTTATATAAGGCAATAATCAGAAGAAAATGTTAGCATTAAGCATCTAGAAAAGGAAATAATAGAAAATAAAAAGAGAAAAAAATTTTCTAAATCAAATATCTCAGCTTCAATCTCCAGTTTAGGAAGAGAGAATTAAATCCAAACGAGTAGAAGAAATGAAACAATAAAAATGGAAATAAATGAAATAGAAAAACGGACAATGAAAAATCAAAGTTGCTTTTTTGAGAAGATCAAAAAAATTGCTAAACTGGTAACCAGATTTATTATGAAAACTAGAGAAGACAGTAATTATCAATATTGGGAATGAGATATGATAGCAATACAGATTTTGTAGCTATTAAAAAGTTAGACAACATTATCATAGAGTTTTATACCATTGAATTTCTTAAAAGTTAAATGAAATGGAAAATTGTCTTAAAATGCACAGCTACCCAAGTTTATTCAAGAAGAGCTCTATGCCCTGAGGAGTCTTGTGCAATTTAAGAAATTGAATTTGCAGTTTTCAAGACAGAGGACACCTTAGAAACGCTCACAGCCACCACCAACTTGATAATGAAGTGCTCAGAGCTTCTACTAGGCAAGGTAAGACTATCTACTCTCCACACCAGTCAGTTTTGTACTAGAGGTTCTGGGGAGTGGGGTGGAGGTGGGCGAGAAAGGGATAGAAAAGGCAAGGAAAGAGAGAAAGGCATCAGGTTTGGAAAAGAAGAAATACAATAGTCTTAATTTGTACGAAACTTGGCTATCCACGTTGAAAATCCCAAAGGATGTAGAAAAAGGCCACTAGAATTAATAAGTGAATTTAGCAAGGTCAATATAAAAACTAAATTGTATTTTTAAAACAGGAGATGAACAACTAGAAATATAAATTACAAATTCTATATGGTTATCATCATAAACAGAAAACACCAACAAATATAGGCCAGGATATGTATGCCAAAACCATAACAAAGTAATAAAAGTTATCGAGAAAGCCCTATAGAAATGGAAAGAAATATGTACAGTTGTGTACATTTAATGCAAGTCCATTGAAAACATGAGCAGGCTTTTGTAGAAATACAAAACTGACTATAAAACCTACATGGATAAGTAAAGGACTTAGAATAGCCAAAGCAACAATTTATATACTCTTTATATTCATGTTCTTTAAAAGAACTGAAGAACTCCTACCCTGTCACTTCAAGACTCATTATACAGCTGCAGTGATTAAGACAATGTAATATTTGTGAAAGGTTAGACATACTGATAAACAAAACAGAATAGAGGGAGTAGAAATAGTTCCAAACAATAATGTTGAATTGATTTTCAATGAAGATGCCATCATAATTCAACGTATTTCAATGGATGAAGGACAGTCCTTTCAAGAAATGTTGACAGAACTGTTGGATTTTTCCACGTGCAATAAAAACAAACATCAACCAATACCTTGTATCATATACAAAAACAACCTAAAATGGATCATAGGCCTAAAATCATAAAATATATAAAATTTACCAATAAAAAAGTAATTTTTTTACCTTCAGTTATGTAGGTTTCATTAGAGAGGACTCAAATCACAAACCATAAAAAAAGAAAATCAAGATGAACTGGATTAATTAAAAATTAAAGCTTATACTTTTTCTAGGTTAAGAAACTAAAAAGGGAAGCCACAGGATGGAAAAAAAATGACTGCAAGGGAAACATGATAGAAGACATCTATTCAGAATATATAATGAACTCTCTTTGTGTGCAGTAACTTTTTAACTGGATGCAACCTCACTTGTTTTTTTGTTTTTTTTTGTTTTTTCTGTGGAAGGGAGTAAGGGGGTTTGTTGCTGGAATTTTTGTTGAGAGATTGAAAAAGTTCTTGGCAAGACCGATATCAGTGAGTTTTTACCCTATGTTTTCTTCTAGGAATTTTACTATTTCAGGTCTTATGTTCACACCTTTAATCTGCTTTGAGTTGATTTTTGTGTCTGGTACATAAGGTAAGCGTCCAGTTTTATTCTTTTGAATGTTAATACCCAGTGATCCCAATGCCATTTATTGAAGAGACTTTCGTTTCACTGTTTTTTTTTTTTTTTGACACTTTTGTTGCAGATGAGTTGATGTATATACTTGAGTTTATTTCTGAGTTATCTCTTCTGTTCCATTGGTACAGATGTCTGTTTTTAGATAGCGAAATCTTCTATGCTCTTGTTCACTCCCCAAATGGCTGCAGTGGCTGCCATGGCTAACGCTGGACCAAGCAGAAGCCAGGAACATAGAACCCCATCCAGATCTCACACGTTGGTGGCAGGGGCCCAAGCACTTGAGCCATCCTCCACTACTTTCCCAGGCACATTAGCAGGGAGCTGGACTGGAAGTGGAGCAGCTGGGACTCAAACCGGCGTTCATATGGGATTCCAGCACCTCAAGTGGCGGCCTAACACCCATGCCCCAACACAAGCCCTTAGATGCCTGCCTCTCTCCCTGTACTATGCTGCTTTGGTAGCTATTGCTTTGTAATATAGTTTGAAATCAGAACTGTAAAGTTTCCAGTTTTTTTTTTTTTTTTCAAGATGGCTTTTGGCTACTCATGGTCTTTTGTGTTTCCACCAGAATTTTGATAGGAATTGTTGAATATATAAATTGTTGAATATCTATATTGCTTTAAGTAGTATAGACTTATTAACACTAGTAATTCTTTCAATCCATGAACATATTATCTTTGGACATTTATTTGTCTTCTTTAGTTTCTTTCATCTTAAGAAATACATTTTATAGTTTTCAGTGTAGAGATATTGTACTTCCTTGATTAAATTTACCTCTAAGTCTTTTATTATTTATGATGGCACTGAAGATGGCATTGTTTCTTGATTTCTTCTTCATGCACTGATTTTTGTGTGTTATTTTGTATACTGTGGGATCACTGAACTCATTTATTAGTTCTCACAGTTTTTAGGGGCGTGCTTAGGGTTTTCTACATATAGGATCATGTCATCTGCAAACAGAGATAATTTTGCTTCTCTCTGATTTGAATTTCTTTTATTTCTTTTTCATGTCTGAATGCCCTCACTAGTGATTCCAGTAATGTGTTCAAAAAAAGTGAGGAGAATGGGCATCCTTGCCTTTTGCCAGATCTTACAGAAAAAGATCCTCCCCACCCAGGTTGAAGTTTAATGTCCAAAATATATAGGGAATCAACATAGCTCAATAACAAAAACAAAACAAAGAAAACAGTCTGATGAAAATAATGGGCAAAGAACCTGATTAGGCATTTTTTAAAACAGGAAATAAAGATGACCACTGAGTATAGGCAAAAATGTTCAGTGTCACTAAGCATCAGGGAAATGGACATTGATACCACAATAAGATGTGACTTCATAGTTTTTAAAAATCCTATTACAAGAAAGAAAAGAAAACAAGTGTGGGGAAATGCAGCCATTGTGTACTACTGGTGGGCAGGTAGATTGGTACAGCCAGTATGGAAAACAATGTGGAGGCTCCAAAAGAAATTAGAAATGTAACTTACATATGACCCAGCAACTCCTCTTCTGAGTACACGCCCAGGGCAAATGAAACACCCACGTCATAAAGACAAGTGCACTCCCATGTTCACTGCAGCATCACTCACAGAAACTGAGATATGGGGGGACGGAGCAGCAGCGTAGCGGGTAAAGCCACCACCTGCAGTGCCAGCATCCCATGTGGGCACTGGTTTGAATCCCAGCTGTTTCACTTCCGATCTAGCTCTCTGCTGTGGCCTGGGAAAGCAGTAGAAGATGGTCCAAGTCCTTGGGCCCCTGCACCCATGTGGGAGACCTGGAAGAAGTTCCTGACTCTTGGTTCCTGGCTTTGGATTGGCACAGTTCTGGCCGTTGCGGCCAACTGGGGAGTGAACCAGCATATGGGAGACCTCTCTCTCTCTCTCTCTCGTCTCTCTCTCTCTCTCTGTAACTCTACCTTTCAAATTAAAGAAAAAACAAAATGAGATATGGAGATAATTCAAGTGTCTATAGACAAATGAAAGGAAAAGGAAAATTGTGATAGAGAGATAGATATAGATATATAACGGGATGTTATTCAGTCTTAAAAAAAATTCTTCCATTTGCTGTGACAACATGGCTAAACCCATAGGATATGATATTAAGGCAAATAAGCCAGACACAGAATGGGAAACACTGCATGAACTTACTTCTTAGTGGAGCTGAAAAGAAAAACACAACAAATTTGAGCACAAAGAACCAGAGAGGAGGCAGGTGGAGGCAGGAGTGAGGGGATGATGGATGTGGGGGACAGACGTCCAAGGGTCCAAATTGTCAAAAATGTAGCATGAATAAGCCTAGTAATCTAATGTACAATATGAGAAAATTTGTTAACAGAGTAGATTTTAGGTACTTTTAGCTATAACAAATAGGAAATGTCAGTTTTGCTACAACAAAATGGATATGTCAATTTACTTGACCATAATAGTGAGTTCATGTGTATGTGTGTGTGTGTGAGTGTATCTCAAAATATTATGGTGTATACATTAAATATATACAATTTTTTAAAAAGGCAAGACTTTTCAGGGGGTTGTTGATCTACATCTTAAAACTGAAAAAAAGAAGTGAGGCAGGGCAAGATGGCAGATGAGTAAGAGGCTAAGCAGACACCACTTCGAATAAGCATTCATGCACTAAGTCGCCTTCATAAGAGACAGTGAAATGTGGCAAGAGACCACATGCCTGATTTTAGTAGAATAACAAGAAGAGGTGCTTGGAAGAAGGTAGGGAAGCAACCGTTGCTGTGTGGCCCCTCTTACAGCCCCACGTAGCACAGCATGCAAAGAGATGCTGCCTACTTCAAGAAAGGAGAAGAGCAAAGTCTAGAACTTAAACTTGAAACCCAGCACCAGCCCTGTTACAATGAAACCTAAAGTCCGACAGGACCCCATAGCCTCTGCCCCTGGACCAGAACCTGCAGGCTGAGTAGTTGGACCATCCAAAGCCAAGTGACCAGGGGATCACTTCCACCATCTCTCCCTCACCCTTCAATTAAGCAGCAGCTTCCAAGGAGGACAGTGGGAAAGTGAATTTGTGACTTTGCTTTGTAGCTCAGTGTCAGGTCTGAAACCTAGCACCAGTTAAAGCCCAGAATCCTCTACTCCCAGGCCTGTGCTCTCAGACACAGCCTCTTGATCAGCCCCAAGGCAGACAGGGATCTTTGCACTAGTGGGAGTTAATGGTTTGGGCTTGTATCACTATCAGCATTGTGCAAGACTGACATACACCCCAAGACTACACAGAGCCTGCTGACTGTAAGATTTGGATGTGATTCAGCTCATTGTCAGCTTCTCCCAACCCAGTCACAGAGAGAGTAATTAACTTCTTGGGTGGAGATTAACTAGTTGGGTGCCCAAAAAAATGCATAGAAAGCTGTTACTGACATTCCAGGGACGCATGCCTCTGCTGAACTTTGGACAAAAACTATTACTATCCTGACCACAACTTGGCAACACAGGTGCTCCAGGACCGTGCTCCCACAACCCTACCACGGGGACTGGAACCAAGATCCACACACCCCTGCTGGGACTGAGAGGATCTCCACTACTGACATCGTTTATCACTGTGGCAGAAGATATAAGGAGACCATAAGAGCATCCAACTGCAAGTAAAGCCAAACCTGGCTACTAAACCAAAACCTGAAGATTAGCTTTGGGAAAAAGCATGTTACCATGAAAGCCACCCATGAAAAGTGATAGAATCATCTAATTCATCAATGTACAACATCAAATTAGAGATCTGCGAAATATCAAAAGAGCAAGGCAATATTATGCCCCCAAAGAAGAGCAGCGATGCTTTGTAACAAACTCCAAAGAAAAGGAGATTGATGAAATGTCTCATAAAGAATTCAAAAGATGATTATAAGGTGCTCAAAGAGACACAAGGAAATGCAGACAGACAGCTGAATGAAATTAAGAAAACAATGCATGCCATGAATGAGAAATTAAGCAGAGATATTAAGATCCTGAAGAATTGAACAAAAATATTGAAAATAAAGAACTCACTGAGTCAAATAAAATAAACAGTTGAAAGCCTCAACAACAGAGTAGATGAAGCAGAAGAAAGAGCAACGAAATTAGGTCTTTTGAAATACCCCAGTCAGATTAAAGAGAGAGAGAGAGAAACAGAGAGAGGGAGAGAGAGAGAAAGGAAGGGAGGAAGGGAGGAAGGAAAAAGTGAAGACAGCCTCGGAAACCCATGGGGCACAAGCACTAAAACAATTATTCATATTGTGGGGATTTCTGAGGGTGAAGAGAGCAGCAGAGGTTTAGAAAACATATTCAATGACATAATAACTGAAAACATCCCATTCTGGAGAAAGATATGAACATCTAAGTACAGAGCTTCTAAGAGCCTACAAGTAGACACTGTCAGAAAAGAATCTCATAACTCATCAGAGTCAAACTCTCAAAAATACAACACAAATTGAGAATTGGAAAATTTGCTAGAGAAAGGTTCCAGGTGATTTTAAGGGGAGCTTTATTTGATTAAGAGCAGAATTTTTAAGAGAAACCTTACAGTTTCTACAGGGAATGAAAGGATGCATTCCGAGTTTGAAAGGAAGTAACTGAGAACTAAGTATACTTTCCCAGCAGTTATTTTTCATAAATGAAGGAGAAAAAGTCTTTCTAAGGTAAGCAAAGTCTGAGAGAATTCATCACCACCAGACTAGCCTTACAAGAGATATTTAAGGGAGTCCTACACACAGAAGCAAAAGAAAGATAGCAAGCATCCCAAAGACACGTGCTAATGTAAAACACACTAGGAAAAAGAACAAGATATGGAAAATAAACAGAAGAACTTTTAAAGACAATGAGAGGATTAAGACATTCCTTGTAAATTCCTGAATGTAAATGGTCTAAGCTGCTCGTTAAAATATATAGATTGACTAAATGGATTACAAAACAAGACCCAATGATAAGCAGCCTGCAAGAAACTCACTTCACCAGCAAAGATACACATGGAGGGAAAGCGAGAGGATGAGCCAAGATATTCCAGGCAAACAGAAACCAAAAGTGAGCAAGAGTAGCTGTACTTTTATATGAGATCAAATAGGGTTTAATACAAAAAACCTGTAGATAAAGATGATTCTCATACAATGATCACAGAATCAATTAAACAAGACTTGACAATTATAAACATATATGCATCTAATGCTTTGCACCCAATTTTATAAAACAAGCATTATTAGAACTAAAGGAAGAAATAAACCCCTATACAATGGTAGTAAATAACTTCACCATTCCATCATCATCAGTGAACAGATCATTCAGACAAAACACCAGAGAAAAAACATAAGAATTAAACTATGCAACAGATGAGCTGGACCTAATGGGCATCTACAAAGCATTCCATCCAGCAGGAGCAGAGTGCACATCCTTTCCATCAGTGTGTGGAACATCCTCCCTTGGATAAATTACATATCAGGTTGCAACACACATCTCAACAAATTTTAAAAATCAACATCAAAAACTAAGACAAAAAGAGAGAGGACTCAAATAAGTAAAACTGAAGATGAAAAAGTGATAAAAAAAAAAACCTGATAATACAGAAATAAAAAGAATCATTAAGGCCTATTACAAACAACTATATGTCAACAAATTGGAAAACCTAGAAGAAATGGACAAATGTCTGGGTACATATGATTCACCAAAATCAAACCATGAGAACAGAAAATCTCTGCAGGCCAATAATAAGTATTGAGATTGAATCAGTCTTAAAGAGTCTCCCAACAAAGAAAACCCCAGGACCAAATTACTTAAATGCCACATTCTACTCAAATTTTAGAAATTAATACCAATTCTTCTCAAACTGTTCCCCTCCAACAAAAAAAAAATTCAAAGGGAAGGAAAACTTCTAAATTCATCCTGTAAATTCATCCTTACCTTGATTATGAAATCAGATGAAGACCAAAAAAAAAAAAAAAAAAAGAAGAAGAAGAAGAAGAAGAAAATATAAACCAATACCCCCAGATGACCATAGATACAAAAATTCTCCATTAAGGTATTAGCATATAGAATCCAACAACACTTCACACAGATCATTCACCATGCTCATTTGGGATTTATGCCAAGGATGAAGGGATGATTCAACATGCACAAATTAAGAGACATAATACATATATTCAACAGAATGAAAAGTAAAAATTATATGATCATCTTTACAGATGCAGAGAAAGCATTTGATAAAATGTAGCATCCATGAATAATTTAAAAAATCTTGAGCAAATTAGGTACAGAGGGAACATACCACAACATAATAAAGGCTAAATATGGCAAACCCTTAACTGACATCATCACATTGATTGAGGAAAGCCTGAGAATTTCCTCTAAGATCATCATCGAGACAAGAATTCTGCTCTCACAATCCTTATTCAATACAGTACTGGAGCTTTTAGAAGGGGCCACCAGACAAGAGAAAGAAAGAAAAGCCATAGGCACAAAAGGAGGGAGTGAAATTATCCTTGTTTACAGATGACATGATTCTATATGTAGAGAAACCAAAATATTCCACCAAAATACTATTTAAAAGGATAAAGAAATTCAGTAGAATTGTAAGGTGCAAAACTAACACACAAAAGTCAGTAGCATTTCATACACCAATAATGAACTTAGTGACATAGAAATTATGTCATTCGCAATGGCTACAAAAATAAAATAGTTTGTAATAAAGTTAACCAAGGATAAGTTTAACCTCTAACCTCTATAGTGAAAATTACTGAACAATTGTCAAAGAATTTGAAGAACATGCAAAAAAATTCAAAGCTTCTGATCATAGATCGGAAGAATTGATATTAAAATAACCATATTACCTAAAATTACAGATTCAAAAAATTCCCAGCCCACTACTAACAACATTCTTCATGAAACTAGAAAAAAAAATCCTAAAATTCATATGGAAGCACAAAAGACCCCAAATATCCAAAGTGATCTCCCCCCAAAAAAGAACAAATCTGTATATATCAGACAAAGTTGAAGACAGATTTATTCTAGCCTAAACAGCATGGTACTGGTATAAGAACAGCCACACAGACCAATGGAACAGAATATAGATCCAAGAAATTAATCCATGTATCTATACCTAACTTCTCTTTGACAAAGATGCCAAAAACATACATTGGCCAAAACAAGACCCCAAAAACATAGGCAATCAATCAAAGCCAAAACAGACAAATCAAGTTATATCAAACTCCGAAGTTTCTCCATGGCAAAAAGTACGATAAGCAAAGTAAAGAGACAACTAACAGAATGGTGAAAAATATTTGCAAGCTCTGCACTCACAAAGGATTAATACTTAGAATATAGAAGGAATACGAAATACTCAACAATTAAAAAATAATGCAGTTAAGAAATGGCCAAGGTATCTGAGCAGACCTCTCTCAGAAGGACAAATACAAGTGGCTGTCAAATACATGAAGAAATGCTCATCATCACTGGCCTTCAGGGGAATGAAAATCAAAACCACAAGGAGACATCATCTCACTCCAATAGGAATGGCTATTATGGAAAGACAAAAAATCCTGGTGAGGATGTAAAAGAAAAGGGTACCCTATACACTGCTGGTAGGAATGCAGATGGATGCAGTCATTATGAAGGTTCTTCAAAGAAAACTAAACATAGTAGCAGATGTGTTCATGATAAGAGCCTCAGGTGATCACTGACATCATAAATAAGAGTGTCAATTGTCAAATCAACAACAGGAGTCATTGTGCACTTGATCCCCATGTAGGGCCTCTGTCTTTAATGTGTTGTATTATGAGAATTAGTGGTAAAACTTGTCTTCAAACAGTACCTTATACTTTGTGTGCCTGGGTGGGTGCAAACTGTTGAAATCTTTACTTAGTGTAGAGTTGATCTTCTGTATATAAAGATAATTAAAAACGCATTTTAATGAAGAATGGGATGGGAGAAGGAGTAGGAGGTGGGACAGAAGTGGGGTGAGAGGGTGGGTATTGGGGGAAGAACCACTATATTCCTAAAGCTGTTTCTATGAAATTTGTATTCATTAAATAAAAGCTTTCTAAAAAAAAAAAAAAAAAGAAGAAGAAGCAGGTGTGTGACTTACCAGTTTCGTCACCACTTGGGATGCCCTAAACCATATCAGAGTGTCTGATCTGAGTTCCTGTTACTCTGCTTCTGATTCAGTTTCCTGTTATTATACACCCTGGGAGGCGGCAATGGTAGCTCATGTACTTGAGTCCCTGCCACTTATGTGGGAGACCCACAATGAATTCTGGGCTCTTGGCTTCAGCTTGGCCCAGCCCTGGGTACTTCAGGCATTTTGGGGGTAAACCAGTGAATGGAAGATCTCTCTGACTCTCTACCCTTCAAGCAAAATGAAAATAAGTAAATAAAAATGCTAAAAAACCTAAAAATAGATCTTTCATATGATTCACATATCCTGCTTCTGGATATATTTGTGACAGAAATGAAGTCAGTATATGAAAGACATTCCCGTTCTCCTATGTTTTGTGCAGCAGTATTCACAATGGCTGTGATAACAGATCAAGCTAGGTGCTCATCAATGGATGAATGGACAAAGAAAAGCTGGTGCATTTACACACTGGAATAGTATTCAGCCATAAAAGATGAAATCTTGTTATTTGCAGCAAAATGGATGAAACTGGAGATCATTGTGTTAAGTGAAATAAGCCAGACACAGAAAGACAAATACAAGATGTTCTCTCCTGTATGTGGAAGTTAGGAAAGAGTCCATCTGAACTTACAATCGTGAATGCTAGAGTTTGGGAAGGGTAGGCAGAGTGGGAGAGAGGCAGGTTGGATAATGGATTGCAGGGCAAAGTAGAGAGAAGGAACCAGGTATACTTTTCCTCAGCAAGCGGGTGACTACAGCGCACAATAATTACCTACTGTAGAAAGAACTGGGAAAGAGGGGTTGGTAAGATCCAAACACAAAGGAAAGATTAGAAAAGTGAAAGCCCATTCTCCTGGTTCAATGGGCTTACACTGTGTCTATGTGCTGAAGCACTGTACCCTACCCAATAAAAATGTACAAGCAATACATGGTAGTCAAACATGTTAAAAATGATTTAGGAAAAAGGACTTCAACTATGTAATGTACTGTATCATCTTATTTATAAAATTTAACTCACAAATATATTTCAATTTTAAAAATACTCAATTTTTTAAAAATAAGAAAAACAGATATTTCACCAAAGACACACAAAATGGGGCAGGTGTTGTGGCACAGTGACTGATGCCCACATCCCATATCAGAGTGCCTGGTTTAAATCCCAGCTTCTCTGCTTCCAATCCACTTTCCAGCTAATATTCATCTTCAGAGGCATCAGATGATGACTCAAGTACCCTGGCCCCTGCCACCCACCTTGGAAACCTGGATGGAATTCCTGGCTCCTGACTTTTGCCTGGACCAGTCTTTTCTGTTGTGGACACTTGGGGAGTGAGTCAATACATAGAATCTCTCTCTCTCTCTCTCTCTCTCTCTCTCTCTCTCTCTCTGTCACTATTGTTGCTCTGCCTTTCAAATAAATACAGACTTTTAAAATATAAGACATACAAGATGATAAATAAGCATAGGAAAAGAAATTTGACAACATTAATCATATGGAAATCCAAATTAAAAGCACAATGAGAAATCACTGCACAGCTACCAGAATGCATAAAGTCTAGAAAAATACAGAAATTTAAAAAATCACATTGAGGACAGGAATGTGAAGGAGTAAAACATTCATATATTCCTTAATGTGAAGAAAGAAAAATAGTACAAACACTTAGGAAAATGATTCGGTAGTTTTTTTGTGAGGTTAATCATGAGCTGACTATATGCACATACTTCAAAATGTATGGAAAATGAAACAAAATGATAAGTTGATTATGGTGCAGAGAAATTTTTGAAATCTCTGCAGAGTTTTTTCATAATATGCATTTCCACAAACTTTTTGAAGTACCATCATATGGCCCAAGAATCTACTTCGAACTAATTACTCAAATGGAGTGAAAACATGTGTTCACACAAAGACTTGTACAAGAATATTTATAGTATATTTATTCATAATAAAAAAAAAACCTGGAAACTATCCAAGTATCCAGAATGAATAAAGAAAAACATATTATGGAATACTACTTAGGAATAAAAGGAACTCAATTACTAATGCATGCAATAGCATAGCTTAATCTCAGAAGCCCAGCACTGTATCCTTTATTATTCTGTTTTTATGACATTCTAGGAAAGGCAAACCCTAGAGACCAAAGTGGTGGATGGTGGAGAGAAGATAGTGATGATGCAGGAGCCCATGGGAGGCTTGAGGGTCAATGACAATTTTTCTACATTGATTGAGATAGTGGTTATATGCCAATACATGGTTGTCCAAACCCACGGGTCTGAAAGTCTCCAAAGGGTGAACTCCATGCAAATTCTCCTTGTTGAGAAGCAATTCTCCGTGGATGGCGTATGTCCCTGGATGTCCTGAGGGTTAGGTAATGATCTCCTTTTCTTCTGACCACCTTGATAGACAGAGCTGCAGTCATCTTCTGAAGCAAAGCACAGGCGGGTCTGCTATCAGTATGATAAAGCTCATGTCTCCTTTCGGAGCAAAAGGCAAACTTCCTGTGGTGTAAGCTCAGATTTCCTCTTTTGTAACCAGCACTGCTTGTGCACACTGTGCAAGTGTCACCTGCCCTTCACCATGTCCCCTTTTGGGAATTGTGGCTCAAAACGATGATCCTACTATTACTCCTACTGCTACTGCTGTAATACACCACTCTTGCTTCCTGACTAGGAGTCTGGCATCTTCTAGCAGCGTTCATGGAACCGTGACAGGGTGACTTGTCAGCCTGCAGGTAGTAGAACATCCCTGACCCTCTACAGTTTTGACACTTTTAGCAGTGAGGATGGATTTTGACAGAAACGTGACTTTCTGAAAGAGAAGGGATGAGGACCTATTGAACCGGTTAATGGGATTTAAGGAAAACAAACATATTGACCAAAGTTATGTTCACCCAGGCAATAAATTGTCCTCCACTTTGTTGCTAGTTAATGAGAAGGAATTGCAGAGGTGGCTGCAGGTTAAATCCTAGGAAATAAGTTCAAAGACAGCATCCAAAAATAAGCCTTGGGTGTTACAATCTCCCCTCTGGCATGGAGATTTCTTCACCAGTCTGATGGTCAGCTTCAAGTTCATCCCATTGTAACAATTTAGTGTTAAGACTTTCTTGAGAGCAGGGGACTTAAAAACTATCCCTATCCAACAATAGTCACAAACCACGCACCTTCATTTAGCATGAGAAGGAGGAAAGTTTGCCACCACTTTGTGCAGAAACCTGAAGCCTGATGGACCTTTGGCTGATGGACTTGGGAGACGCTTGTGAAGGAAAAATGAAAACAGCTGGGTTATCAGAAGGCCCAGGTCATCCTGTAGGGTCTCATGCTCACCATGGATTCATTGGAGACAATGGATACAGATTCAGAGGTTTTTTCTGCAGTGAGTATTAGCTGGCTACAAGGGAATTTTCCTCTAAACACACTAACTCCTTTGGGAAACTATAAATGAAGCATTGGCCAGTATTCAGCCCTGGATTGGGTTTATAATAATGATGAAAGTGCCCCATTGTAGAAGGAGAAACTGACCCAAAGAAATCTAGATAAATGTTTGCTGTCAGCTCCAACACCTTGAAAAATTCCCCTAGCCCTTTGTGGAAATCGAATGAGAACTTAGTGGGTATTACCTTGTTAATGGAAAATGAGCTCCAGGGTAATGTGGAGTCCTCCAAGGTGACTGCTAGGTGAGCCGAGCCCAAGCCAGGCAAAGGGCACAAGCCCAGGACCCCACCTGGAAACCAGCCTGCCTGTGGCTGCTGAGTCATGAAGTTCTCAAGGATATAAACAGATAGGGTCAGCCATAAGGATCTCACCATTCAGGATAGCGTTAGATTAGCTGAGAGTAACACAGGCTCATTTGGCTGAGTTGAGAGCGGCTACTGCACTGCTCAACATGGAAGGCAAGCATACCTTGTGTGGGAAGCCACTGGCTTTCCAGTCCTCTTGATTCCTCTATCCCCTTCTGCACCAACCTCAGCTACTCTAAAAGAAAGAGAATTAAGGACTGGAGCCGAGTTCTCCTCTTATCTGATCCCCAAGAAGTACTGAAAGCAATGTGCACCTGTTTGAGTGTGGTACGGAACCTTGGGGAGTGGGAGAGCTTGAACTTTCATAACTGTGCTGGATACAGGTGTCCAAGTCACCATCTTCCCTTATCCACAAGAATATGCTCCTGGATGTCTAAAACTATGGATGGTACTGAACCCATGACAAAGTTTAACTTAAGTTAGGTACAGTAAGGGATTAACAACACCAACTAATTATATGGAACAATTATAGCAATATGCTATAGTAAGAGTTATATGAATATGGTCCCTCTCTCTAATTATGTCATTGTACTCCACTCACTCTTGTCCTTCTTATGTTGACGTGAGACTATATTTAAAGGAAGCACTTTACATCTTCTCTTTATCTGCATTGCAAATGCTAACATCATGATGTTTGTGCTGTGGGCCCTTATTAAGTAGATAAGGGTTGCTTATCATGGTACAGTGATAGTCATCTGACGACCAAGGCAGCTGCTAAGTGGGTAAAGGGTGGGTACCACGTATGACTGGACAGAGGGATGACTCACATCCTGGGCAGCACAGAGTGAGATGACACAAAATGTTATCACATTACTCAAACCAGCATGCAACTTAAAGCCTATGCAACCTGCAGAATGGGAGGAAATATTTGCAAACTATGTATTAGACAAGGAATTACAGCCAGAATATAAAGAGACTCAAAATACTCAACATAAAAAAAAATCTGATTAAGAAATGGTCAAATGATCTGAAGACGTTTCCCCGAAGACCTACAAAAGCCCAACAAATGTCGGAAAAAAAGTGCTGGTCATCAGGGAAGTGAAAATCAAAACCACAATGAGGGTGCTGGAGTTGTGGAGTAGCCAGTGAAGCCACTGCCTTCGGTGGTGGCATCCCATACGGGTGTCAGTTCCAGTCTCAGATGCTCCACTTCTGATCCAGCTCCCTGTTGATGTGCCTAGGAAAGCAGTGGAAGATGGCCTGGGCCCCTGCACCCACATGAGAGACCCAGAGGAGGCTCTTGGCTCCTGGCTTCACATCAGCCCAGCTCTGGTCATTGTGGCCATTTGATAATGGAACTAGCAAATGGAAGATTCTCTCTCTCTCTCTCTCTCTCTCTCTCTCTCTCTCTATATATATATATATATATATATATATATCCCTCCCTCCCTCCCTATCTCTCTCACTGTAAAACTCTGCCTTCAAATAAATAAATAAATCTTTAAAAAAAACACAATGAGCTATCCATCTCTCTCCAGTTAGAATGGCCATCATCAAAAACATGAAAAATGACAAATGCAGGCAAGGATATAGATAAAGAGAAGTGCCTCAATGTTGTTCAAGGGATTGTACATTAACACAGCCATTGTGGAAAACAGTAAGGATGTTCCTCAAAAAAACAAAAATAGAACTGTTATATGATCCAGTAACCCCAATAAGAAGGCAAAGAAATCTCCAAAGGCAAAGAAATCAGTATAGGAAAGAGATACCTGCCCTTTCATGTTTATTGCAACACTATTCACAATAGCCAAGATGTGGAATTGGCAGATGAATGGACTATTATTCATCCATAAAAATGAATGAAATCCTGTCATTTGTGGCAATATGGGTGGAGCTGGAAGACGTTATGTTAAGTAATAAGTCAGGCACAGAAAGACAACTACTGCGTGTTCATACTCATTTGTAGAAGCTTAAAAAGCTGATTAGTTAGAAGCAGAGAGTGGAAGAGTGTTCAGCAGAGGTTCATAAGGGTAGGGGGAAGGGGAAATAGAGTGAGACTGTGAAATACCAAAACACATCAAGATAGGAGGAGAAAGGTCTAAAGTTCTACAGCACAGTAGGGTGACTAGAGTTTACAACAACTTTTATATATTTTATAAAGGACTAGAAGAGAGAAGTTCAGAGTTCCTAACTCAAAGAAGTGATAAATGTTTAAGGAGATGGAAATGCTAATGATCCTGACTTGCTCATTACTGATTGTATACCTGTACTGAATATGCACAATTATTATATGCCAACAAAAATGAATTTGTAACAAATGAACTGATGAAAATGTGAAAAATGAACTTCATTCGTGGAATTTCCTACTTCAGAGTGCTGGACTGCAGTGGGCTGAGGTTAACTGGCCCACGAGTGAGGGGGCCTGCTCTCCTGATGTCTCACACGCAGGTCCTGTGACTGCTCTGCGGGTCAGGAAGAGATGCACGAGAGGAGCTCTTGATGAACGGCCAGGACTTCCCCAGGGCACAAGCTCCACTTGGCCTGTTTCTGTTCCTGATGGCCAACGCCTTCACTTCACTCTTACAGGGGATGATGTCCTGTTGATTGGCAATCAGAAGCCAAGGTCCAGATGTCCTCCCTGTACTGTAATGACTCCCTGCCTACAGGAGCAGCTGGTAGACCCTGACATAACTCAAGTCCTGCCCTCCAGGAAAGTTTCTTGAGGCTGTGTGGATGGATTCACAACGCTTGGCTACACCCCGTTTGGAAAGCATCTCCTAGTTTCCATTTTTGGAAGTGAGCACCTGGGCTGATGTTTTCCTTGTGTGGTGGGTCAAGTCAGACTCAACAGTGAACAAACCAGGAAGCGCTCAGCATGTCTCCCTTCTCAAGTAGAAATAGTATTTTCAAGGACTTAATCAAGTTGATCCCAGCAGAATCTTAGATGGTAGAAAAATTGCTTATTATTAAATTTTAATTTTATTTGAAAAACATCATCTTCCGTCTGTTAGTTCACTCCCTAAATATCCACCACAGCCAGGACAGGAGTAGGGCCAAGCCAGAAGCCCAGAACTCCATCCAGGTCTCCCAGCTGGGTGGCAGGGACCCAACCAGTCGGGCCATCATCTGCCTCCTCCAGGAGGCTACGTTAGCAGGAAGCTGGACCAGAGCAGAGGAGCTGGGACTTGAACCAGGCACTCTGATACAGAATGAGGTTACCCTAAGCAGCAACTTAACTTCTACACCAAACACCTGCCCCAGCATCTTAGATTTTGAAGAAAAAGTGGCATCTATCCCTTCAGGAAAAATGTTATTTCTCATTCTACCACTTTGGAAAAGTATTTTATAGTGCTTGTTAAAATAGTACATCCAGAAATCCTATGACTCTGCAATGTCACCTGTAGGTGTGAACAAACAGCAGTGTATACACACACGCACACACACGTCAGCAGATGCCTACACCAAAAGACAATATCTATTGGACAACTATACTTATATTACAATTTTAGAATATTTCTGGTACAATTATTCATAATAATGAAAAACTGAAAATAAAACAAGCTTACAGAGACAATAGAGTGAATAAACAAATTTTGGTACATTCTAACAGAGGAATATACTGCAGTCAAATAGATAAATTACTAATACAAGAACATTAATGAATTTCATAAATATTATTTGAGTAAAACAAATTGAGCACAGAGTAACACATATGATCTTATTCCACTTATATAACTTTGTACAGAATGGAAGACGATCTTGGAGCATAGTGACCGATGCCAGTGGTTGTCTTGTTTTCTCATCTGCTGGGGAGCAGTACTTCATAAGGGAGTTCACTTTATGAAAATTCATCAAACTGTTGAAACATAATTTGGAATTTTTTCCTCTAAATATGACACTTTAATTAAAATGACAATTAAAATCATGGCCATTGATCATAAAATTCTGTTAAAAACTAGCAAATATACACAAATAAAAAAAAGTACATGCAAATAACAGTTATTAATACAGAAGCAAGAATCTTATGTAAAATTCACAGATCAGACTCACCAGTAAATTAAAGTGTGCCAGGATGAAGTAGAGTTTATTTCAGGAACGCAAGTCTGGTATAACATATTATCTTCTGTAAAAAGCCAAAATGCATTTGAAAAAACAAAATATCCATTCTAAATAATAATTCTTAGTAAAACAAAGGAAAAACTCCCTTATTTGACTATCTATATTATGGAAGCAACCAATGACACACTTTATGGTAAACAAAAAATAAAGATTCTTCCATTTAAATAAGAATAAAGGTAAACATGTTAGCCAATATTGTTATTCCCTATTTTCTAGACATTTTTAACAATGCAATAAGGCACGAAAATCAAATAGAAAACACTGATGACCTGGAATTAATAATCTTTTATCATATAATGTAGTACTACATGGCTGAATTTAAAATGAGCAAAATGACAAATTCATTAAAGAACTATTTAATAATAATAATGGTAGGTATGTTGGACAATTGTGAAAAACATTTTAAAAACAACTAGAAAGTATATTGAAAAAGAAGATATCTCTGACTACAGAGAAATATACAATAGGAATCTTCAGCAAGAATGTACAAGGAAAAGTACATTAACTTGCCGAGAATTATGAAGACTGCTTGATGAAACTGATGGAATGATGAAAGTGATGAAATTCTCATGAATGGGAAAATGCACCTGATGATGAAGCCCATTCCGTCCCAAATTATTTTAGTCATTTAAGAACTACATCAATAAGCAGACCAATGTTTTAGAATTTTACAAAATTACCTCATAATTCACCTGGAAAAATATACAGGTTAAAGTATACGGAAGAATTACCTGAGTGAATAAGGATGGATGACTCACATTACATAACATTAAAATGTTCAATGGACCTATGATAATTAAGATAATGCTTCTTGGAATAAGTGTGGACAGACTAGTGGAGCTTCTCAGATACCCACAAAGAGAGACGCACACACACACACACGCACACACGAAGCTGGTTTAAAGACAGTGTTGAAGTACATGGAGAATGATAGATGATCCCCATCTCTCCCAGCCAGAGGCGATCCTTCTGTCGTGTTCAAGGAGGACACTTTGATCTGAACTCGCATGTTCTTGTGAGATGGGAACTGTCACTTTATGCACCCAGGCTTCTCTTGCTTTGCCTAGGCAGCCCTATTGTCTTAATATCCGTGAAGGTAGCTGTGTGAGAATCCAGTATTCCTTCTTCTGCAATGCATAGCATTCCATGGTGTGCATCCACCACATTTGGGTAGCTGACACCCAGACTGCTTCAATTCCTTGCCATCAGAGAATTTCTACAGACTCTTGCAGCACCAGTCACTTGGATTGGGAGATTTAAAAATCACTCAGACCGTCTGCCTTCTCCTTGGATTCTTTGTCTAGGACTTGAACCTTTCCTTGGCCAGGAATTTGACCTTTTACTCCTTGATGCAGATGTATGCCGCTGTCCAGAGGTTGAGCCGTAGGTACTGGGGACAGCTTTGCTCTGCAACCTTTGCCTGCTGAGTGTGGGGTCTCCTTGTGTTTGTGGCTGGGTTCTGTGTTCCATTTATGATCAACACCTCCACACTCACCTTTGCCCAGCAGGTTTTAGAAAATAATGTGTATTTTAGGATTCTGATCAGGATTGGAACATCAGCCCTGTCACTCCTCATGTGGACAGCCTTGGCCAAACTCTGTAGCCCTCATAAGTCTCAGGGTTTATACCCTTGTGAAATGCTAACATGTATCTCTTGTGCACTCAGGTCAGGCATGGTGAGGCTTAAGTGAGGTCTGGTGTGGAGAGTCCATTGGCTATTACTGGGATGCACCAGGGCATAGCTTCAGTGGCTTTTGCCTGCAAGATCCTTCCATCCACTCCCTTACCTTCCCCAGATATCTGCTCAAATCCCACCATCTCAATGGGTTCTGTCTTCATTATCTTAATTAACATGCCGAGCCACCCTTTCCCCACTCTCCAACTTTTGTTTCTTCCGCGGCATTTTTCACCTTCTAGGATATTAACTTATGCATAATGTTTATTGTTAGCGGTCTGTCTCCCCTTGCTAGATCCTTCTGAGGATGCAGGTATGCGTTTGGTTGCCTGATGGCTCTTAACCACCTACAAACAGTGCCTGTTTCCGCGTGGCTGGGAGTCCTTACTAAGCAAACATTTGCTCAATGAATTTGCCTGTGTCAGAACAGTGCTGGGAGTTCTTGCTAAGATGTTTTCACACTGCCAAAAGAGCTGCTTGAGGACGTCAGAAATTTTGAAGAAGGCAAACACTCTGGTAGGAGGTCTGGGTGGGCTGGGGCCTCCCGGGAGGAGTGTTTATCCTGGGTCTTAACCTAGGAGGCAGCATTGGGCTGGAGTCGTTTCCACATGCAGTAGTCGCTTAATAAAGGACTGTTGGCTGGCTTTAAAGATGGCACGGACTTGTTCACTTTGAACACAGAGGCAACCTTGCTTTAGGCACCGAGAGCTCCTTGCCCAAAAGGGAGCCACCCCTGGGCTTGGCCCCTTAGCCAGGCAGCTTAGAAAGTGTTCGCCTTTTATCTAAAATCAGTCAGGAAGCTGAGCCTTCTGTTAGCTAAGAGTGAAAACAGGGCACCCACAGGAGAGGGCTTCTTGGGGTCCCTGGGGCACACGCCGTGTTTGGAGACTGATCAGGGGGTGTCGCTCCCACCCCAGGGGTTGGAAGAAGCCTGTATACCTGGCTTACAGCCCGTATACCTGCTCAGAAAGAGTGAGGCTGGGGTCCTTGGGGTCAGCAGGAGACGGTGCGAGTGTCTGAGTGTGAGGACAGACAGCTGGATCCTCAGATTCATCTCCACACTGCTCTTCTCTCTCCTCTTCCACGCCTCCGCCATCTCCTCCTCTGGGGGCTCCTTCTCGCTCTCTCTGCTGCTTTCCTCTGCCTTGGTTCATCTGCTGTACACCAGGTGTCCTCATGCTTCTCTGAACATCAGAATCATCTGGAAAGTTAACACAAGCTCAGATCATGGGTCCCCTCCCCCAGAGCTTCTGGTGTGTCTGGGCTGGGGCCTGAGAGTGAGCATTCCTGGTAAGTTCCCAGGTGCTGCTGCAGCTGGCCCTGGGCCCACCTATGAGAAGCACCTCTCTATCACTGGCTCCTCCCCTCTCCTCCTGCACCAGCCGCCTTTCTCTGCCCACCACCTCTGTCTCCTTGCTTTCTGTCTCTGCCTGCCCTCGCTGTCTCTCTGCCTCTCTTTCCTCTGCTGTGGGATCACACCATCCTCTTTCTGCAACGTGGAGCCAGGAGCAAGCTAGGAAAGGAAGCCAGGGTCCCCCAAGCCAGGGTCCCCCGGCCAGCATCCTGTGTCCCGCACTGGGACGCTCTACAGCAGCCTCCGTGCCAGCCCCCTGCTGGTGACTGCTATGTCCTTCCAGGCAAGGTGGGAAGCAGCGCCCCAGGTCTCTGCAGATGACAGGGCTGCGCCTCTGCTCCCCTCTCCCGCAGAGAGAGCCTGTGCATCTTCAAAGACCACAGAGGTAGGGGGAGAGATGATAGAAAGTGAATCCATTAAGAGGCCTAAAAGCTGACAGTTTCAAAAATAATGATCTAGGCCTCCTCTTATTTAAAACCACCCAGCTGCCCCGATGCTGCTTTCACCGCATCTGCAACCGACACTCTCGGCTACGTCTGGAATTAAAAATACATAAGCGTTTTCGGAAAAAGCTGCTAATTTGAAGGTCATTAGCAGCCCCAAACATATTTCTTTTATTTATAAAAAAGACACCTAATAAGGCCATTAATACTTTCCCTCCTCTCCGAGCTCTCGCGCAGTTACCCCCTCCTGCGTAAGCTGCCCGCCTCTCCCCGGCACCCAGCAATGTGTCCTCCCAGTGGTCTTGACTCCCTCCACCTGCCCTTGGCCCGACACCTGCCTGGTTGTTTGCAGGACCCATGGCTGCCCTTGGGATGATGTCCACGCCCACCAGAGTTGGCGACGTGGCCCTGTCTTCCAAGTAGAGGGCACTTCTAGCAGTCCAGTGCCCATGGGTTCAGAGTCACTTGCCTCCGTCACAAGGATATCTGGGGTAACTCCCCCTGTGAGCTGCAGCCAGCCTCTCCCGGGTCCATCCCGCCTGGCTGTGCCGCTGCCGCATGGCTGCAATGGCCGCCATCAGTGCTCCCACTGGGCTTCCATACATGCGTGGCTGGAGGGCCCAGGCGGACTTGGCATTGCAGGCTGCCAACCCCTGCACTCCGTGTGCTCTGTACAAGGCTCTCGCAGCGTCTCTGACCCCGAGGGCTTCCCTGGGGTTGGCCCCTCTGCAGGGTCCCAACCCCCAGCTCCCTCGCCTCCTCTGTTTGTTTTAAGAGAGAAATTTCTGGAGGCCCAGCCTGTCAGCAGCTTCTTTGCAAATCCCACTTGCCAAAGGGAGAAGGAGGGGTTGGAGGGAAGAAAAGCAAGGGGGGGAGAAGGCGGTGCGGCCGGGGGGGGGGTGGTGGTGGTGGTGGTTGCCATAGAAATCCAGACATGGGACTGACAGTTGAAAAGCATTGCCCTAGCATAGGAAGAGGGTGTGAAGGGGTGGGGTGGGGGGGCTGGGGGGGAGGGGCAGCTAACCACAGAGCAGTCCCATTGCACACACTGAGAGCAAGGGCCCAGGGCTGTGCATTCTGCCAGAGGGTGCAGGATGGAGATAAGGGTGAGGTGGCCTGGACTAGAGCAGCTGCGGCCTGGGGGTGCAGGGGTGCGGCCAAGCCCCTCCAACCCCCAGAGTCGGGACGCTGTGTGCCAAGCTTGGGCTCTTCTGAAAACGAGAGCGTGGTGTACACTGGCTTCCGCTAGCTTCTTTTCTCTGAGATTTATTCTCTCATTATGAAAAAGTCATTTTGGGCTTCCTTCACCAATGTTCTCTCGCTGCTCTTATTCCTTCTAATTACACATGTGCAGCAGCCGATTACGCTCGCTTCTCAGCATGACGGGCAAAGGCACAGCTTCCCCCAGGGCGCGGGGAGGGCAATCCATCTTATCCCAGCCTGGAGGAAGGCTCCAGGGGCCCCAGAGGCCACGGACATGGGCAGCCGACCCTGAGAGCCAGCTCCTGGGTCATCGAGACGTGGCCATCAATGCCAGCAGCAGGTGTCCCCAGGGAGTGACCCCTCTTGGTCACCAGGAGCTTGGTCCTCCAGACAGCCATTCTCCAGGCCAAACCTGGTGATCCCTGCATGTCGTAGACAGCTAGGGACCATCTGCAAATGGTCACCTTGTCACCAGCCGGATCCCTAACCAAAGGCGATCAACCTTTAGTGAATCAGACCCTCAACCCCCTCTCAGGACTGCCACCTCTGTTGATGCTGGTATCACACCATTTTTCAAAGGATCTATTTTATATTTGAAAGGCAGAGTTACACACAGAGGAGAGATGGGGGGGGGGGGTTCTATCCGCTGGTTCAATCCCTAAATGGCCATAACGGCTGAGGCTAGGCCAGACTGAAGCCAGGCGCCTGGAGCTTCATCTGGGTCTCCCAAGCGGGTGCAAAGGCCCAAGCAGGCATTCTCCAACACTAACTTAGACCAAGACTTGGCAAGCTACGGCCCGTGTAACATACACAGTCTCCACCTGTTTCTGCAAATAAAGTTTTATTGGAACACGTCCATATCCATTCACTGAGACACTCTGACTCCGTTCATGCTACAAGGGCAAGGGTTGAATAGTTGTGGCAGAAACCATATGGTCCATGAAGCCTGGAATATCTACTGCAGACCACTTATAGAAAAGGTTTGCCATCCTCTGGTTAGATCCGCTGGGCTGGAGTCCATAACGCACGCGCGGTTTTCTTGCTCAGCTTCTGGTAGTCATGAGATTCATAACCATAAACGGTTAACTAAATCTCAGCACCGCATGACAGTTTGCAAATAAGACCAAAGGAATGATGTTCACTCAAATGAAATCAGCTGTACGGTAATGCCCCCTGGGCCAGACAAGTTAATGCTTGGCAAACTGCCCTCTCTGGGAAACAGCCCAGCAGGAGCTGAGCCCCATGGTGGGAAAAAAACAATAAAAAATGGTTAATTGTTAAATTGGATGTCAGAGAGAATGTTTTTCAGAGTTGCAGTCGGCACTTTGTACTTGGAAAACATGGGGTTGTGAGGAAGGCTGGAGGTCACCCATAGGCAGAGGAGCCTGCCCCCCGCCGGGCAGAGTGGATGCAGAGTTGGTGCCATCTGCTCCTTCCTGCGGGGACCCCCAGCGCCAGGTGCCCTGCTCAGCTGCGGGAGTTGCATTTAGCGACAGATAGGCAGGGCTGTGCATACAGACAGGCTTCCTGGAGAGCTGAGTTACCACGGCCCAGCCTTGAGCCTGCCAGGAAGTAACTTCACGAAGAATCAGTGAAATCCGTGAGTGTGCATTGGGTTCAAGGTGACTGATGGCCAACGTGCATGGCTGCAGCTATTAGTTTGTTTATTCCACAGATTTACCGTGTGACGACTGCGCCCTAGGCCTGCAGAATCAGCCATGAATTAGACACGCTCCCTGGCTCGTGAGCTCCCAGGGCTAGAGACGCATGGACAGACCATTCTACTACTTTAAGCTGCACACTAGGACAACGAGAAGCACAGGGGATTGAGGGGTCGTGGATGAGGGGCAGCTCACCCAAGAGGGAGACCCCAGGATGTTTGCAAGCAGAGCTGAGGCTCCAAGCATGGCCAGGAAGCAGCCAGGAGAGAGCAGCGGGGGTCAGAGACCCTGAATGCCCCGGCAGGTACTACATAGAGGGTGTCGGGAAATGGAAAGAAAAGTGAGAAGAATTCGTAGGTTTCCAAATTTCCCTACTGCATTTTGCCATACCTACGTTTTAATTGTACTATTATCTAGTTACCTATTTTTATTTTGCTTAAAACCCAGTCACAGGTTTACCCAAGTAAACTTATTTTGAAAGAAAACCTCAGAATATCTATGAAAAAATATACACATATTTATACCAGGTATACTTCTCCTACATAAAAATAAATGAGCATAAAACTCTTGGTATAACTATTGTAATTTTAAAGAACCTGGACACATGTATCCTCAAACCTTCTCACCCACCCACTATACACGCTGCACACTTCTAGAAACCCAGCCAGGTTGGCCCTCGAGGAGGCTTTGTGGCTACAAGACAATCTGAACAGTTATTTAGCTGAAGACAGTTCTTCGTATTGACTGATGGGCCCAGAAATTTGGCCTTGAGTCAAAAAGAGAAGAAGAGATTTGGCTTAGTACCAGGAAGGAGAGGCTGCCTGTTCGTTTGAGCAAGAAATGTGCCCTGTGCAATGTATGGAAGAGAAGCTTCCAGAATCCAACCATTGGCCCAATATGACAAGCAGCCCGAGAAACCACCCAGGAGCAAGCAAAGCTCAAGTCCAATCTTTGCAAACATGCAAGATGAAGGGCAGCAATGATTAAGATGACAGATACACACAGCTGAGACGTTCACAAAAACCCCAGATCCACAGAGGTTAAGGATTAACCTTTATCAGAAGGCAAGAAGACTTTTTACAACAAACGTAGGCACTGATTCACTTCCTATTTTTAGGTTCTGTTTCCAAATCTTCAGAAGCAAAATAAACTAATGGATAGCAGCCATCATGTATGAAACAATCCTTAAGAACCTGGCACCAGGGGCCGGCACTGTGGTATAGTGGGTAAAGCCACAGCCTGCAATGCTGGCATCCCATATGGGCACTGGTTCGAGTCCTGGCTGCTCCACTTTGAATCCAGCTCTCTGCTATGGCCTGGGAAAGCAGTAGAAGATGGCCCAAGTGCTTGGGCCCCAGCACCTGTGTGGGAGACCATGGGGAGGCTCCAGGCTCCTGGCTCTGGATTGGCACAGCTCCGGCTGTTGTGGCCAATTGGAGAATGAATCAGAGGATGGAATATTTATCTCTCTCTGCCTCTCTTTGTCTCTGTGTAACTCTGAATTTCAAACAAATGAATAAATTAAAAAAAAAAAAGAACCTGGTACAAGGCTGTGTGATCGGTATGCAGACCCTCCTTTTGCCTTGCAAACACATTGTGGGGTTCAGGTAATATAATCCCCATTTTACAGGGTGGCAATAACCACCTGTGCCATGGGACAGGACTGTGGGACAGGACACTGGGAGTCCCCAGAGGACATCTGGCGCAAGTGGCAGCTTGAGGGCACTGAGCGCCCACGTCAGGGACATTTACCCCTGGCTGGGATTTACCCCTGGCTCGTCACTGTCACTTAGTGTAAGCCTCACTAGTGAGCTTTCAAAATCTTATTTATTTATTTATATTTGAAGGGCAGAGAGACAAAGAAAACAAAGACAGGCAAAGATGTTAGTTAATTTTCAAAATGGTATAAGAATAACTGTTGTTGGGGTCAGCACCGTGGCGTAATAAGCTAAGCTTCTGCCGTGGGCCAGCATCCCACATGGGTACCAATTCTTGTTCCAGCTGCTCCACCTCTGATCCAGCTCCTCCTGCTGGTGGCCTGGGAAAAGCAGTGAAGGATGATCCAGGTTCTTGGGCCCTGGCAGCCATGTGGGAGATCTTAATCATTGTCCATATGGGAGAACCCAATGGGATGAAGCTCCTGGCTCCTGGAATTGTCCTGGCTCAGCCCTGGCGGTTGCAGCCACTTAGGGAGTGAACCAGTGGATGGAAGATATCTCTCTCTCTCTCTCTCTCTCTCTTCCCATCTATTCCTCTCTCTGTGGCTCTTTCATAAATACGATTTTTAAAAAAATCATAATTGTTCTTACTACTTATATTATTGAATTTGTTAATTACTTTTAAGAACTTCTCAAGTGGCCATAATTTCAGTCCGCACTCCAGGATCATTTCCTGTAATTAGTTGATAGAAAGACTCAGTGTAAATTCTAAACATAGAACACTTCCTGCTGTCATCCTTATACCCAAACCTGGTATGGGGGCCTTAATCAGCTTATCTTCCACCGAAAAGCTCCTGGCTGTGGTCAGAAAGCCCCGGAAGTGTCTTTGATCAAACAGGGGAAGCCCAGTTGGACAGCCAACCCTGCTGCCCTGGAGCCAGGCCCTTGTGTGCCAGACCTTTCCTAGTTTGAGCTCGGTGGGTGTGGATGATGAGACGAGCAATTGCTCCATCATGGGGGCTCCTGAAGACTCAACACAGAACCACGGCTCTCCAGCCAAGGGTGGACAAACCTCTCAGATCTGGAACAGTCTGTTCCGTGCATACGACTTGCCCATGCCCACAGTGCAGAAAGATGGAGCCTGGAGCTTACAGGCAATGGCTCACCTTGCTCATCCAACAGATTCCACAGCATCTGAGTAGGGAGAGCCCGCTGTGCACCTGCTGGACTGTGTCCCATAGGAAGAAAGAAACTCGTGAGCACAGCCCCAGCGCCCCACCCCACCCAGGCCCTGTGTTTCCCCCTTGGATGTTGGGGAAGCTGAGCTGGAAAGGCACTGGTGGCCTGCTTAGGGACTCCCTGTCGTTGATTTGAACAGTCGAGCTCTGCCTGATCTTTCTGACTTACTGTGCCGGCCATCTGCCCGGCACTGCAGTCAGAGACCAGTTGGCTTCTGTGTTTCGCTGTGACCACAGTCTACATCCTCAAGCAGGCTTCCGCTTACCTTCCTGGGCTGTGTCTTCTTCACCTTGAGGGCAGCGCTGTACTGACTTCCTTTTATATTCCTAGTAGCCTGCAAAGCCCCTGGAGCCCAGCAGCAACCCAAGGCATGTTTGTTGAGAGGAAGGGTGGGGCCTTGCTTGCAATTACCAGGTGCAGCACCCCAGCCTCCGCCCCTAGTTCCTGGGACTTGGGGGCCCTGTCCCTGGGCTCTGCCCAGTGGCTAAGATTCTGACCCTGATGCACAAATATTCTAACTCCACAGGCTGTAGAGTGGTTCTGTGGCCAGGCTCTTCTACCCATTAATCTGTCCTCAAACTCTCCCTTCGCTGCCCAGGGCTACTACATGCTGGGGCCCCTCCCTGAGCACCCCCTCCCATGTGTGTCCTTGGGCCTCTCTCTCTGATCCTAGTCCCAGAAGTTGTCTATTCCTTAACTCCAAATCTCTAAGACTGCTCCTGCCGGTCCTCCCATAAACATTTCTTCCATGGGGACCCTGAACTGGGTGTGAGAGGTACGGAGGTGAGTATGGCATAAAGCTTGGCTGGAGAGCTGGGCATGACCTTCCTAACCATCATCAGAAATGCGTGCTCCGTCTTATTGGGCAGCCACGGCCGGGTTCTGAGCAGGAGAGGGGACAACGGGCTTGGGCATCCCTTGCTCCCCGAGTCCTCTCACTGTCTGCAGACCTGTTTTATCAGATTTGGGTGGGCTCCACCTTGTCACTCCAGCATTGCTACAGCAATGCCCATGACCTTGACACAGGTGGCCACGTGAACTAGGCTGATTAGCTTGCGGGGGAATTGGAAAGGGCACTCAAGTTCCAGCAGGAATTGTGTCACTCTTCATTTCATTCATCCCCCAAGCGGAATCAGAATTGTGCACCTGAAGCCCCATCACTCGCCCCCTCCCTGCACTCCATGCCTCCTTGGGGCTGGACCTGTTCAGTTATCCTCCTCCTCTTTCTCTCTCTCCATAGATTCTTTTTCATTGGCTTGGAAACCTTCTCCAGTCTTCCCACTAGAAGATAACAAAATAACCAAGAGGAGCCTAGGCCAGCTGCACCCTGATTTTCCTTCTTCCCTTCGAAATTAATCTTCTGGAAAGATGGGGATGCCCTCTCGTTCCCCAGGCCAGCCTGCCTCCTCCACCACCACCTCTCCGGCGAAGCAGCTCTCAGGAAAGTCACCGACACCTTCTGTGCTAAACTCGCAGGTGGATTTCAGCCCGAGGAGGCAGCGTGGGGGCTCGGCTGCGGCGCCCTCCCCAGCCTGGTGTTCTTCTCCAGCTCGGGCACCGCACGCTCCCTCTGCGGTGGAAGTGTCAGCACTGTGAGGCTTCCTTGGCCTGGGCAACTCTTGTTTTTTTTTTTTTTAAGATTTTATTTATTTATTTGAGAGGTAGAGTTACAGACAATGAGAGGGAGAGACAGAGAGAGAGGTCTTCCTTCCACTGGTTCACTCCCCAGGTGGCTGCAATGGCTGGAGCTGCAATGATCGGAAACCAGGAGCCAGGAGCTTCTTCCAGGTCTCCCACACGGGTGCAGGGGCACAAGCACTTGGGGCATCTTCTACTGCTTTCCCAAGCCATAGCAGAGAGCTGGATTGGAAGAGGAGCAGCAAGGTCTAGAACCAGTGCCCATATGGGATGCCGGCGCCTCAGGTGGAGGATTAACCCACTGCACCACAGAGCCAGCCCTGGCCTGGGCAACCCTTAATGTGGCTATTTCTCAGGGTTCCGGGGAGGGCTCATTTTTCACATCTGCATACCAGTGGCCTGTGGCTTTAACAAGGACAGCTCCCAGATATGCATTATCAGCACAATCTTTTCTTTCTTTCTTTTTTTAAAAAATTTATTTTTATTTATTTGAAAGTCAGAGCTACATAGAGAGAGGGGAGGCAGAGAGAGAGAGAGGTCCTCCATCTGATGGTTCATTCCTCAATTGGCCACAATGGCCAGAGCTGTGCCAATCTGAAGCCAGGAGCCAGGAGCTTCTTCCAGGTCTCCCACGCGGGTACAGGGACCCAAGGACTTGGGCCATCTTCCACTGCTTTCCCAGGCCATAGCAGAGAGCTGGATTGGAAGAGGGGCAGCAGAGTCTAGAACCGGTTCCCCTATGTGATGCTGGCGCTTCAGGCCAGGGCATTAACCCGCTGTGCCACAGCATCGGCCCCATCAGCACAATCTTGATGCTGAATTGTGGACCGCTGTATCCAATGGCCAAATTCCTATTACCCCAGGGCCCCTCCACAACCACCACCAGCACCTTCCTCCATCTGCAGTCCTTCTCTCAGTGAATGGTATCAAAATCCACTCAGTTGCTCAGACCAGAGACGTGGGTGTCAATATCATCTCTGCCCTAACTACCTCCAACAGCAAATCCACCTCCCCTTTCTGCTGCCCTCGCCTCCTCCACATTCCTTGGGTCAACTCCACTTTTTCCATCCCCACTGCTACTTCCACACCTTTGCCCAGGCCACCTCCATCCTCTGCCTAGAGTATTGCCCCCAGCTCCCTCTCAGTCTCCCTGAAGCGGGTCCAGCTCTTGCCATCCCATTGCCATTTTATGGGCAGAAGGATCTGTATGACACAGAATCTCCTGGCTTCGACCCCCCGTCTACTCCTTGCATTCAGAGTAACACCCACATTCCTTATCATTGCTTTCATGATCTTGCTGGGCTTAGCCCTCCAGCCACCCCCATCCAGGGCTGTATCCCCAGCCCACCCACACCCCATCTATGCCCCAGCGCTTGAACCTCTTCCCTGTCCCCTTAACACCCAACCCCAAACATGGCAGCTCTTCTCAGTCCTCCGGTTCCGGGTGAGCAGAGCCCCTCGGGGATGCCTTCCTTGGCCACCCGGGAGAGCAGCAATGCCCTTCCCTGCACTGCCGTACTCATGCTTGCTTCCCTGCTGGGGCGATTTGCAGAGCTGGGCTCTGCTATAAGGATGGCATCTTGTTCTGTCTCAGAAAACCATCTCCAGAGCTGCAGTAGCTGCCCGTGTTTATGCAGATATGGATTTAAAACAAGACCAGCAGAGTAAACCAACATCTTCCTGGGGCAAAGAGAGGCTGCCTCCTTTAAAACCGAGTAGCATGGGCTGAGTATCTCCATAGCTCACAAGGAGCTTATTTGCCCATCATTTTTTTTCTTTTTTTCTTTTTGATTTCTGTATCCTTCCACGGAGTGGGAGGCTACAGGAATTCTCATGGTAGCACTGGCTGCAGAGAGGCCATAGGACTCTTGGAAGAATGTCTTAGCAGAAAGGGAGCTGTAGAAACCACTAGGACTGTCCCTGAACAGACAGACAGCACCCGGCGGCCACAGCCCCAGACTGCTCTCAGAAGCGTGGGCCGTGCTCTGCCCCTGCGCTCCACTGCCCTTCAGCTTTGTCTCTGCAGTACCAGGAACAGCATCAAATTAATTTCTGCCTCTTGGGGCCTGTGCAAAGTGACTGATGCTCAGTGGGAGGCTGCTTCACCCCGGGGCTGCAGCTCTGGGGAAGGGAATGACAACGCATGAACGATTCAGACAGGGTTGAAAAGGAGTGTTTTCAACTTCACAAAACTAAAATTAGAATAGACCACGATTGATAGCAGTTAAGAGTAATTGAGAAAGATCCCAACTAAATACCCAGGGATTAATTTATTTTAAAGCGTGCTGCTTAAGGTCATGCACTTCTGCAGGTGACACAATGACAAGCTAAACTTTCGCAGTTATTATTTCAGTCTCCAAACACTCACTGAGAACCTTTCCTGGGTCAGGCAGTGGTGTGTTGAGTGCTGGGGACAGAGGTGAGGATGCTGTGCCCAGCGTGCCCTGTGTCTCATCTCAGGGAATCGCTGGAAGGTGCTGGCTGGGATGGAATGAGCCGAGACACGATTTCTCACAATGTGGGAAAGCGTCCAGGGGATGATACCAAGACCAGCCCAAGCTTAAGGCAGGGGCGGGGAGAGGGCTCTTCTGTCTCTCACTCACCTCTGCCCAACAGGTATGTCCCTCACAAGCGCCTGGAAATAGCATCTATAGGATCATCAGCCCATCCCACCAGGGCCTCCGGTCTCAGCCAGGGCTTGAGACATTTTTTTTAGACCTATGTGCACCTGCTCTCATTTGGAAGCTGCTGGTCTCACAAGACGTGCTGGTAGTGAACAAGGTCACCATTTGACCTCTGTCAACTCACACGACCTTCCCCGTGGACAACCTTTCTGTGACCTTAGGGATTCCCCTGTGCCACCGGCCCCACCCCCAGTCCTGCTGATGTCTCGGACACAGTACCTCAGGCAACTTCTGAGAATGACCGTGTAACTCCTCTATGAACTGCAAGCTTGAAGCTCTGTAGCGCTCACCCTGACCGAAGCTTCAGGCCTCTGGGCACTGGGTGTCTTCGAGATTGCTGGGTGGTGACCGTTGGCTGCTGTTACCCTAGTCATAGCTGTGCCTTCCCCCTCGCTTCCCTTGCTAGGGACTGATCATGCCCTCAGCCAGTTGGTGCTGGAGCAGTTACGATTCCTAAATGATGATGAAATCCCCATGTGCACTCACATAGACCTTCCTAGAACTGTACAATGCAGCCCTCACATTCTGGCAGCTTTAATAGATTCACTGTAGATTCTCTCATTCCTGCTTTGTCTCACCCTGGCCCCAGGACTGCTGGCATCCTATGCCTCCTTTGTCACTGGCCTCTCTTCTCAAGGACACTTTGACTCCTCAGGAGACTGCAATGATCCCAGGAGACCTCAGTGAGCACCCAGGGACCAAGGTCCGCACACCGTGTGGGGGTGGGAGGTGACAGCAAGCACAGACCCTTAGTGGTACATGAGCCTGTTTGATGTCTGGACTTCAGCGACCTCTGAGTGGTGCAGTAAACACAGCTCTGTAGATGTGTGGGTTCCCTGCCCCCTGCCTGTCATTCCCTTCTTTGAGTGTCACGAGGTGGGGAGAGGGTGCAGGGAGGTGGAGCCTAACCTCCATGGCTTCTCCACAGCTGCTGCTATTACCATTATGTCTCCCGCCTGCCTCTATGTGGTCCCCACCCACTTGATCTTGGTGGTCCGCATGCTGTGAGCCACGCTCTGGGCTCTGTGGGACAGATTCCTTTTCCTTGGCCTGGCTCTCAGGGTCACAGGCCACTGACCACTGTGAAAAGTGTGGGGGTTTTAAAATCTAATTTACTTATTTGATAGGCAGAGAGGTAAAAAGACAAAAACAAAAAAAGCAAAAACAAAAACAGGACAGAGAGAGATTGATCTCCCGTCTACTGGTTCACTCCCCAAATGCTCCCAACAACTAGCACTGGCCGCAGCAGGGCTGGGGCAGAAGCTGGGAGCTGGGAACCCAATCTGGGTCTTCCACGTGGAGAGCTAACCCTCAGTGGCTGTCACTTCCCCGGCCAGGTGCTTTGGGTCCATTACCACCCGCTCTCAAGAAGGCAGGGGAGTGCAGGAAAGTACTGGTCAAGCTGCGGCTCTGGACTTGCAGCAGGTGCACCCCTTGGAGACTCAGAAGTGCAAGGCCTCAGCTTCCTGTCCAGAACCCAGAGAGGGAGCCCGTGGCCTGTGTTGGAGCGGTTCCCTGGAGGGATGCCAGAGCACCAGTGTGGGCCTGGGAGACCCCTCTGGGTGGTGGCTCACAGCAGGAAGTCATATCACCAGTGCCTCCATCAGGTGACCTGAGAAGAGAATTTGTCTATTGGTTTCCTAAAAACTGGGGATAACGAAGCAGCTGAAGAACCTGCTACCAGTTCACAAGCTGATGGTGAGAGAGGGAGTACAGGCACAGAAAACACTCAGAAAATGCCTGTCCAGAGAACCCAGCCAGGAACACCAGGTACTCTTACCAGAGGTACCTATTACTTTCCTGTTACTCACATGAGGAAGCAGGGGCCTGCAGAGGCTGGGCCCTGCGCTAGGGATCGTGTGTGAGGTCTCACTCACTAGCGCTGCCCCTCATTTCCTTTCACGCACCCCTGCTCTGCAGTTCATCCACAGCATGGGCTTGGGGCAGCCTGGGGTCCCATGCTGAACAGGGCACCTGGGTGGCAGGGATGGGGGTGGCCGCCCCTGGGGTCTGTGCCTTGGGGTCCCTGGCCATGGCTCTGCTGACCCCTCACACTGTCTTCCGATACACTTTCTCGCTCTCCTTTCCACCAAACCAAAGGGCTTGGTGTGACTTTGATCTTGACTCTGCGTATTCCACAAGCCAGAAAGTGGGTCAGCCTTGCTGGAGGCACAGTGAGGGTACAGAGTTACAGGATGCTGCCTGCCTGAGGAACCTGGTGACAATTAAGACTCATTCCTGTGGAAAATTGAGAGTGGATGAAGCAAATTGCCTAGGCTTGTAAGATACTTCGTGGACTGAAGTCTTTGGAGTAATTAGTAAATTGCGCATGGAATTAATACAGGCAAGTTTTGGTGCCTACCCGCCATCCTGGCCTCCGCACCCACACATGAACCTGCTGGGCCTTTGTCCATCTTCTCCCAGGTCAAGCCCCTGGGGGAGCTTTAAGGCCCACTCTCCTGGGTTGGAGCTGCACCCAGGGGTCCCAGCCTCTTTGAGAGGCCTTCCTGCTATGGGAATCTTGGCTGGTGACTTCAGATGGTAAGAACTGCCCCAGGTCAGTTTCCCAGAACCAGGACAAAGGCTGATGCTGCCTGAGTATGTATTCAATGGGCTCCTTGGGGACCACAGCTCTGGGCTGTCTCACTTCCCCTCCCCACAGCCGCCAGCTGCACGATCCCAGCCACAGTCCAGGCAAGCTTTAATGGCTTTTCCACAGTCAGGCTGGGTGTGAATCACACTAAAATCAGGGCTGAGTGTGTCACTGGCCATCGTGTGACTTCTCACATCACCAATGCATCCAGCTTTTCCTTCTCCATGCCAGGGAGTCTAATACACTTTCCTTCTTGGCAGCCCTGGGTTCAGGGACCGGCTCCTCCCTCCCACGTTAGGGGAAGGGAGGAGGAAGGTGGCTGAGGATTCTCCCCATGGGGGACAACCCACCGGGGACCCAGCGACACACACTCTGACGCCATTCTATGTAAACCCAGACATGCTTCTGCTCACTTTAATTAGACAGATAAAATTAGCAAGGAGCTTAAGGTCAAAGGAAAAATTAAAAACATTTCAATGTTAGGTGGAATTTACAAAAGTGAATCGAACAATGAGGTACAATAAGGAATGCAAAGAGAAACACAGACACATCTGAATCATCCCTCGAACGCCACGCGGCTTACGCCAGTCCACAGGTAAGGCAAGATGGACTCTCCCCCGCCCCTTCTCGATGGCAGACTCCCCGGATTGGAAGAACATTCTCCAGAAACACTTCCCTTCCGACTTCTTCAGGTGGCACCCACAGGAATCACTCAGTCAGCATCATCCCAGAATGGCCCGCACTGCACCCAATTCAAACCGCTCACCTGTTTCCTGTCTGAATGTGTAAACTCATGGGCGTTTGGCTTTCCCCTTCTCATAGTAATCCCCCCCACCCTCACCTCTCTTCCCACAGAGCTGAGAGGCCACTGGGCCAACCCCCAGCACATTCCGGCCCCTCTGGATATCCCAGAGCAAAGACGTCCCGGTTCTTGTTTCTTATTCACATCTGTTACACACAAGCACAATCACTGTGGAACGCAGACATACAGAGGCGTGCTCTCGCACACGGAAACAGGTTTTTCTATTTTTTCCCCAATTTGTGGTTTCTTTTTCCTTTTTGCAGAAAATGCAAACAAAAGAAAAACAAGGTTTTCAATTGAAGGTACATCGCTTCTTCAATATGAAGACATTAATTGAATTGGTTGGATCCCCATGCAGTGGTCAGCAACGTCCTTTGGCAACTGACAGAACGAGATCTGGAGACTCGGGAGCTGGGTTTTTGTGTATGTGTTCCGAGACATTTCCCGACACGAGCCAGGGGCGAAGGACGAGGCGGCTGGGAGAGGAAGGGGCTCGCGGGGAGCAGAGCGCAAGGAGAAAAGAAAAGAATGTCATTGGTGGGGAAGAAACTGGAAGAGGGCGTCTGTCCCCTCCCTCCACCTCCACCTCCTTCCCTTCTTCCTGCCGCAGCCCGGGATGGTGGGGGCTCAGCTCAGGCCGCTGCCCCAGAGGCATAGTGCGTTGTCTTCACTTCCGCTGAACGTCACCTTTTTAGACTTTGTTGGGAGGTACTTGGCTTCCCGCGGCGGCCCACGCGTGCTTCCGTGCGGAGGAACCGGGTTGCCTCCCCAGCCGCAGGTCTAGTTCATGCTTTGCTGATGGGAGCGCACGTGTAAGCTGAGAAGCCAGGCTTTCCAGCGTGTTCCGCGGGGGTCCGCCTCTGCTTCCCCCTGACCCTGGTCCTTTGCCTTCCTTGCCTCCCCCCACCCCGAGAACACGCGAGTTCTCAGGCCATTGCCGTCGGTGACTGACTCATCTGGACCCGCATCGAATGAATGCTGTTCAGGATCTTCTTCTGGTGGCCTGCCAGGGTGACCCCTATTCTCAGAAGGTCTCTAGGAGGGGAAAAGAGAGGAAGCCGCGTTAGTGTCCGGGCAGCTTCTCCCGGGTCCCAGCTCATCGCCTAAGGCACGCTCGGCTGAGGTCGCAAGGCAAGCAAAAGAGTTCAAGTCTAACCACCCCACACTTTCCCAGGCTTTCGGCAAACTCCCAGTTGGGCATTCTCTCCAGTCCCGCATTCCCTACGCAAGGGCTCTAATGCCTCCCCCAGCTCAGACCATCCTGGTTGGATGGTGCCTACTTGCTGGAGACATGTTCCATGCACGGATGCTGGAGAAGTCCCTTCACTGTGTCCATGACCCTCAGCGGACTCGAATGTTCCTCTGTGATTATCTTTTAGCACTTGGAGTGCAGGGAGTCCGTGGGGCTTCAGCTATTCTGTGGAGCTCGCTGCCTAAATTAGTGGTCCCCCACTGAGACTGAAAAGATGCGGGGTTTGCCTGGTCTTCTGATGTTTTCCCCTGAGTTTCCATTTTCTGCCTCTGTTTGAATTTTAATGTCATGCATTTTTTAAGAAGGGTGATCTCAAAATAACTTTAAAGTATCTGCCCAAGCAGGAATCTGAGGAATAAGCCTGGGCTAGGGGCTTGGCTTGGATTTATCTTTGAGCTCTGAGTATTAACATGAACAAGTTCATAGCTCGCATCTGACCTTGGGGAGATGGGCGCGTGATTCCTTAGTTAATAATAAATAACAACTGTTTGAGCGCATCCTGTGCGCCCTATCCTATCTCCCTGCAATGCTATGGGAAGCGTTTCATAAGAATTGACAAACTACTGCAAAGTCGATGATAAGAAAAATTTAGCAGCAAGCATTTCTTGCTGTGTCACCTGTGGGCAGGAAATGGGCCAAATGTTTTGCATGTACTCTTCCATTTACCTCCCACGACAAACCCGTGAGAGGGGCACTGTTATTGTCTGTACATGTGTAGACAAGTCAAGTGGAGCTCAGAGAATTTCAGGATGTGCCTAAGAGCACCTGCTGAGTAAGCCCTAGTGGAGCTGGGGTTCCAGCACAAGCCTGTCTGGCTGTCAGTCCCTCCGCAAGGCACATCTGGGCTCTTCTAAGGTCCTAGGCTCTTCTAGAGTCTCTGGCCACAGCACCACTGCTCACTCTACGCTGCCTACCAGACCCCGGTGGCCCCTGCTTCTGGGCTGGTTTCCTGTCCATAGAGTCTTAGCCCTCCCGCCACTCCACCCCTACCAGCTGTACTGAACTCCCTAGGCGATGCAGCTGGTTGAGATCAGCAAATTATTGTCTGTGTCTTTTCAGCACACGCTGGAATTTGGGATTCACAAATTGCCCCACAATCTATATTTTATTGAGTTGCTCATTTTCTTTTTTTTTTTTCCCAGCTTTTATCTCTCAAGAAACAAACTGAATTGCTCAGTAGTATGTGGACGTGTTTCACTTTGAACTAAATCCCTTAATTTTCAGTTTGACTTTCTTTTGGTCGCCTTGTTCTTTTGCCTAAAGATTATTCCCAGACCAAGGGGATGGCTCCAGTGGATTCCTGCAGACTCAAGTGGGGGGGGGGGATCACGTGATGCGTGGTCTCACGCTCACATGTGCAGGGTGCAGTGGGAGAGCAGGAGCGGCCCTGCCTTCACCAATACTTGTTCCTATTCCCGAGCCCAGGCCCCTTGACCATCGGAAGATCGGAAGACACCCATTTCAGCTCTACAAGGTGGGGGAACGGTTTGCCACTGGTGACAGCTCCTGTTTTATTTTATTTTATTGCTGTTTGACAGTCACTGGGAATGTCGGGGGCTGTTCACTTTAGACACTACCAGGAAAAGAACCCAGATTTTTAGGAATGTACTCTGATAAGTAATGGATACAAGGCTATATTCAATCAAGTCCCTGAAGAAAGTGGAGGTGCTATCACTTCTTTGGTTATTTTTAATTTTTGGACGGGCTGAGAGACACACAGAGATGTGTGTGTGTGTGTGTGTGTGTGAGAGAGAGAGAGAGAGAGAGAGAGAGAGAGAGAGAGAGAGAGAAAGAGGATGAATGTGAACACATTCCCATCTGCTGGTTTATTCCCCAAATGCCCATGACAGCCAGGCTGGACCAGGGCAGAAACCAGGAGCCAGAAACTCAATCCAGGTCTCCCATGTGAGTAGCAGGAGCCCAGTGACTTGAGCCATCACTACCGCCTCCCCAGGGTCCGACTAGCAGAAAACTAGAGGAGTGGAGCCAGACATCTTAAGTGCCAGGCAGAACTCCAGGGAGCTTGACTGCAAAACTGGCAGAGACAGGAAGCTGCCTCTCTGGGGGTACACCTGCCAGCAATGGAACACTACCCCTGGCTCAGGAGGGAGCCCCAGCACCTAGCACCCTGCCTGATGCAAACACGTGATCAGCAAGTTCTTGTCAACTGCCTGATGGGCTGCTGGGACCCTAGCATGGGACACGTGTGGTACAGGGCTCCAGACCCTACATGGTGCTGGCCCTCTGGCTGTGGGTGTGTTTATCAGGGGCATGGAACTGATTTCATAGGTAGGATGCTCTGAGTTTCTGTGATGCAGAAGGCAAAAATGTGACCCCTTGTAGTTGATTCCAGTGGTCCCCACACTCTGCTGCACATTAGAATCACTTTGGGAGCTTTAAAATCTGATGGCCAGAGCTCACCACAAACCAATGAAGCCAAAAGATTGGGAGTGGGAACCGAGCATCAGAATTTTATAAGCATCCCCAGGTGATTCCAGTGTGCTGTAAAAACGGGAACCAGTGCAGCCCTGGGTCAGGATGGTGAGCTGATGGCCGGAACAGCAAGCTGAGCCCCAGCCCGCCACCCGGGAGCCCCCGTGCTGCACCGTGTCGGAATCTGCTGAATGGAAGGTGGAAGGCGAGGTAAATAATTCCCAAACTACAGTTCCATAAAGCCATACCCCTCAAAAATACGCTTTCATGGTATTTAATAATTTTAAATGGGTTTCTTTATTTCAGGATTTCTCCTGGCCTTTATAATGCTAACATGAGCAGTGAATCTCCAAGAGGGTGATAAAGGGCGCAGTATTTCCCAAATTTATTTGACCATGGGACCCTTTTTTTCCAAGGAGAACCCATTAACATTTCCCACCACTGGTGCTACGGAGAACATTCTCGGGGAAGTGATGGACGACCGCGGTACTTTAAGACCCTTCCTGGCTCTCGTCTTATTTGCATAATTTTATTCTGTGTGTTCCTCCAGTCTCCTTTGGGAGCGGCAGACTGGTAAATAATTTGTTGTGTGTGTGTGGAGGGGGATGTGTGCTTATTTCCCAGCTCTCTCTGAGCAGGAGGACAAGGGCCCCACCGCCCTGAGACTGCTCCTAAGCCAGGGTAACGCCCCCTGGCTCTGCGGCAGAGGCCTTGGCTGGCTGTGTGCTTCCCAGGAGCAGGCTCTCTTTGATGGGCCGAGTTTGAAAACAAGGGGTGGATGAGAGCTCCTGATGATTAGGCGAGTGACAGGGCTGTGACTTTGAAGAGCTCCCATGGGGGCCCACCATGGCTCTCTGCCTCCCACCCCTCACCGCCTCCACCTCATCCATTTTCCCAGGCCCTTCCCACCAAGGCATGGGTCTACGTAGAGGAGGCGCTCTGGGGATGAAGCCGGGACTCCCCATCTTCTGCCTTGGCCCCGCCCACTACTTACTCTGACGTCATCTGGGTGACCAGCTGGAGGGAAGTGAAGCCGGCGGTGAGGAAGCTGTCCCTGTACTGGACCATTTTGATGGCACTGAGCCAGTCATCCACGGTGGTGAAGGCCGTGAAGTCTGGGATGGAGCGGTCGAGCAGGGGCTGGGAAGGCCTGGGGACACAGAAGGGAGCGGGTGACCCCAGGGCTGTGGAAGGTGTGTCCTCCTTGGGATGAGGATCATGGAGGAGCCCTTCCTTCTCTTTAGAATCCTCTCTTGGCTTCTAGGGCCACGAATCCGTTTCCCTGGGACTCTGGTCCCTAGCACAGCCCACACAGGACAGGGCACTCAGTTGGGAGGGGAGGGGAGGGGAGGGGAGGGATGGGTGGGGAAGGGGAGGGGAGGAAGGACCCTGAGTCCTTTGTAATCTGAAGCCTATGAACCTCATCATGCAGAGATGCGGTCTGCTCAAATCCATGCATGATTCACCACAAGGTTGCCAGCCTGGCTGGTAGCCCTCCCTTTCACCCCGATACAAACCCTGCAATAAGTGGTGCTCATTGTTCTCAAAAGCAAGGCCCAGACTCTGCACATGGCCTTTAGACTGATGGGTCTGTCCCTCACCCACCTGGCCAAGTCCCAGCCCCAGTCAACCCCCTGCCAACACGCTGGCCCTGGTCTTCCCATCTGTTAGCGTCTGCACCTGCTGCATCCCTGGCCTGGAGCCCTTTTCCCGATATTCCTTGTCTTCCAGCCAACGTGTCTTCCCCCTTCAGCTCGCATCACGACGCTCTTCTGCCAGCAGACTAAGGTATCTCCGCACCTCCGTGCCACAGTGGCCCCTTTACGGTCCAGGTTTTGCATCTCCTGGCATGATCATCTTGAGTACTATTTCTAAACGACATGAGGGCAGGGGCTATGTCTGTCTTACTCAAGATACAGCAGGAGCGCTGGGCATACTGCTTGGCGTGTAACCACCTAATACATTTTGGTTGAAAAGATAATTTAATAAATGTACATTCTCCCTTCACAGATCCAATTGTTTTGCTTGTGTTTGTCCCACGTCCACGTAGTGTCCAGATCTCCAGGTCTTCACTATACTTAGAGACCGGTATGGTGAGCAGGACGGTGCCTTCTGGAAACAGCATCACTCGGGAATAGGGCCTCTCACCAATCAGATCAGACAAGGCTGATCCACCACTGCAGATCAGTGGAAGCCAATGGCAGGTGGAGACCCAGGGTCTCTTAACATCATAAAGGTGGCACCCATGCCGGAGGCCAGACACATTTCAGAGAGAGTGGAGAGGGGGAAATAGTTATAAGCATCTTGGAACAGTTTTCCTTGGTGGATGAGCTCTCTCTTCCACTCTTGCTCCTAACAGAACAAAAGGCTGCTGGCTGAGCCCTGACCAGGAGACCACCCACACCTAGAGATCACCCTGTTTCACTGGACTCACACGGCGGTGATGGTTGCCAGAGTCTTGAGACTTGCCGGGTTCCGGATCATCTTGTCTAGGGTGTTGACAATCTCTGCAAAGCGGGGCCGACTGTTCCGGTCCTTCTGCCAACAGTCCAGCATGAGCTGGTGCAGGGCTGCGGGGCAGTCCATGGGAGGGGGCAGCCGGTAGTCCTGTTCGATAGCATTGATGACCTACAGTGACACACAAGGGAACCCGTATGACTGGGTGATGAGCCAGCAGCCTGTCATGCACGAAACAGCCCCTGGGGATGGAGTTCTCAGGGTCCTTTTTTGGGGGGGGCGGGGCTGTGTGCTTGCCTTTCCCCTTAGACTGCTGCTAGAAAGAGGTACCATATCTTGCTTTGTGGCTCCTGCACCTGCTACACGCTGAATCCTGGTATTTGTTGCAGAGGGAGCTGGAGAATGGCTTGAGCTTCTCCTCTCTTGACAAGGGCCAGGGGTTCAATTCCACCTGTACCTCCAGCAGTGGTACAAAGGGGACACGCTGGGATGCAGTGAACCCACCATGTACACAGGCCACCTCCAAAGCTTGTGGCCATTGCATTCTTTCCTTCCCAAGGGTAGAGAAAAGGAAGACAGGGATCGAGCATTGCTGGGGAACTGCCAGCACCAGGCCAGGGCCCACCTGGATGCCTCCTGTGTATTATTCACCCTAATTGTGCATGGGTTGCAAATCATTTGGTTAAACAAATTGGCTCCGTACGCGACAACCACGGTCAGAACAACAAGGCACTGCGGAACTTCTCTCAGGCTCTGGTAATTTTTGCAAACTCCAGGACATAATTTTGTAAAGATTTTAGGGTCTTTAAGGACTTTGTCTGTTTTGGGGGCTTTTGTGTTGCTCCATACTGTACTTCTTAATTTCTAATTCACTTAAGTCAATTATGCTTGCTCTGTGCTTTGTGTATGAGAAAATATCCTTGTAAACGGTCCAAGTGCTAAACATGAACTTATTATGGGACACCCACAACACAATGGAAGGCCTGGAAGGCAACGCAGGACTTAAAGTGATGTTTCAAAGACTGTGTCTATTGAAATGGAAATATGCTCACATTGTAGGATTTGGGGGGAAAAAAAGGGCAGGCTGTGTAACTACAGGTATGGTATAATCCTGCTTTTGCTAAAAACAAAAATCCAAACCAAACAAAACCCAACAATTATACACATGCATAGAAAAGACCTCATGTACTGTGGAGTTAATGGTAGAAGCAAGAATGCTCTTTATGTTTTTCCTTTTGCTTGTTGTGGTTTTTATCGTCTATAATGACCATGCATTGATTTCATATTAAACAGTTAAAGTACAAAGGGAATAATTTGGAGTACAGGGATTTTTCTGGTGTTTTGCCTCTACTTAAAAAAAAATCAGAGTCATTTCAACTGATTCTTCTTGTTTTTCACTTTGTAAATTGGTCAAAAGGGAATCTTCTCTGTCTATAATTTTTATGCGCAGTGCATAGGACACGAGATGGTCCAGGAGATAATATAAGCTAAAGTCATTAGAGACAATCAAGATGCATTATTCCTTCTATTCAGGACGGTAAAAAATAAGCATGCAAGCCACACCAATATTATCATTATGTTACAGAAAAGACCACTGACTGGGAATATTCACTTTTGAACAACGTGTTGTGCTGACGATTTTTTATCTCCCCCAAATTATTGTCAATCAAATTCCCTGCTGCTCTGTTCGGAGGGCATTTGAAACCCATTCCCCGCCAAGAGAAAGCAGAATTGCAGTGAAGAAATCTGCCCAAGGCCGCCCGGCTCACCCGTGCTGGAGCTGCGATAAGTCAGTTTGGAAAACCTTGAAGCCGCTTCCCCAGGCCTCTGTGGGGCTGCTATGGTGATCTCAGCCTAGAGATCAGCTCTGGAGCTGTTCGATGTCTCCATGGCACCAGAGGATATGGAAATATACTTGGGCCCCTGTGAGATGAGCAGCCAGGCATCACTACCATCAGCCTGGCTCTGTCCAGCCCCTTCCAGGCAACCAGATGGAGGGTCCCAACACTCTCCGCTCACCATTGAGACACGAGAGGCTGTGTCCAGATTCCTCATCTCGTGGGGGTAGGGGGCCCCAGCATCTTCCAGTGCAGGGCAGTTATGTGTTACTCGTGTTCCCCTAAGCCGCTGCCCAGACTGCTTGATGCTAGAGCCCCAAACACTAACAAGACAGCTCTGTCACCTCTCCGGGAACAGCAAAGAGCACTGGGGTCAGGGCCATTCTGCAGGAGCAGACCCACGCACTCCTCGTGGAGCATCAAGGACCACATGTACCTGCTGATCTCCCTGGAAGCTCCAGACTGGATGCAACTTAAATCCCCTTGCTATCTGTTGTGCATGACGCTTCAAAGGGTTTTTTTTTCTTGACATTTGTTCCAAATATTCATTTATTTATTTTGAGAGTCCGACTTACACAGAGAGAGGAGAGGCAGAGAGAGAGAGAGAGAGAGAGAGATCCATCTGCTGGTTCTCTCCCCGAATGGCTGCAACAGTCAGAGCTGCGCTGATCTGAAGCCAGGAGCCAGGAACTTCTTCCAGGTCTCCCACACGGGTGCAGGGGTCCAAGGACTTGGGCCATCTTCTACTGCTATCCCAGGCCATAGCAAAGAACTGGATCAGAGTGGAGCAGCCAAGATTCAAACCTGCAGCCTCACGGGATGCCGCACTGCAGGCGGCGGCTTTACCTGCTACGCCACAGTGCCGGCCGCTTGGCATTTGCTTTTGTTCCCTCTATTTGTTGGATGTCCTTCCATTCTTCTCAACAGGACATCAAAACGCAGCTAGCTCCTCCTCCCTGGGCAGGTCAGGCCAGAGCACAGGCGCCCATGGCTGTGTCAGGGAAGTACTGCCTAGTGATTAGGGGCACAGACCTGAGAAGTCTGAGTTCAAATCCTCGTTCCATTTCTTTCTAACTGTAGAACCTTGGGAGAGTCACCTCACTTCCTGAACACGCACAGAGACACTGTTGGAACAGAGAGGTGGTGTGTGCTGAGCACTGCACAATGAATGGTAGACGAATCCTTGATGCAATGATGTGTTCCTGGGGAAGAGGGCAGCGAGCTACTAGTGGTTATGGTGGAAGTCCAGCACCAGAGGGTTTGGGAGGCACCACGCACGTGCCCATTTCTCCCCTCTTGGGGAGTGAGTGTAGCCATGGGAACCCCTGCTCGTGTTCATGTTTACAAAAATAAGACTTACTCTGCTATTTCTTTTACATGATTTTGGTGTTATTATTTGACGCACTGATGGTTCTTGCACACGCATTAAAAAATCCTTGCTCTTCCACTTCAAAGAAAAAATGTCCAGGTCATTAGTTGGTGTATTTATCTGCACTTCTTTGACTTTACCTTTGGAGATGTGTATGCTCTTTTTAAGGATCTTGATATTTTCTAAATTTTCTGAGTATCTATAACTTAACATCAAAGTAAAATATCACCATATCAAGAAAGTAATTTTGGTCTCTTAATGGGACATTGGGATCGTTCTCTGTCGCATCTGCCTCCCTAGCAGGGGTAGCGACCTTGGCGGAGGCCTGGAGCAGCACCTTCAGTCTGATGGCTTTGAGCACCAGTACCCACCCTTGAACTGTATGGAAAGGTATGGCTGTGGGTTGTAAGCACAGGGGGTCTGGCTGGGCAGAGTTGAAAATCAGAGGGAATTTGGGGCTCCTCTCCTTGCCCCATCACAGGATAAGCTAAATGGATGCTGAGCAGACTGGAAGCCTAGGAAATCAGACGGCACTTCCAGGGAGAAGGAAGAATGAGAGAACAAGCCCTGGCACCTGCATTCTGCTTTGCAAGGTTTGCAGCAGGCTGTCCCAAAGCCGGTGCAGGTAACCGTCCTGGCCCCACCCACAGGGGGCAGGGACAGGCGGGGGCAGGGGCTGTCTCTGCTCCCCTGTCCCAGAGGTGGTCAGCGTGGGGCTGGTGCAGGGGTTTTTTCCTGGATGCTCTCAGGCACAGGAGAAAGGCCCTGGAGCACCTCTGGGAAGGGAGCCGGGCCCTCCCATTGCCCTGTTGGCGGCCGCAGACACGTGTGTCCTATTAGTGAGCTGGATTGTGGGTGGTGTCTACTCGACCTCCACTGGGGAGAGAGCAGTGGAGGAGCTCGGAGCAGTGGAGAAACCAGGGCAGAGGGGGTTAAGCTGAGCTCTGATGTTTCAGGGAAACCGCAGCTCCTCTCCACAGACACCGCCACTCTCATTATCTCTGTCAATCAGATCCAAGCAGCAGAACTTCCAAGTTGCTCTCTCTGGCTGACAAACTCTCTGTTCTTGTTCAAAGACCTTCCCGGGCTCTGGAAGCCCAATTACTGGCACTCCGACTTGCCTCCGCAATTCTCTTCCTTAAAGCCTTTCAATCGACATCCGTGAAATCCTTTACCGCCGCCACCTCGCTCCTTTCTGATGATCCAGGCTGCAGCGGAGCCACTGCCAGCCCCTCCCGCCTCTCTCCGGGGCTCCTTCCCAGGCCAGGTTGTAAGAAGCCTCCTGAATGGGCATGAAGTCACCTCCTGCTGCAGGCACTTGGGACAACGCTTGGGGCTTTAATTTGGAGACAGACAACACGACCAGCAAAAACTGCCGCTTTACAGATGTTCTCGTTCCCCCTGAGACGCAGCTCGTACAACAAATATCTGGGAAGCCTTCCCCCACCCAAATGTTCATGGAGCCCCGTGCATCTGCACTGGACTGTGAACCCCTGCAGGAACACAGGCAGAGGCACGCGCTTAGCGCAGTCAGCAGGCGACGCCTGCATGCAAAGGACACTTGGGGAATTCTGGAAGTCTAATACCAGGAATTCTATTTGTTTTTGGCATCCACTTGAGAATATCTTGAATGTCAAATCTCGCCTTGTCAGTTTTGTAATCCATGCTATGTGTGCTGAATTGCTCTTAATCGGATTAAGGTCTCTGGGCAGGACAAGATGGGCCCCGTTTCTCTGCGCAATGTTTCTCACTCAGCCAGCCGATGGCATGGACGGAGCCAGGCTGTGGCTGACTGCATGGAAGCAGCCTCGGTGTCAAGTCCACTGCTCACGGATTTGACAGGGGCAGGGGTGCAGCGTGGGCCATCACAGATAAGATGATTGGCATGAAGACCTGCTTAAGGATGCAGCCATTTCGCCTGCTCTGGGCTGCAGCCACTCTGTCCCAGGAAGCAGGGGGTCTGCATCAGAGGCACCTGGCTCCGTCTCCCTCAGTCTCCCTGGAAACCACCTCCTTTTTCAGCTGTCACATGCTCGCCATTGTCTCAGTCCACCCAGACATGGAGTGCTTCTGGTACAGCTGGTGGCCCAAAGGAGCCGGATCGCTGCTGTGCACAGCCCTGCCTTTTGCAGCCTGTCAGTTCTGGAAGCTAATAGCTGCCTCCCGTGGTGATGGCAAGGCTAGATGTAGAACACAGGAATGCGCCTCTGCAAATGGCAATTCTCCACTACCCAAACATGGAGTGAACCTGGGGAATGGCCCCAGGTCACAGGTGCCGCTGAAATCCAGACAGGATCTCTGCTTGGAGCTTATCAAAGGCAATCATCCTGGGACCCAGCACTGTGGCGTAGTGGGTAGAGCCACTGCTTGCGGTGCCGGCATTCCACAGGGGAGTGGTTCAAGTCCCGGCTGCTCCACTTCTGATCCAGCTTCCTGTTATGGCCTGGGAACGTAGTAGAAGATGGCCCAAGTCCCTGGGCTCCTGCACCCACGTGGGAGAGCTGGAAGAAGCTCCTGGCTCCTGATCAGTGCAATTCTGGCCATTGCCAACATCTGGGGAGTGAACCAGTGGATGGAAGACCTCTCTCTGTCTCTGTCTCTCTCTCTCTCTCTCTGCCTCTGCCTCTCTGTAACTCTGCCTTTCAAATAAATGAATAAATCTTTAAAAAAAAAAAAAAAAGCTAACCATCCCGAGAAGGCTTCCTCACCCTTTGGTAATTAGGGAGCAAAGGCTCCCATTGGAAACACCCCAAGGCGCTTCCACGGAAGGCATCGCAGATGACCTTTACCTTTTTCCCCCTTCCCCCCTTTGCCCCCCAGACGGCAGCTTGCACTCACTGGTGCTGGAGACCTCCCTGCAGACAGGGTCCTCCTCCCAAGCCCATCTGAAGCTAACCAGCTTTGGGGGGCTGCTTTGGGCACTGGAAGGGAACCAGGGATCACACAAGAGGGTCTGTCAGGGATAAAGGGCCCCTTACAAGCGTTTCCTTTACAGCCGAGGAGTGCAAGTACCAGGCAGAAGCCATAGCTGGTTCATTCAGTGTTATACAGCTGCCAGAAACAGAACCACGCGGGGACCCAGCCCCCGGCTCTCAGACCAGAGCTGCCGCTTCTCCGCCATGCATGGGGAAGGAGAACACGAGGACACGAGGCAGGTAGCAAGGTAGAATTTCCTGCTTAATTTGGGGTCTCCTGGCTTCTCAGAACCAGCCTGCTGTCTCTTGGGGCCCAGGAAAGGGGCCTGGAGACCTTAACAGGCTTGGGGTCACTGAGGTTGCCACTCTCTATTCTGGGACTTGGATCAGTTCCAACATCCAGGTCAAAGGGAACCATGTACCTGCTCTGAACACCTCAAGTTCAGGTTGGGGGGCCCTGAAAACAGAGAGAAGGACTTGGTGTGTCTCTGTGTGTGGGACCTCCTGGATGGAGGGGCTTATGGCAGGCAGGTGCCACTGACACTCACATCTTGGTTGGACATATCCCAGTAGGGTCTCTCTCCAAAGGACATGACTTCCCACATGACAATCCCGTAGCTCCAGACGTCGCTGGCCGAAGTGAACTTGCGGTAGGCAATGGCCTCGGGAGCTGTCCATCTCACAGGAATCTTCCCTCCCTGGAAAAAGAAGGAGGGAGCTGTCAGTCCAGCCATCAGCCTCATGATGGACGACAAGCGAAAATAAGCTGTGCTCGCTGGTCTTTCCACTGCCAAGCCAAGTCTGGTGGATTAGGAGAGCCAGGATGGTGTGTGCCCCACTGCCAGGGGAGGGTGCATGGAGGGGCTCAAGGAGAGTCAGCGTGGCTCCTGTGGGCGTTGCCCTACCTGTGGGCAAACCACGCATGAGGGGGTGTTTAGCCTGAGACCCCATCCCCCACACCGTCCCCCCATCTCGATTCCCTGTACTGATTGAAATGTCACCGCTGGGGACGCGGCTGGGAGGAGAGACTGTAAATGCCCTCGAGGCATTAGAGCCACATGAGATTCCTGAGTGAGATGCAAGCCATGCTGCCTGTTGCATGGCCATGTAAAAGCCACAACATCTGGGTCAGAAGGAAACACAACAGCAAGGAAGGAGAGGAGAGAGACAAGGCACAGCCCCTGGAGGACCCCCCCTCTGCAGGGTCGCACCCAGCTGCCTCACTTCTACTGCACCCCACTGGGGGAGGGCGCGACAACCTGCTGACTCCGCCACCCACAGACAGCCCTGGGCTGCACTGGGTTTCACTGGGCCTGGGGTTGTAACCTCTAGGATGCTGCCTGTGGAGGTGGAGGTGGAGGTGGAGGTGGGGACCCTGGGAGGCTGGAGATGCATTTTTCTCCTTCTTCTTGTCCTATGTGATGCTTTGGATAACATTTGCCTGTCCTTAGGAGGCTTGGATATTGGGGCTTGGTCCCCAACATCTTACGTAAATGGATTAAGGGTGGAGACTTGGCCCTATAATGCTCTAGGGGAGGCCTTGTGGTCCTGGGGTCTTTCACTTGGTGAGACAGTTTTCAGGAGGGGTTGGTTTCATAAGCTGAGTTCAACCTAGCTTCCCTCTTGGCTGCCTGGTGATCCTCCCTCCATGCACACTTCACCCTCAGACACTAGACTGATGGGGCTGCCCGAACTTGAACTGTGAATCTCCAAAACTGTAAGCCAGAATAAACCTTCTTCCTTCCTAAGCAGCTCCTTGCAGGCATTGGAGTTGCAGTAATGGAGGGCTGACGAATACACCCTCCAACACACACCAGAAGCTTCTGCTCGGCTCTCAGCTTGGCTGCCAGACCTCAGCTGGTTTCATGTAACTCAGGGGCTGATGCCCACCCATTCATGCCATCAACGAGAAAGCATTGAGCACCGCTGTGTGCCAGGCCCACAGTGGGGAGCTGACATCCCCTAGATGATCTCACACCGCACAGGAGGGCAGAGAGGCAGGCCAGAGAGCAGAAGGTTCACACATAGCCAGGACGACCATAAAGTGGGAAGGGTGAGGACAGGGGTTTCTGAGAACCGAAGGAGATCCCCTAACATCGGTGGGTTGTGGAAGGCAGCCAGGAGCTGTCAGAGGGGCAGTTTTTGGCTGCTCCTTTTTAACCATGTAGCTGGGGTAAGTAGTAACCTAACCCTTCCTGTAGGGTTGACACCAACACAGTGCTGGGGACAGGGCCTGGCAAAGAGAGTTAGTGCTGGGTCTGTGTTAGCCACGATCTCCACTATGAGTGCGAGTAGAAGTTAACACCCAGGAGAAGGCTGCGTGTAGAGAGAGGCTGGGGACTGCAAGCAGTCCGGGATGGCCGAAGCTGGGTTCCTGGTGGGGGACATCCAGGCAGGTGAGCAGAGGAGCAGGGCACGGTTGGTCCAGCATGGACGCTGCTTATAGGAGGTAAAGCAGGGCACTCTCCGTTCTTTATCCAGGTACCGGCCCCATCACGCTTTCCTGATGCCTGGACCCTTCTCACTCCGGTAACTGCACAGAGCGGACAGCTCCCTTCCCCCTCTCCTGAGTGGCCTGCCTGGACTGAGAGAGGCTATTTTTGTTCTGGCCGTGCTTACAGTGTGCTCACGGCACCAAAGACACATGGTGGATGCTGAGCAAAACAGTCTTAACAATGTGTACATGGCTAATGTGGGGGGGAGGAGAGGGACTGCCCGGTGCATTTGTATCTGGTTTCCGACTGGGGCCTGGGAGGAGGGCAGGCAGGCTGGCCTGGGTCTCCCCTAGCACACACAGGCACGCATCCAGCTTTCCGCCGAGAAGACAGTCCTGATTTCCCCGGGGACACGGGCAGGCTTGCACAAATGCCAGCCATGTGCCGAGTGCCTGCAGGGCAGGCTGGCGTGCACAGCCCTGAATGCTCTGTCCTCAGCATCCCCCAGATACGCGCGCGCTGACTGTTGCTAGCTACGTGTTAGGTATCCAGGGCCGGGCAGAGAGTGAGAAATCCATCCGTGGACTCCAGAGCTTTGGGATGCCTGGCAGTCAGGGGCCCCACACTGACAGGGCGCCCCTGGGGGAGGGCTGTGGCCACGCCCTGAGACCACCAAGGCTCCCTCGGAAGACAGGGCATTTCACTCTCTTAAAACACCCGGCATTTCACTCTATTGAAAGAGCCGGGTTACGCGAGGTCAGAGGAGTGGGAGTTTGGTTAGTGTGACTGTGCGTGTGCACATGTGCGGGGGGTTGGGGGTGGGAACAGATTCTGCACGAGGGAGAACTTATCAGTATGGGCGGCAGAGAGGAGAATTGGCAGTGCAGGCCTGCCTGGGAGCAAATGAGCGTCCGGACTTGCTTATCTGTGCGTGTGTGTGTGTGTGTGTGTGTGTGTGTGTCGGAGAAGGGAAGGGGGGTGAAAGTGTGGTGCTTCTGAATTTCAAAGAGGCGATTTGCGAGTCTGCAAGTGTCCTCCTCTGCCAGGTCTGGAGCAGACCCCAGGGGCTGTCAGTGACAGCTGTTGAGCTGTTCCCTCTTGCATGCAAAGTGGCGGTGCCAAGCCCACTGGCGGAGAGCCTCGAACCCTCCTGCCACCTTGCGCTGTTGGGCCTCAGTGAACACGGAGCCTGGCCTGTCACCATCACCACCTCCATCCCAGCAGGTGGCTGAGCCTTCGAGAAGAGCCACCCTGGACAAGCAGGTGACAGCTTGTCATGGCTGGCTCTCCTAACCAGCCGAAGAGCAGGGGACACTGACCTCGGAGGCAGAAACAAAGGAAACTCAGAGCCAGAGGAGCGTGAGGAAGCGCGCTATCTGTCCTGGAATTTCAAACCTCCCTCTCATCTTTTCAAGAATCCTGACATCAGCACTGCCTTCCCTGCTCAGAGCTAACGGTGGCGATGCTTATTTAACTTGTCTTCAATTATGGGAATCTATTCATTTAGAGGATGGTGATGGTGCCCAGCCCCGTGGAGGGGGACAGAACAAAGGAAGCGGGATGCTGCTGTGGCACTCAGGGCTCCGCTGCTGGAGGAGGAACCTGGACCGGAAGCCAAGGCCGGCACATCCACAGGGCTGCAGAGAGCCCCGAGGGGCCTGCTCGCCCCTGCAGGCGTGGCGGAGCAGCTTGCTCTGTTGGGTCGTGGAGGACATGGGGGAGGACTCTCAGGGCAGTGAAGAACGGACATCTATGAACGCAGGCTCGGACAGAGCACTCACTGACCCCAGGCACGGGGTGATGTGCTCCCCCTGGGGGTGCTGAAGCCACGGACACGCCTTCTGCAGGTTCCCCGGAGGTGCTCCAGGGGACACTGTTGGGACACAGGGCAGGACAGAGGTAGGGGCACCTCCTAAGGTCAGGCTCTGAGACAAGGCTGGGGAACTTTTTTTTTTTCTGTCGAGGGCCATTTGGATGTTTCTAACACCCTTCGCAGGCCATTCAAAAATGCCAACTTACAGCTGAGCCTGCTGCAGCTGTATTGAATTTCGAGTTCTGCCTGCAGCTGCCCCGGCAGGGCAGAACAGGTGATTCCACGGGCCTCGCGCGGCCTCCAAGCCTGGGCGTTCCCCACCCCTGCGACGGCGCACACTGACCTTCCACCTGGAGCTTTACGTTCAAGGCTTGTCCTGCCAAGAAATTCTTCAGATGTTTGAAAAGTGTCTGCTTCAGAATCATCGTGTCTTAACTCAGATTTGTAAACTTAAGACTGTGTGTGTTCTGACAGTGGATTGATCCTAATTCATCTTCAAGGTCACCTGCTGAGCCACACCCACTCCAGCCAGCAGGTAAGATCCCAACAAGACGTGTGATGCCAACAGGCAGATGGTCTCAGTGTAGGGGCCCCCTGATCCCTGGGCCTCAGTCAGTTAACAACAGGCAACTACTAGGGGCTTCAAAAAGTTCATGGATGATGCCGACTCTGAAAAACTGATGCACAGATTTTAATTTTTTGTACCCAAATAAACTTATCTTTTAATTCCAATTTCCATAAACTTTTTGAGCTACTCAACTATGAAGCATCCATGATATGCCCAGCACTCTGCTGTAGACACAGCAGCCATGAGACTCACCCCTGCTCTATGGGACAATAGAAGGCAGCTCGCTGCTTTGCTATCTAGATGCTTACAGTGCAATCGGGAAGTTTTCCGGGCCCGTGTCCTGGCTCGGCACTGATTTCCTTTGCTGGTTACTTATGCTGGAGAAGCTCCCTGGGCAGTACTTCTGGGTGTCAGAAGCACTGTACTGCCTTCCTCCACCACCTTGTATGAGACAAAGTCTCGGTGGGACCACAGCAAGAATCCAGACACTCACGCATGTTGAGTTATGGCAATTGTCGATGTTTGTGCATAACTATCGCAATTATGCTGCAGGAGGCAATCCCCAGGAAGTTTGGAAGTGGTCAGTATATGAGCAAGGGCATCATAGCTCTCTTGAAGGCTTGTAAACATGTAAAACATTGTTGGGAGAAGCCACTGTGCCAGACACGTATACCACACAGTATGCAATAAGAACGTGTTGAATGTTGAGGGTTGAATTGTACCCCTCCAAAAAGAGATGTTGGAATCTTAACCCATAACACCTGTAAATGTGAATCATAGAGCTGGTTTGGAAACAGGGCCTTTGCAGATCTAATCAAGGTAAGATGAGATCACACTGGATTCGGATGGGTCCTAAATTGAATGCTGATGTCCGCATAAAGAAGCCATGCAGGGACACACAGGCAGCACAGCCCCTGATGACAGAGCAGAGACCCGAGGGATCCACCTACAGGCCGGGTTGCACCAAGGACTAGGGGAACAGAAAAGACTCTCCTGGAAGCTTTGGAAGGAGCGTGGCCCAGCTGACATCCTGGTCTCAGACTTCCAGCTCCAGAACTGGGAGAGAATGCATTCCTATTGTAGAAAACCACCCTGTGGGTCGGACTATGTCCCAGCAACCCTAGAAAACTAATCTAATACATGATCTTTTGGGGCACTAGTTAAACTGGTAGGTGGCAGAACCATCATTGGCTACCATGAGATTAGTTTGTAGGACAATGGAATTAAGTGATGAGTTTATCTGGGTGAAAATGTTTTGAAATCCATGCATAGTTTTCTCTTCATATGCATTTTCCATGAACTTTTTGTAGATTCCTTGTATCAGAGGGGAACGGGATTTGGGAGCAGAGGACACCTCTATAGTTTTACACTACGACCCCTCAATTAGCCAAGGGGCTCCCTGTAACATTTCTTCAGTGCTGTTGACCTGACCATGGTCCAAGTCCATACCTTGGAGGACTGCCCTTGGCCAACATGACTGAGGGAGAATCCCAGCCTCACTCTACCAGGAGTGTCCCCAGTCACAGGGGAGCCCTCTGGGCCCAGGAAGCTGCATGGAGAGAGCAAGTGCTGGCTGGAGGCACAGCCAATGGCCCTCTTCTCTGCACACCAGGAGGCGTAGAACGGAGGTTCTTAGCTCATCTACCCATTAGCATTACCCAGGGAAGGCAGGATTTTGTTCTAGCGCCATGGGTCTTCTGATTTATGCAGAATTTCTGGGAGTGCTGCCCACACACTGGTAAGATTTAACATCTTAGGGTGACTGATGTCCAGTCACTCGTCACAGTCACTGTCCAGAGCAGTGCTTCTCAAATTTCAGTGTGCGTCAGAATCTTCTGGAAGGTTTAGCAAACTGACCTTGACCCAGACTTTCAGATTTCCCAGTTCTGGGAGAGGATCAGGAATGTGCATTTTAACACATTCCCGGGGTGATTTCCCTACTTTGAGAACCAATGGCAGCCATCTACTCAGCTGAAGCCATGGACGCTGTTAGGTTTTTTATCTTGAGTAGCAACTCCCAGCGTTGTTGTTGTTAATGGCTGTGCTAAGAAGGATGCTGAGGCTTCCCCTGGGCTCAGCAAGGGGTTGAGCACGGTAAAACCTACCAGTGGGTGAGCCCCATGTCCAGAGACTTAAAAAAAGATTCCCCAAACTACCCCAGTGGACTCCAATGGGAGCCAAGCTTGCAAGCCCTGGGTTGGGCTTTGCGGGAATTCAGACAGGAGCAGGTGGGTACGGAACAGGTGGCCATAGGCTGGGCAAGTATTTGCCAAGGTTGAAGTAAATCTCCAGAGATCTAAGATGATGAAAAAGGAAAATAAAAAAGGCAACAGATTGGCTTCACCAAGGTCAAGTGCATAAACCTGTCTGTGGTCCAAAGGACATGGAGAATGAACTGCGATGAAGTTTACATAGCACATCAAGGGTGGGTCTGGAACCGGAAAATTGGGCACGCACCCTGGGAGCAGTGACCACCCTGACCTGACCGAATGGCCAGCCCGGGTGAGGAGCTCACACACAGATGGCCCTGCCCTCAGGGTGCATCCGTATGACACGCCTCCCTCCTGTTCCCCAGTCACCGTCCACTGCCCTGCATGCTAAAGGAGGGAGGTGTTTTAGAATGAATGTCTCGATCTAAAAGCACTTTGCAAGCACACAAATCCATTTTCCTCAACCAGTAAAGTGATTTTTCTTCTCCCCCACGCCTGCCCCGGAGAACACATGTTATCAGCCGAGAAGGAATAGAAGTTTCTGCCTGAAAGGGTGTCCTTTTCTGAACAGGAGCAGCTTCTACAGCCGGTGGAAATGGCTTCTGCCTGCTGAATTGCAGCTGAGTCTATATAATAAAGAGGCTGTTCTCGGTGCCCCAGGATGCCAGGAATTTGCATGAAAACAATCTCTCCATCTTCCCAAAGAGTTCATCTGGCCCTGCTGCTTATTTCTCTCCAGGAGCCACAATCTTGACGGTGACACTGTAATTTATGACCCTGCTAAGGATTATGGTACAACCCAGAGAGAATGGCAACTTTGGGTGGGAAGCAGGTGAGTTTCCGTGAGGTGGTCGCGTTTGTCATGCAGCTGGCAGGAGCTGTGGAGGTAAGGGCTGGGAGCAAAGACACCCAGCCTTGGCTGCAGACCAAGTCCTTTCTAAACAGCATGTTTCCCCAAGCTCTTCTTGAATGAAGCATTAGCGGCTCTTCCAAAATGAGCGACACAGTGTATTTCGTACTAGTAGTAAAATATGTGATTTGAATAAGTACAAATGGGAAGATTTACGGTTGGTGGGCTCCTTGCTGCCTCTCCCCTGAGCGCTGTCTGAGCTGCAACCCTTCTGTGAGACGCTGCGAAAGGTAATTGCAGCCCAAACATCATTTTCCAGCAGCCAGAGAAAGGCCTATTTGGACATAAATTAACTAAAAATATGCGGATGATAGTGTGCATTTCATGTGTGAAGAGCAGAAAGGCCACTTGGTGATGCTTCCCAACAGGAAACAACAACAAAAACTCCTGTTCTGCCACCCAACAGCCACTGTTTCTCTGTACCACCCTGGCAGCGCCAACAGCTGCCTTCTTTTCCCACCCCCCCGGAAACAGGAGCGGAGGCTGGGATCTGGGCATGACTGTTGTTTCTTATCACACAGCACCGCTGGAGTGTACAACTAAAAAGAAAGGGTGGAGGGACAAGGGCAAAATAATTTACTGGCTGCCTTGGTTCATTTGACAAGCAGGCAGGTGGTACCTTCTCAGCCAGATCCAGGTCACGAGAGAGAAAGGGACCAGCATGGCTTCTGCCCCAGGAGGAGCCCGACCAGGGAACCCCACTGCGCTCATCAGGGCTGGGATGGAGCAGGCTTGTCCTCTCCCTGCGCAGCCCCTGAAGCCGGCCCGGCTCCCAGTGCTCCTGAAGAGGGCAGCTGCATGCACCTGCCCTTTGCTTTCCTGGGTGGTGACTGCTGCAAACAGGGAGAGGGCCTGCAGCCCAGCAGGGACCCAGCGAGAGGGAAGCACCTGTCCTCCTCCAAAGGGGATGGGAGGGCAGCGAGCCTCCAGGCCCTTTGGATGACAGGCTGGCACGAGGACCAGGGACTGTGGGACGGGTAAGGTAGAGGAGGGGCTCAACGTCACCTCCTGTCTGCCCTTCCTGTCCTGTGCCAGTCACCCATTGCTTCTGTGCACACGGCACAGAGGAGCTGTGCCTTTTTCCCAAACGCTCCTTTCCCCCTGCTTCCCTGCAGCCCACGCCAGGAGACCACCATCGTCCTATTCTTTTACAGCCAATCTGTCTGCTCCCCTGTGTCTCTTGGGCTCATCCCCAAGCCTCCCAGCTCCAGGCCCTGTCAGTGGACTGCAACAGCGCCCTCTGCCTTTGCTTCCTATGTCCTCCACACCTTGTACCTGCCCCCCTCTCCCCGCCACCACATTCTCTCATTTCATTTCCGGTGGCAGGGCTGCACCTCCAAAGGCAATGTGGGTGGCAGGGGCTGTCTCTGGGGAAGGCAAGCCTCTGCTCAGCCATCTTGGAGCCCTCCATCCAGCTCTGTGGGGTTTGTCCCCTCTTCCCACTATGGAAGCATCTGACAGACTGTCCACAGCAACCCAGCTTACTTAACAGGGGCACTTTCCTGATTCACGTTGCCATCTTTGATGCCCCACCAATGGGGACCAGCCATGCCTCCAGCCTCTCAGTGAGCCTGTATCCTCCAAGTACTATTTTTAAATCATCAGTCGCATTAAATGGCTTAAGCTCTCTGGGCTCCTAAAGTGCACTCTCTTCTCGGCACTGCTTCTCTCTCAATCACTCCCTGCAGTTATAACCAAGTCGCTTAAGCACCGCACCTGCCAATGGATATAATAGGGCTTAATTATCTCAGAGGGACGGAGGAGGAGCTGTTAGCTGACACGGGGGAGTGTGCAGTGTGCCGAGGAGGCAGCTCCACCTGCCGCCCAGCAGGAACCCTGTTCTCGGGCATCTGTCCTCCTTGGAGGACAGTGGGGAAGGCCAGGGATGGGCAGAGTCATCTCCACAGCCCCTTTAATGGGGGGACACTTCTTTCTTGGCCATCTCTCACATCTTCTGGGTTTTCTGAGTCTTGTTTTATGGATGCTGGGAATGGGGTAGGAGAGGAGGGAAGCGCCCTGTCGGGTGGGTCCTGCTACAAGATGCAGGGGCATCCACTTTACATCCTGGGCTGCTTTTCCTTGCACGGGATGACAGGAAGGGAGAAGGGAGACGATGGAGATGTGTGTCTATGGAGGGAGCACAGGTGGCACCTTGTCTCTCCCGAAAGTAACCAAACAAACAAAATTGGCCTCTGTTTTACTTTCACGGACTATGAAGGCCCTGACTCAGCCAAGGGCTCATCCCTTCTGTATTGGCATAACCCCAGATGACCTAAGTCTCCACGACCTCTGCCATACAAAAGGGCACTGGACTGCATGGTAGTTTTCATATTTTAGGAACATTTACTGGGTGGTAAGGATATTTAGAGGTACCTCTAAGTGTAATGGGAAAAAAAATGTTTATTACTTTCTTCTTAGAGTGAAGCATCGTCAAGCCTAGCACACAGAATGAGGTCAAGTGCAGGACACTGGTCACAGCCCAGGTCAGGAAGGAGATGAAGAACCAGGCACATCTTACAACCGGGGGTAAGAGCAGAAGCTGGCAGAGGCTTTGGGAAGTGAACACCTACCAAACTTCACACAAATCTTAGCATCACCGCGAAGTGCAGGTGGGCGTCCAGATACAACGTCTTCAGAAGGACAAGCTGTTAGGTCCAGAGGTATAACAAGGATCTAACTTAGGAAGAGATGCCAGCCAAACCCAAAGTGAGGGCGATTCCATTGAAAATTGTATAAATGTTTTTTTTTTATTTTTTATTTTTGGCTAAGATTATTTATTCATTTTATAATTAAAATTTTTAATTGTGGTAAAGTATACACGAGATTTACAATCTTAGCCATTTTAAACTGTGTGTACAGCACTGCTGAGTATACGTTAGTGTTGTATAACCAATCAAATGGTTTTCTTTAAGAATGTCAGCATCACAAAAATTGGGAAACTGTTTCTGATTAAAAGAGAATTAATCAGGGTGAGTGTTGTGGCACAGTGGGTCTCATATCAGAGCATGGGTTTGAGTTCAGGCTGCTCTATTTGCAATCCAGCTGTACCCACATGGAAGACCTTGGTGGAGTTCCTGGCTCCTGGCTTCAGTCAGGCCCCACAATGGGCCACTGTGGCCATTTGGACAGTGATCCAGCAGATGGAAGATCTTTCTCTGTCTCTTCCTCTTTCTCTCTGGGACTCTGCCTTTCAGATCAATCAATCTTAACAGAGAGAGAGAGAGAGACTTAATCAACTAAATGTAATATCTGATCTGAGATGGATTCTATATGAATGGAGAAAAAATTGCTTAAAAAAGCACTTTCTTCCATTTTAGTGTTTTTTCTCTGTTTTGTTCTAGTACTATTGGTTGAACTCTGTAATTAACACACAATTATTCTTAGGTGTTTAAATTTTAATTGAAAAGTGGTCCCTGTTAAATATAACAGTGGGAATAAGAGAGGGAGGAGATGTACAATTTGGGACATGCTCAATCGGACTTGCCCCAAATGGTGGAGTTAGAATGGTGCAAGGGGATTCCAATACAATCCCATCAAGGTGGCATGTACCAATGCCATCTCACTAGCCCAAGTGATCAATTTCAGTTCACAATTGATCACACTGATAGGTCTAAGAGTCAAAGGGATCACACAAACAAGACTAGTGTCTGCTAATACTAACTGATAGAATGAAAAAAGGAGAGAATGATCCATAATGGGAAGCGGGATACACAGCAGACTCATAGAATGGCAGATGTCCTAAATAATACTCTGGCCTCAGAATCAGCCCTTAATGCATTCGGATCTGGCTGAAGAGCCCATGAGATTATTTTAGGCATGGAAAGCCAAGACACTCTGGCAAAAAAAAAAAAAGAAAAAAAGAAAAGAAAAAAGAAAAAGAAGACCTAAATGAAAGATCTCTGCAAGTGAGATCCCAGTAGAAAGAATGGGGCCATCAAAGAAGGAGGTACCTTTCTCTGAAGGGAGGAGAGAACTTCCACTTTGACTATGACCCTGTCGGAATAAGATTGAAGTCGGCAAACTCAAAAGGCTTCCATAGCCTTGGCAACTCATGACTGGAGCCTAGGGAGATTACTGACGCCATAAATAAGAGTGTCAAATTGTTAAGTCAATAACAGGAGTCACTGTGTACTTACGTCTCATGTGGGATCTGTCCTTAATGTGTTGTCCAATGTGAAGTAATGCTATAACTAGTACTGAAACAGTATTTTACACTTTGTGTTTCTGTGTGGATGCAAACTGATGAAATCTTTACTTAATGTATACTAAATAGATCTTCTGTATATAAAGAGTATTGAAAATGAATCTTGATGTGAATGGAATGGGAGAGGGAGTGGGAGATGGGAGGGGTGTGAGTGGGACGGAAATTATAGGGGGGGAAGCCATTGTAATCCATAAACTGTACTTTGGAAATTTATATTTACTGAATAAAAATAAATAAATAAATAAAGCATTTTTGGGTCAGTAAACAAAATTATAAAACAAATGATGAGTTTGATAAAAGTATTTTTATCCATGCTAACTTATGAAAGTTGGTAACTGTACTATAATTATGTAAGAGAATATCCCTGACTTAGAAAATACAGAAGAAGTATCTGAAGATGTGCGCAAAGTACACAAAGAAGTATCTGAAGACAAATGAGAGTTCAGAAAATATTTTACAAAGTAGGGGGAGAAAGCAAATAACAAAGAAATAAGATAAAAATAATACCAGGTAAAAAATCTGAACAAATGCAAAGATTACATAGATATTGTTTACATTATTATTGGAACTTTTCTGAGGTTATTTAAAAGTCAAATGTGCAAATTCTTTTGCTTTTCTGTTCTTGAAATTCATTTGGCAGAAACATCCATTCAAGTGTGCAGAGAGATCTATATAAGAACAGCCACTGAAATAATGCAACAGATGTCGCCTGGACAGCCGCCCCCCAGGACAAGCTTGTGGAGCAGTTCCTGATGCTCCTCCATGGAAGGGTGCCTGAGAAAGGGCTTGGGGAGCAGTCCTATGGGGCAGCAGCCAGCAGCCTCCAAAGGTATGATGATGGGATGAAGGGCAGAAAGGATCACAGGGCAATTGAGTAAGCAACAAAGACAGCCAGGGATGGATCCTGTGTGTGGTATGTGAGCATTTCTGACTATAAAAAATATGTGCACACACACACATATATACACACTTACAAATTAGGGGGAAACACAGCAGACTATTAAAGATAGCAACTTCTGGGAACTGGGAAGTGGAAGTCAATTTCACTTTTTACTTTAGATCTATTTTTTTTTAACATTGTAAGCATAACATTGTGAAAATATGACATTCTAGAGACTTCTTTGGCCCCCTTTCTTTGGATGGGCTGCCTTCTACATTGGACCAACAAGCCCCCTTCTGCCGGCTATTCTGAAATCAGTTCTGTGCCAGGTATGGGAGAAAGAAGGTGGGATTTTCATGCCAAATTTGGATGCAGGGAACTGGAAACTGTGAAGCCCCTAAAACAATTTCTACTTCTCCATGGTCTCTCCAAGGCCTGGGAACCTGTATTCACTGGTGTCCCAGGGGCTAAACAGGTGCAGAAGACAGCCTTCAGCCTCGGGTCAGGAGGAACCCAGGGAGATCCCAGCTCAGTAGCTCCTGCAGATGGCAAGCAGGAACCTTCCCAGAGGGATTTGTTGCCTGTGGGGGTTTTGTAGCTATAGGATCACTGCACAATCTCAGCTTGCGGGCCCTCTGGGGTTATATTCCACTGCCTGTGTCAAAGGTTGGCTGAGATGAGGTCAGATGGGGTTGGGGCCCCCTGGCTCAGAAGCAGAGGACACAGGAAGACAGACAGAGAAGCAGGAAGTGAAGAGTCTACATCTCCCTCACCCTTCTCTCCCTTCCCAGGTGACTCACAGATGGTTTGCATCAAAAGTGTAAGACCAGGTCTCACAGGCTATAGCCTGGTGACCTGGAAATACAGAAGAATTTTGAAGTTTGGGGACAAAGGTCACTACAAGGCTTCCAGGCAAAACTCTTAGAGAATGTGATCTGGAAAATGTTACCAGGTTGAGTAGCCAAGCAAAAACAAGGCACGATTTGATTGGGCTATGGAACTGTCACTCCAGATATCCCCTCATCAATGACATGTGCTGACTGGCATATGGTGGCTGGAGTTGGAAAATGGCATTCTGCAGCCATGATAATAAAGACTCATCAATGGATGCTAAAATAGGACAGGGTTGAGATCTAAGATGACTGAACAGAGATGACTGAACACCTCAGGCACAGAAAAATACCAGAGTAAAGGAAAGACTATGTTTCCAGGGGACTGACTGAGGGAAGTTTTCACTCAAGAAGTGATGGAACAGAACAGAGACCCCAAAAGCCAGGGAGAGAGAGTGGGCAGACCTGCTGCCCCCATAGGGGGAATGTGATCTTGCTGCAGTCTCCACCACCAACAGCTCTGACTACGGAAGAAATCCACAGTCTTCACTGGTTCCATTCCAGTCGAGAGAGGTGACGTAGCCTGAGCTACTACTTTGCTCCAACGAGTGAACCCATATTGCCTCCTTCCCCACAAAGTGCCAGGTTCCAATTTTCTGTGGTTGAACAAGCAGCCCTGCTGCTACCAGAAGCTACCAGAGCCAGGAATATGGCACATTCCAGAGCAGAGAGGACCCCTCTGCCTAGTAGCTGTGGGAGTTCTGGGCATAAGCTCCAGAGCTGTGCTCACTCACTCTACTTGATCCATGGGAGTTCTTCTTGGCTTCTTGGGACCAGCCCCAGCAGCAGCCCATAAAAAACTCTGAGAGCGTGAGCTAGTAACACGGTGTGGAGAGCCCAAGGCATGAGCATTACCCTTGCATGCCATGTGGGAACTGGGGGTATTCTGTCTGTCTCCTGTGGATCTGGAACTGTTGATACTGGTATGACAATCTCTGGAGTAATTCTGTCTCACTTGTAGTATCTAGACAGCTCTATCTTTATTTATTTATTTATTTATTTTTTTGACAGGCAGAGTGGACAGTGAGAGAGAGACAGAGAGAAAGGTCTTCCTTTGCCATTGGTTCACCCTCCAATGGCCGCCGTGGCTGGCGCGCTGCAGCCGGCGCACCGCGCTGATCCGATGGCAGGAGCCAGGTGCTTCTCCTGGTCTCCCATGGGGTGCAGGGCCCAAGCACTTGGGTCATCCTCCACTGCACTTCCTGGCCACAGCAGAGAGCTGGACTGGAAGAGGGGCAGCTGGGACAGAATCCGGTGCCCCCACCAGGACTAGAACCCGATGTGCCAGTGCCACAAGGCGGAGGATTAGCCTAATGAGCCGTGGCGCCAGCCTCTATCTTCATCCATGTGCATCAGGCAACTGGCTATGAAAGCTGGGCCATGATCCCACTGCATCCTGCAGCAACAGGGCCATGACTGGCAGTCGCACATTCCTCAGACTCACTGGAACCTCTCCCATTGGGACTGAGGAGAGCCTGCCTGCATCCTACCTCTCCAGACCCACACCTAGCAGCACAAGCCCCCATTTCTCTTGTGGTCACCCTGTGTGGTTGGAGCAGCACCCTTCATGGTGCCCCATTCTGGTACCAGAGCTTTTAGTGTATAAGCCCCAGCAGCACTCCTAGCTGGACCTAGGGAAGTTCCCATCCACTCAGAAACCAAGGCCTTCTCCAAGGCATACTCTAGTCAAATTGTCAAAATTTACAGACAAGGAAAGAATCCTGAAGACAGTAAGAGAAAACCATCATGTCACACACAAAGGAAGACCCAGTCACATGGACAGCAGACTTCTTGACAGAAACCCTACAGGCCAGAGAGCAGGATACATAGTCAAAGTCTAAAAGAAAAAAAAAATCTTTCCAACCAAGAGTATTATATCCAGCAAAGCTATCCTTTAGAATTGAAAGAGAAATAAAGTATTTCCCAGCAAAAATCTGAGAGAATTCAGGACTATCAGACTAGACTTACAAGAAGTTCTGAAAGGAATCTTACATTAGAAGCAAACACCATGAAAGTGCATCACACTCCAAATTGAACAACAGAGCAGATACAATCAGTAACCAATCAACAAAATGATAAGATTTACATCTTATCTACCCATGCTGAGTATGAATGTAAATGGATTAAATTCCCCAGTCAAAGGATAGAGGTTGGCTGAAGGGATAAAAAAATACATAAGATCCAACTCTAGGCTGCCTACAAGAAACTCACTTCCTAAGGAAAGATATGCATACACAAAATTGAAGGGTTGGAAAGAAATACCAGGCAAACTGAAAGCAAAGATGAGTGGGAGTAGCTATGCTCATATCAGATAAAGCAGACTTTAAATCAAAAACTGTAAAAAGAAACAAAGAAGGACATTAGGTCAATTAAGCAATAACACCTAACAAGCATAAATATATATGCACACAATACAACACACCAAATATATATATTATATATATATAACATATATACAGCAAATACCATTAGACCTAAATATGCACATAATACAAGACCACCAAGATACACACACACACACACACACAGAGTAAACACTATTGGATCTGAAGGGAGAGATAGACTCCAATACAATAATAGTAGGAGACTTCAACAGCCCACTATCATCAATGGGTAGGTTATCCAGACAGAAAATCAACAAAGATACATCAGGGTTAAACATACTATTAAGCAAAGGACCTAACAGACATTTATAGAGTAGACTACATATTCTTCTCATCAGCACATGGAATTTTTATAGGATATACCATATTTAGGCCACAAATCAAGTCTAATTAAATTGAAAAAGCTTGAAATCATACCCTGTATCTTCTCAGACCACAAAAGAATGAAACTAGAAATCAACAAGAACAATAGGACATTTACAAACACACGGCAATTAAACATGTTGCCTCATTAAAGAAATGAAAAAGGAAATCAAAAACTTTTTGAAATAAATGAAAATGAAAAAAACAAAATATCAAAACCTGTAGGAGGGATGGACGCTGTGGCATAGTAGGTAAAGCCGCCACCTGCAGTGCTGGTATCCCATATGGGTGCTGGTTCGAGTCCTAGCTGCTCCACTTCCAACTCAGCTCTCTGCTATGGCCTGGGAAAGTAGAATAAGATGGCCCAAGTCCTTGGGCCCCTGCACCCACACAAAACACCAGGAAGAAGCTCTTGGCTCCTGGCTTCGGATCAGCTCAGCTCCAGCCATTGTGGGCCATGTGGGGAGTGAACCAGCAGATGAAAGATTCTCTCTCTCCCCTTCTCTCTCTCTGCATCTCTCTCTCTCTCTCTCTCTCTCTCTCTCTCTCTCTCTCTCTCTGCATCTCTGCATCTCTGTAGCTCTGCTTTTCAAATAAATAATCAACTTGTGGGATACAGCAACAGCAGTATTAAGAGGGAAGTTTAAAGCAATAGTGCTTTCATTAAAAAAATGAAAGATCTCAACTAAATGATCAAATGGCACACCTCAAGAATTAGAAAAACAAGGACAAACCAAATCCAAATTAGCAGGAGGCAAGAAATAGTAAGAATCAGAGAAATAAAGAAAATTTAATCTAAAAAAATTTAAAAATATCAACAAAGCAAATAGCTGTTTTTTCAAGATCAACTAAAGAGATAAACCTTTAGCCAACCTAACAACGCAAAAAGGAGGAAAACAACCTCAGATACAAATTAGAGATGAAAAAGGAGACATTACAACTGAGAGCACAAAAATATTAATGATAACAAGAAATCACTCTGATTCATACTAACAAATTGGAAAACTGCAAAGACATGGATAACTTTCTGGATATATCTAACTCACCAAGATTAATTCAAGAAGACATAGAAAATCTAAACAGATCCATAAAAAAAATGAGATTGAGAAATAATCACAAATCTCATCAAATAAAAGTCCAGAATCTGATGTAATTAATTATGATTTCTACAAAATATTAAAGAGGAACTAACTCCAATACTTTTCAAACCACTCTAAAATACTGAATGGGATGGAACTCTGAAACTTTTTTTACAAGGCAAACATTACTCTGATGCCAAAACCAAAAATACTACACAGAAAGAAAACTATAGACCCTTGATGAACATAGATGCAAAAATTCTCAACAAAATACTAGCAAACTGAGCCCAACACTAAATCAAAAAGATCAAGCTTCATGATTGAGATTTATTCCAGAGATGCAAGGTTGGTTCAACATTTTCAACATTTGCAAATCAATAATGCCATAAATCACATCCAACAGAATGAAGAACAAAAACCATATGATCAGGGCTAGCACTGTGGCATAATGGGTAAAAGTCATCGCCTACAGTGCCAGCATCCCATATGGGCATTGGTTCAAGTCTCAGCTGCTCCACTTCCGATCCAGCTCTCTGCTATGGCCCAAGTCCGCAGGCCTCTGCAGCCACCTGGGAGGCCTGTGAGAAGCTCCCGGCAGATGGAAGACCTCTCTCTTTGTCTCTCTGCCTCTGCCTTTCCATAGCTCTGCCTTTCAAATAAATCTTTAAAAAACCATATGATCATCTCAGTAGATGATGAGAAAGCATTTGATAATATTCAGATTTGATAATATTCAGCAACCCTTCATGATTAAAAAAAACCTCCACAAATTAGATATAGGACTACATCTCAAAATTGTAAAGGTTATATATGACAAACTAACAGCTAATATCATACTGAACAGGGAAAAGCTGAAAGCATTTCTCCTCTGATCTGGAACAAGACACAGACGTCCACTTTCACCACTCTTATTCAACGCAGTACCAGAAGTATATCAAGGGCAATTGGAGAGGAGAGAGGAATAAAGGGCGTCAAAACTGGAAAGGAGGAAATCAAAATATCTATGCTTGCAGATGACACGATGTTGTACATGAGAAAACCCGAATATTCCATAAAAGCTATTGGGACTGATAAATAAATTCAGTAAAGTACAGGTTACAAAATGAAAAAAAAGGAGATTTTTTTATACACCAATAATGAATTCGCTGAAAGAAATCAAGAAAGAAATTCCATTCACAATAGACACACAAAAAATCAAATAATTAGTAATAAATTTAGCTGAAGAAATGAAAGATGTCTACAATGAAAATTATAAAACATTGATGAAGAAATCATTAAGGATACAAAAAATGGAAAGATATTCCTTGCTCAAGGATTGGAAGAAGTAAGATCATTAAAACGTCTGCACTATCTAAAGCAATCTACAGATTCAATGCAATCAAGATAACAGACATTTTTTTTTTACAGAATTAGAAACAGTAATCCTAAAATTAACATGGAATCACAAATTATCCCAAATTATCTAGGATAGATCTGGGGGAAAAAATGCAAGCTTGAGGCATTGCAAGACCTAATTTCAAAGCCTACTACAAAGCTATAGTGATTAAAGCAGGGTGGTACATAGATCAATGGAACAGAAATTGATCCACATAAACAGAGATAACTGATTTCCTGCATAGGTTCTCAGAACATACACTGGAGAAAGGATGATCTTCTCAATACTTGGTGCTGGTAAAACCAGGCAGATATATGTAAAGAATGAAATTAGATCCCTACTTCTTACCACACACAAAAAAATCAACTCAAGATGGATCAAAGGCCTAAACTTAAGACCTGAGCCTACAAAATTGCTAGAAGAAAATGGATGGGAAACACTTCAAGACATTGGTGTAGGGGATGACTTCTTGGATAAGACCCTCAAAGTAACGGCAACAAAAGAAAACCAGACAAATGGGACTATGTCAAACTCAGAAGCTTCCGCACAGCAAAGGAAACAATAACTGGAGTGAAAAGACACCCGACAGAATGAGAGAAAATATTTTAACCTACTTGCCTGACAAAGGATTAATATCCAGAATATATCAACTCAAAAAATTCGAGAACAAAAAACCAAGCAACCCAGTTAAGAAACAGCAAAGGACCAAGTAGACAGTTCTCAAAAGAAGAGCCTAGAAATGGCTGACAGATACATGAAGAAATCCTCAATATCACTAGCCATCAGGGAAATGCGAATGCAAACCACAGTGAGAAATCACCTCAACCTTGTCAGAAAAGCTATTATACAAATGACAGAGACTAACAAATGCTAGAGAGCATTGGAGGAAGGGGAATCCGTATATACTGCCGGTGGGAATGTAAACTAGTGCAGCCCCTGTGGGAAAAAGTATGAATATTTCTTTAAAAATTAGAAATAGACCTGTTATAAGATCCAGCGATCCCACAACTGGGTATATACCCCAAATAAACACCTTGTATTGAAGAGATACTTGCTCTCCCATATTACAGTGGCACTGCCCACGACAGCCAAAATATGGGATCAATCAAGATGTCCATCATCATATGAACGGATAGAGAAAATGGCCGGCGCCATGGCTCAACAGGCTAATCCTCCACCTTGCGGCGCCGGCACATCGGGTTCTAGTCCTGGTTGGGGTGCTGGATTCTGTCCCAGTTGCCCCTCTTCCAGGCCAGCTCTCTGCTGTGGCCTGGGAGTGCAGTGGAGGATGGCCCAAGTGCTTGGGCCCTGCACCCCATGGGAGACCAGGAAAAGCACCTGGCACCTGGCTCCTGCCATCGGATGAGCGCAGTGCGCCGGCTGCAGCGCGCTGACCGTGGCGGCCATTGGAGGGTGAACCCATTGGATGACAAAGGAAGACCTTTCTCTCTGTCTCTCTCTCTCACTGTCCACTCTGCCTGTCAAAAATAAATAAAAAAAAAAATAGAAAATGTGATACACACACACACACATGCACACACACAGAGGAATACTATTCAGTTATAAAGAAAGAATAAACTTCTGTCATTTGCAGCAAAATGGTTGGAACTGAGGGATGTCATGTTGAGTGAAATAAGCCAGGCAGAAAGAAAAATATTGCATGTTCTCCCTCATATGTGGGAGCAAAGATAAAAAATAAATAAATAAGATGCCCATGTGTATCAGTTTTGATGGAAAATACAGCATTTAGGGGCCGGCACTGTGGCATAGTGGGTAAAGCCACTGCCTACAATGCCAGCATCCCATATGGGTCCTGGTTTGAGTCCTGGGTGCTCCTCTTCTGATCCAGCTCTCTGCTGTGGCCTGGGAAAGCAGTAGAAGATGGCCCAAGTGCTTGGGCCCATGTACCCGCGTGGGAGACCCAGAAGAAGCTCCTTGCTCCTGGCTTCGAATCAGCACAGCTCCAGCCATTGCGGCCATTTGGGGAGTAGGCCAGTTGATGGAAGACCTATCTCTCTCTCTCTCTCTCTCTCTCTCTATCCTTCTCTCTCTGTGTAACTCTGACTTTCAAATAAATAAATAAATCTTAAAAAAAGAAAAAGAAAGAAAATACAGTGTTTGTCAAACTTTGTTTTATAGTGTTGTCAAACAAATTGACAGGAATTATATGCTACTATAATTTTAATGATTTTGTAACTACTTTAAAATCTTTTTGTGAGTGAAGTTGAATATCTTTTCATTTGATTATTGTTTATAGTCCTTGCCTATTTTCCTGGTGAACTGTGGTCTTTTTTATAAGATTTATTTATTTTTTGAAAGGCAGAGTTACAGAGAGGCAGAGGCAGAGGCAGAGAGAGAGAGAGAGGTCTTCCACCCGCTGGCTCACTCCACAATTAGCCGTAATGGCCAGAGCTGTGCTGATCTGAAGCTAGGAGCTAGGAGCTTCCTCTTGGTCTCCCATGTGGGTGCAGGGGCCCAAGGACTTGGATCATCTTCCACTGCTTTCCCAGGCCATAGCAGGGAGCTGGATTGGAAGTAGAGCAGCTGGGACTCAAACCAGCATCCACATGGTATGTTGGTACTGTAGGCAGTAGCTTTACCTGCTACACCACAGCACCAGTCCCTGAACTGTGGTCTTTTAACTTATTTTTTGAACTCTGTTTAGTAGAGCCTTTGCCTATAATGCAACTTTAAAATATCTTATTGCAAAAATAAATAAAATATTGTTCAAAAAATTGCAAAAAAAATTCCACTTCTTCCTCTCATCTTTTATGCTCTTGTTGTCAGATATTTCAGTTTTCAACCTTCTGAAATACTCTACATATTATTATTATTTTTTTAATTTGAACGGTGGGATCTATTTAGGGTTTACTTTTAAAATTTTTATGTTTGGTCTACTTCTCATTTTCTCACAGATAATACCAGATACTACCTTCTTAACTAACTTTTTTTTTTATTTAATTTTTTGACAGGCAGAGTGGACAGTGAGGGAGAGACAGAGAGAAAGGTCTTCCTTTGCCGTTGGTTCGCCCTCCAATGGCCGCCGCGGTCGGCGCGCTGCGGCCGGTGCACCGCGCTCATCCGATGGCAGGAGCCAGGTGCTAGGTGCTTTTTCCTGGTCTCCCATGGGGTGCAGGGCCCAAGCACTTGGGCCATCCTCCACTGCACTCCCTGGCCACAGCAGAGAGCTGGCCTGGAAGAGGGGCAACCGGGACAGAATCCGGAGCCCCGACTGGGACTAGAACCCGGTGTGCCGGCGCCGCAAGGCGGAGGATTAGCCTGTTGAGCCACAGCGCCGGCCAACTAACTTTATAATTATTGGTTGGTAAGTGATTTTTTTCCAATATGTTGCATTTATTTATAATTTACATTTTGGGTTTTTTAAAGATTTATTTGTTTATTTGAAAGGCAGAATTACAGAGAGAAAGAGAGAGAGGGAAACACAGAGAGACAGGTCTTCCATCCACTGGTTACTCCCCAAATGGCCGCTATGGCTGGAGCTGTGCCGATTCAAAGCCAGGAGCCAGAAGCTTCTTCCAGGTCTCCCACAGTGGCACATGGGCCATCTTCTGCTGCTTTTCCAAGCACATTAGTAGGGAACTGGATTGGAAGTGGAACAGCTGGGTCTCAAACTGGTGCCCATCTGAGGAGCTGCTGTGGCCTCCCAACTGTCCCAGCACATTCAGGACACAGAGATGAAAGCAGTGGCCAGCAAAACTACATCTTCCCTTTTCTTCTGATTCAGATATGTGTTCTGGTAAGACTGTTCCATGTTTGATCTTATTAAACACTCTAAAAGTTTTCCCGGTCTCCAATGGTTAGGTCTAGCACATCCCATTTCAGAGTGCCTGGGCTGGAATCCTGGTCCTGCTTCCAATTCCAGCTTCCTGCTAATGTGCACCCTGGGAGGCAATCGGTGATGGCTCAAGTGGTTGGGTACCTGCTACCCACATGGGAGACTTGGGTTGAGTTGTAGGATCTTGGCTTAACTCTGGCCCAGCCTTGGCTGTTGAGGGCATTTGGGGAGTGATCCAACTGATGAAATATCAGTCACTGTCTCTCTGCCTTTCACATATATTTTTAAACAAAAGAAAGAAAAGTTAGTCCCACTGGTAACCAAGTATTTATTATGCCTAGCAAGTGTACGCTTATTGAAGGTGACTGAATGGACTCTCATCTCCCACTACAGGCATTTCTGTTATAATGTTGTATACACATTTTGAAAACAAAGCTCATATTCTGCAAAATTGCAACATAAAATAACAGAGCCTAAGGGGAGAAGTCATTTGGAAGAGAACATTCAAAAATCTCACAAAAATATAACAATCTCAACAAGAGCAGTGCAGGTGAATTACAACCTACTTAGTGCCCGGTGTATTTGTACATCGATACTCTACAGCCTGAAACCCCAGATTTTGTGCTTCCTCCGTGAACCTACAGGTCCTGGAGGGCATTCACGTCTTCTAGAGATCAGCTTCATCCAAATTTAAAAATCCAATCCAGGGTGCAGACTCTTTGGCCAAAGTAAGCTTTAAGAAACTCAACACCAAGGAAAATGTGTCCAGCTTCCTCGTCATAACCCTCCAGTCTGCCAGGTAGCAGAGTAGAAAATGTAGTGGTTCTGCAAACCTGGAAACCACTAAACCAGCCATTATTTGTACTAAAGAAAGGCCCTCTGTCAATGCTCAGGACTTTTTTTAAGGTCTCCTCACTGTGCTACGTTTTCTGTTTAATTGTAAGGAAGCGTGCTCCAATCTACTGCAAAACATACACACCCTGCATGAAGAATGTATGGAAACCTCAGGATTTCCACACCACACCTACCTCCTTCCCCCATTACCAAGCACACACTGGTTAACTTTGCCCTGAACAAACTGGCTCAGTACCAGAACCAGGAGCTCCATTCCATTTCATGAGGCCCCTCAGACGAAGTGGGGGTTGTGTGTGGGATGGACATTTATTAAGTGTCCACAGGGTGCCAACTGCTCTGCTGGGCATGTACATATTTAATAGCGTGCAGTTTTCACCACCATATTAAAAGGTTCTAGTCTCATTTCAACAGACTACAGAGTCTCACAAAGCATGCATCTCATGCAGGTTGTTGCCCGAGACGTTAGTAGCAGCGCCAAGGTTTAAATTTTGGTCTCCTTGCCCCCTAAGTGTGTTCCCTTTACATGGCGTTAGATCCCCTCCACTTTTGTTATTAAAGGGCAGACTCAGTCCTGCTCATTGATAATTATACCTACATGTATGTCCAGTGTGAGACTGAAGTGTTGGAATGGCTCTCTCTCGCAAATCAAGTGAAAGTCTTTGGCTAAGATCTAAAATCATTTACTAATGATTCTATTACATCAGCTTCTGTAATGACTTTAATTTTTCACATTTTATAGGACTTCAGAGATTTATTAAAGTGCTTTCAATACAGTGCTTCTGCTTTGATCTTTGCATCAGCCACGTGATTTAGACTGGGATAATATATGATTCCCACTTGACAGATAAGGAAATGGAAGCTCAGAGAGGTAAAGTGACTTCCTCCAAGCTAACAACCAGCAAAGGGCGGGCTCAAACCATGCCTTCTAGGTTGAAATTCTACCATGTTCTGATGACTGCTGGATAACTTCAGAATTACCTACTGTTGAGTCCTGGGCATGGAAGCATCTGTCATCACAGCTACTGGGACTTGTAATGCTACGTAAGTTGAGTGATGAGAACAGCGAAAAAATGAGTGTAGTGTGTTTGTTATTGAGGATAATGATTACTGATACGGTAATGGGAACCAAAGCCAATACAAATAAATAACAACAAGACATTGAATAACCAGGGTTTAAATGATTGTGATTTGTTTACTTACTAAAATCATTTTCTAATACGGATAAGTATTATAGCATAGCAATATTCTAGTGATAATAGTTATTGGTAATAGCAATAGAATAATTGCCATCGCTTTAAGGTAGTAGAATAAAGCAAATCAGTAAGAACCAAAGCTGTCTTAATGTGACACTCAGGGATTATCTCTCCATCCTTCACCCCTTTCCTGGCCAAGCCCCTGTCCTAATGCTACAAGATCCAATACTCAACTACAAAGACTTTTCGTTTCATACCATTCTATTGGGGATGTCCACTTAAGTGAGCACATGGACTCACACTACTTAGCTCCTGAGTCTTCCCACATCTAGGATCCTCGGAGTGTATCTAATACCTTCCCCAAAGAACAGTTTAAAAATGAGAGGGCCCCAACATGCCCATCTCACGGTGAGCAGGTAAGAAAATCTGTCCAGACAGAAGCAGGTATCCATGTCCCCTCTGTAATGGAGAAGCAAGATGTGGACCCGCTGGGGTCAACCCCAGGCACATGTGGACTGTGGCTCTGAATTTTAATAGAGAGCTCTCAGACAAGTAATGAATAGGAGAGCAGCCTTGCCCTTGTCACCTGGATCCCCTTCCCTCTTGCCAGTGCTCAGCCTCTTGGCCACAAGGGAATAAAAGAATGAAGACTTGACAGCTCACTTTGAAAAGACAGTCATTGCAGACCAAGAAAAAGGAAAAAAAAAAAAGCTCCCTGCCTCAACCAAGCCAAGAGCTGGCCCTGAGAACAGGCGAGCGGCTCCACTCACAAGCAGAATCCACGGCTTTGAACTTTCCTTTGTGCCCCTTTCTCTTTTCATCAAACACCCAGGTGGCGAGTGTCCTCTAAGTGAGCAATATTAGTAGGAGTCTGCATGGATCTTTTTGCTGAGAATCTGCCTTTCCTGTTTCTCACTCACTGGCTGTCTCACAGGGAAAAGGTTTACTCGAATGCTTTTGTGGGAGGATTACAATAAAACCTTCACCTCTGAAATCCTTTCCGGGTATCCCCCTGCAGCTGGAGCCTCTGCAGGGTGAGCACAGCTGAGTGGCCTTTGATCAGCCCTCCTGGCCTCCCCCTGCCTCCCCAGTGCTCCCCCTCTCCCTTTCGCTCTGCCCCACCCTTTCTTTTCCTCCACATCAGTAAAGGGCGCTGGGGTGAGAGTTGCTTGGCCTCCCTCTGATTTCCAATGCAGCTTTCCCAGAGGAAGTGTAATACGCTCAGCCTTCCTAGTGCTGGTGCTGAGCAGCCAGGGCCTCGAGAAAATCACTGTGCCTCTGTGTGACCTCGGGGCGTGCTCTGGCCCAGCCTGGCTTCCTTTCCTGGATAAACACCTTTCCCTAAAGAGCTTTGCCAAACCTGGGGGCTGTTCCTGGGAGGGGGTCCCCTCTGGCCTCCCAGTCCTACAAGGTCCTGGTGGCCCTCTCTGGCTTGGGTGTACAGGCACATCCCTGCCTTCACTATCCACAACTCTAACAAGGCACAGGATTCCTGAAGAACTGGACACAAATCTGCAAAACTCTCACAACCACAGGGATGATCAGATCTTTGCAAACCTGAGCAGTCCTCTCTGTTTAACATCACGTGGTTACAGCGTTTTGCAGGCAACACTCCCTGCTGGGGAGCACAGCCGCCCCAGGGAGCCTGGCCACCCAGAGTCATAATGTCTGTTTTCTTCCCTTCCTCTTGAATCTCAAGCTGTGAGGCCTGCACAGTGGCTCACAGATGAACTCCAGACGCGCATTTCGGCTCTCTGTGGGATGCTTCATACTTCACCCTTTACGGTCTGAATGCCCACTCCCTTGAATGCCTGTCCTGGGGCTGGGGGTGGCCTCTTGTTTGCTGGGGTTGCCCAAACACAGCTACACAAACAATAGATTTCCACTGTCTCACAGTCCTCCAAGCTAGAAGTTGGAAATCAAGGTGTTGGCTGGGCCATGTTCCCTCAGCGGCCTGGAGGGGAGACTCTCCTTCCTGACCCCCTAGATTCTGCTGTTGCTGGTCACCTTGACATTCCTTGGCATCATTACAATCTCCACCGTCTCTGCTAAATGCTCCACTTCTTATAACAACACCTTTGGTGAGTGGTTTTAGGGCCCACCTTAATCCAGGATGAACTCATCTTAACTTGATTACATCAGCGGAGACGACAAGTATCTCCAAGGAAGAACACATTCACAGGTGCCAGGGTAAGGACTCCAAAGTGCCCTTTCAGAAGGAACACAATTTAACCAATCACGGGCTCCCTCTAGGGCTAACATGCCCTTCACTCCCCCATCCCAACAGCAGACAAATCGGCCTGTTCACTACCCAGAGAGCAGACCTGGTTCTCCCTAGCCTCTTCTGTTCTGATCAGATGGCCACCCCTTCCTGTAAAACCCCCCACCTCTGAGTCCTCACCACCTTACACATCCATCAATCCACCCATCCATCTATCCACCCATCCTTCTATCCATTCATCTATCCATCCACCCATCCTTCCATCCATTCATCCGTCCATTGATCCATCCACCTATCCATCCATCTAGCCAACCATCATCCATCCATCCACTTACCCATCCATCCATCCATCTACCCATCCCTCTATCCATTCATCCATCATTGATCCATCCACTTATCCATCCATCTAGCCATCTACCCACCCACCCACCCATCCTGTAGAGTTATAGAGCTCTTTCCATGAGCTTGGCTATACCACTTACTTCACTTCCAACTCACCTGGGGATCTACCCCTTCTCTCCCATCTCAGCTGGATGAGATTTCTAATTTCTATAAGCTTACAGCTCCAAACTTCTCTTTTTTAAGCATCCAGTCAGGAAAATAATATCTCAGGAATGAATATGCAGATACTACTGCCAATCAACATATTCATTACGTTGTTTAATTTCCTTCTATAGCAGAAGTCCTTACCTCTTGCAGGAAATCAATGATCCTTGATTGATTAGGTCATAGACTTATGGCCTGGCTCTTCTGGGACCGTGGTGGAGAAGATGAAATCTGACCGCCATCCTCTTCTAGGAGTGCTTCAAATCAGGGGCCCTGGCACTCCATCCTCCATTTTTGGACAGGGATCCCTGAACCAGGCCCCGAGGACCTGCACCTGGGGTCTTACAACCACCCATGCCCTCTTCCTGCAACCCTGGAGTCCAAAGGTTGAGTAAACCCACCATGGACCCACCTTGGGTGGCTCACACAGCCCTGCACCTCAATGCTGACCTCTGTGTCCCTGTCTTCCACACTGCCCTTGCTTTGAGCACAAGCTCCCCAGAACCTCCTGTCCTACACACTCTGTCCTTTCAGAGTAAGCAGGGTCTGTGTCCAGTTCTGGGATGGTTTCTACGATCACCCACCACACTCTGTCCCTGATCAACTCCTTTGCACTCCTGGGTCTCAACCCAGACCTTCCTTCATCAGAGTCCTGTGACTAAGATTTTCCACCGTAGCACCCAACAATTGTAATTATGTCAGTGATTAGTTGTGTAATGTCTTAGTTGTTTAATGATGATCATTTTTGCTAAGAAGGAAACTCAAGGAGCTCAGGAACTATTTAGCTAACTTCTCTATTTTGCACAGATGAGGTGCTTAACCAATGTGCTGGCTGAGACCATTTGGGGACACACTTACAAGGCAGGGGCAGGGCTCTGCCCACCTGCCACACACTACACACTCCCAGGCCCAGAGCAGAGAGATATACTCACTGAGAAACTTGACCTGGTCCTTATTCCAGACCCTGGGGGTAGGGGATGGCCCGGGCTCTGAAATTCCATACTGATCCCACCCATGCTAAGAATACACAGACCTTACTAAGAATAATTATGCTGAGTCTCTTTCAAAAGAGCATTTCAATCTGAGCCTGTTATCCCTAACTGAGTGTCTGGTGACAAAGTGACCCAGGGACAGGTGTGAGAGGAAGGAGGTGGCAGAGCCGCAGGAAGAATGACTTTTGTGGAGGAGCACGGGGCAGCGTGGCATTTGAATTAGTCTTCCTACCACTTAATTAATGCCAGGCAAGAATGGCCAGGGGACCAGGACTCAGTTTTATTCTGACTTCAATTAAAGGGTCTCCCTCAATTTTTCTTGCATGTCTTTATTCCTCTCTACTTTCCCACCTACCCCAGAGACCCCTGCTACCAAGGCCTGATGATTGAAAGAAGAGCCAGGAATCATAATTTGAAAATGGATTCACAAGGGAAGCCATGGATCGGAGAGGGAGAAGGATGATTTTAAAGTGAAAACTACTGGGAGCTGCGGGGAGAAGTAAAGCCAGACTCAGGGTCGCTGGACAGGAAGCTGGCGAGCCCTGTCCCCTCCCAAGGATGAAGGTCATGGCCTCAGCCCAGATCCGCCAGGTGGATGGATCAACACTCCTCAGTAGCTGCTTCTTAAATTAGTGCAGCGAAGCAGAGGGTTTTTTAACCCCTGAAGAGTTTGTAGGAAGGATGATTTTTGAGATAATTTTCTGCTGTCTTTGCTCTTTTTAAGTCTTTCGAACACCGAGAGAGAGAGAGAGAGAGAGAGAGAATAATCTACAGCAGTACTATAGCAGTCAAACTCACTTCTCAGTGACAGTGAAAGGAAAAAGCCCAGCTCCAGATGGAACAGCCAGAATGCAAAAATCCCAAGTCAGAAACTATCCAAAATCTGAAGCTTTTGTTTCACGTACAAAATGATGTAAAATATTGTATAAAAATACCTTCAGACTCGGTGTGGAAGGTACACAAGGAACATACGTGAATTCTGTGTTCAGGCGTGAGTCCCTCCACAAGGTACCTCATTATATTTATTTATGCACTATTCCAACTCAGAGCCATTTCTAGTGCCAAGCATTTCAGAGAAGGGGGCCTCAGTCTACAGTCCTAAGTGCCTACTTGGCGTTGATGTGTCTGGGTAGCTGTGGGGATTCACTCGAATGTATTTCTGTGTCCTCCTGGATTTCACTGTGTGTCTCTGACCATGCTTTGTGTATCTCACGGTGCATAGCATATCTGCACTGCACATGTGTCTCTGTGTGTACGTGTGAGTGTGCACAGTATTGGGGAGCCGCTCACCCTGTGCTTTGGGGTGACTCCATGGAGCCTTCCTGTCCTGGTCCTGGAGTTCCTCTACCTCTCTGCATGTTCCCACCTGTGAGGACTGTGCCCAGTTTTGCTGGCCCCTGGTGGAACAGCAAGGCCGGAGCAGCCTGGACAGGGAGGCACCTGTTCTGCTTCTGTTTATAGGGACAGAGGAGGTGGATCTGCCTCTACTCTGGGTGTGGTGAAGCCAGGGGGTTCTCAGACTGTCTGCAGCACCCACTTCTCCTGTGCAGGTGGGACTCGGGGCCTGGCATGAGGAAAGGGATGGCCCCTAAGCCTACGGCTTTGGTACTTCCCCACCCTGATCCTAGAGAAAGAACTCTCCATCCTGCACATGGACGACCACCAGACTTCCTGAACTACCTTTTTTCCTCCTCTCAAACATGGATTTCCTTAGAAAGTCAGATTTAAACACATGCAATGCAAGAGAAACCCTCTGGAGTTCAAGGTCACTGGGACACAGGCAATGGCTGGATGGCATCAGAGGCTGGGCCACAGGCACCGATGCTGCCAGCCACGCCAAGATGCTGGAGCCCAGGTGTGGCCTGGGACCTTGGTCTTCCCTGAGCTTGGGAAGGTAGGGAAGTTCTTTCATTTGTAGCCCGATAGGATGGAAACCCAATGTCATGTTTACTTCAGCATCTTAAATATCAGGGAACTGACGTTCCTTGCAATGCGAGTTTGTGAGTGAAACTTGCACTCCCCGGAAGAGGTTCAGTGGAGCAGGTCTCCCTGCGCGGCTCAGAGCCAGTGGCATCAGCTTCACCTGGGAGCTTGGGGAACACGCAAGCTCCTCAGCCCCATCTCAGACCTGCGTGTCAGAAACTCTGGGGCTGGGGCCCTGCACGCGTGTCTTCACAAGCCCTGCTACTGACCCTGGTGACGGGAAGTGGGAGAGCCACAGATCTCCACGGTCATGGCTGTCTCCAGTCCTTTCCCTGCTCTCTCCTGGGAAGTTGCCTTCAAAATTCTTCCCTTCCGTTCTCCTTCAGGAACACTGACCTTTCATGGGTTTCTGAGGTCTGGCTGCTTTGAGTGTGTTTGTTTTTAGAGTGAGTAGGAAGAGGGAGTTACAGGTTAGGTTTCTTGGTGGTGGTGGTGGGCTTGCTTTTTTTTTTTTTTAAAGATTTATTTATTTATTTGAAAGTCAGACTTATGCAGAGAGAGGAGAGGCAGAGAGAGAGAAAGAGAGAGAGAGAGAGAGGTCTTCCATCCGCTGGTTCACTCCCCAACTGGCTGCAACAGCCAGGAGCCAGGAGCTTCTTCCAGGTCTCCCATGCAAGTACAGGGACCCAAGGACTTGGGCCATCTTCCACTGCTTTCCCAGGCCATAGCAGAGAGCTGGATTGGAAGTGGAGCAGCCGGGACTCGAACTGGTGCCCATAGGGGATGCCGCACTACAGGCAGCTGCTTCTTTCTTTCTTTCTTTCTTTCTTTCTTTCTTTCTTTCTTTCTTTCTTTCTTTCTTTCTTTCTTTCTTCCTTTCTCTCTCTCTCTCTCTCTCTCCCCCCTCTCTCTCTTTCTGTCTCTCTCTTTCTGTCGCTCGCTCGCTCTCTGTCTCCCTCCCTCCCTCCCTCTCTCTTTTCTTTTCTTTTTTACTATTTAGTCTTTAAAATGCACACCTGCTTGCCTCTTGCCACGAGGTAGGGATTCTTAGAGCCTGGAAGGCACTGGTGCAGTATCCACAGTCACCATACGGGGCAGGACTAGTCCCTGTGGTGGTCCTCAGGCTACCACATGGGTTCCTACAAATCCAACACAATCTTACAAGTCTCAGCTTCATGGACGATGAAACCTGGGTCCTCGTTAAAAGAGTATACTTTGATCCAATTCTTGCGTTCTCTTTATCATGCCAAAGAACTAGTTTGCTACATTAGAGTGGGAGAGAAAGTTCTAGAAAGATTCTACACCCCCTTCCCAGTCCATGCTGCAGGACGTGAAGCTCAACTGAGCAGCACACCCTCATGGCATGAGGGCTAAGTTCTTGCCAAAGGAAAGGCCCCACGGATCTCAGATGGACTTGCTCCTGGCTGGCTGGATGCTGTCTCCCAGAAGCATGGTGGGGAGGGAGGCTGCTGCACCCTAATCCATGGGCTGGGGTAAGGGTGCGATATCAGGACCTGGGGTGACCAAACTTCATCACAGGGGACCAAGGGACTCTGCAGAGCCCAGGAAGAGCAGGCTTAGCTTCCCCCAGCAGGGCGGGGTGTCACGGATAGGTGGAAGGGAGAGAGCATCCCTGGTCCCATGTTGAAAATAGACCCTTTGTTCCTGCCACCCCGACCAATGTGAGAAACGGATCTGACACACAGAGGGGCAGATTCTAGAGGGAGTGGAGCCACCGAGCCGCCCCAAGCAGGTGCAGGGAGTAACTGTGAAAAATGAGGGGGCAGCAACAGGCAGCTGACCTGGCGGAGGGAGAGCACTCAGGATGACAGCCTGAGGAGCAGATGCCCTGAGCAGCCTAAGCAGCTAGGAGGCGGGGAAGGAGGAGGGGCTGATGCCTGAGAGCCTGGCAGGGTGTGGGTGGAGCTTAGAGCACAGACCAGAGGAAGAAGCCCTGAGAGGAGGCAAAGGCCCAGGGGCCGGGGGAGATGAGGGGCGCCTTGAAGACTTCATCCAACTCACCATAAAACAGGGAGGCCTGCAGAGAGGGCCAGGCTGGGCAAGGCTGCAGACTTCTTAGAGACAGCCCGAGGCTCCGAAGGATGGCAAGGCTGACACTGCGTGAGCAGAAGGAACCTGGCTGAATACTAAGAGGGGAAGAGCGGCTCACAGAGGGAGCGGATGGGCCTCTTCCCGCCGATCAGGAGCGAGAGCCAGGCTGGGGCAGAGCTCAAAGCCACTGTGCCAAGACTCTGTCCGGACTCCATCCGCCAGCGCCACTTGACAACCGGTGAAGATCAGGTTTGTGACTGTGGACAGGAGCCCCCAGAGCGAAGAGTTAATCAGAGACGTGGCTCCTTTTCTGGGTTATGTGTGCCCTGTCTCCTCTTGGTAAGGTCAGACAGGACCAATGACAGTGAGAACATGGCCGTGAGGTCCAACCCTGAGAACTGCCCGATCAGCATGGGAATTTTGTCTTGGAATACACATAGTGGGATCCAGAAATACACCTGCCAGTGGAAAGTTGTAGAAATCGTACAGGTGTTCAGAGTGCAGCCCGACTCCGGTTTCTGTCCCTCTTAGAGGGCAGGGGTATTAGCAGCAGTTCAGAACTCCATCCTACGCTAGCAGGTTTGTTGCAATCATAAGAAAGCACAAAGGAACAAATTCTATCTGTTCATTATTCCTGGAGCCTCTTGGGAAAGAAACGCTCCCGGGGCTAGAAATAGCAATTTAAAACAGAGAAGCAGCACCTGGGGGAAAGCATGCCAGAGAATTAAGTCCGAGTGCGAGATGAAAGTTGAGGGCCTAGCAGGAGAAACCAGAAAACTGTAATAGCTATTAATGAGGCCTTCACTTCCGAAGCAAAGCCAGACGTGGAAGTGGAGTTTGTGGAAAAGATCTTGAAACAAGGGCATGAACAAGGGAAATGAAGATAAGGAGGGAGGCCTACAGGACTGTTTCTGGGAGCTGCTGTAAGACTGGGGGGGTGGGAGGTGGGGACATGAAGCTTCCGTTCTAATAGATGCAGACGCACCAGCAAATAGCGGAGAAGGCAAGAGGAGAAAAGACTAAAAAAATGAAGGAAAGAAAGAGAAATTACCTGAATGTTTCAGAAATGGAAATAAATGCATGAGGTTTTATCTAAAATAAAAGATTGAGTTATTTATTTGAAAGGCAGAATGACAGAGAGAGAAAGAGAGAAAGAGAAAGAGAGAGAGAGAGAGAAAAAGACCTTTTGTCCGCTGGTTCATTCTGCAAATGCCAGCAATAGCCTGGGTGGGCTGGGCCAGGCTGGGGTCAGACTGAAGCCAGGAGCCAGGAACTCCGTCTGGGTCTCCCATGTGGGTGGCAGGGACTCAAGTCCATGGGCCATCATCTGCTGCCTTGCAGGTGCACTAGCAGGAAGCTGGGTTGGAAGCGGAGTGTCCTGGCACTTCGATATGGGATGCGGGTACCCTATGACACCCACCCACCTGAGGTTTGTGCACTTGCAGCTTTGTGCCAGGAGCTGCTGCAGTTACTACAGTCCACTCAATGCCCAGACTCCAGGAACAAAACCTTTTGGCTGGAGGAACTGAGGAAAGAAATCCAGGGATTGGCAATTAGGGCTGCTAGGGAGGTGGAGGGGGGACCAGAACCAGGGGAAAGGGACTCCCAGATTCTGCGTGTGAGTCACCTCTGCACCAGGCTTGTGTGAGAGACTGAACAGCACAGGAGCTGGGATCCGAGCTGCTGCTCGCTGCAGACCATCAGAGCTCGCACGCTGAGTTTAATCTAAAACGGCAGCACTCTTTGGATCCAGGTAACAGAATCCAGAGTCTCTACATCACAGCCTGTGGCATGTATATAATACAAAACTGCAGGATGTACAAAGATCCAGGGAAATGTGACCCGCTTTCGTGAAAAAAAAAAAAGATAACCAAAACATGCCAATCATGGGTCCACATCAAAAGTAAATCAGCTAGTATACCTATGCACAAAGAGGTAAAGGAAAATATGCTCACGATGAATAAAAAGATAACCTGTCAGCCAAGAATTAGAAAGCATAACAAAGGATGCATTGGAAACTGTAGCACTAAAAAAGCAGAGTATCAGAAAAAGTCACTGGAAGAATGTCATTAGCAGAATGCAGATGGCAAACAAAAGAATCAATGCACATGAAGATAAATGGGAGGGTGGGAAAAGAGGGAAATTAACCAGCAGACTGTGAATCAATTTCAGAAGTCCTGCCTCAAGATAATTGTAGTCCTAGAAGGAGAGAAAAAGGGATATAGAGCAATATTTGAAGTATTATGGCTGAAGACTTCCTGAAGACAGTGAAGGATGTGAGTTTGCAGACATAAGAAGCTTAGAGAGGATCCACCAGGGTGCATCTGGAGGAGGCAGCAACCCTAGGTACATCGTCATCAAGCTAAAGCCGCCAACAATAATGAGGAAATCTTGGAGGCACCCCCAGGAATGGAACGCAGTGTACACAGATATATGTCTATATATAGTGCATGACACACACGCGTGTGTGTATACAGGGGGACAATGATTCAACCAACTGTGGGGCTTCTCATCAGAAACCATGGCAACTGGAAAACAATGAAGCAACAGCTTCCCAGCACTGCAAGGACAAAAATACACAGATAAACTCGGAACTGTACCTCCCGCAGAATTAGACTTCAGGAGTGAACACAGAGGAAGAGACAAGGAAAGCTGAGATAATTTATTGCCAGAAGACCCGCGCTGTTCTTGTGAATGAAGGAGGGATGCCAGAGGGAAACTGTGATCTGCTTGAAAGAAGGCAGGGCAGGAGAAGTGAACGCATCCCGAGTTCATGCGAAATGTCACCTTTTAACTTCACTGAAATGCACATGCTTGTTTAAATCAACTGTGACATCCTCTTTGGGGCTCTGTGTATAGACGCAACACATAGGACAATGGTAACAGAGGGTAGCAGGAGTGGGGGTGGGAGATGGACTTACATTACTTGAAATTTTATGTAAAGTGGCACAATACAAACATTAAGTAGACTATGAAAACTTAAGGATACACACATACTGTATGCATAGATATTATTTATTAATTCTAGTGTAGTCAAGGGAAAGTAAATGCAAAGACGTAGAGCTTGAAACCCACGGGCAAATTAAGGTGGAATGCCTCTCCTCTCTGCCTGTTGAAGGGATGAGGAGGGAGGTGGCCAGGCCTCTGTGCACATTGCTCAGGGCACAGCGGGCAAGGGTGACAGCTGGCGTGGCCTCTAAAGATGGTCCTTTACTGGGCTGCTAGGGGAAAATAAAGACAGAGAGACAGGATTTCTGGGTCCAAGTTGGTACTCTGTAGGGCTGGCACGGCAGCCCTGGACGCACAGTCCAGAGACCTAGATGGAAGGGCAAAAGCTGTCGCTGTGTAAGTGCTAAGCCATATGGCCCGAGCAACTCCTGTGACTCCTCTCGATGGGGGAGAAGGGGGTGTCCCTTGCCTGCGAAGTGAGGGGGTTGGATGTATGCCAGATTCTTAGCCATTGCCTCTCTGAAGGGAAGGGACAGTTGGGCACCTACCTCTTCTACCTTCCGCACATCTGCCCTGTGATGATGCTGGGCTCCTGCATGCCTGGGGTGAGGTCTTTTTCCATTTTATCCTCTCCCAAGTGAAGTCCACTTACACTCACCATTCTGACTCCTGTCTTTACAAAGGCGACAGCCACATTTTCATTTGCACTTCTTTTCCATCATTGAACCCCATACATCCAGTAGCCTATGCAACAGCAGTTCTGCTCAGATATCTGACTGGCACACCGAAGTCAGAATGTCCTAGGGACAGGTTAAGACTCTGCTTGGGACACCCTGCATTCCCTAACAGAGGGCCTCGGTGTGAGTCCTGGCTCTGCACCCGATTCCAGCTTCCTGCTAACGTGCACCCTGGAAGGTAGCGGTGAGGGCTCAAGTTCTTTGGGGAACCTGGATTGAGCTCCAGGGCTCCTGGCTTCAGCCTGGTCCAGTCCTGGCTATGCTAGTGTTTGGAAAATGAACCAAGGTGACGGGAGTTTCTCTCTCTCTCTCTCCCTCTCTCTCTCTCTCTGTGTGTGTGTGTGTGTATATATATATATATTTATACCTATCTATTTGTCTCTCCTTCATGCCAATAAATAAATACATTAAAAATATTACAGACAAGCATTTCTCCAACGTGTAGGTATCGGAATGGCCTGGAAAATCTCAGGAACCATGCACAGACTCGGAGCAGAGCCTCTTCTGTTCCAATGGGCCTCTGCCTTTATACTCTTTATTAGCTCTCCAGATAAAGGAGATACTCAGCAAAATTTGGGAACCACTTCTTAAGTAAGCCCACAATCTCTTTCGCACCCTTCTATGCCCAGAAGCCTCTCTCCATCATCCTCAGTCTCAGTGGGTGGAGCCGCATGCGGGTCCTTGACCAACCTCTGTCAGCGTAAGCCCCCTCCTTCCCTGAGCGCTCTGGGTTTCCTTTACCACATCCCACCTCCACTGCCCCACAGCCTCCTGCTTCTCCTGTTGTCTCTCCCAACATCCTCCATGCTGCAGCCAGGGCAATTTTTTAAAAAAAGATTTCAAGACCATTTCAAATCTCTATAAGAGATGCAAGAACTCCATAAAGAATGCTGGCATGGTCTTCACCCAGATGTTCTATTCCGGCCCCACAATCACCCCAGAAATATCCTGCTAAGGATCGCACTCACACACATTGTCATGCCTCTCAGTCTGGTATGGTTTCTCAGCCACTGGACTTTCATGACCTTGGCACATTTTGAAGGTCATAGACTAGGCGTCGGATAGAATGAACTTTGTTCTTCACTGCAGTCCATAAGAAGCACCAAGATCCATTTGTCCTGTCACTGGTGGTGCGAACTTTCATCACTTGAGTCAGATCATGCTTGCCAACCTCTTCCACTGCAAATCTGCTTCCTCTCCCATGGTAAAAATACATATTTTGAGGGGAGGGGCTCTGCAGCCATGTAAAGCCCCCCTCTGCTCTCCATGTTTACTGCAAGTTTTAGCATCCATGGATGTTACTCATCTGAATGAACTATAACTCTGATGGCTGCCACATAGTGAGCTTCTAATCACATTCTTCCCACTGCAGGGAGAAACCATCCCTGTCTGCATTATTCACCTGCTTGTATTTGACAACCCCACTTTATTCAATGGGTTATAATCTGTTGTTATCATTGTTTTGAGGTTCATTGTATCCCAGGTGTGGATACTGGGAGACCCTTCAGGCTGAGTAGTCGTTTTTGACATGTCCTCATTCTTTGAGTATTTCTCACCTTCCAGCCCCAAAAGATGGGGTTGTGAGGGGAGGGGGGGAGCTTATCACATTTTCTCTGCCTAGGCTCTGAAAGGGGTCATTTCTCTGATGGAAGATATAGTTATTTGATAAAATTATTTTGAAATTTATGTACACTTTTTTTCATGATACACACTTTTCGTAAATTTTTTGAACCACCCCTTGTATGTATGTATTTCCAAAAAAATTTTAGTGCCAAAATAAAGCTATCTTTCAACTGTATTTTCCAAGAACTTTCTGAAGTCCGCTTGTGTACAGAAACCCAGGTCTGGGTGCTTCTTTGTTACATGGATGCCATTGTTCTGAGGTGCTCACAGCCTGTATGCATTTCTCTCTGTGTATATTTAAAAACACAAGTTCACATCAATACTTCCAACTCCAACTTGACAGCACACAATTCATCCTGGTGTTCATGCTTCCCATGTTTACACCACATCTTCCCACAGTTCCCGTTATCCCCAGTGTGTTCCTTACTCTGCCTGCAGCAAATCCCCTCGTCCCTCGCCCATGGGTCTTTTATCGGATATGGCTTGCCTCCCTCGCTCAGAAGTCTACTGTCATTGGGTCTGCCAGACGGCTTTGGGAGGGGAGGAAAGAGCCAAGAAAGCATTCTTTTTTTTAAAGAAAAAAAGTCTTTTTAAGAAGAAAAGAAGAGACTGGAAGGGAAAGACAAGAGGCAAGTCACCATCTTTGGAGCCATACGTGAGCATCGACTGTGCACAACTGCATGCATACACATACACACACACACACACACACACACACACACACACACACCTTGAATGGTTGCGCATTGCTTTGAGGCTGCAAATCCCATCACCAGGGTCTGGGCAGTTCTAGATGATACAACTGCTTCTAACTCCCTTGACCATTTTCCCTTCCTTCTCCCACTGCCAAGCACCGGGGTCTCCTCTCAGCTCTAAGTGATCTCCCCATATGCCACAGGCCCTTTGTGTATTTGTTTGTTTTAGAGGTGGGGAGGGGAAGAGAGAGCGAAAGTGCAAAAGCACACGCGTGCCTGCAATGGCCAGGGTTGAGCCAGGCCAAAGCTAGAAGCCAGGAATTCAATCTGGATCTCCCACATGGGTGCTGGGGACCCAACCCCTTGGGCCATCACCTGCTGCCTCTCAGGGTGCCAATCAGCAGGAAGGCCACAGGGCCTTTGTATGTGCCGCTTCTTGTCCTCTGCCACCTCACCTGCCACATGCTTTTGGAACAGAATGATACAGACTGGATGTCTGTGTATCCCAAAATTCATGTGTTGATTCTCTAATCCCCAATGGGCTGCTGGTGGTGGGGAGAGCTTCAGGAAGTAATTGCAAGTAGAGTGGGTCAGGGGGCTGGAGCCCCACTGATGGGCTCCACGGCCCTGTACAAAGAGGCAGAGAAACGAGATCTCTCTCTCTCTCTCTTTGAATGTACACACAAAGGGAAGGCCCTGGGGGGGATCACCAGGGAAAGGCCCCTACTGCACCTGACCTTAATTATGGACTCCAGCCTCCGGAACCATGAGCAGTAGGTGTTGACTGTTGACGCCACCCCATTCCTGGCTGCCACCTGGTCCCTGGTGCTTTGTCACAGCTGCCTCCGCTGACCGGTGGGGACCTGTGCTTCATGTCTAGGATGCAGAGCCACCTGGATGCACTCGGGCTCTTCTGCTATTTATGGTTTTATTCTTACTCTCACGGTGACACTTGTTTCAGCTGCTACTATATGCTCTTTGGCTGTGTGCCCCCGGCCCTCACTAAACCGAGCAGTGGGAGAGCAGTGATCCCGTGGATGGCCCCACCTTGAGTCCTAGTATTGGCACACAGCAGATCTCAATGATATTTGAAATGTAAGTAAATATGTTTATATTTTTAGTAATGTGTTTAATCAGAAAAAGTCTTTTTATCTATTTTAAATCAAAGGCAAAACATGGAGAAATAGATGAAAAATGTGCTAGGCAGGTTGAGCACATCACCATGAGGAGTCTTGAAAACTCTGAGGTCGAGGAGCAGGTCTTGGAGTATATAAACTTTATCATGCAGAAGGAACTCTTACAAAATCATAATTAATTATCTGTATAGGAAACCTTGACCAATGAAAATTTAAAAATTTATTTATTTATTTATTTGAAAGGCAGAGTTACAGAGAGAGAGGGAAAGACAGAGACAGAGAGAGGGAGAGAAAGATCTTCCCTCGCTGCTTCACTCCTCCCCAGATGGCTGCAATGGTCAGGGCTGGGCGAGGCCGAAGCCAGGAACCAAAAGCTTCATCCAGGTCTCCCATGTGGGTGGCAGGCATCCAAACATTTGGGCCATCTTCTGCTACTTTTCTTAGGCTGTTAACAGGGAGCTGGATCGGAAGTGAAGCAGCCAGGACTCAAACTGGTGCCCATCTGGGCTGTCAGTGTCGCAGGTGGCAGCTTTATCTGGTACATCACAACGCTGGCCCCCTGACCGGTGGCATTTTTAACATTAGGTGTAGGGGCTGACGTTGCGATGCAGTGAGTTAAGCTGCCACATGCAATGCTGACATCTCATAGCTGAGACCTGCCAGATCTGCTTCTGATTCAGCTCCCTGCATGTGCCTGGGAAGGCAGTGGAGGATGGTTCAAATACCTGGGCCCCTGCCACCCACAAGGGACACCCAGATGCCACCCAGGTGGGAGACCCACATGGAGTTCTGGGCTCCTGACTTCAGCCTGGCCCAGCCCCAGCCATTATGACCATTCGAGAGTGAACCAGTGGATGCAAGAGCTCCTTATTTTTCTGTCTCTAAAGATGCTTGTTCAATCAAGCAATCAATCTTGAAAAAATACGGATGTGTACAAATAGTATACTTGGCACACATCATTATTTAGAAGACTCGGGATCATTGAACTCTTAGCCCTTCAAAATGTAGAACGGAGTCCCATTCAAAGTCCAAATGTGAACATACGTGTGTGCATGTTTGGGTCATGGATGACATGACTTTGAATCTCGTTTGAGGAATGAGTGATTCAGCGGGCTAGCAGTTAAGACGTCTGCATCGCGTATCCTAGTGGGCTTGTTTCCTGGCTCCACTCCTGACCCCAGCTTCCTGCTAACACAGTCCCTGGGAGGCAGCAGTGAGGCACAGGTGATTTGTTTCTGCCACCCACAAGGGAGACCTGGATGAAGCTTCTGCCTCTGCTGCTATGAGCATCTGGGGAGTGAACCACTAGATGAGAGTTCTCTCTCTATCTCTCCGAATAAAAAATAAAATAAGTCGTACTTGAAATTAAAGATAATTGACAATAGCTCAAGATTTTTTGTTTTTGCTTAACAGAAAGAATGAAGGATAATTTGCTGTATCCAAAAATGTTTTTTTTTTAATTTATTTTCATTTTATTTGAAACACAGAGAGCCAGAGACAGAGAGGCAGACAGACAGACAGAAAGAGATGTTCTATCTGTTGGTTTACTCCCCAGATGCCTGCAACAGCCAGGGCTGGGCCAGACCACAGCCAGAAGCCTGATACTCAATCTAGGTCTGTGGCAAGAATCCATGTATTCAGGGTCGGTGCTGTTGCTTAGTGGGTGAAGCTGTCGCCTGTAGCACTGGCATCCCAAATGGATGCTCGTCCGATTCCCAGCTACTCCCAGTGTTGGCTGTTGTGGCCATCTGGGGGAATGAACCAGCAGATGGAAGACCTGTCTCTCTGCCTCTGCCTCTCCTTCTCTGTGACTCTGCCTTTCAAATACATAAAATAAATATTTATAAAAAAAAAAAGAATCCACATAGTTGAACCATCACCTGCTACCTCCCAGTGGGCCCCTTAGCAGGAAGCCAGATTGGAAGCAGCGGAACTGGGACAGGAACCCAGCATTACCATGTAGGATGTGGGAGCCCCACGCAGAACTCTAACTGCTGAGCCACATGGTCACCCCCCAAATAATAAAACTTTTGTTAACGTTATTATAAGGCGAATGATGCAGATGGTAAACCCTTTGTGAACGGTAACACAATCAGAACAAGATGGTTGAGCACAGGAATAGAGTAACCAGGAAGAGCTGAGAATCAGATACAATTCATATGAAGAATTAACAAGGCAAGGATGATAAGAGACTCAGCAAAAAATGAGGGTACTTCCAAAGGTTTGTGGAAAGCAGAATTAAATGATAAGTTAAAAAAAGAAAGTAAATCCATGCGCACGAAGGGACCTACAAAAGGTCATGGGAAATGTATTTTGCATGGATTTCAATTTTTTTTTTGCACCAAAATAAACTTTGTATTCCATTTCCATGAACTTTTTGAAGTGTCCTCATGCTTTGCAGCACACATTCAAAGATAAATTCTTTGAATTTGGGGTCTAACACGAGAATGGACAAACAGTAAATCGCCCAACCAATAGGAACCATGTCCTGCTGCACACGGCACCAGTGGCTGTCTCAGACACAGTGCTAACAGAGAGTGACCAGACACAGAGTGGCAAGCCAGGTGGCGGGCCACTCTGGAGAGCCATCTATAGAAAGTCCTCAAGCAATGTATGGTGGAAAAAAGTCAGATTAGTGATTCCATCTGGGTGTGTGTCAGGGTGAGGGGCATGTGTCTTGTGCAGAATCTGGATTAGACAGCCGTACACGTTTGTTAAACTTCTGCAAATGAACGCCTAAGACTTGTGCCCGGTATTGTATGCAAAAAGTTCTTTAGCAAAAAAGAACTGTAAATAAATATTTAGCTCCAGTTAAAGATAAGTGTGCTAAAGTGTTCAAGGGTGACATGTATTGATGGATGCAATTTACTTTGAAATGCATCAACAATAGAAGAGGGAGTGATGGATGGATAGAGGAATGTTAGAAGTTATAAAGGAAATCAAATACAGCAAGGAATTAATTCTAGAAGCTGGGTGGTGGGGCTAGGTAGCTGTTCTCTGTCAAATTCTGCCAACTTCTCTGTAAGCTCGAAATTGCTCAGAATAAAATATTGGGAAAAGTAAATAAATGTCAAGTATACTAAATACTTAAATACAGAACAGCTTCTCTCCCATAAAACAGCTACAGGAAACTTAAAAAAAAACCTGTGTAACCTTGGCATAAAGAGAACTCTTCAAGCAAACCAGAAAACTCAAGAAGATGAAGAAAAGAGAGATATATTTGACTGCCTGAAGATTAATCACTTGATAAGACAAAGGATATCATAAACAATATCAAAAAGAAAGTAGATGGGGTGGGAAAACTAATTACACATACAGGATAAAGGGTTAGCATTCCTAATATAGAAAGACTTTCTATAAGCTTCTGCAACACCAACAAACAACTCAATAGAAAAGCAGATAAAGGTTGGGGCCCGGCACTGTTGTGTGCGGATAAAGCTGCCACCTGCAGTGCTGGCATCCCACATGGGTGGTGGTTTGAGTCCTGGCTGTTCCACTTCTGATCCAGCTCTCTGCTATGGCCTGGGAACACAGTGGAAGATGGCCCAAGTGCTTGGGCCCCTGTACCCACGTGGGAGACTCCTGGCTCCTGGCTTCAGATCAGCACAGCTTTGACCATTGTGGCCAATTGGGGAGTGAACCAGTGGATGGAAGACCTCTCTCTCTCTCTCTCTCTCTCTCTCTCTCTCTGCCTCTCCTTCTCTCTCTGTGTAACTCTGATTTTCAAATAAGTAAATAAATTTTAAAAAAAGAGCAGTAGATAAAGCCACACACACAATTAACAGGGGAGGAAGCATGAGTCAGAGCGACTGTGGGGAAGACATCAGTATCTCCAGCAGTCAATTGGAAATGCAAATTAAAACGAAACAAGGCATCATTTCTCAGGGTAGGATTAGCAGATCTCAAAGACTGATCATCTGCGGGGCTGGGAGGATGCTGGAAGAAGGGCACATCCCTGGTAGGCGGGCAGCTGTTTACAAACTTCGGGGAAGGCAGTCTGGTAGTAAGAAGGAGAGGCACGAGAGGCCTCCAAGAATGCAGAAGAGGAGGCACGTCTAGGTTTTTACACAAGAGGAAACCATGGAGTGAGCTGCAGCTAAACGTTGACGTTGATGCTCCAGAACAGGGGTTGGTCAACAAGGGCCGGAGCCCCAGGTCTCGTGGGGCGTGTTTCTTCATGAGCTAGGAACGATGTCTGTAAGTCTTGAAAGTGCTACGGGGCCAGCGTTGTGGCACAGTAGGTTAAGCTGCCACCAGGAATGCCAGCATCCTGTATCAGAGCACCTGTTCAAGTCCTGGCTGCTCCACTTCAGATCCAGCTCCCTGCTAATGCTCCTGGGAAGGCAGCAGAAGATGGCCAAGTACTTAGGACCCTGCCACCTGGGTGGGAGACCAGAATGGAGTTGCTGGCTCCTGGCTTTGGCCTGACTCAGCCCTGGTTGTTGAGGCCGTTTGGGAAATGAACCAGCAGATGAAAGATCTCTCTCTTCCTCTCTCTCTCTCTGTCACTGTTCCTTTCTCTTCCTCTCTTTCTGCTGCTTTGCCTTTCAAATAAATAAATCAATCTTAAAAAATAAAGTACATTATAAATGATTAAATAATTACATACATGAGATTCTCTATTTTGTCTCTTGAGCAGAAACAATATTTATCTAAAATATTTACCAGATGGTCCTTTAACAAAAGTGGTGACTAGGGCTGGTGTTGTGCCTGGTATGCTGGCATCCCATGTGGGCACTGGTTCTTGTCCTGGCTGCTCCACTTCTGATCCAGCTCCCTGCTAATGGCCTGGGAAAGCAGGGGAGGATGGTCCAAGTCCCTGGGCCCCTGCACCCATGTGGGAGACCTGGAGGAAGCTCCTGGCTCCTGGCTTTGGCAAGCCTAGTTCTGGCCATTACAGCTATTTCAGGGGTGAACCAATGGGTGGAAGATCGATCTCTCTCTCTCTCTCTCTGTGTAACTCTGACTTTCAAATAAATAAATAAATTTAAAAAAAAGCAGTGGCCAACCCTTGCCTAAGGGAAATTGTGGTTTATTATTCTTTTCCTTTTACGTCTCTGAATTGTTTTGATTTTTATAATAACCATGCATTGCTTTTGCAAGTTTAAAAAAGCTGGCTAGGTAGGCAAGTAAACAAGTAGACTGATCACTTTGGCTGCCTAGGAAATGGATGTCAGGAGATAGAAGGAAACCAGGGAAGCTAGCCTGGAAGTCACCATGGCAAGCCATGGGAGGGAAGATCGTGCTCGGAGTCCCAGGGCGGCAGCAGAGTGCGAAAGGAAAGCATGGATGTTGCAGGAATCCATGAGAGCTGCTTAGGGATGAGGCATGGACGGTGTGGCACAGGCAGAAGTCAGGGGTGACTCCCGGGTTTCAGCCTTGGTGGAGAGCTCCCACCTACTGAGACGGAAGGAGTGAGCTCCGTGTGGGATTTGCTGAAGTTCTAAATGGAACTGTGTGAACAGGCAGTGGCTGCAGACGATCAGGGCTGCTCAGGATGTGGAGGGGGCGGCTGGTGGGCAGGAACTAGGAACACAGGAGCACTCACTTCGGTACTTGAAGATCACTGCCAGGCAGAGGGGCTGGGAGTTGACATGGTGACACAGTGCCCAGCCCACCCCAGGGGGACTGGAAGCCTGATGCCTGGCTGGCGCTTGCTCCCTGCTGGCAGATGTATTCAGTGTCACTGCCTATCCATTTGGGTTCTGTCCCCAAATTTCCTCCAGGGTTTGAAAGTAGACGCCAGGGTTTGAAGGTAGATACCAAATCTTCCTAACAGCCTGTGCGCAAGTGCTTGCCTGGTCAACCAGTTGGTGCATTTCTACCGACTGGATGGTCCTGTGGCACCTGCTCCCCCCACCCCACCCCCACACTGAGGACATCAGTTCAGGCCCCAGTCCCCCCAGCATGCCCTGCCGCAGGTCCCTGGTCATGCACTGCCCCCTTTAACTCATGCCAAGCCTCTACCTGAGGACAGCAGGAAGGACTCACCAGGGAGCTGGTGTAGGTGGGGTCTGAGGTGTCATCCTGGAGGTAGCGGGACAGGCCAAAGTCAGACACCTTGCATACCAGGTTGCTGTTGACCAAGATGTTCCTCGCAGCCAGGTCCCGGTGCACGTAGTTCATCTCGGCCAGGTACTTCATGCCCGCAGCGATGCCTCTGAGCATCCCCACCAGCTGGATCACTGTGAACTGCCCGTCATTCTGCTGCAGTGAGACATAGGCATCTGGGTCAGGATGGGTGTCAGCAGTCGGTCAGAGTGCACACCACGACCGGTGGCTCACCAGCCTCGGTCAGTGTCATGGCGGCTTCCCTCTGCCATCCCCTACTCCCTGCCATGCCGCTCCTAGAGTGCTCTGCTGGCCAAGCCCTGTCGATTCCATCTGCAGATTGCATCTCAAACCCATTCACTCCTCTCCCTCTCCACTGTCACCATTCCAACCAAGGCATCGTCATCCATCACCTTAACAGCCTCTTGAGCCTGCCCCCTACCATCCATTCTCTCCACAGCAGCCAGAGTCATCTTTAAAAGACATAAATCAGGTTGTGTCACTCCCTGGCTTAGAACTCTCTAACAGCCTCCCACTGCTTGGAGGAAAATCGTGGACACCTCAGCGTGGCCCACGCGCTGCCCTAGGATCAGCGACTGCCTCTCCTTGGGCTGCGTCTGCCAGGCCCGTGCTCTAGCCAGAGCCGTGGCCACCCTCCCACGCTTCCCCAAGGCATGCACTTCCTGCCTAGGGGCCCTGCCCTTACAGGGGTCACTTCCTCTCTGCTCCCCTCCCCCGGTCCGCACGCACTTGCCCTGCAGGTCTCTGCTTAAATGTCACTCCTTGTCACCAACCCCTCCCTCAGATGCAATTACGTAATTAGCATGTTCTGAATGCTCTCTTCCAGAGCAGGTACACATTGTCTTTTGCACACATTATAGGTTTCCATTTTGCATGTATGCTTGTGTGTACATATGCATGTGTGTGTACATGGGTGTGTGCACATATGTTGGTTTCTGCTGCTGGACTTTGAACGCCTCACAATTAGGAACTCCAACTCCTTTGGTCACCAGGGTATTTTCAGTACTCAAAACGTTAATGCACACAGGGAAAAAAAAACCCTCAATAAATACAACTAAATGAATGACTGCGGTATGTCTTTTCTTGCTTGCCAAGTTAAGTGTTTAAGGCAGCTTCCTTGGGTAGCCCAGGGCTGTCAGTCCTCACTAGGGATGGCCACATCCCCTCCTAGGGATCAGCAGGGCAGAGGAACTCACGCGTGGTGCCTGCCACGTGGGGCCCTCCCAGAGAATGGGAGTTGCAGCTGCCCCCTTGCAAGCCGACCTGCAGCACTGGCCTCTCTCCAGTGCCCTGGGTGGACATCCTCCCCCTGGTTAGATGGAGGACTCTTCAGTGAATGAAGCCACGCCTCTCTCCAGCTTCCACAAGCTCCCAGACCTTGTGCATACCCTAGCCACGTTGGTGGAGCCAAGATCATGTTTTCCCATCCAGTCTAGCTCCATGCCTCCCTGAGGGCCATGAGTTGGAGCAGAGCATGGCCCAAGCACTGGAGGACAGGTGGGAGGAGGCAGGACACACAGGCGCTGCCCTATTTCCCGAACATAGGCACTGGGCACGCCAGGCAGCCCTCTGCCCCAGAGTCCTCGTGTGAAATGCAGACAGCATCAGTGGTGTGCAGGACTCCCATTCTTTGAGCACCTGCTGTATGCGAGAGGTTACACAATGTACTCAAGCACATGATCTCATTCAAGTGTGTGAGAACCATCATTTATGCCTGGTTTCCGGCAAAAGCATTTTGCAACGCAAAAATAGGGAGCAATAAAAAGACCTTTCCCAAAATACCCTGTTTATTAGAGAAAACGCCAGCAATCGAAATGTTCAACAATGGCAGTGTGAATGGCTGAAGACTCAGCTCCTCATGCAAAGTTCCAAGCCTGGATCCACCTTTCAGGGGCTGTGTCCCGTTCAGCTGAAGGAGTGGGGCAAACGGATACTCCCTTTTTCTTCCCAAGATGCCTGCCAGGGAGAGAGCCCCCAGACACACCGGGTTGGACACACCCCATGCTCCAGACTATTTCTAACTTGTCTTAACCCCCTCCCAGCCTGCCCTGAATGCATTATTGTTCACATTTATTCCCAACCAACTCCCAAAGTGCAGAACTGCTCCTGGAAACTCTGGTTTTCTTTCTTTCTTTCTTTCTTTTTGACAGGCAGAGTGGACAGTGAGAGAGAGAGACAGAGAGAAAGGTCTTCCTTTGCCGTTGGTTCACCCTCCAATGGCTGCCGCGGCCGGCGCGCTGCGGCCGGCGCACCGCGCTCATCCGATGGCAGGAGCCAGGTGCTAGGTGCTTTTTCCTGGTCTCCCATGGGGTGCAGGGCCCAAGCACTTGGGCCATTCTCCACTGCACTCTGGGCCACAGCAGAGGGCTGGCCTGGAAGAGGGGCAACCGGGACAGAATCCGGCTCCCTGACCGGGACTAGAACCCGGTGTGCCGGCGCCACAAGGCGGAGGATTAGCCTGTTGAGCCACGGCGCCGGCCGAAACTCTGGTTTTCTGCACATGTTGCCCATCTGTGAGAGCTGGGTGTGCAGTGAGTGATGTGGGTCCCCCCTTCTCGTTAATGAACTTCAGTCAACACCTTCTCAAAAAGCGGGCCAGGCCTGCACCGCCAGTAGCTGTCTGCAGATTGCAGAAGGTTGTCACGTAACTTCTGGCCATGACAAAAATGGATCTCAGCTGCAAGTCACATGGGGTGTGTTTTTTTAATTCAGTTTGTTATTTCCTCTCTGGCAGTGTAGACAACAATGTGGTTCAAAACAGAGAGCTCCTTAATGAAGCTGACTTTCTGGGGAGGGCAGGCTGGTGAACAGCTTTGGGACGAGAAATGCTGAAAGCTCGCGTGGCAGTGGATCTGCGTTTCTTCTTCTTTTGCTTTTTAAATACAGACTTGTTTATTTACTGTGAGAGTCAGTGTTACAGAGAAAGACAGATCTTCCATCCACTGGTTCACTCGCCAGATAGCCGCGATGGCCAGAGCTGGGCCAGGCCAAAGGCAGGAGCCAGGAGCTTCCTGTAGGTCTCCCACACAGGTGGCAGTGCCCCAGGTACTTGGGCCATCTTCTGCTGCTTTCCCTGGCCATTAGCAGGAAGCTGGATTGAAAGTGAGGCAGCTGGGACAAGAACTGGCACATACATGAGATGCCGGCGTTGCAGGCAGCAGGCTTACCTGCTACACCACAGAGCCAGACCCTGCATCTGAGATTCTGTTTTGAGCCGCTGACAACTACCTAGAGTTGCTTTGTCATGTGGTCTGCTTTCAGATTCACATCACCCATCCTTAGAGTTTCTGGGGTCAGCAAAGGGCAAGCAGTAGTTAAAGGGCCAGGTTTTAGAGCCTGACAAACCCAGTTTGGATCCAGGCTCTGCCACTCCCGGGATGCGCAAGCTTGAACAATTTAGGTAACATCCAGAGCAGTGATGGTCACATCTGGAAAATGGGAACAAGGTGTCTGTTCTTCACAAGGTGTTGGCAAGATTAGATGAGATCGTACATTGTGAAAGAGCTTAGCTCAGTGTCTTGTTGATACCAAGATGGCGGCAATGATAACTGTTATTATCAGCAAGGCTGTCACGTCTCCCAACTCAGCTCTCCACTGTACCTGAGCTGTGCATGGTGAGAGAGCCTGAGCACACCGGGGCCAGAATTCTGGGCTCCTCCTGGCTTCCTGTGTGTTGGGCAGACACATCTTGGGATCACTGCCCTTGGAGAATCCAGTTTACAGTGAATTTGGAGTTGAGCAGGTAACAGGTAGGCAACTGTAACAGCCTCCACTCACCATCCAACTGTCGGAGTGGATGACTGAGACCTAATGCTGCAGGTCTGAAGTTTGCATCAATTAATCAACAAACTTTGATATTTTTCCCCCATTCCTGGAGTTTGAATGGCATGTCAAGGTTTTGATCCTTAAAACCCGTTTGATGCAGTAGGCAAGGCAGGCGACATTACAGTGTTCTCACAGACAAGACAAAGGCGGTCCAAAGGGTTTATGTGCTCAGCCTTAAATCACTCCGTGTGGTTTTGAGCTATAATGTGGAATCCAAGTCCAGAACAGCAAATTGTTTCTCCACTGACATTCCATCTCTGATCTGCTGGCGATGGCTGCCTCGAACGCTATGCACCACCTTTGCAAAGAGGAGAGCTGTGAGTGACTAGAGACAGCCTCTTCTGTGGGTCTTTGTCTCTTGTCCAGTGCCTTCTCCTTGGGAACAAGCTGACTCTGCAAGGGGCAATGCATTGTCTTCAGGATCTGCCGGGGAGCCACACAGCACCAGAGCGGGGTCGCGTGAATTCACAGGCTCGGTGAAACCTAAGGATAGAAACAGGGGCGGGCATGCGGCATAGCAGTAATGATGCCAGTTGGGGCATGCACGCCCCATATCGGGGCACCTAGGTTGGAGTCCCAGCTCTGCTCCTGATTCCAGCTTCCTGCAAATGTGCACCCTGGCAGGCGGCAGGTGAAGCCGCAAGTCACATGGAAGACCTGTACTGAGTTTCTTGGCTCCTGATTTTGGCCTGGTCCAGTCCTAGCTGTTATGGGCATCTGGAGGAATGAACCAGCAGATGGGAGACCTGTTTGTCTGTCGGACTGTGTGTGTGTGTGGGTATGGGTGTGTGTGTATCTTTCAAATAAATAAAATTTTTAAAAATCACAATTTCGGACATGTTCAACTGCTTTAAGACAGGAGTAACAACAACAAAACCTCACCCAGATTTCTTAGTGAGTTTGAGGAAAAACCTGGTTCCATGCTGAGCACACAGGGAAAGCAGAGAGAGAAAGTACAGGCCTGGGTGGAGCGATGTAAACTTTTTTCCCTTCACGAAGTGCCTTCTATCGAAACTGCTTTCCTGCCAAGGCCCGGAAGCCGTTCGCTGGCTCTGATATTACCCGGGACAGACTGAGGCGTTCAGCTCCCATTGACAGCTCCGCTTCTGGAAATGCAGCCTTATTTGATTTGTTTGCAGAGAATGAATCATAGATTTTTTTTTCCCTTAACTGAGAGAGAACTTCCAAGCGCATCCAACTCCATGCCTTTAGTTCATGGACTAGGAAACGGAGCTGATTTGCTCCAGGCCACAGACCCGGTACAGAAGCCCAAGCAGAACCTCCTCTTAGGACTTCCAATCTGCTGTTCTCCTCCTGACATCTGGGTTGCTGTCTCCAAGCTCCAGCCCATGAGTAAGTTGCCCTGATAAGAAATGTCCCCATTTGACATTGCTCGGTGACTTCCAGGAGTCTCGCTGTTCCAACCATCTGCAAACGCTGTGGCAGGACCATGGGGCCAAGCTTTAGGGAGCCTGTCAGCCCGCTCAGCTAAGGCATGAGGCATTGATCAGGGCATCAGGCGCTGCTCCTAAGATTAGGGCAGAGCCACCAGATTGCATCCCTTGGGTGTGAGTGCTGAGAAGAAGTCTTTAGTTACGAGTTTGTATGCTGCGTAATCCATGGCTCACATTTGCAAAAATATGGTTCACCATGAACCACCTACTGAATGCATGGTCCAAGAATAACTGTGTTTCCCATCCCTCCAGGATGTCAGGGGATGAGAATGGAGCTGTGTTTGCCATGCTGCAGGGCTGTTCCGTGCTCTGACCCAGGCTGGAGCCTTGGCCACTCTCCATAGCTGCTACGTCCAGTGGGAAGGCCAGAGTTGGAGCAGAGGAAACAGTTTCCCAAATTGGAGAGCAACCCTTTTCCTTTCTTCTCTGAACAGTAATCCTAAAAATATCCTCCTTCCCAGAAGATGGACCCTGTAGAACTGAACTGATGACCTATTTTTTCAATTTTATCAAGCAGCAGATACATCAATTAATGTGGCTCTGCTCCAGGGTTCGGCAGGAAGGCTGAAATTAGATTTATAGATTACCTGCCTCCATGCGGTGCGAGGAGTCAGCAACGCTTCATTTCCCCTCTCTGCTCCTGGCTCCGGCTGCTCTCCCCACGCCGGCCTCTTGCCAAGCCTTCTCCGCTTTCCCACCCTCCTCTCTTGCCCCTAGACACTCTCCTGCTGTAAGCAAGGCCTCGTCGTCATGAATAACGCTGGTGTCCAACGTGTGTCTGTGTCCTGGGCCCCGGATGAGAACAGGTGCTGGGGAAGAGCAGCGGTGTGGGGTTTTCATTTGTGTAGGCGCCTGAGAATGGATCTGCTGCTTCCAGGGAGGGAGTCTGTAAGGGACAGCCAGGGTACTTGTGGCAAAAAAATAAATAAAATAAATAAATAAAAAAGGACTCCTGCAAGAGTCTTCAGGCTGATTCCAGAGGCATTTGTTTTCCCTAATCCTGGCTTCTTCTCATGTTTATTTGAATGTGTTCATGAGATCCCTGATCACAGATGCCTCTCCCCAGGAAAGTTGAGACCAGCCTTGCCCACAGGTGAGTGTGTAGCTACAAGGAGAGCCGCTGAGAGATCAGGCACACACAGACGAGGTCGCTCCGCCGCCCCTAACACCTTGGTTCAGAACTAACTGTTCACCTATTTCATTCGGGCAGCATTTCCCAGGCCCTCGCTGTGCAAGCCACTGAGCCTTCAGATGAAAAGGCATAACCCAGACCCTCAAGGAAGCTGCACCAGGCAAAGTCCATGGGCCCCACACATCCAGGCTTCCCTTGGCTTCTGCATCCACAGTGCTGCACTGCTGCATCAACCTGCCTGCCTGTTTTCCCGCCTCTTTAGCAAATTCCCCGTTCTTTAGGATCAGATAAATTCTCCCTCCTCTATGACACCGTTCCTGGATCCCCCAGAAAGATGCAGGTCCTTCTTTGTTACGGCACCTCTGTACTCCACTCATGGAAACACAAAGCATAATAGCTATAGATGATTACAGGAAGCTTTGGTCACTCGGGTCCTTGGGCACAGGGACTGTATCCGTGCTAGCTGTCATCTCTACCATGGACAAACAAGGTCTCCTCTTATGTACAAGAAGACACCAGGTTGCTGTTCCCTCATCAGCATGGGAGCTGTCTTCTCCCCCTTGAATCTGAGAGGGACTGTCACTGTACTGGAAGTCACACTGACCTCAGAGACGAGGTCCCCGAGGTGATGACGCAGCTAGCACATCTCCTCTTGGCACACTTGTTCTTGGAACCCAGCTTGCTCTAGGGAAGTGCAAGAGGCCATGGGAAGGCAGCCAGCTGACGGCCAACGGCAGCCACCAGATAGACACGCGGACAAGGCTTTGGGTAATGCCAAGACACACTCCTTCAACAGCTCCAGCTGACTCCGTGGGGAACACAGATGTCCCCACCAAAACCTGACCGGATTGCAGGTTCGTGAACAAAATCAATCATGGTGGTTGTGCTGGGCCACTACAGCCTGGAGGGATTTGTGACACAGCATTGGAGCAGTGTCCCTTTCATGGGGACAGCCTCCAGCACGGGGCTGGCCGGAGCAGTCACCCACCGGTGATTCAGGGACCCAGTGTAGCAATGGCCATCGCATTAGCAGCCACAGGCGCTGCTGGGTGGCGTTGCCTGTTTCTGGCTGAAGGACCCTGCAGTGCTTGCTCACAAGGCTCCACCCACATTGTGCAACTTCTTCCCTTCTGCTCGCAGGCTCCTGCTGAGCCTCTCAGTTCTAGGCAGGTGCTGCCCGCAGCCTAGGCTCCATCAGTTTCCAGCCCTAGACACTGGCACCTTGGCCGTTCTCACTCACTCATCCCTTAGAAACGCAAGTGGCTCCACTGTGCCCCTGGCTCCTTCTGGGGCATGTTTTGATCAGGATCTTTTTTTATTGATTTCCCAGCCAAAAGGCCTCCAGGGGCTTCCCTCTCTGACACAGGCTGGGTGGGGGATCAGCTCCAGAAAGATGATGGATGATTCGGTCTTCCCCATACCTGCCCAGAAGGGCCTCCTGGCCCAGGCAGCAGAAAAGGGCAACCTGCTCCTCTCTGCACTGCAAAGGGAGACAGCTGGCTGGAGCGTGGGGTGGGGGCAGGGGTGCGCTGTGCTGGCGAAAGGCCGGGCACCTGTGTGAGTCGCACAGGGCCCCGGAGCTGCCTTGCGTCTCCACGCCTTGGGCGGGTGCCAATGGCCCTCTCCCTCCCAGCACCCCTCTCCCTGACCCCAAACTCATTTTCTTTCTGCAACAAGCATTTATCAAGGCCTCCGCTGCATGCCCGCCTCTTCCTGAGGGCACGCAAGCTCTGTCCATTCTCTCCTCCCAGCAGCACCCCTCTGCTAACCCTGCTGGCCCACACAGGAGAGCAGCGAGTCAGGCCGTGGGCTATCCTCACAGAGCCTTTCTCCTCCACCCGCGACCTCACCCACGCCCACGAGGACCTCACCCTGAGGAAGGAATCCAGAGCACCGTTCTCCATGAACTCCGTGATGATCATGACCGGCCGGCTCTTGGTGACCACGCCCTCCAGGCGGATGATGTTGGGGTGGTCGAACTGGCCCATGATGCTGGCCTCGCTCAGGAAGTCCCGCCGCTGCTTCTCAGAGTACCCGGCCTTCAGGGTTTTGATGGCCACGTAGATTTCCCTCTTGCCGGGCAGTTTCAAACGCCCCTTGTACACCTCTCCAAACTCCCCTGCAACAGCAAGAATGCAACGATCATCCTCTTCCTTCCCAGCCTGCGGACCTCAAGAGGAAGCCTCTTGTCGGGAACAATGGCGCTCTAGAGGAACTGCGGCTAAGGTGGCAGACATTCAATACTGTTCTTCCACTGCGACCCTGCTGTCTGGGCTCTAACCAGTTCACAGCGAGCACAAAAGAAACCCTAAAACACATGCTTACCCAGGTTCTTGGAAATAGCTCGCATGACGAGAGTGGAATTTCCAAAGACACGGGCACAGGAGTTTGTTTTCCCCGTGCTTAATTTTTCATTTGGGTCCCAGCTGAGTAATCAGAATGGTCAGTTTCACTTTGGCAGAGTCATCATTCATGTTTAGCAGAGGCCGGCACCAGGGTGTGTGTGTCTGTGTGTGTGTCTGTGTGTGTATGTGTGTATGTGCATGTGTGTGTGTGCACGTGTGTATGTGCATGTGTGTGCGTATGTATGTGTGCATGTGTGTATGTGTGTGTGGTGGGGCTGGGCATTTCGGGCCTCTAGAAGATGTATACTGTTGATGTCCCCACACTGCTCCACCAGAAAGCAGAAGCTGGGAAAGGAAGAGGATTAGCTGTGGAAGATGAATGGGGGAGGAAGCCTTGGCCTGTGTTGACAGCTCTAGATCACCAAGCAGGCCAGTCCACAGTACAAAGTCTCAGCCAACCCAGCTGGGAGGCCCGGAGCAGAGAGCTACCATTCTAGAAACAGCCCCTCCCATCCCCAGGTCCACATCCCCCCCCCCCCCCCCCCCCCGTCATGCCCGTGCTCAGTCACTGGCTAGGAGCCCCTGCAGAGACACTGAGGCCGACCCCAGGGGCACTGCGGCTGGAGACCACCACTAACTGCACTCTGGGCAAACAGCAGTTCCATGTGTGCCACAGCATTTAAACCTTGCAACATCACCAAGAGTGAAAACAATTCTGGGGACATTATATCGTAGGTGCCTAAAAAAGCAAAAAGCAAAAAAAAAAATCTGAATTCTGTTTAATGTGCTTTCGAAAACGATTTCCTGACTTAGCCTGGTTTTGTAACTTCCAGCGCTTTTCACGTGAAGCAGTTAAGCATTTGCTCGTAAGTGCATCACTGAAATGTGTGTCAAAGGCCTGACAGGAGAAACGTGGCTTTCTGCTGGGAAAACTTGGTGTTTTTTTTTTCCCTCTTTCAGCTTTCGGAAGAAAATGACGGAGCAAACTGCGAGCAATCAGATAAATTGCTGGCCGCATCAGGAAGGCGAGTGAACGTGGCCCCCGTGCTTCCAGGGGAGCTCCTTTTGTTTTACTCTACAAAAAGAGATTGGAAGGAAGCTGCATGAGAAGGATTTTGTGCAAAGCTGCTCCAGGGTCCACTGGACTTGATGGGGCTGGAGAGGCGGTTGGCTTCAGCGCTGTTAGGAAGACGTCAACCTGGACCCGATACTAAGAGATGCGTCTTTTGCAATACTGGCTTTGACACTGGCTGACGCGCTGCTTCGGTGGAACGCCTGAGGTCAGACAGTCTCTCCCACATCTGCGGCTTTGCTCATCTGCTCTGCTGCGTGGGAGGTGACAAGCAGGGCAATCACACGCATCGCTATTGCTGGGCCCTGGAGTTGCCCCGCCCACTCCTGGGTTACCAGCCGCCAGGGAATTGATTGCTACTGTATCCAAAGTGGAAGCACTAGTATTGAGATCTAGGTGTCCAAGAACGGTTATGGCCCCAGTCTCTTCTAAAACACACTTGTCCGTAATCCGGGATGGCTGGAAAACAGCACATCCATCTTTCGAAATGCCAGGAGCCATCTAGAACTAATGGACGGGTGACACGGGCTGACTTCAGAAGACGTCCACGTGATATTGTGAAGTGCAGAGAAGAAAAGATACAGAGTATGTGCCCATATGGTGTGTGTGTGTGTGTGTGTGTGCACGCACACAGGAAAAATTATGGGAAACCATATCAAATTTATTTTTAACTTCAAATTATTTTTAAAAATGGCTACATTAGAAGGGTGGGAATGTGAGGGGAGAAGTAGAGATTAGTATACTTGATTTAGTAACTTTTATGTGGTTATAATAAGTATTACTTTCATAGCTAAAATGAAAAAACGTTAAAGAAAAGTTCTAGAAGACAGGAACCTGTCATATATATGTACATACCCATGTATGTGGATATAAATGTGAGTCTGCACATGTGTGTCTACATACATATGTATACACAGACATATGTAATCCACCCCATGATCCTTTGCTGTCATAGATATTCAGTAACTATGCACAGAACGAATACAAATTAGATATTTGATAAGTATACCAATTAATGTTACACAGTTAGCATTATATTAGTAAGTATACCAATAAGCATTTCTTCCTCACTGTCATAGTAATGAGTTCAATTTTGTTTAAGGAAAAAGACATAATTGAGCACTGAGGGGAAGCGTATGCATAAAGTTCTTCTCGGAGCAGATGCTGCACAAATATTACTTGTTGACCACCTACTATGTGCCAGCTGCTGTGCTAGGCACTTTGAAAACCTCATCTCATCCACCCCTGTGAGTTGTGTGCTATTATGCCCATTTTACAGTAATCGAGACTGAGGCACAAAGCAAACAAGCCCCATGCCACACTGCTGTGAGTGACAGGCAGGGCTGTTGTCCGTGGCTGTCTCTGCCCACCACACTGCCTCCAGGCCCACCCTGTTCAGTCAGCAGTGCCCCGGGCAATGAAGCTGAGGGGATTGGAAGTCACCATTCCGGGACCACAGTGCCTAACTGTTCCTCTGTGATGACCGTCACTACAACTTGGTACCCAGGTGCCGAGCACCAGAAGTGGGACTGTTTCACAGATGTCGTCCGTCTATGGCTCCTGCCTGGAAGTCATGTGTGATCGGAATCCTTAGGGATCGGGATATTTATCCACTTCTCCACAGCAGTGTGTGGAGTGAGAAGACAGCTTAAATCTGCTGTCCCCCATCATGCACAGACACACACACAGGGTGGGGGTTGAGAACCAGTGGTTCTCCACGGTGGCTGCCCCTGCAGTTGCCTGAGGAGCCGCCCAGGGCCGGAGACTGTGTCCACCTCCAGAGATTCTGATCAGCTGGTCTGCGTAGGACTTGGGCACTGGCATATTTAGAAGCTGCCTGCAGGACCAGCTGCATCATTGGCAGGACCTGGTGCAGAATGAAAACGCAGGACTCGCCGCTCAAAAATTATGAAGAATTTCGACACTTTGAGATGCGATGACTTTGAATAGCCCTTGTCGTAACTGTTGAGGGACAGTTTTTTTTTTCTTTCATATTATTTGTTGAACTCTTTACTTAGTATAGAGTTGATCTTCTGTGTATAAAGTTAATTGAAAATAGATCTTAGGTAAAAAAATAAGAATGGGAACAGGAGAGGGAGGTGGAGGAAGAGGGTGGGAGGGAGGGTACGGGGGGAAGAATCACCATGTTCCTAAGGTTGTACTTATGAAATGCAATAAATTGGTATATCTTAAATAAAAGGAGCAAAATTATGGGAAAAATTATGAAGAATTTCAAGACTGTGGCAGCAGCCCCTCTAAACACCAGGCCCTGTGCATCTGCGCTGGGCACAGGCCCATGAAGCCAGGCCTGGCAGCCCCAGCCATTTGGGGATGCAGCCAAATTTGAGAGGGCTGAGAACCAGGGTCCAAGCCACCCAGGCGTACTGCAAACAGATCAGTGTACTGCCAAGAGCCCTGGGGCCCCGGGGATTTATCTCCACACCTCTGAATCCTCTTGAAAGCAGGGCTTGTGTCCAGGCCTGACACACCGTGTGGGTTTTACAGGTGACAGTGCAGAGCCACAGGATAAGAGGGAAGACAGACACCAGCAAAGGCGTGGATTTGCAAAGCCATCTCCACACAGAACGATGTAGATCAAATTACTTTCCTAAATGACAAACTGTTTCATCTTTGTAGCTGACTGGTCTAATACTTTGGCTTTGAATTATGTCTGCTGTAGGGTCTCATCCAACAGGTTTTAAACACTGTACAATAAAGTGGGGTCAGTGTTGTGGCATAGTGGGTTAAGCTGCTGCCTGCAATGTCGGCATGCCCCATGAGTGCCAGGTTCAAGTCCCAGCTGCTCCACTTTTTTTTTTTTGACAGACAGAGTTAGACAGTGAGAGAGAGAGAGACAGAGAGAAAGGTGGTCTTCCTTTTCCGTTAGTTCACCCCCCAAATGGCCACTACGGCCGGCACGCCGCGCCGATCCAAAGCCAGGAGCCAGGTGCTTCCTCCTGGTCTCCCATGCAGGTGCAGGGGCCCAAGGACTTGGGCCATCCTTCACTGCCCTCACAGACCACAGCATAGAGCTGGACTGGAAGAGGAACAACCGGGACAGAATCTGGTGCCCCAACCGGGACTAGAACCCAGGGTGCTTGTGCCGCAGGCAGAGGATTAGGCAAGTGAGCCGCGGCGCCGGCCCAGCTGCTCCACTTCTGATCCACCTCCCTGCTAATGGCCTGGGAAAACAATGGAAGATGGCCCAAATGCTTGGGCCCCTGCTATCCACGTGGGATACCAGATGAAGCTCTTGCCTCCTGGCTTTAGCTTGGACCCAGCTCTAGCCATTGTGGTCATCTGGGAAGTGGACAAGCAGTTGGAAGATCTCTCTCTGTCTGTCATTCCTTGTCTCTCTGTAAATCCTTCAAAATAACTGTTTTTGGAACACTGCACAATCAAGCATTCTCTCCCAGATGGGGCGAGGCGGTCACGGAGTCGCCACTCTCAGACTTCTGCCTGGCGGCGCCTTCAGGAACGGCCACTCTGTAAAAATAGCTCCTTCCCTGTCTGGCAAAGAAATGACTTCATGTTCTCCGAGCCAGGAGGTTTCCAAAGCAGCAACTGCACAGGCAGTCACTTAATCCCGACTCCTCACTCGGAGGCTGCGTTCACCCTGGTAATTAAGTAACCCTGAGTACGAGTGGGAGGGGGCCCGGGAGGGAGCGGGGGAGCAGGTGCGCAGTCTACTGCGGAACCGCACCTGACTCAGTCAACCTTGGCGGGGCCCTTCACTCCCTGGGGACTCTTCTTTCTCATCACTACACAAGAACAAGCAGCGATGCGCTGCCGTGCCTGCCCACGGGGCTGCAGAGTCTATGAGAAAGTGTGCTGCAGACTGCACGCTGTCCGAGACAAGCACGTGGGGTGATTTTTAAGCAGCAGAAATGGGGGACGGAAGTAGCCAGGCTCCACGGTGCGGGTGGCATTGGAAGCACAAAGGCAGCAATGCAGGTCAGCCCTGCCAGACTTAGGGGGACTAGCCTAGGACACACCCAAGGGGGTGCCCTCCACCCTCAACCTCGAATAACGGAGAAGTCTTCCCGCCAGGCACTGGACATGGGGGGTGTCTCCAGGGAAGCCCAAGCCACTAACACCTGGGGTCTCCAGCCCCTTAGCGCCTCCACGGTCTCATGGGGAGGCAGGAACTGGGCATATGACCAAATCAGGACCTTGTGCTGCTCACAACCTAGGAAGCTGCTGTTGTCTGTGACCTTGGACTTCCAGCTCAGTCTTCAAGAAACTTTGGTTTCAGATGAACTTTCCTGTTAGTAGGGCCAGAGCTTGGGGGCTGTGGTGATTTGCTGTGGTGATCTGAACTCTACGGAGCTTCCTTTTACAGAAGGACTTCCGAGGAAGCTCATAACACCTGAAAAGTAGTTTTCCAAAAATCAGGAATTAACAGGAGAATCTCAACTCAGTGCTTATAGGAAATGATGCATCAGGCTGTGACTGTGGCTGCCTGCTTGTTCACGCAGACTCTTCTGATGGGGGTTGCAGCTTCCTTGTGGTCTGGCCAGACTCTGGGACACATTTGCCGCTGAGCCTGGACCCTTTCCTGTGGCCAAGCACTTTCTTGGTTGGGATCCAGCCCCAACTCCAGGTCCATCTGGTAGTCCATGACACTCGGCGGTGGTAAAGTGTGGTCCGTGGCCAGCAGCGCCAGCCTCACTTAGAAACTTGTTAGAAAATGCAGATTCCCCGGGCTCTGCCTGGATGTAGTGGATCCGAAGCTCAGAAGGCTGGGGGGGGGAGGCAGGGGGCGAGGCCGGGATCTGGGTTGAGCAGGGCTCCGGGGGGTTCTGATGGGGCTTGGCTTTGAGGACTACAGCTTGCGAGGCTGTCCGCTTGGGCAATTTGGCCAGTTCCTGAGCTTTTTCCCCTAGACAGCTGCTGAGATGATTCCCTATGAGTTTCTGCTCCTTGCCAATACCTCTTTCCTACCTTCCCTGACAAAATGAGGAAGAGAGAAGAAGTGGTTCAGCAGCATTAAATGCCTCAACTATTATATATAAAATCAGAAGGAATGAAGTTTCAATTTTTGGAAATGAAACATCCAGCCTGCCAGCAGGTATTTCAAGCAGTAGCTGTTGGCTATGTGCAGTGTGAAGCTATACCCACAGTTGCACTTCTTCTTCTTCTTTTTTTTTTTTTTAGCAGCATTTTGAAGTCACAAACTGCCTTGGGGGGGAAAATGGAAGGTAGAGTTTCTAGTTACTAATTCAAGCTTACACGAGAAATGGAACTTTTCAAGAATAAATTTAAAGTAGGGTTTAAGGTCTGATTTCCAGCTGTAGCCTGTGCAAGATAAGTAAGTAGGTTACAGCTAAACCAGGGGTACTAGAGGCACGGCACGTACTCCGCCACCTCCTGACCCTGCCCGGAGGACAGACATCACTAATTGATCACAGCTATCTTCAGCCTTTCAGCAGAGTTCCTGACGCCCGTTACCCAGACTCCTGGAGTTGGTACGTGAGATGGAACTTGCTTCTTAGCCACTGTGTGTGTCCACCATACTTCATGCGTGGACGGCGAGGAGGAGGGGCAACCTGGTTTCCTCTCTGTCCTGAAGCTCTTTATAGCGGTGGGACACTGCATACCTGTATGTCACATACACGTAGACCCGTATCTGCTGTTTACAGAGCACACATAATTAAAAGTGCTAACAATCTTGACCCTTGCCAATGCCCTTAAGGCGTAACTTGTACAAGAGAAGAGGAGGATGGGCCCACAGGACTCTCAGGAGAATAAGCTCTCTCCAGGGAATGGGGACCATCTCTGCACAGCTCCAACTGAGAGTAACAAACTCCAGGGCAGAGTCAGAGTTCCCAGCAGAGAGGCTTTAGGGATTCCTAACTGCTAGCGAGAGTTTCAGCGACGCTACCCTGCTGCTCCTTTCCACAGCAGCCAACATGGTGGTGGTGGTAGGGGGGCTGCATTTCCCAGATCCAGAACAGCGGCATCAGGGTTTAATTCTAGCTGGGGCCGGCTCTGTGGCGCAGCAGGTTAACGCCCTGGCCTAATATGCCAGCATCCCATATGGGTGCTGATTCTAGTCCCTGCTGCTCCACTTCCAATCCAGCTCTCGCTAAGGCCTGGGAAAGCAGGACCCCTGCACCCACATGGGAGACCCGGAAGAAGCTCCTGGCTCCTGGCTCCAGGCTTCAGATTGGCCATTGCTCCAGTTGTTGCAGCCAACTGGAGAGTGAACCAGTGGATAGAGGACTTCTCTTTCTCTCTCTCTTTCTCTCTCTCTCTCTCTCTCCTCATGTAACTCTTTCAAATAAATAAATAAATAAATAAATCTTTTAAAAAATACATTCTAGCTCCATTATTTATTGGGTTGGCAGCACAGCCCGCAACAACCTATTCTCTTTAGGTCAACTCCTTTCCAGTTAAAACATATGCACATATAAACTCCACCTCTAACTCACAAGGAGGATTAAGTGAGGCCATGCTTGTGAAGCACACAGGGCAGTGTCCAGCAGGCAGTGAGTGCTCAGTACATGCCAGCTACTTCAACTGTAACTTCTGAAGATGGTTTTATTAGGTCTTCTCTTCTAGAAACCCTCCCTGTACTGTCATTCTGAATGACTCCAGGGAACCAGATGGGCAAGCAACCTTCCTGCCAAACCATCCCCCAAGGAAACCCATCTTCTTCTCCCACAATGTGCCAAGGCTATGCTGGGTGAGCCTGCCCCACCTGTGTGTGCCATACATTCCCTCATCTCAGCTGTCCTACCCCAGCCTCCTCTCCCTCGGCATCAGCCAGTTTTGAAAGCGCTGAGTTGGTAGCTCTTGGAGTCAGAGGAAGAGAATGTATCTATTAACGAAAACACAACTGGCAGGTCTCCTTCTGCTTGTCATCTGCTGGTGACACCTGCACTTACATTTTCCTGTACTTGACAGTCCTGCTTGAGACTGCTGCATACAGTCACACAAGCTTCGCACTGTACAACCCAGGAACGTCACTCATGCTGTAGGGCCCAATCGCACGTGGCAGCTCTGGTTTATGCACTGGGTAAGTCTACTGACCCAACGGATCAGAATTAACCCATGCATTGGAGTTGACCCATGAGACAACTCCCATTGGTAACGCTGAGCTGAAAATCTCTGAAAATGCCGGGATGGCCTGTTGCCCTCTCTAGAGACATCAATCACCTCCATTACCTACAGGGAGGAGAGGAAGGGCCGCTTCTCCCACATCCCAATTGGCAATTTTCAGAACACAAAGTAACCCTCCCTCCAGCCGGCTCCTCATTCTCCCAAACTCTATGCAGCTCCCCAGATTGTCATCCCCACCATGATTTCCCCCCACGTCTACTTTCGTTTACTACGCGCACCTAAATGCCATGCACTAGGCCGGTCTCAGCCCAATAAAAACACCTGGGTCTGCTCACTCCCAAGGCACCGTGAGGAACCATGGACAGCAAACGCAATTGTACAAGGATCAGCGCTGAATTCCTCTATTTCCTGGGGGGCATCACATCTAGCTTACACTGAACGCTCTTTATTCTCTGTCTAGCATCCTGGACAACTTCAGTAGAACCATGGGAGCTGATGCAATCCCTCAACCTCACAGTTTCTAGATGGTATTCCATTTTCCTGCATTCAACAGGCTCAACCATCACACCCTTGGCGCCAGGCAGCCTTATTTTCCCTTCAAGGTATTGCTTTCTGGCCACACACCCCCCATCACACCTGCCCCACCTGTCCCTGTCCATCCCGGCCACCATGCCCACTAGTTGTTCCATTTGCTGTGCTGGGACACACCCAGCTGGGTGAAGTCCGGTTACTTCAAGGCAGCCTTCTCACTCCCGATACTGGCACCTGCCCTCGCGAAGCCTCTGCAAGGGTCCCAGCTGAGTCTCCACACCTTCCCTTCCCCATCGCCTCCTCTCAGCCCATCCACATAGAGTTAGACAGTCTCAGGGCTTTCCTACCTCGTTTTCTAATGACAGTCTGTATTGCAGCCTCTGACCGCTCTGCTCAGCCTGATTCTCCAGACCTGGTGCTCAGTACTTACCCCCAGGAATTCCCCCCCAGAGGCCTTCTTTCCTGCTTGTTCTCAACCCATCCCAAACCACCACATCCTCAGCTCCCTCTTCCTCAGTCTCCCCTGCCCTCAAGCCTCTCCTCCCATCTCCAGGGCTACCTGCCCCCCAGGGCCCCCCCCCCCATATTGTGTGTCCTGGTACAGACAACGACCCCTCAGGGCAGCACTGCCGGGAACCCAATGCTTCCCCAGCACCTTCCCCGACAGGCACAGAAACAATGTTTAATGAACGAGGATCTCCATGCACCCCAGACTTAACCCCTCCTGTGACAACATGGTCTCTCCTCCAGGTCTGTGCTCAGCAGGCACAGGCCAGTTACTCTGCCACAGTGGGAGGGCCGGGGTGCTTCTGGGAGGTGTTCAACTACTGGCTCTCCAGAACACACAGAAACAAACACCCTGGATGAGTAGCTTCTGTGGATTCTCACGGTGCCAGCCCTCCCATGGGGTTGGCGTCCAGTCGCTAGCACGCTGCCAATGTGCGTGGGGCTGGGGCGAGATGCACACAGTTGGCTTTTGGGAGCTGGGGCTGCAGTTGGCAGCAGCACACGGCTGCCGGAAGGTCCTGCTCATTTTCCTCTCCTGTCACTGTCCCCCACGTCTCCTAAAAATCTTCATTTTTCTATTTGTTTTCATCCTTGAAGGTTGGGGCCCGAGGTCATCTCCTCTGTGGAGCCTTCCTTACCCCAGGCCCCAGCAGGAGCCATGACAAAGAGCCAAGCACTCCTCGGTGTTGGGTGCACAGCTTGAACCTGGGCCTGTGCTGTGGGCGGGGTGAAACAGGTGCTGGCTACAGGTTCACCTGCTGTGGGCAAAGACCCCCGGGTCTCTGCAGGGGCCAGCTGTTTACTCCTCGCTGGAGCTCCACACCCAGAGGCAGGAGGTGTTCAGTACAGGCTTGCGGAGGGCAGGAGGTGAGGAGGGAGTGCAGAGGAAGAGGAGAAAGGGAGGAGGAAGGAAGACTGACTTGGCCCCCTTGTGTTTTGTTTGTTGTGGTGTTTGGGGACCATATGGAAGCCTGAGTTTTTGCCCCCTGCTCCAAGTCTCCCAGGTGGCTAAGAGAAACATTTCTAGTTACCAGTCCCTCCCCACTCCCGCACCCCCACAGGCCTGTTGGTAAATTTGACTTCACATCAGCTCTTTCACCAGAGTGTGGGGAGGTGAGGGTGATGGCGGAGCAGAAAGGAAGTGGCCAAAGAGTGATTCCAGCCGGGAGTGTCTCGGGTTGAAGTTGCATAAGGTTGTGCGTTGGGAGTTAATATCCCCAGGGTTTAGCTCTGGGGCCTTCTGAGTCCTATAAGGGGATTGGTCTCTAGTGGAGGTGGTGGGTGGGGGTGGGGGAAGGTCACCGTGACTGGGCAGAAGACACCTTTAACTGTGGGCTGAGCATCACACAACTGCTCCATGCATCAGTCTCTGGCCAGCATGTGGGAGCACAGAGAAGGAGAAACCTTCTCTGTGTAGATGTAGAGGGCACACACACACAGCAGCAAGCACCGTGTATGAATGGAAGGTGGAGGAGAGAGAGGGACCATCAATTGTCGCTTTATGGGCATCTAGCAGCTGGTGACCTCACCCCAAACTGTAACTCCCCGGCAGGACCATAAAGTGGGCCGCTGTCTCCTCCCCGCGATGGAGGCTGATGTGTGCTCCCTGGCAGGCAATGCAGCCCGGAACACATCACTCTGAACCATGGCATAAATAACAACATTAAAATCACTAGCGCCATTACCGCAAGCCATAACAGCAATTAATAACGCGGGCAAACAGAGTGCAGGGCTAAAAGCCTGCATCCCCAGCGCTCTGTCAGGTTCACCGGGGAAATCTGAGCTCCTGGGAGTTGGAGGATTCATGGGGTCGGCAGCCTTCCACGGCGCGATCCTAAACCGCGCCAGTGTCTAAAGAGGGAGAGAACGCGGCGGGCGCAGATGTGGAAGCCTCGGTTCAGGAGCCCATTTAATGAACGGCCACAGGAGACAGGCGCAGGCTCATGGGCTTGGGTTCTGGTCAGCCGGCTGGACAGGGCATGGAGGGTCCCAGCACCCACCGTCAGGACACTGAAGGGCACTCGAGGACAGAGTTCTTCAACAGAGAAACCAGCGTGTGAAACTGGCGGCCGAGAGGCGCAGGTTTTCCAACGTGACTTGCAATCTCACAGACGGCTTTCCGACCCCTCCGTGCATTAAGGAATGGAAGGATGGTGACATTCCCTCTAAAATAATCTAGGAAGTGGCCGTCTGTGAGACTTTGACTGCACGTAGTGTACTGAGTGGAAACATTATGGGCAGCAGAAACTCTGCGAATATTGGTATGAACATAGCAGGCGCTTCAGCTCCAGGAGCTGCAAAGAAGACTACAGTGAAGAGAGCTTGAACCACGGCTAAGACGGACTAGAGAAGACAAGACACAGAACACGGAGGAAGAACACAGAATAAGGAAGGAGACGCGGGCCGCACCCAGCTTTTTGAAGATTCGTAAGAGACGGTAACGATCCCTTATAGAGCAGTGACGTCTGGGATGTTTGATCTCACTTACAAGAGTAAGGCTGGGTCCGTTACTGAACTGACTCAACTCCTGACCCATTAAAGAGAGATGAAAACTCTAGTTCAGTCCTCAGCTGTGACTTCCCACATCTCAGGCCATTCCTTCTACTCTGGCTGGGCTTTTCTGTCTCTAAACGCAGGTGCAGAGAAGAGGAGAGCTCTGTGTTTGGCCAGGAATCTTGGCCGAAAGCCACTGAGACGTCACCATTAGTGAGTGAGACACTAGATCCAGCTTCTAAAGGTTGTGTTTTCTTCCTGAGTGTGTGCCCTGTGTCTCTCTCCTGTCTGCATTTCCTGGGCCACGTGCAGAGCTGTTTCTAATCTTCTCCAACCACATGCAATACCAGAAAAGCCTGGTCACCATGATCAAGGTCCCCAAAAGATTCCAAGTGATGTTCTTTCTCGGACCTAGACATACACGGAAGGGGTGCAGACTCGTCTTCTGCAGCATAGGAAAGCAGACATTGTCTCCCCAACGGGCCGGCTCTTTAGGCTGAAAGGGAGCAGTGGGACGAAGATGCGTAGACACCAACTGGACAGAAACGAAGGGGGAGGGAGAGCCATACCTGCTCCGATGACCTCTTCGATTTTCACAAAAGACACATCAATCTCCTTGGCAAACTCCCGGACAGCTTCGTTGGGGTCCTCATAAGTGAAGGGATCAATGTAGATCTTCATCCCTGGGGAGCCTTGTTGGAGGAGACAAGCAGGGTTAACATCCCGAGGAGAACGCAGCGGCCGCTGAGTTCTGCTGCTGGCCCCAGCACTGTGCAGCGCACCTACACAGCCCGCTCTCCTCACCTGGCCCGGCCACCCCTGCTCCCCCCCTCCTTCTGGGGCCACTCCTGCCAGGTTCTCCGTCCTCTACGTCTCCTCCAGCATTTCTTCCCTTTGTGAGCTCTTGATGAAATGTGGAACAGATTACTTATAAGTGACAGATCGGGACCGGTTCCCATACCGGGCACTCGCAGAAGGCAGAGAAGCTGATTGATGCCAACCAAATGCATTAGCAGAAAAGTGGTGGGAAAATGGTAGGGTAGATATCAATATTTATCAACTTGACAACTTTCCTGGCGGAGGCCGCTGTTAAGGTTATAACTGACGGCTGTGATCTGAGGCTGCCAGAGAGATGAGGAGGGAGTGAAAGAGAGAGGGAGGAAGGAGGGAGGGAGGGAGGGAGGGAGGAAGGAAGGAAGGAAAGGGGGAGGGAGGGAGGAAGGGGGGAGGGAGGGAGGGAGGAAAGGAAGGAAGGAAGGAAGGAAGAAGGAAGGAAGGAAGGAAGGAAGGAAGGAAGGAAGGAAGGAAGGAAGGAAAGGAAGGAAGGAAGGAAGGAAGGAAGGAAGGAAGGAAGGAAAGGAAGGAAGGAAGGAAGGAAGGAAGGAAGGAAGGAAGGAAGGAAGGAAAGGAAGGAAGGAAGGAAGGAAAGGAAGGAAGGAAGGAAGGAAGGAAGGAAGGAAGGAAGGAAGGAAGGAAGTAGGAAAGACATTGCTGTTAGAAAAACCCTCACAATGAAGGTGCCAAGACAGGATACTGGAGGACAAAAATGTGAGTAGAAAAGTTTAGAAAATTCTATTAGGAAAAGGGCGAAGTCCACGTAGAAAAAATGAGATGGAATGAAAGACAAATGGTGATTGAACTCCCATGCCTTCAGACACACTGAAGTATGAAAAACGAAGACAATGGTGAGCGAGGAATACGTAAAGGAATTTAGAGCTTGTCACAGAGGTGCCCAGTGCTAAGACAGATAGGTGTGCGTGGGGACAACATAGAGAATTGGCATTGCAGGAAAAATACATTCAAGAAGTGGAGGAGAGGGGGCGCACTAGTAAATGGAACCCAAGAAAAAAATGGATTCCTTCGCAATGTGATTTGTCAACATGTTTGATGTGTCATTAGGCAAAGTGCAGGACAGGCAGGGGTCACATCTGTGGGAGAGCAGTGGGCCTCCCTCCAGCCGCTGCCCTACCCGGGGCCGTGAGCAAGGACACCTCAGGCTCAGCCTGGGCCTTGGTCTCCACCGTGGCACTGCAGCCCCGCCCCAGCCACTGCAGCCTCTTGTCTGAGGCTCCCAGCCCTGCGCGCATGCTCTGGTTTTGACATTTTCCACCCACAAACCTTCTTGCAGGTCTGCTGGTCTCCTAAGCGAACACTACCCTGGCCACCAACTCAAGTGTGTATCAGAAGCGTTAGGCCACGATCCCAGAGCAGGAGGAAGACACAGCAAAGAACTGAGCCAGATTCTTTTTAAGACCAAGAGAGCCTGGGGGTCACGCCCAGAGGAACAATTTTTTATTTATTTATTTTTTTTCTGACGATGGGTTCTCCCTGGCTGCTAAATAAAGCCAACCTTGGCCTGCTGGTTTCAGGGTGGCTAAGACCATTCTAGAATGCTCCTTGGAAACTTTGGGATGGCACAGACTTTGCACAGAGCAAGTGGAGAGGGCCTTGCCGTCATGGTGCATGTTCTAATCCCTGGGAGACGTGAGAGTGGTGTGCCCCATGAGCACGCCTAAGAGGGGGCACTGGTTTATTAACAGTGGGCGAAGGGAGAACAGAGACCGAAGACTACCAACTGTTTCTCAGTTGCCACAGAGAACAGGTAAAGAGCAAGAACTAGTGAGACCAGGTGGACAATGGGCCAAGAACCAGGACCGTACGTCCAGGCCACCTGGTCCTGCTTAGGGTGTCCCCAGCGGGCAGGTTTTGAAAGCAAGTGACCTATCTGGGAAGCGATCCCAAGACATACCTGAGTGAGGCGGGAAGGAAGACAGGGCATTGGAAGGCTGTGTTTGGGAGACTTGTGCTCAAGCCACCGACCACTGTGGTCCCTGAAGCAGCTCTCAGCTCCAGAGTCAGCCCATCCTGGGGTCAAGGAAGCTGTGGTATTTCCATACCGAATCCCCCACCGGCTTTGGTCAGGGGCTGCTTGGCCTGCTGTCCGGGTGGGTGGTGGTGCGGGGGGGGGGTGGGGACGCCAAGGTCATTGGAAACATTCAGGCAAAGAAACAGATGCTGCCAGCTGGCAGAAGTCAGCCACTGTGCGCTGGTGGAAGGAGGGAGGGAGAGACTGGGCAACAGATGCACCCAGAATGCAAGGGGGACAGCAGGTCGCTGCCAACAAGCCGTGACTTCTCCCCAGTTCTGTGCAGCAAAGAGAGGTGGGCCAGAGGCCAGGTGCCTGGGCTCACAGGTGACGTCAGAACCCAGCAACCTCCTACCAGCCCTACAGAACATGGTAAGTCCACATCACCCCTTAGAAAAGTTTTTCCTCCCACAAAGGAGGAGATCACCGGCTGTGGCATAAAAGCACCCTTTGCAAGTGACACTCCTAGCACAGTGCCTGACGCACAGTGAGGCTGCACTGCTCTATCAGTAAATTATTCTAGAAGTGTCTGAGGAGGTAGGAAGGGGAAGCCAGGTGGGCTGGGCAGTGGGGGATGTAAGCCGCTTAGGGTTAGATTAGTTGCTTTAAAAATAACTAGGTTGCTATTTTAGATCAAGGGCTTTTAAGCCATGTATGCTAAGCTGTCCTACAGGACTCTTCCATGGGAACTAATTAAACAATCTAGAATGTGCTGTAATGAACGGTCTGCAAGGGAAGACAAACACGAGGACAAATGGGAAGGGATTCCGAGTTAATGAGCTTTACAGGGCCTGGCTGCCATCAGCTGGGGGAAGGGGCTACTCCCCAGAGGCAGCGCCTTCCTCTCCAGAGGCTTCCTCGTTCTTCCTCTTGGCCAGGAAAGTGCAACGAGGTGGGCCCTTCCGGGAGAAAGTCCACACAGCGAGGAGGGCAGGCTGCTGGCCTGCTGGCCTGGAAAACCAAAAAGTGTGTGCACATGTGTGTGTGTGTGTGTGTGTGTGTGTGTGTGAGGGTATGTGCCACCTTACAGTTGCTCTTCTGGGGCCAGGGGCTTCAGCTCTCACCAGAGGCCAAGGTGGCCACCTGGGGCCCCGGAGTGGGTACATGATGCTGCAGCGTCCATGTAGCATGTCCCACTTGCTGCATCCATGAGACTGTACAGATTGCATTTATTTTCCCTGAAATTGACAGAAGCATCGTCGCATTGGGGAGGGGACACTTAAAGAGTGAAACCAATGGCCTAAGACATGGCCCTAATGCAACGCTTTGCCTCTCCCTGAGATCTAACAGCCTAATAGCATGGATGGAGGAGATGGCTCAGGCACAGCTCCTCCAGCGGCGGGCAGTCTGTGCACGGAACCAGGAGGGAGCCCAGGCAGGCAGCAGCTCCCACTGCATCCACCTCACCTCGCAATGACACAGCTCCCAGTGCCCTCGCCCACGGCCCAGCTCGCCTTTCTGCAGACCCAGAAGATGAGGAGGGGAAAAGAAATGCCTTCAGCCAGGCAGAACAGGTCATTTGTCTTTTGGCTCATTTTGTGTTTCTGCATAAATCCTGCATCCGCCTGTTCCTGCTCCCACTTGCCAGTGAGCAGTTTTTAATTATCAGGAAAATGGTATTTAGTGCAATGAATCACAGACAGCGAGCGAGGCTGCAGAGTCAGGCACAGCCGAACATTTGGAGACGGGACTCAGAGATGTCGTCAGACTGTGAGTGTTGGGGAAATATTATTAGTGGTAGTAATAATAATATCAGATGTAACTTATCATATAATGCATGGTATTTTAGAATAATCTGTACAATGCCTCACATTGCTATTATTAATATAAACATCATTAACATATTATCATGCTTTACAATTTCCAATTATTTTTATCATAGGTTACCTAACTTTGGCACAAAACTGGTGCTCATAGATGAAGACCTATGATTGCTAGTGCCTCGAGAGAGAAAACAAATTCTCAATTTTACAATCTTTTAGGTTGCTCATTTTCTATTAAAGAGCTCATTGCCAGCATGCTTGTTCTTTAGCCTCAAAACCTGCTAAGATTGGGGTCACAGCCTGGACCCCACAACCCTGGGAGAAATGCCAAAGCTTAAGCATGAACCACGGCTTTAACTACGCTAGGTTCTGGTGGGGCCTCCTTGGGTGGCACAGGGCGGTTCTGGAAGCACGGGAGGCTCCTGGCCATTGTCAGAACGTCTGCAGCAGGCACCGGGATGCACTCAGGAGGAAAGAAGCCAGGGAAAGCTGCGGGGATGCTGCAGATGTGGGAGGCGTAGGGACCCGAAAAGTCAGCAAAGGCCATTTGCAAGTGCCGGGGACTTGGGGAGAGCAGAAGGGGGTGGGAAAAGGCCAGGTCTGAGCAACAGGTGATGCTTAAGAGCTGAAGGGGAAGACTGAGTGCTCCCATGCATCCAGGAAGTTCAAAATCAATGTCAAGGGCACCTTCTGAGTCAGTGGTGAGCACCACTATCCACAGGGCTCCAGGGGTGTCAGGAAGAGCCTGGTGGTTTCTGGCTGGTGGAGGACTCCTGGAATCCTATAGGACAGTCTCAAAGAGGTGGCACAGTGGGCTGTTTTCAGCTGGTAACATCTCACTGACCCCGGGGATTTTTACACATCTTGGGAAAGTGAGGATCCTCATTCCGGATCCCAGTGTTGTCATCTCTGCAACTCACCACAATCTGGTCCAGGTACTGAAGTGCAAGAGGGTAGCTGTTCAGAGATCTGCACATAAAACCCAGACTCTGGAAGCGAATTCATCCAACACTCAGCCTCGGGGCACTGAGCACCTCTCCTGTTTCGCATCCCTAAGGGTACCTGGCCAGCACTGTGCCAGGGACTGTGGGAGCTACAGGAAGACAAAGCTCTTGCACTTCTCCAGGCCATTAAGATATGAGACAACCAGAGATCGGCGCTGGATGGCCTTGAACTCAGCGCCCACACCTGGAAGTGGGCTGCAAGTGCTTCGGAGATGAGAGAACGCAGAGACTAGGGATGCTGTCGATTTCACAGTCAGAATCCCAGAAACACCAGGACTCAGGGTGAGCTTGAAAGGGCACGTACATGTGGTCCTGCATGGGCAGGGTAGATGCCCAGAGAGGCCTGACACTGCGTGAGTGGGGAGAGGGAGACCAGCTGGATTGTGGAGGACAGAGGTGCTTGGGGTGGAACAACACTGATGTGGCCTTGATTACCAAAGAAAGGCATTAACACCGATGCCACCAGAGCTGATAACTGTACCAGCAGCGAGGCAGGGCCATCCCAGAGCAGGGCTCAGAGAGCTGGTCTTGCTGGCAGGCTACGGCATGCACTCATTACTGTTGTGAGGAAGAGGCTATGAGGCTGTGGCCATAATGACGGTGGAAGATAACAGAGTTCTCAGCCAGCCCACTCCGCTGAGAACAGCTGAGGACGGAAGAGAAATTTCAAAGGAAGGACTGATAGCACCAGGGTGAGCACTTAGAGATAAGGAATTAGCCCATCAATGCCATGCCTTCTAGAATCTTCTGTTGCTATTCACCAGGTCATGGATTTCAGGAAAAGAAACCCCTGGTCAGGGGAGCTGGCACTCACTGTTTGAGATTTGCAGTGGACAAATGAAAGAGGCGGTGCCTAGAAGTTGGTCAGAAAACTTCCAGCCTGGAGACAGCTGGAAGAGCGGACGTGGGCTTGTGGGTTGGGGAGGCTTGGACGGGAAGAGAAAGATGGAGCAGTTTCCTGGGGTAAAGCTGCCAGTAAAGGCTGATGAATATTAGCAACAGTGGACCCCAGCCAAGGCCCAGACCAGGACAACAGGTGCTGTTTTCAAGAGGGAGGCTCAGGGCCGGGACTGTGGTGTAGTGGGTAAAGCTGCCGCCTGCATCCCATATAGACACCAGTTCAAGTCCCAGCTGCTCCACTTCTGATCCAGCTCTCTGCTATGGCCTGCAAAAACAGTAGATGATGGCCCAAGTCCTTGGGCCCCTGCACCCACGTGGGAGACCCAGAATAAGCTCCTGACTCTTGGCTTCAGATCAGTGCAGCTCTGGCCATTGCGGCCAACTGGGGAGTGAACCAGCAGATGGAAGACCTCACTCTCTCTCTCTGTCTCTTCTCTTTCTGTGTAACTCTTTCAAATATAAATAAATAAATCTTAAAAAAAAAAAAAAAGAGGGAGACTGAGGCTCTGGGTGGGCCACGAGACTGGAGGGACAGGGGATCCAAGAGGACTCCCACCACCTTCTGCTTGGGCGTTTGACCGCATGGTCAGTATTTATTCCTGAAACCACAGATACTGCTGCGTGTCTGTGTCCTGGGGTAGGGAAGCGGGCCAGTGCTGCTGGTGGGGAAGGTATCTCCAGAAGAGAAGTTGAACCTCTCCCTGCTCTGTGGGCTTCCGTGCCCCAGGTCAGCCAGGTCTTTCCTCTGATGTCCTGCCAAGAACCCTAGGGCAGCAGCTGAGTGTCTGGGGATCTGGGGATCTGAGGGTCACCTTTCTGACGACTCTGGTTTGCAGCCGGCAGCGGACACGTGGGTGCATGAAGCTCATTAACTACCTGCGACATTTCACAAGCACCCACCGTAAACGCGGCCACCTTTGGCACCAAGGAGCCCTTCCTGCTCTACCCACTGGTCCTCGTATACTCAGGCTCAGTTAATAAGTCACCGTCCAGAACAGGTGGCCGGAACCGCCACCATCAGCCTCCTTCCTCCTTCCAGGGGCACACTTGACCCGCACGCATGCTGGCAACCAAGCTGACCAGCTGAGGGCTGGATGCTGTGTCCTCCGATGCTCTGAAACACACCCACTGCCTAGAACCTCAGAGCTGGGTGTGGAACCTCAGGCCACATGCGTCTCTGGATGCAGTCCCTCCCACTCTCCCACCCTGAGCAGGAGTTGCCCCCTCTGCCTGACCGGCACAGAGAACCATGTCCCTACTGGGTGGGCTCTGGGTGGGCTGCCTCTTTGGTGGGTGGCTCCAGTGGACAGGGCAGCGTCCTTGCACTCAGAGTCGGCTTGGCTTGCTTTGACCTTTCTTCCAGTGGTGCTGGCAAACCCCAGGAAGGCTAGCAATAGCTCCTGGTCCTTCGCCACAATGGCGTTAGCGCTCAATGGTGCCCACAGGCCCCTGCCTGGGGGTCTCCAGCACCAAACATTGCGGTTTCCAAGTAACCTTGGGTGGAAGCCCAGGCCCCCCCAGTCCTCCGCAGGTGGGGTCCCCAGAGAACACCAGTGCGAGGGATGCAGTGTCTGGGTTCCCCTGATCCTAAGTGAACTCTAATCGGAACCAGGGACTTGGGGAGACCCCAGTTCAACCTTGTGCAAATCACACACTCTGAGACAGATCAGGTTACTAGCCCTCTCTGAGACTTTATTTCTTCAAATGCAAAAATCTACCCCACAGGGCTGTTGAGAGGATTAAGCTCCTTAATATATGCAAGGCGTTTAATGCAGTAAGTGCTCAAAACTACAGTTATTAATCATATTATTCTTCATCAATAACGGTGCTTGAATTTTTATCAGCTTTGTATTTCTGATCTTAAGCATGTGGTTGACTAAATGCTTAATTGTCTCACACACAAATAAATAGTAAGTCAAGCCTTCCCCCATTGGTGCTGCCTTATTTTGTTTTAAACTAAACACTAGATTCCAGATTTATCCTGCTAACATTTTGTCTTGCAGATTTCAAATTAGCATTCAAAGCTGTTGATAGTTTTGAGTTTTGGCTCTGTCTTTTATGGTGTTAGTTATGCTCTCCAACTGTTACCTACAAACTAGATAAGCATCCCTAGGCTTGCATCTGACCTGTGAATTTAAAAAAACAATCAAACAAGCAACACACCACCCAGGACAAGAAAGTGAAAAATGCTAGGGACTGTCTTCCCAGCTAACTCACTCGTTTCCATGCATCCACTTCACAATGCTTTCCCTTGGGAGACCATAAAATATTTTCGCCAAAATAAAAATCCGCTACATCTGCAATTCCTCTTGAAGTCACCAAGTATATAACCCTGGCAAATGAGAAGAGGTCGCCATAATTTTTTCTCAATGAACCCATGCTGGTTCCCAATGATCCCTTCATTTGCGTTTAAACACCCAGAACCCATCTGCTCCCTAGGCTCTCTGAGTGCCTGTTTGGCAGGGACAGAGCTCTGCCCTCTTCCCCTAGGGGTGTGTGCCAACCCAGAGTCTCCAGGCACCTGCCCCATTTCTGCTTTTCCCAAAACTTAACAAGAGCAGCTCGTGACTTCCCTCTGCAATCGCCTACACACAGAGACGCTCTTGTCAGAGCTGCTTCCTGAAAGTGTGGGAGCCTCACCCCTCCCCAAGCCCCCAGCTTCCTCTCTCCCCACGCCCGCACACCTCACCCAACTCAGGAATCAACTGTGCAGTGACCCGAGCTTCTTAAGTGCCTGTCTGCCAGGAGTGGGGTCAGCTGGAACTTTTCTAAAGGGAGATTATTAGGCTTACCCTGGCCCATCCGAATCTTCCCTCCATGCAGCTCTTGCCAGGCAGCACCTCTGAGAACTGGCCACGAGAGAACACACCACCTGTCTGCCTCCTGCTGGACTGGGGGTGCACACAGTTCCACCCCACCATGCCCCAACACATGGTGCAGGTGCCCAGGTTTTCCATCCAAGCACCCCACCCCCCTCCCAGCACATCTCTTCCCAGCTTGCTCTTTCCCTCCAAATCCAGATTCCAACTGCACCCCTGCTCCCCATACTCCAGGCTCTGGGGAGGAACACAACCCAGTGCCCCGGAGACCACAGTGGCATCCCCGGCATGTTCTCAGACCGACCACACCTGCCACATCCCTACTGACTGGAGAAGGAGTTCTGGAGGCCAACGTTTCTGCTCTGTTGCCTTCAACCTCAGCATCAGTGCCCCTGGGAGGGGCGGGGGTACCAGCCTCTCTGCAGTGCCCTGGGCCCTGCCTGTGGGGAAGAGAGGCAAGGGTGCTCTCAGACACCGGCCGGGGAGGAACTCCTCAGAGCATCTCCCAGAGGGGCAGGCACATGGATGGCCTAGGTGTAGTTACACACACATTCAGATAACACAGTTTCCATCTCTCTACCTCCTGCAACGGGGCCCAGAGAGGGGACCCACAAACCACCAGCCAGGGCAACAGGGACTATTCCCGGAGATTCTCAGGACCTCTGAGCTGTGGCCAAGGGCACAGCAGGCGCCACAGCCAGACTCAGAGTGCACGCTCCACCTTCACCACCACGGTCCACCTTCACCACCTCCGCGGAAGTCGCCTCGCCTCTCCCCAGATCCACGCCTGTCCAGAGTGGTTGTGAAGGTTCGGAGAGTGTGAATGAGCTACCGAGTAAAGTCCCCTTGGCCTGGGGCACGGGAGAGGGTCCACACCCATCACTCCCAGCCCTCTGCCCTGGTTAGCCAGGCCCTTTCTCCACCGCAGCCTTCGGTTTTGCTCCCCCGTTATCTGTGCGCTGAGCCTCGCCCAGGCTCCACAGTGCTTCTGCTGTGATTCCCCAGCACCGACAGCTGTAGTCAGGGAGACAGATGTTCACAGGAGAAAATGCAGAAATGCAACTCAGTGCATGAGACTAGGGGCTTAGAGAGCCCAGGTGTGAGGGGAGCCAGGTGTCACAGATCGGATACAAGAATAGTTAGCAGGAGAGGGAAAGGACGGTTATAAAAGGCAAGCCAAATTAAAAGAGGACAGAGTGCTAAGGCCCCCAAGGCAGGGAACCCAGACCCACAGAACTCCATGTCCCCCCGAGGGTCCGGGGTGGCGACTGCTCAGCTTCTCAGTTCTGTGTCTTTGGCTGCTCAGTTGGCTGCAGCGGGGTCGCTATCATGCAGACTGCGGACTGGCTTTTCTATGGCTCTTAGGAATCAGGGAAGCCTCCCTCGGCTGGCCTCAGAGGCAACCGAGTACCACGGAAAGTGGCTGTGAGCACACTGTTGTGTGGGCAGGTGCCACGTAGTGGCCCCTACAGAGCCACACCGCCAGAGCAGCAGAAGGAACAGCCAGGTGGCAGGCTGCAGCAGCCAAAGGGCAGCAAGCTCCCGGCTCCTGGCTGCCTGGGGACCCTTGCTGTGTCCCGCTGAGGGTCAGGGGTAAGGCTTAGCGTGCACATCTTCCAAAGAGAGGCAGATGTCGCCCGAGACACTGGGAGGCACCTGTGGCTGCCTCTCCATTTCATAGGAGATTCCTCCTTTTGAAGCCAGCTTCGCATCCCTGTGGCCCTGACTCTCCTTCCAGGCTGACAGGACCATCTCTAGGTGTTCCATGCAAAGGGCTCACAGGACACCAAGGTCTGAAGCTGGCCTTGCACGGGCTCACACGGCAAGGAGTGGCCTGGGCCAGGAGCCACGGAGGCAACCGCCCAGGCTGGAGGCAGATCAGGGAAGCCCTTCAGGTAATTCCCAGGTGCCCTGGTAGGTGCACTCCCATGTGAGAGCCACAGGCATACCCAAGTCTCTGTTTTCCGGCTGGGCAGCTACGGCCCCGAGTGGAGGCCGATCCCAGCTCAGCATTAGTAGGACACGCGTCGGTAGCTTATGCAGCGAGGCAGAGTCAGGACTCAGGAAAGGAACAAGAACACAGTAGGGCTTAACCTTCTGACAGCAGCAGGGACGGACCCAGGAGGCCTGGAGCAAACACAACTCCGAGTGTAGCTGCAGCTGTGTGTGCAGCCTCGTTTGGGGTGCTGACTGTGCGGGCTGCGCCGGCCCAGCACGGAGGAAAGCAGGCCCTCCGAGCCAGCACCAAGCCCACACTCCCTCCGCACATGCCTGCCCTGAGCCACAGCTACCGGGCTGCCGGAAGCGGAAGCCTGGCCCTCCGCAATCCCATGCAGGGGTCCTGATGGCGGCCTATCTACGGCTTTAGGCAGCGCTGCCTTGCCCTAGCTGCTCCTTCACGGCCCAGCTGCTGCCTAGACATTCCCCCAGCAGAGAAGGGAAGCACCTTGCTCCAGGAGAACTCTGGGCTCGGAGTTTCGCGCCCAGGGAAGACACGCGCTTGCCTGGTGCAGGTGCAACTAGGAGGGCCGTCTGCTCGCTCACTGCTGAGCGGGTGGGACAGGGCCATGGAGGCGAGATGCGGCTGATGGCGGAAGCGCCGCACAGAGTGCGAGCACAGGCTGGAGAGAGAATTCGCAGCGTCTGAAAGGAGAACCCTGGAAACAGAACGCGCATGCGCCATAGGGATCTGCACGCCCGATTTTCTGGAGGCAGGAAGGTGGCCCAGTAGACCTGGCTGGAACCTTCTGCCTCCTGCTAGGTTGTCACCCCATGGACGGAAAGCCCGCGGTTCTGACACCAGACTTGATGTGCGCAGTGGGGAAGAGAACTTTTCATTATAAAAATATTTTCTAAATATGCAGGTTTTCCAGAAAAAAAAAGAGTAGGATGATGAGAGAGAGAAACTTTTTAAGGCATTGCTTAAAAGAAAACACTTGGGAGATAGCCCAGCACTTTGGCCTCTCGGCTCCACTATCTTTTTAATTCCCTGCATTCCTGTTCTTTGGCTTATCTGTGAATTTGGTTAACACATTCCCCAGCCGCTCAATTGGATAAGATAAGGCAGATGATGTTAATAGAGAGCCCTCCGTCTTTTCCCACTGAGTCCGATTTCAGGATTCATTGACTTGCTAAACCCAATCTTTTCCCTGCCTTCCGTGTCTCATACGGGCTCATCAATGCAGAAGATAATCTACCCCGCGGACATTCAAGGAGCACCCACAAAGGGCACAAGGAAGTGGGGATGGGCAGTCTGGTCCCCAGGGGCACCTGTAGAGAGAGGCAGCTGATGGGGGGCACCGAGGCTTGGGGAGGGGGACTTGGCCTGGGGACCAGCTAGCCCGGATGTAAGGCGCTCTCAGGCAGCATGCCTGCCTGACCCAGAAACCCATCGGTGGCCAGCAGGGGAGCGCTCCCTACTCACCTCGGCCTGTGCTGTAATGCTGGAGTTTATCGCTGTAAACCGCCTCTTTGCTGTACGCCCGCTTCCTGTGGATGCAGAGAAGAGGGGCTGTCTCAGCCAGGGGTGCAGATGCCACTCAGCTGCAGGGACCTCCTCCCCAGGCCCCGTCCAAGACCCAGACATGGCTCACCCTGGCCATGTCCTGGGCGGAAGACTGGGCAACCCTCTTGTGCCTACCCAATGTCCTGTAGGCAGATGGGTGTGCCGGAAATGAAGGTCTGCACATACCCCCTGCCTGCTGCCCTGCAGTCAGAGGGTGGAGGCATTGTGGCCATCTGCCAGCGCTCAGGTGGAGCCGCAGCACTGCTTGGGGGAAGCCTAAAACAGGGCTTTGCGCGCAGTATCTGGGCTAACCACCCAAGGCAGTTAGACGCAGCATTAAAAATGCACGAAGCCTCCAGGCTGGCACTGGTGCAGAACTCAGAGCTCCTCTTTACTCCTCCCCTCCTCTCTGGTCCGGCTGTCTTTCTGTCTTTCTGCCTAGTGCTAAGTTAGGCCTGGGCGCTCTCAGCTGAGGATGAGCACCGGGGGGGGGGGGGGCACTCCAGCGGCTCAGATGCAATTTTGTAACCGTCAGTCTGAAAGCCCCTCCGTGTGAGTAGGGCTAAAAGTCTTAGCTTAAATGAGGTTTCAGGATGGATGCTGTTTACCCACAGCCTTGCCCGGCTCCCACGGCAGAGTTTATTCTAGGCCCAGAGAAAATAAATAATCTGGCAAATTCTAGGCTGCCTCTGGATTGAGATGGAGTGACGAGGGTGTCCGGAAACAGTCTGGCCTGGTGCAGTCTGTGCAGTGGAGACGGGCTGGCACGGGAAGAGGGGTCCATGGAGAGAGGCTTTCTGGGTGCAAACGGAGCAGGTGGGGGGTTGGCGCTTACCGGCTGCAGACTATGGAGATGGCCACCAAGGACACGACGAACACGACCCCGGCCGCTGCTGAGCCCGCAATGAGGGGCAGCTGCTCCCTCAGCTCCGACTTGTAGTCCTCTAAGGTGAGAAAGTGGCGTTAGAATCCTGCCCACGGGCATGCTGCACGACAGCTGGTACCTAAGACACGAAACACCCACGCGCGTATCTACGTGGAGTACAGGGCATACGCTGCAGATCGTGGGCCTGGCCGGAGCAAGGTGTGATCTTTCAGCCCAAATCCACACAAGGCAATGGCGACAATGGGAGCCACACAACGGCACATGGGAAGGCGGGGCTGGCGGCTGAGAAGCCTCCTGACTGTGTTCCTTCCGCTAAAAGGGCTCTCCACTGTGCTAGGGATAAGCCCAGCGGAGGGGTGAGGAAGACTGCCGCTCAAGTGTCTTCTGAGACGGGAGGGTTTAAATCGCAGCCAGGGAGCAGACTCCCGGGGTGCCTGCACTCAGCCAGCCCTGTGCCCAACATGCTGCAGGATGACGATGTACCCGAGAAGCCGCCCGCGTTCTCAGCTCCTACTCAGCAAGACGGTGTGCAAGAGCGAGGCCTCTGCCAGACACTGAAGCCATGCTGGACCCCTCATGGAGTGAGAGCCTGCAGGCCTGCCCAGCATGCCCACGTGTAAACTCGGCGATCTCGGACCAATTAGACTCCCTGACTCTCTGTCTAGTCTGTTGGGGAAAAACAAAATCAAAAAATGTGGGGAGCGCACTTCATGGTGCCTGACCTAGCGCAGGTGCCCTCCATGCTACTCTTTAAGCTGTGTGCACCTGCTCCGGCTGGCTGTTGCTATTATTATTATTGCTGTTGTTATTGTCACGGTTATTCTTCCACTGGTATTAGAGAGCCATTATCTGATGCTCAGGACTTTGGCATATGGAGATCAAACTATGGAGGTTCTACTAAATCAGGGTCACCAGATAATAGCGAATTAAATACAGCTAAATTTGAATTCCAGATTTAAAAAAAGAAGAATGTTTTTGTATACATATTCACCGAACACCGCACGGCACATACTTACACTGAAATGTTATTTGTTGCCTATCTGAAATTCAAACTTAACTGCTCATCCTCCTGGCGACATGGAGGAGGTTCCCCATGGTGGCACAGGAATTACCTGAGCCCCTGAGCCAGAGGTTTGGCGTGGCTCCTTCCTGGGCCACTCTTCAGATGTCCAAATCAGAGCCCCCAGGGGGAAGAGCAAGCGTCTGTGTGTTTAACAAACACTCTGGGTTGGGGGTCCTTACTTCCTCCCCAATCCTTGAGATTCCTCCTCCAATTACGTGGGTGGAGGGGTGATTGACAGCAAGGGCGTTGGCCCTTGAACCCTCCCACTCTATAGAAATCAACAGGCAGCGCCCAAGGCTGAGATCCCATTGCTCTCCCCGTGGAAGCTTTTTGTGCTAAAAATAAATAAAACAAATTTGGCAACAACAACAATAAAAGTCAAGGAGCCACAGCCAGGAGTCGGCACAAGTAAACAATTTCGTGAAGCAACGTGGAGCTTGCAAGGTTAGAAAAATGCATCGAGAGCACGGGGAGATTGGCCACGTGGAAGGCACTCAGACTGGGCGTGGCCTCTGCCCCAGGGTGGGGTCCCACAGGTCCTCCTCGCCCCAGTGACCGGGCGACTTTCGGGTCACCTCTGTACCGCAGACTGTCCTGCAGCTGTGCACACGACCCAGTACCCACGTGTGCACTTCTGTCACTGAGATCAATCCAACCAGATCTGGCCACTTCCCAGAACTCTCTTAGACATCCAGCCTCTCTGGGGTCTGCAGAACTTAACTGCCGAATGTAAAAGGAATAGGCTTCTTGGGAGGAATTTGTTACTTCTTGATTTGTCTAGCAGAATTGCCAAGAGACCAGAGCTCTGTGCACTTGCAGTTTGGGGCTTTTAATCCTGTGTACCTCCTGATGCCAAAGTGCCTATAAATCCAGCCGGTAAGTGAGGTGCCGAGCAGGGGACGGAGTCCTTAGGAACATGCAGGCAGCCTGCATTCTTCCCATTTTGACAGCACTGTTCATCTCAATGAGCTGCCTCACCTTTCTACCCCATGTCCCCATACTCAAAACTCGGGAGAAGATGCACCTGAGATAAACAAAAAGCGGGGCGCAGGCTCCAGTCCTACAGGGCCCAGACCATTCATATGAGAACATCTGGGCTTGAATCACAGCACAGCTGTGGGCATCCCAGGGCGCAGCTGCCACTCAGCCTGGGGGGAGGGTCCTCACACTCGCCACTGTAGATTTCTCTTTTCACCAGAAAGTAAATGTTCTTATTTGGGTAAGAAACCATTGGATGTTTAAATATTTCTCATTCATTGAATGATTGTTTAAAATACAATGTAAGTCAATAGAAACCTCAAGCGCTGTGAAGCATCTGGTATCAGAATGCTAGCCTAAAATAACAATTTATGTCAGGTCAAACTATTTCCTATGTAACTTCAGAAAGGAGAAAGGAAAGCCTTTCAATGGGTGGGGTTAGGAATAGACAGACTGCCATTTGGACCACTAGCAGGAAACAGCTCAGAAATGAGTAACTGTAGCAGGTGTCTTAAAAAAATTCATGGAAAACACAGATTGCAGAAAAAAAAACTATGGATGGATTTTAAAAATTTGCACCAAAATAAGCTTATCCTTTAATTCCATCTTCCACAAACTTTTTGAAGTACCCTCATATGGGGCAGGTGGGCAAACAAAGGACTATGTTAACTACAGTGAGTGGTATGAATGGCAACCCATGGGAAAGGAAAAAAGACAGAACACACCCATGCACCATGCTAAGGCGACGGGAAATCGGGTTTTCAGAACTAATGAAGGAGCTGCTCTTGGGGACTGGGGGGAGACAGGTGTAACAGGGAACTAATAAAGCCCTAAGGTAGAAGCAATTTTGGTGACAGAGTGGCTGTTCTCTCCGGGGCCACCAGGGCAGGACGCACTGCAGGTCATGGGTGAAGGATTCAGAGGTCTTGGACACGTGAGACCACCACGCCCCACGTCTTGTCCCCCATGTCCCTCCTGGAGACTCAAGCTCATGCACTTAGGCTGTGAACTCAGCTCCACTTCTCATGCCTGGTAGAGTGGAGCAGGGTGTGGGTGAAGCCACACAGGACCGTGCCTTGATGCAACACGGCACCGTGGGCCACGGTGGCTATCCCTGCTGGGCCAATGCAACGGGCCACTCGTGATGCACATACCCCTCAAAGGCAAACCCAACAGGTTGCTAGGAGGACGCATGCCAGACTCCAGTTCCTTGCTGGTGAATGAGCACGCCTAGGTTTGCCCTCGGAGAGACAAACCCTTGTGACGAGGTGAACTGGAAGTCAGCTGGAGGTCGGCATTTTGGCCGTGAGTGCAGCTTCTCTGGGGCTGCTTCTCCTCCTCCCCCAAATCGACAGCCTGCCCTGTGCCCACCACCCTCTCGCCCACCCCCACCTTACCGTCCGTCAGAGTCTGGAAGCACATCTTGCCACTGAACTTCCCGTAGCCAGCCACGGTGCGGGCGCGCACCTGTACCACGTACACCATGCCCGGCCGCAGCCCGTCAATCCGCGCCGTGTTTGTCTGGCTCCTCGCCATGGAGGAGTTGAACTCGTTGTGTTCCTAAAACAAGGAGCAAAGCAGAAGGGGGTCAGCAGCTGGCTCCTGGGGGCTGCAGCCCCAGCGCGCTTCGTCCTGGAGCACCCAGGTCCCATGACTTCTTGCTCCTGCAGATCTGCCAGAAGTTGCCATCAGCTCAGGCCCTCCCTCTGGATGGGGACAGTCCGGCCTGGACTGAGGGAATATCGCACCAGTCCTGGACCACAGGATGGTCTGAGGAAGTGACTGAGCTTCAGGCACACAGTCATTTTCCACTCGTGCCGCTCTGCCCAGGGGTCAGACGTAGAGTTGCAGAACACATGCAGCTTTACAAACTCCTGCCAAGTCTCTGACCTCAGCAGAAGCGGCAGACACCATCCATCCCCTTTCTGCTTACACGCACTGAGCTGTCCCCTCTGGGTTCCTTCCCCAAGGTCTCCCTGGTCGTTCCCCCCGGGGGCCATTCGCCCTCACTCCTTAAGCGTCCTCAAGGGTTTAGGCCGAAGGCTCTGCGTCCACTGTGCTGAAGCAGGGGAAGCCATTCTGGACTGCCTCCCCCACCTGCTCTGCCTTCACCTTGGCCTGTGTCTGGGCGCCACCCCCTGGTCCCCAGCATCCAGGGAGGGCAACACCCCTTCTCCGTATGTCCTTGTCCTCTGCACTTATGTGAGGTCACTTTCATCAGCACCTTTCACTCTGTCCCCAGCAGTCGCTGCTGTCTGCACACCTGTGTCCTCAGGTGTACACAGCCCTGCTTGTGCCTTGCACACTGGCTCCTCTGCCCATCCCGAGTGCCCTTGCACGGCTGCTTCCTCTCCACGCTGCATGTCTTAGTGAATAAACAATTGGTGTCTGCACTCTTGCAAACTCCCATCTTCTGCCTGCTCCTCACCACCCCCCACCCCCAATGCCAACCACCTTTTCTAAAGCTCTAATCGTATATGGTCTGAACTCCTACACCTGGGCTCAGGGGTCCTTCCTTAACGACGTCATTTCCGGTCTCACATTCCCCCCACAATCTCGCCTTGCTGCCCCTTCAGGGACCACACCCTGGCCACCACGCCATCGTTGAGGCCACATGGCCAGTCCAGAATGCCTTGCTCCAGGCCTCCTCTGGGCAGGCTTCCCACACCACTCCAGGCCACGGACACTCCGCTCCCACTGCTGGCCTTCCACGCCTCACACTCAGCACCTTAGATGCCAGCCTGGTCTCTGATTGTTTCCCAGGTGAGCAGGTCTTTCCACTACAACGATCTGAGCCATCTCCTAGTGTGCAGGAAGCAAAGCTTAAGAGTTTGGGCTGCTTCTGTCTGCACCATGAAGCCTAGAGGCAAACAGAGACCTTGGTGCCGAAGAAGAGCTTGGGTCACTGGAAGGGAAGCCCTCGAGTGTCCAGGGCAGCTCTGGGGTACTGTAGTGAGGTCTAGGCACCGTGGCTCAAGAGGCCTGGTGACAATGAGGGGGAAACTACAACCATGTCTTCAGCTCAATACAGAAGAAAAGGGGCGGGGCTTGCGCCAGGACAAGAGAATACAATGCAATGCAAAGTAATTCCCATCGCCATAAATTTGGAGAAGTCTACTTTGCAGAGCGAGTAGAATCTGATGTGTATCTTCCCTCCCTCACCCATCCAATAAGCCAAGCAGTTACACCTAAGACACACGGCTGGGTGCTATGTGGGTGCTATATGGGTGCTCGCCCATAGCAGCTCTGAGCACAAACGTCTCTGTCCCCTGGGGACGCAGCATCTTGTGGGGTTGATTGGAAAACAAACTGAAGACAGCAGTGTGGGCTGAGCGACTGGGCAGAGGGCAGCACAGTGGGCTACGAGGCACGGCAGGGGCCACCAGGCCCCGGCTGGAGAAGCTCGGGGAGGAGTGGCGTCAGCCGAGCCTGAAAGATGAGGGAAGTGAGCCGCGTGGATGAAAAGAGGGAACCGTGTGGAAGCAAGGCTAGGGGAGCCCAGGAGCCTGCCGTAGCGGGCACACTGGAGTGCAGGTGGCACAGGGCGGCCCTGACTATGTCAGAAGTAGTTGTGAGCAACCAGCTTGAACCAACGGTACAGTTAGAGAGGGTCAGCAGCGAGGGCTATCCCTGGGTCCCAGGGAGAGGCTTCCTGGGAGGAACTGTCCACCTGCCATCTGATCTGTTCAAATGCAAGGGGCGTCACCTGCATCCTCAACCCGCTCTCTACTCCTGCCCCCAGGCCCAATCAGAGATTCACCAGAGAAAGGGCACACAGGACACTGGTCATTACCACTGCAACCCCGTGAAGATCTGAGCTCCAAAAATCACCTGATCACTTCGCAAATAAAAATAAAATCCCATGGCTACACAATCCAGTCGCCTGAATGCCCCAGTTTATTAGAATCTGATGGGATCCTACTCTGCTTGAAATAAGTGAAGCAACAAGTGGTAGCTTTAACTGAAAAAAAATTAAAAAGTGCTTTGATATATTGGCATTTGGGTTGTGAGAACCAAACATTAACCCATCATCACTTCACAGTCTCCACGTTCTTGAAGAAGTTCAGTGATTAGAATGAGTCTCTGTTCTTGGTCCCCTCATGGTCATTAATCAATCCCAGGCAAATGAAGGAGAGTGATGAGCATGGCTGCTTATGACTGATTTCATAAGTATCTCCGAGACAGAGGCTGCGGCTGTGGGGGCAGAGACCATCCCCAGCACCCCAGTGCACAGTGCACGGTGCTCGGCAGCTCAACGCCAATGAATGCAGAAACTGCACACTCTGGTCCACTTACTTGGACCAATCGATGGAGCACAAGGTATTGCCAAGATCTGAAAACGATCCTAAAAACTGCAGAGCAGACATTCCCACGGCCCAGCACCCCACCCGTCCCAGCCTAGGCAGTTATCAGAAAGCAGCGAGCGCCATCTCAGTGCTTAATCATCACGACAGCCCAGCGCCGCTGTAGGGGCTCCTCCCATGGTCTGCCTATAAGCGCCGACACCAGGAGTGAAAGGTGCTACAAGACAGTAAACAAGGAGGAATGATGAATGGAGGCCGATTAACACGGGGAAGGAGATGAGCACGCCGCAGACTCTGGGAGTGTCCTCAGCTCCGGGACACCTGAGCTCTCTATTAATGAACTGTTGGAGGAGGCGAAGGCCTCATTGATTCCGTTCACGGAGCTGACAGAGAAAGGTGCCCCAAGCACACACTGAGAGGGGAACGTGGGCAAGGGGCCCAGGGAGAGTTTTCAGTACTGCACATGGGCCAGCAGCCACATTTCATGAGAACCCAGCCACGCCCGCCTATTTACACATAGTCTATGGCTGCTTTCCTGCTATGTAGGCAGAGTGAAGCAGTGGGGACAGAGGCCACACGGCCCACAAGCCCACTGGCCCATTACAGAAAACACGTGCTGCCTCTGGTTGGGATGAAGGGGCTGGGAGTGGCACAGGACGGAGGAATGGTGAGCTGTGCTTCCTTGGACGCAATCCAGAACATCTACCCGGAAGAATGTTCTCTGTGCTTCTACCTTCTAAAGAGCAGGGTTCCAGAGTCAGTGTGGAATCAGTCGGCAGAATCCTTCTGGTTGCAAGTACTTGGAATTAATAAATCAAAATACAACCTCCCTCTTCTGGATTCTACAGCACAATCTCCTACTTGGGAGTCCTCACGGACACTGAGATCCCCAGCATCAGTGGTGGCTGCACCCACGCCCAGTGCAGCCCTGGTGTTTTTCACTGAAATACAATCAAATGCCTGGAGTTCTGGTTCTGTGACCCATGTGGTCAATGAGTAAGTTGTTTAACCTTTTTGTCACTCAGTTGCATCATCTATAAATTGGTGACATCTGGTTTGCAAGGATGTGTCTTTTTTCTCTTAAGGACAGAGCCACTATATCTGTATATATCTGGCACCTAATAGGCACTCAATATAGGATGACTTACTATCTTTATGGTTATTATTTCAAAATGCCCTCCTAGGCTCATGTCTTCTTTAGTCATGTTGGAAATGGCCAAGGCCACGTCATGGATTTCATGGTCAAGTATTTTGTAAGTGAAGGAGAGTTCCATAGTAATATGCTGGATGGCAACCAATGCTTTGGCAAAGAATCTTCTGTGGCCCAAGGAAAGCATTTTATCCTCTGGAGTGGGGACAATAATACGCTTCACTGAGGTGCGGCAGCTGCCTCAGGCATTGGGCTGCTATATACGTGTGTCTGTTCATAATTAGTCGAAATTACCAAGTGGGAGGGAGACGGCCTGAAATGGGAGAGAACACGCTTCCCTCACAGAATAGCAACTGAGGTTAGGCACTGTCTTTCAAGGCAGGAGGTTTAAATGCCAAAGGGAAGGCAGTGGAGGAGCCCGGGCTGGGGTGGGGGGCCCAGGAGCCAAGTGCAGCGCACGCGCCATGGCTGCAGTCCCAGGGCTGTCGCTGAGCCATCTTCCTGTCCCAGCTGCCTACAGAAGCGATGTCCCTGGGCGCAGCTGGTGAGCAGGAGGAGCAGGTGTTCTCTGCCCCCTTCCAACACTGCCACCTGCTGCAGGGCAGAGGCCCAGGCGCGCTTCCCAGTTGTGAGACTGCAGCAACATTTTTCTTCTACCATCTTTGTCCCTCAGTTTCTTTCCCTATGGGTAAATGACACTAATATCTACCACACGGAGGTGTGCAAAGGAAAGTAGGTACTGCTTTTAAAGCCCTTGGCACCCATCAGGTGCACCCTGCAGGGAAAGTATTATTTTTCTGAGCCCAGTTGCTATGTCAACAGGGCTATAAGTTCAGTGGGTGCTGGTGGGTGCTTGTCTCTGACATCACACCCTATGCTGGCATCACGCTCTCTGGAACCACTGGGTCAACTCTGGTGACAAAGTGAGACCATGTACTCAACTGGTCCAAACAGACTTGTCCAGACATGGTAGAGAGTCAACACTTACTTTATTAACTGATTAAAAAAACATCTAGCAAACAAGGGCTCCAAATTCAAAGTAGATTAGATAGAACAGGTGCTTATGGATCTAGCTAGCTTAAATCACCCCCAATTCACTGAATTACCTGACTCAATTGTCTGTAAAAGCCTGTGTTCTCTGAGCACAAGAGGATCCTCCCCCATGCTTGCCGGGCCAGCTGTAATGGTGGCTGAAGGGCGTGTGCCTCCTCCGCGCGGCCCAGATTGGTTCTCTGTCTGGACCTTCGCTTTCCGGGAGGCAAATTGCTACCATTTCACAAACGTGGGACCTGTGACCTCGAGTGGTGAGTGATTTGACTACTGCTGCCGGGTGGTGAGCTGCCGAGGGCCCTGGAGACCAGGCTCTGCTTCCCAGCACAGCGACGTCCCAGGCCAGCACAGCCCCCACAGCACAGGGCTGTGGCTTTCCATTCTCGGCCTCCTCTTCTGTCCACTGTCGCCTGGGTGACCTCACACAGGCTCAGGGCTGTCTTACCATCTGCCTCCGAGAACTCTCAGACGCACGTGTTCAACCTGGTCCCTCTCTAGAAATCCAGGCGTGCATACCCAGGTGCCTACCCCACCTCTCTGCTTGGCCGTCTCACAGGCATTTTGGACAGCGTGGAACTTCTGCACATCCCCCACCACCATCCCAAGTATACTGTACCCTCTGCACCCTCACGTCCTTCTAGTGGATTGGCTCAAACCCTCCCAGGCCCCAAGTCCACCTGGGGGGGAACCTGGCTGCCTCAGCCTTTAGTTTATACCCCTGGACATCAAGTTGTTCCGCATTCTTCTGTTTCTAGCCCAGCTCAAGCCCCCTCACCTTACAGATGACCTAGCAGGCCTGTTTTCAATGGAGCACCCCAAATGATCCTTTTAATACAAGGCTCATACTCTGTTCCTAAACCTGCCACAGCTCTGCTTCTTGCTTGGCCAGAAAGCTTGAACCCTTGATGCCCGACATGATGGCCTCCCCTGGAATGGCCTCCCCCTCCCTGTCTCCCACTCCCCACGCTGGCTCCAGGCCTGCTGGTCCCCCTCCCGCTCCTGGAGTCACTAGTCCTGATCCTGCCCTCGCACCAAGCTCAGGCTCTGCCCCTGCCCCCCAGGTAACTCAGGTAACTGCCCCACAACAGCCCTCCTTCCTCAAGGTCTTTACTCAGCTCTCACCTGCTCCGGGAGCCCTCACTTTAGCTTTCTGCAGCCTGCTCCTCACCAAGCCCGATTCTCCTGATCCCTTTAACCTGTGCTCTTTTTCCCCTTCTTTTCTTTATACTGCTCGTTTTCTGCCATTCCGTGTAATTTCCTGATTTATTATGCCCACTGCGAATTGTTTGGCTCCCTCTGTTGGAAGAGCAGGCACCTCTGTCAGTCTGGCCGCTAACATATCCTGGGATAGCACCGACAATCGGAGCCATCACACAGGAAAACACTTAATAAACACTTGCTGAACAGATACATGAACAGCTCTGATTTCTTAGAATTTATTTATTTTTAAGATTTGATTTAGTTATTAGAGAGGTAGAGTTCCAGACAGAACCAGAGACAGAAAGAAAGGTCTTCAATCCACTGGTTCACTCCCCAAATAGCCCCAATGGCTGGAGCTGCACCAATCTGATTTATTTGCAAATAAATGAGTGAGGACTCAGTGTTGTGGTGTGGACTCAGTGCCTGTGATGTGGGCATCCCATATCGGAGCACAGGTACAAGCCCCAGCTGCTCCACCTCTGATCCAGCTCACTACTAATGTGCCCAGGGAAGCAGCAGATGATGGCCCAAGTACTTGGACCTCTGCCACCCAAGTGGAAGACTCAGATGGAGTTCTGGGCTCCTGGCTTCTACCTGGCACAGTCCCGAGAGTCACAACCATTTGGGAGTGAACCAAAGGATGGGAGATCTCTCTCTTCCTCTCTCTTTCTGTCTCTTTTTCTCTCTATAACTCCATTTTTCATAAAAGTAAACTAGATCCTGTAAGGAGAGAGTGAATCTGGCATTTTAGCGAGTGATGGTTGAGTTGGTAGAGAAAGGAGCACATTTTGCAGGAGCAGCTGCAAACACTGTGCTCCACCAACGGTGGGCAGGAGGCAGATGGGCCAGGCACCAGCTCCACGGGGCACTGCTTTGCTTTCTTGGCAGCTCCGGCCGGCCCTGCTGTAGACCCCCAGCAGCCACCGCTAAAGAGCAGCCAAGGAAGATGATACAGAACTTTCAATCTCTATTAACTGTGATCTCATCCTTTTAAATGTCTATTTACATCTCCATGGATCTATTCATCCAGTGCTATGTGCGTATAATTGACAAATAAACAACTTTATGTTGACCGTCCATGATCAGAAACTTTCCAGGACCTCTGATCTACTCTGAAGGTATGGGGACCCCTTGGCAGGCTGGCAGCACCTGCACGAGGACAGCAAACACTGGACTGGGTCAGTGGGACCAACGGGACTGCTCCTCCCCAGCCCAGCCCAGTGAGCTGCCCCAGCAGCCAGGGGTGAGCTGGGAGCCCCTCCCTTGAGTAGGCGCAGAAAGTGCCTGGGCCTTGAGATTCTTGACCCTGACCACGCCCCAGGGAGCCTCCCTCACCAGATTACTGACCCCCCCGCCAGGCCTCCCTCCAGCCCTGCCTTTTTGGGCCCTCAGCCAGCCTTCTGTGTTGCAAGGCTGCAGGCAGACCCGGCTCACCTTCTCATAGTACCGGATCTCATAGTCCAGGATGATGCCATTGGGCTGTTCCGGCTGTGGCCACGACAGGGTGATGCTTCTCATGGTGGCACTGACCTGGTGCATGATGGGAACAGTGGAGGGGGCTGTGGAGACAGGAAGACACGGACAGCTGAACAGATGCTCGGTTACAGGACCACCGCCATCTCTCAGAGGCAAGTAGGAAGAGACAGCCTGCTTTATATTGCCCATCGGCTGGGCCAGACCCACGGGACTTCCTTGGGGTTTTGCCGAATGAAAGTGGAGGACTAGTGGAGGAGAGACAGGGTGAGAGGAGAGCAGGTGGGTGGGCAGGGGTCAGGAGGTGCGTAGTATTTTCCTGGGCAGAAAGGAGAACGGCTTGGCCCACACAGAGGTGGCTGGAGGAGTCGGAAGGAAAGGGAGGAGGGATGGAGGAGCACTGAGTGTCTGCGCAGAAGCTATTGCAGCAAGGGGCTGGGCTTTCACTGAGAAGGGAAAAGGAGGACAAGAGCCCATGGTGAGGGAGTGGGACTGGCCAGTGCAGCTACTGTGCAGTGGGGAGGATTGCTCTAGCAACCTCTGCTTCTGACACCACATGGAAGATGTTGCTGTGCATCCAAAGGACAAGCAGTGACATCTTTCAAAAAGACATGGTGGGGGCGGCTGGTGCTGTGGCGCAGGGGGTCAGACTGCCGTCTGCAGCACCGACATCTTATATGGGCGCCAGTTCAAGTCCCGGCTGCTCTGCTTCAGATCCAGCTCTCTGTTGATGGTCTTGGAAAGCAGCTGAGGATGGCCTAAGTCCCTGGGCCCCTGCACCCATGTGGGAGACATGGAGGAATCTTCTGGCTTCAGCCTGGCCAAGCTCTGGCCATTGTGGCCATCTGGGGAGTGAGACAACAGAGGGAAGATCTCTCTCTCTCTCTTCATCTCTCTCTCTCTCTCTCTCTCTCTCTCTCTGTAGCTTTGCCTTTCAAATAAATAAAATAAAATCTTAAAAAAAAGAAGATATGAGAAGCCTCTGAGAGAGATGCTGTCAGAATTCTCCCAATTGGGGATATTTACAATAAAGAGCCCCAAATATGGGTGAAGGTGCACTACACAAAGCAGGCATTTGCAAACAGGACAGTAATGCCCAAATCTGAAAAGCAGATTCAGACATCTCTGCTCGGAAATAATATTTATTTCCCAGTGCATGGTGTACATAAACTGAAAACAGTCAGGAAGTAACAAATGAGAGCTGTCTGTCCAGGGAAGAGGCCGCTGATGGATGGACCCTTAATCTGCGCTCTGCTCAGGGGCTCCTCCATTTAGCCTGGGCACTTGCGCAGTGACCAAGGTCATTTCCTCACTCAAATTCCTCTTCACAAGGGTTTCCCTGGTGACTGTGACTGAGTGACATTTACCCACCTTAATTTAAGCTAACAGATCCCCCTGCAAGACCTGGAATTACAAGGCATAGCTACTGGGTCACAGTTGGAGGCTGCTGCCTTCTAGACCATTTATTGGATTCTCCGTGAGCAACTACTATGTGCAGTCCCCGTGTTGGAACAAGGGGCACAGAACCTTGTCCTGGAGGTACCCTCAGTCCAGGGGCACCTACAGGAATGTAGGAGGCCTTGGAATCAGAATGTGGCCAGAGGGCTTTGGAGGTAGGTTTGCGTAGTTTCTGTTAGAGACCTTATGGGGGCTGCCTCCTCCCGGGAGCATCATTGGCTGCTGGCTCCAGCGGCTGAGTTCTGGAATCCATCGATCACACGCAGGCAGGCCTCCCACAGGCTGCTCCCAGGCAATGACTGAGAGTGGCAGATGCCATGGTGCCCATTCCTGCAAACAGGACTCTTCCCACAGACAGCGTCTGCCCCAAAGCTCCCCATGTACCTCTCCAGTGCTTCCTCACAGCTCCGCCCACCCGATCCCCCTCCCCTCCCTCTCTTTCACAGGATCAGAGCCTCTCTGTGGCCTCACGGCTCCCCCAGGCTCCTCTGGCTCCCATCTCACATCCCTTGGAAACCTCTGGTACCTCTAGTCCCACCTTGGTGTCTGCTTCCTGGAGAACAAGAACTGATGTAGGCTTAAATCTCCCTACAGTTTCCCAGCTAAGCATTTGCCCTAGGGGATGGGGGGCTCCTGCCTCCAGGAGCTGCCGCTCAAGACTTCACCAAGTCGCATCTATCTTCCCTCCCCTGTCCTGAAATTTACCTTCTCACTGCTCTCAGTTCTGCAACTGGAATAATACGGGACACTGCCTCTTCCCCAACATGGCCTGTGGAATTTCTGAAGAACTCCCCGAGTCCTCCCTCCTGAAAGGAATGGCCCTGTGCCACATTTCTCCATGATGATGATGCAGCACCACCCAGTGTGGCTCGCCTCCAGATGCAGTGCCTGGGACCCACAGGGACCCCAGTTTCCACGCCACTCTTTGAGCAGCAAAGATTAGAGGAGAACCTGTCAGGAGCCAGGAACTGAGTGTGCAGCCTGGTGGTTAAGATGTTTGTATTCGGATTGGAGGAGCTGGGTTCAAGTCTTGGCTCTGGCTCCTAATTTTTGCTTCCTGCCAGTTCAGACCCTGAGAGGCAACGGCAAGATGGCTCAAACAATTGGGTACTCGCTAACCATAGGGAAAGCTGGATTGCATTCCCAGCCCCAGTGGTTGAAGGCCTTTGGAGAGTAAACCAGTAAAAACTCTGAGACGGGAGCTTTCCCTGTTAGATAAATACACAATCAAAAAAACTTACCATGATCTCTGTGTTATAAATCTATTAGTCTATAATCTATTAAAGCATGCCCCTGCTGTTCAGTTCTGAAATCACAGGCAAATATAACCTTTAAGTTCCCCATGGCATTTCTTCTCACCTTTTGTCTATAGAGCTGGCTTTTGGCTTTGACTCTGGAAATTCACATGCATTTATTTACCTTATGGCATTAAATTCGGCTTATTAATCTAGTAATTGAAATAGGTGTTGATCCTGATTCAGCCATCAAATGCATTTTCTCTTTCTCCTAACTTAACATCACGGTCCAGGTTAATAAATTAATTATACAAATATTGACTGAGCATCTACCGCCCGTCACCATCCTACCACAGAGAACAAATAAAATGCCCTGCCTCGCACAGCTTACTTTCTGGTGGGAGGGTTCAGAGAGTAGATGTAATAAGTACATCATGGGGTATGTTAAAAGATACAAAGTACAATGGGAAAAATGGAGCAAAGGAAAGAGGGAACTGCACAGTGTGGGAGGTGTGTGGTGAGCAAGGGCCCCTGGGAAGCAGGTGCAGGAGCACAGGGTTGAAGGAGGAGAGGGAGGGGACCACTAGGAGACTGCAGGAGAGCACTTGAGAGGGAAGGGTCTGCCCCAGGGGTGTCAAAGAATCAGTCACATAAGGCAAGTCCCGAGGGATGTTAAAAGGACTTTGGGCTTCTACCCTGAGTGACCTGGGAGGGGGGACCACGGGAGGGCCATGGTCAGGGCAGTGGCAACATCTGACCCGGAGACAGCAGTATTGCTGTTTGCCAGGTTGCAACTGGAATGCAAGGACGACGGGGAAGCACAAAGACCTGTCTGTGGTGAGCCTCTTGCAATAATACAGCTGCCCAGCAATGAGTACTTGGAACCGGGCTGTGAGCAGTGGGGAGGTGGCCAACTCTAACTAAATTTAGACTCGGGACGGGGGATGTGGAAGAAATAGAAGAGTCAGAATGATTCCAAGGTTTCTGGGCTGAAGCCCTGGAAGAGTGAGGCACCTTCCCCCGGGATCAGGAAGACGCCAGGAGAAGCGGTTCGGAAGGAAAGACCAGGTGCACCGCTCTGGACCTGTTAGGTGTAGATGGATGTGTTCAGTCTAGACTGGAGGTATCAGCATCTCCAACATGTTGAAAGCAGTGGGCCTGACAGGGATCCCCAAGAGAAAGAGCAGACAGAACAGACATTCTAAGATTCAGGAAGTGAGGAACAAACAGCTAAGGAGCCCAAGAGAGAAAGGCCCACAAGGGAGAAGGGGGGCGAGGGGAGTGGGTGTGCGGAAAAGCCAAGGGCAAGAGAGAGTTCCTAGGGTGAGAGGCCTTGCTGCATGCTGCTGCTGAGTCAGATGAGATGAGACCAAGAGCCAGCGCCGCGGCTCACTAGGCTAATCCTCCGCCTGTGGCGCTGGCACCCTGGGTTCTAGTCCCAGTTGGGGCGCCGGATTCTGTCCTTGTTGTTCCTCTTCCAGTCCAGCTCTCTGCTGTGGCCTGGGAAGGCAGTGGAGGATGGCCCAAATCCTTGGGCCCTGCACCCACATGGGAGACCAGGAGAAGCACCTGGCTCCTGCCTCCTGGCTTTGGATCAGTGCAGTGCACAGGCTGCAGCGGCCATTGAGGGGTGAACCAACGGAAAAGGAAGACGTTTCTCTCTGTCTCTCTCTCTCTCACTGTCCACTCTTCCTGTCAAAAAAAAGATGAGACCAAGAACCAGGGCCTGGGTTTAGCAGCAGGCTCAGTGGTTAACAACGTGGGTGGCACTGGGTCATTTTCCCAAGACCTTGCACACACTGGATAGAGCAGCGGGAGAGCATGGGCAGTTCAGAGGAGCTGAGCTGAGCCCATCAGGGTGGAGCTGAAGAGACAGCTGCTGAGAACCCCCTTTCCCTGACCTCACACTGGGCCACTTGGGCTGCCCTTGCAGAACCACATGGAAGCACAGTTTATACCGTGCCATGTGCTAGCTGGTGTCCGGGAGGTGCTAGCAGGTGTCCAGGCTCCCCCTGCCTTGCCAGCTAAAGCATCATCCATGATCAAGCAGAAAGATCAGCCCTAGGCCGGCGCCGCGGCTCAATAGACTAATCCTCCGCCTTGCGGTGCCAGCACACTGGGTTCTAGTCCCGGTCGGGGCGCCGGAATCTGTCCCGGTTGCTCCTCTTCCAGGCCAGCTCTCTGCTGTGGCCCGGGAGTGCAGTGGAGGATGGCCCAGGTGCTTGGGCCCTGCACCCCATGGGAGACCAGGAGAAGCACCTGGCTCCTGCCTTCGGATCAGCGTGGTGCGCCGGCCGCAGTGCGCCGGCCACGGCGGCCATTGGAGGGTGAACCAACGGAAAAAGGAAGAACTTTCTCTCTGTCTCTCTCTCTCACTGTCCACTCTGCCTGTCAAAAAAAAAAAAAAATCAGTCCTAGCCACCAAAGGGCTTTCTGGGGCTTGGTTCTTCTTTGCCTCTAATAGGCAAAAAACCATCATTCACATTCCAATGTGGTGGGAGCCCTGCCTGATCACTGGGGGCAGGACAAGCAGCAAAGCCACAGCCCTGCCCAAAAGGTCTTTGGAGTCTATAAAGAGATGATCACAGAGTAGGGTGGGATCACAGAGTAGGGTGGGATCACAGAGTAGGGTGGGATCACAGAGCAGGGTGGGATCACGGAGTAGGGTGGGATCACAGAGCAGGGTGGGATCACGGAGTAGGGTGGGATCACAGAGTAGGGTGGGATCACAGAGCAGGGTGGGATCACAGAGTAGGGTGGGATCACAGAGCAGGGTGGGATCACGGAGTAGGGTGGGATCACAGAGCAGGGTGGGATCATACAGCAGGGTGGGATCACAGAGTAGGGTGGGATCACAGAGCAGGGTGGGATCACGGAGTAGGGTGGGATCACAGAGCAGGGTGGGATCACGGAGTAGGGTGGGATCACAGAGCAGGGTGGGATCACAGAGCAGGGTGGGATCACAGAGTAGGGTGGGATCACAGAGCAGGGTGGGATCACGGAGTAGGGTGGGATCACAGAGCAGGGTGGGATCATACAGCAGGGTGGGATCACAGAGCAGGGTGGGATCACAGAGTAGGGTGGGATCACAGAACAGGGTGGGATCACAGAGTAGGGTGGGATCACAGAGCAGGGTGGGATCACAGAGTAGGCTGGGATCACAGAACAGGGTGGGATCACAGAGTAGGGTGGCATCACAGAGTAGGGTGGGATCACAGAGCAGGGTGGGATCATAGAGCAGGGTGGGATCATACAGCAGGGTGGGATCACAGAGCAGGGTGGGATCATACAGCAGGGTGGGATCACAGAGCAGGGTGGGATCACAGAGCAGGGTGGGCCAGAGAGGCTCGGTCGCCAGCCTCCACTGAGGGAAACGTTCCGCTTCTACCGAAGGCAAGGACCTGCCCCGGAGCGAACAGAAGCCGCCAGGGGGTAATGGCCATCCTGCCTGCGTGTCAGATTTATGGCGATGACACACTGGTCACAGGCCCCGAGGAAGCCTGTGTGTCCTCCTGGAGGTCGTCTAAATGGCTTACATTTTAATTGTGATGGGATGGAGCACGCAGGAGAAAGCCAGGAAGCGCCTCACCCGCCAGAAAACCAGGGGCTGCTCGCGTGCAGCGCTCTGCCATCAGCAGTCTCCCTGGGTGATAAATCTGGTGTTCCCTTCTCCAAGGGCAGATGCCACCACTAAATCTGGTGTTTTACGTGCTATGAAACCTTCAGACAAAAGGGAAAATAATAAATATGAGCTCAGGTGTTCACTCAAACACCAACTTTCTCTTGCGACACCGAGGCAGATTCAAGAGGGATGGGGAGATTGATTCAAAGAGGCAGCCCCGTGACCCTCAAAGGCACGGATTTCAACAGTCAGTTCTGGCCGGTCGACTTTTCTCCATAATTCTCAGATGAAAGAAGAGTTTCACTGAACGCTTGAAAGAGTCTCTCTTTTGCCAGTGCACACAAAACCTTTGACTAAATTAAACATTCTACTGAGAGACGGGAAGGAAAATAGGGTTCACAAGATTATTCAAATTCAGCTGAGAAACAAATATGGGCCCCTCTTTAGAAAATGCGAAGAAATCATTCATTTAGGGCCTATCAGGAAAGTAGGTGCTAAAGACTCAGTGAGATGTGTTTGGTCTGAAAGGGAGGTGCTAATAAACCCAGACATTCAGGGGCCTGTGCTGGGGTTTAGTGGGCTAAGCCTCGCCTACAGTGTTTGTATCCCATATGGACGCGGGTTTGAGTCCTGGCTGCTCCTCTTCAGATCCAGCTCTCTGCAATGGCCTGGGACAGAGGTGGAAGATGGCCCAAGCACTTGGGCCCCTGCACCCATGTGGGAGACCTGGAAGAAGCTCCTGGCTCCTGGCTATGGATCAGCCCATCTCTGGCCACTGCGGCCATTTGGAGAACGAACCAGCCGATGAAAGACCTTTCTCTTTGTCTCTCCCTCTCTTTGTAACTCTACCTCTCAAATAAATAAATAAAATCTTTCGTTCTTTTGACAGGCAGAACAGTGAGAGAGAGAGACAGAGAGAAAGGTCTTCCTTTTGCCGTTGGTTCACCCCTCTCCATGGCTGCTGCTGCTGGCACACTGCGGCCAGCGCACCACGCTGATCCAATGGCAGGAGCCAGGTGCTTCTCCTGGTCTCCCATGGGGTGCAGGGCCCAAGCACTTGGGCCATCCTCCAGTGCACTCCCGGGCCACAGCAGAGAGCTGGACTGGAAGAGGAGCAACCGGGACAGAATCTGGTGCCCCGACTGGGACTAGAACTCGGGGTGCCGGGGGCCGCAGGTGGAGGATTAGCCTATTGAGCCATGGCGCCAGCCTAAATAAAATCTTAACAAACAAAATCCAGGCAATCAAAACTGCCTGTACTGACCCAACAGGAATCCAAAGATGTGAACAGGAAGCCAAGAAGTGTCCTGTTAGGCATCAAGAAAACTCTAGCTGGGGTTTAAGCAGAATCAGAGCCAGGAATATCCCTTAAGACAGCTTACAACCAATGCTAAGCGTGCCTTTAACTGAAAGGGACTTTAAACCTCATTGGTCAGGGGCCGGCCTTGTGGTGCAGAGGGCTTAGCAGTTGGTCACCTGTGACACCAGTATCCTTTGTGGGCACTGGTTCAAGTCCTGGGTGCTCCACTTCTGATCCACGCTAATGCACCTGGGGAAGCAGCACCCTCTGCCACCCACGTGGGGGACCTGGGTGGAGTTCTAGGCTCCCACTTCAGCCTGACCCAGACCCAGCCATTTCAGTCATTTGGGGAGTGAACCAGTGGATGGAAGATTCTCTCTCTCTCTCTCTCTCTCTCTCTCTCTCTCTCTGTGTCTCTTTCTCTTCCAGTAACTCTGCCTTTCAAACAAATAAATATATCTTTAAAAAGAAAAGCAGACTTCACTGGTCAAGGGGCTCGGAGATGGAGAGAACACAAAGGCGAGTGAGTGAGCCCTTGCTCTCAGCCTTTGCTAACAGACACTGGGGAGCGCTTACTCCCAGACTGCTTTCGAAGCAGGCAGATGTGAGATAGTATATCACACATGGCAGAGAAAGTGCACAGAATGTTCTTGCCCAGGCTGACAAACGAGATGTGGATAAATTGCAGAGGCGGGATGGCCCCAGCCGCAGGTTGTGAGAGAACTCGCAGATGACACGGGACAGGTGTTGGCTCAAACTGTAACAGCCTCTGGCCACTGCCACTGGCTGCAGCAGTGGGGCCTGGCAGACCTCCAGCCAGCCCCCATTTGCAGGAAGGATTCCTAAGGGGGCAGTGGAGCTCACAATCCATGAGGCTCAGGCAGGGTTGCGACAGTGTTCTGAATCCAATCTAAAAAGTTAGTAACTCAGAGGCCGGCGCTGTGGCGTAGCAGGTAAAGCCACTGATGCACACAGCCGGCATCCCACACGGGCACCGGTTCAAGACCTAGCAGCTCCCTTTCCAATCCAGCCCCCTGCTGTGGCCTGGGGAAGCAGTGGAAGACGGCCCAAGATACTCCCTGCACCCATGTGGGAGACCCGGAAGAAGCTCCTGGCTTTGGATTAGTCCAGCTCCAGCTGTTCTGGCCATTTGAGGAGTAAACCAGCAGATGAAGACCTCTCCCCTCTCTCTCTCTCTCTCTCTCTCTCTCTCTCAAGTCTTTCAAATCAATAAGTTAGTAACTCAAGATCTGGACCCTGGCGTCCTGTCGCACAGAAACCCTGCTGTAAATCACAGGTTCACCTGGACCATGCATCCCACGCCCCTGATCTTCTTTGAGCCTTTAACTTCGCAACTGACCCAGTCATGTTCCAAGCTGTCTTCCTACTCATGTGTTTCCCTCACTTGACAAGGGCATCCCCTCCCCCCAACAATGAAGTATCTCAGATCCCAAAATTTGAGAAAGAGTTGGTGGTTTTCTAGGCCAATTACTAAATTCTAATGCATTATCTTTGCTTATTAGGAATTAGTTCATAATCTCTTAATTGATTTTTGGGTCAAAATAATTCTTTCAACAGTTTTAACCATCATCTATTTTGGGATCTAATACATATGTAACAGTTTACTGCGTTAAAATATCTTGAGACATCAGAATATTTGTGAGTAGTTCTAAAGAAAACGAATAGCAAAACACATACATTCAGAATTAAGTTGATCTATTGGAGTAAAACGTTTGAAGCGATCACGAAGATGTGGAAACTGGATTTCAGGGTTCAGGAACTGGTCTCTGAAAGGGAAACAGTGTTGCCCCTGCAGGCGGAAGCCCCCTCTGCCTTAGCTCTAGCAAAAGCTCTAGTAAGTCTCCTGGAACACACAAGGTGTCTCCAGTTAGAAGGACATGCACCGTGGACTTACGAGGAAATCTACAGAAGAGCAGCCCACCTGCCTGCTCACAGGAGCTCACGGTGGGCAGGGCGGATGGAAGAGCTTTTCCTGGCCCTTCCCAAGGGTGGAGTTGGGGGACTCCTTAGAGTGACCTCTCCCATCTCCCCCGATAGATAATGCAGCCGCTGCCCCTGCCTGCGCGGCGTGCACTGGGTTTAGTAGCCATGTTCACTATCACAGCCAGTGCCCACCACTAGCTGAACATTCGGGCAGTTTGTTTTCCACATTCTGTCTATTAAGAATAATGCTGCTATGAGCACACATACCCAGGTTTCTGCGTGGGCATGTGTTTGCATTTCTCTCGGGGATATACCTAGGATCAGAATTGCTGGATCATATGGCAGCGCCAACATCTTCTACTCTTTCTAGGATGGCATTTCCTAGCCAAATCATCCCTGGGGTAACCACCTGCAATCTCAACCATTGGCCACAGCCAGGAGGAAAACAGGTGAGACAAGGAATAAAAAGGAGCCCCAGCCCCAGCCTAGAGCGGTAGGGATGAACAGGAGTGAAGGAAGGTCAAGTTCAGGAACTCGCAGATGCCTCTGAGAGAAGTGAGTTCCTATTTACACCCTGTCCTCTGCTTCCTATATAATCTTGGTTAAGATTAACCCAGGGATTTAACAGCTTTGGGTTTCAAGTTCTTCTATTATAAAATCAAGAGTATGATTCCTTAGGCCATGAATTCTCCATGTTCTGAGGATGCTTCCTGAGTGGTCCACTGCTCCTTCCAAGTAGCACCCACCTGCCAGGCCAGGGACTCGGTCACCTCCTTCTGAGTCCACTGCAGCTCATACAGATCAAATCCAGGCGCAGCTCCCCACAGTAAAAGGGAAATGCACAGTCGAGTGACAGCCTTGGGGATTTGTTTGATAAGCACCTTTGAGGGGATCAATAAATATGACAGCCAAGGCAAGGTGGAGGTGATGGGTAAAACGGGCTTGGCGGAAGGAAGGCTGACAAGCACCTGGCTCCCCCAAGGATGGGAGTGACAGATGCCTCCCACGAAGGCTGGTTTTCCTCTACCTCCTTGAGATGATCTGATGGCTTTCCGGATAATTAGCTAGGAAGTAAGTGATGGACAAGATGACACGGGGGAAGGGACGAGCCATGATGTGCTCATCCAATGGGGTGGCCCTGGCCCGGGAGCCACCAACATTCCTGAGCCTGTGCCACCACCTTGCCACAGGTCCTCTGTGCGCCCGTAGCCCTCATCTATTCCCCGTCTCAGCTCTCTTGTCTACCTGTGCCTTGAAGCTGTGCTCGTTCGAAAGCCTGATTAGACTCACCCTACGCGGATGCTCAAAAGCTGCAACAGCCCCTCTCTGGGAACAGTCCTAACTCCTTCCAGGCGGCAGCCCCTGGCCATTCACTGGCCCCCTCTCGCCATGACCCTGTTGGCCTCCAAAGGCACAGCTGGACCCACACATCCCCCCTCGCCCCACTTAACCTTACCAAGCCACACCCACCAGGCTGCTCAACCTCCCTCCAAATCCAAAGCCTTTGATTTTATAGCCCTCACTGGGCGACCGTGTCACCTGGGATGACACTGTGACCTAACTTGCCTCTGCTCTCCAGCCCTGGAGTCCACTCTTCATCCATGGCAGGAATTATGATTTTTAGCCTCTTCCCACAGTGGGAGAACATACTAGAAGTTCAACAAACGTTTTCTCTTCCTGGAACGGTTGCGGACTCTTCCCTAAAGACTTCAGAAATAAAGGGGCCAGGAAAATCGCTGAGTTCTACCAAACATAGCTACTGGCTATCAAAAGAGAAAGAGTAGGAGAGGGAGTTAGGCCTGTGACCCTGCAGCCTGCACCTGAGGGGCAACATGGGGACGAAGCGCTGTGTGCAATGCCTCTGAAGACACCAGAGAGGGGGGCAGGGTCCACCCCCACCCCACTGGGGTGTTTCAGCTGAAATATTGCCCTAAGGTTTTTTTTAAAGGCTATGGAATCCTTCCTGCAAAGGATTTTGGGATAACCAGACGTGGGGGCCACAGAGCCCTGGAGCCTGCCACTTCCCTATCTCCCCAGCCCAGACTCTGAAAGATGGGCAGGGAGTTCCTGAAGGTGCTGAGCAGTCTGCGGAAGTCCCCCTGAGCCTCTGGTGCAATCAGTAAGTCCCTAGAAGCTACGGGAGATGCGGTGGGATGGTGGTGGGCTGTTTTTTTTCTTATATGAAACACACCTGTAGAGAAAACTCGTGATGTCTGCACTCAAATGTCAGTCCAAGACGCCAGGCCCATGGGGACAATAGAGCTATCTGCAGCCCGAGAAACGGTGCTGCCTCCACCCTCGGAGGCAGCTGTGCTGGGAACACCCCCCCACCCCCACTTACCCACAGGTCCCTGCCCTGTTGATGCAAACTCATTGCGTTGCACCAGTGAGCTTGGGTTTTACATGAGGAAGCCTGACTCACGCTGTATCTTTGGTGCAGTAACACTTCCGGTCAGTGTAGATGAGACAGGCAGTTTGTCTGGAGACTGGGTTTGAATACAAAACCAGAGTTCTTTCTTTTTCTCATTGCCGTTCCCCATGGTGGATCCGGGCTTCCTGTGGGCTTTACATCCTGGGCTTTGTCTTGAGATGACTTTGCCATTCCCCACCCTGCCCTGGAGTCACCTGGGGACACGGGACCTCCCTGGGTGTGCCACCTGTCAGTGCTGTGGGGGAACACAGGCCAAGGAGGCTGGTGGTAAGGTTCCATGAGCTGTGAGTGGGACCGAAAGTGAGGGCTTCAGACCTGGGGCTCAGCCTCACCCAGGGGGTGCTGGTCCACAGGGCCCTCCTTCGATGCTCCATCCACTACGGGTTTGGTTCTGAGCCATAGAGGGACCGAGGGTGCTGGGTGGGGGCTGTTCTGGGAAGGTGGGCTTGCAGAAGAGGCCCTGGGATTCCTGTCTGAGGTGGGGTGGGGGTAGCAGGGAGTTTCATAGTGGGGTGTCTCACCTGGCCCTGCCAGTTCTCAGAACACACACCCAGATCAGCATCCCCTGAGAACTGGAAAGGAACGCAGAGTCCAGGCCAGCGCCATGACTCACTAGGCTAACCCTCTGCCTTGCGGCGCCAGCACACCGGGTTCTAGTCCCAGTCGGGGCGCCGGATTCTGTCCCAGTTGCCCCTCTTCCAGGCCAGCTCTCTGCTATGGCCAGGGAGTGCAGTGGAGGATGGCCCAGGTGCTTGGGCCCTGCACCCCATGGGAGACCAGGAGAAGCACCTGGCTTCAGATCAATGCGGTGCGCTGGCCGCTGCGCGTAAGCCACGGCGGCCATTGGAGGGTGAACCAACGGCAAAGGAAGACCTTTCTCTCTGTCTCTCTCTCATACTGTCTACTCTGCCTGTAAAAAAATAATAATAATAATAATAAAGGAACGCAGAATGCTGGGTGCCCCCTGACTTACCGAATCAGCACCTCTGGCGGGGGGAGCCCAGCTAGCTGCACTGAACTAAGTGTAAGTTTCAACTCCTTTTGTAGAAATCTGGAACTTGGAGAGGACATGTGGCATCCTGTAGTTTTGTCAACTCTTACAGTTTATGGGTTTGGGCATTGAGGGCAAGACAGGAACAGGGACCTCCTGAAGCCCCAGCAGGTTAAGACAGAGTCAGAAAGAGCTGGGCCCCCTTCCTTGCACACCAGGGCAGACCCCTCCCCGTTCCTCCCCTCTTGCACTCCACATTTCCAGAGCTCCAGGCAGTGCCTCTGGGGATCCTTATGCCCTTGGGAGACCAGATGGCCATACCCATCACTGCCACCAGCAGAGGAGTGAGCAGAGCCCTGTGGCAGGAGGAGGGACCCCTCTGTCTCCTGGGTCACCCCAGCCTCACATTTTCCCAGAATTCCTCCCCCTGCTGGTGTCTCAGGAAACTGCCACTAACTGAGGAAGTGACTGCAAATCTGAGCCCTGAGACCCCAGGACCACAGGAGAGTGGGGAGGGGTGCATTTGGGGGTGGGGGACATGTCAGGAGGTATCTGTCCTAGGCAGGAATCCTGGGCGCTGTGACAGCTGCCGGGGTCAGAACCATCCGACTCACACGGCGCTGGGGTTTGTGGGATGAGCACCCCGGCAGTGAGGTCTGTTCACTGACAGCATAGAAGGCAGCTGGGTAGCAGCCCCAGCACCAGAGAAGCCACAGGCAAGAGAAAAAGACCCCCAGCAGCAGGCCGCGTGCCCGGGGACCCCCAACTCTCACCAGGGTGCATCCAGCAGAGCCTCTACTGTAGCTGGGGACAGGCCACCTCGGCCCTAAGGTGGCCTCACTGTACCTGCAGTCACTACGGCCACCTACCTCTGGGTCTAGAGATCTGAGCTCCTTCTCTTCCGAGCAGCCCACCGGAAGCACGTGCAGGCTCCCATTTTGCGGGGTAGGATGTCAGCCGCTCCCTGAACATCACCATCCCCAGGAAGTCCCATGCCTCTCTCTTCTCCCTGGACCCTGTCTTCCTCATCCCACCCCTGATTGCATCCTTGCCCTAAGCCCTCCAAAGTGGCTGCTGATGCCCCAGCAAACTCCCCAGGAACCACCAGCTCCGCTCGCAGCATCCCCTCCTCACTTGGTTCAGGAAGAGCTGGTGGGGCAGCTCTCAGCTGGTAGAGGGTCTGAGCTGACACTTGGCACCCTCAGACTCAGAGAGTGGGGTGTGGCCTTCTCATCCCTCCTCCCCTCTTCCACACCCTTGCTCACCACTGTCTACACCAATGCCATGTGGCAGGACCCCCAGCCCCCCCATCGCTGCCATGCCCACTGATGCCTTGTCTTCCTCACACCTGGAGCCCTGCCCTCTGAGGCTCATCTCCAAGCCACGTGATCCCCACACCATCCACTCCCCATCCCCGTCTGCCCTGTGCCGCCCCTGCAGTCACTCCATTTTCTAAACCACTCACTGCAGCCCACTATGGCTCATGCTGGCCTCATCCGGCTCTCTTGACCTTGACTTCCCCATGGGGTCCCGGCCCCCGCCTCTAGCCACACCATAACACAATCCACAACATCCCCCACCCCACCCCAACCCCATACCCTAGGGTAGCCTTTATCTTTTCAAACCTGAGCTGGAGACAGAGTCCCAGTCCACTTCCTGTTAGGCCTGCTGAGAAAGCCACACGGGAGGGCAAGGAGGCAGGGCGGGGCTTCCTAACCATGTGCTCACGAACCTCCAATGAGCTCTCAATCCTCCCCCGAGGGCCTGAATTCCCCAGGTGAGGTGCATGTCCCAGCCTCCGCCACAGCACTGCCTAGCCACTTGCATTCCCCTCAAAGCGTCAGCCCCAATCCTGCACTTCCACACTCAGCACCTGCCTTGTCTCCCACCACGTAGGGAAAATAGAATCCCGGATCTCCGCTGCATACATAACGCCTTGACGCAGGCACTCAAAATCTGCACCAATTATGCATGCACAGAACTGAACCCGTCTTCCCGTGGCGCAGCCCTGCAACCTTCTAGGAGCCCACGGAGGTCTCCTGGGTACTTGCAAGCCATTTTCTCCTTCTCCTGCTCCAGGTTCTTTGTTCTCAGAGTCGGCTGCCTGCAAGAACCCTCCAGGAGAGTGGCTCATTAAGCCAGACTGCCAGTCCCCTCCCTGAGGACCTGCAGCCCCGCCAGAACACAGTTTCCTGTGCTTCCAGGTTCAAGGCAAAATGTGAGAGCCCCGCCTCCCTTGTGAGCTGGAGGACCTCATCAGCAAGCCTCAGCCCCACAGTGTCCCCCCACCAACCAAGCCACCCTCCTGTCTCCACCTACTGCCTCCCAAGCATCCCACCTCAGAAGCAAACAATGCCAGCTCCCTGCTTTACAAGTCTGCAGCAGGCACGGGGCGGTGCCGAGGTGCGGGTTTGTCTGCAGGAGTGAGATGGGAGCTTTTCCTTCGGGAGCACTCGATCAGGAGCAATCCCGCCTCACCCTACTGCACATCCAAGAGCCCACGGTGCAGCCCTTCTGACTAGCACAGCTCAGAGAAGGCCAGCACTAATCACGCTGGGAGTCTCCAAAGGGCAGATACGCTCACGGTGGTGGAGAGGGTGGGTGGACAGCACGACTGGGCTCTTGTTTCCTGATCTCTTCTAGATAGAGAAAGCATTTACCCTGTCTTCTGTGTCCCTAAAGAGACGTTTCAAAAGAGGAAGCACGCTTTAAAGCCCATGGGCTCAATTCTGTAGCTATCGTCCTGCCATTCGGCTCTCAGAAGAAAACTGATCCCAAGGCCCAGGGGATTGGCAGACAGTCTCCCTCACACTGGGGCCTATTTGTGGTCCAGGGCTGCCTTTATTTACCCAGAACATTTAATGTGTCTTTTCCCCCCATCTTTCACATCCGCTCACAGAAGATGTTAATTTTCTGAAATTAAACACTTAGCTTGATTACTGTTTTGTTAATTGCTGCATTCAAAAACCCCTGGTGCTCCTGCCTGTTTAACATGGATGGTGCTGTGAAAATGATAGGCATGGAGCTGGCGTGCAGGTGGACAGCCAGCAGCACTCAATGTCCTCTGAACTACTCCAGATCATGCTAGCTCAAGAAGATGGGCCTCTGCCAATGGCAAGGGTAAGGTGGGGAGGCAGGCCGGTCATGGTACAGGGGCCATCACCATGCCACGTCTTGGGGGACAGTGTATCCGGGAAGCTCCCAGGTCTCACCAACATCTGGGAAAAAGTGGGGCCCTTACTCCAATCCCAGCCCAGCATCCAGAGGTACCTTGATAAAGGAAAGACCACAGAGAGAACTCAAGCTTCATCACATCTTGATGCCTGAGATCAGTTTTTGGAAGACCAGGGCATGCATTCATGCATTTATTTAATACTGTATTTGGACTTTCGGGGAGCATTTATTGAATGCTTTCTTTGTTTCGGGTATCTGGCTAGACACTCAGGTACGATAACAATAAGACAAATCCAGGGCATACTTTCCTGGAAGTCACAGGCAGCTCATGGACTACGAGGTAGACAGACAACCGGGACTCTACTTCCCTCCCACCATCTTCGCCAAGGTGCAGGAAAGTAGCCACTGTCATACAATCCATCCCTCTGTAATTATAGTTATAAACATTAAGTATCCCCCAAAAGTTCATGTGTTAAGAGTTTGGTCCATGCCGGTGCCACGGCTCACTAGGCTAATCCTCTACCTGCGGCGCTGGCACCCCAGGTTCTAGTCCCGGTTGGGGCGCCGGATTCTGTCCCGGTTGCTCCTCTCCCAGTCCAGCTCTCTGCTGTAGCCTGGGAAGGCAGTGGAGGATGGCCCAAGTGCTTGGGCCCTGCACCTGCATAGGAGACCAGGAGGAAGCACCTGGCTACTGGCTTCGGATTGGCGCAGTGTGCCAGCCATAGCCATTTGAGGGGTGAACCAACGGAAGGAAGACCTTTCTCTCTGTCTCTCTGTCTCTCTCTCTCTCACTGTCTAACTCTGCTGTCAAAAAAAAAAAAAGAGTTTGGTCCCCAAAGTTTTATGTTGGTGGTACCAAGAAGGTGGAGACTTAAGCATGTTGTGGTATCTGGAGGTGGCGTGGGTCTCAGGAGATGACTGGGCTGGACTGATCCATGGTTGGATCCTGGCGGCTTTGTAAGAGACCACACAGATACAGACGGAACTGCACGCTCCCAGCCTCTTGCCACATCATGCTCGACCAACAAGAACGTCATCACCAGAGGCCCAAACAGTGGGGATTACTCGATCTTGAACTGTGAACCTCCAAAACCATGGGGCAAAATAAAAACTTTTCCTTTATACAGTTAGTCTGGTATAAAGTTAGTTGGGTATTTCATTATGGTGGTGAAAGGCTCACTAATACAAACCGTCTTGCTAGGACTTTCACAGGATGAAGCCCCACTGTTTTCACTTCTCATGCCATGTGCTTGGGTGCCTGCCCTGAGATGGAGTGAATTGAGAAATAGCTGTCCAGGTGCCATGGAGGGTACCGCAGTCATCTCAGCAGTGACACAGGGCGATCAACTTCCAATAATTCTCAAGTCTTTCGCATCACTAGCCACAGCTCAGGACCTGGTTCAAGGAGAATTCCCACACCCAACCACTGGGTGAGTAGCAGGTATATTCCTCCATAAGAAGTTCAAATTGATCATTGAGGGAACCAAAAGGAGCACACCCAACACACTCACTGTGGAGCCACAAACACCAGATACTGCAATGCTCTCTAGGATCTGCAGGTGGTTCCATCCTACCTTGGAATGTGGGGGTTGACACCAGTGCAGGTCCTGGTACCCAGGGCCTCACTGAAGAACCAAACCCCCTCAAGTCCCTTCCCAGTTCAGTCGCCCACTCACTTTGCAGCTGTCCTGAGCCTCAAATCCCAGTCTCAATGAGCGCTGTGGACCAGAATGTGAGTCCCACAAAGGCACTGATTCATGTGTGTGCTGTATGCTGCTGTGGTCCTGGTTCCTGGAGCAGTGTATGACACATGGAAGGCTTCAATAAATGTTCATTGAGTAAGTGAATGGATGGGAGCATTGAAGAGGCAAGTCTCATTAAGTCAGCACTTTGAAAGCATTGCATTAAATGAGTGAATATATATCCCAAGTTAGACTGTTCAAACCAACCGACTAACCTAGCTGCCCATCCACCCACCCACCCCTTTGAGAGTGGCTGAGCCCCTCTGTGTCCCTTTGAGTGGAACACAGAGCATCAGGGCTGTTGTCTTCCCAAGAGACACAGAGGAGGAAGACGCCCCATCCCCTGGTCAACCTGGGAGGGATCTAAAGATGCCACCTGTGGATTGACACATCGTGATCACCACACTCCAGGCAACCATTATACACTGATGCTCACCTTTGGGAACCTAAGGCATCTGGCAAAAAAGACTAAGGTGTTCTCCGCCTGTGGCCCCTTCCTTCCAAAACTGATGGTGGGTGAGACCCCCTGAAGGCAGCTCACCCACCAAATGGGGCAGAAGCCTGAAGCTATGGAGGGTGGACGCCACAACCCTGGTCCCAGGCAGTGCCTCCTGCTGACCTTCTGAGCTCAACAGCAGCACACCACTGTCTACAAATGGGCAGGGCCTTTCGTAGGCCACGGGAAAGTCCTTCTCAATGCTGGGCCTTACGAGACAGTAAAAACGATCTTTCTAGGATTAACAATGAAAAGACAGCAATGAAATGAACTGCGGGATTGAATTAAGAACAGTGAAGATTTCATTTGCTTAAGTTTTTGTAACTTGTCTTTATTCAGTTCAATGAAAGTTTTCTTTAAAGTCATTCCAGTCTTTTTAAAGTTCTGACTCAATCTTTTCTTGGTTCGGGAGAAAATTTTGCCTGCTAATTTCCAATGAGACCAGCCCTTAAAAATGAACTGCTTTCACCATATGGGTCTTAACACTCTATATTTTTACAGGCAGCAGTGTAATATTGTTTTAATATTTAATTTTGAGATTTACATAATATCTTTCCTCCAAAGAGCTCAATATATTGCAATATCGTAAAATTCCCTTTCATATTCAAAGATTATTCTTTATGCATGCAAATACTATATTTAACCAAGGAATAATGCAAATGAGGTGATGAATTCAGGGAAATTGATGGGCTAGGTAATTCTTTTGTAAGAAAAGTAGTGCGTCTGAGTGACATTAATTGTTGAAGAACTTCAAAAATGCCTTAAAAATGGACAAACTGTAGGGGCTTGCGACCATTAACAGTAGTGCGGGAACTTTTAAACAAACCCAAGTCATGGATTGTGTCTGTGTTTCGGGCTTGACGAACAGTGTTCCATGTGCAGTTGGCACCGCAGGCCACGCAAGAGCCATGCAATGTAGATGTCGGATATAAACTGTGCGGATGAGCTCCTGCCAGCAGGGGAAAGCACGCTTCTCCAAACACATGATGAAGAAAGACAGAAGGGCTTCTCTGAGTGGCAGGACTGTGCTGCGCCAGGTATGCAGGCTCTGGGCTCCAGCCCTGCCCATTAGCTCATCGGGATGCAGACTTTGCCTCTCTGCTTTCTGTTGCCTACTCCTCCAGCTCAGAATGGACAAGTGGATATCTGTTACGGATATCAGCTGTCCTGGTCCCAAATAAAGAGACTGGGAAGCTTTGGAAGGAAATAGCCTAGAGAGAGCAGGTCCAACAAATTGCTCTCTGGCTCAGGACATACTCTCAGAAATGATGCAAATCTCTTCGTCCACAGCATGATTGAAAAAGTGATTCTGCATCCGCTGTCTCATTTTATAGTCCTGGAAAGCAGTTAGCATGACTCCCATTTTGCCAGCAAGAAATGAGGGATCTTGGCAGTTAAATGCAGTCATATGAGGAGCGGAGAGGGGAAACCAAGCCGAGGAATCCCCACTGCACCTCTGCTACCACAGACCCTGGAGGTGAGGAAGACGCCTGCCCCAAGATGGGAAGAGTCTAGGACAACATTGCACACACACCGTGAAGGCGTGGGCAAGTTTGAGCATCCTTCTGAGTCAGAGGGTGCATGCCACAGTCAATAGGCCAAATCCAGAATTAGATCTGTTTGGCTCTCAAGTGCCTTAAAACTTTCCCATCAGTTGTCAGCATTTTAATCTGGATTTTCAGCTTCTAAAGTCAGGCAGCGCTGCACGTTCTAACCCTTCCTGAGCCGAGGGCTGCTTGCCTGTGTTATTCACTTCCCCGCAGTCTCCACCACCCCATATTGCCTTACCATGGCCCTACTTTGCGCCTCTCCACTTCCTAGGTTTGTACCATGGGCCTCTGAGTTCATTCTCTCTGACTTAAGTGGGTCCCAAATTCATGGGATGGGCTGATGCATCTTTGTTTGCCCCAAGATTTCCTCTAAGGTCTCCTTCCCCAGCTCTGACACTCCAAGTCTGGGTGGCAAGAGAGAGAAGTGAAGTTTGTCACTCACCTCATTCTCTCTGACAGCCTAGTGCTGTGGCCATCAGGCTGCATCTGAGGCCAGGTGCCCCAGAATGACCGCAGGAGTTAGTGGTGATAACAACGTCTCCACAGAGCACACGGCTGCTGGTGCACACTCCCACCCCATCCGGTCTATTTTAAACTCATGGCAGCTGCATTCAGTGCAGGGAGGCAGGCATCCCCGAAGACCTCGTGCGAGCCTGAGCCTGCATAATTCATGACCAGCCCTGACCAAAGATGATGGACATTTTTCTGACAGTTTAAGTGGCCCAGCTATATGGCAATAGCTTAGAGAGAGCTCAAGACTTACAGAGCCCACCATAATGCGATTTTTGATCAGTCTGGGGAATGAAAGGGCCATAAACCCACGTTTGAATCCCAGAAACATCATTTGCTGCCTGGGATGTGCTGAGTGAGCTACAAAGGCAACTCTGGCCCTGGTTTCTTCACCTGATTCCCCACATGCCTGTACAGAGCTTGGTAGGTGTTGGCGCCCTGGAAGTGCTAAGAAATAGTAGCTCACTGCCACTGCCCACAGACCAAGCAAGGATTCTGTCCAGAAACTCTCCCAGTGACACAAGGCCTTTGAATAGTCATGACTATATATAAGAGAGCATTTAAAAAAAAAGTTCATGGAGAATGGAATTAAATGTTGGTCTATTTTTGTGCAAAAATGTTGAAATCCATGCATATGGGGTCTTCAAAAAATTCATGAAAATGTATACCATGAAAAAAAAAAAACACTATGTCTGCATCTCAACTTTCTTTTTGCACCAAAATAAACCCATCGTTTGATTCTATTTTTCTGCAGACCTGTCGACGTGACCTTGTACATGACCAGGGTCATGATGGACTCAGAGAACTTGGAGGTGTTTCCCAATCAAGCTCGCCTCTGAGTGGAGACAGGTATCTGCTGTATGTCCAGTGACACAAAGGATGGTAACAGCATCCCCAAGGCCCCTTCTCAGGTTACAGCCTTTGGACCCAAGACATGCTTCTTGTTGGAGACCATGAAAGGGAGATTCATGAGAGACTGTCCCCTTTTAGGACAGGCTACCAGGAGGCAAAAACAGAGCTGATGTCCTGCTGACCCTCTCCTAATCCCAATCATCTTGGATTCTCCAAACCCCTCAAAGCCTCTACTTCCCTATCTGAAAAACGGGGATGATAAACTCCAAGTCACTGGGTAGCTATGAGGCTCAAGAATTCCACATATTCCAAAATTCTCTGTGAATTCACAAGACATGCATATGCAGGGGCTGCTGTTGGCTGTAATGGTTACTGCCCAGCAGAGTCAGGACCCCCCGTGGTGGCCCCTGGCCATTTCACAGTTTGGACAGTTCCAGACGCAGCAGGCACACAATCGACCAGAGCATTTGACTTCAGGGTGGACCCCAGGACTGCTCTTACTCAGATTCTTCACTTGCTATCACGCACTGATGGATGCCCCATCGTGCCCTGAGACCAGGGGAGCAAGGCTGACCTGGGTCTCACTGAGAACAGATGAGCTCAGGGCTCACCAGTAGGGCTGGACACATCACGACCTAATGGTGACCCTTGCCCCCCTTCCTTAATGGCTCTGAGTCTCTAGCGATTCCACAATGCCTGCTATTTAGTATTGAGTCTCTCTTCTGTCTATGGAGAGATGCATAGCTTATGTTCATGTTTCTAAACTGTCCTTGTTGAGGTATACCTCAAAGGTTGACCTTTTATGTTCCCCACCTTTTACAAAACCATTCTTGGTTGCAAACTATTTGTATTCATGTGTGAATTTACCAAGCCTGGGTGACAGCACAATGTTCTACAGAAACCACAATGGCCCACAGAAGAGGAACAACTGGTCAACCTGATATTTGTTCAATGATAACCATGTGCCACCATGTGCACCAGGTGCACTCTTCTCTCACCGATTCTAAACTTTTTGACACCAAAATTCCTGAATTCTCAAAGAGAAATCAGAGATTGGAAGGTGATAACGGAGGCTGGGACTACAAAATGAGAGGTGAGTAAGAAGAAGGGGCCTGACAAAGGGAACCAAGGGCCATGAGATTTGTGGTCGTGGAGGAGCAAATGCGTGAGAATAAAAATAAATATTTTGAACGTGATTAATGCTCCTTGCAGGAGAGCCCCAGTCCCTCAGCTCCAGTGCAGCCTGGGAAGGTGCAGATGGCAAGACAAGCAGATGGGCAGGTTTGGGAATAGCAGGGTAAGGGAAGGGAGGGAAAGAAAGAAAAGCAACGCGATCTAAGTGGCAGGTTTGTTCGCACATGCTTAGAGAGAGAGAAAAGACAGCCAAGCCCAGCGTAACATGACAGCCTGGCAGGACTGTTATTCCCAGAAGCTGGGACACTGAAATCTCTCAGCCAGTTCTATGCCTTAAACTCTCCAAGGGAAACACTGCTAACAAAGGCTGCCCACGTTACATGCTCAACGTAATGCAGAAATGACCGTTTCTTTTGTTCTGGTAAGATAGACCATCACAACCTTTGTCTCGTGGCACCTGGCTATGGCCACCAGCTGGAGCCTTCCACACTTCCATTCGTATTTTCTCACTGTACACATATGCATGTAAACACGTGACCATGCACATACATACAAACACGCCACATGAACACACACACACACACACACACACACACGCAGCAACAAGGCAGCCATCTGGACGGGCATGCTCTCCTACAACACCTTTTTTTCTTCTCAGTTCTGACAGCTTAAACCCAAGAATCATCTGCCATCAGAGATGCCTGGTCTTATAAGAAGCAGCTCGAGTCTGAGGCTGGGGAAGAGAGGAGAAGCATGGAGTAAGAAAGGCAGGGTCAACACGGGGATACTCAGAGAGGGAGGGCGAGCAAGGAGACACGTTCGGCCCCTGCTGGTCCACTAACAAGTTTTCCTTCTAGAGTCTGTTGATTGGGAAAAATCTATAATTCCAAATAAGATCACGGTCCACTGCCTAGGACCCCTGTTTGTGTGTGTGTGTGTGTGTGTGTGTGTGTGTGTGTGACGTTCACGTCCCCTCTGCAGCCCTGCACCATCACCCAGGGGACAGACTGCTCGCTTCTCTGCAGCTCCCTCCACATTCGCCGCAGGTGCACTGACCAGACCACTGGCAGCTTTGTGCTCTGTGTCTGGGGCCTGAGGTTTGTCAGTGAGTGAGTGCCATAGGAAGAACAACCACATCTTTGTATCACCGAATCTCTCAGTATCTATCCCACAATCTGGCATCCAGTAGACGCTAAATAACTGTCTCTTAATAAAGAATGAGTAAATAAATGAGTGCAGGAGTACACGAAGTGACTAGTTAAATTGTGTATAAAAAGAAATGGTTTGTTGCAAGAGGTGTGAAGAGCAATAAGGAGAAAAGATCGGAAGAGTGAGAGATGCGGAAATCCAGGGAAGAGGGGAAAATGTGTTCCGAGCTGTGCGCGCCACAAGGATGCATGGCTCCTGGGTGGCCTCTGGTGCCCCTGCGTGAGGTCTCTCACAATGTGACATTCATCTGAGCAAGCTGCAAAGGCGAGGGCCTTGCAAATGACATGGGTTTAACTGAGAAACAACCTATGGAGGCAATCCTGCCTTTACGCCCTGGTTTCTGGGAAGTTGGTTTCGTGGGTTTTCCATTAAAATATCATTGGTATCCCTGTTCTCAAGGCTTTGCAATGCTTTTGCCTCCCACACACCCATTTGTCTGTCCATCTGTCTAGCCACCTATCTATCCATTTGTCCATTCATCTGTCTGCCCGCCCACCTACACATCCGTCTATCCACTTGCTCCATCCTTCATTTGACTGCCTATCCGACTGTCCACACACCCATTTGTCTGCTCATCCCTCTGTTCATCTTCCCAACAGCAGGTGCCAGAGCCCAGCAGGATGCAGAACTCCAGGTCCTATTGTGGCTTCGCTACGCATCTTTGCTTTTATATGGAGCACAAGAAAATCCCTCAACCTCCTGCTCACTCTCAAGGGTGAAACAGTACAGATGTTCAGCTCTTGACACCCCCACGCCCCGGGGGAGACCTGAGGGTGCCTGGCAGGATGGGTGTCACTGCAGCCGGGTCCCCACAAAGAGATGGGCAAACCAGCCAGCCGCCCAGACAGAGAAGGAGCCTGTGGACTTACCAGCTTGGTTTGTCGTGATGTTGACAGAGACGTGTTGCGGGGGGAAGGGACTCTTGCTGGAGACCCCATTGATGGCCTGGATATCAAAGGTGTAGGGAGTGTGGGCCCACAGGCTGCTGATGGAGACTCGGCACTCGGTCAGGCCCAGCTGCCTGGGGACGAACTCCACGTTGTCGTCGCAGCGCGAGCAGCTCCGGCGATCTGCCCGGCATTTTTTGCAGATGATGTTGTAGGTCACGTCGTCCCGCCCCCCTGTCTCCCTCGGAGGGTGCCACTCCAGAATGATGGACGTCTCATTGACGATGGAGATGACATTGCGGGGCCCCGATGGGACGCCTGCAGGGAGACAAAGCCGGACATGGTGAGGCTGGGCAGAACCTGCCTAGCACCTCCCTGGTCAGCCTCTGAGGCATTCCCAGAGGCTGCTCACCAACTCCCTTCCCTCTAACCCCAAATCTCCGGCCCCCAGTCCAGTCTGAGAGAGAATCAGTGACAGAGATGTCAACCTGTCCCAAACATACTCCCTGGACCCTTCCTTCTCTGTTATGTATGCCAAGGGACAAAAGGATTCGGGAATGCACACTCAAGTACTTTTTAAAAAAAATTTATTTGACAGAGTTAGACAGTGAGAGAGACAGAGGGAAAGGTCTTCCTTCCGCTGGTTCACCCCCCAAATGGCTGCCACAGCCGGAGCTATGCCGATCCGAAGCCAGGAGCCGGGTACTTCTTCCTGGTCTCTGACGCGGGTGTAGGCGCCCAAGCAGCTGGAATGGAAAAGGAGCAACCGGGACTAGAACGCGGTGCCCATATGGGATGCCAGCACCGCAGGTGGAGGATTAACCAAGTGAGCCACAGCGCTGCCCTTAAGTCCTTTTGTTCTCAGGACGTAGCTGCATCCCCCCAGGCAGAATCTGGCTTCATAAAGTGTGTGTCTAGGGGAAGGCATTGGGGCACAGCAGGTGTGAACTGCCACTGGAGATTTCTGAATGCCTTGTAGGACTGCCTAGGATTGAGTCCCACCTCTACTTCTGATCCACCTTCCTGCTAATGCGCCTGGGAGGCAGCAGATGACGGCCCTAGTACTTGGGTTCCTGCCACCTACCTGGGAACCTGGCTAGAGTTCCTGGATTTCTTAGCTCCTGGCTTCAGTCTGGCCCAGCCCGTGCTATGGTGGGCATTTGGTGACTGAGCCAGCAGATGAAAGATCTGTGTGTGTGCGCACGCGCATGCGCGTGCACCTTGCTCTGCCTTTTGAATAAATATTTAAAAAAATAAAATGTGCATATATCAGATATTTACTGGGTCATGTGTTTTCATAATTGGTGTAGACTCCAGGGTGGAGGGAGGTGAGGCCTCTCCTAAAGACCTAACAGATTCTGGAATCCTGCACAGCACCCCACACAATTTGGGATTATGTGACGTGTACATGGTAACAGCCTGCTCCTGCACACCTGGCTAGGTGAACACTCACATTGCACCAGCTGCGAGGCAGGAAGACACGAAGCTGAGTTGAGTGGGGGAGGTTCACACAGTCACCATTTTTGATCCCACAACATACGGAAAGCACAGGTGTGTATCCCAGACACTGAGGGAACAGCTTTGCATGCACTGCCTCATTTCAATCCCCCAAGAGCCATGCTGGGAAGATACAGTAACGACCTCAAGTTTATGGAAAGTGAAATCAAAGCTTAGAGAGGTTCCAGAATGCGGACACCAAGAGCAGGCGGGTAGTATGGAAACCCACACCTGCCCGAGTCCACAGCTGATGTACTTAACTACAGCCCTGCTCCAGACAGACCCTGGCTCACTGGGATTCTGCCAGGAGGATGGGAGGCAGCCTCCCCTCTCTGGACGGCTCTGTCCACGGCTGCTGCTGGCAATCTGGCAAGAGCTGAAATGCCTTGTGGCAGAACACCGGGAAGCCCAGTACTGTGTAGGAGCGTGAAAAGAGGCCGCTCAATGGCCACGGGCACTGGGCACATTGAGATGAAGGGAGAGAGCTCTGCCGAAGAACAGACCGACTGCAGATTCCGGTTTCCAGGCTTGAGTCTTGCGTATCCTCAACGCCCGACCCATGGAGCTGGAAGGAATGGCAAGTGCGCTGGAGCAGCCGCTTGGGGAATAACGCACGCAGAATCCACGCCCGTGACCGGCGCCAGCTGAACGGAGCCATGTGTCGAGGAGAGGGGTTCGTGTTGGAGACAGCGATCATATGCCAGCACACAGAATGAGGGAAGAACAAGATCGGGGGCACCAGGGGAGGATTCTGTGCTGAATCCGTCACCAGCAAGCAGCAAGAGCAGAAAGCGAATATTAAATCGGATTCTATTAGAACATGAAAGAAAATCAGTACTGTGCTATACAAAGCCCATTAAGCCGGAGCTAAAGCACAGCGTTCATGCACGCCCGTGACAGGCCAGGATTCATGGAGCGTTTGCACTGAAGTCTTACAGACGGCGTTCCAGAATTCCCCACCCATCTGCCCAGGAATACACATCCATCTCCCGGAACCAGCACAGGGCTCGCACGGGGGCAGCTGCAGCTCGCGGGGCTGGGCTGGCCCTGTCTCTCACCACACGTTCTCAGGCGTTTCGGTCCAGGCCTGTCCTGGACGTGGAGCTCTGCTTCAGGCTAATAGAACTCGAACCACAAGCCCCCAGCCATCAAGGCCAAGGCTGCAGCTCTCACCTTGACAGCCAGAGCCCAGCCTCACCCACAGGCCACTGCTTCCCACACTCAACGTAAAAACAAGCGTACTTCAAATATGTCATGGGAAATGAAATCACAATATAAGCTTATTTTAGTACAAAATAATTTTGAACTCCATGCCTATGAGAAGTCTCCAAGAAACTGATTGATGTAAAATGTGTGTTATGTGTTATGAAAAACTATGTTGGGGCCGGCGCTGTGGCATGGGGGTAAAGCCATCGCCTGCAGTGCCAGTATCCCATGTGGGCACTGGTTAGAGTCCCGACTACTCCACTTCCGATCCAGCTCTCCTCTATGGCCTCAGAAAACAGTGGAGAAGATGGCCCGAATCTTTGGCCCCTGCACCTGTGTGGGAGACCGGGAAGAAGCTCCTGGCTCCTGACTTCAGATGGGCGCAGCTCAGGCCATTGCAGCCATCTGGGGAGTGAACCAGCAGATGGAGGATCTCTCTCTCTCTCTCTCTCTCTCTCTCTCTCTCTCTCCCTCTCTCTCTCTGTGTAGCTCTGACTTTCTGACTTTCAAATAAATAAATAAATCTTTAAAAAAAAACATGCATTGATTTCAAAACCTTTTCATACCAAAATAAACTTACCTTTTATTTTATTTTAAAAAATTATTGATTGATCTTATGTATTTGAGAGACAGAGTACCCATCCATTGGATTACTCTTCAAATGCCTGCAATGGCCCTAGGCCAGGGGCCAAAGCCAGGAGCTTGGATCTCAATCCTGGTCTCCCAACCACTCGAGCCATCACCTGCTGCCTTCCCAGGTGCACAGTAGCAGGAATCTGGATTTTGGAGTGAAGGTGGGACTTAGACTTGGCACTGGGATGTGCCATGTGAGTGTCCCAGCTGGGGTCTTAACGGCTAGCCAAATGCCCACTTCAATTCTACCTTTTAATTCCACTTCCCCAGGAACTTTCTGAGGTGCCCTGTGTATTACTGAGTGCCTATGCTAGGCACTGGGTCAGTCTGTTAAAGCTATCGTCTTATCTAATCCTCAGGACACCCTGAAGCTGTCATTCAGAAAGAAGCCCAGGGTGGAGGGGCAGCGGTAAGCTCTGACCAGAGACTGATCCCCCACACCCCCTGTCCTTGAGAGACCTCCTTCCTTCAACTTTCTCCTCTCTGTCCCTTGAGCTTCAATCTCACACTCTCCGTAAATCCAGCTTCTCAGCTTCAACTCCCCAAAGACTTTGTCTCTGTCAAACCAAAGCAGCATCGTCTCACCTGACTTCTTCCCATGTTACCCACCGTCTCTTCACTCTCCAGCCTCGTTTTCCCAGGGCAGAGTCCACACTGGCCGTCCTCTCCCTGCTCGGCCAACAGTAGCCTGATTATTCCCCTGCTCCTCTGCCAAAGTTGCGTGGCCTCAGCCCTCTACTCCACAAATCTGGGAGACCCAATTCAGCCCCTGCTTTCCTTGGCACTCTGGGAGGCATGCCTCCTGTACTCCCCCCACCACACAGGTCTGCGTCCCGATCGGTCAGCTCCATCTCCTTTTCCTTCGGTCTTCCCTTCCTCTATGTCCTCCTGGCCTCAGAGCTTGGGGCCTCATCAATTTTCCTGCCCTACTGAAAAAGCCCCCTAATGAATTCTCCAGCATCTCATCTGCATCTCTCTGAGCCTGTCTCTTCTGCTGGAGTGTGAATTCCAAAATGCACGTGGGATCATGGCGTTCCTCTGCTCGAACCCCTCTGCCGCCCAATTACCCGAAACCTGCACCCTGCTTCCCGTGGCGTCAAGTCCCCTGTGGTCCTGTTGCTCTTGATCTCGCCTCGCCGCTCATGTGTGGCTGGGAGGAAGGCTCCTGGGGTTTGCAGTGTACACTGAACTCTCCTCCTATCCCAAGCCGCTACGCCTCTACACGGTAGCCTTTCTTGTCTGGGATCCTTTTCCCTCCTTAGGTACTGATGGACTCCTGCTCACCCTTTGACACCCAGCACCTGCTCTACCAGCAGCCTACCCTGATGCTCAGCTGTGATGCACTCCATCGCTGGGGGCTTCCACGAGCCCACTTCTAGGTACCTAACCATGATGTGACCATGCCATTGGGATGGTTCTTTCTCTGTCATCCTTACCACTCCGGGCAGGTCTCTGGTTCGTCTCTGTGATTGTCATGCCCGGGCAGCATTTCAAAGGGGGTGGGTGTGCATGGGGTGCTGCCCATCTTGTCTTCAGTGTTTTCTCTGTGTGCACAGCTGAAGGTCCCACACTGGCAGCCTGCTACGGGGTGAGACAGGATGCCCTGCTGTGGGCGAGTGAAAGAGCTTCAGAGGAGCACTGGTGGGGGCATGAATGGGGGCTGGTTGTTGAGTCCAGGAGTGAGTCAATCTGAATCCTTTTCTTCCAAGGACTGTTCCAAAGAGCAGGGACAGACACTAAGGGGCTTTTCCTGTAGAAAGGACCAGAGAGCCAGGAGCAACCTGACATGACCCCCATGGGCAGGTGCGGATCTTGTCTGTCTCACAGAGTGGGCACCTGTGCACACAAGAGAGCCTCAAAATGGGAAACATATATGATGAAAAAGTTATGCATGGGTTTCAAAATGTTTTTGCACCAAAATAAACTCATCTTTTCAATCCATTTTCCATGAGCTTTGGGAAGTCCGCTTGTATTCCTGGAGGTGACCAGAATCTGGGCCACACCAACAACTAGGTCCACATTCATTACTAATTATTCACTCCTCACTTGTTCACTCCTTTAGCAAACATGGAGGGAATTCAAAAAGCTGATGGGAAATGGGACTAAACATTCATTGTTGAGGCCAATGTTGTGGCGTAGCGGGTGAGGACGCCGCCTGCAGTGCCCGCATCCCACGTGGGACCCAGCTGCTTCACTTCTGATCTGGCTCTCTGTTATGGCCTGGGAAGGCAGCAGAAGAAGGCCCAAGCTCTTGGGCCCCTGAACCCGTGTGGGAAGATCCAGAAGAAACTCCTGGCTCCTGGTTTTGGATCAGTGCAGCTCAGGCCATTCTGGCCAATTGGGGAGTGAACCAGTGGATAGAGGATCTCTCTCTCTCTCTCTCTCTCTCTCTCTCTGCCTTTCCTTCTCTTTGTGTAACTGACTTTCAAAATAAATAAATAAATCTTAAAAAACAAAAACTTTAAAAAAATGTTCATTGTTTACCTTGGTGCACAAATCTTTGGAAACCTATGTGTTCTCCCCACATATGCATTTCCCATGACCTTGCGGAACCTGGACCTTCTAACTCCCTGCACTCTTCCAGGCATTTGGAAGGTAGAAAAAGCCAGGCTCTCCCCAGGCCTCTCTGGTGAGAAGCACGCTGGAGATCAAGGAGATGCCCCCAGACAGCCTCCCCAGGAAGCTGAGCCGAGTCCCTCCCTCCCAGGAGGCCTGCTCCAGGCCTGGCAGCCCGGGGGTCTTGTTCATGAGAGGCTGCAGCGACATCCATCCGCCATGGCTCCGGCGCCTGTGTACCAGCATCCTGGGGAGGAGAGAACCGTCCTGCAGGGTGCCTGGGAAAGCCAGTGTGTCCTCTGCAGAAGTCTCTGCTTTCCTCCCCTGTTCTGCAGTGTTTTCATGCAGCCCTGGGCCCCAGGAGGGAGGCCGACTGAGGCAAACAAACAAACATATAAAAGGGGAGTGGAGAGGGAGGGGAGAAGGGGTGGTGAAAATCGACCATCTCCAGCAGCCGCGAGCCCCCAGCAGGTGCAGCGGCAGGGCTCAGCTCCATATGCGCCTCCCCTGAGTTCCCTGCCCGCTCGCCCTCTTCCTCAGTTTTCTTAATTACACATAGACCGGCTTTTTGAAGCTTCTCTGATCTGTTGCCACGGTTACTACTGATGAGCACAGGCCTTTCAAAGGGCTCCGGGAATTCAGGCCTTTCAAAGGATGGGGAGAGGCTAGCAGGAAAAGCCCCCGCCTACAACACCAGCGTCCCCTATGGGCACTGGTTTGAGTCCCAGCTGCTCCACTTCCGATCCAGCTCCCTGCTAATGCACCTGGGACAACAGTGGATGAAGGCCCAAGTCCTTGGGCCCCTGCACCCATGCGGGAAACCTGAAACAAGCTCCTGGCTCCTGGTTTTGGATCTTTGCGGCCATCAGGGGAGTGAACTAGCAGATGGAAGATCTCTGTTGCTCTTTCTCTCTGTAACTGTGCCCTTAAAATAAACAAATAAATCTTAAAAAAAAATAACTGTACTATCTTAAAAAAAAGGATGGGGAGAGTGGAGTTGTGATTTTATATTGGTGTGGGGAGGGGGCTTCAACGTCTTCCAGGGTGTCCCTGAGAAGTTCGCTTAGCCTGCAAGTGAGCATGGCTGTCACTGGAACCTCAAGGCATTAAACAGATTCCTTCTGGAACTATGGGACTGCAACAGTGCTGCCGTGTTGGGATAGAGTCTCCACTTGATTTGGGCCAGATCCTGGCTTAAAGAATGGAGAGAGGGACTGGCGCCGTGGCACAGCAGATTAAAGCCCTGGCATAAAGCACTGGCATCCCATATGGGTGCTGGTTCTAGTTCCGGCTGCTCCACTTCCAATCCAGCTCTCTGCTATGGCCTGGGAAAGCAGTAGAAGATGGCTCAAGTACTTGGGCCCCTGCGCCCGTGTGGGAGGCCCGGAAGAAGCTCCTGGCTTGCTTCAGTTCCGGCCGATGTAGCCATCTGGGGAGTGAACCAGCGGATGGAAGACCTCTCCCTCTATCTCTACCTCTCTCTGTAACTCTGTTTTTCAAATAAATAAAATAAATCTTTAAAAAAATAGTGGAGAGAGAAACTGGGTGGGAGAGAGCAGGTGAGTTTAGTTGTAGGCATTACATTATAAATAAGAGCACCCCTGAGTGATCCCATCAGAATTCCTTGACCAGGACACTTAGTAAGGGCAGCCCCTGGTCTCAGGCAGCTACGAGGTGCCCGGCAGGCTCAGTCTCTGTGTCCCAAGACCTCTCCTGAGGAGCTGGTGAGGCTGGTGTGTGTGTGTGTGTGTGTGTGTGAGAGAGAGAGAGAGAGAGAGAGAGAGCACCCAGGAATTGTGTTCCTTTGCGTGAGGCCAGCAATAGGGCCCACCCCAACTCTCTAGACAACTCCTGGACGATTCTGACAAAAGCAACACAGCTTTTCCTTGTAAAAGTAAATGAGCGCTTGAACACACACAGGATTTTTCTCTGAGGAGGTTCATAGTCCCCTGAGACCCAGCAGTGAACCCCACAAATGTTTACAACACCCAAGATAAAGAGTACTACAGGGGCCAGCACTGTGGCATAGTGGGTAAAGCCACAGCCTGCGGTGCCAGAATCCCATATGGGTGGTGGCTCGTGTTCCAGCTGCTCCACTTCTGATCCAGCTCTCTGCTATGGCCTGGGAAAGCAGTAGAAGATGGCCCAAGCACTTGGGCCCCTGCATCCACATGGGAGACCTGGAGGAAGCTCTGGCTTCAGATCAGCCCAGCTCCGGCCGTTGCAGCCATTTGGGGAGTGAACCAGAGGATGGAAGAAGAACTTTCTTTCTATCTGCCTCTATGTAACTCTGCCCCTCAAATAAATTAATTAATCTTAAAAAAAGAGTACTACAACCTCTAGTTGGTCAACCTTGAAAGAGTGAACCTCTAGCCTCAATCTCCTCATCTGAAAAATGGCAGTTCTAATAATTTAATGAGATAATATGCACAATTTTGCCATGGCACTGCTCTGCTATAATTAGTAACATTAGTATTGTCACTACAGGGTCGTGTGCAGCTCTGACCCATCCATCTAAATAACTCTGACCTAACTCATCCACGCTTTCCAGGAGTGCAGACCCCACATCCGGAATCGTGCTGAGCCCTGTGCAAACCGGTAAGATACAGAGGTTATGTTGGGCAATGCAGATACAAGACCACATACCTATGGAGGATGAGAATTGTGAAGACACAGTTAAGGATCAAAGAAAATGGTATGTGCAAAGGTTACAGATGCTTGGGCAAAGGCAAAATAAGTGGAGATCAGTATATTCGGAGATGGTTTCTGGAGTCCTCTCTGCAAGGCTGCAGCTACACGTGTGGACAAGCTTGGAGGCTGTCTCCCCTGTCTGGACTCTCCCAGCCACTTGGCCATGAGAAGCACACCCAGGAAGGGGCAGGACTGCCCTTGAGTGTGGGTCTCCTGGGAGGATCCGGCTCTCACTCTATGCTGAGCTTGCTACCTCTGTGTGTCCCCGAACCTCTGACTCCCAGAGGTGGTCTTCAATGTGCTTCCCTGGCACATAGGAAAAGAAGCCCTTCCTCTACCCGTCGACTCAGTCTCCCTGGTTTCAGATAGGGTCTTGTGATGATCCAGGAAGGATATCTGATACTCAAGACTCCTGAGCACTCTCAGTCCGGAGAAGGCAAAGGGTGTGGTGTTGTCGCGGCTGAGTGATGACTGTCGTTTGGAAAAGGGATTTCATTCTTCAGCGTGGACTAGAGGTTAAGAGGTGGCTGAGAGGGAGATCAGAAAATGATATCAGGGGTGTTGATGGGAGGAAGTATACAGTGTGAATGCCCAGGAAGACGTGAGAGGTGTGGTTCAGGATTAATTCCCCCAAATGAGGCTTTAGCCAGGGCATCGCCTTCCCCATTGCTCTCTGTGACACAGCTGCTGAAGGAACCATGTCCCAGGGTTGGAAAGGCCACCTGGAGCTGGTGGAAAAGTCTTGGAGATTTCTAAGAAAAAATACACGGATTCAAGGAGTAGAGGGAGACACGGGAGAGGGGATTGTAGAGGTCTGAAAACATCTTCGTCTTCTATGGGGCAAAATCTGCAAGAAACCAAGGCAGGCTGCTACTACACCATTGCCCTAGATACTACATACAGGGCTGAGAGCCAGACGGGTTGTAGGGTAATATAAGCCAAAAGAGGAAAAGCTTCCAACTGTTATAAATGTAGCAGAGTAATCAAATACACATGAATTCAGCTTCATGTTCAGTTGTGGTTTCTTCCTCCATAACTGTTCTTTGAAAACAATGCCAAAATCAAAAGCTCTTTATTCCTCTCAGCCAGCGTTTGTAGCTGTGACACTCCCTATTCCTAGTTCATCTCTCTCCCTCTTCCCACCCTAGATGTGATACCAATTCCCCTTCTAGCATTCTCTCCCCAGGTGCAGAATTCCTGGATGAGGTCAGACAGGAACCGCCAGTGTTGCAGAACAAGGGGCCCTCCTGTGCTGCCCCATGTTGGTTCAGGACCTTGGAGAGGGGCATTCTCCAGCCCCGCCCCCCACCCACCCACCCCGCAGCCCCCTGCCAGTCACTGTGGGTCCCTAATTGGCAGTGCAGAATCTTCTGAAGACAGCACACAGAGCACCTTGATAACACCACAAGAACAGGGGCTGCCAGCCTTTGCCATGGGGAACTGTTGGTGACAAGTGGAAATCAGGAATAAGTTGGCAGGGATCTGATGGAAAGTGGTGGCACCAAATGCACAGACTGGATGTCAATGGCATTCTCTCCTCAGTAGCAGATGCTTGGGGAGCCTTGGGATCTTTGAAAACAGAGCAAGGGCTATCTACAAGTTGGGAGTGATGAGCAACGGGACACATGGAAGTCTGCTTGGTTCAATAAGCAGTGGATGGTGTCTGAAGCTCTGAGGTGTTCCTTCCAGAGAGGAAGTTGTGCTGTGCAGGGGCCCTGAAGGAGGGAGAAGGCTAATTCATGCCTGGCCCATGCAAGCTTAGGCATTCTTTCAGATTCTTCTCCTCAAAGTGGAGGATGCTCCCCCGGGGCAAGGGGAAGACGCTGAAACTCAAGGGAATCGTGTTGGTTTATTTTCCCTAACTGCCACAGGTGCACTGTCCTCCCAAAGGGATAATTCCATGCCACCTCTGAAACAAGCCCAGAATGCAGCCCCGGAGCAGCTCGGTAAGGAGGGGAGGGCACAGACCTCAGAACCTGAGGAATGGAGTCTAAGCCTCAGCGTGTGTGGTGGTGCAAGGGGGATGATGGTGACTGAAGCCCATGGGAGTGTGGTAGAGGACTACGGACAGGGCCACGTGAGGCAAGGGTTACAGCAGCCTCTCTAACAGCCCCTGTGCACTTTATCCATGGTTATGTGATAACAAGGAATGCAAAGCACCAGCACAGACCACACTGCTCGACCTCACAGAGTTCACACTCGCACGGAGGAGTCAGAGGACACTTCCACAAGTCGGTGGATATTTACTCAGTGACAAGGCTGATGATGGATAGCCAGGGGGAGGGGAGACAGTGTGCTGCGCTCATGGAGGAAAATTCTCAGACAAGAGGCCTTCCAGAAGAGACACCTGAACGTGGTGAGACAGGCACTGTGCCAGCATCTACAGGAAGTATAGTCCAGATCACAGGATCAGCAGGTGCAAAGGCCCTGAGGCTGGAATGTGCTTGGCTCATCCGAGAGAATTCAAAGGGTCAGCGTGGCTGTGGGACAAGGACCAGGAGGAGGAGAGGTTGTGGTATTTGGTAAGGTAGTGGGAGGGGGGATTATGTAGGTCCCGGGTACAGCCTGCTGGGAATTCTACTCTCAGGGAGAGTCCACACTCAGGAGGACTCTGAGCAGGGCAATGACACTCTTGGTGTCTGGGCTTTGTGAATACCTCCTGGGCTGCCTAGTGCAGGACGGGCTGAATGGGGACAGAAGCAGAGGCCATGGCGATCATCCCAGCAAGACAATGGAGGCCAAGGCCAGGCTGGCAGCAGCAGAGGGCATGAGGAGGGGGCAGATTCTGGTTCTTATCTCTAATATCTCCGAATGGAACAGTCTTTGTATCAGCCTCATGTCAAACAGTTCTGTATGGCTTTATTAGCCCCATTTTAACGATGAGAAAACTGAGGACTGGAGAGGCAAAGGGGCTTTGCACGCCTGGCAACCAGCACCCTCAGCTCCTGGCCGGCAGAGGCCCACCAGGACCAGAAGGCCCCCGCCCCAGGAGCTCCCTATAGACACGGCCGTGATTTGATGGAAGTTCTTTAAGCCATGGCATGAATGACCGATGTATGGTGGTTCTTGCCTGAGGGAGGTTTCTTCAGGTAGCGTCTGAAAGGGCAGAGAGATGGCACTGGTTGACTTTTCAAAGGAGCTCTCTGTGGACTGTGGGACTTCTCTCTGAATAACAAACCCTGCACACAAGGTACTCTTAGTCACACTGGTGCATCCGTTAATAAAATCGGATCTTCACAGACGTGCGATAAACAGGAGTTGCTTGCTCAAGTCTCACGGTTGGTGAATGGTGGAAGCAAGACCTGAGTGCAGGCCTGGCTGGTTCCACAGCTCATCCTTATCTTTGCTTCCAGCCAGGGCTGGAGGTACCTAAGGGCGTGGGGCGTGGGTGTGACGTGACAGCCACTGGGTTATGGAGGCTGTAGTGGGGGCGGGGAGCTTCCTTCCTGAACCATCTCGACAGCTCCCCTGTAGAAAGCTAAGCTAAGCCGCGTGGCTTCAGGGCTGTGCTGAGCAGTGTGCACGTGTTGCTCATTAGGGTCCTGGCTTGCACTCAGGCAATTCTCCTAATCACAACAGTTGGTAATAAGGAGAAATGATTAGTCAAAATAAGGAGGGACCCTGCTGAGAGGGACTGCAGCGCGGAGAGCCTGGTGCCACACGTCTTCACCAAACACCGTGTTTGTAGACAATGCTTCGTGTTTCTCCGGCTTCAGCAGAGCTAGCCGTCCGGGAGAAAGGGGGTGGATTCTGCTTTCTGGGAGGAAAGGGACAGCCCCTCCACCTTGCCTGAGCTGATGCTTGAGAGGCTAGCATTTATGGGGGCTGCAGAAGCCCCTGGAAGATGGCTGGGGCCCCCTGCAGTACATGGAGGTGATGTGTCTCCATAACAATGTGCTATGACAGCCAGTCTTGAGTCCTTGCCTGGGTGGGAGAGGAGTAGGAGGAGAATCTTCTAGTTGTGGATGAAGGGGAGACCAAAGTGTGGGAAGCTTTGATCTGACCTCCTGCCATCCTGGGGTGTCAGGGGCTCCCTGGGGACACTCCAAGTCAAGGATAGCTATAGGTCATGTCATGTTGAAGACATGGCCTCCAACACCCTCTTCCTCATCCTGAATGAGGCTTCAGAAGCCTCTGAGGTGATAAATGATCCACCACAGACTCACAAAGACAAAAACAAGGACACATCCAGCCTTGCCCCAGTGAGACCTTGGGTAGTCACTTACACTCCCTGAACTTAGTCATTCACTGATTTTTTAAAAGATTTGTTTATTTATTTGAAAGGCAGAGTTACAGAGAGACAGAAGGAGAGACAGAGAAAGTGAGATCTTCCACCTGCTCGTTCACTCGTCAAATGGCCACAACAGCTGAGGCTGGGCCAGGCTGAAACCAGAAACTGCAGTTACCTAGGTCTCCCACATGGATGGCAGGAGCCCAAGCACCCAGGGCCATCTTCCACTGCTTTTTCCAGGATTTTAGTAGGGAGCTGGATTGGAAGTAGAGCAGTTGGGACAAAAGTCTGCACTCACGTGGGATACTGGCCTTGCAGATGTCAGCTTAGCCCACTGCACCATGGCGCTGGCCCCATGCACTGGTTCTTGACTGGACCATCCACTCATCCATGTGTTTTGACCCTCTAGTGTGCTATGCTGTGTTTGTGAAGGTGTGAGAATTTCACTGAAAACTTTCTCAAGGAGAAAAGTCTGCAGGGGACGTGGTCACCTGGACAACAGCCACACAAGCCATGGACAGGCAAGGCTGGTGGGGATACATCCCCTGGACGTGGACAAGGCCAGGCACTTTGCTATGGGGGCCCTGGAGGAAACACTGCTGTCCTCACACTCATAGGTGACTGAAAGATAAGAACCTGTGTTGCAACATTCAGCAAACTCCCATCCCATGTGCTCTACCAGTATAGTCATCCAGGAATCCCTGTCTGTCCATCCATCTTCCAGAGGGGAAACAGGGGCCAAGTGCACACCTCTGCGATGGGTAAAAGATGCTGTACAGAACACGAACAGCTTCCTGCCTAGGGCTCCTCAGCCCCCTTGAAGACCTCATCTATAGGAGACCCCAGACCCTGCTCATGGCGACTCTGACGCTGTCAGTTTCCAAGTAAGGATCTCGCTGAAAGATCTGTCTATGAGTCTGTACCCTGCCAAAGTGGGCTGCAAGGTGTTTACTGTCACAGGAGGCAAGATTCCAAGCCAGTGAGAGTCCTGCTGAAGTCAAGGGACTTTGGGACACACCTCAGCCTTGGAACAACAGGGGAGACCTTACCTGGGCAGGACCACCACAGAGCTCCCTGTTCCGCTGCGGCACTTCCAATTGATGTGCCCAGCCCCCAAGCCGCCTGTCTGATCTGGCACGTCCTGATGTGGCCCAGAGCTCAGTACCCGCCTCCACATGGGTCCGAGCGTGGAGACTGGGATCTGCTCAGGCATCGGCAGCAAGAAGAGGGATGCTGTGTCTCGAGGTTGGCTGGCAGCCACTGGGCCCAGGCTGGTGGACATGATGGCCAAAGTCTTCCAGGGCAAGCATCCCAGCTCCCATCAACCAGTATCAGGTGAACAGAACCTGGCTGGTCTCCCACAGCACACAGCCTGCTGTGAGCTCTCAAATACTAGAAGCCAGTGAAGGAAGGGTAGGGACCATCCTTCCAAAGAAAGCAACCATCTGTACCAGATCGGGCAAGTTCCTGCCATGTGCATGGAACAGGGATTGTTCATAGACTTCCGGAATGAGGGCTCGGGGCAGCTGCATGACCAGGAGTCCTATCTCCCCACATCCCCTGAGAAAGGGTGGCCCCCATAAAGGAGCCCTGCACCCCCAAAGTTCATCAGAAATGACAGAGAGCCCTCTCCTCCCTGGAGCTGTCATACTTCTCTGCCTTGTTTTTCAGAGACTACGGATCAGAACGGAATTAAGACACCAACTGGGAAGAGGCTGTGGGTTAAATATTCATGGGTTATTCATTCCACTTTCCTTGGGAATACGCAGAAGAATCTTGCAAGCGCTGTCTCATGTGGTTCTAAAAAAGACACATGCTGCCTCTCGCCAGGCACAGCAAATGCTCGGGTCCCAAAGACAGCAACCCAAGGTCACGTGAACAAAAAGAGAAGCCAAAAGTGTCTCCTGACACTCCACAGCATACTGATTCTAGGTACGCAAAGAAACTCAGGGGTCACATGGGTGCCAGCGTGTTAGACCCCTCCAGCTCACTCCCCCACAGTGAGAGTCATCCACTGGTGTCAATGATCACAACCTATTTGAAAATGTAACAAGTAAGTATCTATTCACAGTAACCACAAAGCCGGTAAGATGCCTGGGATTCCATCTCACAGGCCCCTGTAACACCTGCAGCAAGACAGCTGCAAGGCCCCACTGAAGGACATCACAGAAGGCTTGTGTTCTGTGCCCCCTGGTGGAAAGGCTCGGCCTCCCAAAGCAGACTGTCTCTCCCAAAGAATTCCTAGTCCCAATTAAATCAGATGGTTTAATGGAATGTGCCAGACTGGTCCTAAGGCTCAACTTGAAGAACAGAGTGTTTAAGAATGGGTAAGGTGGGACCAGCGCTGTGGCATAGTGGGCTAAGCATCTGCCTGCAGTGCTGGCATCCCATATGGGCACCGGTTGGAGTCAAGGCTGCTCCACTTCCAATCTAGCTACCTGCCAATGCAACTGGCAAAGCAGTGGAATATGGGCCCAAATTCTTGGGCCCCTGTCCCAGCATGAGAGACCCAGAAACTTCTGGCTCCTAGCTTTGGATCAGTTCAGTTCCAGCCATTGTGGCCATTTGGGGAGTGAACCAGCAGAAGGAAGACCTTCCACTCTGTTCTCCTTCTCTCTGTCTCTCATTCTACCTCCCAAATAAATAAATAATAAAAGAATGGGTAAAGTCTGTTGGAGAACAAGTAGTACATACACAGAGACTTGGTTTACCAAAGTGATGTGACATACTGCTTCCTTCTTTAGATGAGACAAAACAGTGGGAGAGGCCATTAGTCCCTAATAAAAAGGGAGCTCACTAACGTGTGGAGCTGACGGGATGGTATTTTCACTAAGACAGACATGAACACCAGCATTACAGGCTGTGCCAAAATGAATCCAGGAAAAGCAAGGAGTGCAACATGAACTTGAGAACTGAAAGAAGACACAAGAGAGGGTTTTTATGCCTTAAGGTCGAAAGCGCACACGTTAAGTCCAGGCAAAAAATCAAGACAGAAATCTGGAAAACCAGAAAGCCAAAGGTAGTCAGATTTTCTTCCAAAAATTAAAAACCTGTCAGTATAACTCAAAAATAAGGAGTCTATAATAGAGTTAAAAGTAAGGGAGGACTACAGGGCAGGATGTCACACATAATTAATGAGCACCTAGAAATCAATTCTTAAAAAATAGAAAAAGGGCAAAAGTTATAATAGACAATTCCCAGAAGGCAAAACAGATTGGTCAGTATGTATAAAAAAAATACCTACTCACTCAAGGTGCAGGAGACACTGTTCAAGATGACCGGGAGGTCGGTGGAACCGGCCACAATCGCAGGTCCTACAGCACCGACTTGGGTCAGCGTTTGGAGAAGCAAGACACAGACTGCTGGTCAGGGTGCAGATTGGCCAGCCACATCTTGGGGAGCATGCTGGTGATGCAGATTGGTTTCCTAGGTGCGCGCACTCCTAACCCAGCAATTCTGTTTCTAGGTGAAGTTTCTCACGTATACAAGCACGCGCACTCCAGGGATGTCTGAGCATCTTCACGGCATGTGTTACTGCTCATGTTAATGAAGCATTGGTCTACCCATGGGACCTGCAGGTGCACCCACTTGGTGCAGACCGCTGGTGTCTCCTGCATCCAGTGCTCTCTAGCTAAGTCTCAGGGAAGGCATTTTTCCTGGCCATCTTGCATGGAAAGGACATGACAGATCCTAACGAAGTGACATCCTCTCTGCCAGAACCAAGTGGTCTTCTACCACTGCTCACTGAATGCTAGTGAGTCTTGGTGATGACCAGGACCCCCTAGAGCCAGCCACATCTGGCCCCTTGGAGCCAGCCTACACCACACTTCACCACGCACACAGCTACACTGCCCAGCAGCCTCTATTGTCATTTCCAAGGAGAGTAGAGCTCAGAAGTGGCCCCGAGGAACAGTTTTAAGGCATTCAGGGGCACCTCCTGTGAGTCAGAGCCCCCAGCCCTGGAGGGCTCAGTGCACCATTGCTACCAGTGCCTTTGGGGGCAATGCGAGGGAGGACACAGTGGCCTCTGCTTCTCCCCGTTGAGTCCCCGAGAGATGAGCCACCCCCTACCTGTGATCTCCGGCACAGCCTGCAGGAAATCCTGGCTCCAGACTGTAGCCTACTCTCCTTCTCTCTCTGTGAAGTCACTGGTGGTTATTTATACCTTGGGAAGTCCAGCCTGCAAGCCCACAGCCAATCCCTATCATAACAGTTCTCACATGTCTGGCTTGCACTTGGCACTTCCCAGCCAATTGTGTAGAAAGCTTCTCGGAAGACCAGTGTGCAGTTTCAAAATAAATCACTATAAAATGCTGGCTTCCTGGTCCCAAGCCACACATAATGCAGAAAGCTGGGACATGCCCAAACGGACGACGAGACCCACTTCTGTCTGTGTCACCCACTCTCCCACCTGCCTGGCACGTGTCACCAGCACCTTCCTGTGCATTTGCAGTTACGAGAAATCATTGATCACTCGGGCAGACCCTGGAATAAGTTGAAGGTGACTTCCTTCTGAATCCCTGATGAGAGTCTAAGATCCTGGGGTCCCCGACCTTTGTCACTCCAGGGGAGCCATCCAGTGACACTCGTGGGGTTGCTGGTTCTAGCTCCCATGCAGCATCCACACGGGTGAGCAAACCAAGGAGTCTGGAAGATCATCGTGCTGGCTTGGGGAAGGATTGGCTGGAGCCAAGTTTCCAGTATGGCAGCTGGGGTGTCAGGGACTGACAGGATGTGGCGCCCTGTAGAGAAAGGCAGGAAATCTACAGGTTCCGATGTGGGGACAGACTGGACAGACTGGAGAAGAATCCTGAGGGGAGGTAGTTGAGGAGGCAATGGAGTTGAGGGCAGACTCTGAATCTGGCTCCCGGATAGGGCCAGTGGTCAACCACAGGGGATGTCCTGGGCCACCATGAGATCTATCTGAAAGGCAACTGTGACCACGGAAAGTGACTTAATGCCCAAGGACACGGCCCAGTGGTCTAGGATTGAACTGTATCCCAGATCAGATCCCACCACAAAAGCTGGGCTTGGTGTCAGGCTGAGCTGGACCCAGCTCTGGCACTGAGTTTTGTGGATGGGAGAAGGGAAACTGGGAGAACCAGGAGGTCATGGAGGGACCATGGGTGAAGAGGTAGGGAGCAAGGTTTCACGCAGAGAGCCAATGATGTCAGCATTAAGCCGACCTAGTTCTGGCCCAGAATCCCTTGATCCAAAATGCTAACCCCCCCCCAATACTTTTATTGCTTTCTCATTTAAGATTGCATAATTTAGAGAACTAAATAGCTAGCAACTCTGAAAACATTATTCCTAACAATGAAAATGAAAGCAACAAGCTTTAGAGCACTGAGTATATGTCAGACATGGAATCAGACGTACATATTTTATATGCATTTCACAATGGGCACAGAAACAAACACTATCTGTATTCTTGGAATTCAAAGGAAACCTGCCCATGGCCAGACTGCCAGGGTGGAGCGGGTGAAAATGAAAAGTTAAGTCTGATCTGCTGGTGCCCTGGTCGGGCTCTAACCACGTGCCTGCGTTAGACACCTGCTGTGTGAGGTCACAGCATAGATGGAAACACTCAGATCAACTCATCAAAGAGTTCCCAGCCCTGTGGACAGGGGACAGTCCTGTGCCTGAACAGCTCTGGGCAGCAAAGGGTATTCAGAGTGTGCAAGCTATGCAGCCTCCTTCCTGCCCGGCTTCTCCTGCGAGGTGGAGAACTGGAGCAGGGCAGATTTGAGAATCCCGAGCTGCAGCTGCCGGTAAGTTCCTGTGCCCATCGCAGACCAGTGCCTGGGAACAGAGCCTACACATCTGACCCCGGGGCCATCACCTAGGACCACAAAGGAGCACGTGTGGCCAAGGAGCGTCCTAAAGCCCTGGGGTGGTCAGCTTCATTCTGACTTTTAAGAGAAGACAGTAGATTAAATGGATGCATTTTATCTCAACTCCCTCCCACCACTGCAACCCCACAATTAAATCAGCGCTCTGTGCACCAGGGAAAGAGTAACAAGAACCAGCACATGTTCTCTGAGTGCAAGTCAGGCCAGCAGACTCTGCTTTGTTTTGGTTTTTTTTTTTTTTTTTTGGAAAGCTCATTAGCCTGCAGAGAGAAAGAGTACAGAGAGTATACTTAGGTTTTGAGAAGGGTAACCAGAAAAAGTACAAAAGTACTATGCAGCCAAGGAAGAAACACTGTGGCATAGCAAGTAAAGCTGCCACCTGCAGTGCCAGCATCTCCTATGGGTACTGGTTCGAGTCCCAGCTGCTCCACTTCCAATCGAGGTCCCTGCTAATGTAACTGGGAAAGCAGTAGAAGATGGCCCAAGTGCCTGGGCCCCTGCACCCGTGTGGGAGACCTGGAAGAAGCTCCTGGCTCTTGGCTTTGGATCGGCCCAGCTCCAGCTGTTGCAGCCATTTGGGGAATGAACCAGCTGATGGAAGACCTCTTCCTCTCTCTCTATCTCTGTCTCTGCATTTGCCTTGGCTTCTCTGTAACTCTGATTTTCAAATAAATAAATAAATCTCTAAAAAATAAAGAAAAATGGTAACTAAGTGATAATGTCAGTACTTGGGTTTTAGTTTTTGAAATTATATTTATTTATTTTAGGCAGAGAGGGAACTCCCACCTGCTGGTGCCTCCAACAGCTGGTGACTGGGCTGAGCCAAAACCGGAAGCTGAGAATTCACCCAGATGTCCCACGTGGGTGGCAAGGGATCCAACTACTTGAGCCATCATTGTGCCCTGTCTCTCCAAACAAGGGTGTGCACTAGGAGGAAGCTGGGGTCAGGAGCCAGAGCTGGACATTGGACTCAGGCACTCTTGTGCATGATGTGAGCATCTTAATTGGTATCCTAACTGCTAGGCTCAACGCCTGCCCATCCATGCTTGGAATTCAACTGCTTTGAAAATAACATCCAAGACAAGTTAGCAACTCCCATAACGGCAATGAACTAGCTTACCTTTACTAAACGCTTGAGATGTTCAGAATATTGTCCCAAGTAGTATTATGAAATCTGATTCCCACAACACTGCAGCGAGATAGACACCAATATTGTCCACACACTGGTTGAGCAAATGAAGACAAGGGGAAGCCTCGTCACTTGTCCTACGCAGCCGATGGAGGGAAGGGCAGGACTTGAACCTGGGGACAGGCTCCAGAGACTTGACTTAACACTGATACTCCTCATTTGAAAGATGTCAGAAACCAGTTTTCCAAAGGATCCATACACGAAAGCTCAAAGAGCCTGAGTCCACATGGAAAAATTTCTAAAGTCGTGTTTGTAAGTGCACAAAGGGAGAGACCCACATGTGTAGCATTTACCGAGGGGACAAACAGAACTGCTGAATGTGCAGTGGCTGACAAGCCTGGTGGTACTGGGGCTGCAGCCAAAGTGATCCAATGCATAGTACCCCAACCCAGTCTGTTCTGGGGTGAGGGTTACAGGCGTCACTCTGGCGGCCACGTTTGAGAATTTTATTGGTGGCTATGAGCGGCAGGAATAGAGTATGGAGAAAGCATGTGCTTTGGGGAAGAGATAAAATGACCGAGGTTTAGCTCGAAGGAGGTGAGAGAGGCAGCATGAGACTGTTGCTCTTCAACACTGGAGCCGCTGGTCCTCAAAGAGCAGCCAACGACAAGCAGTGGGGAAAGGAGCGCCCAACACAGAGCATGCAGGCCGCTCCAGCAGCGGTGGCTGGCGGCTGCTGGCCAAGGCCCGGGGGCCGCCCTGCAAAGCAGACGAACCATCAGTCGGCACAAACGCTCGGAGAACTCAAAGCTCAGGAACCATCTCCTGGGATCGCTGGGTGGACAAGGCCACCTCACGCTGGAGGAGTGTGGGTGGCAGCACCCTCCGATGCCCTTACGAGGAAATGCCGAAGCAGAAACATCCATTTGAGCCTGGCTATTAGCCTGAAACAGAGAGCTATACCATGCCTCGTGTGGATTATACCCACTTGGGTCAAACCACAGTGAAAAGAAAGTGTAGATTCACTAGTGGGAAAGTGCGTTGACACAGGCAATGCTGACCTTCTGCGAGCAGCAGTGACAGTTATAAATGTCTCATCTCGCAGCCACACTCCCTCCCTGTGCATCCGTGTGCATAAACTGTCTCCCCGGCCAGCACAGGGCTGAGGCCAAGGCCGGGCGCTCTATGAAACCACTCGCCCTCTGGCTCTGGTTGACGTGGGCCCTTGGCTGAACTTCACTCCCTCAAGAACACCAGTGGTGCACTTTCTATGAGCAACACAGACGACATAGCAGGGCCAGATCTCTATAGAATGGGACACGGTGCGTCCTGGATGAAACCCCTTGTTAGCAATAGGTAATGCTGCCGAGAGTAAAACAACTTCTTTTAATCCGATGCCAGCCCTGGATGAGCAGAGCTAAGCCCTCCTAAAGCTCTGCTCTTGAAAAGTATTTGAAATTGACCCTGTACGGCACGCATGGAGATGATCAAGTCCATATCAGATTTGTTGCCCTAAAGGACCTTCGTGCCCTATTGGTCTAAAGAGCCCCTCCTTGCATTGACAGCTCCTCAGATTTCTTCCTGGTCTCATTACCTGCCAGGTGAACTGTGGGGGACCAGCAGAGTTGGGGGGGGCGTCACCCACCGTATCCCCCTCTCATTGGAATAAGCTCAGGTGAATGGTGCCTACTCCTCCCAGGCCATGCTCCCTGGCTTCCACAGCCTTCTCTCCCTCATCACTGCCCCAAGCCCCAGTGAATGGTATACATTGGAGGGCTCCACACTGCAGAGCAGGTGGGGTTATTGTGAGAACCCCTGAGGTTCCTCCCTGAGCCAGTCAAACAGACACAGATACACTCACACTCACACCCACGGCACACACCACCCCTCTTTCCTTCCATACATATCCACAGCCTCTCTCTCTCCCTCTCTCTCCCCACCTCCACACCCCTCCTGCTTTCCAGCCTGGGACACAGGACACAGACGGGGAGGGGCAGGAATTCACTCAAATGAGCAGAGGACACAGAAGCAGCCAAATTCTAAAGCGAAGTTCTTGAACTTTAGCATCTTCAGAATCACTACAGCACTGGTTAACACCGTGATGCTGGGCTTCACTCCCGAGTCTTTGGTGCTGGGGCTAAGAATTTGTGCATCCAGCAAGTTCTCAGGTGACACAGAGGCTGCTGGTCCAGGGTCTGCACTAAGAAGAAGCCATCCCTACCCATCTGTCCAAGCGTGACCCAGCCAGGCCCGTGTCCCAGAGCAGTGAGAGAAGGCTTATGAGCCAACGTCCTTCCAGCTGCACAATGCCCTGTGGCCGTCGGGCCTGCATGCGAGAACTCTCTGTCGCAGCCCTCATCCTCAGCCCTCTCGCACCCCCTGGGCCCATCCTGGCCAGCTTGTTTGGGAAGAACAGGGTCTGGGTACTGAGTCCATCCAAGGGGCCCGACTTCTGCTGCCCTGCGATTGTGGGGATGAAAGGAAACAGCAACTCCAGCTCATTAAAAAAGGTGAGATGTAAATTTCAAAGAGAGAAACCAGAGTATACCAGGATGGAAGAGGGAAGGGCGAGTTCACCCTTCTCCACAGGAGGCTGGTTCATGAGTGAGAATGACAGCGGGATCACCATCATCGCCGCCCCTCTGCAACGTCACTCGAAAAGGCTCTCAAATGTGAGCTGGCACTGAAGTCGTGACGTGGGAATCAGACAGCCGTGAGGCTCCATCGGGCTTCACTCATACCCCACCCCTTCCTACCATGGCTTCCACTGGACCTAATTCTGCCAGCAAGGATGCTCGTGCTGGGCTGGAAGAGGCTAAGGCTCCATCCCCAGCAAGATCCTAACCCAAAGCCCCTGCTCTTGCCACTCAACTTCCTTGTCTCTTTGTGCGTCACCCCTGGGAGACCCCCGAGGACCGGCCAGCACTGTGCTCTCCCCCCACCACCACCACTGGAAGGGGCGGGCAGGCTCGGGGGACGCAGGGACCTCCCGAGCCCTTTCTGCAGAGGGAATCTCATTGCATTTGAGGAAGAAATAAAAGACACAAGACAAGCGCGAGCCTGCCTCTGTGATCCATCAACATTCCTCCCATGTGGGTGACAGCCGAAGGGTTTTTGTGGTCAGAAACGTAACAAGGTAATTATTTTCACACCAGTCCTTCCACAGTTTTTCACAGACAGCAATTTTATAAGGCATAATTATCTATTTTCACCTGCTCCATAAATTCCTCCTTCCCATTTCGTCCCCCAGTAAACTAGAAATTATTTAAAACTGAAGCCATCACCGAAATGCATGCTTTCACAGAGCTCTGCTCTTTCTCCCGCACTCCGCGCGGCTCCCTCTGTCCGGCTGCCCCTGCCTGCTCCCCTTGCCGTGGGACCCGGCTGTGGCAAGAAGTGTGTCTTGCTCTGAGGAGTCAGTGGACCCCTGCACCTGAGACCTGGAGGCCAGCCCCGTGGGCTCAGCTCAGCTTCTCGGCGCCTCTTGGCCCAGGTGCGGGAGCTCAGCAGGTGCCTGGAAGCTCGGTGCACACCTCAGTCCTTGCTCCACAGCACACCTGGGAGTCCTGGCAGTCACCTCTCCCCGGGATCTGCAGGGCCAGGTGACCACGTGGTTTAGGGCCACAGAGTAGATTCCACTGGGATGCTTGGGGGGTGGTATCAAATCCAAGTACCCCCCCCCCCAACAACATGTTTCCATTTGTATTAGTTCCAAGGAATGTATCAGTTTATCAATTTTCCGTTTTATTTCTTCAGTGCCCCTGAGAACATCACTCCTGTTGTCATTTTCCTAGCACCCTCCTCTGCCAGGAGCTTTGATATCCGCTGCCGTCTTCACACTTTCCAGGGATGTTCCCGAAGCAAAGCTCGAACATCAGCTGAGTTTACTACAACAGGCACTGTGCCAAAGACTCCACAGCACGCTTTTTCCTTAATCCCCGTAACAACTCAGAAAGGCATGCGTTATCGTGAGGTTCTGAGAGTGAAACAACGGAGTGTAAGGAAGTTAGGAAGGAAGGCCAAGGTCACAGAGGAGGCGGGAGATAGAGACAAGACTCAGATGGCCAAGCCCATCTGTCAATCACCGCGTGCCACTGCTGATTCTATGAGCTTTCCCAGGACTCCCGAAGGTTGGGACTGTTTGGGCAGCCCGATTTCATTCAGAGTTGCATTAGTGTGTGTGTGCACACACATGTGTGTGCATGTGTGTGCATGAATACGTGTGTGTGTGTGCATGAATACGTGTGTGTGTGTGTGTGTTGGGGGGTGTCTCCTGTGACCTGCTTCTAGCTGGCCTCCAGATCTACCTGACCCCATGAATGGCTTAAGTCTTGAATTGGAGCCAGTCCTGAGCCCCGGCCCAGGCTGGGAGTGATCAGCCAGGCTCTATTGCAAAAGTCTAGAACTGCAGTCCAGGGCAGAGATGTGTGGGGAAGAGGGAGAAGAAGGAAGGGGACCTCTGCAGGCCAGCAGTGGCCGTGTGATCACCAACTCAGGGCACGGAGCTCACTGCGCCAGACACTGCACCTGCACGCTGTGGAGCCCACTGACCAGATTCAAGGGCAAGGCTGCCAAGGGCCTCTCGGGCAGAGGTCAAGGAATCCCAGCTCTGCCAGCGGATGAGACAGCGAAGAAGGAAAGGACCAAACAGCAGTACAAGAGTTGTCAGATGGAAAAAAGAAACACTTTCGATGCTACCAGATAGATAGATAGATAGATAGATAGATAGATAGATAGATAGATAGATACATGAATGGGGCAGACATTTGGCATGCCACTGGGAATGTCAGCATCCCGTTTCATAATTCTCGGGTTCTAGTCCCACTCTGCTCTGATTCTAGCTTCCTGCTAATGTTCATCCTCAGAGGCGGGAGGCAGTAGCTGGACCCCTGCCACCCACACGGGAGACCTGGATTGAGTTCCCGGCTCCTAGCATTGGCCTGACCCAGCCCTGGCTGTTGTGGGCATTGGTGGAGTAAAGCTCTAGATGGAAGATCTCTTTCTGCCTGCTCTCTCTCTCTACCTATATCTCTGCCTTTCAAATAAACATAAATAAATAAAATGTGAAGGGCTGACTCTGTGGCATAGCAGGTAAAGCCTCTGCCTGCAGTGCCGGCATCCCATATGGGTGCTGATTTGTGTCTTGGCTGCCCCGCTTCCAATCCAGCTCTGTGCTATGGCCTGGGAAAGCAGTGGAGGATGGCCCAAATCCTTGGACCCCTGCACCCACATGGGAGACCCAGAAGAAGCTCCTGGCTCCTGGCTTCGGATTGGCCCAGCTCTGGCTATTGCAGCCATTGGTGGAGTGAGCCAGCAGATGGAAGACCTCCCTCTCTGTTTCTCCCCTCTCTCTCTGTCTGTAACTCTACCTCTCAAATAAATAAATAAATAAATCTTTTTTAAAAAAAAGTATGAATGTATATGTGCTGGCCCCAAGAGATTAACAGGATTTGTTAAAAAAAAACAAATTCTGAGCTCGCTAGAGGACTCACAGCCCGAGTGCACACTGAGAAGCTGTAAGATTCCTTGTAAAGTGCTCAATATTGGGAGTCAATGAGTGTGACTGTTGCTATAATCTCATTTAAAGACAATGGCCACAGCTTCCCCTGAGGCCCTTCCCCAGTCTGAGGTCTCAGCTGAGGTCTCTCTGGGCACTATCTCCTCCCCTGTGTCTTCAGGCCCTAGACCCTTTGAAGACGCTCACTGCTCTGCACATTTTAGGAAGACAGAGCTGTGCTTCTCCACCTGGGTACCCACCAGTAGCACACAGGCAGCAACTGTGTCCTGCAGGGGTGGATGGAGCACTGCCCATGCCCATGCCCATGCCCTCCCTGCCCCAGCCACCTCGCAAAGCCTGGGCGGGGCTGTGCACACCTGCCCTGCTCAACCTGGGGAGCCAGCTGGGCCCAGGTTGGTGCCTTCCAAGGAGCTCCAGATATGCTCCTTGTATCTGGAAAATTATTTACTGCGGTGATGTGTGATGCCTTTTTAAGAGAACAGATGGCACCTCCAATTAGAATGCTTTAAAAGGAAACCCTAATGAGATTATAAAAGCCAACAAATTGACTTTTTCATACAGTACTTTCCTGGCACACAATAAATCAAATATATAATGAGGCTCAATAAAATAATAGCGTTATTTACACTTGTTTTGTCTGGCATCGGGTTGCACCCCAGCCCTGCCTCCTGAGTCCTCTTACCCGGCACCTGGTCCTGCAGGCCAAGGCAGAGGCCTGGCCAGGGCAGCCATGAGTGGCTTTGATGTGCTGCCTGCTGTCTGATCCCAGTGTCCCAGAGGAAGAGCACTGGTGACGTAAGGGGAGTGGCAGCTGTGGTGACACAGGCTGCCCTAGCAATCACTGTCACTGGCAGTGAGGTGGGGAGAGTATGGTGGGACCACAGGGGGCAAGGAAGGTGTGCCCAACCCCAGACCTGGCTGCACCAGGCACAAGAGGGAAAAGCCCATGAGGTCCAGCTTGAAGGAGGGTGGACTCAAGGACACGGGGAGGGGGAGTGCAGAGAGGGTCTAGGAATACACGAGGTTTGGGGACAGTTGGTTCAAGCATCAATTCAGATGGCTGGAAGATAAGCCTTGAGAGACAGACAGGCGAGATGTGACAGCCAGGAGGACAGCTCCACTCCAGCACTCCAAGCATGTGGTCACTGGTCCACTTGCCCTTGTAATGGCCTTATCCACAGACTGGATGCTTTTGTAGAGTGAGTCTGCTGGAGCAGGAAGCTGGGAGGCCCATGGCTCTCCATGCATGAGTGGATCTGCAGAGCAGGCGTGGCCAGTAAGAGGGTCTCATGAGCTGGGTGGAAAGAAATGCTTCCGGGTGGGAAGCCGTGTGGGCCTGGGCACATGCTTTGGCCATGACAGAGACTGGGCCTTGGGCTGGACACCCAGGCAGCAGTGACCTGGCATCATTAAGTGATTTCTAAAGACATACATGAACCAATAGTTTTCAGGCTCACTGAAGGCCCCCAGGGGCCTCAGAAATCAGTGAGGGAGACACCATAGCAGAAATCAGGGACTCCAGGTGGCAGAAACGCAATCTGTTCTGTTCACGTCAGCTCACCAGAGACGGAGGTCTGGGGAAAATCAGTTTACAAGAGGATGAGCTTTTCCTCGGTTCAATCTATAAGCATCGATCTTGCCCAGGCCTTGATCCTGAAGATACTTTCATTCCTCCTCTGCACCCAGCAAAGGTTACACACACACACTACAAGGCCACAGTTCAGAAATTCTTCCACTCAGAGGCTGGTCATGCTTGCTGCCCATCAGACTGCAAGTGTGCAGGAAGCAGTCTTCTGTGATCTTCCCTCCCTGCTCCCAAGGAGCCAATGCAGAAGAAAGTTCTAGTATGGTTGGAGTCTCACCTGGAGCACTGACTCCCAAATATAATGGGACTATTGAAAAGGGGCCACTCCCATTTCAGATCTGCAACCCTTAGGGGAGTAACGCAGGTTCCCCAATGTGCTATGCAGGGAAGGGGCACAGTGCATACTGCCTCCCGTGATGATGAGAGAGGAGAGCGGGAAGGAAAGCCCCCTTTACTCATCCCTTCTCAGAGAGGAAGGCTGTCTCCATACTCTTGCCCTTCCCTATACGGAAGACAGTGGGAGAGTGGATGTAGCTGATGCATGAGCACCAGCCTTGACAATCTGTGCCTCAGAGGCTCATTCTGTGGTCAGGCCCCTGATCTTGTATTTTGGCAAGGACACAGGTGCTACACCATGGAGGGCACTGGAATAGACATGGGGAGATGTATCTAGGATCCTGGCACAAACAGACCTCCATTTAGTAGTTAAGACAACTACAGAACAACTGGACAGTTAATAAACTGATGGAAGTTCCAAAGGAAGCCTGGCCACAGAGATACATGAAGACCAGTGAAGAGAGAGGAGAATCTTAGCCTTAAGAACCAAGAGCGGTCTCTTGAGGTGCTGACTGGAATAGCTACCAATTGTTGGAATACCTAATGGATCTTGATTTTGTACTCTAGGAACTCTGTGGCTGAGATTTTTACCATCTGGCAAGCAGAAGTCATTCTGCTGTGGTAGGATGAAGGCTGCCTCATTTGGGGAAAGAAAGACCATCATCTTGATCTTGTATCCCTGAGTGGAGGAAAGGGCCCTGTGCCTGGCCAGCTCAAGAGCTGTCCATTTCAGTACCATGGCCAGCATTTCTACTTTGCACGAAATGGAAGGGAAATGCGTTCTCTTTCCCAGCCCAGAACCCCTCCTTGAATAGCTCCCCATGCCAGAGCTTTAGATACTTACTAGTGCATGCCACTTCCGGGGGGTCAAAATCTGCTCTGTAATAGCCAGTCCGGCAGGTGCAGATGGGAGACGCCTCCGAAGGGGAGCGGCTGTTGGAGGGGCAGTGGGAGCAGCCCTCAGCTTCCTGGTTGGCCTTGAACGTCCCTGCAGGGCAAGCTGGAACACAAAGAGACCATGTGAGAGTGAGTGGAAGGGTGGCAGCCGGAAGCCCTTCCCGGAACTAGAGCATGCAAGATTCTGCCCCCTTGAAGGGATACCCAGATGCCCCCTTGCACCAGGTGAGCATCTCACATTGGGAAAACTCATATTTAGTACCATCTGATCTCCAAACACCCATAGTGAGAGACAACTATCTTGGCACATGTGACCTCTCTCACTTGAACAACCCAAAAAATTACTCTTCCTTTTCAGGTGTGTCCAGAGATTAAATTTTGAAAATTAATTCAACATGTAGCTCAGTGGCAGGGACATAAATACCCCTTCTGCCTGATTAATGTGATTCCCTGAATCAATCTTGCCTTATGGCCTTAGACAGAGAGAATTCCTGGTTAGTGATGGGCTGGATCCATGGCTCTTAAATGCCATGTGGCAACCCACAGAGGGACACTGTGAGTTGTGTTAATCAGAACTTGTTATGAATGATGATAAAGGACTGAAAACTTTGAGTGATTCTTTAAAAAATAAATTAACATGATTTCAAGGTTAACACCTTAAGAACATCATTCTCCCTTAATTGCATTTTGATATGCTTTTGGGGATGAGGCAAGAAAAATATGGCTTTGCAGGCAGCACATGAGGGAACAAGTCATGAACTTAATGTCATCTATCACACGCTCGGCAGTGGGAAAAGTTGGGAGCAGGTGGTGCATCTCAATACCCACTGGAGGTGCCTCCTACATGGGGATCCCCTTCCTGGTGTCCTGTGGGACCAGTGCATGGCCATGTCCTGCAAAGTCTGCCTCCCAGCTGCCCCGCAGTGTTGACAAGGTCTCCTCTACAGAGACCCCCAAGTCCAGACACCTGCTCTCCTTGCTGAGCCTTTAAAAGACTGACCCTGCCGGCCCCTCTTGCCTGAGGGCCTCTGTCACCATCTCAGCTCCTGCTTCTTCCTGTCCTCAGGAAACCTGCCCTGGCTCATCCTCTCTTGAGGCTGCATACACCTCACTGCCCCGTCAACCCCTTTGGCCTTATCACTGCCCTCACTAATTCATCCAGCATTAATCGTGCACCTCCTGAGAAACTGATGCAAGGAATTGGGAGGACAGAGTGTGCCTTGAGGAGCTTGTGTTCCCAGGAGTCACCCAACGATCACACAATGCGATTGTGGCAGTGGTGGGAGTGCCACCGTTAAGAGTTTATCCTTACGTGAAGCTCATCTCCCCAAATAGATTGTTCCCTCCTGCAAAGTGCACAGCACTCTTTAATAATAGCAGTAGTCGCCATCTGCTATCTCGTCTTCGGAAGTGCTTCACTGGCACTATTGTATGGAGCAGTTATTATTATCTCCATTTTACTAATGAGGAGAGTGGGACATGGAGAGGTTAAAAAGCTAGCCCGCATCACACAGGGGGAGCAATGTTAGTGATGAGCTACACCAAGCTGTGGAAAGAACATTCACTGCTTTTCAGGCGAGACAAGAGGGAAGCGCTATCTCGTATGCTGTGCAAGTTTTCTCCCTCCATTGCTCCCTGCAAGTGGGGAAAGGATTTTGGTTGCTGTGGGCGCGCCCCGAGGTGGGAGTCCCCAAGTAATTCCCATGACATCTAAGCTCTTTGTGTTGTGAATGCCAATGACTTACAATAGGGCGCTGTGGTCAGATGTTTTGAAAACAAGGCTCTAAAAAGTTAATTTGATTCTGTATCGCAGACTTTCTCAGAACTTCCAAATCCGGCATATGGAATGCTATGCTATCCTGTAACCCATGCAAAAGGGAGCCACTTACTGGCCCATCTCTGCTCATTCAAAAGAAACCACTCCATAGAAAGAAAACATAATTTGACCTTCCCTAAGGACACAACAAATAAGACATCCCAAAGGAAAACACTGAGCTCACTTGGCTGCTACCCTACCTTCCCAAGCCTGCTCAGTAGTCTCTGCCCCATCCCCTTTCCTTTTCTTCCCCATCTCCCGGGAGGAGTGCTTGGCCCTGCCCATGATAAATCCCAGTGATCCTAGGCCCACTCAGTGCTGGAGCTGAGGAACAGAGAGAATTCCAGCCCTGCACTGCCTGCACTCTGAGGAGCTTCCTGGAAAGTGGGGGAGGGGAAGCGGTGAGGGCTCCTGCATTCGCAGTCAGTCTAGTAGCTCAGTAATTTCCTTAATGTATCAGTCCAAGAAGAACAGGGTGTTTTCACTTTCTTTGCAGCTCTTAAAAGCCTCCTCACTTCCCATTTAATAAGTTAACAGCATAAACAATCACGCCGATATCTACAAAAAAGCAAAAGGATTCGGAAAGGGCCTTCCTGTGCCATCTCTGATGCGGGAATGCAGTGTTTTGTGCTCCAAGGTGACCACAGCAGGAGGAAGGAGAAGCAAGTGGCTCCAAGCTGTACTTATCGGATGGAGGCTCAGAGACACAGGTGCTGGGAGGGGGCGGGGCCGACTCCACCTTCCACAGAGGAGGGAGCACTGAACAGTGGCTGAGGGGTCCTGGGCACTGCCTTAAGTGAGCCCTGGAGAATTACAGGACCCCTCAGAGGCTCAGTGCGCTCATCAGTAGCTCAACGTAGCTTAGACTTTTCCAATAACTCCGTGGGTCATCAGAATTTAGTAAACTCAGCATGAAATGAAGCTGTGTGTGCGAATAATGCTGATTTCTCTTCACTCCTACGTACCCACCCCCTTTAGGAAAACAGACTTTGTTTGCAGGGGCTTTTATAATCCAGGCTCAGAATATACATTTTGAGTTTCAAATCAGGCAAATAAATCGTGGAGTGAAAGGGAAGGATGTGTTTCTCCTTAGATGATTTCTGATTGGGATAATAGGTGAATCATTGTATCTATCAAATATACTTTAACTATGATTGCACAAAGGACGGATATTCAGATTAATATTCAGATTTCATAAATTAATATCTTAATAAAATCTGTGTGCAGGCATTCCCTAACTTACAATGAAGCAGTAGTCCTAAATTCATTTTTAAACTTTTACACTGTAACTTGTAACCATCTTGCACCATATTTTCTCGAAGAATTAATGCTTTAAGTTACGGCTACATTGCCAGGCTTTGCTCCACAAAGTCTTTTGAGCTCCTCTTGCATCAGACAACAGTAATACTAAATAGACATTAACAATATTGATATTTTACTAGAAATTTAACATAGAAAAATAAATAAGAATACAAAGCTGCCACTTGAGCAAAAAAAAGGAAAGCAGTTTTAATTAGAGGTGATAAATGGAGTTCTCAGGAGATTCTGACAAGGAACATCTAGGCCAGAGAAGCAAATGCAAATGGTGTGGAAAGTGGCTGAGAGGGACAGGATAGGGCATGGCGGGGACTCTGGCAGCCTGGAGACTGCACACCTGCTGAAAACAATAATTAAATACTGTGAGAGCCTAATCAAAGCCTTCCAGTCCTTTGGAGGTGGATGACCCAGTTCTCTGCTTTAATATTGCAAAACTTGGGGATTGCCTTTCTCTTCTGGGGAAATACAGCCAGCACCGTTAGTATCGCTAGAAGCCCCTCATTCAACGAAGGTTGCCTGAGCATCTCCCACGAGCCAGGTGGACAGGGTGGCAGATCTGAGGAAGTGCCCTTCCTGGCTGGGGAGGCAGAGCCCGGAACGTTGATTCTGGTTCGTGCGTGTGTGCCATGTGTGCCGGGAACTGGTTAGCGGGGATGTGCACCGGAGAGGAGGAGGAGGGTCTGCAGAGTATTTTCCAGTGGAGGCCAGGAGGTGACATTCAGGGGCAGGGCAGACCACCCAGAAGGGAAGAGGTGGAAGAACAGCAGAAAGCACCCAGCCTAGGACCCCAGCGGGGGAGGTTTCATGACTGCTCCGGGCGGGGGCCGCAGGCACCTGGCTGTGGAGTCCGGCAAAGCCTTTGTCTGTTAATGCGCAGGGCTGTCCGTTTCTGACACAGGTGCCGCCCACAATGCTTTGCTTCTTTAAGAAAAGGGAGCTTGCTTCCCGCCATGGAGCAAGCGGTCCTAGCTCACACAGAAAACTGGAAAGCTGGCGGAGCCGTGGCTTGTGGGCAGCACCCGAACACAGCCTGATGTCCTGCCCCTGGCTTCTGCAGACGAGGAGAGGAGACCTGCCTACCCATCCCTGAGCTTGTGCATTTCCCATTTGCCAGGCAAAACAAACACGCATTTCCCTCCCGCTGGAAGCAGCAGGGGCTCCTACGCGTCACCTTTAGCTGGTATCCCGGAGGTCACCTTGAAACGCCCACCGTGCTCCTCGCAGCCTCAGCCGTGTAACAAATTACCGGCTGCTTCCACCGCTCTGGAGAACGCCCCTCCCTCCCCCCTGCACGCAGACTTCCAGTGACACTGAATCCATCACCTACAGAACTATTACTTTATAAAGAAACAGATTAAGTGTCTCATAAACAGTGCAGTGATTGAGATAATGGAAAGCGCCGCTCGTGCCCATCTGCAGCATCAGGTTATGAAGCGTTTCCAAGCAGCCAGGAAGAGGAAATTAATAGAAGCAAGAGAGAATAACCACTTTTATGCAATTTCCTTGGAGATAGTGGACCATCTAATCTTTATTGGGGCCCTTTAACCTGTCACTCAGCACTCACCACAGCCTCTTTAGCTCCTGCAATTTTTCTTGATGTCGAAGGAAGATAAGAGGAAAACCTCAAAACATTATTTGATAATTTTCAAATGCGCAGGGTGCCCACTGCCTCTGCCCCTCCTCCTGCCCCCAACCGAGGCCTCAGAACCCAGCGATTTCATGCAGCAGAGATGTGGGCGAGCTTAACCATTGCCAGAGCACAGTCCAGAGGGTCAGAGCCACTCCGCAGGAAGGCAGTCTCTCCTTGCATTTTAAATGCGACTCTTCTCTCCGCCACCGCCTTCTGTCCTTGCTCTTTCTTTTTAATAATCTGATTACTTCTCCTGATCTAATTTCTCCCCCAAATGAGTTTGCAAAGGTTCATGCCAATGAATATTCATCCCCTGCTTAAGAACCGGGTGTGGTTTTTCTCCAGGCAGGTGCAGCTCAGCAGCTGAGTCGGGGAGGTTTAGGGCAACAGGGAGAGGCATGTGTGCTCCTCCTCAGGAGGAGAGAGGCTCACAGCCCAGGGCTCACGGCTCCTCAAACCTCCTCTCTGTCTCCACGCTTTGCTCCCACTTTATAAGAGGCAGCAGTTCCTGTCTCAGCAGCCGCTAAGCATTGAAGGATGGGTCTGGTGGACAGAGCAAGACATCCGGGGAGCCATGCCCACAGCTGCTTAGCTCTTCCATCAGCCTCGAGGTCCCCATGGGGCCTGAAATTGAGAATCACCCCTGCCAACAGGGCTTCTCGGCTGTGCAAGTCCAGGCATGAGGGCTCCGTCATGACATTCCTCATCTCAACCGCAGCCTTAGCTTTTCCAGCATCATTTTCCCTGAGCAACCTGAGAGACCCAGCTCCCCACCTGTTACATCCCTGGCTACGTGCGGAGAAAACCCAGAGCCTGGGAGCCGTTCCCAGGAGTGCCTCCGCCCATGCCTGCACCCTCATCCATCCACCCCTTCAACTACTACACCAGCTCGGAAGCTCTAGGTTTTGTCATCTTTGTATTTCCCTTTCCCCAGGGGTCAGCCCAAGCCTTCTACACGGGCATGCGCATCTGACAGAACTGAGTGCTCCCTGAAGGGCTGCTGTGATAAGGCCCCAAAGATACAGCCTGTAACAATACTGACCACAAAGCTGATCTTTTTTTAAAATTTTTTGACAGGCAGAGTGGACAGTGAGAGAGAGAGACAGAGAGAAAGGTCCTCCTTTTGCCGTTGGTTCACCCTCCAATGGCCGCCACGGCCGGTGCACTGCGGCCGGCACTCCACGCTGATCCGAAGGCAGGAGCCAGGTGCTTCTCCTGGTCTCCCATGGGGTGCAGGGCCCAAGCACCTGGGCCATCCTCCACTGCACTCCTGGCCACAGCAGAGGGCTGGCCTGGAAGAGGGGCAACCGGGACAGAATCCGGTGCCCCGACCGGGACTAGAACCCGGTGTGCCGGCACCGCAAAGCGGAGGATTAGCCTGTTGAGCCACGGTGCCGGCCACAAAGTTGATCTTAATATTAGAGGGCGTGAGAGGATGGGCACTCTCATCCCAAGGGTGGATTCTTACTGATCTGCATTTGAGTTATGAGGTGACGTATAGTAAGGCTCAAAGTTTGGATTCAGTGACGGCACTTCTAAAGACTTATTCTAAAGCAAAAGCAAGTAGATGTAGAAAAAGATTTTTATTCATGGATATTCATCACAACGCTATTTAAAACAGGGAAAGAAGGAAGGTAGGATGAGAGGGAGGGAGGGAGGCTGGGAGGAAAGAGAGAGAGGGAAGAAAGTACTGATTAAATAAATTCTGGGGGCCAGCTCTGTGGCGCAATAGGTTAATTCTCCACCTGCGGCACTGGCATCCCATATGGGCACTGGCATCCCATATGGGTGCCGGTTCCAATCCCGGCTGCTCCTCTTGCAATCCAGCTCTCTGCTATGGCCTGGAAAAGCAGTTGAAGATGGCCCAAGTGCTTGATCCCCTGCACCCACATGGGAGGTCTGGAAGAACCTCCTGGCTCCTGGCATTGGATTGACTGCTGCTCCAGCCATTGGGGCCACTTGGGGAGTGAACCAGCGGATGGAAGACCTTTCTGTCTGTCTCTCCTTCTCACTGTCTGTAGCTCTACCTCTCAAATACATACATAAAATCTTTAAATAAATAAATACATTCTGGATCACCCATATAGTGGAATACTACACAGTCATTAGTATTATGTCTTGAATAAAGCCTTTGAGAAGTGGGTTCTGAAACTATAGAGTCAGCATGAACTTCACCGTGCCCACACACAAAACTCACAAATAACAACCGGGCGTGGCAGCATTACTAATCATCACTGCTTTTCTGTACATTGCATGTACGTGGCTTTAGGAGTCAAAGCAAATCCCATCCACTGCGCTTGTAAGACCTGCAGAGGACAGCAAAGGATGGATGGCACCCCCTGGTTCTGAGGAGCTGAGCTGGGCTCTGCAGCAGAGGTGGGGGTGCCCACGCCAGAGGTCCCAAGCTGGAGAGTTGGGGGGGTGGGGAGGCTGCCTAGAGGAGCTGGTGCATCCACAGGGTGGGGGGAGGGCAAAGGCTGGTGCAGAAATGGGAAAGTGAGGCCTGAGGAGCTGCGAGGGTTTCCCGTGGCAGTCTTTAGTGCAGCCGTGGTGGGAGGGGGCTGGGCACTCTCACTTCTACATCAGCCGGCGCATGTGAAGCCAAACGGGTCTCTAGTTCTTGCCTCCCTGGGCCCAGAGCCAGCTGTAATGGCCTATGGAGGCGCACACTTAGCTGTGTCATACACTCATATCACTCAGGGTGACACGCTGAGACTGATGAATGCTGGCGGCATCGCGACACACAGGACTGTCACTTACAGTGCTCAAGGGCTCAGCCAGGCAGCCTGGAAGGCAGTCTGGAGGTGGCTGCAGAGGTGGGGAGGGGTCAGGAGGGGTGCTTTGCATGGAGGGAGTGGAGAGCCCTCTGACCAGGACTGGTGGACAACACACAGAAGAGCAGCCGAGGGAGGAGCAGACACTCAGCTCCCTGTCACTGCTGGCAGCCCAGTGCATGGGAGGCTGGGCTGGCCACCAGAGCCTCTCGGAAGTGAGTCCAAGGCTGGATCCTAAAGTCCTGGCCCAACATCAGTGTCTGGGGCCTGGGGCTAGCCAGAAGCAAGCCCAGGGTGTTTTCTAGGCCTGTTCTAGGCCAGTGGTTCTCAAACAGTGGCCTCCAGACCAGCAGTGCTGTGGACCAAACATCGGTGTCTCTCGCACGTCCTGAGCTGAAGTCCAGGCCCAGCGTGTCAGGGTTCGGAGGTGGGGCCTGGGAGGAAATTGGGCCACAAGGGTGCCCCTCACAAAGGGATCAGGGCTTTATGAGTAGAGACACAGAGAGTGGCTTTCTCTCTGCTCTCCACATGTGAAGTCACAGCAAGAAGACAGCCAACCAGGATGGGGTCTCACCAGGCACTGGCTCTGCCACAACCTTGATCTTGGACCCCCAGCATCCAGAACTGTGAGAAATAAATGCTTGCCATTTATTTATTTATTTATTTATTTATTTTTGACAGGCAGAGTGGACAGTGAGAGAGAGAGACAGAGAGAAAGGTCTTCCTTTGCCGTTGGTTCACCCTCCAATGGCCACCGCGACCGGCGCGCTGCAGCCGTTGCACTGCGCTGATCCAAAGCCAGGAGCCAGGTGCTTCTTCTGGTCTCCCATGGGGTGCAGGGCCCAAGCACCTGGGCCATTCTCCACTGCACTCCCGGGCCACAGCAGAGAGCTGGCCTGGAAGAGGGGCAACTGGGACAGAATCCAGCGCCCTGACCGGGACTAGAACCCGGTGTGCCGGCACCACAAGGCGGAGGATTAGCCTGTTGAGCCACGGCACCGGCTTGCCATTGATTTTTTAAAGATATATTTTATTTAAAAGAGTGACAGCAAGCAAAGGAAAGAGAGCGTCCATCCTCTGGGTAAATCCTCAAATGGCTGCAATGACTGGGACTGGGCCAGGCCAAAGCCAGGAGCCCAGAACTCCATCCAGGTCTCCCCAACATGGGTGGCAGGGTCCCAAGTACTTGTGCCATCATCTGCTGTTTTTCCAGGAGCATTGGCCAGGAACTGGATAGGAAGTGGAGCAGCTGGGACTTGAACTGGCACTCATATGGGATGTGGGCATTGCAAGGAGGAGCCTAACCCACTGCACCACAGCACCGATCCCAGTGTTGGCCATCGAATCCGCACAGCTTATCAAATACTGGTTACAGCAACCCAGACAAGACAACTGCATCAGTAGCACCTGGGAAGCTGGAGAAACATAGAATCTTGGCCCCTTCTGCAGATTTCCTGAGCCATAACACCTTGTGGGTGGGCCATCAGTCTGAGTCTGACCCAGCCCACCAAGCAATTCTGATGCCCAGGAGGAGAAAGTGCAGAGGGCAAACGGAGGTCTCTCTGAGGTCACCATGCCAAGTAGGGACGCAGCTGAATGCATGTCTTGTCCCAGCCTCCCTCAAAACAGAATGGAGAGTGGAGGACGTGGGTGACATCATTGGGGAGGCCACTGGATGTCCCTGTCTGTCCCCAGTCCAGCATAAATGTGGCAATCTGCTTCCACAGGGATGCTCTGCATGCTAGAGGTGGAAGCTAGAACACAGGGGTCCTGGCTGGGCAGAGCCAACAGGGACACAAGGAGCCACTGCGCAGAAGCCTGCAAAGGGCCTGCATTTCCCCTGGGTTCTTGCAAACTTGGAGAGGCCAACAGGGAGCAAGGGGAGCAGAGCAGGGCTCCAGCAGCCGAGGTCTCTCTGTGAGCTGACCCAGGGCCCATGAGGAGCTCGGCTTGGTGGACAAGTAGGACCCGAAGGGGCAAAGGGGATTAGGAAGGTGCTCCTGCTCCTCTTTCCATGGTTAATTCCCAAAGAAATAACCACCACTCAGATCAAAGATTTAACCGTGAAGGTATTCAGGATAGCACTGTTTTTAGCAGGAGGAAGTCAGGAACAATCTAGAATAGACAGTGGCCGAATAAACTGTGGTGCATCCATATATGGACCAGGTGGCCGTGGTAAGGAAGGTGGGTGGCATCAGCCAGGCACTGCCACAAGCGGTGGGGACCAACCATGTCCCCTAACACTGCAAGAGTGGTTCACTTGTATTTCAGTGTGAGGTTGTGGCTGGAGCCATTGTTTTCCCTGAGCTCTGTATCTCCCAGTTGTTACGCCGTAAACTTGTACAGTGTTTTTGAGCAGAAAAGCACTTTGTCAAAAAGCAGGAAGTCAGAGAGGAGTGTTGGGCAGGACTGGTGTAAGGATGCCAGGGCAGAGGCCAGTGGACGCAGCAAACGGCCAGGGAGAGAAGGATTCTCAGAGTGTGGGGTCAGGACAAGGCCTCCTCTACAATAGCCGATGTCACAGCCAGACAGGGACAGCAGCAGCTCTCAGGGGGGCCAGGAGGTGGAGAACCCGTGCTGTGGCCGGGGTGGGGGAGTGGCGTGAGATTTAAAAACAGGGAGAAGCCCTGCCAGCAGCCACTTCCCTCTCAGCCACCAGCAAGGGAAGGGGGAGCCCCGGGACTCCCTGTGGGCAGAGAGGAAGGTGAGAGCCGGCTCATTGCAGCCACTCCTCCAGCGGGCGCCAGGCCTCAGCCCCCCAGGCTACAGCAAGGGCAAGGGAATCCCTGGCCGTCCCCTCCCCAGGCCCTGTCCCTGCCCTCGTCAGAGCCCGGCTGCCAGTGTTCTAAAAACACCATCAATCTGGTGCCGTGGGCAGCGGGCGAGCAGGACATATGCTGGCAGTCGCGCTGCTTCCCACGTTTTCAAGCGGAAGCATTCGGCCTTTGAGAAAAACCTTATTTTTAAGTACTTCCCCTGACACAGACCTTGATAGACTCTGTTAAAAAAGAATTTATAACCAAGTCTTCAAGATAAATGAAGGGGACTACCTCACCGTGTCTCTGAAAGCTGGACAATGGCGAGAAGCCGCCCAGGGCTGCTCAGCCTGGCCAGGCCCCCGAGGCGCCAGCCGCAGGGCAGCTGGGCACACACAGATCGGCCGGGTCTGCTGAGTCATCACACCTGGGAAAAGCGCTGCCTCCACCTGCTCCCCTTGTGTTTCACGGAGCCCATAGGGAAAAATAAAAATGAAAGAGCCACCATGTCTGGACGTATCACACAAATCTCACTTCTTCAAAACACTAACACAACCAATAGGGGAAGCTGTTCTTGTTCCATGCTTTCCAAGCCCCACCCAGGACTTCCCTGAGTCTGGGAACCACAGATAGGCAGGATCGGAAAAGACCTTAAAAATAACCTAGCACAGGGTCAGCCAATACCCAGCAGTGGCACAGTCACCACCTCCACAAGCCTGCCACGGCAGACATCACTAATCAATCACCGCACTCCCTTGCACTCAACCCAGAGCTGAGCTGAGAACCTCTAACATCCCAGGCAGCAACTATCCCTTAACTGAAGATGGAAATTGGCACAAAGCAGATTCAGGATGGGAAAAAAAGAGGCCCAGCGAAGGCAATCTACTGGGGCAGAGGTACACCATCAGCAGAAGAGCCGAGCTGGGCCACATCGCAGTGCCAGTGTGTGAGCCATCGGCCCATGTGGCTCCGTTATCAGGACGAGCCTGCTGCAGCTGACCCACTCCCACCTGCCTCAGCTCTCTCCTTGTCATCTTTGAGGTCGGCTCCGCACACAGCCTCCCCTCCAACCGGGATGCCAGGGCGTCTAATTATTCTCTCCATGTGCAGCTGGGAAGAGCTGCATTATGTGTGAGTAAGTGTAGCTAAGAGGTGCCGCATCTCCACAGAAGGTCAAGTGCTGCATATGTATAATATAAGATTAAGATTTTCCCCTTCTGTGCTGTACTTGATAAAATAATTTTGCTGTGACCTTTACAGAAACCCAGGAGTAAAAATGGGCACAGTGGAATTTCCAGCTTCTCCCCAGGTCACAAAGCCACAAAGGCACCAATCTTTAACGATATTGCACAGCATTCAAGCGGGACGGCGAGCAAAAGCAATATACTTTTTTTTTAAATTTTACTTTTTGGTAAGGACAGCGCTGAAGCTTTGAGTCGAAAATGCTCAAGCTGCATCACCGGAGCTATTGTGACAGATAAAAGGACAGGCACCCTGGATTGATAAGGGACAGGAACCCTTCCCCCACACCGCCCTCGCCTCCACTGTGTGGCCCGTGGACCTCTCCGGCAGCTGTCCAAGGCCACGAAGGAAGTCACAGTCGGGACTAACCGCCTCTGCCACGCCCTGGCTGCCTGGGCGGCTGCTCAGCCAAACCTCAGCTCCCAAAATCCCAAAATGCAGTCACAGCAGACATAGCACTTGCAAGGTCCACAGTCAACTCTGAAAATGTGAAATCACCATAAGTAACGATCAAGATTGAAATAAGAAGGTTATACTCAGGGCTGGTGCTGTGACAAAGCAGGTAAAGCCTCCACCTGCAGCGCCGACATCCCATATGGGCGCCAGTTTGAGTCCCGGCTGCTCCACTTCCGATCCAGCTCTCTGCTATGGCCTAGGAAAGCAGTGGAAGATGGCCCAAGTCCTTGGGCCCCTGCACCCATGTCGGAGACCTGGAAGAAGCTCCTGGCTCCTGGCTTCGGATTGGCCCAGCTCTGGCAGTTGTGGCCACTGAGGAGTGAACCAGTGGATGGAAAATCTCTCTCTCTCTCTGCCTCTGTAACTCCACCTTTCGAAAAAATAAATAAATCTTTTAAAAAGAAAAGACTCACTCCCAAATACTCTCCAAGTAGGAGTGACCCTAACAAGGTAGGACACTGGCACAAGGGCATCCCCAGGGCAGAAGGCAGGCGGCGCAAGCAGATTCGGTCATGTCTGACACAAGACTTGTGCTCAGATTCTCACCAACACTGAGGCGGCCTATGAACAGAGGCTACCGATCCTGAAACAGAGAGGACACCCCCCCTTCCACGCAGCTGAGCAGGCCCAACCCTAGGTGCTGGAGACCCCCGGAGGCTGCGAACGGACCCGTGGGTGCTGTCCATCAGAGCAAGGAGAGGTCTCTGGGTGACCACTTATCCCCAGGTGCTGAGAGGCAATTTCCAGAGTGCCCCGTGCCCTCCCTGTGTGCAGCTTCCTGGGTGGACATTAGCATCGCCCACGGCCTTCGGGTGTGTCAGTTAAACATGATCAAGGGAGAAGCTTGCAGCAAAGATCAGAGTTGTTAAGGGTGCACTTCGCACTTAGATCTCAGTGGCCACTTGGGAGAAGTGAAAGGCATCCAGCTGAAGCCAGCACATCGGAGAGGGCCAGGGATGGAGCTGCAGGTGCAGACCTGGGGGCAGACCCGGGGGAGGGGGCGGGCCGGGGCCGGGGGTGGGGTGGGGGGAGGGCAGCAGGCCCTGCTGAGCAGCTTGAAAAATGATTTCCCCCAAGCAAACAGCAGGGCACGAGTCCAGGGCTGAAGGAACAACAGGCAAACACCACACTGGTCCCTCTGCCACCGAGGAAGCGGCCTGTGCGCTCGCTCTCTCACCTGCCTTTCCCTCCCAGGCCTTTGGGTCAGGCCAGCAAAATGCTCTTATTAAATGAGAGACCAGCACGTCCAGCAGAGCATAGGCTAGGCTGCGATGTCGGGCCAGCCCCTCCCACCCTCCATACCTGATGGGTTTCACTCTTTCTTTCCAAGCCAAGGTCTGTGCCCCCAGCAGACCAGCACTGCCAACACTGGCTACCCAGTTGTGCTGATGTGCATAACAATGTTTCACTGACAGTATCAATGGCAGCATTTATCACGGACTACGTACCTGGCTCTGAATGATCTCATCTTATCCTATTCCCATTCTTGCAAGTTAAGAAACTGAGGGCCAGATAGTAAGTCCAAGAGCTTCTCCAAGGCCTCCCCAGCTGGTGGGGTGTCTGGTCATTCAGCACAGGCTAGCAGACTCCAGAGCCTGGATAGGCCCTGGTTTCAATAGTTTGAAACCAAGTAAATTTACTTGGAGTCCACAAAAACTAGTATGTATCAGGTTAAACATAAATTGGGGCAGGGACTTTGGCTGAGCAGGTCCTGCCACCCCCTGGTTCCATACTGGAGTGCTGATTTGAGCCCTGGCCACTCTGCACTTCCAATCCAGCTTCCGGCTGTGGCATCGGGAGGCAGCTCCTGGTGGTTCCTGCTCCCATGCATGAGACCCAGATGCAGCTCCTGGTTCCTGGCTGTGGCCTGGCCCAGCCTTGGCTGTTGCAGGCATCTGGGGACTGAACCAGCAGACAGACCATCTCTCTCTCTGTCTCTCTGCCTTTCAAATAAGTAAATCAATAATAAATAAATCAACCCTTATCAAATAAATAAATCAATTCTTTTTAAAAACTCATAAACTACATACTGGTATGACTTCATGAGAAAAGGGATATCAGCTTCAGTTACGAGCCCTACTTTCCTTATGTGTAAAAATAGACTAACAATAGTCCCTGTCTCTTAGAGCTGTCTTTGATAACTGAACGAGATAATAAATCCCAAATTCTGGCATAGTGACTGACATGTAATAACTGCTCAAATAGCTGTTAATATTTTCCACCATGAAATGAGGGCATGTCCTTTCCGCACCTTATGCCATCGTCTGGCTAACGTTTTCTATTTTTCTTTTATTTATTTATTTATTTAAAAGGCAGAGTTACAGAAAGGCAGAGGCAGAGAGAGAGAGAGAAGAGAGAGAGAGAAAGATCTTCCATCCACTGGTTTACTCCCAAAATGGCTGCAGTGGCCAGAGCTGAGTGGATTCGAAGCTGGGAGTCAGGAATTTTGGGTCTCCCATGTGGGTGCAGAAGCCCAAGGACTTGGGCCATCCTCTACTACTTTCCCAGGTCATAGCAGAGAGCTGGATTGGAAATAGAGCAGCCAGGACTCAAACAGGAGCCCATATGGAATACCAGTGCTGTAGGCAGAGGCTTAGCTGGTCCCTAATGTTTTCTATTTTCCAGTGTCAACATTGGCCCCACCACTTGGGACATTCTTGTAAAGAATGTTTCCAGTGTAAGGTCATTGGCTTGAGTCACCAAGGTCTGGAAATATAAGCAGTAGCATAGGTGACTTCTGGGCTGTGATCTTCCAGAGAGAAAGCTGGTGTTTCTTCTGCCCTTCTTTATTCTTCCTGGCTGGGAAGTGGAGCAGATGGCTGGAATTCCAGCAACCATCCTGGACGGTGAGGTGGAAGTTGTGAGACAGGATACCCCTGGGTCTCCAGCATCCCCAGGGAATGCCATGCCAGCCCGTGCTTGTTTCACATGGGAGAGAGGAAAAGTCTCATCTTTTAAGAACCACAACCACCTTCCTCCATGTTTGAGTTTCTTGCAGGCAAATGTGATCCTGACACACCACTTCCGCTCAATGCCACGGCGTGAGAGAGCTGGTAGCTCTTCTACTTCACTGACAGTGACACGAAGTTCTGAGAGGGACAACATCTTGACCAATGTTTCCCGGCAGGCCTATGACTTCTTTCTGGCTTCTACACAGATGCCCTTGACCGTGCTCACCTGCAGCAGGGCACGCACGGGGCGGGGGTCGTCTGTACGCGCACGCGTCCTCGGGCTCAGACACCCACAGCATCGAGTGCACGTGAGCTCAGATGAGAGGCTTGGGAGGGGACGAGATGCACTCCTCTCTTGCTCACCCTGAGCGTCTTGTCCTACTTTTCCTGCCTCCCAGGGAAGGAAGAAAATCCCAGGGTCTACATGGCGGGCTCAGGGTCCCTGCCTGCCAGGGGTTCCTGGCCAGACGTAAAGCGGTGATGTATGGATGTGGTCGCCAGGTATCCTGCAGAGGCCTGCTCTGAAAGGCACATCCATCTTCCCGGGGCTTTCAGTACACAAAGGAGTGACGAGCGCGTCGGTGCTGGGGGCTGGCTGAGTTTCCCTGAGGACGCTGGGCAGCTGGACAGCAGGCTGGGCGGAGGCGCTCACCTCCCTCATTGCTCCTGCCTCTAGTGGGTGCCAGCTTCCCAGAAGGCAAGACGTTTGCTGTCTGTGGGCGTCAGCAATTCTTAGTGCTCGCTGGCATTCCAGCTCTGATATGGCAGGCGAGCCTCCAGCACGTGCGCCCACCTCCCAGGTAACTCCAGGACGAGAGGCTGGGCATGGGGACAGCAGGAGCCCACCTACTATGTCCGCCAGCATAGGGGGCACAGAACAGAGAGCAAGCTGAGGGTACCACGTGCATGGAAACCTGGGTGCTGTCCACGCCAGCCGATAATCATTATAATCCTATGAAGCTTCATTACCAAAGTCCCCCCTTACCATTTCTGCACGTAGCGTTCGTTGGTTAATAACCAAGATAAAGGTCCATAAAACAATATTGCTCCCCTGTAGCACGTCTCTCCGCTCATTCTCAGTGAGAGCCCAGACTGCCAGCGGAGGAACAGAAGCAATTCGCCAAGATATGTCAATTACTTCAAGATGACAGGTAGTCGATCCCCAAATTCATCAGTGGGGGCTGAAAACCTACTGGTTCATTAGGCAAAGCACATTTCCGGAAGTGCTCTCACCATCCGGGGATCGAGTACTAATTGCAACACCAACATCTTGACTTTCAAATGGAACTGTTCCAAGGAGTGAAAGGGCTTTGCACATTCCCTGCCAATCCTCTGTCTTCGTGGTAGGTGAAGCCACGGATTTTATTTTTCCCATATTGCAAGAGGAAGAAACTCAGATTCTGAACCGAGATGCTCGGTGACTTACATAAATCAACCACGCAAGGGAAGCAAGGGAACGGGAGTGGGGCAGCTCTCTTGCAAGAGAACTCCAAACCCTGGGCCACGCAGCTTCAGCGACTGTGGATTCAAGCCCTGGCCTCGCCAGCCCGGCTCTCCAGAGCAGGCTCAGCTGAAGTGCCCATTCTCAAAGAATGCAAAGTCCAGCGGGAGAACCACAGGCTAATGCTACTGATAAAACAGCGCACGGGTATGCAAAGGGGAGTGTCATGCGAGAGGGAGAGAATGGGTAGCCTCCTTTCTGAGGTTGTTGAGAGAGAGGCAGGCCCCCGGAGGAGGTGAGAGAGAGCTGGGTTTTGGAACATGAATAGGAGTTTGCTAGGTAGCTAAAATGAAGAAAGGCATTCCAGGCAGAGGACAAGCATGGCGGTGAAGAGTCAGGGACGGCCAGCAGCTTGCTAAGGGACGTCGCTGCAAGCCCATCAGCAGCCTAAGCCAGAGGGAGACTCTGTCTCCGGAGAGAGACAGCAGCTGTTCCAAACAGGCTCTTGAAGTAGGGAAGGATGTTAAACTGAGTCTCCAAGTCGGTGAGGATCGCGCTGCACCTCTACTCCCAGACCTAGTCTCTCCGAACAAGCCCTTGCCGGCCCCTGCCGCTCCTTCCTGGCCCTGCCACCAACTTCCCAGAGCCCATCAGAGAGCCTCTGGGCCTAGCTGACTCTGGCTGGCCGAGGGTGGGCAGCTTGGCTGGGGCGGGGCTGCACGCTCTCTCTAACCTGCTGCCCTGCCTTCTCCTGCACGTCTGCCTCCCCAGGGCCTCTTGTCCGGAGCAGAACAACAGAAACGTAAGGGGGCCCCGGGCAGGACAGGGGTGGAGGTTGGCAGGGAGTGTCCTCCTCCTCTCCAAGGCCCTGGCCTTTCCTCGGGGCGCGCTGATTTCTCTCTCCCGGGACAGCCTCCTCTCTGCTCTTAATCAGGCTGCACTGGAGTCCTTCGCAGGGCCCACTGTGGATTTATGATTTAATTTGTGTGTATGGCACTAAGAAATGATTTCAGGGCTGGTCACTTAAGAAATGATTAAAGACCATCATTTCAAACCCACAGCACTCCCAGGGGGAAGGGAAGCGGCTTGAGACAGAAGGAGGTGTTAATAATATGTCAAGATGGACGTGTGGCCGGGGACGCTGAGAAGCCGGGGGCACATGGCGGGCCAGGAGGGCAAGCCCTGTGGCTGCCTCATTGCCAGGACCTCTGCACATATTCTCGGGAGCACTGGGCACACACACAGGGGCCCCAGGTCCTAGGACAAGGGGAGCCAGCTGCATCAGCCACGGGTGATGCTGCCTTTGTCCAAACAGGCGACAACCTGCCAGGCTCAGCCTCTGTTCCTCGCATCCTTACCAGCTCAGGGCATCGCCCCTGGGCCCAGTGTGAGTGACTGAAGGGCAGAGGAATAAACAGCTCATCAAGGCCCCAGCACCCCCACCCCAAGCTCTCCCTGTGCTGACTCGCGGGCAGGAGTCCTAAATCACCCTGACGTCGCTTCCAAGCCGACAGCCAAATGCCACGCTGTACCGATTTACGATGTGTGCCCATGAAGTTCTGAGAAACAGGGAGCGGCTCGCGGAGACACTCAGCGTAGCCCCAGGAACTCCTCCAAGTCGGGGCTGCTCTCAGGAGCTCCCTGTGTTCATCGACTACGTCAGCATCCTAGACACGGCTGCCCTCCCGGGCTCCCCATCAGGAAAGCTGCGGCCTCAGAACACCCGCTGCAGGCCGCAGCAGCAATGGGGCAGTGGCTCTGAGCCCCTGAGTTCCAGAACCAGTTCCTGCCCTCTTGCTACCTGTGAGGCTGTGGGCAAGATCCTTCGCAGCCTCTCTGAGCCTCAGCAGGCCTGTCTGTGAAATGGGGACAAGGTATATGAAGAGTTGGCTCACCCTGCTGTCGACTGGTGAACATATACAAGGATTGACATCCATATGCTTCCTTATTTATATTTATTTGTTACACAGAGTGATGGGGGGGATCTTCTGTCCCTTACTTCTCTTCTTAAAATCCCACGACAGCCAGGGCTGGGCCAGGCTGAAGCCAGGAGCCAGCACCTCCATCCACGTCTCCCACATGGGTGGCAGGGACCCAAGTACTTGCCCCCCAGGTCCTTACCAGGGAGCTGATCAGAAGCAGAGCCAAGACCCCACCCGAAGCTGTGGCCTCACCTGCTGTGCCATAGCTCCCAGGCTGCTTTTCCGGGCCTCTACAGTAGCCATCATCACAAACAATACTTTTTTTTTAAGATCCTCTTATTCTGATAAGCAAAACCAACAGTTAGTACCTGTTCTCATCTGCTTGGTCTACAACATCTCTCAGCAGTAAGGCCAGTAGAAGGCCGTGTGGAACCACAAAGAGACTTCTGGAAATGAAGCGCTGAACTTCAGGACTGCTCTGCAGCTCACGGGTGTGGTGCACCCTCTCTGGGCTGCACCTGCTTCCTCTGTGAAATGGCCTGGCTAGACTGCATGATAGATCCATCTTCTCTCCCACACCTGCACGCTGGCCGTCACGCATCCATCATTCAGCCAGTCAACACACATGTTTATTAGCAAGGCTCTGCATGCCACAGAGGCTAGCAGTCCTGGAGGTTTCCACCGGCCCTGCCAGGCGGATCAAACCAGGAGCAGCGTGCTTTGCAGGCTGTACAGAAGGAAAAGCTGGGGGCACCCAGAAGCGGGGGGCGTGCTCAGCCAGCACGTCCATGGCAAGGTGGAAATAGCTCATCTGGACTCGGGCCTCCTGGAGAGATTTCCCCATTAGTCTACAGGAGTTCTCCATCAATAATGATACCACCCGTAATGAAGACAAATATTTTGCAATGAACTGTCGCTTTTTCACGTGGGAAAAAGCTATTGAAATTAAAGATAATTTCGTCTCCCTCTCCTTTAAATTTATTTCATTTTCTCAGCGTATCTCTGAGTTAAAAAAAAAAAAAACACTATTCCTGAAAAGGCAGGCAGAGAAGGAAGCAACAACGACTCTACACACTGCTTCCACAGCGGGTTCACCCTCTGCCACTGCAAACATACCCACCTGCTGGTGGGAGGGGAGGGCCCGGGGTCAGGGACCCCTCCAGGCTCTCTGGGCAGCTGCGATGGAAGAAGAGGGACAGAACATGTGACAGAGGACTCATTCAGCTTCTGTTATTATTTTTAATGCATAGACTTCAATCCACTTGACACACGTGGCACTACGCTTGCCTACTACACCCATAATTAGAGCCTCCAGTTAGGGAACAGCAGTGGGAGCCACCCACCTCCCGCCTGCCTGGCCTCGGCTGGGGAGTCGGTGCCCCAACCACCCCACCTCCTCTCTCCCGGCCCCACGCCATGCTGTGTCCGCTGGCGTCAGAGTCTCCCATGGTGGTCTCTGCCTCTCTTCTGAATCCCCTGTCCTCTGTGGACGGCCTACAGGCAAATGTCCCGAAGCTGGGACTCCCTGAACCCTCCCTCATCTCCCACTTCCAAACGCCACCTCGTCCTATCATGTCTGCATTCTGCGCTACTGCAAAACTTCCCTCTTTCTACCCCTGCCAAGGCAGGGCCCTCGTCTTGTCACCAGCTCCTCCGTTTGCCCAGTGGTGGCTCTCCTGCTCGGTGCACCTGCCAGGGAGAGCTCAGCTCTCCCCCTCCCACTGCATCCTGTCTGATTCGCTCTACACTAGCCACGGCCTCCCTGCCGGGGGGGTGGGGGGTCTGGTCCTTGACAATGCTGCCCAAGGCTGGGGCATGGCTTTCCATAGCTCCCTGGGACCTGGGATCACTGGGCCCTGCTCACCCTTGTGGCTTCTTCCTGTCCCACTTCCCCAGCACTGTCCAAGCAAAAGGAAGATGGGATCCCAGCAAAGGTACCTGGACATGGCCTCCAGGCTCCCTCCGCCCACCCCATCCCTGACCTCCTGGGGAGCCCCTGTGAGAACTGCCCAGGACCCTCCATCTGCCGCCCCGCAGTGCAGCCCCACTGGATGTAACTGTTGGCCCACCTGCCACCCCCACCAAGCTGCTCTCCTAAACGGCCGCTCGCCGACTTGTGTTGAGCAAGTGATTATGTGTAGCAGGCAAGACAGAATTTTAACAGCTCTGTCTTTTCTACTTTCCACAGCTCTGTGGTCACTCAAGACGTCGCTCCCCTGATCCCACTCTCTGGATCACCCCTCTCTCTTATCCCTAGCCCTGACATGCGTCCTACTCCCTGTAACTCGGCTCACCTGTCACCCACCCACAGAGTGTCCCTCAGCTCCCTGGAGGCACCAGGGTCTCCCTCCAGGGCGGCCCAGGCACCACGTGGGCAGGATTTGCAGGGAGCCCAGGACCAGGGTCAGTCCCACCCTCGCTGAGCCGCAGGCTCCCCGTCTGTGAAGCAGGCAGCAGTAAGGCCCACTCGGGTCTGCTCACCACCATCGTCATCATCGCTTGCTCTGTCACGCAACGGCGGCTCCGGGGAGCAGCCCGTACCCAGGCCATCTTCCTCCACTTCTGCCCCCGAGGTGCTGCCCAGAGCAAGCGGCTCCTCAGGCCCTGGCTGAACTGAGTTCTTTCTAAGACTCCTTCTATCCGCACTGGACAGCCAGCACTGAGGGCCGTCCCTGCGGACCCCACAGTCCTCCCGCTGAACCCCTGGCTTCCCCTGGCTCTTTTCCCGGCCTTGACTCAGGATTTGGGGTCTTTTGGGGGCAAAATGGGATCTCATATGAGCCTGTGAGTCCCGCCTACCCCGCCACTCAGCCGTGCTGGGAGAGCCTGCGTTGCTGGCCTGCCAGCCCAGGGCCTTCTGCTGGGAACTCCCTGCTCCTGCTGCTACTCCACTCCGTCTGCCTCCCAGGCCTCCCCATCCTCCTCCTCCTCCTCCCCGCCCTCCTCCTCTGCCCCTCCTGCCCCCAAAAGCTTTGCCGCTTATGGCTGCCAGCCCATAGCAAAATGGCGAACCTTCCCTGGCCGCTTGCCCTCCTGACGCTGGCCCTTCCTCTGCATTCACAGCCGTGACTATGGGGCTTCGGGAAGTCCCATGACCACCCTGACACACTGTCCACTGCAACAGCAGCCCCACCCCCTCAGGCTCCCCTCATGCTCACAGAGTCTGCAGACCAGGGGTAGGGGTGGGGTGTTTTGGGGGGAAGGGAGCCGACAATGCAGGGTTCCGTGGGCAGTGGTGGTGAGCTGCCCATGGATTTTGGCAGACATGAAGGTGTGCTAGTCCCTCCTGGTGTCTTCCATGTGTCCCCTGCCTCGGTGTGGGGACCGTGGGACAATGGCAGGCAGGTGTACTCACGAGAGAGCTCTTGGCGGCCTGCGCTGACCGCTGTCTCTCCATCCCTTTCCGGGATCTGTAAGCACCTCCATTCCTACGTTGGATCCGATTCTATCTGAAACACCCTGGAGTAGCTCCACCTGCAACCCCTTTGCCCCTGCCAGACACACTACAATAACTCCCACAGACTCAGGCTATGTATTGAGGGGATCTGCATGGGGCATACTCCTAGGTACCAGCATTCCACCATTCTGCAAAGGCTCCACGCACCCTGTGATGACAGAGGAGAAGCCAGACAGAGCCCCGGCCCGCATCCCCATCCTTGTCACCTGGCTCTGCCCCAATGGGAGACACCACCTGAACCGGAAGAGGCCGGAAGCAGCAGTCAGCTCCATGTCAGTGGTGACGCACCAGGCTCATCAAGCAGGTCCAGAAATCAACTCAGCCCTCAAAGCAACACAGGAACCATGAAGGATAAGAGCAGCCGACGAGCATCCTGGGCGAGGACTCACGTGGGTGAGGTGTGGTGCCAGGGGCTTAGCCACACGGTCACATTTGACACTCCCACCAGCCCATGAGGGAGGCGTCGTCACTACCCCACTTACCAGATGCAGAAAGTAAGGCCCAGGGAAGCTAAGGAGCTGACTTCAGCCTGACAGGAGCTTCGGAAAGGGGGCTCCTTGCCATACCCTCCAGCCACCTTCCCTGGCACTCAATTCTAAAGACCAAGCTGCCCCCCACCCCTTACTTCCTCTCTGTTTTTGTTAAGATTTATTTATTTATTTGAAAGTCAGAGCTACAGAGAGAGACAGAGACACAGAAAGAGAGATCTTCCATCTGCTGGTTCACTCCCCAGACGGCTGCAACAGTCATAGCTGGACCATACCGGAGCCAGGAGCCAGGAGCTTCATCCGGGTCTCCCACATGGGTGCAGAGGCCCAAGGACTTGTCCCATCCTCTGCTGATTTCCCAGGTGCATTAGCAGACAACTGGATGGGAAGTGGAGCAGTCGGGACTCCAACCAGCGCCCATATGGGATGCCAGCATCACAGGCAGAGGCTGTACCCACTATGCCACAGCACCGGCCCCCACCCCCCTTTCTGAACCCTTTTCCCACCTGCTTCCCCAGGACCACCCTCTCTTCCGACGAGCACCTTGGCCTCTTCTGGTCCCAGGGGTAACTGGATGAAAGCATTTAGTACCGAATTATTGATGAAACTTTACCTACCGAGCACACTGACCTTTCCCCAGGAATAACTCCCTTCCCAGGGACGCAGAGGCACAGCAGGGGATCTATGTGGGACAACAGGGGCTTTGGTTGGGGCAGGATGGCTCTATGGGTCCTGACACCAGACTCAGGGCCACCTCCCCCATCCAGCTCACAGCACTGTATCTGAACCAGCCTTTGCCAGAACACCTCTCTCCCCAGGGGACCCCCTCCCTTCCCACTGCGTGGGATCTCAGCTCACCCCTCATTCTCTCCAGCCCCCAAAGCCACCCCCAACCCACAAGCTGTCTGTTAGAGAGTGTGCCTGTGTCACTGGTGCTTTGTCCCGTCATCGATTCCAGCCAATGGTGCCTCTAAGCCCCCTTTCATGCCCCACCCTTTGGAATATGTAAATTGGCTGTGAGGGGAGTGGCCATTTCTGCTGAGACACTGTGAGCAGCCCCCACGCTTTGGAGGAGGGAGTTAGCTGGGTGACTGGTGACAGGACAAGAGGCAGGGGAGGTGAGGGAGGCAGAGCTGCCACGAGACAGAGATGATGTGTCTCTGGATTCCACCACCATGCCGCTCAGAGTGGGTGCCTGGGAGTGTTAATCAGCCACACGCACACATTGCAGACCGTTATTCTGTAACTTCTCTAACCAGAGCCCTGGCATGGCAATCAAGGGGAAGGGAAAGGGAAGGAGAGCAGCCCTGGGGGACCCCTGGGGGAGCTCCTGCCCAGCTCCCCTCCACCACCGTCAGAGAGAAGGGCTTGGCTCCGGGCAGTCCCGCCGCTGAGGGCAGATCTCCCCCTGGCGTGGAGGTTTGCAACAGCAAACCTTTCAGGGCACTTGCTCTAATGAGGTCAGTGAACCAGGCAGCCCCAGCTCGGGAAGGGTCACTCTGCAGCACCTATGGGATGGAGACGTGGGCCCCATCTAGACCGCAGGAGGCATGGGTCCCATTCGGATGGAGGCATGGGCTGCTTTTGGATGGAGGCCCCCATCTGGGTGGAGGACACGGGCCCGTCTGGACGGAGGCATGGGTGCAGGAGTGGGTTGCCTCTGTCTTCAGGCTCAGAGCTCAGTGATCAACTCCTTCTAACCCTCCAGGCCATCACTGCCTAAACTCAAGCGAGACACCAATCCTGTACTGCTGGGGGCTTAGTATAGTATGTGGTATCGGGTGCTGAACACTGGGGCATGGTCGTGTCTGCTCACAGAAACTCCTATCTCAAGGAGCATCGCTGGAGTTGACTGTGGTTGTGGGAACCAGAGAGAAGGAAACGGGAGGCAGAGGAGTGAGTGGGCCTGCTGAAATCCACGACAAGTCCTCTGTCCACGAAGCTAAGCACACAGTAGGTATGCAAAAATCGCAGGTGGACTCTCCAGTAGCACTAGAAGGTAGAATTTCTAATGAGTTTCTTTCTTTTCTTTTTTGACAGGCAGAGTGGACAGTGAGAGAGAGAGACAGAGAGAAAGGTCTTCCTTTGCCGTTGGTTCACCCTCCAATGGCCAGCACGGCCGGAGTGCTGTGGCCCGCGCACCGCGCTGATCCAAAGGCAGGAGCCAGGTGCTTCTCCTGGTCTCCCATGCAGGTGCAGGGCCCAAGCACTTGGGCCATCCTCCACTGCACTCCTGGGCCACAGCAGAGAGTTGGCCTGGAAGAGGGGCAACCAGGACAGAATCCGGCACCCTGACCGGGACTAGAACCTGGTGTGCCGGCGCCACAGGCAGAGGATTAGCCTATTAAGCCCTGGCGCCGGCCTAATGAGTTTCTAGATTGTTCCTTCACTGGGTTCTTTCAGGTGCAGCCTCCTTGCTGTGGTGGTCCCCTAAGATGCATGGCCAGGAGTCTCTGGGCTGAGTGTCTGCCAGCTCCTACCTCCACTGCGCCCCTCTTACACTGGCAGTGCTGGCAAGCCCTGCTTGTCCATTTGTTCATCAGCACACAGGCCCTCCAGGGAGACCCCATGCAGGCAGCTGTGGCAAAGTGCTAGCTTTGCAATGCCCGGGGCAAGAGGGTGCACGAGGACGGGCAAGGCGACTGGCTCAGCCTTCGACCTAACTGTACAACACTCTCAGGGAGCCGGGCGTGGGGGTGCTGTGCCCAGCCCAGCTCCACTCCTTCCAGAAGATGGGTCTCTGTACCAGATCACCGCAGCGTCTTCCCTTCCTCCTTTCCATCTCTCTTCCCAAGCAGGCACATCCAGGCATCTCATGCAGGGCCTGTAAGAATCTGGCCTCTTACCCCCCACCAAACGACAGCTGGCGGCCACCTGGGGAAATGCATGAACTGGAGGCCAGCTGCTCAGGCTCCAATCCAGGTGCCACTGCTGATTGCTTTTCAAAACACCTGGATAACTGACTTTACCCTCTGGGCCTCGCTTCCATCATCTGCAAAACGGACGACTAGGAATAGCACCCACTTCAAAGGATTCGTGAGGATTAAAGGAACCGATGTTGTTACAGGCTTCCCGTTGGGACCACCACGGCGTAAGGACTGCAAGTCGGAAGGGGCTTCTGTGCACTCAGAAGCCAAGGATTGGGGCCAGCGCAGTGGCACAGTAGGTTAATCCTCTGCCTGCGGCGCCGGCATCTCATATGGGCACAGGTTCTAGTCCCAGCTGCTCCTCTTCCGATCCAGCTCTCTGCTGTGGCCTGGGAAAGCAGTGGAGGATGGCCCAAGTGCTTGGGCCCCTGCACCTGCATGGAAGACCAAAAGGAATCACCTGGCTCCTGGCTTCGGATCAGCGCAGCTCCGTAGCAGCCATCTGGGGAGTGAACCAATGGAAGGAAGACCTTTCTCTCTCTGTCTCCCTCTCACTGTCTGTAACTCTACCTCTCAAATAAATAAATAAAATATTTTAAAAAAAGAAAAGAGAACTCAAAGATTAAACCAATATCATGGATCAATCTGGGGTGGGGGTGGGGTGGCAGGGGGCATCTTGATTCTCCAAACTCAGCAAAGTCAATCCCCCAAGGACTCCCTGAATAATCTACTGCAGCCACTGGGTAGTGGTCCCTGAAGGGCCCCCATGCACCTGTTCTTGTCCCTCCTGCAGTGCCAGGCATGTCTTCACAGTGCTTCCCTCAGCCCGAGCCGCACACTATCCCCTCCCCTCTCTCTCCAGTCACCTCCTACTGACTGTCTCCTGTCTTTCCCCAAACTTAAGGCCATTTCCCCAAAAGCCCAAGCACAGCCATCCCTCCCCCAGGTAACGTACACGAGGAAGCGTAACACACCCGTCAGAAGAAGGGGCTCCAGTGCAGTGAGGAAGGCGGGAGGGTCGATGGACATTGGGGCTGCGAGAAGGCCAAGGCCATGCTGAGCGCCAGAGGCACTCAGAGCAGAAGGCACTTGCGCCACGTGAGTGAGGAGGAGGGGCAGGCTGGGGAGCTGAGTGGCCAGCTGCCTAGGGCTGCCACCCCTCCAGGAATACCACGTCCAGCACTCAGCTCACTGCCCCACAGCAGGGGCGGCCTGCAGCTCTCGGGAGGCTGAGCCGTGTCCCCAGAGAGCCAGAGTCTGCTCGCCTCTTCTCTCCCCCTTCTGGGTGGTCTCTTTGGCAAAGCCCCTCTGGAATCTCCATCTCTCCCTTATTTCTTAAATTTATTTTTCTTAAGTAGTTTTATGGAGGTATAATTAACATATCATAAAATTCATTGTAAAGTGTATAATTTGATGGCTTTCAGCAGATTTATAGAGCTGTATAACCACCCCCACAGTACTATTTAAGAATATTTCTATCAGGGGCCAGTGCTGTGGTACAGCAGGTGGAAGTCTCTGCCTGCAGCACCTGCACCCTATAAAGGCATGGGTTTGAGTCCCAGCTGCCCCACTTCTGATCCAGCTTCCTGCTAATGGCCTGGGAAAGCAGGTGAGGATGGCCCAAGTCCTTGGGCTCCTGCACTTGTATGGGAGAGCCAGACAATGCTCTCCTGCTTCCTGGTTTCAGTCTGGTCCGACCCCAGCCGTTGTGACCATTTGCAGAGAGAAGCAGCGGATGGAAGATCTCTCTGTAAGTCTGCCTTTCAAATAAATAAATAAAATTTTGTCTTAAAAAAGTCTGCCTTCCATTGCAGACGGGGTCTCCTAAAGGCAGAGCAGGGCCCAGGTACTAGGTCTTCACCTGCTGCCTTTCCGAGTGCATTATTAGGAAGCTGGATTGGAAGTGGACAGCCAGGACTTGACTGAGCCCCTGATATGGGTGCTGGCTTCACAAGTAGGGGCTTAACCTGCTGTGCACATTTGTCATGGCACTATCTTTACTGCCATTTTACAGATGGGGAAATTGAGGCTCCTCATACTGCAGAACTAATGAAATGAGAAACAGATTTAAATCCAAGTGGGCCCTATGTGCTGGACTCATTTTCTTTCCTAAGAATTTATTTACTTATTTGAGAAAAAAAAAGAAAATTTCCATTATCCCAGTAAGTTCCTTTGTGACCCTTAGCCAACAGTAACTGTTCCCGCCTCAATCCTAGCCAAGCACCAATCTCATTCTGTTCCTGCAGATTTGCTTTTTCTGGATATCCCATGGGCTCATTCAATGGTTTTTACATCTGATCATACCTAAGGGGGGCCGGCACCATGGCACAGTAGGTTAATCCTCCGCCTGTGGCACTGGTATCCCATATGGGCACCGGTTCTAGTCCTGGCTGCTCCACTTCAAATATAGCTCTCTGCTATGGCCTGGGAAAGCAGTGGAAGAGGGCCCAACTCCTTGGGCCCCTGCACCCACGTTGGAGACCCGGAAGAAGCTCCTGGCTCCTGGCTTCGGATAGGCGCAGTTCCAGTTGTTGTGGTCATTTGGGGAGTGAACCAATGGATGGAAGACCTTTCTCTCTGTCTCTCCCTCTCACTGTTTGTAACTCTACCTCTTGAATAAATAAAATATTTAAAAAAAAAAAGATCATACCTAAGAAATCATTGTCTTAGGTCACATTTTTTCCCCTAGAATGCTGTATGGTTTTTTTTTTAAAGATTTTATTTATTTATTTGAGAGGTAGAGTTACAGACAGCAAGAGGGTTAGAGAAAAAGGTCTTCCATCCACTGGTTCACTCCCCAAACAGCCACAGCCAGGAGCATTTTTTGGGTCTCCCACTTGGGTACAGGGGCCCAAGGACTTAGACCATCTTCTACTGCTTTCCCAGGCCATGGCAGAGAGCTGGATCTAAAGTAGAGCAGCTGGGACTAGAACCTGTGCCCCTATGGGACGCCGGCACTGCAGGGGGAGAATTAGCCCACTGCGCCACAGCTCCAGCCCTGAATGTGATGGTTTTTATGTTTGTATTTGCCTCTGAGATCCCTTTTGAGGTATTGGTCATGTATGGTGTGAGGAAAGGGTCTGAGCTTGTCTTTCCTGCCTCTTTTTCCATTCATGCCAATGGTCACCAAGAGCCCACCTCAGGGGATGGCTTCCAAACACTGCTGTGACTGACCATCTCTCGGTCCATTCCTCCTCAGCCACCTCAGGGCACCAAGGAGAAAGGCCTGGGCTCTCCCCCAGGCAAACCCCTTGCAGAAAAAGAGCATGTCTCTCCCCCAGAGAGGTTGCCCAATGCTTACACTCAGAGTTAGCGTCAGCAGTGACGATGGCCCCCTGAGGCTGACGTGGTGGGACCACGGGAGACCAGCCTCCTGCCCCTTCCTTCCCACCACCTTGGGCTGACAGCAGCCAGGGTTCCCTCCCTCCCAGGGCACACAAAGCTCCACCAGACCCGCGATGGGCAGCCTCTGTCGGGAGGCAGGAAAGAGGCATTCTATCATCTGCAGACACCTCATCAGGTCCATGTGAGCATCAGATAAACGGTTTTTCTCCCAGGAGGCCTGAGTCACACGCTGCCAGAAGCAGGGAACCGGGGGCCTGGGAGTGAGGGCGGAAGGCAGACAACAGCTCAGCAGAGGCCGGCTCATTAGCAAGCTCACACGTGCTGATGTCCATTCCCAGGCAATCTCTCCCTGCCTGCGGCACACAAACAGGAAAATGCCAGTGGTCTCTGGCACTCTCTGTGCCTGGGTTCCCAGGCAGGCAGTGTTGCCAGGATGGCAGGTTGGGGAGACGGCTGCAGGTGTCACGCAGCCCCAACAGGAAGCACAGGATCCCTGGGGGGCTGGCTCAGGCATTGTCTCGCCATGTTCCAGCACGCGTATGTTGAAACGGCTTCCTGCATCCAGGACCAAGGCTTCTCTCTTTCAGAGACCACCAAGCACTCCAGAAATCTTCCCTGTCCAGGTGGGCACCTGCTGCTGTCAGACTGTTCAAGGAACACACATGGAGAATGGCAGGGGGATGCCCCTTTGCGGAAATGGATGAATGGGGTGGGGTGGGCTCTCAGCCTGGCCCACAGGGGTCCTCCACCTGCTGCTGCCATGCCTGCCCCCCCATATCACCTGTTTGTCACATGCAGTCGGGAGGAAGGCAAGCTCCCCAGTAGGTAAGGGTTGGAAAGAGCCATGGCAACAGCCTTGACCTGGTGCCATTCTTACAAGTTCAGATGGAGAAACGGAGGCCCAAAGGTGGGGAGAGTGTCCCCAGGCCACAGTGTAGGAGCAGCCTGGATCTAGCCCAGGTCAGTGCTCTGCTCCTACCCACTGACCAGCACCTGCCCATGTGGGAAACAGATCGACCAGTTTCAGTAATAAAAAAACTCAAGATCAGTTGAAACTATTGAGTTTGGTAGCAGATGAACAAGAGGATTCCTAAAAGCAGGGCCTTGGTTGCATTTATTCAAGAAAAACACACAATACTAAGAAAATATTCAAGGAATAGAATTAACCCTACAATAAAATCGTGCGATAGTTCAGGACTGTAAAGTCTGAAAGAAAAACACTAAAAGCCTATAGAAAGTTGCTGCATTTGTTTAATTAATCATTCATTCAAAACATCTATTGATTACAATACATTAAGTATGTTTAAAATTTTGAGCTTTTGACGATGCCTAAACTCCCGCACTGATCAACCAGACAGCACTGATCATTGTTCGAGAAACTGGTTGAGGGAAAAAAATAAGCATTGACATGCTTGCTTATATACACTACACTTCCATGGGAGTACGTTTCTTCTTCTTCCTCTTTTATAAAGGTTTATTTTATTTGAAAGGCAGAGTTATAGAGATGGGGGAGGGAGGGTAGAAAGAGAGAGATATTCCATCTGCCAGTTTACTTCCCATATGGCCACAATGGCTAGAGCTGGGCCAGTCTGAAGCCAGAAACTTCTTCCAGATCTCTCATGTGGGTGTAGCAGCAAACTACTTGGGCCATCGTCCACTGCTTTTCCTGCAGGAAGCGGGATCAGAAGTTGGAAATGGAGCAGCCAGGACAGGAACCAGCACACATGTGGGATGCCAGCACTGCAGGCGGTGGTTAACCCCTTATGCCACAACTCCGGTCCCTAAGGTTTTTTTTTTTTTTTTTTTTTTTTTTACAAAAATAACGCAGTTTGCAAATGCAGAAGGAACGATGGAAGTGGAATATTAGCACTGTGTGAACCCTGATACGATGCTAAAGCTGGCATCACAGAGAGGGGCAGACACAGTGGGCCTCTGAGGGAGGACCACAGGGGCTGAAGAGCACTTCCCAGGGAGCAGGTCTGTCCCGTGAAGCTCTCGCTTCCAATATTCAGGAGATGCGGCGGACAGATGGACGTGCCAGACACCACTGCTGGAGTGCGATCAGGGAACCCTGGCCATGGGGACACAGGACAACCAACCAGGCTTCTTCAACAGGTGGAGTTCAAGAAGAAACAAGAGGGTTGGAGGGAGAACTGTAGGGTAAAGACATAACCAACTGCAACTTAAGGAGTTTCTTTAGGAGCCTGATTCAAACACACATTTTGAGAGAGAGAGAGAGAGAGAGAGAGAGAGAGAGAGAGAGAGAGAGAGAGAGAGAGATGCAGAGAAGTTTGAACACGCCCTGAGTATTTGAGGGTATTTCGGGATTATTATAAATTTGCTTAGATGGGATAATGGTTTTGTGGTTATTTTCTCTAAAGAGCCCTTATCTTTTAGAGATACACTCTGAAATATTTACTGCTGAACTGATAAGATACATTGGACTTGCTTCCAAACAGGAGGTTAGATAGAAACAGATAGCCCTGGGCTAATAATTGTTGAAACTGACTGATGGGTAGAAGTGGGTCCATTATACGATTCTCTCCACTTTTGTGTATGTTTGAAATTCTCCATTATAAATATGTCAGAAGCATTTTGGAGCCCCTACTAGGTGACACATGCGGAGAACTCAACAAGCAAACCAGAGAGGGAGGAAACAGCAACACTCATGGAATTGTTGCCGCAGTGAGAGGAAACAGGGAGGAAGCGACAGACAAGAAATAAACAACTGCACTGGAGAACTTTGCATATTAATTTGTTATTGAAAACGAAACAGGGATGCAGAAGGGAGGGTTATCTAGACCAGAAGCTCAGGAGAGATCAGAGCCAGCCATGCACAGGAGCAGGGGTGGGCAGCACAGGCCACACAAGGATTGGGTACATGTTTGCTTGCTCAAAAAGGAAGAAGCAGCGAGTGCCAGGTGGCCCTGAGGCAGGAATGACTGGGGGTGCCTGGGGACAGCAGGGAGGCTGTGGCTCAGGGGCCTGGACAGAGCGGATGGAGCGGGGTCAGATGACAGAAATTCAGCTTTATTACAAGCGAAAGGAGAAGCTACTCGAAGGCTTTAAAGAGGAGGACAGTTTCTGAAGCCCTTTGGACTGTAGCAGGTGCAAGAATAGAAGTGGGAGGCTGGAGCTGGACACTGAGCCAGGGAAACCTGTTAGTGGCCTGGGAGCAGTTACTGAGCACAATACTCCAGGACAACCCGACTTCTCTTAGTTCAACCAGATCTGGGGTGGGACCACTTGTTGATAGGAGGAGATGTGGGGAGCAGTGGCCATGGAGGAGAAAGTCAAGAGTCGCACTGGGACGCACTGAGTCTGCAGCACCTGCTGGCCCTCCACGGGGAGGCGTCAGGTGAGCAGGTGTGGACGTGACTGGAGCTCAGGTCAGGCCAGAGATGTCAAAGACAGGATAGAGGCTATGTGGAGCCATAAGCTTTGCCACTCGGGATCAAAAAATAGCACCACATGGAGGCCCCCGGAACCTCAAAGGAAACAGTACTGGAATGGAAAGAAGTGCCAAACTGCTTTCCATTTCCACCCCCAGAGCCCAGTGTCCGCCCTCTGCCCACACTGGCCCTGCACTTAGCTGACCACACTGTGGCTTCGCTTCACTGGAAGGCTACGGAAATCCTTCCCCAGCTCAGCTCCTGTCACTCAAGTCCTGTGTTCCTTAAGGGCATTCTGAAAAACCATTTAATTATTATGAAGACTTCCTATCCCTCAGAGTAGCTGGGAATGATCTTTCCCTCCTTGGAGCTCCTGCATCTGTATCCGCCTTTCTCTCTTTCTTCTGCTCTCAACCCAAGACTGCTTATCTGAGCCCAGTCTCCACCCCCCACCACCACCCTGCTCTGTGAGACTGTGATCTCCCCAGCAGCAGAGACTGGGTCAGCCCCATCATTATGTTCCATCACAAAGAAAATACATATTTTTGGAGCCTGGGTCTGCTGAGTGGTTCCAGCAGCAAAGCATACCACGTTGCTGAAGAAGGCTTAAAAGCCTGGTGCCATAGCAATGTCAACCCAGATCAGCAAAGGAAGCTGGCTGGCTGCCTCTCCCACTCTGCAAGAGGGTATTCAAGGATACTTGTTCATCTCCCAAAAGTTTCTAGGTTAGAGAGAAACATCACGTACCAGACAGACTACCCACCCGAACAGAGTGACACTGTAGTATAGTGGTCGTGTGCAATAGTTTAGTCTGCATGAAGAATCACACTTATGATCTACTGTCCCTGTTCATCCACTTGTCTCAGGTACACAGATCTCTCCCTCACACCTTATGCCCAATCCTGTCAGTCATGTAACTCTCCACTTGGAAAATAAGACAACCACTTATCCAAAAGCACAAAACCAGGGTGTTGAGTAGAATTCAGAAAGGATATTGCCATAGTTCGTTTTGTTGTGCGAGAACTCAACACTTGGCACTAGGCAATGTGCACAGGAAAGGGGTTAATTAGGCTCAGGGTTCTGGTGGCTGAAAAGTCCACACAGCGTGCCGTCAGCTTCTGCCCAGGGTCCCTGACCGTGCCTCAGGATGGCAGATGGCTCGTGCGGTGGGGGCATGTGAGAGGGTGCCAAGCAGAGTGTGAAGAAGGACTCAGGAGACGCGCCAGACTCACAACAGCCCACTCTTGTGAGTACGAATCTATCCCAGAAAAGCTGGAACTCCTGCGAGAGAGACAGCATTGATCCCTTCTACGGGTGATGCTGGCAATGACACAGTCACCCCCTGCCACAGGTCCATCTCGATGCTTTCTCAGATCCATGCATTTATATATGCATATATGCATTTATATATTTCTCTCTCTCTCTCTCTCTCTCTCTCTCTCTCTCACACACACACACACACACACACACACACACAGAGGGGGTTGGGGGGAGAGAGCACTCCCATATATATAGGCTCACTCCTAAAATGGCTGAGGCTGGGCTGGACCAAGGTTGGGAGCCAGGAACTGCATCTGGATCTCCCACGTGAGTGACAGGGACCCAACCTGACCCATCACACACTGCCTCCCAAGGTCTGCATTAGCGGAGGTTGCAGTCAGGTCCTAGACTCTGATGTGGGGCTTGGGTGTCTTAGCTGCGTCTTAACCCAAGGTCAAGGCCCCATCTCTTCAAGGATCCATCACCACTCAACACAACCTCACTGAAGAGCAAGCTTCCAGCATACGCGTTGGGAGGCATAAATCACATACAAACCATAGCAGACATGATATAAAAGTACTAATGAATAAAGTATAAGTAAGTTAACCATTGTATATAAGTTTGTGCCTTCATATGATTTCTACCTGCCCCAATAAATGAGCTGAGCTGATGGACGGGGGGAGGTCATCTTGTACAGTGGCCTTGATAGTCCCTTACCTACCTCCTTGGGCCCAGGGCCCAGTCTTACAGTGTGGCCTAGCCAGTTCTACTGCAAGGAAATCGGGTGATTAAGCCCAGAGACACCCTGGATTTCCACCTTTGATGCTGCAAAGCCCCACTGGCCTGGAACAGGTCAGATGCATTCTGGGGTCCCGTGGCAGAGTGGCGGTTCACTGCTGCCCACCAGAGGAATGCAGGCATCCTCGTGTGTCAGTCGAGCCAGGACGGAAGGGTAGAAAACCTAACAGGCTGAACGGGGTTCCTCTCCATCACCTCCAGCCTGGCAGGCTTTCCTAGGCTGCAGCACCATGCACAAAGTACCCTAGCAGGTGTAGTTCTGTGCACCAGACTGGACAACGTGGCTCCTGGGTCACACATCGCACAGACGGAAGTCCAGCTCCATGAGGACTGCTCAGGAGTTTGAAACTGGTGGCATTCCCTTTGGACAACAGCTCACCCATGGTTAAACTAGTGTAAGAAACATTGCTGTAGTGAAGAGATCTATCTGTGTTTGACTTGGCGACTCTCCGTCATTTGACCACACACATTGACCACTCACATTTCTGTCGCAGACACTTGTGGAGACACTGCTTGACGTGGTTTACTCGCACATGGATATAGCACATGCTAGGGGCACTCAAGTAGCCACTGAGATCTTCAGTACAAGGCCACAGATGTCGTGGTTCAGAGCAAGAATGAGAGTCTCAGTGCTGGAGTGGCTCAGTGAGCGGCCCAGCTCACACTGCTGGTTAGAGAGGAACCAGCAAGGGGCCTCACATCTCCACCAGCAGGCCAGCATTTGGGCTCTGGAGGAGTACAGCGTGAGGCCCACACAATGGCGTCAGTGCCGGAGAGACCTGCAATGCCTGGCCTGGCTCTGGAGTCTGCCTACAGTGCATCCGTGTCCATCCAGTGTCCGTGTCCCTCCGGCAGGCTCCCCGCCCCAGGACATCTCCCACTGGGCTCCACTGTGGCTGAAAGCCCTACCGTCCACTGTCTTCTGTTGGGTCCTAGGACTTTCCCACTAACTCACAGAGGGCTGGCAGCCTGATGGACAGCCCTCAGGGGCCCCTGCTCAGAACTTGAGAAACCAGAGACCTGGAAGAAGGTTTGCTTTGGCCTAACATAGAAGTTGTGTTTTGCTTTTAATTGAATTGATTTTTGCAACACAGTGTGCCACAAAATTGACTCAGTGGATCAAAGAACTGAATAAAAAGGCTAAAACTATACAATCCTAAGAAAACATAGGCATAAATATTGGTGACTAGGATTAAGTAACGGGTTTCGAAGATACAACATGAAAGCACAAAGCAACAAAACAAAGTAATAGGTAAATTGGATTTCTTCAAAATTTAAAACTTTCATGTTTCAAAGGATGTTATCAAGTCAGTTACAAGATAACTGACGGAATGAAAGAAATTAGAACTAAATAGCATTATCTGATAAGAACATATGCGCAGGACATATAAAGAACTCTTAGAACTCAGCAATAAAAGAACAAACAACCCAATCTTAAAATGGGCAAAGGAATGGAAAAGACCTAGCTTTGAAGATAACCCAGGGATCCAACAAAGCATGTGAAAAGATAGTCAACAGCATTGTCATGGGAGAAATGCAAACCAAACCAGCATGAGGTGCCACTTCATATCCATTAGGATGGCTAAAATAAAAACTCTAGATAATAACAAGTATTGGCAAGCAGGTAGAGAACTTAGAAGACCCACACATTGCTTGTGGGAGTGTAACATGCTATAGCTAATTTGGAAAACAATTTGAAAGTCTTCAAACAGATCCAGAGATCTCAATCCCAGGTATATTCTCAAGAAAATGGAAAACAGATGTCCACAGAAAAATGTGTACATGAATATTTAGAGTAGCATTATTTGGAACAGGCAACAAGTAATAAGATATAATAATGAAATAAATAGCCCAAAGGTCCACCAACTGATGAATGGACATGCAAATTATGATAGATCTATACAATGGAATAGTACTCAGCCATACAAAGGAATGCCACAACACCAATAACCTTAACAACATGATGTTAAGTGAACAAAGCCAACTATAAAAGACCACATGTTGTGTGATTCTGTTTCTGTGAAATGTCCAAAGTAGACAAATCCATAGAGATGGAAAGTTGCCAGGGGCAGGGAGAGCTTGGCATGCTAAGTGATCCTTAATGGGTAAGGGTTTCTTCTCGGGTGATGGTTGCACAACTTTGTGAATCTGTTAAAAAAAAAAAAAAACCACTTTCACGGTGAATTTTATGGTACAGGAGTTGTATTCCAACATTAAAGAGAAAGACAGAGTGAGCACAGTGGTGCCCCATCCCTTCCCGTGGCCTGCAGCTGGCTCCCCTCACTGATGAGCAGGGTTCTGTAGACACTGGCCTGAGAACTGGTGGCCCTCCTGGGAGCGAGGCACTGACCATGCCTCACTGTCTACCCTTCTCCCACCCTTCCGTCCAGCCCTGCATCTCCACCCTCTCTCTCTCTCTCATGGCTTTTGCTGCTGTTTCAAGCAGGCAGGGTACACTCCTCAAGCAGTGGCCAGCTGCCTGTCATGTGGGGAGCTGCCAGGGATTTGAATTTTGAACATCAGCTTAGCCGGCTGTGTGTTTTACTTGGAAAGGACTCCCTCTGTACATGAACTTTTCCAACCTCAGAAGTAAATCTTGGGGCTGGCATTCTGGCTCAGTGGGTTAAGCCACTGCCTGCAACGCCGGCATCCCACATGAGCACTGGGTGAGTCCCAGCTGCTCTACTTCCCATCCAGCTCCCTGCTGATGCACCCAGGGAAAGCAGGGGGAGGTGGCCCAAGGGCTTGGCTTCCTGATGCCCATGTAGGAGGCCCAGTTGGAGTTCCAGGATCCTGGCTTCAGCCTGGCCCAGAACCAGCCTGCCATTGTGACATTTGGGAAGTGAACCAGCGGATGGAAGATCTCTCTCTCTCTCTCTCTCTCTCTCTCTCTCTCTCTCTCTTTCTTTCCCTTTCCCTCTGTAACTCTGCCTTTCAAAACAGAAATCTTAAAAAAAAAAAAAAAGGAGAAGAAGCACAGCTGTGGAGAAGCTGAACATGCATCCCCAGGTTTTATCCCAGAATGCCACTTGGACGTGGAATGTGCTTGCCCCTTAGGGACCACCCTGAATCCACCTGAATCCATGCTGTTTCATGGCATCCTTTTCTATGAACTGTCTGAAGACTGCCTTGGGTGCATGGACTTCCAAATTTTCTTGGATCAAAAGATATTTTTCAATTCCATTTTCCATGAGCTTTTCTTAAAAGTACTCTTGGATATTGTTCAAGGAAGGTACACAAGAAATAGCTGCTGATACAATAGTAATTGTAAGATTCAAGCTTCATGAACTTGAGTAAGAAGTAGAGTGGAAAAGTGAATTCTTCTCCCAAACCCCTTCCCTAGGCTGTATTCTGTAGGGCAGCATTGTGTATTCTAGGAAAAAGCCTTCGTGATGGTCAGAGTCTAGAGACAGCTTCACACTGAAGTCCCCAGTTGGAGGTCACGAAGCAGCGTGGACTGTGTAAAGGTGTGAGACGTTCTGCAAGGAGCCCCCACCCCCCAAAAGCCCTGCACTGGTCTCCACATGGACTCTTGTCTGCAGAGCCCCGGGGCAGCTGAAGCCACAAGACCGCTCACTACCTATGGTGCATGGGGTGCTATGGCTGGGCTCCAGCGCCCCACAGCAGGATTGGCCAGGGCTGATGGAGCAGGCTGTTTCTGATGCTGGCTCTGGGCAGGAGACTCTGCACTTAGCCATGAGGAAAAGACAAGCAGGCAAGATGAAAACTCACAGTAATGGAACAGACATATGCCTTAGCTATTTTTGCTCATTGCCCAAAAGATAGATAACATTGGAATGTATTGCTTGCCCTGGAATCTCAATAGGGTCTCACACCCTGTTGCCTTCACACTCTACCCTCACATTCTTTTCCAGGTTCCCAAGGCCCAGCATGGGCATCTAAAAGACCAGTTCCAGGAATTCACCTCTGCCTGCTGCCTTCTACCTCTGTCCCCATCCCTCGCCCTCCTAGAATGGGATCAGGGCCTTCTGCCATGTGTTCCATCAATGCGCACGCTGGCAGTTGGTCACCCACCTCTAGGAATTTATTTTCTCTGAATAAATTTGGTCTGGCTGTAGATTCGTACGCTGACTCCTCTCTATCCTGCGCCTCTTTTCCTAACGCTCAGGGTTGTAGATCATGCATGTACTTGGGAGGTTTGTGTGGGCAGAGACCCAATGCATGAGCAGGAGAGCAGAGCCCAGGAGATCTCCTGTGGTCTGACACTGCCACCGCCCAGGGTGTGCAGGGGGCCACTGGCCACAGAGGAGGGCACAGGGAGGAGAAGGGGACAGAGCCCAGCACTTCCTGGACTGCTGTTCCCATTCCAAGCAAGCACGGTAGCAGTGGGATCAGACATCAGTGCGCAGACAAGGGCACTCCACCAACCATCTGCCCCATTCATCGGGTGAGATTAAGAGAAGAGGAAGGAGGGAGAGAGTGAAGCAGACAGAACGTGCCAGCTCAAACCCCGGAGCTCGTGGCTCCAGTGCCCCGCCCAGCCTGGCTTCTCTCCGTTTGATTCCTCGCTCCCCGTGTGTGTCCATCTGTGGTCATCTGATTGCAGCTCCCCACAGGCCTGGTCCAGTCCCAGTGAAACGCTGGCGGCGGAGGGGCCACCTCCTGGGCGAAATCGAATGTTTCAGTCTCTGATTGCTCCCTACAGCCGATCAAATGTGATTTTCCAGTTGAGAGAGAAAAAAAAATAAACTCACTAAAAGAAGGGAGCTAAAATGAAGCTGACCTAAAAGACATAGGCTCTCTATGATGATCTGAACAGGTGGGGGCTCAACCCTGCAGCCTCTATTTTCTGGGGCTTCCAGCGAATGCAAAAAAGAAAGCTTCCATGTCTGCCTATGCACGTCTGTTGGCACACGTACACAGGTTGTGTGCAGATGGGTGCCTGCATGTGACATGGGCACGCACATGTACGCCATCTGCCTTTGAGACTGGACAATGCAGCCACCGCACTCAGAGAACCTGCAAGGAAGCAGGAGAGAGCAAAGCCTTGAGGGGCAGGGGACAGAGCCTCTCTGGACAGCTGGACAAGGGGGCCATGTCCTGTGGGGAGGGAGGCCAGCAGAACGAGAGGGCACGGATGTGCATCACGGACAGGAATGACTTAGAAGCGACCGTGGTTTTTCCAGGGTCTGCTAGGGCATTCTAAGGGGTATGTGCAGCTGGGAGCTGTGTAGCTAGGATCATGGGGTCTTGACAAGCCAGACTCACTGGTGGTATATACCAGACCCTCCTCAAAGGAGAGGAGAACATAGGGAGGGAAGAGTGGAGACGCAGATGAGAGCAGATGCGACAGAAGCCAGGCCACCTCGGGTGCTGGACACGGAACACGTGGTCTCCTCCCTCCACACGGCCCCTTCATCTGGCCTTGCCTTCTCACTTCCCCTCCTCTCGTCCCCCCTCCTATAAACCTTCCTCCTTCAGGGTCTCCTGCTGGGAAGAACATTCTACAAACACAGGCTGGCCAGCCCATAGCACCTGCTGCTCACCTTTGCAGTTACAGGGCCTTCGAGCCCATGCTGGACCCTGGCCCAGGCCCTGCCTCACCTGCCCCAGCAGGAACCATTCGGCTGTGATGTGCATGGGGCCTGTACCTAGCAACTGCCTTATTGGTTGGAGGGAGGCAGTCCTAACCCCACCATTCTGCCTAAGTGTTGCTTCCTTTCGGAGCCTGCATGGGTGGGTACGGGGCAGAGCTGGGAAGGCTGCCCTGAGGAATAGGCACTGTGCAGGACTCTTCCCCCAGCGTGACAGCTCTTGGGACCTAAGTCCTCAACCCTGCACCCGCTCCTCAGGCTCCTGCTTGCAAGTATCCACGTGGCCACCCCTCCTCACCCGTCTCATCTGTGAGGGCTCCCAGAAACCCCCAGCGACTTTGTGTGGCGAATGCATTTGGAAGCATGGAATCTATTGAAAATCTAATGAGACCAGAGTAGACTAGAAAGACAAATTCAGCTTCTTTCTCACGGTTCTGGATGAGCTGTTGCTATCTCTCATTTGTCTGGCGGTGAGCCTGCCTTTGCTCAGAACTGCCCGCCAGGGCACGGTGTGTGCACCTGAGTTAGTCTCCGGCCCTTCTCATGAAATCGCGGGCTTCAGAGCATCACACCAGGTCTCCTGTGCCTGGCCCCTTTCAGGGGATCGGAGCTCAAACCCCTACTTGGGGGGTGCATTCTAGAAGGTGCACTCTAGCAGGTGCATGGAGAGGCGGCAGCCTGGACACAGAGGAGGAAAAGGAGAGTGAGCAGATACCTGTACAGGACATGGGACCTGCAGCAGGGAGTCTCACCTCCTCCAGGAACCGTGGTGGGGGCCTGCCCTCTGGGGCTTCGGAGGCAGAAGGCACTGGCTCTGCTCAGAGAAGCCCAGGGCTCCTCATGGACAGATGGGCTCGCTGGGACCGTGAACACTCAGAAACTGTCAGCCGGGCCCAGTAGATGGCCTTCTTCCTCGTGAAAGCAAGCGGCCTGGGAAGCAAGTGGGCTGTCAGTTCTAAGACGAGGGTGGCAGGGAAGAGACTCAGGCCAGCCCAGCGGGTGACGGAGGGAAACCCGCAGGTGGCAGAGAACCTAGGAAAAGGTTCTGTTTGTTACTTCCCTGTCCTCTGGGCCCAGGCCAGGAGATGGCTGGAATGGAGAGAAAAGCAAAGCACATTCCCAAAGGCAGGGAGGCAGAGGGCACTTGCTCAGACCTGCGTGGCAGTTCCTCCCCAGAGACAGGAACCCGCCAAGTGCCAGGCCTTCGGCCTGCTCCCAACAGCTCCTGCACACTTGAGGACACCAGGCCAGAGGGTTACCAGGACAATCACTTAGACAGCGACAGGGCAGTCCCTAAGAGAGCCTTGGAAAAAGCCCAACCCCTCAACCCAGCAGAGCGGTTACGTGTGTTGGAGCAGACATCTCGGTTCCAAGTTGAGCTCTGCCACTTGCCAGCTAAGCGGCGGCCATGGACAAGCACAGTCACCTCATCTCCCCACGCCTTGGGTTTTCGTCCTCAAGAATGAGGGTTGTGTACAACCAGAGCTCTCAGCCCAGGCTCCTGCCCCTGGGAATGCTTGATCGATGTGAGCCAGTGTTCTGATCCAAAGATGGAACCCAAAAGGCAAGCTGAGATTTAGGTACAATATATTCTTTGAAGTGCTATGCATAACCATCCCTTGGAAAACAGATACAAACCAAATGTCCAACATTACAGAAATTGTTTAGCAAACGATATTATACCCAAAGGTAGACAGCCAAATGGGCAGCCATTAAAAATAAGGCTCTCGATGTTTTTATATCAAAATGCTTAGAATGAAGTAAGAGGCTACAAGCCTCTTAGATCAACATAGCAACAGAATTATGAGCACCATTTTGCCCACATCTTTATTATGTTTAATTCTTCAATTTTTTGACAGTAGGCATCTGTTCATTTCATATTACAAGGTTTTAATTGGGGTGGGCCTTGTGGTACAGCAGGTTAAACTGCTGCCTGGAGTGAGTGCACTCCACATCACAGGGCTGCCTCGAGTCCCAGCTGCTTTACTTCCAACCCAGCTTCTGCTGATGCTTCCTGGGAGGCAGTGCATAACGGCTCAAGTGCCCGGGCTCCTGCCACCCACGTGGAAGGCCCGGATGGAGTTCTGCCTCCTGGCTTCAGCCTGGCCCAGCCCTGACAGTTTTGGGCACTTGGGAGTAGCCAACAGATGGAAGATATCTTTCTCTCTCTCTCTCTCTCCTCTGTCACTCTGCCTTTCAAGTAGATGAACATAAATAAGCATTTTAAAAATCTGCCATTTATTGGAACTCAGTGAGAGCATCAGGAGGGTTAAAGGCAGGAAAGCATCTAGGCACACATAGGCCTCTGGAGGGAGCCTCTCTGAAACCAGGGAAACACAGAAGCATATCACCCATGCAGAGGGGGAAAATGAGTCTACAATAAAATCCAGTTTATCAGGAATGGATATGCAATATTTGGGGAAATTGTGTTGTGCCTGGAAAAAAGGACGATAAATATGTATACGATGTAAATCTTTTACAATAAATCTGTGGGGCGCCTGCACGCTGACACCCTGGCTGGCTCGCAGGGTGAGGAGTCAGGTGCCCGACAGTGGAGCAGTGATCTTTGAACAGCACGGGGGGTAGCTGGCCATGCTCGGGCACTTGGCACTCCCTCACCTGTGTGCGATGCCATCTGACACCTCGGAGGGCAGAGAGATGTGAGCACCACTCTCCAGGGCCTACGGGAAACACATCTCTAGATTTTGCCTCTCTGCCAGCCTCCCAGGTCTCTGAGAAAGTTACATCCTGTCTTTCATCTACTCTTGTTCTACTCCAGCTCCAAGTCAAGCCTCACTCCACTGGAACAGACCCAGATTTAGGTCCCAGAATTAGGGCTCAGAGCAGGAAGGAGAGAGTCATTCAATTCAAATGAATGTTGTGCTATGTATCATGCAGGGACCTGGGGCCCAGCAGGACTGAGCCAGGGTTGGTCTAGAGATTACAATTATGTCAGGATACCCTTGCCAGAGTAGGAGCCTCGCGCCTTGGATGAATGGGTGGGAAAACTAGAAATGCATCCCATCTGATTGTATTCGGGTTCTCCTGAGCAACAGAACATAATGACATAAGATAGCAATATGCACAGTCCCATGTCACGACAGTGACACCTCTGAGAAATGTTCCACCCGGCAAGTCTGTTGTTGCGTGAACTTTCTTAGACTAAGATGGCCACATCACGAGGCCATGCGATCTCATGGGACCCCCACTGTATATAGGTCTGTTCTTGACTACAACACACAGAGATCTTCCACCCGCTGGTTCACTCCCCAGACGGCTACAATACCAGCATTGGGCCAAGACAAAACCAGGAGCCAGGAACTCCATCTGGGTCTTCCACGTGGGTGGCAGGGGACCAAGCACTTGGACCTCCGTCTGATGCCTTCCCAGGTACATTAGCAGGGAGCTGGATCAGAGTTGGAGCAGCTGGTACTCAAACAGGTGCTCATAAGGGATACTAGTGCTGCAGGCAGTTGCTTAACCTGCTACATCCCAACGTCGGCCCCCAACTTTGTACATTTATAAGGTTTCTCTATAAGAAAGATCCCGAGAACCACCCTAACTTGGCCATGGAGCTGTCAGAGCCTAAATGCAAATTTGAACCCTCTGACTAAGCAATGTCCCTCTTTCATGCTTCACCTCTTAATGTTTTTTCTTGTCTCTTTCTCTAATCAGCCTTCTCCTCCAACCCAGAAGTCTGATTTTCATAGCTTACTTCAAACTCAAAGACCATCTGAAAAGTCAGCCAGCATTCTAATCAATTTTCCAGTGTTCCCCAGAATGTTCCGGCATCACAGAGATGCATGCACCGCTCCATGAGGTCGCTCAGGGATCCAGTTCACCCCTGGCCATTCTCACACAGTCCGGTTTGATGTCTCCTATCACCAGCTCTGTACAGGGATCTGGAATTTCTCCCCTAGATGTTCAAGTAGAACCCATTCTTTCCTTCTTGCCTATCCTAGTAAAGGCATGTATAAAACCAGGTTAACCCGAATGAACGTGCAAATATTTGACCTACTGAAAGGACATTTCATACAGTTCATGGAGAAATTAGCTCTTTTTTGTCCACAGTTGACCTCATCTCCCTCAATGTCCTGCTTTCTTTGGAAAGGGAACCTACACTCCCTCCTTGGACAGGAATGAAAGATGCTGATATTAAAAACATTGCAAAGTGACTTGAGAGGTGACAGCACCTCTTAGAGCAATGAGGTAATGCAGCCAGCCTGCCTCCTCTGCCGTTTAACTCTGACAGGAGACATGGAACGTGAAAAAATCGACTGTCCTGTACAAAGTCAAGTAAATAAATAGCAATGCTTAATGCAATCATTTTCCATATTGCTTCATTGAAACACGGGCAGTCAGAGCCATCTGTGAATTCGGTAGGTCCCTACCGTTGTCATCTTTCCGTGGGGTTGTTCTCGAAGATGCCTCCAGGTGGGGAGAAAGAGGAGAGCAGGTGCTAATCAATCTTGAAGCTATGAGCAGAGACGACTTAGAAAGATGACAGCTGGCCTGAGTCATCCGTAAATCTCAGAGAGGAAACTGCAAGGGCCTTCGTCATTAGCAGAGCGATAGGAGGGAGGCCAGGGAGACTGGTTTTAGGAAATGACCACCTCAGGGCTTTGTCTGCAGGTTTTTGATGAAAAATAAAGAGATTTTTGGAAGGGAGTTGGGACCCAGGCTCAGGATAAGGGTGAACCAGAATGATATGATTCTGCCAGTCTAGCCTGTTGGATTACTTATTTACCTTCCTTTTAGCCATTGTCAAAGTCAAGATAACAGAGCCCCAGAAAATCTGAGATATAAGGACTCTTAGATGACTTCTGGTTGGCTCTTGGAGGTGTTCTATCAGCTGCTACCTGTGCATCCGGGGCTCTGCAGCCAATACTAATGAGATGAGGTGAGGCCCAAAGTGCAGGAAAAGCAGGCTGGTGCTGTGGCATAGCAGGTAAAGCAACCGCCTGCAACACCAGCATCCCATATGGGTGCCGGTTTGAGTCCTGGCTGCTCTACTTCTGATGTAGTTCCCTGCTGATGTGCCTAAGAAAAGCAATAGAGTGTTTGAGACCCTGCACCCACATGGGAGACCTGGAGGAGGTTCCTGGCTCCTGGCTTTGGACTGGCACAGCTCCAGCCACTGCAGCCAAAATTTGGGGAGTGAACCAATAGATGGAAGACCTTTCTCTCTATCTCTCCCTCTCTCTGTCTGTACCTCTACCTCTCAAATAAATACAATATTTAAAAAAAAAAAAGAAGTGCAGAAAAGGAAACCATGTCCTGATCATCAAAAGCATGGGGAAGAAAATGCCACAATACCAGCCAGTGAGCTATGTTGTAATGACCAAAGTGTGAAGCAAAATGAAATATGTCTTTAATACATATAAGTTCATTTTAATTTAAAGGTCCCTATACCCTTGCTATTTGAGGGGTGGGGTTAAGGAGACTTTTTCTTTCCAGGACAACAGTGCCTACAGATGACCATCATATTTCCAGTGCTCTCACATGTACAACAAAGGTTAGGCTCTAGAATAATCAAACAGAGCAAAACTTACAAATAGTTGAACCCTAGAAAACAGCTCTATCAGCCATCCCCAACAGCCGTGCATCACAACAGCTCATATGCCTCTTCTAATTCCTCCTTAGTTGGAAGCACCTATCAGCTTGGATGCAAACAGCAGAAGCCACATGTCTGTGAGCTTAAACTCCAAAGGGGCGGCACCAGCTGTGACGGTACGAGGATAAAAGGAAGGCAGGTGCCACACCTGGGTCCTCCGGGAGCTTGTCCCGCGGTACTGCTGAAAGCTCACGGGAGAATGACACTGTGGATTCAGGGAACAACCAGCACTTGCCCCCTCAAGTTTTCAACCAGGTTCAAAGGCCCAAAAGTTAGTGCACGAGCTATGAAATTCATGCATGCAGAGGGCCTGGCAGAGTCACCTCTGTGCTCCCCTGGGACCCAGCACAACACTCAGTCCTCAGGATGGTCTGATGGATGAGCAAATGTTCAGTCTCCTCTGATCACTTATCAATGGGACATTTCACAATGTGCTCCTCAAAATACCTGGTTCTCCTAGTGCGTCCCCTGCCGTAAATCAGGGCGCTGTGACTGTTTCACCCATCGAAACCACAGGAGCTATGCCACACCGGCTTCTGGGAGCTTTCAGTGCCTCTCTCCTGAAGCCCAGCCACCATACTGTGTGGAAGCCCAGGACACAGGAAGAGGCCGGTGCCTGCCGGGTTCTCGGTTGGTGGCCACCAGCGGCCACCAGTGGCTACCAGCCCTGTGAGCGCAGAAGCCCTGGCAGCGAGCCCAGCCCAGCCATCATCTGATGTAACTGCACAAGAGAAGGGGAGCAACAAGTTCCCCGCTGAGCCCAGTGAACTCCCAGAGCCGTGATCAACAATGACATGATTGCCGTTTGCCATCAATACAGTCGTGAACACAAGAGATCATCAGACCACATTCAGTAGCTTGAAGATATAATGAGTCAAAGAGTCAGGCAAGGAGATGCTTCTCAAAATAGCCAAAAGTCTCAGTGGCAAGGCCCCTTGGTAGCTCAGCTGCTGAGAGCTGGGTGCAGCCCCATGGTGGGACAGGAAGAGCCAGAAGGCAGTGCTGGGAAATGGGCTGATCCACTTAGATCCTGTGATGGCCACCGACCCCTTCTGAGGCCGAGTAGTGAATGGCCCACTGCTGACTCCAAAAGGAAGCAGGCGCTAGAACGTCCTGCAGTCCTCACACCTGCCAGATACGGTGCCTAGATCAGCCCACGGAGCAGCAAGCAGCAGGAAGTGACCGCAGGGTTGGCACGCCAGCTCCTCCATCGTGTGCTGAGACAGTCACTCACGGGGGGAGGCACAAAGCGGAAGGAGGCAGAAACCACAGCGGCGCAGTAACAAGGACCCCACTCAGTTGCAGCAGTGGAGACAGTGGGCCCAGGAACACAGTGCCTGCTGCACACCAAACACAACCAGGCCCCAACATATGTTGCACAGAGCAGCAGGTGTGGTAGACCAGTTGGCCTCTCTGCCCCTTTGCCTCCATGATACCTGCTTTAGAACAGAGTATGTGCTAAGATTAAAGAAAGAATCAAAGACAGATTGACGGAGGCTTCCCTTCCCTCCTTCCTCCCTCACACCTTGCCCTTGCCCTCCACTTAGAGAGAGCAACCTACACATTCCCCATGCTTCCTCTTCTGGCCATCACTGCACTTGGCTAGCCGTCCACTGCCCATGACACCAACACACCTGTTGTCAGCATGGCCCCTGTAACCTTCCGGCAGCCATCTTCCATCCGGAGCAGGGTTTCTCCTACATGGCACTGCTGATGTTTGGGTGTCAATAGCTCCTTGCTGTGGGAGCCTGTCCTGTATATTGTGGGATGTTTCACAGTAGCATCTCCACCCTCTCTTTGCCAGTACCCGCTCCAGTTTTTTTTTTTTAATTAATTTTTTTTGACAGGCAGAGTTAGACAGTGAGAGAGAGAGACAGAGAGAAAGGTCTTCCTTTACCGTTGGTTCACCCCTCAATGGCCGCTGCAGCTGGCACACTGCGCTGATCCGAAGCCAGGAGCCAGGTGCTTCTCCTGGTCTCCCATCCAGGTGCAGGGCCCAAGCACTTGGGCCATCCTCCACTGCCCTCCCGGGCCACAGCAGAGAGCTGGCCTGGAAGAGGAACAACCGGGACAGAATCTGGTGCCCCAACTGGGACTAGAACCCAGGGTGCCGGCGCCGCAGACGGAGGATTAACCTAGTGAGCCATGGCACCAGCTCCGCTCCAGTTTTGACAATCAAAATGTCCCCAGACAGAAAACTGCCCCTGATTGAGAACCACTGGCCCAGCCTGCAACAGGACTGCAAAGAAATGTTTGTTGATGGAAAGGACCGAGGAATAGAGTGATGGATGAATGGGGAAGGAATGAATGGGTGGGATGCGTGAATGAATCACTGCACCGAGGAGGATGCATGCCGCCACCAGGGAGCTCTGGGTGCAGAGAGGTGAGAGCCGCAGGCAGGGAAGCAGTTAACGGGTCAGCCAGCCCTAACAGAGACCCCGAATCCTCAATGGGCTTTCTCTGCCTGTGTAGTTCAATGCTTTTCCAATTAATGATAAGACTGGCAGATGCCAACGGACCTTTAATAGCATCACGGGAGTGGGTCCTCTGATAAGCCATGCTGGAGAATGCAACACCAGGAAGCTCGGGCACCAGCCTGCCAAGGCACTGATTCACTCCCTTTGTCAAAGTCGCGATTTGAAATGACAGTTTCTCACCTTCTGTTTCCCCAGCTGCCATCCACAAAGGTTACTCGCTCTAATTTGCCCAGCGTTTCTCCTCTCTCAACCTCTCCCTAAGCTGTCATTTTTCTTCCTCTCTCTCTCTCTCTCTCTCTCTCTCTCTCTCCATCGAGGCTTATTCTGGAGTTTGCTGGACTGTGCGTGGCGCCCATCGCTAGGGCAGGAGCAACCCAGCTACAGGGCGAGTGGGCAGCCGGCTTTCGCCAAGGGGGGCAGAAGGAAGCAGGCACTGCCTTCCTGGGCTGTCCCAGCCTTTCTGCTTCTCTCTCCAACTCAGCCCCACTCATGAGCCCCAGCCAGAGGAGAACTTGAGTGAGTAGGGGCTGTGGCAGCAGGCAAGGGCATTGTTCAGTAAAATGCAAAGGATCTAAGACCCCTTGCTCCTCAAAGTAAGAATAGGTATTGCTTATTGAGTGTTACGTGCTGTAAGAGTATTAACTCACATAATCTGTGCACAACTACATGCCATAAGACAGACATTCCACACTGCGGAGGACAATAAAAGATGCTCACAAGTTCTCACACTTGAGCGTGCATCATCAGAAACACCTGGAGGGCTTGGGCCCTACCCCAGGATTTTTGAGTCAGTGTCTGGCCTGGGGCCTGGGAATTTGTTCTTCTCTACGGGAAGGTCAATGCTGAAGACCGGAACTCAAATGCCCAGGTAGACAGACACCATGGACAGACAGGGATGGGATGCAGATCTCTCGAAGAGAGGAGTCAGAGGTCAGAGATCAGAGGTCAGAGTCCAATAGAGCTTCAGGTGAGCCCATGGGCCCAGAGATCCCACTGCTATCGCTCAAGAGACAACCTAACACACATTATCCCATTCACGAAACACGTACAAACACCCAGCACCTGCTCTGTTGTGCACCAGCTGACAGGGAGCCCAGCAGAATCCACAGGTTAGCCTCAAGGAGCCCACGAGTCCAGCAAGGGACAGAGCACACGGGCCAGTCACGAGACCGCACTTGTGCGACTGAGCTGCGTTAAGGATGGACAAGGCTCCTGCTAAAGCAGCAGTTCCAGGCTTCCTCGGGTTCATGGCCTCTTCATTCTTGGAAACTATTAAGGACCCCAGCAACAAACGCATGACATGTTAACACAAAGAATACACAGGGCACCTCAACAAATTCATGGAAAATGGAATTAAAGCACAAGTGCATTGCATGAACTTCATGAAGTCCTCCTGTATTTTGCTGTCAAATGGCTGTGTTTTCTGGAAGCAGTGAGAAGACTGGCCCTACCTCACGGTTTTACAAATCTCTTAACATGCAGCTCAGGGGTAGGCAGCTGGGTCCTTACCTCTGCTTCCACGTTCAACCCGATGCAACGTCATTTGGTTGAATTATATGAAGAAAACCCATCTCTCACAGATGTGTAGTTGGAAAAGGGAAAGGCTAGAACAGCTTTTGCAGATAACTGAGAGTGTTTTTTCTTTGCTATGACACTAAACCTTGGAAGTTGCAATGCAGAAGGTCAAATCAAATCAATGCCAATTTTGCATTCACGTTGCCTTACCATGGCTTTGTCTATTTTTAACTTCCAACAGAATTTTTACCTATATTTAATGTGGTCACATCATGTATTGGTCACTAGGCAATATCAGGACACCGAGTCATACCGATCTTCCCAATGTTGACACATTATGTCATTCAATATCCAAAACCTAGTGTTATGACACAACAGGTATTTAACACTCGCAACACTGGCTAATTTTGAGCCTGGCTGTTCCATGTCTGATCCAACTCCCTGTTGATGTGCCTAGGAAAGCAGCAGAAGATAGTCCTAGGGCTTGGGCCCCTGCCATCCACGTGGGAGACACAGAAGGACTTCCTGGCTCCTGGCTCAGCCCTGACCCTTGTATCTGGGAAGTGAACCAGCAGATGGAAGAGAATCCTCTCTCACTTTCTCCCAGTCTTGTCTTCCAAATGCATAAAATAAATCTTTTTAAAGACCATATTCATTAATATCATCTCTTAAATATGGGAAGCTTCCAAGTTTCCCCAAACTCTAATCTTCACTTGAAATCTTAAATGACATCATTAGCAACAAATACTCCCCATTGTTTTCCTTGGAGTCATAGGCTTCTTCCTTGTATTTTCAAGAAAATATCTGCCAAATAGCCAAGCCTCAATAACCACAGTTTGCGTGTTCTTTGTTCTTTCAATTAAAAAATAACATTCCACGCAAAGAAGCAGCAAGTTCAGCTGCAGCACAGTCGCTCAGGTGCTTTGCCGTGGGACAACCAAGACACTTCAGAATGCAAGAGAATGGCATTGTATTTGAACTTGCCATTTCATTAAACAGAAAAGGACTCCCGGAGCAGGATTTAATAAAACTACTACCTTCTACTGATTCAATCAAGGATGTTCTTAAGTGAAAGTGACTTTTTTTACTATTTTTTTGACAGGCAGAGTTAGACAGTGAGAGAGAGAGAGAGAGACAAAGAGAAAGGTCTTCCTTCCATTGGTTCACCCGCCCCCCCCATGGCCGCTATGGCTGGCGCTTCCTCCTGGTCTCCCACGTGGGTGCAGGGGCCCAAGCACTTGGGCCATCCTCCATTGCACTCCTGGGCCACAGCAGAGAGCTGGACTGGAAGAGGAGCAACTGGGACAGAATCCAGTGCCCCAACCGGGACTAGAACCTGGGGAGCCAGTGCAGCAGGCAGAGGGTTAGCCTAGTGAGCTGCGGTGCCGGCCTTTTTTTACTATTTGAGTGACCGGTGGTGCCGGTCACTGTAATGCCAGCCCCATAGTCAAACAGAAGCAAGTATTAGCCCAGAAGCATCCACACAAATGTCAAGACAGCGAAGTAGGCAAATGGCATCTCTATCGTGAAAACCATCTTCACCTGGCAGAAGCCCTAGGGACCACGGCACACACTTTGATAACCGCGGTGCCACAGCAGCACAGTTAAATTCCGTGGCCTCTCCCAGGCATCTCCTGAATGAACAACTCCCTATCTTATTCAGGCTCAGCCTTGATTCTGAGATGTCTCCCAAGGTGAAAAAAACCAAAGGTCAAGATACTACAGGAAAAAAAAAAAATTTCTATACGGTAACGCGTGAGCTAAGAACATAGTCAAATTAAGTGGGCAACTTAATTCAGCCTAAAAGACATCACTTTCAAAACAACCCAATGTGTGAAGACACTACAGGCCTAATTAATATGTTTTCTAATAATAACCAGCATCATTTATCAACCATTCACTAAGGGACAGGCATGGTGCTGGACCTCAGCCGACATTATCTAGTATAATCCTATGAAATAAAATAATGAACCTCCACAGACAGGCCAGCAGTCGAGACTCAGGGGTGAACACAGGTGCCCCCACATTCCAGAAGGAAGCAGAACCGAGAGTATGGACTTGGGTTCTGTGTGACCATGAAGCCTATGTTCTTTTTTTTTTTTTTAAGATTTATTTTATTTATTTGAAAGACAGAGTTACAGAGAGAGGAGAGGCAGAGAGAAAGGTCTTCCATCCACTGGTTCACTCCTCAGATGGCTGCAATGGCCTGAGCTGTGCTGATCCAAAGCCAGGAGCCAGGAGCTTCTTCCAGGCCTCCCATGTGGGTGCAGGGGCCCAAGCACTTGGGCCATCTTCTACTGCTATCCCAAGCCCATAGCAGAGAGCTGGATCGGAAGAGGAGCAACCGGGACCAGAACCGGTGTCCATATGGGATGCCGGTGCTTCGGGCCAGGGCGTTAACCTGCTGCGCCACAACGTCAGCCCTGTAGACTATGTTTTTAACTTCTCTGCTGTGCAGGCACTGGGCACTGCTGGCCATCCAGACCAAGCTGGTGTCTCTCTGCTTGCTGGGGACCAGACACCTGCCTCTCTTCACAGGACAGGGCTCTGGGCAGAGGCAGGTGGAGCTACTCTCCTACCGGAAGCCTCCTGTAACTTCCGTTCCCCTTACCTGTGGGTCCTCCCAGCCTGCAGGGGCATGACAGAGGCACCGGCCCCCTGGGGAGCTGAGATTAAACACACACAGACCTCCTTCTCTCTGAGTTGGCTGTTTAAGGATAGCCACATTCCGTTTCATTTGAACTCCACTTCCTGCTAATTTCAAGGCTCTGGGCATTCCTTGCAGAAACTCCACCTGCCAGGCACTGACTGCCCTATTTGCTCTCTCAAAAGCCCAGCCCTGGAAAGAGTGGAGCCCTTGGGGGTCCTCAGTGTCCCCACCCCCTCCCGCGTGAGGCTTCTTGGGGCAGGCTGGTGAGCCTCCCTCTTGTTTCCTCCTCCCCAGATGCTAACCTGGCAGAGGCCCCAACAAGTGCAACCAGAGGTACGGGGCGGACCAGCCTCAAGGCTCCTCCATGGAGAGGCAGCTGCCGCATCTGAGCGCAGAGCTCCGCCAGTGCGCAGTGTGTGGGAGCACGTGTGTCTTACAGCGATGGAGCAGGAGTGTCCACGGCGCAGGGGGTCCTCAGGGGCCAGGGCCTCCCCACACAGGGTGGTTCGTGGGGCCCCCTCTTGGGCAGGTAAATCAGGGGAGACAGCATGCCAGGGAAAGGGGAGGCAGAGCACTGGCCTGCGTGCTGACGGAGGTGTCTGGGCCAAGGTAGAGCCCGCGCTGGGCTCCGTGAGGCCTGAGCCTGGTTTACTAAGAGTTAAAAGATGAGCGAGGAAAGCACCAGACTGTATTTGGTATGAGTGTCGGATATAAACAAGAAAATGAAATCCGAAGAGTGGACTTTCTGGAATTGAATGCAACAGTCTAGCATCCTCTGTTTGGAGTGGGGGAACTCTTTAAATGCTTCCAGGAGGGGGGTCCTCAGGGGAGCAGTCGTGAAGCATCTCTCGATCACCTGGAGAATGCACCTGCTCCGTGGACACACCTGATAAACAGGCAGCAGCGCACCTTCCCCGCCGTGGGACTCCCGCCTCCGTGCGATGGTCTTTCTCAAGAGCCGACGACCAGCCCAGAAGGAGCCTCCTTGGAAACTCAGCGAATAGCCCAGTGCACAGCACCCACCCGCCAGCACTGCCGGAGGGGCCGCCTTCCTCTGCAGGCCCACCAAGGGTTAGCAAACAAAGACACAGGGCACTCGGTTGAAGCTGAAGTCTGGACAAATAATGAACAATAGTTTTACTGCGTGTTCCAATTATTGCTCGGGTTAGACTTCTATGAAAAATGATTCTCAGTACGGAATGCTACAAACGTTTTCATTGCTTATCTGAAATTCAAAACATTTCATCTGGCAAACCCTACCCTCAGGATCAAACACCGTGCACTTCAAAGCGCCACCTTCAGCTCGGGGTACCTGGTGGTCTGGACATTCCTACTTGCTTTCAGAGGAAGGAGCTGCTCAGGGCTGTCAGGGGAGGTTCTTCACAGAGAACTAGCCGGAATGCTTCCATGTGAGGAGCCCATTGGAGGAGCAGGCAGGCCAGGGACCCCAGCATCACAGCGCACATCCTCACAGGTTACAAGACCCACCCACCCCCACACCCGAACACTGGCTTCCCAACATCCCTGGGGTCCCGGTCAGAAACACCAACTGCAGGGGGTGCCACTCTGTGGCCTGGGAGGGTTGGGGATCAGCAGCCCTGGGAGCGTCTCTCCCCAGGGCAGAGAGCAGGAGCAAAGGCCATAGGCTGTGGGGCACTGCGCACGGCAGGTTTCCTGACTTTTACAGAAGCCCAGGGGAGGGGTCCCGAGTGGAAGAATGCATCGTTCTCCTGCAGGGAGGTTTTTATTTTTTTGCCTTGAAAGGAAAAAAAAATCCCTTCTGAGGGGATTCATTAAGTAAAGTCTGTGCTGAGCCCTTTCTAAGGGGCTCGGGGCATTCTGCAGCTGGATGCCCACTAATCCCCATAGAAGTCCCACGCGGCAGCAAGGGGAAGGCATTAGATATGTAGAATTGTTATCAGGAGGATTCAGGCGGATTCTGCCTGTCCACTTCCCCTATCTCTCCTCGTCGTTGTCCTGCTATGAAGAGCAATGCCTTGCGCACAGAGTGCTTTACAGCTCGGAAAGTGTCCTCTGCCTCATCTGGGAGGCCGGGCAGAGCAATGACCTGCCAAGGCTGCGGCTTTATTTCCCAAGCCCTGGCAGCTCCTGGCTAGGATTCTTCACAGCCACCTTCACTGGGCTGAGTGCCCCCCAGTGGTGCCCCTTCCTTTTGACTCACACACACACACCACTGCGTGCGGGCAAGGGGACCTGTGCAAGGATGCACGGCCACACAGCCCTGTGTCATCCAGGAACTCAGTGTCAGCCCTGTGCACCTGCAGGTCGGGATGGAGACTGCCCCTGTCCCCAGCCCCCAGCCCCAGGGCTCAGCATGGGGCCCGTCTCTCCCAACAGCACCAAGACAAGACAGGCCACCCTAGGGGCATCGCACAAGAGTTATTCCCAAGACACTCCTGCCTTGGGGAATTCTGGTTGGCTGAAAAGAAAAGATCCAAGAGTACACCAGATAAATTGTGCACCTACTGCATACCATGGGAGGGGGCTTGTTTCACAATTCACTCGAAAGGACAGTTGTGTTATACATGCTATGCATGCTGGGAGCAAGGTACAGAGAGAATCAGCCTAAGGTCGCACAGCAAGAAAGAGGCAGAGCTAGAATCCAAAACCAGGACCCTAACTCCAAACTCCTATTACTGTTCTCTGCAAGAAGGCTTTGAGTCAGGACTTCAGGCAGAGGTTGGTGGTTGCTCATATAGCATTGATCAGGCCCCCCCCCGGGGGTATTCAGTTACTGGCCCTGTGGGCTGCAGGAGCCCAAGGCGCCTCCTCACTCAGCTGCCTGGCACCATGGGTGGGCAGCAGGCAGGTGCGTCCACTCCCTCACCCCACAGATGCAGGCTTCTCCGTGGATTCTCTCCAGCACTGGAGCTGCATGTGCATGGCTGCTCAGGGTATGGAAGGAACACACGCTCTTAGAGGTAGGCCCCTAAGTGACAGAGGGTGACTCTGCCACCTTTTCTAGGTCACAGGAGCCAGAGGCCAGCCAGGGTCCGAGGGCTCCGTCTCGCTGACAAATGTCAAAGAAATGGCTGTCATCTCTAACCCATCACAGGTGATAAGTAAACAAGCCAGGACTTAACAAGCCCACTCCACAGGAGTGCTGACTGCTCACTGCACTACCAATGGCAGACTTGCCCCTTGCAGCTTATTCTGGGATGGCGATGGGAGGGAGAAGCCACAGCGGAGCTCTGGGGTGGAACCGGGTGTTCCTGTGACAGTGAGGTCAAGGTATCATGAACCTTCCAGGAAACCTAAGACCCACACTTGAACCTTGTACCTCTTGGCTTGCTCAGTAACGGGTTGTTCCCCACAGTGGACCAGGAACACAAAGCCGCATTGGAGCTGATTCGCTCACTCCTCTTCTACCGGCACCCACAGCACACCCACTATCCAGAAAGCACCATCGACAAGGTCTAGGGCAATGGGTGAGAAATTGATGCATCACCTAAACCTGCTCGGCCTTAGCTCCCCCTTTCGTAAAGTGGATCAGACCTATGCAATTTCTAAATCTTTCCCAACATTTTCATGTTGGGAACTAACGTCAATGACCTTTAAAAGCTAAATTCACATGAAACCGATCATTTTCTCTTTTACATACCTAACAAGTGCTTTTCTGCACAACACATCTGTCCTCGAGGGACATTGCCTTGAGAGATTGAACCATCTCCAGTTTTCAAGGCCAAGACCACTGAGAGTTCTATCAAATCCGCCCCAAAGGCCAGCGTCTGATCCTAGTATTTCTGCGGTCTCATGGAGATCAGGAACGAAGAGCAGACTTCATTTGCAGTGCACATCTGGGGTAAGGAGACTGCGTCTCACAGGGATTTGCTGCTCTGAAAACCCCCTCTGCTGCTCCCAGGCCCCAGCCCAGCGGCCCCTCTGCTTCCTCGGCGTGTGCTCTCATTACTGAGCCTGTGTCTGGGTGGCGACAGCCTAGGTCGGGATGCTCCCCGCGTCTTGAGAACGTCTGCTTACAGACTAAGACTCCATCCATCTTCTCTGCAGTCTCGTTACCGCCCATTGCTCCAGTCCTGCCCAACGGGGTCTGGCATTCAATCAATCAGGGGAGCAGACAGCTGTCCTAACAGCCCATAACTGTCCTAACTGCTCACCATGCCCCGCTGCCCCTTTCATAAGCCCTGCAGCCCTGAACTCTGGCTGCTTGGGCCATGCTGTGTCTGTCTGCAGAGTCCAACTGTGGCTTCCTTACTGGGGTATCCTGACTTGGCTATTGTCAACCCAGCTTTCTGGGAGTTTCCTAAAGGACACAGGATGCTAGTTATCAGAGAAGTCATGGAACCTATCCCAAATTCAGATGGCAATTCAGGGGAAGGTGAGAGCTGAGAGGCCCACCAGAGACAGTTTCACTGTGGCTGATTTAGGGGGGCCCCCCCTGGGTCTGAAGGGTGTGGGTCTAACCTAGAAAATAGCAGCACCTGAGCCACACAAGCCCGCAGGTGTCCATCTCCTCCTGGCTCCAGGCACCGCAATCTGTATACCACAGAGCACCTCTGTGGTAAAGATGGCGCAGAGTGGTCAGGCAGGAAGGGGCCAGCAGACCTCACTGGCCAGCTAGGCCCAGCTCCTCCATCCTGGCCTGTTTGGACAGGAGTGTGCCAATTCCACCACTTCCCTTCCTTGATTAATTATCTCCCTGTCCAATGCAGGCAGCCTTAGCAGCTTGGCTGCATTGGCCCTGGCTCCGTGACATCACCCTGCCCCACCCCTCTTTAGCTATAGCTCAGGTCCGGTCCTCCAGACCCCACAGACAATGCCCCATCAGCCTCGCCAGGCTGCATATGACAATGGCCTTGTCTGCCTTCCCCACCCAACCGTGGGCTCCTGGCAGGCCAGATGTGGCTTCCTGCCTCTGTGTCCTCGATATTTAGCCCAGAGCCTGGCAGCCACCGGAGAGTACTCAGGGACATGTGTGCAATCATGCCCAGGGAGCTAGATGGGTAGATGGGAGGAAGGAGGATGAAGAGAGTGTTAAGTGGATGTTAGTGGCTAGGGGGAATTCTGGACACGTTCACCCCTCTTTTCATGGCCAGACCAGATACTCTGACACATCCCATGAACCACCCTCCCTAGGGAGCAAAAGCAAAGCGCTGGCATGAAACAGGCCTCCCTCTGCACAAGCTCTCGCGCTTCAGAAGGTCCACGGCTCACGCACTGTGCGCAGACGAGACGCTACCACAGTATCTCCAGGCCAATGGACAGCAGGTGTCCGGCCTGCTCGGCCTTTCCCAGCAACTGGAGTCAGACCTGTGTGAATGGGCAGGAGTGGGGCTGTGCTGCCGAGCCAGAGGGTCCCGGTGGGAGTCCATGTCCAAACACAGAACAGGCTGCATTTCAGCCTCCTCTAATTACCCAAGGATGTGCTCCCCAGGGTGTACTTTAAGAACAAAAGACCCCCTAATTAGAGGTAATTCACTTTGCCCAATTTCATTTACTATTGTACATAATTACTGTAAATACCAGCTTGGAATAAGAGAATTTTTCTTTTCCCCTGTGCAATTTTAGCACTCCCCTGTTTTGGAATTAGGCAGCAAAACCCCAGCTGTATAGGTAAAAAGTCAGGCCTTCTTGGTGGAAAAGAGCAGCCGGTGGAGCCCTGTGGACGAGAGAACCCACACCGCTCAGCAGGGGTGATGGCAGGCCTCCGTGCAGCCCCCTGAGGGAGAGAAGGGGTGATGGCAGGCCTCCGTGCAGCCCCCGAGGGAGAGCAGAGGCTGCAGGGCAGGGGCAGCCAGAGGCGCTGATTGCTACGACTCACGCCCATTACCTGCGGGCAGCAGAACGCTAGGATTCAGGCCATGTGGCTCCAGACCCCGATGGGGTTAGAAGAATGAGCTGAGAAGGCAGCCGCAGAGGAAGCAAGTCCAGTGCTGGCTGGGAGCTGGCAGCAGGAAGGAGGTGCTCCCGCGGGAAGATCACTGAGCCCAGATAGCACGTGAGCACTGGCCTCCTTCCCAGACTCCAGGGAGGGGCACACGAGTCCTCCTTCCGTTCCAGTTGGCAGCCTCACTGTCGCTCCCCCGCCCCCAACTTCCTTCTGGCCCTAAGTCCTACTCAGGTCCGACAGGCACAGGCCACCCTTTAGGGTCCACTCTGGGAGAGGTTTCAAAAGGCTACCACAAAAGTCAGCTACAGGGCTGGGTGCCATGGCTTGCATCTGGGAAGCCAAGACAGCTCCGTGGCGCAGGACTTGTCCAGAGTCTCTGTGGCTGGGGCTTGGGATGGAGCCTTGTCTAGGCTCTAACGTGCAAGAGGATTGGACCATCAGTTCACCATGATCCACCTGCCCGGTTTCCCACAAGGCTTTGCAGCCTGCAGTGCTCCCCAAGGCCGGCAGCACTTACCTCTCAAAGCCTCCGGAAAGTGTTTACGGAGAGAGGCACCGTCAATAGCCTGCAGCCCTCACGCACAATTCCCAGATGGGAGCTTCCCTCTGAGAGCCTCCCAGGTGGACCCGGCTGTTCTTGGAGATCTGCCTGCCCCTTGCCCCCCGCGGGCAGCAGGTGCGTATTTCATCTCCAGTGGACCGTGAAGGGCTGAAGGAGGCAGGCTGATTTATCAGAGACATAACCATACAGTTGAAATTGTGTCAATATATCTTTTGCATAGTGGATTCTGAAGGATGCCCCCTATTTCTCTGGTAAATCATATACATTTAAAGGCTCCAAAAGGCCTAAATATATATTTATCCAGTAAATCAGCTCAGCTTTGAAATGGCTCATTTCTTTCCTGAGAAATACAGGATACAGTTGCTAACCTTGTTTTTCTTTCCTTCTCCGAGTTTAAAAAAAACACAGGGAGAGAGGAGCAGAGAAATGAAATCCTGAATAATGAATGTTTAAATATTGACGAAGGTTTGACACTAATGGTGCAAGGGAAAGCGTGCTACACAACAGCTCCTCTGCAGAGGGAATCATTTTGCTAGAACCTCTCGGGCCCCTTCTGGCAACAGAATTCCCTCAATCTGTGACACATTATTGAGTGCTCAGGGGCTGGGACGGGGGCTCACTGGGCTTAGATGGAGCTGTCTTGATGCAACAGGAAATAGCTGATTTATTGGTCCTCATTTCCTGCCTCTCCCTCTCAACCTGCATGCAAACAATGCATCCAGAAGCTGCAGCTCCTCATGCTTTAAGGATGCTGCCTTGGATGCAGTTAGGGGTTGCTCTTGCTCTCTGCCATTGTCCCGGGAGGTCATCAAAACCCATGGCGAGGGACCGGTGCTGTGGTGCAATAGGTTAATCCCATATGGGCACCAGTTCCAGTCCCAGCTGCTCCTCTTCCAGTCCAGCTCTCTGCTATGGCCTGGGAAGGCAGTAGAAGATGGCCCAAGTCTTTGGGCCCCTGCACCCATGTGGGAGACCCAGAAGAAGCTCCTGGCTCCTGGCTTCGGATCAGCACAGCTCTGGCAATTAGCACAATTGCGGCCATTTAGGGAGCAAACCTGTGCGTGGAAGACCTCTCTCTTTCTTTATCTCTCTCTCTCTGTAACTCTGTCTCTCAAATAAATAAATAAAATCTTTAAAAAAGAAAACCAAAAATGAGGCAAGGTGGCACTTCCATGTGTGAAATCCTCAGTGCTGTGCCAGGTGCATGGTGGGTTCTCAGTCAATGGTGGTTGCTTTTCTTGTGACTCCAAATACTCTAGCCCTTACAGTTTTCCAGAAGGCTGGAAGCATTCTCCCCACCTGAGAGGCAGGTAGATGGAGCCCTGGTGGGTCAGCAGAGTGGGCAGCTGATCTGCACACTGCCGGCCAGGTTAGGAAACACAGCTGATCTTACATTTGTGCATATGCTACTTTGTCTTCAAGATGAGCCTGGTCTTGAGCTCTCTGAGCCTATCCCTCTGCCTTTAAGTCAAACCCTCGGTCAATGGTTCCAGAATCTTCCATGACAGCCACAGTGGCAGGTGAGGCTTTGCCCTATGACACACTCTCCCACCTCCAACGGAGTCCTATATTAAAGTCCTTCAGGTCTCACGCCTCTGTGGGGGTCACCTTGGGTTCCTCTTCCCTGGCCCATTGTGCACTGCATTCACATCTCTGACTCAAACAGGTTCCTCCTTGCTACCTCCCACAACCCCACTGAAATTACCCTAGAGAACAGGAAAAGCGTAAACTTCTCATGGACAAAGAGCAAAGGTGTGTGTGTGGGGGGGGGACTCAGCACACACGAGGTGGGCATGCAGTCCAGAAGGGAGGAGTGGACACAAAGCCCATGCTTCCCAAGGCGCCATGAGAGCTGCTTGCTTCCTGCAACCCCTCCAAGGTGAAGTTCTGAGAGGTGGTGGATGGTGTGCGTGCATGCAGGAGACGCCTCTGCTCCGAACAAGCAAAGGAAGAAATAAAAATCAGGTGACTGGAGAAGTCTTCTCCCAAGAAATTGGAGGGCATCTGAGAAAAGATCCCTGCGTACGACCCCACTGAATTCATCATCTTGCTATCTGAGCACCCATCAGAGGCACCTGTCCATCAACAGGTCCAGCCAATCACAGAGGCCCCTGACTCTCGTGCCTTGTATTACGATGTGCAGAGATGGGCCGGATGCTCAGACGGGTTTTCTCAGCCTGCCACCCAAGACAGCGATGCCTCCACACAGCAAGGGGAAGCAGGAGAAACAGCAGCAAAGCAGATAGTTAAAGGCAACATCTACAATTAAAACAACCAGAGACGGAGGTATTCCACGCTTGCACAAAGAACAGAGATGTCTTAGAAAATAAAAAACAGAAGTCAATACAAAACAAATCAGTAAAAGGAAGAAGACAGAAAAATTGCCTATTAAAAATAAGCAAACACAATCAGAGCTAGAAAATAGGAAATATTTTTAAAAAACTAGAGAACCCATTCAGGAGGTCTCATGTCTGACTAACAAGAAGCTAAGAAGGTAATGGGTAAAGCAGATAAGAAGAAGTTATACTAAAATACATTTTGTCAGGACAGAGTGCCTGTACCCAGGCAATGAGTATCCCACTCACACACCAAAAAAGCATGAAATTTCATAATTCCAGGGATAAGAAAGAACTGTAAAACTTCTAGTGATGGAAACCAAGCCAGACTAAACACAAAATAAGGAAAATAGGGATGTCTTCAGACAGCTGTACTGACAAGTATTAGAAGACAAACCCATAACTCCAGAGTTGGAGGACAAATTATTTTTTTTTTAAGTTTTATTTTATTTATTTGAAAGACAGAGTTACAGAGAGTGGTAGAGACAGAGAGAGAGGTCTTCCATCTGCTGGTTCTCTCCCCAGATGGCCACAACAGCTGGAGCTGCGCTGATCTGAAGCCAGGAGCCAGGAGCTTCTTCCAGGTCTCCCACGTGGGTGCAGGGACCTAAGGCCTTGGGCCATCTTCTACTGCTTTACCTAGGCCATAGCAGAGAGCTGGATCAGAAGAGGAGCAGCCAGGACTAGAACTGGTGCCCATATGGGATGTCGGCACTTCAGGCCAGGACTTTAACCTGCTGCACCACAGTGCCGGCCCCAGAAAAATGATTTTTAACTTAGAATTTACATCCAGCCAATCAACCAAGAAATCAAGAACAAGAGTTGAATAAAGGCATTGCAGAGAGATGACGATACAAAGCACATCTTCTAAAAACATTTTCATTTATTTTCTATTTATTTTAGCAGCAAAGAAACAAAGGCAAAGAGAGCCAGGGAGAGAGATCTCCAATCCACTGTTCACTCCCCAAATGCCCAGGAGCGGGGCCCTCAATCCAGCTCTCCCCTGTGAACAACAGGGACTCAAGTACTTCAGCGATCACCTTCTGACTCCCAGGGTGTGTACATCAGCCGGAAGCTGGAGCTCAGAGTGGAGTCAGGACTCGAACCCAGGCACTTCAACATCAGACACAGGCATCCCAAGTGGCAACTTTACTGCTGTGCCAAATAGCCACACCCGAAACACATACCTTTCTCAGGAAATTCTGAAGGATGCATTCAGGCTAAATGAGGGCCTCAGCTAATGAAGATGAAGACATCATATTCGGGAAGGGGAGCAGCAGGGTGTGGGGACGGCACGGAAGCCCTAAGCTATGCTGTCCTTACCAAGCCTGAGAGCGCAGAGCCGGAGGACGTGGCCGGGAGATGCCCGTGCCAGCAGAGCGCTCAGCAATCAGCACTAGCTAGTGTTGAACAGATTTGATGGATTTTGTAGAAAACAGATGGAGAGTATACACCAAATTCAATAAATGAAAATATGAGGATTGTATTAATCCCAAATTTTCACAAAAACTATGTGGGAAAGAAAATGGCTATGTAACTCCACTTCACTCAGCGCCGATAATCTAAACGTGCTACGGACTTCACCGCACAGGACAGACACCTGCTAATACAATAAATGATCATGCCTTCTACATGACACACCCACAGATACCCAAAGCTCATTCAGGTACAAGCAAACCCTTGTAACAGAGAGCACGGAATATGAGCAAAGGCCAAGAGGAGGAGGAAGAATGTAGAGGGGAAGAAGAGGGCCACGGGAGTGCAGTGGAGGATGGCCCAAGTGCTTGGGCCCTGCACCCTCATGGGAGACCAGGAGAAGCACCTGGCTCCTGGCTTCGGATCAGCACAGTTGGAGGGTGAACCAACGGCAAAGGAAGACCTTTCTCTCTGTCTCTCTCTCACTGTCCACTATGCCTGTCAAAAAAAAACAAACAAAAAAAAGAGGGCCAGTGATTCACTCAGTGAACCACTAAATCCATTACTCTGATGAAAACGCAGAGGCAGTTTAGACAAGGAGGAGCTGCCTACGCCTACAAATGGGCTCTGCAGCCGGCAGGAAGCAGGTGCCGGACGCTCCCTGGCGTGGAGGGCAGAGCACCAAGCTAAAGGAAATCCAGGCACCACCCCTGATCCCAACCACGCAACTGCAAGGTTTGAAAGAAGGCGCCTCGAACAGATCCCTGGGGACTTGCCTTGTCTGGGATGAAAGCGGGGGAAGTACCAGTCGCGTGTTCACAAGAGAACCACGCTAGGGCCCCCCTTTCATCCCGCGGCGCAACATGCAAATCAACCATGGTGCAGAGAGGCCGTTCTCTGCGTTTCCTCCTGAGATGAAGCTGGGCAGAGGGTGTGCAGCCAAACTGCTTTCACACCATGCCTCGTGGAGTCTCACACTTCTCCGCATGTACAGGGGGATTTGCATCGCTGCTGCGTTTCAGAATCGCCTGGGTGTCGACGGCAAGCTGCTGGCTGCCCGCACAAAGCCAGGCTCCTCCAGCCCCGCCACCTGTGCAGAGTGGCCCAGGATAAAGGACGTCCTTGGGTACCCCAAGCGACAGACAGCCTCGCCTGCTGATACGGTGACCAGGATACAGCAACATAGAAATCGCACACGATTCCGCTAAAGGACGGAGAATCACTCTGCGAAGAGTTTGCTTGCACAAGGGTACAGGGCAGGAACAGTCACATGAAAGAGGACTGGTGTCCAAGGGAGGCCACGAGGCACTGCCCAGCACAACTCCGCCCAGACTCCCACTGGAAGATCAGTGAGGACCCAGAAACCACAGCATAGCCTCTAGGGTGCATGGCACTGAGCCTCTGAGGGCATTTGCACAAACGGACGCACAGGGAGGCGTTTGCGGTGTTCCACTGAAACAGCGCCAGCCTGAACCTAGAGAAGATCAAAGCTCTGTTTCTGCCCCCGAGTTCTAAACACACAGTAACGCCGTTCAGGTGCAGTGGTCCCCCCAGGGGGCGATGGCGCCCACTCCTCCTCACCAGCCTCCAGGACACATTCAGCAGGGGCTGGAGACACCACAAAGCTACCAGTGCATCCTGGTGGGTGAAGGCCAGGGCTGCTGCAAAGCCCAGGATGGCCAGGTGATGAAGGACCATCCAGACCAAAATCCCAACCGTGCTGAGGACGTGAAAGCGGCTGTGCTGTGGGACAGATTTCTAGCAAGGACTGCGCCTGTTTCCCCACCAGAGTGGACATCTCCTTCCCTGCTCACTCTCTTCAACACACACACACACACACACACACAACTTAACACAATCTAATACGTCAGGTTTCATTGTCCTAATAGTGTTGCCCAACAGAACTTTTGAAAATCAACAATACAGGCAGGAGCCAAAGCAAACCCAGAAGCCAGCCCCCCACCCCGCCCGGCTAACCATAGGAGCCCTGTTTCACCTCCACTTCTGAGCAGCTCCCTGTCAATGCACCTAGGAGGGCAGCAGAGGACGGCCCCAGCACACGGTCCCTGTCACCCATGTGGGAGACCCAGGTGGAGTTCTGGGCTCCTGGCTTCAGCCTGACCCAGTTCTGGCCATTGCAGCCGTTTGAGGCACGAACCAGCCAATAGAAGATCTCTTTCTCTCTGTCACTCTGCCTTTCAAATAAGAAAGAAAGAAAGGATGGACGAAAGGGAGGGAGAGAGGAAGGGAGGGAGGAAGGAAGGAAGGAAACATGGTGGTTATACATTTTATACTCAACCAACACATGAACTCTAAAATTATAACACGTGCCATTTCCAAAACTAAAATCATGCTGAAAACACACTCCACCCTATCGAGTCAGGAATCAAAGTGAAGAATCGAGAATGGGAAAGCGGCGATGAGCCATAACACCTACTAAGTGCAAGCTCCCTGTATTATTCTCATAAATGAGGAAAACAACAACAGACGTGCGGAAGGGACGGCCGCCAGGCTGGGCACACTGTCCCCGTGTTGCGGAACGCCTCTCTGCCCCGCACTGTGCGGCTGAACTGAAACATGGGACAAATCGACCGGCGTTCCTGGAATATGTGAACTCCCAGCATGTGACACAGGGAAAAGTAAAAACCGCAAGACATCGGCTGTGAGGAGAGAATACTGATGATAACAAACCTGCCAAAGTTTCCATCTGGCGAAGAGCCTACGGCAGAATGGTGTTACAGGTGGATCTTCTGCACCTGTAACTGTGCTGTATCAACTGTCTCATCATTAAAAAATAGAAAACTTGCTGGCGCCGCGGCTCACTAGGCTAATCCTCCGTCTGCGGTGCTGGCACCCCGGGTTCTAGTCCCAGTCGGGGCACTGGATTCTGTCCCGGTTGCCCCTCTTCCAGGCCAGCTCTCTGCTGTGGCCAGGGAGTGCAGTGGAGGATGGCCCAAGTGCTTGGGCCCTGCACCCCATGGGAGACCAGGAGGAAGCACCTGGCTCCTGGCTTCGGATTGGCGCAATGCAGCGGCTGTTGCGGCCATTTGGGGAGTGAACCAACAGAAGGAAGACCTTTCTCTCTGTCTCACTCTCTCCCATGTCTAACTCTACCTGTCAAAAAAAATAATAAAATGGAAAACTCTTGTTCATGTTATGAATGTTAGCTAAAAAACAAGAAGAGAAATTTCCACATCAATCCAGATGTAAGACTCTTTAAAAAAAATAAAAGGCCCTGTGGACATTCTTCTCCCTGACCAACCAACACCAAGTGTAACATTGCAAATGTCGTTTTGCATAGTTTTAGTAATGTTAACCAAAACCTCATGTCACCTGATCTACTTATCTCGAGTCTCGAGTCATTCCGAATACTTTCTTCTTGACTGCTCTTTCAAGGGCATGTTGTGCGTGCCTTTTCCTCCTGGCTTTCACTCCAGGGATGAAACAGCTAAGGGCAGCTCCATTAAAATCGGGGGGGGGGGGGGAAGGGGAGAGAGTTTGTCCCCTCTCACCAACGCTTTGAACTTTTCTGGGCGATCAGGCCAAGGCAAGGCAATAAAGGAGCGAACAGAAATTAGAGATGTGACTTTCAGACAGAAAGGAAGAAATTATCATCGCCTCGGACAGTATGATTAGAGACATGGAAATTGCAAAGGAAACAACTGGAAAATCTCTTATAATTAGAAAACAGAGTTCAGGAAAGTAAGCTATTACAAAAGGGGGAAAAAAGAGAGCTTTCTTTAATACCAGGAATAACTAGTTTTAGAAATCCACTCACAACAATAATAAAAAAAATCAAAAGCAATCAGAGACATCAGCCCAGCCCTATAAAGTGTACCACAGAAATGAAGAAAATTAAAAACATAATAAAAATACAAAATAAGATATGACAAAATGAGACGCATTCGTGGATGCAAGACTGAATACAATCAAGTCCCCAAATTAATATCTAATTTCAAAACACAAGCGATGAAATTACCAACTTGGCTATTTGGTGGTGGAGTACAGGCATTGTTAAAAAGAGGCGGGGGCGGGGTTCGGGCTAAGCCTCTGTCTGTGGCACCAGCATTCCATGTGGGCACCAGTTCTCGTCCCAGCTGCTCCTCTTCCAATCCAGCTCTCTGCTATGGCCTGGGAAGGTGGTGGAGGATGTCCCAGGTGCATGGGTCGCTGCGCCCATGTGAGAGACCTGGAAGAAGCCCCTGGCTCCTGGCTTTGGGTTGGTCAGCTCCGACCGTTGAGGCCACTTGAGGAGTGAGCCAGTGAATGGAGGACCTCTCTTTCTCTCTCTGCCTCTCTCTGTCTGTAACTCTGCATCTCAAATAAATAAATCAAATTTTTAAAAGAAAAAAGAAGAAGAGAGAGGAACTCGACAAGGTAATTGCAAGAGCTGGCCAAGTGAACCGGCAGAACTAAGGAGATCTCAAAGAGAAGAATGAAAAGAGGTAACCGACTGCACCCCGTCTTCAGCTATTAGCCCAGGAGCACAGCACTGGGGCAGTGATGGAAAACAAAGCACAGTGGCAGAGGAGGCCTGACACAGACCCAAGCGTGTTTAAGCACTTAATAAATTATGAAGGAAGCAGTACACTAGGACAATTAGCTATTGGGAAAAATTAAATTAGACTCTTATGCTATTACTATTTACTAAAATACACACCAGGTAGATTGAGGAGTTAATGTAAAACCTAATGCCATTTAAAACAAGGCTATATCCATACATTACATTGAGATTTAATTATTCTAATGTCTTAACGAAGCCGCTTTACAAAGCTGGCAAAAAATAAAGTTGTAAATTTAACTGAAGGACATTCTAAGCATAAAAAGCTCTAAGGAGAAAGGGCAGATCGCAAAGGAACGCTGCTTGAAGCGTTCAGAACAAATGTAAAACTTCTGCTATTAAATCAGAAGAAAAACGCGATGGCAGGTGGAGGTACTGAGAAGCCCTGCTACGACCTGGAAACAGAAAGACGCCGCTCACAAAAGACCAGACATTGCATGGATCCGTCTGTCCATACCGTCCCGAACAAGCCAATCCACAGGTACAGGAAGCAGATGGGTGACTGCCAAAGCTTGGGGGGGGGGGAGCAGTGACGTGGGGGAGGAGTTCTGTGGCCCCGCGGGTTAAACTGCCTTTCCAATACTCTCATCCCAGGTGCCAGGGCAGGTTAGAGTCTAGTTGCTCTGCTGGTGACCCAGCTTCCTGTTAATGAGCCAGAGGAGGCAGCAGAAAATGGCCCCCACCCCGTGCTTGGGTCCCTGCCACACAGTGGGAGTCCAGGATGAAGTCCCTGGCTTCCGGTGTCAGCCTGGCCCACCCCTGGCTGTTGACACCATTTGTGGAGTGGGCCCGAAGAAGGAAGACCTCTCCCCTCTGCCCTCTCCTCCCCTCTCCCCCTCTCCTCCCCTCTCCCCTCTCCTCCCCTCTCCTCCCCTCTCCCCTCTCTTCCCTCTCCCCTCTCTTCCCTCTCCCCTCTCTTCCCCCTCCCCTCTCTCCCCTCTCCCCTCTCCTCCCCTCTCCCCTCTCCTCCCCTCTTTCCTCTCTTCCTTCTCCCCTCTCCTCCCCTCTCCCCTCTCCTCTCTCCTCCCCTTTCCTGTCTCTTCTCCTCCCCTCTCTCTTCTTCTCTCTCCCTCCGCTGGATGCTTATTTGTTTTTGTAAAGCATCTACAGAAAATTTAATAGCAAATAACCAATTAGGAGAAATATTTGGAAAAATATGAGTAAACGTGACATATAAGGAATACTTAATAGTAAAACCTTGACATCCACTAGGCAATTGGGCAAAATCAATGAACAGAAAATAAATCACTAATACACTCACCACAGGTGTTCCTTCCACCGAGTTAGTGGAGGGCTAAGAGGCAGCAATGCTGGATATAGACAAGGGTGTGGGGATACGGATGTGCCACGTCCATCCCCTGTGGCAAAGCCTTCACCCAGAGCCCTTGCTGCACAGCTCCCTGCTAATGCACCTGGGAAGACAGACTAAGGTGGCTTGGGCTCCTGCCCCCACATGGGAGACCAGATGGAGTCTCTGACTCCTAGCTTCAGCCAGGCTGAGTCTTGACTGCTGGAACCATTTGGGGAGTGAACCAGCAGATGAAGGGTGTTTCTCTCTCCATTTCTCTCTGTCTCTGTCTCTCTCTCATGCACACATGCTTTCAAATACATAAGTCTTTTAAAAAATCAAAAACAGATGTCTGTAACCCCAGGGCTTGGGGGAAAGGGGAGAGAGTGTGCAAAGTGGATATCAGCCAGCGTTGCCATTATTAATTTCTTCTGGCCAAAAGCTTGTCTGTAGGTGAGTATTTCAGAAAAATAATGTTTTTTTTCTGATCACAGACATATATGCTTAATGTAGAAAACATGGAAGAAACGGGAAATGCAGAGAATGGAATCGCTCAGAATGCCACCATCCGGCTCATTTCTACCAGAGCTTCGGTGTATTTCATTTTAGCATCTTGTGCGTGTGGGATCATATTGTGAGCCATTTTATATCCCTCATCCACTGAACATGACACTGCGATCATTTTCCCTGTCATTACATTTATTTGAAAACATCATTTTTAATAGCTGCATAATATTCAATCTTGTGGCGGATCCATAATTCATCTAACGATTTCCCCCTTTCTGAGCATTTAAATCCCCTCTAATTTGTGGACACTACAGATATCCACAAATAATGATGCTGTAGACATCCTCAAACATGAATCTGGGAATCGGGCAGAATCAGGAGGAGCGTGCGTTTGTCCACAGCTCTGTCTGCCTGTTGTCTCCTCTCTGTGCAGCAGTGCCGGCCATAGCGGCCATTTTGGGGGGTGAACCAACAGAAAGAAGACCTCTCTCTCTATCTCTCCCTCTCACTGTCTGTAACTCTACCTGTCAAATAAATTTAAAAAAAAACTTTTAAAAAAAAGAACCCACCCTCCCTCCTGTTTGCACCCACCCAACTGGGGCTTCCCATTCCTGGGGGCTCACGGTCTCCAAGAATGACAAGGCTGACAATGACAAGGCTGAAGGTGTTTTTGCCCGAAGCTTCAGAACTCTAACACAAGCACCTTGAAGACTCAAGAAGCTTTAGAATCCAGGCAACAGAAAGGCTCACGGTGGGATTTCAAGCTCACGGGAAAGGTGAGGAGGAACTTGCTCAGCCCTGACCTGCAGCCCTGCAAGCAGCCACCTCCTACACAGAGCCTGGGCTGGGGGTGCGGGGCCGCCAGCTATGCTGCAGCACGCAGGGCTGGACGTGAAGCTGTGATGGCCCGGTCAGAGCAGGCAAGGTGACCCTGAACTCTCCCGGTGCGGTCTCTGTCCCCTGTCCCCTCTGCCTCCAGCCCCTGCCCGGTGTGGAGGAGAAAGTGAGACCAGGACACAAAGGGCGGTGCCGTCCCTGTCGCCCAGGCTCACTCAGAGAGTGCTCATTAACTGCTCTGTGAAGCCAGCGAGCCCGGCGCTCACTGGGCAGCTCCAGTGCTAGGCTGCATGTCCCCAGGGGAATGAGATGCTGTTCAGTGTCCCAAGAGGCTCAAAGAAGAGGGCAGGTCAGGAGCAGCCATGGCCCCGGACGGGCATCACCGGTGTAGGCAGAGGTGCCTGGAATCTCCTAAATATGGTGAAGGGGGAAGAGGGTGCTGAAGCTGGGGGAGCCAGGAAGACTTCACGGGCGCTGTGGTCAGCGGATCCTTTAAGAAGGAGCCCAGGGGTGAGCAGGTGTTTGGCACAGTGGGACACGCGCAGCCCATACTGAGAGCCTGGGTTCGAGTCCCAGCTCCACTTCCTATCCAGCTTCCTGCTAACATGCACCCTGGGCGGGGGGGTGGGGGGGCAGGTGATGGCGTAAATACTGGGTTTCTGTACTCACCTGGGAGCCCTGGTCTGAGTTCCTGACTCCTGGTTTTGGCCTCACCCAGCCGCCCATCAGCACTGAAGCCTTCTCACCCCACCCCCAAGGGTCAAAGTTGGGGCGGTGTGGGGAGAGCGGCAGCTGCTTGGAAGTCTAAGTAGTCCTCACCGTGGAGGCTTCCCAGAAGCCTGATGAAGAAGTGGGCATTTCGGGGGTGGGCACTGTGGCATACTGGGTTAAGCCTCTGCCTGCAGTGCCAGCATCCCACATGGGCGCTGGTTTAAGTCCCAGCTGCTCCACTTCTGATCCAGCTCCCCGCTAATGCACCTGGGGAAGTAGCAGAAGGTGGTCCAAGTCTTTGGGACCCTGCACTCAAATAGGAGACCTGGAGGAAGCTCCTGGCCTCTGGCTTCAGGTTGGCCTCCAGCCCTGGTCATTGAAGCCATTAGGAAAGTGAACCAGCAGATGGAAGATGTCTGTCTCTCTCTTTCTCTCCCATTCTTTCTCTCTCTCTCTGTCTCCCCCACCCCTGTAACTTTGCCTTTCAAATAAATAAATCTTTTATTTATTTATTTATTTGACAAATAGGGTTAGATAAGTGAGAGAGAGAGAGGGAGAGAGAGAGAGAAAGGTCTTCTTTCCATTGAACTATGCCAGTTCAAAGCCAGGAGCCAGGTGCTTCTTCCTGGTCTCCCACATGGGTGCAGGGCCCAAGCACTTGGGCCATCCTCCACTGCCTTCCTGGGTCACAGCAGAGAGCTAGACTGGAAGAGGAGCAACCGGGACTAGAACCCGGCACCCATATGGGATTCCGGTGCCACAGGCGAAGGATTAACCAGTGAGCCATGGCACCAGCCCTAAATAAATCTTAAAAAAGAAGAAGGAGGAGGAAGAAAAGGATGAGGGAGAAGGGAGGAGGAGGGAGGAGAGGGAGAAGGAAGGGGGAGAAAGGAGAAGGAGGAGGAGAAGGAGAAGCAGAGGAAGAGGAAGAAGTGGGTGTTTCTCCTCCTTTGCACCAAAACCTGCTTGGCCCAGCTTAAGCGTCAGCTCCCGCCTCCCTGCTCCCCATCGTCCCTGGTGTGCTCACCCCACATTATATCCAGGCACGGCGCATGCGCCTGTCTCCCCAGCCATCACCATCAGCTGTGGTGAGATGACCTGAATGCGTCCAAATATATGAGCCCCCCTCCTGGGCCCATTCACTCATTTATTCATTCATCAAACAAGACTCAGTGACCACAGTGGGAAGATACTTGGAAATACCACAGCAGAAAGACACAGCTGTTGACTCCAACACAGTCAGCCTCTGGCTGATGAGACAATGAAAAAGACAAGTGCAGTACTGCCGGGCATGGCCAGCTGGGACGGGTTACAGGAGCCTGCGGGGGCCCAGGAGCACTGGACGGGGACAGCCCATGATGCAGCAAGGGTGCATTGCCAAGGACACCAGCCATGGCAGGGAGGTGCCTCCCTCCGCACCTCATCTGGAGCACCCAGCCCAGGAGCCCTGGCGAGCCGGGGGCAGCAGGTGCAGGCGGCCGCTGCGGCCCACATGCCGCTTCCACTGCCAGGTGCATCTTCTAATTCCCTTTCTTTCTTGGCGATACATAGGACAGAATCAGGCGGCCAAGCAGCAGGGGTGGGAGAAGCGGAGAGGGCGGCCGTGCGGCACTCGCAGCTATAAATTAGAAGTGCCCTGCACTTCTGTTTAATTCAATAACAAATACTCGCTCACATAAAAATAACTTATTTTCATTCGGGGCGGGGAAGGCCTACATTTAAACAGTGTTTCCCGGCCCGCCTGAGAACAGAATCTGCCAGGCCTGCCTCCTCCTCCCCCGCCAGGCTCACCTGACAGTGGAGCAGGGGGAAGGGAGCTGTCTTGGGCCAGCTGAAGTCCAGGCCAGCAGGAGGACCGTGAGGATGCCTCTGGAGTAGGACAGTCTTAGCCAGAGCCCTGGGAGATGAGCCTGCCAGGCATCCTTGGGGAAAGACATCGAGCAGATGGGAGAGAGGCTCTGCCAATCATACTTTGAACTTGAAAGAAGACGGGGACCAAACCAGCTGATTTTCCCAGGCAGCTCTGAGGGCCTGGGCCTGGCCCTGAGCATGTGATGGGCAGTGCACCCACCCAGCTGGGCAGGCACTGAGAGGGCCTACACGCTGGGCTTGATGCTATTGTCTGGGTGCTCTGCCTGCCCTCCCATCCCACGTGCCCATGCATAGTTGGCTCCTCCTTGCCTGCAGCCTCAGTTCAGAGTCACCCCTTCAGAGAGGCCCTCCCAGATCGCCCATCTAAAGCATCCCCGGCCCTAGACCCCATCTCCTATCTTTGTTCAATAGCTGCTCACACTGCCCTCAAGTTCAGCCAGGTTGAAAGATCAGCACTTGGGGGACTTGTTCCGCCTTCTCATGATGGGCAGTTCTCGGCCTGCCCTCCAGGACATGTCAAAGGTCAGTGGGTCAGAGGTGAGCCAGGGTGCCTGAGGTTCGCAGGGACCAGGGACTGAGATTCCCAGTTGAAAGAGCAGAGAGACTGGAAGACAGAAGCTGCGGTCCAGCCCACAGAAGCTTGTGGTCAGACTCCAGGAAAGAGGGGCTTACGCGAGCCTGGGGTGCTGCACAGTAGCTCCCAGCCCCCCACCCCAACACCTGCACATCTGCAGCTCAGGGTCCTTTTGCCCCTAATCACAGGGGGTTAATCTGTGATTGGCTGTGACCAGCAATTCACTCTCCCTCTTGAGGTCTATTAAATAAGAAGAAAGGAAAATAAAACCAGAAAGCAAAAACTGGAAGAAATAGCTATGACGAGCCACAAAAGAGTGGTGATTTATACCCACATGAAATCTGGGCTCCAGGTGGGTCATCACGACAGCATGCCCGGGCCTTGCTCTAGACGACATGGCACACGGGCCTGCTGGCTACCTGCTGTGGGACTGGCACAGCATCCACCAGACAGGTGGGCCTCAGCGTGAGATCCATTCGGAAGGTGACCTGGAAGCTGAATGGGGCACGTCTGCCCCACGAGTCTGTAACCACCACGAGACACAGACTTTCTCAGCGTCTCCCTCAGGACCCCCCACCCACACACACCCAAGAGGCACTGCTTAGTCCACGCAGCACGGGTGGTCTCCCTGGAGGAAGCACCTGTCCCGCTAAGAAACACCTGACTAACTCAAGGCTCAGCACCACTCTTGTGTCAGCCAGGATTCCTGACTGTAAGCAACAGAAATTGATAGTGATGGAATGAAAAGACAAAGAACAGGAAGGCTTGTGGAGAGCTATGGCATTCTTAGAATCGAGGCTGGCTGGGGCCACAGTGCCCGGGCCACAGCACAAGGGTTGTCTGGACGTGGCTGGACATCTCCCGTGGCCCCTCTGCCTCTGCCCGTCTTGCACACATTGGCGCAGATGCAACCACTGGAACTCGGGGTTTCTGGGTCTTCAAGAGCTTCCTTCAAAGCCCTGTGCTTCCATTAGGAGCTTCCAGTAGCTGAGCTGAGCTGAGCTAAGCAAAGGAGGGGTCAAGTGCACATGGCCTGGTTCCCTGCAAGGGAGAGGAAGGACCACCCGGGCCTTTCAGATTCCCTGCCTCTCTCAGAGGTCACAGCTTCTCCCACCCACATCTCCATCTTTCCTACCCCTTCCTCAAGAAGGAAGGAGTATTTAGATTCTGGGTAGCCCCCTTCCCCCCCAAAAAAAACCCATACAGACACTGTTAGACATGGGGTCACTACATCAGAATCCCATCTTCAAAGTCCACAATGACTCTATTCCACCCGACCTCTAAAAGCAGCTGAATTGAAACAGGAGTTAGCTCTCTTACAAGATGTGCATTTGAGGCAGTTTTACACTCTGGTGTTTACAATGTGCTAAATCCACAGCCAAGAGGAAATACTGCTGCAGCTGTAACTTCAGCCTCTGGCCACACGGAAGGCTGAGGGAGGACACTGGGGCAGGGTGGGGGTGGGGGGGGGGGCAGGGGAAGGTAAAAGCAGCATCTTTATGGAGCTAGCATCCTTGATGGGAGCTGCGGGCCAGAGGTGGGGCAGCGGCGGCTGTGGTCTTGGTTGGAGGGAGGGGGGTTGGATAAAATGACCTCTCTTTGCTAATGCAGCTTGGCCCTGAGATTCTCAGCCCCCTGGCCGACACCGCCCCCTCCTCCCTCCCTCCTCTCGCCGCCGCCAGCCTTCACCCTAAGCATATCTGTCCGAATCACCCGCTAGCACTCCCAGACGTGGCCTCCGACCGGGGGACACCTCGTGAGCTTCTGCTCCCGCTGCAGCCCTCTACACCCATTAGGAGGTTTCCAGAGGTGCTGGGGTGGCTGTCACAAGCAAGGGGACACTGCACTCCTGGGCCCTCAGCTTTCCTTTCGAAAATGCCAAGTAACTCCCCATCCTGTCTGGCATGAGCCTAAGTGGGCAAGTGTGTGGCGGACTTGGGGGGGCAGAAAGGTTTGCACTCTGAAATGATCAGAGGCTGCCCCTAGTATGATGCCATGGCTTGAATGTGCACCTGCTGGCTACCTGCTTTGGGAAAGGCACAGCTCCCACTAACCGAAGGGAGGTTTAATCGCCTTGAAATGCCTCTAGCCGACAGCCTTGCTGTCCAGTAAAACAGAGATATGCAAATACCTGTCCAAGGGAAGATGGGTATATGTGGCGTCCCCGAAGGATCAAGGCAGCTCAGACTGGCACTTAGTCCTTCTCTGAAGGAGCTGGCTTGGGGAGCCCTCACAGCGCTGACCTGCCATGGCTGTGGGAGCCAAGCAGTGGAGACCAAGAGCCAGGCACCTGTTGGTGTGCATCTCTCTCGCAGCCACACTAATTGGGAACCAGGAGGAGAAATGTGCCAATTAAATGTGACAGATTGAACCACATCCCTGGCCTTGGGCAAGAAAGGAGTGGAGGCAAACGAAGCCTTTCAGAAGCACTCTGTCTCCTCCCATATATCTCCCCAGCCACACGTGGGAAGGAGAAGGGATTATTCTTGTTTGGGAAAGCTACACACATTCATCAACCTTCTAGAACAAGGCAATCAGCAGAGGCGTTCCGAGCGCACACATCCAAGCCAGTGTGGGTAAAAGGCCATTTTTGTACTGCACCCCCGGTGCTAGCCCTGAGCACGCCCCTAGCTCACTGAAACATTGCAGCCAAAGCCAAACAGCAGCACCAACAGCAAGTTCTGCAAGGTGGGTGCTCTGGGAGCAGAGCACGCCCTGGTGGGCAGAGCTCAGGGCTTCTCTGTTCCGCAGACGTGATGGCCGCCTCGCTCTGTCACTGCTGAGTGTACTGAACGTGCACATTGGAGGTGTTCATTCCTTCCGGGCCAGGCACCTGCAGGGTGAACAACTATAAGATAGAGGAGGCCCTGGGGACTCTCCCTGGCTAAGAGGGAAGACACAAGAAACCTAGTGAGGACTGCTTTATCCACTAAATAATATTTGGAATGCATCGTCTGACATTTTTCTATACTCTGCACTCTTGAAACCAATCAAAACAGGGGACGGGGAAATATAATCAATCTTCATTAAAATTAAGAAGTGGCTGCCACTACAACCACAGGGTAAAAAGGCAGTGGAATTTGGAAGAAACACTGAACTCTGACATAAACCTGCTCCGGCTTCGAGCAAGGCGAGGTTTCTCCACGGGCGAACGCTGCCTGGTGACAGACCCAGCAAGCGATGTGAGAGCCGTAAGGGACAGGGGCACGTGGGGACCCTGAGAAGCCTGCAGAAGAGGGTGTGACGGAGAGAGAAGGCAGTAAGTGGACCACAACCACAGCGCCCTCCGTGGGAGATCTCCGTGGCACCTACTTGGATTCTCTGCACAAGAGACCACCAAAAGCAGCACAGAAGAAAGACGCCAGGACGCAATGCTGGAAACGGCCAGTGGACGAAGCCGAGACACATCCCAAGACAGAGCCTGCAGAATAAAGAACCACGCCTCTGGGCATCCAGGCTGGAAAAAGCGAATCACTTAGAAGAGGTACAAGGAGACCAGCCCTGAACCGACCACGGCTGCGGCTGCGTTAGCGACCCCCGAGGCAGCAGCACGGATTCTGAACAAAGGAATTTACTGTCCTGCAGATTTCACACCCAGGCCGTGGCTCCACACCCTATGCATACGCACAGGCAAGCAGACTCTAGCATTCTCAAAAAAATTGGGGAGCGTAGCACTGAGGAGCTATAACGAAGGGGAGTGGAGGGCAGAGAATGGCCTGGTGTGGAATCTGGCCGGCCAAGAAGTAAACAAAAGGTGCTAGGAGCCCTCTGTCCACGTGTGGTCCTTGTGCAGCTGCATCAACACAGCAGGGCACTCATTAGAAAGCACCTCAGGCTCCCCTCAGACCTGCTGCACCAGAATCCTCATTTTCACGAAACCCCAAGCCGTTCGTAAATGTTTTTAAAAATGTTTGTATGCATTGGTTTTCATTCTATTTGGAAGACAGAGAAACAGGCAGAGAGACAAGACAGAGACAACAGAGATCTTCTATCTGCTGGTGCGCTCCCCAGATGCCTACAGTAACCAGTCCCCGGCCAGGCCAAAGCCAGGAGCCAGGAGCCAGGAGCTCCATCCAGGTCTCCGGACTACTTGTGCCACCCTCTGCTGTCTCCTGGGGTGTGCATTAGCAGGGAGCTGGATCAGAAGCAGTGGGGGACGCCAACCCAGGCACCCTGATCCGAGACAGAGGCGGCCCAAGTGGTGTCTTAACCACTTGGCCAATGCCTGCTCCTCACGCACACTGTCAGCTCTGACAACCCTGGTTGGGGATGAAGAAACCGCAGTGGAAGGACAGGCAATGGCAGTTGAGTGGCCAAGGTAAAAACCACCGCGGGCTTCTGGCAGAGAAGAGGGTGCAGCAGCCACAACCTGTCATAGCAAAGCAGTCAGGGGCCGGCACTGTGGCTTAGTGAGTAGAGCCGCCGTCTGCAGTGCCGGCATCCCATATGGGCACCAGTTCTAGTCCCGGCTGCTCCACTTCTGATCCAGCTCTCTGCTATGGCCTGGGAAAGCAGAGGAGATGGCGCAAGTCCTTGGGCTCCTGCACCCACATGGGAGACCCAGAAGCAGCTCCTGGCTCCTGGCTTTGGATTGGCACAGCTCTCGCCATTGCAGCCAATTGGGGAGTGAAGCAGCAGATGGAAGACCCCCCCCATCTCCCTCTTTCTCTCTCTCTCTCTCTGTAATTCTACCTCTCAAATAAATAAATAAAATCTTAAAAAATAAAAATAAAATAACAGTCACACTGGAAGCCCAGAGCTGGGGTGGGCTGTCAGGGGAGAGGTATAGGAAATCAACAGGTATTTGAGAATATAGTGTAGTTATAAAAATAATATATAATATTAAATATAGAATATAATAATATAAAGATATAATAGATGCCTGAAGTTGTAACAATGTGAATAAATCCCATCTGCCAGTTCCCCCCAAACTTCACAGAATTTTTCAGAAATTGAAATAATTCACAATGAAGAAAAAATCTTGAACTCAAGCAATTTTTTCAGTTCCATTTTAATTTTTAATCTATTAAATTCAAATCAAGCTAAACGTGTTGCTTTTAATTTAAAAGTGTGTACAGAAAGATTCTATTTTTGTAAAAGTGTTTCAATTTATCTAATTAGCCATCATTCTATCAGAACCAGAGCTGTGTGTGCAGCAAATGTTAATGATTTTCTTAGGATAGTGGAATTTGAAACATGTTTTTTTTTTTTTTTGTATTTTCCTCTATTACTTGATTTGAAAAACAATGGCATGTATCATTTTCACACAAAAAGTTATTAAAAAGCATAATCAAAAAGGTCTTTGTTTTAAATAGCAGAGTAGATTTAAAGAATGTTCTAAGTGGTGCTTAGCTTTTATAAATCTTAAGCAAAAATATTTAATTATTAAAATGAGGTTAAAAGAAGCCAAATGGAGTAATAAGTTGGCTAAAAACATAACCATACTCAATCACCCAACGCCACTCTTGCATTAGAATGTCAGGGACGCCTGGCGTTGCTGCCCATTCAGAAGCTTCTCGGGGCAGGTGTTGGGTCTAGGGGTTCAGACGCTGGCTCAGAGGACTACCGCCCTTTTCAGAGAAGGAGTGCCTGGTTCCATGCCCCGCCCCAGCTCCTGACTCCAGCTTCCTGCCAGTGCACTAACAGGATGCCTGCGCCCTCCTGGGAGACCTGGATACATCCCTGTCTCCCAGCTTCAGCCCTGGCCACTGCAGGCATTTGGGAAATGGACCAGCAGCTGGGAGCTCTCTGCCTCTGCCTTGCAAATGAAAAAAGGCAATCAGAAGGAGGAGAGGGAAGAGGAGGGGAGAAGGAAGAGGGGAAGAGGGGCAGAGGGGAGTGTAGGAGGAGGGGTGAGCAATAGCTGCTTCTCCTCAGACCAATGCAAAGTCTCCAGGGCCGCAGGCCCGGACACCCAGTGCCTACAGCCTTGGCCGTGGCCGTGCTCAGTGTTTTCTGTCCCCGCTGGAGCTCACCGAGGTCTGCCCTAGCTCCTCCATCCTCTGCTGCTCCTCGCAGCTCAAAGAGCAAGATACAAGGATTGTCCTTAAAGGGCATTCCCAGAGCTGCACGACACAATGCCCAGGACCTTTCAGAAATGACTCTCTGAGCCCTAAGCTTGGACTACTGGGTTCTCAAACTTGGGCGTTCATCAGAATCACCCTGGGGAGAGCCGGGAACAATATTAAAGGCCAGGTCCCATCCTCCTGCAAGGCTCTGGGCTCTGTGTGCTTTAACAGCTCTGGGTGATAGGGGGAGGACTGAATCAGACTATGGAGATGAGCCAGGCCATTACAGAGCCACAGACCATCCAGCAGGCTTTCATGGTGACCAGGGCTGCAAACCACCCTCACATCTCCTCCTGGGTCCATGTGCTTCTGCCTCCAACACAGAACTATGTGGGTTTTTGCTGCTCCTCTTCCCCCGACAACCCAAGGCCCTGCAACTCTGTAACTGAGCAAGATGGACAGACAAGTGCACGCCCCTGGGACAACACCTATCCCAGAAAGCACCTGCCGACATGGCGTGGGTGTTTCTTGCTGACATCCAGACATGGGAGTTAATGGCCTCCCAGCTGAAGACTCACTGGACTTCTGCTGCGCAAAGTGGCTGCACTCCCGCCGCCTTTTAGACCAGTCTCATCTTTCACAGATGATGCAATGGAGGACCAAGGTGCCTGGTGGTGGCCCTGCCTTCCCTGGGTCCAAGGCTTCCCTCTGCCAGGCCCACCCCATTCCCACGTAACTAGGAAATGCCACCTGTAGATTCGGAACATGCTCAGACACTTTCTGAGATGGATTAGTTCACTGCTCCTCGTAGTGGTAACTTTGATCTCCCCCACTTCGCTGAAAGAAGATTGTATATAAGGGTCCAACATTCCTGGGAGGACTGCCCAAAGCCTGGAATACCTGAGAATTCCCAAATCCACTTTCAAACGGTATCCAGCTGAACATGTTGGTGAATTCTTTGGAATTCATTCAGTCATATGATGCCATATATATATATATTCAGATTTTTATTTATTTATTTATTTGACAGGCAGAGTTAGACAGTGAGAGAGAGACAGAGAGAAAGGTCTTCCTTTTCCGTTAGTTCACTCCGCAATGGCTGCTGCGGCCGGTGCACCGTGCTGATCCAAAGCCAGGAGCCAGGTGCTTCCTCCTGGTCTCCCATGGGGTGCAGGGCCCAAGCACTTAGGCCATCCTCCACTGCCTTCCCAGGCCACAGCAGAGAGCTGTACTGGAAGAGGGGCAACCGGGACAGAATCCGGCACCCCGATCAGGACTAGAACCCGGTGTGCCAGCACCGCAGGCAGAGGATTAGCCTATGGAGTCGCGGCGCTGGTCTATATTCAGATTTTTTTAAAAAAATATTTTATTTATTTATCTACTTGAGAGACAGAGTTACAAAGAAAGGGAGAGACAGAGAAAAAGGTGTTCTATCCGTTGGTTCACTCCCCAAATGGCTGCAATGGCCGGAGCTGCGCCGATCCAAAGCCAGGAGCCAGGAGCTTCTTCCAGGTATCCCACGTGGGTGCAGGGGCCCAAGCACTTGGGCTATCTTCTACTGCTTTTCCCAGGCCATTATAGAGAGCTGGGATTGGAAGTGGAGCAGCTAGGACATGAACTGGTATCCATATGGGATGCTGGCACCACAGCCGGAGGCTTAGCCTACTGTGCCATAGCGCTGGCCCCAAGGCTGAACTTTTAAGACCATTGCAATATGGGTAGGAACACGAGCTCTGGAGTCAGCTGCATGGTAGGACTGAAACCTTCACCTGTGCCTCCCTGTAGTGACTGTGTGGATTAAATGAATTCCCACAGGAAGTGTGCCTAGGACAATGGGCTGTAGCTGGCATGAGGTGACCACTGTGAATGTACTCGCTCACATTCTTTCAAACAAGATTTACATATTTGAATGCCACAAGACTCCTCCATGTTCCCAAGCCAATGCTTTGCCCAATGGGACCCCATTGCTAGTTCACCACCTACTCCCTACTTGGTAGTTAGGCATCAGGCACTAGTTGTAGCTTTCCTATTTTGCCCTCCACATCTTTGTAGAGTTCTGGGCACTCTGATTTTAGTAGAGCACCCGAGCTCCCCACGATTTCATGGTAGGCAGGAAGGCTGGCTGAGGCCATAGTCCTCCCATTAGCAGCAAATCTGTTAACTAGATGAATCCCATCAGACTTGAGAAATGGGATGCCATCCCCTGGCGCTGCCCTTGGACCTGACCCAATCAGCATGTTAATCCATAATGTGGAGGAAAAATATTTAACAGGGTGTATATCAAGCTAGGAAATGACAGGAAGCTGGAAGACATGAGGAACATGCTGGTGAGCGAGTTAAGATCCAGATTGATCACAGAGGATTAGCATTCTGGATGGAAGCCAAGGACAAGCGTAAATTATACATCGGGGAGCCTCGGTTTTGCAGAGCTATCCATGAAGGAGACTGAGGCATGAAGGGGACCCCACACTTTCTGCACTGATACAGAGCAGGGCTGCATCGGCTGAATTGTGATGGTTGCATCCAGGGAATTCGGTATGGTGATGGAGGCCAAAAGGTAACAAGAACATCTGCGGCTGGAGTTTGTAGCTCACTCATTCATTCATGGGTCCACTCACCATCCCCTATTTCAAGGCCTTATCTTTGCAAGTAAGTGGCCCAGGAGGGAGTATAAAAGGACCACCCTTGTTGGGGTTCTTCAGAAGGCAGAAGGTGAGGGGTTAGAAGCTACCGGCAGGTGCATCTGATGACGCATAACTTTTCTGAGAATGAGAACGTGGTGGGTTCCCTGTCCCTGTTGTGCAGAGAAACTCTCAAGGCTGGTGAGGGCTGGGAGAGGATCCCGCCTGTGTTAGGCAGCTCAGGGGATTCTGTGAATCACGTGGTGCAGTTGAGGCTGCAGGCGGAGGGAGGCTGGGGAGACGGTGCACTGAGTCAGAAACCCTCCCTTCACACTCCCGCCACCAGCCTTCCCTTTGCCTCAAGCTTGCTCCTGACTTTCTTCTGCCTTGACATGGAACCAGTGACTCCTGAGCTATGTGTGGAGTCTCACCCCCAAGCACATGGGGCAAGCCCATGAGAGAGATGCACCCTACATCTCCAAGGGGCACTGCATTTCAGCAGTTGGGCTGGCAAGGATTGAAACAGTCGGTCCCAGAGGTGGTTGCTCCTCACACCTCATGGGTTGCAGCCTGACCTAGCACAATCTTTTGCAAGAAAACGTGGGCTCATACATCCAAACCTAAAGTGCACACACTCTCTCACTCTGTAGCCCGCTCTCCGGGAACGTGGCACAACATGTTCCTGCAGAGAGCTCTGGTGTACAACAATGTCCACGGCTGTGTTCTTACTTACAGGTTCCAGTCGGAGGTTACCATCTTTTATTGTCAACTTTATGGTGGTGGAACACACACAACACAGTATTTGTCACTTTGACCAGGTGTAAGTGTATAATTCAATGGCATTAAACCACACACAGCATGAGCATTGCATAATCACCACCACTATCTACACTTAAAACATTTGCAGTACACCCAGCACCAGACTGCCCTTCCCCCATCCCCTCTGGCCTCGAGAACGTCTGCTCTGTCTCTGTGAATCCTAGGCACCGCGTAACAGTGGACTCATGCAGTAGTTGTCCTTTTGTGCCTGACTTCTTTCCCTTAGCACAGGGTTTCCAAGGTCCGTCTCGTCCCAGCATATGTCAACACTTTGTTCCTTTCTGTGGCTGAGTACTATTCCGTGGAATGTATGTACTGCCTGCTGTTTACCTGTTTACCTCTTCCCGGACACTTGTGTTGGTTGATTCCACCTTTTGCAGAATAATTCACACCCTCCTGTGAATAATGGAACCCTGGTGTACAAATGAATATCTGTCTGCGAAACAGGTATTCAGCCTACTGGTTAAGACACCCACACCTCACAGCAGAGTAGCTGTGTTCAATTGCTAGCTCCAGGGGCAGGCGCTGTGGCGTAGCGGGTAAAGCTGCTGCCAGTAGTGCCAGCATCCCATATGGGCACCGGTTCGAGTTCTGGCCACTACACTTCTGATCCAGCTCTCTGCTATGGCCCGGGAGTGCAGTGGAGGATGGCCCAAGTGCTTGGGCCCTGCACCCGCATGGGAGACCAGGAAGAAATACCTGGCTCCTGGCTTTGGATTGGTGCAGCTCCGGCCATTGCAGCCATCTGGGGAGTGAACCAGTGGATGGAAGAGCTCTCTTTCTCTCCCCATCTCCTCTCTCTGTATAACTCTGACTTTCAAATAAATAAATAAATCTTTTTAAAAATTCCCAGCTCTGGCTCTGGCTGCTGAATTCCTGTTTCCTGCTAATGCAAGATTCTGGGATGCAGCAGATGATGGCCAAGGGACTGAGGTCCTGTCAACTACATGAGAAACCTGGACTGCACTCCTGGCTCCTAGATCTGGCCCCAGTCCAGCCCAAGCCTTCGTGGGTATTTGAGAAGTGAACCAAAGAACTGGACCTGCGTGTGTGTATATGTGTGTATGTGTGTGTGTGTAGCTCTCAAATAAATGCTTTTTTTTATATATAAATGCTTTTTAAAACTTTCAAACTTTCCTTTCAACAATATGAGACTCTGCTATCAATACTTCTGTGTACAAATCTTTTTGATGGCAAAAAGTTTGGAGATCATCACCATAAATATGAATAGATGTATGAGGCAGCTTTTTGTTACTTTAAAATATTCGAAAGGAACTACTCATGAAGGAAGCAGACTGATCCCAGCTTAAGGTTTTGGGGATTCACTGCCCAAGACTGAGTGAGCACACTGGATCATGCATCTGCAAAGACTTGTGGACAACAGACGATGATCATGTGGGAGCACAGAGAGGCGGACAGCAGGGATGGCTGATGGAACCAACCCCTTCCCCTGCAAGAGGTGGCCACCCAGGGCGGGCCCTCAGTGACCTAAAGACCTCTCCCTAGGCCCATCTCCCCAACACCCATCACATCTCCACCCTCAAGCCGTCAACCAGCGACAGTCACCCAGAACCTGTTAACGCAAGACTTCAGTGCTCAAGCATCTGCATGAGCCGGGGAAGCCAAGTCCAGCTGAAACCATGGGGACTGGGGGCTGGTTAAGTGCGGTGCTGCACACCTACATGGTGGAATGTGATATAGTCCCGGAGGACGAGGCAGCTTTATGAGTCTTGGGCCAGAACTGTCTGGAAGATATATTATTATGCAGGAAGGAGGAGGAGGAAAGGGGAAGAGAAGGAAGGAGAGAAGAGGGACGCAGCAGCAGTGGCAAAGGGAGGCACTGAGTCGGGCCTGATGCACAGACCAGGAGCCGGGAGAGCGTGCTCGGGGAGGCCCCAGCCCAAGGTTGGCGGCTAGGGAAGACTCCACTATGCGCCCTTTGCACGGCTGGTCCTATTGCAGTGAAGCTTCTCAAAACCAAACATTACATTTTTAATTGGCACGTGATCACTTAAGATGTTGAACGTGGCCGCAGGTCCCACAGAAGGTGCGACGTCTGGTCAGCAGGGAGGCCGCGGAGTGGCCCGGAAACAGACGCAGAGCACCACCTGACATTTATCCGGGGAGCCCCAGAGGCGCCAGGGCGCAGGCCAGGTCTGCAAACACCGACCCCATGGTGCGCAGCCGCCTGGCCGCCTCGCAGCTCCGGGATTCCAAGCCCTTGGCTCTTTGTTGTCTTCCCACTCCGTAGGAGTCATGCAGAGGGGTGCCTGACCAAGGGAGTACCCCGGCTGCTTAGGCCTCAGCCTGCCACAGAGGGAGACCACCGAGTGAAGCTTCCGAGGTGCGGGAATGCCCAACCCCGGAGAGGCCTCTGTGTGCTCTCCAGGCCAGAGAAGGCCCAAAGAGTGTCTGTCCAGAGCCTGCTGAGCACAGCCCAGGCCGATCGTCACATCACATTTGAAAAGGAGGCGAGGAAGGGATTTAGAACAATGGCCAAGGACAAGGAAACTGACGGAGAGGTTACCGAAGTCGGAGCTCTGTATTCCAAGGCCTTCCTGGCTCCTAGCAGGGTTTGAGATTAGTGTTGATAATAGCTTCACCATAGGACCACGAGAAATCAATGGGACCGGGACCAAGGCAGGGTCCATTTATCCTCTCGGGGTGAAATAGAAGGTGTGATGCTAAAAAGACAAATTACAGCGAATGCGTGTAATTGATGTGCATACAGAGAACCGCGCGAGGAGGGCCGACCGCACACAACTGCACAATATCCCAGGCTTTATTCTCATCAAGAGTTTCTTGTAACAATGCCAACCCCAGGGCATGGTTCAAGTGCTCTGGAGAGCGGTATGAGGAATTGAGTTCTAGAATATGCTGCGTGATTGTTGCACGGTTAATTATTTCTTTGAAAGGGTGATGAAGGATACTGAAAGGAAAAGCTAATTTCCAGGTCTTATTTTATAATGAAACTACTTGCTAGGGACAGGGCTCCAGAGGTCACACAATCTGTCTTTCTGCCTCTCACGGAAACGTTTACTCCTTACCTGAATTTTTTTCCTGCCTTTCTTCATGTGGGTTTCCTCGCTGAGCTGTGGGGACCCTTCTCATGGGCCAGGATGGGGCCTGCTGACCCCCAGAGGTCAGCATCTGACACGCAGAGACCTTCCCACGATGGTTTAGTTGGCAATGAATTAACTGATGAACTGAGAGCTCCCTTTTCCATGCAAGCTTTTAGCATGAGTATAGCTTCCCATTCACCTTCCTCAGCCAGCTGCTTGAAGAGTTCAAGTTAATCCCTGAAAAAGGAAGTTACCAGCAAAGCTGTGGACAGGGACGCAAGGGAGGGCAGAGGAGCCTTGCCCCGTGTCTGGAGGGGGCTGGCCCGGGGACCGGGACCGGGGCGGGCAGCCTCTTGGCAGAAAGGTCTGTGCTGGTGATGGGAGTGTCCGGGAAGGCCCGCCTTGTCAGAAGGGGGGGGAAGAGCGGGCCTTGGCTCGGTCAAGCCCACTTCCTACAAGCTTCCCTTGGCCGTCTAGAAAGGCACTCAGTGCCAGTCAGCACAGGGCCGCAGGTGGAGACTGGGGGTGCTGTCCAGCACCCTGTCTGCAGGCTGCTTCGGGCCCTGGGCTGGGCCAGGGCTCCCAGGCAAGCCTCGCATCCTCCCCTCTCCCTCTTCTTGTGCTGCACCTGCCCTGCCCTTCGGCCCCTCCCTTGGGAAGACGGGGCACCAGGAAGCATGAGCACCTGCCCATCCCCGCTCCCCACCTTAGGACACGCCTGGGTAGGTGCACGTCTGCCTTTCTCCATCCAGAGAGCCCCCCACCCCCACCCCCACCCCTGCAGGTTCCTGGCACAGGAACCCCACGGGTCACGCACTCCCCTCCTCGGCAGACAGATGCCACTTCCTCCTGCTCTGAGCCAGTGGACTGAATGACTCTTTCAAAGATTCCTTCTCTGTCTTGCAGATCACTCTTCCTAGTCACACTCTCCTTCCCCTAGGATACAGCTGATCAAATCTTCCCCCTCCCAACAACAGCAGCGAGAGTAACCACAACAGAAAAGCCTCTGGCACACTGGTTTCCACTCCAGCTCTTCCCGCTTCAAAGCTGCACCTGACGTTGCCGGCTTCCTCAGCCCACTCGGCCTTCCAACCAGGACAGGGACTGTCCCCAACACAGTCTGCCAGTGACCACGACAGGCACCCGAGGCACGGGACTCCTGCCCTTTCCAGCCAGCCATCAGGGACCCCCCAGCCTGGCCTCCTCCCACCCACCCTAGGCTGTCGTGGGCTCCCTGCTTTGCTCTCCTCCTACCTCTCTGGCCAGCTTCTCTGTCGCCCCCTGCTGGGCCATCTCCTCCTGCGGCTCCTGTGGCCCTCAAAGCCACCATCTGGTCCTTGATCCTCTCTCCCCATTCTCCCCCTTGGCAGTCACATCACAGAGGAATTTTTAGAAAGTTCCATCAGGGCTGGCTTTGTGGCATAGCAGGTTAAGCCACCATCTGCAATGCCAGCATCCCATACAAGTGCTGGTGGTTGGAGTCCTGGCTGCTCCACTTCTTTTTTTTTTTTTTTGACAGGCAGAGTGGACAGTGAGAGAGAGAGAGAGACAGAGAGAAAGGTCTTCCTTTACCGTTGTGTTCACCCTCCAATGGCCACTGCGGCCAGCACACCATGCTGATCTGAAACCAGGAACCAGGTGCTTCCTCCTGGTCTCCCATGCAGGTACACGGCCCAAGGACTTGGGCCATCTTTCTCTGCACTCCCGGGCCACAGCAGAGAGCTGGACTGGAAGAGGGGCAAACGGGACAGAATCCAGCACCCCGACTGGGACTAGAACCTGGAGTGCCGGCGCCGCAAGGCGGAGGATTAGCCTATTGAGCCGTGGCGCCGGCCTGCTCCACTTTGACCCAGCTCTCTGTTAGTGCACCTGGGAAAGTAGTAGAAGATGGTCCAAGTGTTTGGGTCCTGCAGTGATGTGGGAGACCCAGATACAGTTCCTGACTCCTGGCTTCAGCCTGCCCCAGCCCAGGTTGTTGTGACCATCTAGAGAGTGAACCAGCAGATGGAAGAGATCTCTCCTCTCTCTGACTCTCGCTATCTCAACACCGCCTTTCAAATAAATAAAATAAGCCTTTAAAAAAAGAGGAAAGCTCACAGACAAATGAGGGAAGAAGATAGATAAATGTTAACACAATATATTAAGAAGGTTTGGGGCTGGTGCTGTGGCGTAGCAGGTTAAGCCTCCACCTGCAATGCTGTCATCCTGTATGGGCACCAGTTCAAGTCCTGGGTGCTTCACTTCCGATTCCGCTTCCTGCTAGTGTACCTAGTGGCCCAAGTCTTTGGGAGACCTGGAGGAAGCTCCAGGCTCCTAGCTTCACCTGGCTCAGCCCCAGCCTTTGCAGCCATCTGGGGAGTGAATCAGCAGATGGAATAATTCTCTCTCTCTCTCTGACTTTCAAATAAATAAATAAATCTTTAAAAAAAGAAGAAGAAGAAGAAAAAGGTTTGCACTCAAGGTTTGCCAGACTCAAGGCACTCACAATTTTTCATAAAATTTATAATGATGTCAGAGAGATATTGAATCTCATAACCACCTCTCTATAAACTAACACTGACATATATCCCCAGTATCCAGGGTCCAGCCCTGTGGAGTAGCAGGTAAAGCCACCACCTACGATGCCAGCATCTCATATGGATGCTGGTTCGTATCCCAGCTGCTCCATTTCTGATCCAGCTCCCTGTTAATGGCCTGGGAAAAGCAGCAGAAGATGGCCCAATGCTTGAGCCCCTGGCACCCACATGGGAGACCCAGATGAAACTCCTGGCTTTAGCTGGCTCAGCCCTGGATGTTATGGCCATCTGAGGAGTGAACCAATGACTGGAAGATCTCTCTCTCTCTCTCTCTCTCTCTCTCTCTCTCCTCTCTCCTCTCTCCTCTCTGTCTCTACCTCTCTGTGCAACATTGCCTTTCAAATATGTAAATAAATCTTAAGAAAAAAAACAACAGTGTCAGAATGAGAATGGGCATACCTGCATTAGAAATGGATTGACCAGCTCTCTGCTATGGCTTGGGAAAGCAGTAGAAGATGGCCCAAATCCTTCGGCCCCTGCACCCACATGGGAGACCAGGAAGAAGCACCTGGCTCTTGGCTTCAGATTGGTGCAGCTCCGGCTGTTGCGGCCATTTGGGGAGTGAACCAACAGAAGGAAGACCTCTCTCTCTCTCTCTCCCTCTCACTGACTGTAACTCTACCTCTCAAATAAATAAATAAAATCTTTAAAAAAAATAAGAAAGGGATTGAGAAACCCCACGCAGTCTTTGTAGGCTCTGCTCATCCTGAGTGCACTGTCTGCAGAAGACAGTAACCAGTCCACCCCGTGTCCCTGACCGGGAGACCTGGTGACACCCTGTGAGTCAAGAATATTTCCACTCCACACCCCTTCCTCTTCCTTCACTCCCAGGAAACCAGCAGACAGCATGGAGCTCCCCAAGGGCCAGGAGGCATGGGAGGCTGTCTGAGCTGTTGTCTCGGGAAGGCTGCCTCGTGGGGAGAGGAAAGTGGCACAAGGCTGGAACTGTAGTATTCAGAAATGACATCGGAGCAGAGAAATGCCAGGACCAGAGGCCATGAGTCAGAGGAGGTTGCGCCAGAGCAGAGCCACAGCAAGGGAAGAGCTCTGAGACAGGAGGAACAGGGCTGGCACTGCACACATCCACCCGGAGAGGATGAGGTCATTCCAGAGGTGAGGGGCAGAGTCCTGGGGCCAGACACTCACGCCATCCGTGGAGCCTCACTGAGTACAAGGGAAGACACCACCTATGACAGGGTTGGGAAGAGGAAGAGCAGCTCTCTGAAAAAGAGGTTCTGCAGAACTCAGAAGAAAATCTCACTCGTCCAGGCGTGCACAAGGAAGCCCGGCCCCTAAGTCAGAGGCGCAGGGAAGTCTCAGGATGAGTCGGGGAGGCAGGGGCACCCCGAGTGGAAGAGGAGCCAGACCACAGCCATGGGTGAGTGGGCAGGGGTGGCAGCCAGGCCATGTCTGTCACACAGGGAACAAACACAGGAGAAAAGGAAACGCCGGGCTGGACGTGAGAGATTGGGAGACAGAGACTCAACAGCCACAGAGCCCCCTCCCCAACATGAAGCATTAGAGAAATGAAAGAGCTCTTGTAGGAAAACGGTCGGCGCTGTCCATACGGGCTTGTGTGTGCACAGATGGGCTCACCCCGCACAGCCTGCCCAAGGGGAGCCCAGATGCATCATGGGAAATCACAAGGATACCATCAGGAGGAGGGAGCGGGCTCCTCGCAGGTCCATCAGTGAACACAGGTGATTCCCTCAAGGAATGGGGCTGTGATACATGTTTGCTACTGGGAAACAAGTTAAATCCCCACTTTACACCAAATCCCAAACGAATCCTCGTTGGATTAAATAGCTAAATGAGGAACTGAGCCATAAAAGTCAGACGATAAAACACAGATGCATATTTATATAACTTCAGGAGGAATTTTAAGAGAAGGAATCAAAGGGGAAAAACAGGAGGGAGAAGACTGACAGATTAGTTTACACGCAAACTTTAAATTTTGTTCCAAATTTTCCCAATGATGAAGCTCAAAAAAAAAAAAAAAAAAAAGAACCGTGTATGAAAATGCTGCATAGCATTCAAATCAATAGAAAAATAGGTAAGGAATATAAAGACCCATTCACAGTAAGAGAAATGCAAACAAGCTTTTAGCCCATCTGGCAATCAAATTTTAAATTTTCAAGTAAAATAAGGAAGAGTGGGCATTTTTCAACTATCAGACTAACCAATCACCAATGCTGTCTACTGACCACTGTAGGAACCCGGGGGAAGGGGGGCGGTCACTCTCGCAGTGTCCAGGATGTGAGGGGGCCTCGGCACAGCATTTCTGAGTGACAGCTTGGCCCTTTTCCCAAGTCCTAAGAATAGGCAAACCATAATTGAAAAATTCTATGTATTGGAACTTATTCTGAAAATATTCGTTTATTGTTCAAAAATACATGAACAAGGACCTCCTTAGAGAAAAATTGAAATAGAGTAGATGGCTAAGTTCAGCAAAATCATCCATGGAATTAAATGCAAGGCAAACACTCCCACGATGACGCCAGAACTCAGGGACATGGAGGAGAGAAACACATGAAATCCATGAAACTACACAGCACCATTTTTTCATAAAAGAAATACACACACACCCTTGCATATTAGCAGTAGCCATGTCCATATAGTATAGCAGAATGATTTCTGTTTATTTCATTTCTACTTTTTCTGCCATAAGCATGAATTAGATACGAATTTTTCAAAATTTAAGTTCAATTAAAATGCCCAAGGGGGCCTGAGTGTGGTGCAGGGGATAAAACTGTTGCTCGCAAAGCTGGTATCCCATATGGGCGCCGGTTCAAGTCCCAGCTGTGCCATTTCTGATCCAGCTCCCACCTAACATGCCTGGGAAAGCAGTGGAGGATGGCCCAAGTAGTTGTGTCACTGCCACCCATGTGAGACCCGGATGAAGTTCCAGGCTCCTAGCTTTAGCCTGGCCTGCTACTGGCTGTTGCAGTCACTTGGGGAGTGAACCAGCATGGAAGATCAATCAATCTCTCTCTCTCTCTCTCTCTCTCTCTCTCTCTGTGTCACTCTGCCTTTCAAATAAATAAATTTTTTAAAAAAATGCCTGGGAGTACAACTCCCGGGTCCTCCGATAAGCATGCATTTGGTTTTGTGACACTCTTTCAGAGCGACTGTACCCTGTGACAGTCCCAGGAGGGTGTCTCAGTCCCTTAGATTCTCACACCCTCAGCAGCACTGGTTGGTATCACTTGCATTCCAGCCATTCTGATTGGTGTTAGTGATACCTCATCGTGGTTTGACTCTGCATTTTCTTGGTGGCTAATGCAATTGGACGTCTCCTCATGGGCACATCGGTCTTTTGCAGAAAAATGAAAACTTAGGTTTCTAAACTTGTACGCGAATGTCCACAGACGCTTTATCATAACAGCCTAAAGCTGGAGACAGCTCAACTGCCCCTTCACAGGGGACTAGCTAAGCACCTGTGCCACCCATACCACAGACTACTACTCAGGAGTAAAAAGGAACATGCTATCGATGCAACACGTGCACACCCATTCCCCTGGGGGATCTGAAGAGTGGAAAGAAAAGTCATTTCCTAAAGGCTACATGCTGTGTGGTTCCATTTATGCAACACCTTGAAATGGCACAACAGAAATAGAGACGCAGAACAGCTTGGTTGTCAGGGGTTCTGGAGGGAGCAGGAGAAGGGGAGTTGGCGACGGCTCTGAAAGGGTTCCCCGGGGACGCCTGTGGCGGAGCTGCTCTGCCTCTGGGGGCGGTCACACCCGTCTGCACAGGGGATGCAGCCGAGCAGTGGACACACACACAGGCACAAGCAGGGGCACGGAGGGGTGAGGTCTGGCTACAGCCCGCCAGTCGTATCAACGGTCATTACCTTCTCATAATACTGTGCTATGGTGACACAAGACGGTACCACTGGGGAGCCAGATGGGCTTCCTATCTTATTTCTTACGTCATGAGAACTATAATTATCTCAAAAAAAAAAAAAAACCTGGGGGGGAAGACTTTAAATGTGTTTTGGGGGCCGGCGCCATAGCTCAGTAGGTCAATCCTCCACCCGCAGCGCCGGCATCTCACATGGGCACCAGTTCTCATCCCGGCTGTCCCTCTTCCAATCCAATCTCTGCTGTGGCCTGGGAAAGCAGTGGAAGATGGCCCAAGTGCTTGGGCCCTTGGACCCGCATGAGAGACCAGGAAGAAGCTCCTGGCTCCTGGCTTCGGATCTGCACAGCTCCGGCTGTTGCAGCCACCTGGGGAGTGAACCAACGGAAGGAAGGAAGACTTTTCTCTCTCTCTCTCCCTCTCATTGTCTGTAACTCTACCTCTCAAATAAATAAATAAATAAATAAATAAATAAAATCTTATTAAAAAATGTGGTTGGGACACAGAGCTGGAAACCCAGCAAGACACGGATGAGGGGCCAGCAGTGTGGCACTGAGTTATGCCACCAACTGTGACACCAGGGTCCCATATGAGCGCCACTTTGTGGTCCACTTTTGGTCCAGCTCCCTGCTATGGCCTGGGAAAGCAGTAGAAGATGGCCCAAGTCCTTGGGCCCCTGCACCCACGTGGGAGACCCAGAATGAGCTCCTGGCTCCTGGCTTCAGCCTGATCCAGCCCCAGGCCATTGCAGCTATTTGGGGAGTGAACGAGCAGATGGAAGATGTGTGTCTGTGTGTGTGTGTCCATCTTTCTCTCTATAACCCTGCCTTTCAAACAAATCTTTTAAAAAAGACATGAACGAGGCTGGAAAGCTCCTAAGACCTAAGATCTCAGCAGGCCTTGCTGTGCCAGGGGGTCTGGACGGACGGATGGTGATGGAGGAGCCACTGAAGACCCCGCTGGGAAGCCCACCATCCCGCACGGGCACCAGGAGGACCATCGGGAAGCAGTGAGGGAGACCCATGAGGTGCAGGGGCCCCAGGTGCCCCGCTGGCTGCCGTGCCAGGCCTGCACACCCCTCCAGAGTGCTGCTCGGGCTCCCGTGCTGAGGCCAGGGCCAGGCGCCTCACAGAGCCTGGAGCTCCTAGGAGCAGCTCGCTCCGGCGCCGATCAATTGCTCCCTGTCACAAGCGGATCTTCTCCCAGTTCTTTACTTTCTGGATCATCAAGTTGTCCTGCGCCTGACTTAGGAGTCGTTTGTAACCCAGAGGTACGCGTGCAGCCAGCTGCCCCCATTAACGAGCTGCCTGGCAATTCAGCTGTCCCCTCCGAGGCTGGGAGCTCATCTATCTGCTCCCAGGAGCTTGCGCATCGGGCCGCGGCGTGAGGCTGGCCGGCTTCCGGGTCCCTGCTTCTCCTGGCCCATCAGCTGTGACAGAGCAAGGTTGGGCACAGGACCCCTTTTGGCTGTGCACAGCTGGGTCTGTGCTGGGGCACAGATGTTCGGGCCTTATTCGCGGGAGGGCTGTTTGGCTCTAAGGATATCTCTTGGGAACCAAGAACACACGGGCTGGGTGGGTGCACACACAGCATCGTCCTGGGAGCAGGGGAGAGAACGAGGCAGGTGTTGACTGCCTGCGCAGAGCCACACAGGGCTGGCTCTGTCTCGGAGCAGAGCTGCCAGCTGGAGGAGGTGTCCCAGCAGACCCAGCCACAGGGAGCTCCCTGGGCCACCCCTTGGGTGCAGGGCGTGTCCCACCCCATGAATCATGGGCTTCCAGGAGCCCTGGTGTCACCTCATATGTTCATCACCCAGCTCATTGAGAGCTTGGCCTTGAACAAAACAGAGAGAAAGGAAAGCTCATTGTTTTCTTCCTCACGGATGACCCCGGGCTAAAGTTTGTAAAATATACCTAGAAAAAGCAGGGGAGGGGCTGAGCGAACGGCAGGGGGAGACAGGGGCGGCCGACAGCAGCCACCTGGAGAGGGAGAGAGGGAGAGAGGGAGGGAGGGAGGGAGGGAGGGAGGGAGAGAGAGAGAGAGAGAGAGAGATCTGGCACCCAGAGCAGGCTCAGGAGTGAAGACAAACAGGCCTCAGGTACAGCCCCCCCACACACACATCAGAGCAAACAGGAGGCCAGCACCCAGGGGCGCCGGGAGGGGGAGCAATGGGGAAAGAGACCTTGGGGTGAATGGGCCAGCTCCTCACTCCCGTGTGCCAGCCGGCAAGGTGAGGCACCAGGCATGAAGATGGCAGACTCAGAACTGAGTCTGGAATTAAACACGGCCCCGGAAATGGAGAAGAACCCAGGATGGGTTACATTCAGAAAAATGGAATAATGAAAGCCCCGTCCCCCCCACCTCCAAAAAAAAAAAAAAAAAAAAACAGACGATAAAATGACAGAGTAAACTGTACAAGGGAGATGGCTGAATTCCAGGCACGCATGGTGGATCAAAGCAACGATACAACAAAACACATAAACAAAGTAGAAATTAGCAGAGAGTTGACGGGGTCTTTAATTCAGCTGTTGGGGTTGGGTGTTTGGTGCAGAGGGTAAGATGCCACTCATGGGGGCCTGAGATGGAGTCCCGCCTCTGCTTCTGGTCCACTTCCTGCTGCTGTGCATCCTGGGAGGCAGCAGATGACCCCTGAGTGGGTGGGCCCCTGCCGCCCACATGGGAGACCTGGACGGACTTCCTGGTTCCTGGCTCCAGCCTGGCCCAGCCCATTTTGGAGTGGACTAGTGGAGGGGACCTCTCTCTCACTCCCCCTTCTCTCTCTCTCCTCTCTCCACCCCCCCCCCCCAAAAAGTAAATAAGTGAAAATTTAAAAAGATCTTGTCCTTCCTGCCAGTCTCTGCGCTGGAATCAGTCACTGTTCTGAACCTCGCCACCTGCCCTACGTTATGGGAGAAGCTGGGGGACTGCCCTGTTCTGTGTCCACCTTGCAGCCCAGGTGCTTGTGCCCCACCTCCAAGCTGATCCCAAGGGGGGCATGGCCTTTGGGACAAGACCCGCATCAGTGCCCTTGGAAGGACGGACAAGATGACGCTCTCCATCTCCCCAGCTCACTCGCTCACTCCCTCTCTCCTCTGCCTTACATAAGTTTTAAAAACCAAACTCATGACTTCAAGGAAATATATGAAAGATAGGCAATTAGCAAAGGAAAGGCCCAAAATAACAGATGGCGGACCACTAGCAGCCTTAACTCAGAGGCTCCGATGGAAAACACAAACCAAACGGTAAGGCAGGGAACTAAGGGCGGGAGTCCCTGGAGATGGAGGGAGCAGCAGAGTCCTGGGCAAAGCCTGGGGACACCGCTGAGCTTCAAAGACAAAGAAGGAGCTCCCCGGGAAAGACACAGGCGAGGGCTCACCTCCAAGGGCACGGGGTTGGCCCCAGACTCGCACAGCTCTCTGCGGAGGCAGGTGCCCCCTCCGGCAACGGACAGCCCTGGCAGGAAGAACGCTGAGAATGAAACTCGATCGACAAAGAGGTGCATCAAATTACGGAATTCAGCACAGAGAAGCCTAGGAGTTATTACATTTTTTACATACAGAAATCAAACGAAAACACCCCGAAGTTGTTCTGCATCCTAGTATGAAAAAATAATTTAGCAAAATTGGGAGCTGGGGAAAGGCGAAGAGGTAGCAGCAAGAACTAGAAGGCAGAGCACTCCCCTCTGTGTGTTCCAGACCCACTGACCAGCCACCCTCGGATCCAGCAGTAGGGCAGAACTGTTATTTCACACAAGGGATGTGAGCACATGTGGGGAAATCAAGCTCACGCACACACCTAGGGACAGTTATACACCAACTTTCTTATTTTGCATAGCAAGGGGTTAACTGAAAATCTAACACGTTTAAAATAATGATATAAACCTCAGCATGTTTATAACATTCTTTCTTAATCATAAAAAGATCAATAGCATTTTGTATCTAGTTAAAGTAATAGTAGTTATTCCCATTTGCTAGCCTTTCCCTCTCCCAAAAATATTTATTCATTTATTTCAATGGCAGAGCAACAGGGTGGTGGTGGGGAGTGGCTGGAGGGAGAGAGAGATATCTTCCAGCCACTGATTCAACCCCATGAGTGACCTGGACAGCCAGTGCTGGACCAGGCCAAAGCTAGGAGCCAGGAGCTCCATCCTGGTCTCCCACATGGGTGCAGGGGTCCAAGCACTAGGGTCATCTTCTGCTTTCCCAGGTGCACCAGCAGGAAGCTGGATCAGAAGTGAGCAGGGGGGACTTGAACCAACAGTGATACAGGCGCTTGGCAGCATAGCACGCTGTGCCACAATGCTGACCTCCCCGGCTAGCCTTGTTAGCTCAAACATTTTCAGAATTCTCCTCTCCACAGTTTCAATGAGACATTTGAAATTTTTTCCTCCTGTGCTGTCATCAATGAACACACAGATTAACTTCATTTTTCCCTATCTTGTCCTCCAATCAGAACCTTTCAGATTTATTTATTTATTGAATTTTTTTTTAAGTTTTAAAAATTTTATTTAACAGTGAGATAGGCAGACAAAGAGAGCACCCCTCCGCAGATTCACTCCCTAAATGCCCACAACAGCCAGGGCTGGGCCAGGCTGGAGTCAAAAGCTGGAAACTCAATCCGGGTCTCCTACATGGGCAGGCAGGACCCAGGTACCCGCACCACCACCTGTTACCTCCCAGGGAGCACACTAGCAAGAAGCCGGAGTCTAGAGTTCTCTGAGAACTTGGAGAATCTGAGGAGTTGGACTGAGCCATTCTGATACTGGATATGATGTCCCAACTTAGCTGCTATGCCAAACACCAGCCCCCAGCCTTTCAGGTTTCTGGCATCCACGACTCGGCCTCGGCCTCACTGCCGTCACAGTGGTGCCAGACACGCAGATCCTGGGAAGTCAGATGCTCCTGCAAGAATCCCGAGTTCACTCTGAAGAACTGTAGCCCCTCATGTCATGGCGGGATCCTGGCTCAACAGTCCCTGGCCCGGAGCCCTGACCAGGGGGCAGGTGCACCTCATTCCCCTCCCCAGAGCAGGCATGGCCACAGGCAGGCGCTGCCGGTCTTCCTCCATGCTGCCCTCCCCTCTCTTCTCCATCCGCCCACCGGTTTGTCTATTTCTAAATTATCCCCACCAGCCATGACTCAAACCTGAGTGTCTTGGAACAGAAATTCTCTGAGCATACAGATATAAATCCAAGGATACCAGAATTTCATAAAAGGAGAATCTGTGGTCGGGGCAGGATTACCGTTAATACAAATCACCGCGAGGGATGCGAGTAGAAATCACGGGGACACGGATACCTGAACACTGGTACCGTGTCTGTAGCAGGGGGGGGATGGGGAGGAGCTGGTGTCTTGGTGTTGTGGAACTTGATGGCCCTGTTTTCCGTCTAATGGGCCATTCATTTGCTGTGGATGCCTGATTAGGGCAGTTAGCACTTCCGGACACAATTTATGCACTCCAGCTGTGATCCATTCTGCTCATGTTTACTCGTTTGATTTGGCTAACTGCTCTTTGAGAAGAGAAATAGGTAGATAATAAATAGATAGATGATAGATAGATAGATAGATAGATAGATAGATAGATGATAGATAGATAGAAAGAACCAGGCACCAATGCGCTCAGCAGGTGCCACTCACATCACTGAGTTCCCTCTGCCTCTGCCCTGCGCTGAGCCCAGGCCTTCCTATCCGTTCTCTTTCTACCCTAGCAGCCTCCCTGGCTGGCAGGAGTCCCACAACAGGATGGAAGGGCAAGGACTTGGGCCTCTCCTTAATGGGTCCCAGCTGAGCCCCTGGGGCAAGGCCAAGCTCCATTGTGCCGACCGGAGCTTGGGCAAGCGAGCCACCACTGTGGTACTCAAAGTCTTCCACTGCAGAGTGCAGCTGACAGAAGCACCTGCCTCATAGCCTGCTTGGGCTGCCCCAACAAAGCACAGCAATGGGGTCAGGAATAATGGAAATGGGTTTTCTCAACACGCGGGATGCCCAGGGTATTAGCATGGTTGGCTTCCGGCAAAGTCTCTCTGTCTCGGCACCTGCTCACTAGGCTCCATGTGCTCATTCCTCAGTGTGTGTGCAGAGACAGGGAGAGCTCTGGTAGGCCTTGCTTATTTTACTAGATTATGGCCCCAGCCCCGCCCTTATGACCTCATTTACTCTTAATCACCTCCAAATCCCATCACACCAGGGTTCAGCCCAGGAATCTTGCAGAGCTACAACTCCATTCCAAACAGTTTGATGATCACACAAGTTAACGCATGGGATGCACTGAGGAAGGGCCTGTACCCATGAGACTCCCAAAAGCTCATGGAAAAAAATGAATTTACAAGATCATTTTGAAATTCTTGCATGCTATTTTCATGATACACGGTTTACATGGGCATTTTAAAGACTCCTCGTATGCATGGATTTCATAATTGTTGGCACCACATAAACTTATCATTTTATTATTTATTTGAGAGGCAGAGAGAGAGAGAGAGAGAGAGAGAGAGCTCCCATCAGCTGGCTCATTTCCCAAGAGCCCGTGATGCCTGTGGCTGGGCCAGGGCTGAGGCTTGGATTTGAGAATACAACTCCTCAAGCCATCCACACGGCCTCCCAGGTCTGGAGTCAGGAACTGAAGCTGGGACTCAAACCCAGGGACCCCACCGAGGGACATGGATGACTCCACAAAGCTCCTCCACTTAGCATGTAAGCATATGTCTGAAGTGGCCTCATGCTCCATGGTTGATGAGTGCCAGCATCGTCAGCCTCGCTGCTGTTACCACTGTTAGGCAGGCTTACAGGTGAGCAGCAGGGAGAGACCCACGTCGTCCAGACTGGTGCAGGAAAGCAGGGGACTCCTCCATCCTACGGGCAGGTGAGTGCCACTGTCCCCACAACAATGGCGGCCAGACTGGACGAGGCCAAGACGGGTAAACGTCAGGTAGGGAGATGTTCGTGAAGATTAAATTCTCAAATGATTACATTCTAAGATTGTGTCTCCCCCCACCCCCATTTTCTGGTGTCAAAATGACCTTTCTGTAAGAAATGAATGCCATCAGCATCCCATAGGGGTGCCGGTTCAAGTCCCGGCTGCTTCACTTCCAATCCAGCTCCTTGATAATGCTCCTGGGAAAAGCAGCGGAGGTTGGTGCAAGTGCTTGGGCCCCTGCATCCATGTGGGAGACCTGGATGGGGTTCTAGATTCCTAGCTTTGGTCTGGCTTAGCCCTTTCTGTTGTGGCCATTTGGGGGGTGAACCAGTGCATAGGAGATCTCTCTTTCTCCCTCTCTATCCCTCTGTAACTCTATCTTTCAAATGAATAAAAAATACATCTTTTTAAAAAAAGAAACGAATACCAGGGATGAAAGGTAGCTTGTGTGTGTGTGTGTGTGTGTGTGTGTGTGTGTGTTAATATCCTTAAATGGAAAGCTTATATGAGGATCTTTAAAAGAGCACATGGAAAATGAAATTAAATGATAAGTTTACTTTGGTGCAATCACATTTTTAAATCAATGCATACTTCTTTTTCATAATGTGCATTCTCTATGAACTGTGCCAAGGCCCCTTATGACAGTAACTTGATATTCGGGGGAATATTTTGGCCCAAAAATCAGGAACTCATGAGCTGGATGAAAAAGGTCCATTATGAACCGAAAACTCGTCCGAGTTCTCTCCCTCTGCCTGACCTGTGAAGCCTGAACTCACAACCTAAGGCAAGGGGCAAAATGCACACGTCCTTATTTGCATCTCTTCCCAAGTAGCCAGGAGTGAAACCCTGGTCTGTCGGGCATTATCTGGGGCCAACGTGTGTCCTATCTGGCTGGATTTGTGTGTGCTCCCGACAGGGCATTTCCAGCAGGCCCTGAAGCCCCCTGCTCTTGTGAATAAGCCAGCGATTCAAACTTGCCCTGCACCAACCTGAGAGTCACGGGGTGCTGCCATCTGAAGCCAACAGTCGACTCTGATCCCACTAAGCCATCCTGGGTGGAAGCAGGTGTTCTTGGGAGAGAGGCGCTTCATTAAAACAATAGCACCAAAAAGGGAAAAGAGTGATCTGAATAGTTAATACTGAGCGAAGGCCTGCTCTCCTCTAGCTAATGTGCTGGGCATTTTATTCATCCAATTTCATCCTCACTTTATAGCCTGGTAAGTGCTATTGGCCCCACACCATACATGAGGAATGGGCGGGACAAGCAGTGAGTGACGTGATGCACACAGAAGAACCCTCCTTATTTTCAGGGAACTTGGTGAAGTAAGGCACACAGGGCCAGCTCACCTCCGTCCCAGCAGGTGCCATGGAACACTCTAGTGAACCCCCTTCCCGAGGGGCAGGACAAGGGCCCCAGCGGACAGAGCAGTCTATTGAATGTGGCTCAGCGTAGGAGCCCAAGATCACAACCAGGGAGCCGATTTCAATAGCGCAATGAAGAGACCTCACCTGGATGAGTTCTCTGGGATGGTGCTCCCACGGCTTAGCATCCCCCGCTGTCCACAGCTCTCCACCGAGGCCAAGCAAGCTCCACCATGCTACTGTGTCAACATGATTCGGTGCAGCCCTTGGAGGGACCTCCAAGTTCCGTGGGACCCCAATGAAGCCATTCCCTCCCTGGGGCCTGGGACTAGCAGATCTCCCGGTCTCTTGGAAAGGTTTCTTGCAGAGTCTAACATTCTGCTTTGCCGCCTGCTGTTGCCACAGCCACATCCTGCCCTCTCCCCTTCCTCCCTTCCTGAAGCCCACCCCATCCAGGCCTCTACCTATGGAGAGAGCCAACAGAGGGCGGCTGGTCGGGTGGTGTGGCTCGGTGGGGAGTGGGGGTGTCACTGCTGGGGCGCTTCCCGCAACGGGGCTGCCAGGAAGGTGGGTCCTGTGCTGAAGAGGCTGGTCCCAGGCCGCCCGCAGCCTTCAGGCTGACACCGAGGAGAGGTGCAGTGGCCCCTTCCACAGTTGTGGACCCTCAAGGTATTGCCCGAGAGAACCGGCAGGACTCGGCATTCCATCTCCACCGGGCAAGGCCACAGCCAAGGTCACATCCATGGGGCACCCAGCGGAAAAGGGTGTCACGCCCACCTGGCAGGTGAGTCGCTGAGACCAAAGGCACAGCTGTCACTCAGCATGGTGACAACCCTGAACATTTGCCCAGTGGTCTCTCAACCATCTCTGTCTATGAAGCCTGGGGACGGCCACGGGAGAGGGAAGCATTTGGCAGACTCTGCCGAAAGCCAAGGCCAATGTCTCCACAGAGGGAGGCGCCAGGCTGTGACGGGGAGGCTCCGCGGTGCAAGGGCACAGCGGCCCTCCGCTTCACACGGGCAACTCACTGCGGGAGGCCTTTGCGGGCTAAGCTTGCGGCGCTCCGCAGGGCCTCTCTAGTGCTCCCTCTGCCTCCATGTCCCTTCTTGCTCCGCAGCAGCCAACGTTCCTGCCTCCCCGCCTGGGCTCCTCGCTCTGACCAGCAGCTGAGTCCCGACCCAGATGGTGAGGGGGAATTAGCATTGAGCCCCACTGAGCCATGAAGGGAACTTGAAGAGGTGAACGTTTTACACCTGCAATTAGTCACACACGCAGAACTGTGCTCACAACTAGTTGCACCTGCGAGTGGTTAATTGCTAAATAGCAAATGCAATCAGGCACTTACAGATGATCTCCTGGATGAATGTTGCCGATGCAGTCGCCACCAGTTCATGCGTGGTCATGCACGCAGATACACACAGGGGTGCGCACGCACTCCCTAATGGAGGAGCGAACACAGAACAAAGCAATTTGACCCTGGAGATTGGACACTGAAAGACACGAAGGGAGGCCTCTTTTATTGCAACGCTGAGGAGCTGCGTTACAAGAATCTAGGTTAGCCCAAGCCGTACATCGATATATAGGACACAGTCCCGGGCTCCGGCACCAGATAAGAACAGCACAGATTGCAGATTGTTCTTTTGATAAGGACTGAGCAACAGTGGAAAACAAATTGGTCTTGGGCATTCAGGGCCAGGCTGCAGAAAGAACCGAAGCGTGCTGGCCGCTCCGACTGTTGTTGATCCCCGATGCAAACCATTATTTAACTGCGTGGGCCGCAGGCTGGCTGGAATTGTTAGATTCACAGTTTATTTTTTAATCTCAAAATATCGCCTTGGAAAGTAATGCACAAAATCAGAGAGTGACCTTTACAAAGTCTGTTTAATGCCTCCTTTGTAGCCCTCTCTGGCTTCCGCGAGTTTTTTCGAGCTGTGATACCGAGCTGTCATATTTTTCAAAAATATTTCCTTTTCAGCAGCCGAGTGAGGAGGAATACATCTGTGTATTTAATTGTCGTCGGTTCAGACGTGGTAGGCTGGAGAGCCTCTTCAGCGTAATGAGCAGCACAGTGCGCACAGCCGGGAGAGTGAGGGACGGAGCTGGTGATCGGGAGGGAAGAGCAGCCCCTGGGTGTCCACCACACCTCGCCACAGGGGCTGAGGCACAGCCGCACCGCCCTGTGCTCACAACCCCTGTCCTGTGTCAGGAGAATCAGCGCCATCCCCTGCCCTCCCACCCTTTCTTCTTTTTGCTTCTTTGCTTTCCTCCACTGTTCCTTTCCCTCCCTCCTTCTCCGCCTCCTTCACTCATTCATCCAAAAGGAATCCAATGAGCAAAACATCATTGGGAGTGACCTCCGCCATCGAAGCGCACACACTGCGATTGCAGAGATTAAACTCTGTCACTTGCTGTGTGCGGATCTGTGAGTCAGAGGCGGGGGGAAGCGTAAGCGATCAAAATCAGTGCAGTGCAGCCACTGGAGTGTGAGGATATGGGCTCAGACCATCCAAATTCTTTTTTTTAAGGATTTATTTATTTATTTGAAAGTCAGAGTTACAAAGAAAGAGAAGGAGAGGCTAAGAGAGAGAGAGAGGGAGAAAGAGAGAGAAGGAGAGGCTAAGAGAGAGAGAGAGGGAGAAAGAGAGAGAAGGAGAGGCAGAGACAGAGAGAGGGAGAAAGAGAGAGAAGGAGAGGCAGAGAGAGAGAAAGGTCTTCCATCCACTGGTTCACTCCCCAGATGGCCGCAACAGCCGGAGCAGTGCCCATCCGAAGCCAGGAGCCAGGAGCCTCTTCTAGGTCTCCCATGCAGGTGCAGGAGCCCAAGCACTTGGGCCATCTTCTATTGCTTTCCCAGGCCATAGCAGAGAGCTGGATCAGAAGTGGAGCAGCCGGGACTAGAACTGGTGCCCATATGCGATGCCGGCACCGCAGGTGGAGGCTTTTACCAGCTAAGCCACAGCCACCAGCCCCAGGCCCTCCAAATTTCAACCTGCCACTTGGTAGGGGTGTGACCTTGGACAACTAACTTAACCCCTGTGAGGCTAACTTTACCCATTTGTAAATGAGCACACAACAGTCTAGCACAGAAAGTCGCACTGTGGGTTAACATAAACTCTTAGCAATCTGTCTGGCAGAAGGACTCAATAATCACTAAATAATAGTTATTATTATACCTAAGTGTCAAAGACATATTGTCAAGGAAAAAGCCATTAATCCTGGCTGTCTCCGTGGAGTCCCGCTTTAGCCTTGAGCAAGCTGGATTGATCGTGAGCAACTCCAGTAAGATTACAGACTTGTCCAGAGACCATCTTCGTCTCTACATGCTTAGCGCCCCCTACAGCCAAAACGGGGCGTAGGACGGCAAAGCCTTGGCTTCGGGGGTGCAACTGTGGGAACCAGGAAAGGGGAACTCCGAAGAGAGACCCCAGGCACTGTTTCCAGAGCTCTGTGACAGACACCGTCGCAGTCACTGGCGTACTCAATGCAATCTGTCATTTTTCTAGTTGCAGCCTAGGCACACAGGAAATTGTACTTCCTGGCCCCGTTGGGGCGGGGCTCACCATGAGTTTACTTCCAGCTGATGAGCTGCACACCAAAGTGGCATTCATCTGTCCATGCAAAACGCTCCAGAACTCCCTTGTGCCAGATGACTGTTAATGACACAGACCACTTGCCAATGCCCCGATAAACGTGCATGGTGGTGTTTCACACTGAGATTTGGGAGATGTTCCCTACTGCAGCAAACCTAGCCTGTGCTGACTAGTACTGGTTCAGTAGCTCAGGAAGACCTACCAGCAAAATCTAGCACAGCTGGAGTGCTGGTGAGAGGAGCACTGTGTGGGAACTGAGACAGAAGTGGGCACTCGGGACCACCCTTGATTACCAGAAGGAAGCAGCTGGGCCACGCAGTGCCTCAGCAGTGGCTTGGCCCGAGAATGCTCAGTGAGATCTGATACCCTGCCTGCCCCACGCTCACATCCCTCATCCATCCTGGAGGAAGGCGACCCCTCTGAGCCTGCAGATAAAGTGCTTCGAGTTTATGGAAATTTGTCTCTTCGGCATCTCCTCTCTCAGAAACGAAAGAGCATGCCGCATGGAAAACTGTCTCTCTGGGGCCTGCGCTGTGGCGCAGTGGGTTAACTGCCCTGGGCTGAAGTGCCGGCATCCCTTATGGGCACCAGTTCGAGTCCCGGCTGCTCCACTTCCCATTCAGCTCTCTGCCATGGCCTGGGAAAGCGGTAGAAGATGGTCCAAGTACTTGGGCCCCTGCACCCACGTGGGAGTCCTGGAAGAAGCTCCTGGCTTAGGATCTGCTCAGCTCTGGCCATTGCAGCCAATTGGGGAGTGAACCAGCAGATGGAAGACCTCTCTCTCTCTCTCTGCCTCTCCTCTCTCTGTGTAACTCTGACTTTCAAATAAATAAATAAATCTTTAAAAAAAATAAAAAGAAATACTGTCCCCTCCAAGGTGACGACTTAGCAGCTAGCAGAGAGTCTTCAATCCATTGAATACCCAAGTACCTGGCCTGGCTTGGTGCCAAATAACCAACCTCATACTCACTGAGTCTTCATCCCCAGGGGAGGATGGCTCAAGGCCAACTCTCCTCTGACCTAGCACTGCCAGGGAGAACCACATGGAACAATCTGGAAGGCCTCCCTTCACATGTGGATGGGTAAATTTAGGACGTCGCTGGAGCCCACTGACAGCAAGTGTCCCTAGAGATGGCCTTGCAATCCCTTCTAGATAGCACTGAGCCCAGATCACCAGATCAACGCGGGCGGGAGAGAACTAGTGTGTTGTGCTGCAAAACTTTAACCCTCCCCTCCCCACCCCACATCGGGCAGGGGGGCCGCGTCCCCTCCTCTTGAATCAGGAGAGCACGAGACTTCTTCAGCCAGGGAGGGAGGGCGGAAGCGGTGGCGCGTGGGTTCTGAGATGAAGTCAGGACAAGCAGGCAGCTTCTACCTTCTTCCCAGGAACACTCTCAGAGGCTGAAGCTACACAAGAGGAGTCTGCCCCAGGGCATCGCGCTGGGAGGAAACCCAAGCCTCCCGCACCCTCCCTGAGTGAGAAGCCCCCAGGTGATCCTGTCCCCAGCCCTGCACACCTGATTCCTGAGCCCGGGGACCTGGCTGCACCATCACAGGGGCTGCTTGTGTGACCACCTCCCTGCAGGTAACTAAAGCCCAATCCTGCCAGTTCAGGCGTCCAGCATGAGGATAACCCGAAGGACTGTCACATCTAAGCAAGAACACAACCCCAGAGAAGCACGTGGTTTCTAGAGAGGGTCGGGGGCAATGCCAGCCTTGGGCTGGTCGTTCGCCACTCCTGTTTCCAACTTGTTCCTTCTACAAACATGGATAATCATCATCGCAGTAATAGCTCCCTCACAGGACTGTTTAAAGACTGGATGGGAAAGTGCGAACATTCGCTGTTGCTACCGATAGTGAAGTAGCCCTTTCAGAAAACGTCTTACTGGAGCAAAGAACGTAATCGCGAGCTATCACACACAGACACACACGCGGTTGCCCGAGAAGACAATGGATTCCTTTGGAACAAAAGTCTGAAGTTAGCGAGAGAACTGAAGCACATCCATCTAGCCCCCCCCACCCCCACACACACACCTTTTAACCAAAGCTCTAAATTTGCACAATAGCTTCCACAGATCTAATCACTAGATTTCTTCTCCCTAAGATTCCAGGTTAAAAATAGCTTAAATACACTTCTCCTGTCAGTCACATCACAAGGTAGAAGACACGGTACCATTCTAAATATAAGTTAAGAATATTTCTCCCCCTACCCAAGAGAAAAATCCCCCAACATGTTGGTTGTTTCCTTAGGGGGCTGTGATAAGCCCCAGGCACAAACCCTGAGTGAGTCTGCGGGGCTTCCAGGGTCATGCCCAGGGGCCACGGCCTCCATGGGGCCAGCACTGTGGAGGAAGGAACCCCAGAAGGCCGTTTGTGTCTTCCTCCTCTGAAGCCAGATGGCAGCAGTGTCACCCCATTCAATCATTCATTCATTCATCCATCCAGCACATTCAGCACATTCGCCACAAGTCCCTTGTTTAACCACCACCGTGTCTGGTGCTAGGGCCACAGAAGTGACCTGGAGATGCACAGTCTTGTGGGAGGGCCAGACCAGAGCACAGACTCTGCCTGGACAGGGTGATGGATGTCACCAGGGTCAGCTCCTCGCACGGCCCTGGGGACACAGAAGCAGGGGCTGCTACCGTGCCTGCGGGGGAGAAGACAAGGGAAGGTGAGGGCATGGGGCTGCACGGCAGGCCTGGGTTGTGCGAGCTGAAAGTCAAGCGAGGAGAAGGCCAGGAAGGGGAGAGGGTGTGTGCACGGCCTGGACGCCTGGGCGGTCAGACCCACTTCTAGCCGCATTTGGCTGTCTGCACAGAGGGGTGGGGCCAGACTGCTAAGCAGCCTGTGGCTAGGTGAGCACTCAGACTTTATCCTGGGAGTGAAAGAGAGAGCTGCAGAAAGGGTCATGTGGACAAGATGCAATTTCCTTCCTGGGGGGCTCCCTGGGGCAGCGTGGAGAAGGGGCCAGGATCAGAGAAGAGGGCAGGGCCTGACCACAGTGGCCTGGCAGAGGCGATGCAGGGGCAGGAGGGCCAGGGCACGGGGCAGGGGCTCCCCTGAAGCAGCAGTCTGCTCTGCACCCCAGGCCACAGCTGCCCCTACCGCGTGCACTGGGCCACGTGGAGGATAAGTCAACGCAAACGCCTCCTTCAGGGTAGGCTGTGCGGGTCAGTGCTCTGCTAAGCTGAGAATGCAGAGGAGGGGGCTTCAGATGCACTCCCACCCTCCCAGTAATACTCCCTCAAGGAAGACTCGGGATTTCCCCCAGCTTAATGGAGGTACAACTGACAAATAAAATTGTCATTTTTTTAAAGATTTATTTAGGGCCTGACGTTGTGGCGTAGCAGGTTAAGCCGCCACCAGTATCCCATCTAGATGCCAGTTCGAGCCTCGGCTGCTCCACTTTCCATCCAGCTCCCTGCAGGTGCACCTGGGAGGACAGTGGAGGATGACCTGAGTCCTTGGGGTCCTGCACCCACATTGGAGGCCCAGATGAGGCTCCTGGAACCTGGGCTTCAGCCTGGCCCAGTCTTGGCTGTTGCGGCCATTTGGGGAGTGTACCAGCAGATGGAAGGTCTCTTTCTCTCTCTCTTTGTAACTCTGCCTTTCAAATAAAAATAAAATAAATCTTTAAAAAATTATCTATTTATTTGAAAGTCAGAGTGAAAGAAAATCAGATATACACACACAGAGAGAGAGAAAGATTCTCCATCCACTGGTTCAGTCCCCAAAGGGCCGCAACAGCAGGGGCTGGGCCAAGCAGAAGCCAGGAGCCAGGAGCTTCATCCAGGTCTCCCACTGAATGGCAGGGGCCCAAGCATTTGGGCCATCTTCTGCTGCTTTTCGCAGGCCATTAGCAGGGAGCTGGATCAGATGTGGAGCAGCCAGGACACGAACGAGTACCTATATGAGATAGGTAGTGGCTTTGCTCACTATGCAACAATCCCAGCCCCCAAAACTGTAAGATTTTTAATTTTTTTAAAAGATTTATTTATTTATTTGAAAGTCAGAGTTACACAGAGAGAGAAGGAGAGGCAGAGAGAGAGAAGTCCTCCATCCGCTGGTTCACTCCCCAACTGGCTGCAACAGCCAGGAGCCAGGAGCTTCTTCTGGGTCTCCCACGAGGGTGCAGAGGCCCAAGGACTTGGGCCATCTTCCACTGCTTTCCCAGGCTACAGCAGAGAGATGGGTGAAAGTGGAGCAGCTGGGACTCGAAGCAGTGCCCATATGGGATGCCAGCACTGCAGGCGGTGGCTTTACCCACTACGCCACAGTGCCAGCCCCAAGATTTTTGATAAGTTGGGTCTCCACTGGAAGTGAATGCCCTCCAGGACCTACAGTTGCAAGGAGAAGGCAGAGTCCCAGAATTCAAGGCCACAAACCCTCCACCTGCTGGAAGACTGGCAGCAAATGCTGGAAGAGGTTTATCTTATCTGCACTGCGGTTTTCTTTTTTTTTTTTTTTTTTTTTTTTTTTTTGGTGGTGGTGGGTGGGTCAGCTTTGGGTAGAGCACTTCAGATTTTGAATGATAAGTCCTATCGCCTGTGCCCTCCCCTCCAAGCACTGTTACTCTAAGGTACAGTTTCAGGGAAAATTGTTTATTTTCTGTAGAACAAAGTATCTGGGCCCTGGTGGGATTCACAGGTGCACAGAGGAAGAGATAGGGTGACTTCTGGAGACAGTAACCCCTAAACTGACATCAAAAGAGGAAGAGTAGTTAGCCAGCTGAAAAGTGGAGCAAGAACATTCCAAGCCAAATGAAATAAACTGTTGTGCATCACAGCGAGGTTTGACCTGGGCAGTGTTAGAAAGTGGGCCAGAGGCCCACGGCGCCATGTGATCTCAGGCTCCGGCCTTCCCTTGCCAGGGGACTCGGCCCCACCCAGTGCTTCATTTTCTGAGCCAGCAGAGTTGTTCCTCTGCATTCGCCAGAGGCTGCGGGGCTGCAGTGCCCAGAGCAGCCGCTGCATCCAGCCAGTCACACCCGGGCCCTTCCTCTCCAGCCGTGCCCAGGGGCCCAGGTCAGAGGAGATCTGGGGCTGCCGCTTTCCTAGATTTTCCCATGCACATATGGGGGGGGGGGGCAGTTCATGGCTGCAGAACCAAGGAAGGGGGGTAACAGATCAGTCCTGGTGACAGCCAGCCTCCGCATTTGGAGGGCACGCGGGCACAGCCCAAGCCATCTTCTACCCTGTCTTCATTTCTTCACCTGATCGCCTGATTCTGTTGGCTTACTGACACAGATCCTTCCATGTCTCTAAAAGATGTAACCTTGCTTCCAGGTGTGCACACCCACACGCACGCACACAGGTGCCTTTTCCCCCCTTGTTCTGATCTCTGACCTTCTTTTATCCCACTTTCACAAATACCATTTTTTTAAAGATTTAGTTATTTATGTGAAAGGCAGAGTTAGAGAGAGGCAGAGGCAGAGAGAGAGAGAGAGGTGTTCCATCCACTGGTTCACTCTCTAATTGTCCACAATGGCTGGAGCTGGGCCAATCTGAAGCCAGGAGCTTCTTCCGGGTCTCCAATGTGGGTGCAGGAGCCCAAGGACTGGGGCCATCTTCACTGCTTTCCCAGGCCACAGCAGAGAACTGGATCGGAAGTGGAGCATCTGGGCTCGAACCAGTGCCCATATGGGATGCCAGCACTGCAGGTGGTGGCTTTTACCCACTATGCCACAGCGCCAGGCTGTCAAATGCCATTATAAAAAAACGCACACCCTGGGGTGGGGGGAGGCATCTGGCCCAGGAAGACCCTGGTTGACAACACCCACATGCTGCAGCAGAACCCTGGCGTGGGAGACTCCAGCTTCCCGTCGTGCAGACCCGGGAGGCAGTGGTGGTCGCTGAGCTATTGGGCTCCTGCCACCCACATGTGGGAGACAGGGGTCAAGATCCCAGCACTTGCTTCTGCACCAGCCAAGGCCCATTTCAGGTGTTTGGGGAGTGAACCAGCAGATGGAAGCTCCATCTGTTCTCTTTCTCGCTCGCTCCAATAAATTAACTTAAAAACTTACTCTTTAAACAAACAAAAAAACTCCACTGCTCTTCACTAACTCGACTCCTATAATGCCTTTGTGTCCATAAACAGAGATTCCAATGATGTGAAGTGGGAGGGCTGGATGAGATCCCATAGGCAAAGTCCTGGGGAACAGGGCCAGGCACGCAAAGCACGTGTTGGGTCAGGATGTCCCGCGTGTGGGGACAGATGAGCCAGCCCTGGAAAATGATCTCTCACGTCAGCAGGAGCTGCGTCCTCACCAGCAAATTCCCACCATGTTCCCCTCCCTGCACCTGCCCTTTGCTGCCCCCGGCGCAGCTTAGGGTAACTCTGCTCTCTCTGTGCTCACTCTGTAGCCTGCCTCAAAGCCAGGCTGGCTAGACAAGGCCTCTCCCCACCCCAGGCTCTGTGCCACCAGACCTGGGCCTGTGAACGAATAAACGGACGGGAGGCAGGCTCTGACCCCCAGCTTATTAGATGTGGCATCTGGGGTCCCCGAGCTCCTGAGCCTCCGGAAAAAGAGTTTCCCACATTGACTCCTAATGCAGTACAGCAAAGTGAACAGCTTTTGAAATGGCTTTCTTCCTACATTTAAAAATGAGATCATGAAAAGTCCCCTAGAAAAATCAATGCTCACTGTTTTAAAACTCCAAATCAATAGGATGTGTGAAAGTTCTCATTAAGAGAGAGGAGGGGGAGGTCAGAGAAACAAGGAGAATCCGAAGGGAAGAGATGGGGAGTGAGGAGGAGGCGAGGGCGAGACACAGGGACAAGGGCAGAGGGGCAGAAGCGGATGGAGAAGTGAGGCCTCCAGGGCCAGAGCGCGGAAGCGGAAATGGCTCCGCCAGGAAGGAGGCAGGGCGAGCCCCTCCCCCACAGGAAGTGCTGCAGGGGTCCAGAGGTGAGGATGCTCCTCCTACAGGAGCCCACAGGGGGCAGGGGCACAAGAAGACGAGGGGACACCGGCACTGATTTTCCAAGCAGGCCCGAAAGGAAAGCCAGTTATAGCGACCAACTGGAAATCGAACCATGTATGGAAGAGGTAGAAGTTTGGGGTGGGAGAGGACTTGAAGGGCCCCCTCTTAGAATCTGAACTATTGGGATTGAAGGGACAGCGCGGGTGGGGGTACAGGGTGCTGTGCGTGAGAGCTGGCCAACAATCCCAGCTGGAGAGGCACTGAACTCTCTCTCAGGCTCCGTGGCAGGCAGTAAGCCACTCAGTCCTCACCACCAGCCCCAGGAAGTGGAGTACTACTCTGCTCACTGCATACTGAGGAGGCCCAGGCATGGAGAGGCGCGGGGAGGTGATGGAACTTGCCCAGGGACACACGGGCAGGTGGTGGCATAGGAGCTCAGGGCCAGGCAGTGTGGCCCGGAGCCTGCGCTCCTCACCAGGCTGCTGGGGGCCTGCGGCACTGGTGTCCCTGTGTGTGTGTGTGTGTGTGTGTGTGTGCGTGCTCACGCACCTGCCTGGGAGCGTGCCCTTGACTCCAGAGACCACAGGGGAGCTACCAGGGGGTCTGAGCAGAGAGGTGACTGGCTCACCTGGGATTTAGGGTTTGGTTACACACCGCTGCATCTGGGAAAAGGATCTGGGCAGAAAGACAACGTCTCTGGCCCAGAGGCAGCTCGAGCCACTCTGGACACTCCCTGTGGTGGGATCACCGCTGCCCCCTGGCCACTGGCTCCTCCTTCCTGTTTCTCTCCGCCCTACAGGGACAAGGCTCGCCTGGCAGCTCAGGCCTTGGAGCCCTTCTCTAGGATTATGTGTTCTGGAAATATTTATTCCCCAGGCTCCTGAACAACTCCCACCTGATTCCACCCTAGCCCTGGCACTCCTGGGTATTTAATTCTAAAGACCAGAATACAAACAAGGCCGGCTTCTGCTCAGCCGCCCTCCCGCTGCCCATCTGTAGCTGGCTCCCTCACAACAAAGCCGCAAGCAGCCATGTCTGCCAGGCTGAGCCACCGACTTGCTTTGGACCTCCTTAGTCAACCTGCCCCTCACCATCAGGTTTCACCTGCCCTGCTCCCTGGTAGAGTAAACAGTCCATTTGCTGAGTGTGTGCCCTTCCAGGGGGCTGCAGACTCTCTCCCCACACAGCACACACATGCGCATACCACACATGGACCTGGGGTCAGGGCACCCACACACCCATGAGGACTCTGAGACCACAGGTGTGTTACTGCTGAGACTGCAGGATGACACATTCCCCAACCTGGAGTGGGGCACAGGAATTTCACTATGCACCCCTGGATCTGTAAGGCATCGGCTTTGTCCATTCTAGGAATCAGGGACCAATGCCTTTATTGAAATTGCACCCACCTGGGCTGTGACAGCAAGGAGAGGCATCAGACCGGGCTCAGCCCAGAGACAGGGATACGGCTGAAGCGGGAATTGACAGGTGCAGGTGTACAAGGGACACACCTCAGTCGGAGCCGCCCACCTACCCAGACTCAGGAGCAAGCAGGGCTGTCACAGGTGAGGCAGGAGGGCCACCTGTCCCCTTCCCCTCCAAGTCCGGCCTCAGATTCCCACTCAGTGAAAGACCCTCCCAGAACCAAAACACGAAGTCCATCCACAGCTTAAAACCATGTCCCACTGTGCAACCTAGGGCACTGCACACAAACACATTTCAGAAACCCGGCCAGTCTCTTCTAGCAAAGTCTACAGCACGGTAATTTCTGTGTAAAAAGCATTTATTTATTGAATGCAAATATTTGAATCATACTACAATTTTTGAAACCCTGTTTTGACATTAGCTTTTAAAGTATATAATACATATTCTCAGAAACATATGTATAGGTGTCCGTTCTCAGAGAAAGACTCAGATTCCCTGTACCATTAAAAATCCTGCACACAGCTCTGGCTCATTGCAAAGGTGCTCCAAGGAGAAGGAAAAGAAGGGGGAGGAAGGGCCAGGGAGTACAAGGAGGGGCGGCCTCTCCAGGGCATAGGGTCCCCAGTGGGACACCGGGAGGCAGGCATGGCCACAGGCGCGGGCCACACAGGTCAGATAGAGGCACGGCTCACTCCACTAGCTTCTGTTTCTACTCTGTAGTTAGGACCTCTGCTTCGGCTGCACACGCTTTTTCACAAAAAGACAAAGGAAGCCGTTCCAACCAGCTCTCTTTGGGCTTCTTTTATTACCAGTGCTAAAGGAGGTCTCCATTAAAGCATAACTTAAAAAATATTATGCATTGGGTTCCCCTCACCCTCGCAGAGCTGACGACTCAGAAACAGCAGCTATTCCCACTGACTGAGTCAAACCTGTTAAAGGAAAAAATCAGCTGTCTTGGTCCATCCAGTGGTGGGCGCAAGAGGGAACTAGGAGGCACCTAGTGGGCTTGCTTGTCTCGGGACAGACGTAGGGTTCGAGCCAACTGCACACGGGCCGGGAGCCTTCACTGCTCAGAGGCCATCAAAGGACACGGCTGTGTGCCCGGGCGCACTGGAACTGCACGGGGGCATGAAGGATGGAGAAGCAGCAGTGAAGTCTGGAAACACTCCCACCAGCCCTCGCCAGCCTCAGCCCTGCCACCCTGCTCCTGTCAATGCCCACCACACCCCAAATCAACACCGCTTTAAGAGCGGTGCATCTGCTGTGCACACAGAGCCACCAAGGGCTCGGCCAGCACCTTCCCCACCCATGCACCTGCAAGGTGACCCCCGAGCTTCTCCCATAGAGGAATTCCAGGGAGACAGAACACCATGCATCCACTCCAGCTGCTTCTGGGAAGGCCTAGAACACAGTGACGCCAATCTGCTGGCAGAAAAGTTAGGCTGGAGCTTGCAGCTGGGTGGGGGGCGGGGGTATGAGTGCAGGAACGGGGATCCAGTATGCCCCCGGCCCTCCCACCGCAACCCAGTTCATGACTCAGCCCTCTTGCTCCTGCTCTCTCCATGTCTTTGTACTGCTTGCTTCTCAGATTCCCTGGGCCTCGGCCTTGGTGAGGTAAGCCTCATTGCTTATCTTCCAGGAACCCCTGGAAGGCTTCCACTCCAGCCAGCCCCGCCACCTATACAACCCTCCCTCACACCTCTCTATCCTGCCCACCACCATCTCTAAGTCGCTTCGAACACCCTGGGGAGAGGGGTGATGAAAATTTAAGATCATTTTCCCAGGGCATTAGCGTACTTTCTTTCTGGCAGGAGGCATAAAGGTGAGGAAGGGATAAAGCTTAAATTTCCCAGGAACAATTACTTTTTAGGACTGAGAGGGAAAATGCTTAATTGCTTAAGGTCTTGTTCGCCTCAGACAATACGGTGGGTGGATGGGTGAGACAGGGGCTGTTGGAGTGTGAACTCGGACACACCTGTTTCACCTGAGGAACACCTGCAGCAGCGGGTCCTGGCTCAGACCTGAATGGCTGTTCCTAGCCTTGGAGCTCCAGCAGCTGACCCTGGGCCTGCTGCTTCTGCGGCCATGTGGCCCAAGGGACCCCTCACTCCTCATTCTTCAAATACTTACTAATCAGTCACTCAGGATCCATCAGCTCAATACGCAGACTCTCTCCAGCACACACATGCGCACACCACACATGGACACATACACACATACCACAGATGCACACACATGCACACACCACACACATGTGTACTACACGCACACCACACGTATGCACACTCCATACACACACTACACACACACACTACACACATGCACATACCACACACAGACACCCCACACACATACATGCACATAGCACAGACACCCCACACACATACATGCACATAGTACAGACACCCCACACATGCCCACAACATGCATACCACACACACCACACACATATGCACCACATGCACACACCTGCAGACCACACACATACACACCACACATATGCACACACCACACACATGCATGCACACACATCACACACACCACACATACCATACACATGCACACACCTGCACCATGTAATCTACATTCTGGTGAGGACAGAGAGATGACGCACACCACAATGAGTAAAGTGTACACGGGATAGAGATGAGAAGAGCTGTGCAGAAAGAGGGTAAAGGGCGTTGGTGACTGGGGAGGGCTCACACTGGGAGTCAGGTGGTCAGGGCAGGGTCGCTGAGCAGGTCATATTCCAGTAAAGTTTGGGGGTGGGGAGTGAGGGAGACACCCACAGCTCCCTGATGTTGGAACAGTTGGACATCATGAGCAAAATAGTAATAAAATGAACCTCATGACGGAAAAAGAAGAGAAAACCTGTGCAAAGGTTAAGCAAAAAATTACAGGACATAACCAGGATCAGCTGAAAAAATAGAGTGCACTCGAAATAAATGAATTCACTGGAGTTTATCAAAATTAAAAGTGTTCGCTAGGTACAGGGCATTATTAAGAGAATAAAGAGAGAATCTACAGATGGAACAAAATATTTGCAAGTCACATATTCAACAGAGGGACCTATATCCAAAATATATAAAGAATTCTCAAAACTCAAGAGCAAGAAAATAAACAACACTCATTAAAATCTGGGCCAAAGTCATGAACAGATACTTCACCAAAGAGGAAAACAGAAGGCAATGAAGTACATGAAAGATATTCAACGCAGTTACTCATAAAAAATAAAAAGCACATTTAAGCCACCATAATGCACCCAGCAGACAGGGGAATAGGAGAAATACTGATGATACCAAGCTCTGATAAAAACACAGACTGACTGAAGTGCTCGGACATTGCTGATGGTGATGCAACACAGCACAGCCACTCTGAAAAGCAGCCTGGCAGTTCAAGATATAATTTCCATATATTCCCAGTAAGTCCTCACAGACACACACACACACACACACACACACACACACACACCCCTATACACAAAAGCTGATGGTATTACAATCACCAACAACTGGGAACAATAAGTGAAGGGCTATGCAGACTGGGGCACATCCATGCAGGGGAATACTACTTGGCAATCAAAAGGAACAAACGCCTGACACAGACAACAGCCGACACGAACCTCACAGCCATCATGCTGAGTGTAAGAAGCTGACAAGGGGGTTTTAACAAGTTGACAGAGACTTTCAAAATGTACCTGGAGGATGTGTGCATTTACGCATGGACATAGATTTTTCTGCACCAGAAAAAAACGTATCTCTCCACTCCATCTTCCACAAACTCTCCCAAGTACCATCATCTCATGTCACTTGAGAAGATAATACAATAGGGATGACAAGCTAATCCATGTTTGCGGGCAGGGGGCGGGGCCAGGGTGGGTGTGGCTGCAAGGGCAGGAGCAGAAGGCAGCTCGTCTGCATCTGACAGTGGCGGTGGCCACACAAACCTACGCAAGGGTTAAAGTTCACAGAACTGTCCATCAGAAGTCACGCTTGAAGTAAATCAAAATTGCAGTCCCCCATATGTAATGCTCAATTTAAAACCAGGAATCCAATCTTTCAGCGGCCAACTGGACAAAGCTATACTCACGACAAACTCCTGGACTGGAAGGGTAGTTTCACGGTCTTCAGAGACCCCACACTTCAAAACATGTTAGGAACCCATGACCTTGATCACCTTATACAGGCCAAATTCTTTCTACAACTCCCACATGTTTTAACAGAACTAGCACCACATAGAGCTCCTGTCCGCAGTGTGGTATAGAGGGAAACACTGCCACTTGGAACACCACCCCGACTGCTTCGCTTCTGATCCAGCTCCCTGCTAATGCACTTGGGAAAGCAGCAGAAGATGGCCCAAGTGCTTGGGCCCCATGTGGGAGACCTGGAAGAAGCTCCTGGCTCCTGGCTTCTGGCTTCAGCCTGGCCCAGTGCTGGCCACTGCAACCACCTGGGGAGTGAATCAGCAGATGGAAGCGCTCTCTCTCTCTGTAACTTTGACTTTCAAAATAAATGAGTAAGCCATAAATTTAAAAAAGTCAGCTGCTGGCTTGTTTAATAATGAAACTATTAATAATATCAACATTCAGGCTGGTGCCGCGGCTCAATAGGCTAATCTTCCACCTGTGGTGCTGGTACACCAGGTTCTAGTCCCAGTCGGGGCACCGGATTCTGTCCCGGTTGCCCCTCTTCCAAGCCAGCTCTCTGCTATGGTCCAGGAGTGCAGTGGAAGATGGCCCAAGTGCTTGGGCCCTGCAAGACCAGGAGGAAGCACCTGGCTCCTGCCATCGGATCAGTGCGGTGTGCCGGCCGCAGCGTGCCGGCAGCGGCGGCCATTGGAGGGTGAACCAACGGCAAAAGGAAGACCTTTCTCTCTGTCTCTCTCTCTCACTGTCCACTCTGCCTGTCAAAAAAAAAAAACAGTAATATCAACATTCAGTCTGGACATTGCAATGAGCCAAGCTCTTCACTGGGCTCTGCATGCAAATTCCCACCGGCTTCCAGCTAACACGAGCTCCACGTGGCTCCCTTACCATTTAACACAGAACCATCCTGGGGCCTGGAGCAGTCACTCAGTGGATAAACATGGAGCCAGGACTGAAGAGCCCACACCTTCCTGCCACAGCCACATACCCACTGCTCTTTCCACAACAGTGTTTCTCCTCCAGTCTGGATGCACAGTACATGGGCTTATGTCCCTGATTTCTAGAAAAGTCTTTGAGCAGGGCTAAGACAGATTGCAGTGAGGTTCCAGGAGGTGCACCTGCTAGTGACAGGTCCCCTGGGTGTGCACTCCTGGAAGGTTCATTGCCAGACCTCACATGAGGATCAGCAGGAGCTCCCAGCTGAGCCGACCTCTCTTCTCATGGCTACTCATGGCCTTAAACGGCAGCAATTGGAGGTTAGCAACTCATCGTAATGCTCTCCTCTGGGTCCCGGTCCTTGACCTTTCTCCCTCCCTGACCACTTGTTGGTACTGATGTCTATCAGGACGCAGCTTCCATGGCCCTTGTCTTCAATTGTTCACACTCAGACAAAATCAGAAACTCCCCTTGCTTTTCCAATGTGCAGAGCACCTAACATCAAAATCTAGATAAGGGCCAGCGTGTGGTGCAGCAGGTTAAGCTGCCAACTGTGATGCCAGCAAAACCCACCAGGGACCGGCTTGAGCTCCTCTGCTCTGCTTCCCATCCAGCTCCTGTTAATGCAGCTGGGAGAGCAGCAGAAGACGGCCCAAGGGTTCAGATCCCTGCCGCCCATGTGGAAGCCCCAGATGGAGTTCCTGGCTCCTGGCTTTGGCCTGCGCCAGCCCCTGCCATTTGGGCATTTGGGGAGTGACCCAGCAGACACAAGAACTCCCTCTCTCTCTTCTACTGTGACTTTCAAATGAAATTTTTAAAAAGCTTTTTTTAAAGACATCTTTGTATATCAGCTGTTTACTTTTACCTTATACCAGGAAAAAATGCATCTCTGGGAAAGCCAACCCTCCCAGAGGCACAGCCCCTCCTCCAAAAGATGACCCTGGCAATGCAGGTGCTTCCAGAACCTTCTGTGAGCAAGAATAAGGTCAGTGCAGGGCCCTGGCCTAATGTCCCCAGCCACACACAGGCAGCGAGTCCTTGGGCTCCACACATCACGGCTGCTCCCAGCCAGAGTAATGGCAAGGGGCACATGTGGGAAAAGAACCAGCAGCATCGAATGGAAAACAAAAAACCCTGAAAGAAAGTTTTGATGTGTCAGGCCGTGTTTTCCAAGCCGGACTCACTGGTCCCTCGACTGCTCCTGCAGGGGGAGGCTCGTGTGCGTGGGGAAGCCAGGGCTTGCCTGGGAAGAGGGGCCCCCTCTCTGTCAGCCAGGACAAAGATCGTCAGGAAAAGGATACACTTAGCTGTCCCCCAGACAGGGCCCATTGTATTTGGGCCATTGAGGGCGTGCACAAAGATCAGAAGAGCCAGGGTAGGTGGAGGCCGCCCTGGGATGCACAAGAAACTCTCTGTCATTTCTGGTTTCCTCTGCGCTCGAGATGGGCAATGAAGACAAAGGCCCTGGCTGCCATTCTGAAGAAGTGGGGAAGCAGGGGGCTTTGTTGCTTATTTTGTCAAAATATGCCTCCCCGGCCCTCCCGGGGGCCCCCTAGTTCCTTTCTCCCTGGCTGACTCGCACAGGGGCGCTGGCCGCGGGTGTGCTCCTCCTCCAGGCTCCCTGGCATTCTCCGGCTCTAATTAGCAACTGCTTTTTTTTTTTTTCATTTCTGTATGCACGTTCAAAGACGGAGTGAGGCAAGGAGTGAAAGGGAGAAAGCAAAGGTCTGTGTGAAAGGAGAGAGCAGATGGCCTCTCCCTCGCCCCTCTGTGTGCGCCCGGCCGGCCGTGTTGGCAAACAGCACAGGATGTCTGTCGACAGAGCCCTTTGTGGCCAGCGAGCAGCGGCGGGCAGGGAAGGAGGCCGACCATGAACCAACGGTCCCAAGAGAGCTGGTCCCCGGGGGAGCAGAGGCCACCAATCTGTGGGGTGTCCGGGGATGGCCCCCTGACACTACCTGCCCGGATCAGGGTGGTGTGTGTGTGTGTGTGTGTGTGTGTGCACGCATGCACGCACCCCAGCCAGCGTCCATGGCTTATGCAAGGGTGCTGTCAGCTCTCTGCAAATCGGTAGCCCCCAAAGCCGTGGAAAGCCCTGGGGACGAGGCAGGGGCTGCCCCACTGCCTGAACTCACATTCAGGCTCTACAGGTACACAGGAAGTGGGAGCCAGCACGCCACGACGAGGGTCAGGGAGAGGGCGAGTGGACGGACCAACGCCCAGACACAAAATACTCTCCTGGATCACTGTGCCCCTAGCAGGGATTCTAACATGAGTGGGTAGAGATACCCACAAGGGCGGGGGGCTCTGCAGACCTGCAGCCATGAATCAGTGCCCCTGGCTGGGAACGCGGAGGTCAACACCCAACAGGTTGGGCTGCAGGTTCTCAACATGCAGCTGGAGTGAAAGATGTCAAAGCTGTTATGGGCAAGTGGCTGGCCCCTTAAGATGCCTGGCTCCCCTCCTGGAAGGCCCGGGTTCCGCTCCCAGTTCTACTCCCAATTCCAATTTCCTAACCCACACCCCCAGGAAGCACCAGCTGAAGCCTCAAGTGGCTGGGGTCCTGCCACCCACATGGGAGACCTGGATGGAGCTCCCAGCTCCTGGCTTCAGCCTGGCCCAGCCTTGGCTATTGTGGGCATTTTGGGGAGTGAACTAGAAGACGGGAGATCTCTCTCAGTCTCTGCCTTTCAATTAAATAAAAAGAAAGAAAATATGCTAGAAGAAAAGGGAGCATGAAGAAAATTTCTGTAAGGCCGGGGTCATTAAGAATGGGGTGGAGACGATGCAGGAAGGGGAGGGCTCCCGAAAAATAAATGAGAGGGAGAAGCGGAGCTTCCGACAGACACTTGGAGAGAACAAGCTACTGTACTTTCTAAGGAATGATCTTATGATCAGAACGCGTGGTTACATATTAACAATCTTGATGACAATATCACTCATAATATTTACAATGGATTTCAATGACAAACACTGATTTCCTGTGTTTTACCACAAGAAACAATTCATTTTTCACTGCCATTTGCATCTAGACGGTTTCCTAGAGGGGAAAAAATCATGAATGGAAACAGCCATCCACTTATTAACATTCTACCAATGAAATGCCTTTCTCTTCTTTCTCCTTTCAACTCGAGTCCAGAGAGAAGACACACAAGAGCATAGGAGGAAAAGAAGGGGGAAACCAGGGTGCCCCAAGATTCAGAGGGGAAGACAAAGAGAGGGAGCAAGAACAAGAAAAGCCCACGTCGCAGGCGCCTGCACGCTGAGACGGATGCGGGGCTGTGTGTGACAGACACAAATGGAAAGCAAATGGAAGCCCTGTGATCGCCCAATCCCCACAACAGGCGAGCTTTTGCCAAGTTCGCGATTTGGCAGAGTTCTTGCATGTTCCATACAGTTTCAATGAGAAGCCCTCTCCATCTTCTGCAACGAGCAGATTGTCATTTTCCACTTGAAATGCACACGTCGCACTGACCTTATGTCCTCTGTCAAACGGAGGCACTGTCACCAACTCCTAGGGAAAGAGCTTCCTAACGCACGGCTTGGGGCTCTTCTGTTTGTTTGTGCACAACGTGTCACTCTATTGGACAACACACAGGCGAGGCCTCTGTCATCCTGGTCCTGCCGCCATCTGGGTCTGCCATCCTCACCTCCACAAGTGCCTGCCTCGGGCTCGGTGGCCGCCTGGCTTCTCCCATGCTCCGCCTCCCCACCGCGGCTGGGATGGCTCCTCACTCATGCCCCACGCCACACCATCCCCCGTCCCCAGCTCTCCACCTCCTTCCGGTTTGGTTTGGTTTTCAGGTGACAGATGGCACAGAGCAGGCAGCAGGGATGCATCAGTCCTGGAGCTCAGAGCGGGGGCACGAGTGCAGGAGCTGCGCGCATTGCCAGGTGGCAGGTGCTGGGAGGGTGGACAGGTTCATCCACGGACCTCCCACTTCACCCGCAGCCTGTTATCCATCAACACGACCCGTGAAGTCCCAGATGCTGAGGCCATCCCTGGGCACCTAAGCAAATGCTTACATCTCAGTCCAAACGGGACTCAGAAACCAGGCCCCATCACAAACCACAGATCTGCCCAGAAGGGAACCCTGGAGGGGCGTGGAAAACAGGGGCTCCCAGCAGAGTCTCCATGACCTTGGGGAAGTTACTTAATCTCCTGTGTCTCTGCAGCTTCCGCGGGAAAGTGAGAATGCAAGGCACTCGTGTGTCACGGGTGCTGTGAGGATTGAACAGGTAACACAGAGAGGGAATGTGGCCGAGCACCGGGTAGAGAGTGAGTGGGTCATAAATGGGGCTTTCGGTGTAGCGGATAAGACAGCACTCGGGACTCCTGCATCCCATGTCAGAGTACCCGGGTTCAAGTCCCCGCTCTGCTTCCAACCCAGCTTCCTGCTCTGGCACACCCTGGGAGGCAGCAGTGATGGCTCCGGTGCTGGGGTCTCTGCCACGCACGTGGGAAATCCAGATTGTGTTCCAGGCTCCTGGCTTCAGGGTGGCCCAGCCTCAGCTGTTGCAGGCATTTGGAGAGTAACAAGAAAATGCAAAACTATCTCTCCCCTCCCCCTCTCTGCCTTTCAAATAAAATAAATGAATGAATACAAATGATGGCTATGAGGAATGAGCATTTCAACACACCACGGAAGCCCATCTGGAAAGGTGAGCTCAACACCTAAAGGAAAACCATCAGCAGGCCACACGGGCAGTGCTGGAGCACGGATAAGCTGCAATCCAGGCCAGGGACACACAGCAAGCCAGCATTCTTCTCGCACCAGCCCTCTGCATCTTCTCCTTACTGCTTTCTGCCATGTCTACATGCCAGGCTTTTAATTTGTTACTGTTCCTTATACTGACTCACTATTTAAGTGATTATAGCGACCTGAGGGAGGGGCGGGGGAGGGACAGGGAGAGCAGAGGGAGGGTGAGGCGAGTAAGAGAAGAAGGGGGCCTGTAAGCAGGGAGAAAGAGCTGTCCAGAGCTGGGGGACAAAAGCCAAAATGAAACACCTGCTTCTACAGAGTGGCGAGCTGTGTGCACCAGCCTGAGGCTAGACACCTGGCCAGGGAGGGGGCGACCTGGGGAAGGGTGACAGGTGTGGTGTGGGTGCACTGGTGCCGCAGCCATGAAGCGGCAGGAGGCGACAAAGGGGTCGCCAGGGTGAGCTGAGGATGGAGGCCCACGAGGCAAGCAGGGAGAGGGAAAGGAAGGGCTGGGGCAGAGGCTGAGATCCTAGAGACGCACCAGGCAGGGCAGCGAGGCCCACAGCCAGCCCCCCGGGGTGGGAGGGGAAGCATGGGAAGGGCATATGTGTTTCCCAGCCAACCAGATGGGCTTAGCTGTCCCGAGACCGGGCCTAGAGGACCCAGATGGGCTTAGCTGTCCTGAGACGGGGCCTGGAGGACCCAGGTGTGGTCCTCCCACATCTGGCACCTGCACTTGTCCTGGGTCACTGGCACACGTTTCACTGGAGCACCTGTCTGCAGAACACCCTGGCTGGTGCATGGCAGGGGCGGGGGCTGGGGTCTGCAAAGGGCTCCAGCGACAAAGCCACCAAGCTCGTGCCGCACCCCGTAACAAAGCTGGAGTCTCGGCCCTGGACTGGGCAATTCCTGGAGCTTGGCAGGGTCTGACAGCCTCCCAACAAGACAGATGCAAACAGAAACCAGGCTGGGACACCACATCTCGCCTGTCAGATGAGCAGATAAAAATGATTGACATGTTATCATGCCGGCAAGGAGCAGCCACAGGAACTCTCAGACGCTGCTGGTGGGAGCAAAACATCAGTGGAAAACGTCTTTTTGGGGAAGACAGTTTGGGACTATGTCAAAATGACGAGTATATGCACTCTGATCAGCACTTGTACTTCTGAGAATTTGCTGCATCCTTAGCTCTTGGAAAAGTGCAGACACGGAAACACGGCAATTAATATTCACTATGGTGCCGGCACTGTGGCGTAACGGATTAAGCCACTGCCCACGGTATTGACTTGAGACCCCGCTGCTCCACTTCTGATCCAGTTCCTTACTAATGCACCTGGGAGAGCAGCAGAAAATGGTCCAAGTACTTGCACCCAAGTGGGAGACCTGAATAAGTTCTGGGCTCTTGGCTTCAGCTTGTCCCAGCCCTAGCTGTTGCAGCCATTCGGGGAGTGAACAGCAGATGGAAGACCTATCTCCTCTCTCTCTCTCTCTCTCTCTCTCTCTCTCTCTGTCCCTGTGTCTGTGTGTGTGTGTCTCCTCCTCTCCCTGTAATTCTGCCTTTCAAATAAAATAAAAATAAATCATCAATAAATAAATAAACCTAATACATATTCATTGAATACATTAATTAATGAATTTCCCTCACAGATACACGCATAGGTAAATGCAAAGATGAATGCACAAACATATTTGGCAGCATTGTTCAAAAATGGCAGGAGACGGGAAACAAGCTAAATGCATATAATAAACAAAGTGTGCCCATGCAGCTTAGTAACAACAGTCACTGCAAAGACCGAGGCGGACTGCACGTAATCAACCAAACTGTCCTTGACCTTCACTGTTCAGTGAAAAAAGAGATTGAGAAACAGGGCAAGACCCACCGTGGCTTGACTGTGCAGGTGGGAAAATGACGCATTCGCAGTGTGAGTGTGCGAATGCATAGAGCCTCCTCCCTCCGAGAGAACGTCAGAACCTCCTACAGGGAGAGCCGCGTCGCAGGTGAGGGCCAGAGTGCAGCACAGTCACCTTTCAGGTGCACTACCTGATCAAAACGATTTAAGAAGAGTTAACCAAAAAAGGGTTCATTGTAGGAGGAGCGCAGTGCACAGAAGTTCCAGCCTAGGGAAAAAAGGCTCAGAGATGAACAGGCTGCCTTGGGGAGGAAGAACGTCCCAGCGCTGGAGTTGTCACAAAGCAGGCTGCAAACTCCCAGGCCAGAGCAAATCCAGTCACCAGGCGGGCTGTGCGGCTGTCTTCGGAGACTTATCTAAGTGGGAGGGTCAGGTTCTGAGACGTTCTCCGGAGCCACGGAGCCACGTGTGGCTCCGGCATCCTCTGCACACTGAAGCACACGTTCTAAGAGCCAAGAATGCGGCAAGTTCATTGGCAGCAAGTGGCTGAATGTGAGAACGGAGGTGCAACGATGCCCACCTGGTGCCTGCTACGGTGTGGCGCTGTCTGCCCTGTAAACATTCCTGTGTCAGAGTCATGGTCCTCAGTGTCGGGGAGGGAGGTGGTGGGCCTTCAAAAGACGGCATCTATGCCAGGTCCCTAGGCCATGAGGGATAACGGACCCGGGCTCTCTGGCTTCCTGTGGTATCTCCTGCCACCTCTCATGATGTGGCACAGGCAAGAGGGCCCTCCCCAGAGCTCAGACAATGCTGGTATTATGCCCTTGAAACTCCAAAACTGTTAAACCTCTTTCTTTCGTATGCAGCTTGACTCAGGTAGTTTCCTACAGTATCACCAAAGAGATGAATACAGTAGCTACAGAAAGAGTGGACACAGGGACCACTCCACTCATGACCTCAGGAGTAGACTCCAACTGGAGGGAGGACTGGGAAGGCCAGAAATGCCAGGGCCTTCAAGGAGATGACCAGAGCACATCCCCAGAGGTCACAGCCTAAGCCCAAGTCCGGCCAGTCATACTACTACTGCATCTGCTGCAGAGTCCCCCAGAATCAGTGGGCTACCCCAAAGAGGCCAGGGACAAAGCCAGAAACCGAAAGGCCCATTTCGTCATCCATCACTCCCAATGGACTAGGTCTTACCCTCAGTGAACAGCCTTGTTAGGGCTACAGTTGGCCCCTGCTGTCCTCGAATTTCCACCAACCCCAAGGCACTCTGCAGGACCTCCCCTGCAATGTTAACTGTCCTTGAAATAAAGTGGGGAGGAGGGGCTCCACTGCCTTGTCAGATGACTGGTACCCAAGCCCTTAGCCTAGCCTGCGAGGAGAGTGCAGACCGGACAGCTAAAGGCAGAGCAAGCTGCCCTCCTCTCAATGCCCCCGCCGATGCCCTGCAGGTCACATACGGTGCTCCCCAGTGTTTGAGATGTATCCCCTCTCCACTTGCAGCCGCTACCTGTGACACCAGGTCCTGTGTGAGTGCCAGTCCTGACTTTGGCCCGGCTCAGCCCTGGCTATTGCAGCCATTTGGGAAGTGAACCAGCAGATGGGAGATATCTCTCTCTCTCCCTCTGTCTCTGTAACTCTGCCTTTCAAAAAAATAAATATGAGAGAGCAAAAGAGAGAGGCGATTCCTGCAGGCTGAACCTCCAGCTTGCTCTAAACATGCAGGAGCCTTGGCCTTGGACTTGGCAACTTGAGAACTGAGAAATTAATTTCTGCTCTTTCTAGAACACTCAGGCTGTGGTGTTCTGAGACCACGGCACAAACAGACTAAGACAGAGAAGTCTGATCACAGGCATGACTGAGCTGCAGTCCAGCCTTGAGGGCCTGGGCTGGAGTCCTGGACGCTGACCAGAGAGCCGCAGCCAGGCCTCGCCCCCTGCCCTCTGCCCTCTGCCCTGTTCTGTAAGCACAAAGCCTTGTGCTCCACGAGGCTGGGCCGGCCCTCCCAACGCTGAGCAGTATCTAGACGGCTCACAAGCAGGTTAGCATGCTGGGGCTCTCCGGGGGGACGCTGCTACTCCCAAGGAGGACAACCCGCCAACGTGGAGCCCCGGGCTGATGCTCAGTGCAGACTCATGGGATGCCCAGAGCACAGCTGCAGGGAGCTGCCAAGACCGCAGGAACAATGAGGAGCAGCACTGATTCACAGAGAGTACTGGTGGGAGAGAGGTGATGGGCTTGAAAACACCTGCCTTGTGCTTGTAAGGCTGGTTCATTTCCAGAGCTCAACCTTGGAAGCAGAGGGCAACAGTGGCCTCCTTACACCCGAGCTCAAATTCTGCTTCTGACATCTACTAGCTGTGACTTTCTAGACTACTGCCCAGAAATGCCCTGTCCATGGAAAAATGAGTCAACACGAACAACTAGGGGTGTGCAGGGACCTTCTCCCTCCATTCACTTGGGAGTTTCACACCCCAGAGGTCTTCTCCCACGGGTGATGGCCAAGTACACAGTGACATCAGGGCCATTTCTATATGCCTGGCCCAGCAGCGCTTCCCCTACCCACATGGCCTCAGTCATCGCTCTCCTTTTTTTTTTTTAAGATTTATTTTATTTATTTGAAAGTCAGAGTTACAGAAAGAAGTAGAGACAGAGAGAGAGGTCTTCCATCCACTGGTTCACTCCCCAAGTAGCCACAATGGCCAGAGCTGAGCAGATCCTAAGCCAAGAGCCAAGAGCTTCTTCCAGGTCTCCCTGGAATGCAGGGGCCCAAGGACCTGGGCCATCTTCTGCTGCTTTCCCAGGCACATTGGCAGGGAGCTGGAGCAGAAGTGGAGCAGCCAGGACTCAAACCGGTGCTCATATGGGATGCCAGTGCTTATATGGGATGCTGGCACTGCAGGCCAGGGTTTTAACCCACTTTATCACAGTGCCAGCCCCGAGTCCTCACTCCTAACAACACAGATGTACCAAGTTACGCGTGACTTTCAAAGCAAACTGTGGGCTCCTGCCTCGGGCAGCTCGTACATCTGCAACATTGCCCAGCCATCCTCAGACTCCCTAGCGCTGACCCAGGAGAGTCAACAGCAATGGAACGTGAGTGTTTCTACCTTCATCTATCAGAGGCTGCACAAAGCACAGATGGATTTGGACCCCAGAGCTCTCCTGGCTGCCCCCTGCCACCTGCAGAGCATGGCGCCGGTGTCGGGCTGCACAGGGCGTCCTTCCAGCTTAGCCTCTTGTTGCTCATGCCGGTGTCACAGCCCATTACACCCAGCCAATTACATCTGATTCCTCTCCGGAGGGCGCTGGGCAGGGCCACCGCAGGAAGCAGAGGAGGCCCGAGAGGTTTCCAGATGAAGTAGCCTGTTGGGAAATCCTATTATGAAGCTCATCTTACAGGGCTGCAGTGTTAATGACCCTGGCCTCCCTGGGCCCTCCACAGAGCTGGTCTCCCTGGGGCTTCAGGGGAAGCCATCTGGGCTGTGGCTTTCCTCCTACTCTCCAGCCAGCTGCTGATGGCCACAGAGGACAGCAGGGCTTCTCGGTGCTGCTGAATGTGGCTGCCAGCACAGTGGCCTAAAACACACATGCACACACATGCACACATGCACACACATGCACACACATGTGCACATACATGCTCACATACACATGCACACAATTGCACACACATACATGCACACACCCACAAGCATGCTCAAACACGCTCCCTTGAGCTGCCCATCTTCTCTCTCAGCGCTTGGGAGGAGGAGGCAGGTGCAGGCCCAGAGCTGGGACCAGCGATCCTCAGAGAGATGGAAACAGGCCCTGGAATGGTCCTTTTTCCAAGAGCAGCTAGATTAGACACGTTTTTCTCCACCTTAGAATCCTGCGGATTTTTTTTTTTTTTCGGCTCAACTCCCCCCAGGCTCATAAAGTGGCTCGTCTCAGCTGACAAAGGCACCAAAACTGTTGAAAGGTTCAGAACGTCCCTTGGGTTTCCAGGCATGAAGGAATTTACATGCAGGTAGGAAATTACCAAGGAAAAAAGTCCCCACTTGGAGAGGGGAGAGAAGCGTGAAGAGGCAGAGAAGCCCTCTTGGGAGATACGCGGAGGCATCCAGACCGGGCAGCGGAGCCCCCAGCCCTAGCGTATGGGCTTTGACACAGGTGGGCAGCCCGGCAGACTCCAGACGGGGAGGCAGGTGCACAGAGAACGGTCCTTCTGCAGGTTTAGCTGCGAAGCCTCTGCCAGCATCCACAGTGGTTACGGCTGTGGCTGACTTCAGAGCCCTCCGGCAAAGCCACGTGGCTTCCCAGTTAAGGGGTTCCCATCCACAGCCCCAGCCTAATTTGCAGGCTTGAGCAGGGCAACAGGAGACGTGCAGGTTTGACCACAGCCCTGTGGCCAGCAGTGGCAGCCCTGGTGTTCTGAGTAAGCCAGAGGGTGGTGGCTTGCTCTTCTCTGCATCCCACAATAGTCCTCCTTCCACTCCCTGTGCCCATCTCCCCTGCCAGAACCTTCTTTGGGTCCCCAGCATGTGGCACACCATGCCTACAGTCCAGCCTCCCCAGGGGCCACCTGCACAGCCTTCACAGAGGATCTGGACAGCGTGTGTCAGTGGTGCTGTCTGCAGTGGTGGCCCAGGCCAGCCAAGGGCAGGGTCAAGGGCAGGAGCAGGGAAGCATCAGGTATAGCATTGTCACTTCCGGAGTCCCCACCATGGCTGAAGAGGTAAACCTTATCCCAGGAGGGTAAGCCAGGCCCTCGGGGAGCACTCAGGAGCAGCCGAGGTCTAAGTCGCACAGAGACACTGCTCCAGCCAGGATCTGGTGCCCAGAGCAGCCAGAGGCACCCTCTTGGGACACTGCACCCTGAGTCTCCAACAGACAGACAAAGAACCCACCTCGGCTGGATTCCTCCTCGCCAACGTCAGTCCCGGCCCCTTCCTCGTGCCGTCGGCCCACCCTCGGCTCCGGCAGTATTTGCAGCTCTGCAGCACCAACAGAGCTTGCCAGTGCCCACCCCGGACCTCCCCAGCACTGAGCTCACACACACAGAGCTGACTTAGCCACCGAGCTGAGCGGGGAAGCGGGGCAGGGAGACAAAGTGGTGGCAGGGGGGTGGTTGGGCCATTTTCTTGCGACGAAAGCTTAGAATCAGAGGGGCTGCTGAGAGCCGTGGGGCAGCGGTGTGACTCTTCCTGGCGGGTCGGAAGGAGGCCTCGAGCCACGGAACCCTCCAGAAAGTATGTGAGCCGCCCGCTGCACCTGCTGATGCACAAGTTCTCTCCACGGCTTCCTGCCCCACCTCCCGGGCCCTCTCCTCTCCAGCCTCCCTCCCCACGACAGGGGCAGCTCTAGGCCAGGATGACACTCGCCCTGCTGGCCTGCCTAATTGGTCTCCAGGTGCCTCTGCTGAGCGCCTGGCCATCACGGCCTTCACAGAGAGAGGTTCACAGAGGCAAAGCGAACACCAGGAAGACAGGGCTCCTCGCCCACCCCGAAACCCCCTCCTTCCAGCAAAGAGCCATACCTAGAAGCATCTAGGCTCCTGCCGCCTTGTACAGAAGACATCAGCCAAGTCCCAGATCCAAACAGCCACAAAAGACATGGCCGCAGACCCACATGACTGTGTGAACCACAGCCCGGCCACGCTTGGCAGCCTGGGTGTTCAGGGCTGGGCTGGGTGGCGATGGCTGTCGGAGGCTCACTGCTTCTCGCCCGTAGCTGCCTGCCATTCACCATGCTCCCTGTGACTGGCCTCGTGAGGACTGCTCGCACCAGGGAGCCACCCCACCACTACTGCAAAGGGGCACTGTGCCCACCTGTGGCAGCACAATACAGTGGCCCACATGGATGGAGGACTTTCCCTTGGAGATCCACCATGGTGACTGGTCACAAGTCCCTCCACATGCACTGCCCACTCCCACCAAGACGGCCACGCATGCCTGAGGCCAGGCCCTGGGGCCCTGGGCAGGAAAGTCTGGCCACAGAGTTAAGGCTGAAGCATGCGGGGGTGCATCTTACCTGTTTGTGAGACAGGAGGAAAGAGCAGCTCCCCAGCCCCCTCCACTAGGTCACTGAGGCACAGGAGCCATGAGGCCACCCAATTGTACTCTCTGAAATGCCACCAACATGTGGCAGCCCTGAGTTGGCCAAGTGACGGGGCCTGGGTGTCCGTTTCCTCCACCTCTGAGTGTGCCATCAGCAGTTTGTGAAGTCAAGGCAGGTAGGGTCACAGTAGCTCAAGACCAGAGATCTCAGGACGCGGTTGCGGCAGGGTTCCGAGAAGGCTAAGAAACTACTTGGATTTGCATATTTGTCCCCACGGGCCCTCCTGGGACGATGGCAGGAGGCGACTGACAAGCAGCACGGACAGCAGCAGCAGAACCAACCCCCCACCCTCACCCCACCCCACCCCCACAACCATCAACACAGAAAAGTTCCAATTAGCCCAAGGAAACGAGAGCCTGTTCCCAGAGTCCCAATTAAATCAGAACCAATCAATGCCTGCTCCGGTTCCTGCCGTTTTGCTCAGGAAATAATGAGAAAAACGACAGGGCCCCGGCCAGCAAGTGCAGCGTGGCAGCCCTTTGAAGCCCAGGGAAATCGCCCCTGCGCTGTGGCGAGCATGCCTGGCAGCCGTTGTACCTGCGCCTTTAAGAACTCGGCCTGGTGCCCTGGGCCCCACTCAGACCCCGATCAACACCAAAGAGGACACCCCCACCTGCCCCCTCTCCCCCTGCAACCAAAGGGACAAAGAGGAGCACTGTGGGACCAGGCCAGCCGGTTTTAAAACTGTCTCCATTGATTCATCCCTGAATGTGGGGCTCTCTCCCCTCTTTCCACACCATCCATCATGGTACCATAACCAAGAAATCCAATAAACACACAAAGGCCCAGCTCTGTGTCTCGGCAGGCCTCAGAGGGGCCGCGTGAGTGCCCGGCCCAGGCGATTTGCTGAGTGCATAGCATTGCAAAGCCCATGGGCATTAACAGTCCCTGGCGGACACATCTCCTGCAGGCATTTGGGGAGCATGGCGAAGCGGGGGCTAAACAGGCAACCAGCTGGCCTGGCACTCAGCAGAGACAACAGAGAGCAGGAGGCTCATGGTGGAGAAGGAGATGATACAGACCCCAACTCCAAGGGCCTGGACCACCCCTGTGATATGTCAGGGCCCAGGGGATGAGTCCTGGATGCATGGAGAAAATGTCCTCAAAAGGAGGTCACAAGCAAAATCCAATAAGGAAGGAAAACCAGTCTCCGCTTCCCCAATCCTAGACTCCCCTGTTTTCATCTTCCGTGACTTAGGCAAGACACAAGTGCTAGGGCCTCCGTACCCTTCTGTCTACCCCCACGGCAAGCTGCGCCTACAGCCAGGTCAGCTCATCCATTGCCACACAGTGCACCTGGGGTCTCTAGGGCCCAGGGGAGCCGAGGGGCACACACCGTGTCCTGACACCCCCACCCTGCAAAGTTCCCATCACTCAGAAGCAAAAGACAACGCAAGACAGGACCCAATCCCTCTCCCCCTCCAACAGCTTCATCTCCTTCCAGGCCTTGGCACTGAGCCCCTGGAGAAAGACAGCCAAGCAGAGGGCTTTGAGTTAATGAGCTACATGGGCTCAGCAGCAAGCTTAATGCTGTGGGATCTGGACTGAAATGAACTAAAATATTTTCTAAATTCAGTCACTTCTCAATTACCCTTGAGTGAATTGTCCATGACAACCCAAATTCTCCATGTCCCAGAGCTTGGGGCTAGATGTAGGATATAGGGGTGTGTGTGTGTGTGTGTGTGTGAGAGAGAGAGAGAGAGAGAGAGCACAAGAGAATATGTTTGTGTCCCCAAACTAAATATAGCCTTGTGGTTATTCAGTTATATTCCACTATCTGTAATTCTCCCCATCTCCTCTCTGCATGAATAAGGACAGTCTGGTTGGGCACAGTGGGAAAATCAGCAGGCCTAGCACTGAGAACAGCCAGCTCTGCAGGACTTTCCCCTAAGCCTCTAGGCTCCTTCCGTTCCTGGAGGTCCCAGAGCTGCAGGTAGGGAAACCTCGCAGGCTGGGCTCTGCCCAAGGTGGACCGGAGGCCGAGGCCCTAAGAGGCTCCCGGGAGCTTACCCTTGCAGGCCACGCTGTTCTCCGGCTCATAGCCAGCCTTGCAGGTGCAGCGCCCGATGGGCACCATCCACTCCCCGTCGCCGTTGCAGTAGAGCTTGATGGGCACGTCCACTTCTTCTGCATTGGGGATGCACGTGCCCCGGGCAATCACCAGGGATGTGCTCTCCGCCCCCGTCATGGTCTCTGGGAACACTGCGAAATTTTGCACAATGCTGGGGCACTTTTTGAAGAAGACCCGGACGGAAAGGAGAGACATGCAGGCCCCGTAATCCTGGAAGGCAAGGTAAAAGCCATTCCGCGTAAGTGGCCCAAAGCTTCTGACTTCTGTGTTGACTTTCATCAGCCTTCCCCCAAAGTCCACCTGTGAGAAGCTCTCATCCGCTGCGATGGTGTCCACTTTGAGGTAGGGGGCTTCAGACCAGAAGGCCGACTTCTTGGTGGCGATGACCGAGTCAGTCTCGTAGTAATACAAGTTGAAGGTCTCCTTGCAGGAGCCGGGGACGTTGGGGAGGCTGCTGCAGTCTCTCACGGTGAAGCGCATCTCGGCGTAGATGCGGTGGGCCCCACGCCGGTCGATGAACGTGGTGAGCAGCCAGTTGTTCTGGTTGGGCTCGAAGACGTTGCACACCTGGTACGTGCGGATGGTGTTCAGGTTCTCATCGTAGCCACTGACTTCTTCCCACTGCACCAAGCCGGCCACAGACAAAGACACAAAGCAGAGAGTGAGCAGACAGAAAGAAGCAAGGCAGCCAAGACTCCCGGGGCGGGGAGGGGCCCGGGCCCTCAGCAGTCCGGCTGCTGGGCTCGAGAAACGAACGCCTCCAACCCCAAGCTGGTGTCACGGGCAGGTGCAGGCTTAATGATGTCTCTGCAGCTCATCCCCACATACCGCAGACTTCCCCCTGGAGGGCCCCCCACCCCACCTTAATCTAGCACGCTGCTCTCATGCTGTGACCGGGGCTCCTGGCCTCCGTGGGGACAATCTGCAACAGTCAGCAGGATGGAGAGATGATGGAGAGACCTCTTCCTCACTGCCTCTACTCTCCAGAGCCACTCTGTGGACCAAGAGTCAACCTCTCGCTTCTTTATATCTATCTCTGGAAAACATATGAATGTAATGCTTTTGCGAATTTCTCAACAAACTTAGAGTCTCACACACTTTTGTTTGATAACCTCACTCTCTTTGACAGAGCTAGACTGTGAAACTGGTAAGAGAGTGAGTGCGGCGCTGGAGCGAGTAAAGCCACCGCCTGCAGTGCCAGTATCCCATATGGACGCCGGTTCAAGTCCCAGCTGCTCCACTTCCAATCCAGCTCTCTGCTATGGCCTGGGGAAGCAGTAGAAGATGGCCCAAGTCCTGGGGACCCTGCACCCACATGGGAGACCCGGAATTTGCTCCTGGGCTCCTGGCTTCAGATTGGCATAGCTCCAGCCATAGTGGCCAACTGGGGAGTGAACTAGAGGATGAAAGATCTCTCTCTCTCTCTCTCTCTCTAACTCTGACTTTCAAATAAATAAATATATCTTTAAAAAAAAAAAGTGAGTGAGTGGGCTGCTACAAGGGACCCTTCCTGAAGCAAATTAGGCTCCACTGTGCACAACTTTTAAGCAAAGGTGTGATGGAGGAGAATGTTGGGGGGCGGGGCATTGCTTAGGGAGTGGGGCAGTCAATCTCCATGCATGGTGGAGTCGAGAGAGCCCCCATTTGTAGCAGCTCTGTGGACCTGGAAGAATACAGTTTCCAGCAATGTTACTCAATCTTCCCAGCAACTTTGAAAACCCAGTGCCACTACCTTTAATTTCCCTAGGAAATTCCCTGCGAGTCACGTGGCTCTAAGAGAAGAGCTGGAAGAAATATTTGCAATGGCCACAGAAATTCACCGGAGAACTTGTAGAAGATGTGACAAACATAGGTGATGGGGGTGAGGGGCGGGGAAAAGTCTGTGCGGACAAGGCTCTGGGGCGGGGGTCAAAGAGTCACCAGGGCCGGTGTCATGGCACAGCAGGTAAAGCCGTGGCCTGCAAGGCTGGCATCCCACATGAGCACCGGTTCAAGTCCCAGCTGCTCCACTTCCAATGCAGCTCCCTGCTAATGTGCCTTGGAAGGCAGCAGAAGATGGTCCACATGCTTGGGCCCCTGCCTCCCATGTGGGAGACCCAGATGGAGCTCCTGGCTCCTGGCTTCAGTCTGGCCCAGCCCCCACTGTTGAAGCCATTTGGGGAGTGAACCAGCATATGGGAGATCTCTCTCTCTCTCTCTCTCTCTCTCTCCCTCTCTCTCTCTCCTCTCTGTAACTCTGCCTTTCAACTCAATCAATCAATCTCAGAAAAGAAAAAGAAAGAAAAGTTGCCAGACCATTCTTGCCCCCCCTGTGCAGGCACAGAGCAAACAGCTGCTCACAACCGGGAGCTCAGGACCCCGACACCAGCACTGAGGGTTTTCCCAGCAACGAAAGCTAAAGGTATGCTCTGCCTAAGACAAACAAGGCACACAAAAATGAAACTTCCCAAGGTGACAAGAGAAAGCAGAATGAGGCTTTTGACGAGTGAGCAGTGGTAATCACAGCGCAGCCATTATTAAACACTGCATTCATTGCTTGTGTTGCGCAGTACTGAGCTTCAACACATGAACCCGACAATTCAGGAGCAGAACTAAAAGCCAATAATGAGTGCAAGGGAAATTCTGCAACTGCTTCTTGCAAGGAGTAAACCCCTGTGGAGGCAGGAGGACAGGGACAAGGCTGCCCTTCCACGTTAAGAAAGGACATCTATGAACACGGTACAGTGCAGGGGTGTGGGAGAACAATGGGCAGTGGAGAGCCGGCCCTGCACCTGCAGACTTGGGAAGGGACCTCCCTCATGACACCCCTGCTGCCAGGGCCCCTGCCACTGACGCACCTCAGCTGCAACCCATCCAGGGCCTTCGGGATGGCCAGCATTCCCAGAGCGCCTGTCCCCTCCCTAGCCTGAAGTCCAAAGTCAGCTTCTTGCAGGAACTCTGTGCTGGTTCAAGGGCACACGGGCCACCCTGATTCCTGCCCTAGATAAAGTCTGCCCTGCTCACTCCATCCCCAACCACCAAGCACGGTCCCTCGTGGTCTCCTGTTCTGCTTGATCTTCTGCAGTACCCAAGACTTCCACGTTCCCCACACCCCTCTCTGTTTCCACCTCCCACTGCATTTCCACACTGCGTCTTCTACCCCAACCCCATTCTATTTGCCTGTGCCCGAGTGACTGCAGCTCTGGGAGACGGCCAGCTGCCAGCCCACGCTCCCCAGGCCAAACCGGGAACCCCACTTCGTGCTTCCACATCACTTGGTCCCCTGTAGTAAGAACAGGAGTCAGTGCACCCGGCAAAGGCTGTGGCGTGTTGGTGACACTGCCGGCATCCCATAGCCTGGACAGTGCACTGTGTACTGCAGGGTGTGAGGGCCTCCCTGCCCCCAGACCCCAGTGCAGAGACCCCAGGGAAGACAGAACTCAATTTCATGGCTCCTGGAGAGCATAAATTCCCTCTGTCAACACCTCCGTGCACCTTTCTTAATTTCCTATTGATTCTCTAGATGTACAGGGACCACTTTTTCTTCCATCTTCCAGACAGTTCTTTGTTCTATTTCAACACATTTGTTAAAGTTGCGTTCTGCTTGCCTGGTTTTTTGGGGGACCAGAAAGCAAGTCTACTGGGGGAGAAGACATCGCTGACAGTGTTTCAGATTGGACATGCAGCATGCCCTCCCTCTGCGCCTGAGCCAAAGCAGTTCCCCAGCTGACCCTGCTTGACTTCGGAAGGGAAGGCGGGGTGGCTTCCTTCTGCTGTTCTGCAGTGGTCTAAACACAGCAGCTCCATTGTTCCAACACAAATGCAGGGACCCTGGGCAGAAGACGCGCAGGTGAAGCGCGTGCGCAGCCCCACTTCCAGCCGGGTTCCAGTTCCAGCCACGAGTCACGCAGCCCCGCTGTGGTGGCCGGACAGGAAGCCCAGCCTGTGGGTTCACCTTAGCACCCGATGCCGCTACCATCTGCCGGCCTTTAAATAAACCCCAGGAGGACTTCCACTCATTTATCTCAGCAAGGGACACTGATCCGTAGGAGGAGGCCCATCCTGGGGAATCGTTTCCAACACTAACCCCTCGGAGCCTCAGTCTTCCTCTGTGAAATGTGGACTCATCCTGGCTGACCACTGGTAAAATTCTACAGACCCAATTGATTCCCTGGCAGCTCCTCAGGGAGCGATCAAAGCGAATTAGGGGGAATGCAGTTGCGTATTCAAAGGGAAGGAGGTGAAAGAGACGGAGAGAAAGGAAAACAGCTCCCTGTTGTTCCGGGACATCCTGGAGCCTCGCATTCATCCCCCTCCCCCTTTCCTTCCTCTGCTGACAGCAGGTGCTGCCCGTGTGGGAGAAAGCAGTGACCAGAGTGGGCCAGCGGAGGCCAGGCGGAGGCCCCCTCCTGAGCAAGTGGCTGCTGGGCTGGGCTGGGGGCCTTGAGAAGACGACTCAGGCTGATGAGATGGGGGCAGATGGCGCTCCCAGCAGGGCAGGATGCGCGCAGCACTTGTTTCTGATGCCTGGAATCAGCCTCGCTACACCTCACTCAGTCATCAGTGGAGATATTTACCGCACGCCAGCTCTGTGCCGGGCATGCTATGAGCCACTGGGGATACCGCCATGCAAACCTTGTAATCTAGGGAGAGAAACCAGAATTAGAAAAGGGTAATTAAAAGAACTATAGACCTAGGACTCTGCTCAGCCCAGGGGTTGGAACATCGCGGGAGTCAAAGAGAAGGGGTGCACCTGGGCTCAGAAGAGTGTTGGGGAGGAGCCTCCAAGACGAGAAGGGAGCAGATGGGTAAACTGAGCCAGGAGAAGTGTGCCTGCCACGGGCAGAAGGGGTCAGGGCATCTGGACCGCTGAACAGCACAAGGGCGAGGGCCTGTGGCGGGAAAAGGCATCCTGGCCCCACTGACGCACCAAGCCGGTGTCATAGAGCGCGAGAAGTGGCGGGAAAAGTGGGCATGGTGGAGAATTCTAGATTTCAATCTGATGAGTCCTTTGGAGGACAAACAGAGGCGACTGTGCTGGGAGAGCAGCCCAAGTGCGTGGGGGCACATCAGAAGTCATTGCAGTGGTTCCGCAGCAGGCCATGTGGGTTGGGCCAGACTGGTGGAGGTGGAAAGAGACTCTAGGCGTGGGGAATCCCCAGGCCCTCGCTGAGCAGAGCATGGGGGAAGCAGCCCAGGCCCAAGGGGTCATGTGTTCCTTGGACATGCCCTCAGCCATCAGTCCTGCCTCCCCAACCAGGCTCCCAGCTCCCCAGCCCCTAGGAGTACTGGTTCCCAGCGCCCTCTCTTTCCTCCTTACTAAGAAGCAGTGTTCCCTGCCTGGTGTAGGCTTCCTGAGAGCAGCCCCATCTCCTGCTCCATTTCTCTGACCCAGAGCCTGTGTTTGGCTCCAGGGCCTCTGATGCCTCCTTGCTGGCAAGCCCCAGAGTCAGCTTCCTGCAGAGCCGGCCCACGTGGCTCTGCCTCCAGGCATTTGACAAATTGCTTCCTGTGGCTCCTTCCGGTAATTATCTCCTCCCACTGGAGCAACAGCTGAACCCCAGTATTTGCTTGTCAGATTGGCACAATGTCCAACAGATAAAATGTCAAGGCTTGGTGAGAAGTGGGGGACAGGGCGCCAGTGCCCAAGCCTGTGGGTAGAAGCGTCAGCTGGCAAAATCCTCTGGAAGCCAGCCAACTAGTCCCCTCAACGGGGTAAATGCTGGCCAAAGCTCAAATCCATGGGGAAAGGTGAACCATTGCTAAGAAGCTGTTGGGATAACTGGGTAGCTCCCTGGCAAAATCGTAACTGCATCCAATGTCACAGCTGACTCCAGGATAAACTCCCAGTGAGTCAAAGATTTAAACATTAATGATGAACCCTAGCAGTTATTAAAGAAACCATGGAGGCAATCTATTACATTAATTGTGACATGCAACTCAGACGCCAGAGACGAACAGATTCAGAAACCGGCACTGTGGCACAGCGAATTAAGCCATCACCTGCAGCGCCGGCATCCTAAACCAGTGCAGGTTCAAGTCCCAGCTGCTGCACTTCCAATGCAGCTCGCTGCTAATGTGCCTGGGAAAGCAGCAGCAGATGATTCACTAGTTGGTTCCCTTCCACCCATGCAGGAAACCTGGATGGAGTTCCAGGATCCTGGCTTCAGTCTGGCCCAGCACCTGTTGCTATGGCCATCTGGGGAGTGAACCAACAGATGGAAGATCTTTCTCCGTCTTTCTCTCTCCCTCTCTTGTCACTCTGCCTCTCCCTCTCTGTCACTCTGCCTTTTAAATGAATAAATCTTTTTTAAAAAATGAATATAATGATAAATTCAGCTTTGTAGAATATGTTTTTAAACTGACATGTCAACAACAGACATAAGCAAAATAAAAAAAGAAAAAGAAGGGCCAGTGCTGTGGTACAGTGGGTTAACGCCCTGGCCTGTGGCACCAGCATCCCATGTGGGCGCCAGTTCGAGACTCGGCTGCTCCACTTCTGATCCAGTTCTCTGCTATGGCCTGGGAAAGCAGCAGAAGATATCCCAGGTCCTTGAGCCTCTGCACCTGTGTGGGAGACCCCAGAAGAAGTCCCTGGCTCCTGGCTTTGGAATGGCACAGCCCCGGCTGTTGTGGCCAGTTGGGGAGTGAACCTTCAGATGGAAGACTTCTCTCTTTCTCTCTCTCTCTCTCTCTCTGCCTCTCCTCTCTCTGTGCAACTCTGACTTTCAAATAAATAAATAAATCTTTTTTTAAAAAAGAGAGAGAAAAAGAAAACTTAGTGAAAAAACTACTTGTAACTTATCACAGATAAGATGTCAATTTCCTCACCACATAAAGAGAATCAGGAATACAACAGAACAATGGGCAAAGGGTACCAACAAACTGTTCACTGTTAAAGAAACAGACATGGCTGTCCATATACAAAGACATGGTTAACATCCCTGATGATAATAAAAACGATAATAAGTCATGTTGTAACACTTACTTTCGGTCAAAAATCAAAATTTATTAACACATGGGGTTGGAGAGGGTGTGGGGGATAAAAATCCTGACACAGAACATATATGGGCTCTGGTTTGTGTCACAGCCGCTCCACTTCCAATCTACCTCCCTGCTGAACGCCTGAGAAGACAGCCCAAGTGTTTGAGCTACCCTGTACCCATGTGGGAGACCCTGAAGAAACTTCTGGCCCAGCCAGAGCCATTGCAGCCATCTGGTGAGTGAACCAGAGGATGGAAAATCTTCTCCCCACCCCTGTAACTCTGACTTTCAAATAAATAAATAAACCTTAAAAAAAAGACTTTCTGAATCTATCCCATCCTCATCCCAACTGAATTCCTCCAAGACACAGAGCCAAAGAGCCACAGACCTAGCTGGAAGCCACTGAAGATCATGCTGACCAAGACCCTGTGTTGACTAACAGGCAAACAGGCCCAGAGATGCCCGTGGCTGACCCGTGGCAGGGCCACGTGCTCCCCGCTGCCCCCTCCAAGAGCGTGCCAGGCCTCCTTCCTTCATGACAACGTGCTCAGCTTAGATTCCGCTGCCATTTTTCTGAATGCTTAATCCATGATTGAGTTTATTCCACGCAATTTAGCATTCGATAATACACTGTCTTAACTATTCTCTAATTGCTCCGTGACTGCGCCTCTGGTTTCTGCTACCAGTCTGTGAGCTCCTTGAGGACAGGGAATTGTGTTTTGACTGCTTTATGAGCACATTCCAACAAACAGAATCATCCCAGTGGCAACAGTGACACGAGGCAACACGTCCTATTCAGTGGTATCTGCGGCCGGTTTCTCAGAACTGCATCCGCACTGCATTTTCATCTCTCTCTTTATCTTGGGTGATCCCATCAACATATAAGGCTTCGGTCACCATGGACTGCATCACCAACTCGACCTCGCCCCAACTGTTTGCTGGATGCCTCCCGAGAAATCCACGGACTCTGCACTTCTGATGCACATCACCTCTGCCCAACCCCTCGCTTCCCCCTGATGGACAGCCCCCTAGCTCCTCTCTATTTCCCTTGGTTTTGTTTCTCACGACAGAGCATTAACCACCAAGGCCTGTGTCTCCTATTTCCTCACAGCTCCACTACCCAGCCCTCCGTCTCCTTTCCCCACTGACTTCTCTCCCCTCTCCAGGGACTCTCCCAAGAATCCTTCTTAAGCTCTCTGCCCCTACAAGTCCACATGCAAATCCACCTCGGCCATGGACCTCCCCCTGGGAGGCTGGGACGGTGTTGGGCACCTCTGCATGTCCCCAGTCCCCAGCCTTCAATACTGCTGCGAGACAAAAGCTAGGGGTGAGGCTCCGATCTGTTGCTTCACTTCTCCGTCTCCTCAGCCTGGTCCTTTGCTGGGGACTTACTGCAGGCCACCAGACAAGCCTGTCCCTGAGAACAGACAAATCAGTCCTGCGTGACCTACAGAACATTGACAGTCTTTGAAAGGGCACCATAACTGATGCAAATAGACCGCCTGTCCTTGAGCTGCGCGTAAGAAAGAAAACAATGACATCCACTGGAAATACCTCTTCAGCCTTCAGACCAGGACTTGGATGCATGAGAAAGCACCCCTGAGCCTCTCCTAGAGTTAGGTTTGCCAAGTCTCCATATAAAGTCAGGCGCACAGGCCTGTTTCTCAGAGCTGACCGTGCCCGTGGACACCCGCAGCCCAGCTGCTGGCTGAGTGTGTGTAGCTGTTTGCGAGTGTGCCTGCGGGTGAAGTGTACTGCCACGCCTCACTGATCTCTATGAATTGTGCCCTCTTCAAAACCACCACCATGGGCTCCATGCACAGGTATATCTACATGGCCCTCTACAGACCCGCACATCCTTTATCCTCCCGGGGGGGATTTGAGTCTCAGAAACAGAGGAAGATCAGCTGGAGCCAGGTTTGATGAATGAGATGGATAAGCAAGCTAAGAGAGAATATTGACTGCTCAAAAATGAAGTTACAAGATTCAGGCTGATTTGACGCTGAGCCTGTGAAGAGAGTTCTGAGCATGGAGACGTGGAAGGTTTCTTGATAACTGGCCCCTCTCTGGACCACTGCAATGCCCCCACCTGCCAGAATGACCAATGGCAACCGCAATGCCGCATCATCATAGCCTCCATGAATATTTCCACAGGGTCTGGACAGGAAGAGTCACTTTCTCTGGACACCTTTGTTTAGGGGGGAATCCAATAATTGAAACTGGCTGAGACTGCAGTGCCCGGCATCCCATGTGGGCACCACTCGAGTCCCGGCTGCTCCACTTTCAATCCAGCTCTTTGCTATGGCCTGGGAAAGCAGTGAAAAATGGTCCAAGTCCTTGGGCCCCCACATCCATGTGGGAGCCCTGGAGGAAGCTTCTAGCTCCTGGTTTCAGATTGGTATAGTTCTAGCCATTGTGGCCATTTGGGGAGTGAGCCAGCAAGTGGAAGGCTTCTCTCTCCATCTCTCCCTCTCTCCCTCTCTCTGTAACTCTGCCTTTTAAATAAATAAATAAATATTTTTTAAAAAACCTGCTATTCTGATTTGTTTCAAACCCAGCTTCTTTAATTCATTTTTTAAAATTAATTATTTATTTGGGAGCCAAAGAGACAGAAAATGAAAGAGAGAGAGAAAAAGAGAGAGAAAGAGTGCGCCTATCCTTGAGTTCCCTCCCTAAATGCCTTCAATGCCCAGGTTGGGCCTGGCAAGGGCTAAGAGCCAGGAACACAAATCAGGTCTCCCACCTGGGTGGCAGGAGCCCAGCTAACTGAGCCCTCACCACTGCCTCCCAGGGCCTGCACTGGCAAGAAGCTGGAGCCAGAGGCCGGAGCTGGGTCATGAATCCAGGTACTCCAACATAGGACACAGGAGTGGTAACCAGTAGGCTAAAAGTCTGCTCCTGAACTCATCTTTCAATTGGTTTTCTCCCAGCTTTCTGAAGTGTTCTCGGGTTACACGCTTAATAAATGCCAGCAATGATCACTATCACCGTGATTGTTACTCTTGAATCACAGAGACTAACAGTTGAACAATGTCATTTCTACAGTAAAGCATCCCCCATCCCGCAGGACCCCAGGTGTTCGTGTTGGTGTTGGGGCAGTGAACGAGAGCCCAGGGACCTGAGGTTCTAATAGCACAACCCACAAGCCCCTTAGGAAGCCGAGTTGTGCTAAATCACGCAAGGATGAAGACACTTGGAAGCAGAGGAGCAGCGGGCAGTGGGGCCGCCAGGGAAAGCCTCGCTTTGAACAGAGATCTGAATGGCACACCCAAGCCAGGCTGGACCAGGTAAGAGGCAGGGAGCAACAGGAACAAACTCTCCAGAGCGGGAGTGGCCTGGGGCAATCTCGAGAAAGCCTGGAGGAAGCCAGCATAGCTGCAGAAGAACAAAGAGTGGAAGGAGAGAGGTGGCAGGGGGAGCCGCCTCTGCCAGTGACAGCTCTGTGACCAGGGACAACTTCCTGGGTTTCCTCATCTGCAAAATACTGTTTACCTTGCAGGGTGTTGCCAAGGCAGGAAGATCAGGGCCGGAAGTCATCAGCGCTGTGCCTGCACAGAACCCCATTCACGGAGTGCCAATTACTATCATCGCCGTCGTGAGCATCTGCGTCATGACAAAGCTCCCCTCAGGACCCACTAGAGCTGAGTCACAGGGTGTGGGAACCATCCAAACCCTCCATAAACAACCCAACCAGCAGAAGGCCGGGACAGGACGGAAGCGCCAAAATCCGCCCCTCCCCCTCCCACTTACAGACCCAGAGAGAGGCAGGGCCAGCAGCCCCCTTCTCCTCCACTCTGGGACTCTCCTGCTCTCCTCTGGGCTCACTGCAGCAGATTCTCAGGAGCTGGCAATCCCTGACCGCTGTCCACCATGCTGTCTGACCACTGGAGACACGACTGGACATAGCTCACGGGCTTCCAGCCCTCTCAGCTGCGTGTACCTGGGCACGACAGCTGTGATAGGGAAGCACTGCCAGCAAGGGGGGGAAGATCATAATGGGAAAGAGACCTGACACTTTCCACCTGGGGCAGATGGCGCCCCTGGAGCCCACCCGGGCTGCACCAGGGTCTCCGGATGCCAGAACCTCATGAGGACAGCAAAGGGCTCAGGGCTGAGCTGGAACCATCGTCACCAACTTCCTCATCGCTCTCGGTCTGGACCCCAAGGACGAAGCGCCTGTATAGACAGGTGACTAAGAGCAAGAGCTCCAATATCAAACAAGCTGGAGGCTAATTAAAATGTGCAGCGCGGTCCGTGGGGCATAAACTCCTACAAACCCAGAGGGAGCTATCACTTAGCTCGCCAACCGACCAAGGCGGCACAGACTCAACGACTCCCCAAGGACGTGAGCACTGGGTCACCTCTCAATCCGCTTATTTACCTCCCAGATGTGTGGATCTGGGGGGACAACAACGGCTCCCCATTCATTGCCACAGCCCCACGAGGCGTCTCCAGAGCAGGGCGGCCGCATCAGAGTGCACTGCTTCTCAACTCCCGGCACCCTGACAGGACTTCCACAATGCAATGGGCTTCCACGATGCAATGGCACCAAGCAGTGAGTGCCTTGAGCCAGCGATTCACAGCAAAGACACTCCCGGGCATGCTCAAAGCTGCGTGAAATCCCCTGGCAATGTGCATGGGGGAGAAGGGCAGGAAGGCAGTCTAAAGGTGGAGGAAACAGCCCCCGATGGAGTGTACCCAAAGACCAGGAAGGAGATGTCCACGATCAACAGAAAACGCCTGGGGTGAAGAAGCACGGCGAGAGTCCTGCAGAACCCGGAGCCCCGGTCACGGCCATCCCAAGGGTAGCACCTCGGTTAACTTCCCAGGCTCTGAAGTCAGCCAAACGCAGCTGCATGGTGCATGGCCACTCACAAGTCTTTTTTTTTTTTTTTTGACAGGCAGAGTGGACAGTGAGAGAGTGACAGAAAGAAAGGTCTTCTTTTGCCGTTGGTTCACCCTCCAGTGGCCACCACGGCTGGCGCACTGCGCTGATCTGAAGGCAGGAGCCAGGTGCTTCTCCTGGTCTCCCAAGGGGTGCAGGACCCAAGCACTTGGGCCATCCTCCACTGCACTCCCGGGCCACAGCAGAGAGCTGGCCTGGAAGAGGGGCAACCGGGACAGAATCCGGCTCCCCGACCGGGACTAGAACCTGGTATGCCGGCGCCACAGGCAGAGGATTAGCCTATTGAGCCTTGGCACCAGCCCACTCATAAGTCTTTTAAATCTTGTGGGGTGTCGGTGCTGTGGCGTAATGGGTAAAGCCGCCACCTGCATTGCTGGCTTCCCATTTGGGTGTTGGTTCAGGTCCTGGCTGCTTCACTTCCAATCCAGCTCTCTGATATGGCTTCGGAGGGCAGTTGAGGATGGCCCTGGTCCTTGGGCCCCTGCACCCATGTGGGAGACCCAGAGGTAGCTTCTGGCTCCTGGCTTCGGATCGGTGCAGCTCCAGCCATTGCGGCCAGTTGGGGAGTAAACCAGCAGATGGGAGGAGCTCGCTCTCTCTCTCTCTCTCTCTCCCTCCCTCCCTCTCTGACTCTCCTTCTCTGTGTGTGATTCTGACTTTCAAATAAATAAATCTTTAAAAATACATATCCTTGAGGCTCTCAGTTTTCTCCTTTGCAACACAGGGATTACCTTCTGGGCAAGGTGGTTGTGAGGATTAGACAACAGGTTAAACTGCAAGGTACTTAATCCCACGTAAGGGCCTCTACCAATCAGCTATCATAGCTGTCTGTCCTCTACAGACACACACTTTCCCTCTCTCTCCGCGATTTTTCCTTGAAAGTCGTGAATGATATGCACCATCCAGAACCCTGCTTGTCTGCATTGTCTGTACCTGTGCCTGCCTCCGTGTGTGCGTGTGTATACCTGTGTGTGGTGGGGGGTACCGGCCTGGCCCTCCCTTGGGTGTGCCCACCCTTTGAAGGCTGGGTGAGCACAGACCATCGCTGCCCACCTGGGGCCAGAGGAAGCACCCCTCACTGCTGGAGGGTGAAGCTGCCAGCCCGAGCTGGACAGCACACATCTCCTTGAGACCTGGTCCATTTCAGCCCCGGGTCTCTGCCAGCATCCCAGGGGAGCCTGGTGCCCCAGGACGGGGGGCTCCTTGTCCACGATCCCCCCTCCCGCCCAGCCACTGTAACCTCCACCATGCAGCAACACCGGGGACCAGGCCCTGCCTGGAGTGGGGTCCTCCGCCAGCCAGTATGACAGCTGCTGCTGCTGTTGACACTGCAACAGTGACAAATTCATCCTTCTGACAAGATCCCTTTAAATAATTCACAGGGAGCTGGGGATTAAGACACTGTTTCTCTCTGTCTCTGTTGAGATTTGAAACACCTCCAGCTGGGGTATTTAAAGAACATATAATGGGCTGTCCCTCTTGGGCCTCCCCTCCCCCTTTCCTCCTCCTTCCCATTTCCCAAACTCAATCCCCCACCCCACCAGCCAGCCCTGTAACAAGGAGGTCCAGAAAACAAGAAAGGAAAAAAAAAAAGGGAGGGAACCAGCGCTTGGCCGGTCACTATGGCAACGGTGGCAGGGTATTCAGCTGCCATTATCCCAGTGCTTCACACATGTGATTATCTTAAGCTGTCGATTGAATGTGGTTCTCACTGCTGCCCAACATGGCCTTGTCGAACAAGGTAGGGGTGGGAGCTGCAGGCCCCAGGCCCCAGCTGTCTAACACCGCTCTGCCCAGGCCTGGGCTCCACCGATGGAGGAGCAGAGCTGCCCCTGGAGAGATTGATGGCATTGCTAGGGGGCATTGCAGCTCAGAATGCCAGCCTCAAGCCGGGCTAAAGGGGCTTCTCATTCCATAAGCTCACTGCGCATGGCCCTTGTGGGCTAGAGCCGGGTGGGCTGTCCCGGAGACGAGAGAAACAGCCAGGGCAGGAGGGAGGAGCTCCTGCCTTCATTCCCATTCTCAGGAAAGAGCAAATTCCCTGACTCAGGGTGAGAGCAAACCAGATCTGGCAGGGATGGAGAAGCCCACCCCCTACCTGCCACCTGTCTCGCCCACCTCCCGTGCAGTGAGGTCCCAACCACAGTGGGTGAGCCAGCTCAGGGGACTGGCTGTCCTGGGACTGCAGCTGTTGTAGTTTGGACCTGGAAAGCCTGGGGAAGATTCTGGCCTCACTGAGACCATCTCCTTCCTCTGTCTCCTGTACATGGCTTGGATCATGCCTGGGTCGAGGTCCCCAGGCCCACCACCAGGGCTCAAAGGACAATACCAACCCTCACTAGTCGCATTCCAGTTTTTCCAATGTCCCCTTCAAAATGTGGCTCCCGGATGAAGCCCACCCTGGCCAGCACCATGCACAGTGGGGCCAGCATCACCTGTGACTTGCACCTGGGCTGCTCCAGATACCCGAGCTCAGTCTAGCAATTCCTGGACCTGCATCCTGCAGTTACCCCTCACACCCCACGCAGACGTGGCCAGCCATTCACAGGACCCAACCACCTGAAGAACTGCCCACGCGGCGGGCTCTCCCCTTGCCTGTCGCGTAATTAATTGTCTGCACCTGTATGCAATGATCACTGCACTGGGTTGAAGGCAGAGCCTCCCAGTCAGTCGCAAAGTTGAGTCCAGCACCTCTCCTGTTTCTGTCCTTTGTAACACCAGACAATGTCTGCAGCAGAAAGACGGTGGGTGGGCAGGTGGGCATGGAGAAGATTTGCTGTCATGGGGGCCCCAGTCCCCTCCAGCAGCAGAGGAGCCCCTGAGATGGAGGAAGGGCCCGCTCATTCTACGGAATGAACGCTGAGCCTCAGGGTGGGACCCAGCAGCTCACCAGGGCTCCCTCCCAGCCTTCACTTCCTGGGAGTCCTCACTTCCTGACCTTCTGCCAAAGCCTAGAGGGCGGGGCATGGCCCATGCCACTCATCCAGAGGCATCCTCCTGCAGATCTCTGCTCAGGGCCAGGGCTCACCTGCTCCTGAACAGGGCTTCTGGACTTGATAGTCTCAGCCCTTCCACCCCACAGGTCACAAAGCACCTGCTCCAGCCCAGAGCTTGCTTTAAAATATGACTCAACCGTGTCGGGGCTGGGGAGCCTGTGGCGCAGCAGGTTAAGCCGCCACCTGTGCCACCGGCGGCCCTGATCAGTGTGTTGGTTTGAGTCCCACCTGATCTGCTTCTGGTCCAGCTCCCTGCTAATGCCCCTGGGAAGGCAGCAGATGATGGTCCAAGTGCTGGGGCCCTGCCACCTGTGTGACAGACCAGGATGGAGTTTCTGGCTCCTGGCTTCAGTGTGGTGCAGCCTGGCTGTTAAGCGGCCACCTGGAGACTGAACCAGTGCATGGAAGGTCTTGCTCTGTGTCTCCCTGTCACTCACTTGCTCTCTCTGGTGCTCTGCCTTTCAAATAGGTAAATAAATAAATGGTTCAAAAAAGATGACTCATCAATGCTTACCACGTGCGTCACTCACGGGTCTACGGCTCTGACACCTACCCTGTCCCTCTGCAGGGGACTGGAAACCGTTAGCCTCTCCTTGCTGCCCACGCGTCCCCTGGTTTCTTAGTGAGATCCCTTTCTGACACTTCTTTGGGGGCAGAGGTACGGGAGTGAGCTTTGTGATCAGACTGGCCCGGGGGCTGGGGTCAGCCTCAGCGACACCACTACCAGTCCTGTGACGTGAGCTGACAGCTCTGAGCCACAGGGACTGCTGTGCCAAGCGGGGAAAGGCCGCCTCCCCTCGCAGGGTCCTGCACAGAGGCCACTGGGATAACACAAGCGAGGCTCGAGGCCTGGCACCGAGTCAGTACGTCAGGAATGGAGAACGGGAGAAGTGGTTATTAATAATAATAATGACACCACTGCTAAGAACAGGGCGTAGCCTCCGAGGGCCCTGCCAGAATCCCAACCCCACAGAGATGCCGGAGTGCTGACCGGGTGTCCCCGAGGGCCCTCCTCCCCAAGCTGCCTCCCTCGTCCCGTGCCAGCTAAGCCACTCAAACAGGAGCCACTGCCTTCCCGGTCCCGGCCGGATCGAGCAGCCTGACAAGTGCAGAACGAAGGCAAACGCACATCCTTCCAGTCCCCCTCTAAACAGGACCTTCAATCACACGTGGTAGAAAATGGAACTGAATCCAGGACATCCATCCCACGTCCGGGCTTACTCCTTTATGATACGGAGAAGACACGGAGTAGGACTGAGGCCAAGTGACCCCTCTACTTTTGGCTGGAAGTGGAGGTGGGACAGAAGTGCCATTCAAGGGCCGTCCTCGGTCCCACACAAGCTAAGCCAGGCTCAGGGTCCCTGCAGTCACGCCCAGTGCATTGCCATAACAATGATATTCACACCATCTTGTCACTCACGCCATGACTAGGCCAGTGTGTTCCCTGTGCCCATGTTAAAGGCACACACACACAAGTCTCCGGTAAGAGCTCCCATGAGGGCACAGGAGGAGGCCGGCAGGGCAGAGTGGTGGCCTTGTGGCCCTCCCTGTGGGGCCCTCCCCTGGGGGGCGGACCCTCCTGGACAGGTTCCACCTCCTGCAGGAGGCCCCGCCCCCTGGCCCTGGTCCTGAGCACCTCCCCCCGCCCCACCTCTGTCTATCACTGCCTCTGTCAGGCAGGTGATTTTAAACTTCCACTCCTAAAAGACGCGTATTATATAAAAAAATGTTTTAAGTGCCGCGGGGTGTTTTGTTCCTCATTGCTTCGTAAGAGTGACATTAATAGCCAGGGAAGAGCTCTGCGGAGTGCAATTACAGACGATGTTTCAGGTCTGAAAGCTGTTTTGAGCCTGCTAATGTTTCCTAATTACAGGCCTTTTGGTAGAGAGAGAAAAAGATAAAGAGTGGGTGGGAGGCCCCGGGCGGGCGGGAGCTCCGGCTTAGCTCGGTGGCTTACCTGAGCGGGGAGGAGGAGGCCCGAGGCCCCGCGGCCTGGCGAATTCCCGGGCAGCGCAGCGGGTCCGGAACGGCACCCACCCAGGTCTCGCACCGCGAGCAACAAACCCTTTCGCAGACGAGCACACAAGCAGCCCACGGCGTGACCGCGCAGTGCCGCCCTGGAGCCGCCCTCAGGACACCTGCCGGCAGGTGCAACCGCACTTTTTCGGCTACGGGACCTTGGGCTATTGGCCAGCTGTCCTGAGGAGCAACGGGTGCCCGGCTATCCGTCTCTTACGGCCTTCCTATGAAGTTAAGTTTTTTCTTTTTTCTCTTTCTGGTATCTACCCCATTCTCTGACACCTAAATCTCAATCCCCTCTGGGCCATGAGTCCTCCTGCCTGTCAGTCCCTGAGCTTCCAGGAAGCTCTGCACAACGCAGGGAGTAGACACCGGATGTCACTCACTGGTTCAGAGCGGGCGTGGCATTCAAGCTGAGCCCACCAAGCCCTACCAGAGCTAATTCCAGAGCTTCTGCTCCAGGGGCCAGGAGGAGGTGCTTGCTCTTCCCCTGGAGGGAAGAGGCTGTAAGGGCTGGAGCTTCTGCAGACATCTTGTGATCAAGAGGAACTGCAGCATGAAACCAGCACCAAGGAGGTAAAAAGAAAAGGGAGTAGGAGAGGAGAGAGACGAGAAGAGAAAGACTGGGGGTAGCAGAGGAAAGAGACTGATTCTAGGGATGTAGAGCAGCTCAGACGGAGAAAGGACAAGCTCTCTTCCCCCTCTGCCCTGCTGGTCCCCGCACATACTGAAATTCAATATGTGAAATTCCATTCACAAAATCATTTTGCCCAGAGCTACATTTCTCTTGATTTGCCCGATTTAGCTCAGGCTTTTCTGTCTTAATTAGCATGATTGAATCATCAAAGGAAGAAAAGAAAATTCAGCCCTCCAGAGGGCTGGTGGTGCTAAGGTTCGGGAAGTGCTCACTGAGGCAAGCTGAGCTCAGCACTGGCCCTGGCGTGGCCGGCATGGCCCCACCCCATCAGCAAAGGAGGAAATTGCAGTGCACAGGGCCAGGGGCCCCACAGCCAGCACCGTGCACTGGGGCCAGAGCGCTGCTCCAGGAAGTTCTCACCAGTCCGACCAGATACATTGTTACTGATTTCACTTGGCCTTGGAGCAGATGGGGGTTAGGAGAGTGATTGCCCTCCTGGGTGCACTTGCTTGATTCCTGGGAGATGGGCAGAGTAGAGGACACAGCCAAAGGCCGCAAGAGGACCAGCTGGCCCACACATGGACTCCTGTGTGAAGGGCCTGGCGTGCCTGCACTCACGGACTTGCGTCTCCTGTGGGATATGGTGTGCCAGAGGGGACACGGCTCCCCGCCCCCACTGCCACCTGCTCCTGCTTCCGCAGCCTCGCTCAGCCCAATCGTCCTCCCACCACTGAGCGCGTTCCCAGCCCTCTAGGAGCTGCCTGAAGATGCTCACGCGAGCTCAGTGCATCTCGTGTCACACACACACCCCCCACATGTACAGAGACACACAGACACACATGTAACTCAAAAACTTGGAATGGAAAGACATGTTTGCTTTGGGGCAAGATGATTTTCAAATCCATGCCTCACAGGTCTTCAATAGCTTCCTGCAGAATGTGTATTGCGGAAACTATGCAGATTTCAAACACGTCACACCAAAACACTTATTCTTGATTTCCATTTCCCACGAACTTCGTGATGTACTTTTGTATACACACACACAGAAGTGTAGGCACACATGTGCATATATACACACATAGACAAATACATGCATTGCATACACACACACAGAAATACATACAGAGGCACAAATACATATAGGGGTATTTTTAAAAGCTCATGGAAATGCTTAATATGAAAAAATTATGCCTGGATTTCAAAATATTATAATATACCTGTTAGTTCTATTTGCCTATGAACTTTTTATGTGTGTGTGTGTCTATGTGTATGTGTCTATATCTATGTATGTGTGTATCTATATAGTGTGTATGTATGTGTATGTATGTATGTATGTACAAGGGAGCTTCTAAAAGTTCATAGGCACGTTTATTTTGGTGCAAAACATTTTGAAATCCAAGGCATAATTTTTACACACACATAGGGACACACATACATACATACATGGACACACACACACGGAACACGCCCACGAGCACAGCCGACTCACCCCGATCCTGGCTGACCTGGGCCCAGGACTCCTGTCCCCCTTCAAGTCCCCTTGCCCTGGTGCTCACTGCCCAGGGTCCCAGCGGTTCCAGCCGCACCCCAGACAGAGCTGGAGCCTGGAAGGCCAGTGCTCCTGGGAGAGGAGCGCTGGGGTGGATGGTCACACTGAGGCCGCATCTCTCAAAGACGCACAGCGCCCATCAGCGGCTCGGGGGCAGACAGACAATGAGCCCAGGCCAGCCTCTTCCAAAGTGAAAGGGCTTGGGCTGGGATTCCCAACAAGCGAGGTGAACACGCCTGGCTATCGGAGGTTCCTGGGCTAGCCCATCTCGTACCTCACAGCCAGCGCCCGAAAGCACCAGCGCCCGACCTCTGGGCGCCACATGCTTTGTCATCCTTCTGATCTCAGGGAAGTGGCTCCGTCCGTGTGGTCCAGGACGCTCTCTATACAGATACTCACTGCCAACGGGGTACTATGAGGCTCACAGAGAACACTGTATAGACCCGACTTCATCGTCCCCTAAGTTCAGGGCACCCGGGAGGGCCCCAGAGGAGATGAGAGCAGAGCTGGCCCCCGGGAGCCAGCGAGAGTTAGGGAGGAGGGCGAGAGTCCACGTCTAAGAGAGCAGTGTAACCATGAAGGCCACTGCCCGTGCTTGCTCAGGGTCCTGACACGTGGTGGGCAGGCCAGGGCTGCAGCCTGGGGAAGTGGTCACCAGGGACCACAGGGAGGGCCCCCGGGCAGCCTTTCATGGGAGCACACACTCCTCCCTGGCATCTGTCACTTTACGAATGCGTTTGTCGCCTCTTCCCGCTGCTCACCAGGATTTACATTCAACCTAAAGGCCAAAGGTGAAGGCAGGCTGCTGCTGTTCAGTTAGAAAGCAGCGGTTTGAACTGGGGCATAAAGATGTTCTGGTCTGAGAAGTTAATGTTACGGTCAGTTTTCAGGAGCGTCGCTGAAAAGGACGTGGGGCCCGCGTGCACACGGGGGATCCTGTCGCTACCCTCCGCGTAACTGGCCACAGAGCAAAGCGGCCAGGCAGTCCCCCAACAGCAAGAGTCCCTTGGGCTGTCTCTGGGGAGCTGTCGCATGGGCATGCGCCGGGAAGAGAGCCCCCTGCAGCGGCAGCTGGGCCTCCTGGTGGGGCTGTGGCGCCTGTTCTGCGCGGGGAAAGCCCAGTTTCCTCCAGGCCCCCAGAACCAGGCCCCCCCTTCCCTCCCTCCAGCTCAGGCTCACATGCGCGGAGTCCTGACTGCAGAGAGAGGCCTTCTTGCTGCCCGGGAGCCCCTTGCACACCCCCACAGCTCCCCACCATTAGGTTCCCGGAAGGTGTGACCCCATTCTGTCCCTCCAGCCCCCATCCTGGGCCCCTCCCAAGCCCTCCTCCACCCAGCAGGGCTGTGCACGTTTCAAATCCAAGCCCTTACTGAAAGCCACAGCCTCCACTCCTCCTCCCCCATCTCAGCCTTGCTCCCACCCTTGTCTTACAGCCCCCAGACACCCGCCCCGAGGGTTCCTGTACTTGGTCCCAAGGTCAGGCCCGCCTGGCTTCTGTCTGTAGACACCATGATACAACCTGCCCATCACCTCCCGACAATGCCCTCAGCTCCGCACCCCTTTGTCCCAGCGTTCTTTCTCGTCCAGCCATAACCCTGGCTCACTCCAGCACCCCACCGTCTCCTGGCCACTGCAGGGGGCTGCAGGTCGGGGCTGCCAGCAATGCCTGGCCTTCAGCCACTGCTCAGCCCGCTGTACCCCTCCAGAACAGGCCTCCCCTCTCCCCAGCTCCTGGGAGGGGTCGGCTGGACTCTGCTCCGCCCCTCACTCACTCTCCAAAGCTGGCCTCTGACCTCGGAAGCTTTGACATGTGTTGCTTTCTGTCCCCAAACCGGAGCATTCTCACCTCTCTCTGGGCACCTTGAACTCTGTCCTGCCATTTCAACCTAACAAGAGCCCCTCCCCCGAGAGGTAAATGTGCCCACAGCCTCCTGCGCCTCGACTCCCAGCTCTGCCTTTCCTCCCGTACAAACTGCTACCTCCACTGCCTCTGACTCCTCAACCCCTGCCTTCGGGCCTCCTGCCCTGGTGCCCTCTGAAGCCAAACATACGGGTCCTTTCGCTGAACCCAGTGGGAACGCTCGGCAGCCTTCCCTTGGCCTGGAAGACAGGACACCTTCTTGGTTTCTCCTGCCTCCCTCATCACACCCGCTCAGGCTTTCTCCACTTGACATGTGATTTCTCCAAAGCTCTCACCTCCTCCTCTCCTCATTCATTCTCCCGAGGAGCCTGAACCCTCTTCCCTACACTCAGAGCTGCCACCTGAGTGAGTGCGTTGCCCTTAAATTGGTGCCTGGTGCCGGGCACGCTCCCCATGGATACCCAGAGTCATTGCAAGCTCGGCACGTCCAAGACGGAGCTCAGCCTCTTCCCACCCACGGGTACTCCCCACCCCACGCCCTCATCTCCAAAGACACACTTGCCCCAGTCAGAAACGTTCGGCAGCTCTCCGTGGAGTCCAGTGGTGAACCAGATGTGAGTCCTGCCTTGGGGAGGGCGTCATGGGGCTGGAGAGGGGAGAGAGGGGATGGCAATGAACCCAGCCCTAAGAGCTCGAGAAGCAAAGTCTTCAACTGAGATTGATGCCACTGGAGAAAGCTGGCTGGCACCGGGAAGACTTGTGACAGTGAATCCAACATGCCTGGGATGCCAGGAACGGGTCTCTGAGCGGGGATGACGAAGGCTGGGTTTCAGGTCTTCACCACATGCCAGCACAAAGCGGGAGCCCACGGGCATGGCTGGGGGCAGGAAGGGGAGGTGGAGTCTGCCCAGGCGGCGGTGCTGAGGTCACATGCCCGCGAGCACCCCAGCAAAGGCGCAGCAGTTGGATGTGTGAGCCCAGGTCAGGGTCAAAAACTTGGGGAGCATTGCTGTGCCTGCAGAGCTGGAAGCCACAGACAGGGAGGGGAGAAGAGGACCAGAGAGGCCCTGCGCAGCCACAGACCAGTCTCACTGTCCCTCCAGCTGCTGCCAACCAGACAGGCTCAGAAGCTCTCGGGGCACCGGCAGAAGAAAGACCTGGTTATAGGCTCCCGTTAGAAGAGCCCTGGGGACCAGCAGAAGTGGGGGGGGCAAACAGAGCAGCCCAGGCAGCTGCTGTCTCTAAAGGGCTTCGCTCAGTGGGGACTGCTTCCCCCCAAGGAGCAAAGCGAGATGGGAAAGAGTAAAGAAGGCAGGCGCTGTGCACAAAAATCAAGGGGGAGAATCCCTGGCGATGCCTGCCAACAACCATGTGAGCAGCAAGAGTTGTCAGCATCGGGGAGACCGGGAAGGGCTGCCGCCCATCCGCTTTGCGTGAAGTCCCAGGCAGAAGTGGGACGATCTCCTAGCCACCCCCTGTGCCTCTGGCAGGGTCCGCACTTGGGCTGGAGTGGGTAGCCTCTGCCTTGGATCCCCACTCCCTGCTTTGGAGAATGCCAACTCACCCGGAACCTCGCTCCCCCTGCCCCCTGGGCGTGACGCTGTACCTCGATTCCCCTGCCCCCTGGGTGTGACGCTGTGCCTGGGAGACCATGCCTGCCCCCGGGGTTCGAGTGTCCCCATGGGAAGGAACCACCCCTCTGGTAGCACAAGAGCTTGTTGGGTCTGGTCATCATGTGATTCGGCCCTGCCAGGCTGATTGTCCCTAGGCTGCAGGCACAGGGACAGAGAGAAGATCGGGGGCAGATGAGGAAGCCTAGGGCACCCCCTGTCCTGGCCCCCGTGCCCCAGCCCTACTTCGCCCCCTGGCTGGGGTGAAGATCACACCTGCTCCTCCTCCTGCTCTCTCCCCCTTCTCGATTTAGCCCCAAAGCTGGCCAATGCCAGAGCCAGGGACACAGCCTCATCCCCCGACTTCCTCTCCCACCCACCACAGGCTACCCGACTCCAGCTCCTCCTCCTTAGCCTCTCCCAAACCACCCCCCAGGACACTTTAATCTGATTCTCTGACACACCCAAGACATTGAAGGACACTCTGAAATGCCTTTCTCTCAACTGTTCCCCATCACCCTAGGAGCAGGTGTGACCACTTGTTCTCTCCATTACCTCCAGGATCAAACACTATTCCCTTGCTCGGGGGTGGCAGTCATGGTCCCTCCCTATCAGGCCACGGTCCCAGCCAGCCCTGAGCCCCAGCTCTCACCCCTGCACCCTGCCCAACCCCTGACACAGACTCCCCACCTCCAGTCCTACCCCCAGCGTTGCATGACCCTATTCCTCGGGACCAGCTAGTCTTCCTACTGGGGACATCTTTCTCTACTCTTCACTCACCAGCTGTCAAACTCATTCTCCAAAGCTGGGCACAGGCTGCCTGTCTCCCTCCCAGCCCTGTGCCACAGCTTCTGTCCAAACTCTCCAGCGCCACACGGGAGAGTGTCTGGCCAGGTGCATGGCCATCAAACAAGTGGAGAACATCTCTCGGAGTAAGTTCCAGGTGAAAGAGACTAGCCCTGCTAAAGGGCAGCCCCTCCCTCATGCCCTTGTCTCTCTGCTTCCCTGTGGGCACCGTGGAGCTCTGATCCCTTCTGATGCCCTTAGCAGCCACTGCGCCATGCTCACACAGCCCAGGCCCCAGCCACCTGAGGGCCAGCTCTGCAGGAGGACTGTCTCAGCAGATGGTCCCCAGCAGCTCACTAGGGAGCATCGCAGGTCTGAAACCCTGCGGCTGCCTCTCAGAGATGGGCACGGCACAGCGGCACTTCCTCTATTCTTGCCCCCACAGGTTCTGCTCCAGGTAGGCTCTGCTCCCTCCGTCACCCTTCGGAGGCCCCGTGGCAACAGCAATTGAGAGCTGGCCAGTCTGACTCACCCCCGAGGCAGGATTGGCTGTCCAGCCCAGTTCTGCAGTAGCTGTCCTGGTGTCCATGAGCGTCTCTGCAGAACAAAAAGACAGAAACTGATGAGTCCAGGGATCGGTAGACAGTGGCCCGTATGCTCACAAAGTGGCGGATGGCAGAAAACGCCGGGGCTAGGAGGAGCCCTGGGCGTCCGAGAGAGAAGGAGGCTGAGACGGCGCAGCTCCAGGCGGAGTTGGACACAGACTTCTCGCTGGAGCTCTAGAGAAGCCGTCGGCACGCCCACCACGTCACCCCACAGATCCAGCTTCTTCCTGGGCCACTGTGCTCACAGGCCTCCCGAGGCTGTGTGGACCCGGTTCCCCAGGCCTTCCCGGGGTGCCTGTTTCTCGCCCTCTTCCTACCCACTGGCCTATTTCTCCAGCCTCTTCCTTCAGCCTCCTCTCTCCTCTTACACCCTCCTCTGCCTCCCCCAGTGCATGCTGCAACTCCTCTCCCAAGGCATGGCCATCCCCGCCCTCCACAGCCTCCCTCCCCAGGGCTCTGCTGGGGACTCACTCGGCTGTGGCAAAGGGCTCCCCCAGAGCACTAAGGAGCGGCTCAGAACCCAGCAGCCAGCTACTGCCAGTGACGAGATGGTGAGGGTGGCGGCGGCAGCCAGCATCCTGGCTGACAAGGTCTCTCTGATCACAGAAAGGGACAGACGGAAGCCAGGACTCTACCCAGAGCTGTCGGGAGCCCTTGATACAACAGCATGTAGTTCAAGTGTCACGCTGTTTGCTAAGTTTTGGCGTACGTTTGCACTCTGGAAACCATCACCACAGTCAAGATAATAAACACATCCACGTGCCTTCTCCGGTGAATCACCTGTTCAACTCTTCGTCCCATTGCAAGGTGGGGCGTATGTTCCCATGACTGAGTCCTCCAAGGCCTTCCTGTAAACAATTGGTCTGGGGGCCAGTGTCCAGGCACAGCAGGTTAGGCTGCTGCCATCTTCGAAGCCAGTCATCCCATATAGGAGCCGGTTCACATCCCAGCTCTCCACTTCCCATCTAGCTCCCTGCTGATGGCCTGCAAAGGCAGTGGAGGAGAGCCCAAGTCTTTTTGGGCCCCTGCACCCATGTGGGGGACCTGGAAGGACCCAGGCTACTGCTTTCTGATCAGCTCAGCTCTGGCTGTTGCAGCTATCTGGGGAGTGAACCAGCAGATGGATGATCTCTCTCTCTCTCTCTCTCTCTCTCTCTCTCTCTCTCTCTTTCTCCTTCTCTCTCTCTCTCCTTCTCTCTCTCTTTCCTCTTTCTCTCTCTCTCAGTGGGTGAAATATCAGGGATGTGCTGTTTGTGTGTTTTCCCTCTGTGGCCCTGTACTGTCCTCCCCATGTGAACCACCACTCCAGGCTCCTTCGTCAGGGAACAGATGTGACCAGACTGCAGAGTTGCAAAATCCTGGCCCCATCAGGAAACAGAAGGACTCTGGCATCGACCAGGGCACAAGTCCTTGGACATCCAGCAGCCCAGCATGGTGAGGGAGCAGTGAGAGGGTCCTACCAAGCCGACAGGTAGGCACAGGTAGGGTACATGTGTCACAATGGGCACCAGTGGATGCCCAGCAGGTCAGGGAGCACCTTCCTCCACGGCTGGACGCTATGCACCTACTTGGAACCAGAGTGGCATTGCCGCCCCACCCCCACCCCAGCGGAACAGTGGACTCGCACTGGGTTCTCACAGGAGTTAAAGTCACTAAAGCAGGCTGTCTTGTCTCGGCCAAGCTGAGTCAGGATTTGGTTGGAGAGGCCTACTCTGTGCGCAGCAGAAAGAGCCCAGACACAGGGGCAGGCTTCTCCAGCCGGTTTTCCCCTGCGGCTCTGACAGCCGGGGAGGCTGTTCTCTGCACAGAGCAGCCTCCTGTGCCGCCCACCCCCCGGCCCCAGCTGCACTTCACTAATAATGATCATAATCACACCCCAGATCTACAGAAGACACTTCTCAGAAGCCACTCCAGGAGGCTCTGTAGCAACAGAAGGGCAATGGAGCCCGCACGCAGAGTGGGGAACTGGGGCTCAGGAAGGGGCATTGCCTTCTGCAAAGGCACGTGGCTTTGGCATCCTGTGCCGGCCACCTGGAACCTCAGCACACGGCCCACCAGGCACATCAAGGCTTGTAGGAGCCTCGGCTGCAGCCCTAGTGGGAGAGGAGCGAGGTGGGGGGATGATTTTCGCTCACCAGTCCAAGAAGCCACAAAAGCCCCCACAATCATGCATGCCCCTCCCTCACTGCAGGATCCAGTTGAAGGCACCATGAGCAGGTGGTGCAAGACACAGAGTCCAAAACCAGCGGTGATCAACCATCACTCCAAACCCTGCAAGGAACCATTTGTTCCGTCAAGCCCACAAGTGCAATTGAAGGCTTTGTGGTGGTCCCAGGCACCTGCTCCAGGGCTCTGATTGAATCTCCTGCTTAACCGACACTTTCCAGCCCCCTCCACTGGGCAGAAGCCGCAGCAGGAGGAAGCCACTGCTCCCCATGCCGCCCACCGCGGAGATGGAAGACCACAGCCCTGTAAGCCTCGCACTCCTGTGATGAAGGGCGCTCTCTCTTCTGGCACAGGCCGCTCCTCATGATGACATTATGCTCTGGTGGGGGCTGAATAAAAGTGATTTGAGGAGGCTTACATCTCCCCGGAGAGGAAGCGGGTGCTCATTTGCATTTATAAAGCATATTGAGAGTTCTGGCAGAAAGTTATGGGGGAAGCACAATTAAATATTTACCATCACTTCTGCTCACAAACAGTGGCATGGGGACCAGACCAGCTGGAAGGGCACGTGCTGCTGTCACAGCCGGAGATGCCTACGGGGGACACGACTGTGGCGCCCACGCCCACCGCCTGGCTTTGCCCTCTGGGACGACTTACACAGTACCCGGGGGGCAGAAGTCACCAAGGGCACACCCAGTGCAGACAGTGGGCAGCAAGTCTGACTCACAGCACAGTGTGGAGAGAGAGGTGCCCTCGCTCATGTTGTATGGTCTCCCCCTACTCTGCCTCTTTGTGTCTCTGTCTCCCCTTCCACCTCCCCCTCGGCAGAAAGGGCTAATGTACTAGATTGTGGGGGAGATGGATGAGTGAGATAAAGGACTACAAAACACACAGAATTATTGTCACGATAACCTAGTCACTCCAAGCTTCTGCTTCCTTGGCTGTGTAAAGAATCTGACAGCGGAGAATCGAGATGAACCCTATAAGGTACCTATAAGAGGTTTGATGATATTAGATAGCTAACGATAGGTAAGCTGCTGTGTAAAGATCCAGGGATACCATGATCTGGGGATCCAGCAAGGAAGAAGAATTGGTGTGTTCTCTAGCGGAATCCTTGGGGTTGTCAAGGGGGAGACAAGAAGCAAAGAAACGCCTAGCACCCTCTTCTAGCCAAGCCCATGAAGAGACTGGAAAACTCAAGGCACCGGGCAAAATTAACCAGACCGGGTTCAGCAGGGACAATCAGGGAGACTCCCACTGCATGTGGGCAAAGGGAAACTCCTGTGGTCCCTGATAGGGAAGGGCAGACTCAGGGAGGAAGCAGTGGTGTCTGTGCACCTGACTTGTCTCCTAGGATGGAGACCGAGGGTGACTCCCCAGAGGGAAAGGGAAAAGAGGTGGGGAAGCTGTCCCAAGCAGAGGGAGCGTGAGAAAGGCAGTGATGGAGAGAGGAGACAGAGGGGTTTCAGGCAAGAACCCGAGGCAGACGGGGCTCACGGGAAGCCTGGCAGAGACCCCTGCTCCAGGGAAAACGACTTCTGCAGAGGCCAAGGTATGCAAGCCCTCAGGGCACACCTACCCACCTGGGGCTCTGTGGGAGTGGGGGGAGGGGGCGCTGAGCCTCCCAGAGGAAGGAGAGGCAGCTGCTATCCAGGGATGCAGGCAGTTTCTCCTCCTGTCTGGATTGGCACCTTTGGATGTATTGACATTTGGGAAAAATGAGATACTCATCAGGAGGAAAGAGACATAAACAAACCGTCTTCGCGCAGCTCTTTTTGGGGAGACATTAATCAGACATTCAGCCAACGCACAAAGTCCCTCCGCGGTGGCAACGATGCAGCAGCAACAGCACAGATGAAGTAGTGGCCTCCAGGTCTCCGCTGAGCAGCGGCTGGCATGTCATGAATAAGGAGAGCCCACAGGCCTTCCGAGCAGGGAGGGTCTCCCTGCACGGGCCCTAGAACTCCTGAAACCTTAAAGCCACGCCTCAGCGCAGGTTGAGAAGCAAGGTCCCAGGATGCAAATGCAAGCAGTCAGTGGTGAGCTACACCGTGGACGTGCCATGGCGGGGAGGGGCCCGCTTCTCCCTGCAACCCTCTCAGTGCGTCCTTGGAAGGGAGCTACACAATGTGGTGAAAAGCCTCCAGGTATTCGCAAAGGTGTTCTGAGTGGCTCCTGTGGGGAGGGGGGCACTGGGTAGCACTAGAAGTAGAGCTGAGGACAGGCAGACAGGCCAGCCCAGCCCTCAGGGAGCTGCCGCAAATGACAAGCAGGAAGCAGACATTAAGCAAATAACCATGCAGATACGTCTTCACTCACAGCCTCGGTGAGTGGCAGGAAGGTGGAGTCATAGGGAGCAGCTGGGAGCAGAGAGGAGAACGACAGGTGAACGGAGCCAGGCGGGCATCTGGCACTTCCTCCTTCTTGGCCTCAGGCCCTGGCTGCTGAAGGCATGGGGACCGGGCCTGGGCTCGGGCCGGCGCTGTGGCTTAGTAGGTTAAACCTCCACCTGCAGTGCCGGCATCCCATAGGGGCACTTGGAGTCCCAGCTGCTCCACTTCAGATCCAGCTCCCCTGCTAATGCACCTGCAAAAGCAGTGGAGGGTGGCCCAAGCGCGTGGACCCCTGCACCCACATGGGAGGCCTAGAGGAAGCTCCTGGCTTCAGATTGGCCCAGCTCCTGTCATTGCAGTCATTTTGGGAGTGAATCCGTGGATGGAAAACCTCTCTCTCTGTCTCTCCTTTTCTCTGTAACTCTACCCCTCAAATAAATAAATAAATCTTAAAAAAAAAAAAAATAGAAAGCACAAGACCTGCCAGACCCGCCACCCATCCTACACACACACACACACACACACACACACACATGCCCTAAAGGTCCACACTGGTGGAAACAAGACAGGCTGTGTATTAAACAGCACCCTTGCCCAGTCCCAAATCCAGAGGGTGCTGAGTGCCAGGAGTGCGTGTGGCTAGGCCCTCTGCCTTCCCCGAGGTCTCCATGTGTCCCCACGTCCTGCTTGCTAAACAAACCCAATCCTGTAGACGCAGAACCCCTGGTATCTCAGGGGCTCCATTACCCTCCCAGTTCACAGCCCCCAGGCCCCAGCACCCAAGGGTCTAAATTTCTACATCACCATGTCCAGCTCCCCGGCTGCCAGCCCTATGCCTCTGAACTGGCCTGGGGCAGTCTGCCTGGACCACGGGAAGGAGAGGCTTTGCAGGCTCAGGTTTGGGACAGTGCTGGTTGCCTGTGGGCTGTTAAGGGCACGAGACAGGCCCAGGCGCCATGCTCTGCACAGCTACAAAAGGCTGAAGTGAAACAGGGCTCCAAGTAAGCCTTCCACCTGCCGGCTGCCGGATGCCCACCCCTGCCCAAATCTTCTCCCTAAATCAATTCTCGTCTCCTTCACACTTGACTCCTTCTGAACTTGTCAGTCACCCTTCCCTGGAGCACAGGTGTGAAAGCTCAGAGCAACGGAGCATTGATTCCGTCCTCTCCCTTAGTCTCTTACCAAATCGTTCCTGTTCCACTAGTTCTTACCTTCCAGTATTTTTCCAGCTGTGTAATTTTTTGCATTCCCATCATGCCTGAGGCCAAGGCTCCATCCCTGCATGTTGGAACCATGACGACCACCTCTGAACTGGAATCTCACCAGCAGCCCCGTCTGCACTGCCTTCCATGTGGCTGCAGGCTTCATTTTCTGGTACCAACCTAAATCGTTCACCTTGGGGAGAATAACATGGCCATGCTAAAGAAAGCCTTGGATAATCACAGGTTCTCCAACTCCCCGGTGATTGCACTCCCAAGAATTTGTACAAAGGAAAACAAGAAACCCCTGTCTGGTGAGGATGTGCATTGCACTGTTAGCTAGAACATGAACAAAGAACCAGAACCGACATCTCTGTCGGGGGAAGGAAGAAGTGCGGGATCACACGTCCACGCTCTGAGACCATGGGAAGACGGCGGAGCCGTGTGCAGAACGTGAGCCAGAGAGCCCCAGTCAGAACTGTGCGTCCCCACAGACGCACACCTGCACACGGTGTCCCTGCTGAGCCACAGAGCTGCAGCCCAAGTCCAGGGACCAGACGGAAGACGCAGCTGTTGATGATGGGTCGGGGATGCTGGCTGACAGACAGGTGAGCCTCCTTATCAATGAGCTGTGCTACAAGAACACTGACTCAGAAACAGAAATGCAACCGACCCTCTGAAAACGCCTCTTCTGATTGTCAGTGTCTCTCCATGAACTCCAAGATCGCTGTGAATGTGTGGCCCTCAACAATGGTGCAACCCAACCCCCCTCCTCCAAGTTCACGTTCAGTGCATTCCACAAAGGGTAGCCCTCTGGCAGCTCATGCTCTTGCTCCTGCCTGGACTGGCTGCCTCCTCTTCTCAACCCACAGGCATTCCTGGATCTCAAGACCAGCCCCAGCCCCCTCCAATTCTCCACCACTTGAAATGGTTGGTTTTGGTCATGGCTTGTGGGGTTTGTCCCCTCCAGTCCACTCCTCCAAGCACCTCAAGAGGGCAAGGCGTCCATCCCCCCAGCTTTGTCAGATGCCTCCAATATCTGACATAACCCTGAAGACCAGGTCCGGTCCCAGCTACACATTGGGCAAACCGAGTCATGTGTGAGCTCCGAAGCCATCCCCAGTACCACACAGGGTGTCTTCCTCCTGCATCCCGCCCGCAGCCCAGAAGGATGCTCTGTGTCTTCCTCAGAGCACGCATTTGACCAACACTGACAGCCTCCGCAAGTGCAAAACCGCCAGGCGATGGGCGCTGCTCTTACAGAGGTCTCCATGGAGCGCTGTGTGGTAACGCCCGGGGGGAGAGGCACCAGCCTGTGGACACAGGGAGGCACCTGCTGGGTGACTGACGGACAGCGTGAGTCGGCACAGGCCTCCGGATTAGAAACACAGCCGTGAAATTCGCTCTTCTAAAGGCCCTCCGCTCAGCACAGTCCTCCCGCCCATGCCCTGTTCCTCCTGTTTCTTTCATGTTCCAAGGCTCAGTTCATTATCCCAAACATAAGAAGCCACAGCATGGATGAGTCATGGCGTAGAAATGAGCCTCAAGGAGATGGGGCGGGTTCCGGATCTGACCTTGTCCACGGGAGGCGCTGCCACTCACCATGTATGCTCCTCACCCCGCCTCCCCAGGCTGAGGCGGGGGGGCTGAGTCTCCCTCCTTCAGCCTCCCCACCCTCCCTAGGCCTGAAAACACAGCCACAGGCAGAGAAGGAAGAAGAAAGTGGGGGCTCATGGTCCTGGTTGGAGCACTCCAGCCCTCTCTGGCATCAAAATCTACAGGCAGAGGCCACGCTGGGCAGACTGGGGCAGTGACCACAGCAAGGCACACCTGGGAGGCTGCCCTCTGACCCTGGCACGGCTGCTGGGGAGGCACCAGGCGGTACAGGGCGTTTTACACACACCCGCAGCCTGGGCCTCCCCTTCTGGTGCAGGGCATAGCTTCCTGGCCACACCAGCAGCACAGAGAGAGAAGAGCAGACAAAAAGGGGAATCCCAAGGGATGCTGGGCAGCAGGAAAGCATTTAGATCAATGACCCTGCAGGCTGGCTGGTGCGGGCCTGGCCCGAAGCCTGTGGCAGCTCAGGGCTCTGCACCTATTAGCAATTTTGTGGGGGAAGAGTCAAAAACCTATTAAAATTTAGGAGCCTGGCATTTTCCACTCTTCCAACACCATGAATTCTAAGGGAGATTAAATCTGTTGGCCTCAGCCACCCTGACAGGCCAATGAGTTTGTGCTGACAGCACACAGGTAGGAACCCTGCATAACCAAGCTGCTCCTCACGGGTCGCTGGAGAGAAGGGCCTCTCACGTCACGGGAGAGCTGGGCACCCGGGGCATCCATCAACCTGGAGAGGAGCGGGGCGGAGAGCCCACATGCCCATACAAGGCGACTCTCTACAGCCCTACCAAAGGCCGCCGACGGATGGTGGCCCCGGGCTCGTTAATCAGATGGAGCTCACGGCACCACCTGCCTCTCCCTGCCAGGCCCTCCTGGGCCTTCAGTCCTGACTGGTCTGCGATCTGCGGCATAGCACCTCTGGGATGGCACTGAACCGTGCCCCGAAGACCCCGTGTGCACTGGTAGCAGTGCCCCAGAGAGCCGGGGGGACCCTGGGAATGAGGCAGGAGGAAGACACGGGGGCTGGTCAAACAGGCCCTTGGCTTCTCCTGGACACACCCCAGGCCTGGCTGGGGCTGCTGACACCCCAGAGGACACCAGAGCTGAAGTGACCCCTTGGGACTGCAGCATGGTGTGGGGACCCCCCATGGTGGCCCTCACCGACAGCTGTCATTCTCTTCCAACCAGAACCACTCTCGACACTGCCCCAGGGGCACTGCTCTCCAGGCAGGCTGCCATCAGGACACTCCATGTGTCCACTTTGAGGCCTCGCCGCCCCTCCTTGGAGAGTGAGGTTGCTCTACTGAGCCCCCCTGGCTTGCCATAGAAGTGGTCTCCATCATAACCCCACCAAACCCCTCCAACCTCTGAGACCCAGCCATCATCCCTCTCGCCTTCTCTGGGAAGCCTTCCCTACCACCCAGGCTTGGCTCCACCCCCACAAAGATGTAGCCCAGCTGGCATCAACATCCAACCCCAGCTCTGTCCACCAGCATTCTCTGTCCCCTTCTCTGATTCCCCCTAGGTTCTGGGGGATCTGTGCCAGCATCTTCACTCTGTCCCACGGGCCCTGCACCTCGCACACAGCGAGGCATCACCCACCGATGCTACCCTGGCTATGGGCTGTCCCTGCTACAGGAACCAGCAGTCCCAAGGCTCCGGTCATGCTTCCTGCAAGAGGCCTCCGTGGTGGCTCAGGCCCCTGCATCTTGCCCTCCCTGAACTCAGTCCAGTCTCGCTGTGCAAGGGCAGGTGTCAACCACTCTGTTTCGTTTCTCCCCACTCAGCAGGGCTGACTGCGAACGCCCTGGTGCTCTCCCTGTGGTGTCGTGCCTCACAGCCACTGCCAACCACACAGGAGGTCAAGGGGAAGGTGATGACATTGGGGTCAGCGGGCCAGCAAGAGCTGACCCCTTGAGAGGAGGCTGGCAGAGGACGGCACACCCCTGGCTGCGACAGAGTGCTGCACAGAAATGGGGTCATCAGGGTGATGCCCAAGGCCCCTCGACACTGTCCCAGGAAGGGACCTTTTGCCATGGCCCCCTCCTTGTCAAGGAAGGCATGTCCAGTCCTGCCTGTCACTCATGCTCCTGCAGCCTCTCTGTGACCATCAAGACCCAGGAGAGAGCCCTGGGAAGACTTCTACTGGTGTTCCCCAATCAATGGCATTGACAGGCTCCTGGCAGCCGGCCTCCCTGAGGTCCCAAACTGTCTCCGTGCCACAAATGTCCTCCTGGAGAGTCTCACAAAACTCTCACAGTGCCTGCCTTTGCATAGAAACGTCTCCGGAGCGGTCTGAAGCTGCTGGCCTCCGAGATGCCCTGCTGGCTTCCCCCACATGGGGGTGAGCAGGCTGCTGGCCGGCTCCGGCGGGGAGCACCCGACCTGGCCACCGCAGCGGGAAGCGAGGGCAGAACAAAGGCTCAGAACCTCTCAGGGCAGAAGCTGGCACACTCCCAGAGACGCCCTTTGGCTTTGGGGACTGGATAAATTCCACACTGCAACCCCGGCATGCACTCGTAGCTAAAGAGTAGCCATTTGATGGAACGGTTCCCACTTCACAAGCAGCTAAGGTGACATTCGGAGTAGGAGGGCCCTGTCCGAGGGAATGGCCTAGGAGTCCACTCCCTGGCCTTCTCCCTGTCTGGTCTCCCAGGGTAGACCATGGTGGGGTTCAGCAGTCAAATGGCGGGGTTCAACCGACCTCCTGGACTGAGGTCAGTGGATGAAGCCTGAATGGAAATTGAAGCCCAGCTCTTGGTCTCCTGAGAAGGGAGGTCCCCTCGATGCACCTGCTCTTCTTTGATGCCGGAAGCTCAAGGGGAATCATTTGTCCACTGCTGGCACTGGGCTGGGGAGGGGCAAATCACAGGCTTCAGGAAAACCAGCACCTACCACTTTCTTCCTTCTGAACTGAGAAAAGACCAAGTTCAGTGACGCGGGTCCAGCTCGGGCACTGCAGACGGGCCTCGTCTGTATCTGCCCATCCACAGTACTTCCTGTCCATCCAAATAGAGGGGTGGAGGACAGTCCCCATGCCCAGGCCTTGGATCTCACTTCAGAGCCCTGCACCCCACGCCGGGACTCTGGCACGGCACCCTCCCCAGCGGGGCCCTGTGGTCTCCACCTACACACCACCCAAGATGGGGCGCCTACCCCTTCCCCAGCAGCCATCCTCTCGTGAGTTGCCCTCAGCTGTCAGAAGCCTTGTTGGAGTTCCCTTTCCTGTGCCCCGGAAAGGGCCCCCCAGAAGCAGTCGTTGCCCTTCTCCACGGAGGCCCCCTGGGTTCTAGGGGCCAGGCCCTGCTCCTGAGTATTCCGTTCCCAGCCTCCCTGCCTGCTGCTCAGCACCTCCCCCTGGCCCCACCACCACCTTGTCTGCCTTGTCCTCTGAGGGGCCAGCGCTCACCCCCCCCACCGCCATGCTCCACACAGGGAGGAAGGGGACTGTCATCTCCCTGGGACACACCCTACATCTGTTGCTGGCTCCAGGACCACAGTAGCAGCCTGGGGAGCCCCGCGACACCTGCAGGCTTCCTTCCGCTCCAGATCCCCTCCCTTCTGAATCCCAGGAGCTTCCCACAGCTCTCCAGAGAAACGCGACCACCTAGAACCCATCCCAAGTCACAGAAGACTCCAGCAAAGGGCTCCACCTGCTTGCTGCAGGTGCCCTTCCTCCCTCCTCCTCCTCCTCCCTGCCCCCCCGCCTTTGCCTGGGCCTCCTCCCTCCTTCTTTCCCACTCCCTTCTCTTTCCTCCCCCTTTGTGCTGCTGTTGCTGCTTAATAGGGTGCTTCTGGGATGAATAGTGTTTTCAGCCTTGGCCAGGAATACATCCGGCCTTTCCCAGCCCCGCCCCTGTCCTCAGCAGGCTGGTGGAGAGCAGGGCCAGACAATGCATCAGTGGATTCACTTGAGAACTCACAAAAGCCCCATTGCCCTCCACACAGTGCAGAGTGACAGGCACAGGGGACAAATCCCCTCCCCTGCAGGCTGCCCGCGTGGGATCCTATGGGGGCCTGGGCACCGGGCCCAACACAGCCCCTCTATCAGCCAGAGCTCACAGGGCGGCAGAGGCACAGCCTGGGCGAGGCCCCCACCCAGACACTCACTGGGAATGGCAACACTTCCAGCCCAGACACACTGCAGCCTCCAGGTGTGCACGCAGAAGGCCCCACACCACGGGCCTGGGGTCTGTCTGAGAGGAGGGGGTTTTGCAGAAGATGGATGTGCAGCTCCCGGCACCGTAAGCTCACTGAGGGCAAAACAAACGCCCAGGCAAGTGTGAGATGTGAAGCAAGAAATCCACACATGTCTGCAGGCAGGAGGGTGAATGGGTCTGGGACCGAATCAGCAAGGGAAGGGGGGAGGGAAACCCCAGCGTGGCCAGCAGCGTCTCAGAGGAGAAAGCTGATCTGGAAAGTTGCCGGTGCCTAACCGCACCACGAGACCTTGCATAGAAAGGCACCATAATGCTGGAGGCCTGGACTGGGGAGGCTGGGGGGAGGGCGGGGGGACATGGGAGGCAGGCCTGGGCACAGACACTGATTTGGCATTTTCCAAGCACAGTCAGTGTGAGGTCTACCCAGACACGTCTGTGACTCCTAGGAACTCCCCTCCCCCGTGTGAAGTGTCTATTGTCTTTGCCTCTTCTTGGCTTGCATTACCAGTGCGAGCTGGAGTTCTCGGGAGAGTGGAGGGCCGCCGTCCCCCACCTCTCTGAGTTACAGCAACTCTGATGCATGTAACACCATCAGCACACGCGACAAACTGCAAAGCAAATGTGTCCCGTGTCCCTCCTGGCAGCTGCCTTCGTGCCTGTGGGTCAAGGCCAACACACCAATCTGGGCGTTAAATCTGGCAATGGCTGGAAACAACTGACCTGCATTTTCTTTATGTTTCACCAAGCACCTGGGGTCAGCCCCTTCTTCTTTAAGGAAAATGACACAAAGCTTTATAAAGCACCGGTGGAGGAAACCACACACACACACACACACACACACACACACACACACACACACATCTCCCTTACAGGACACAGCCAGCAGTGGTGCAGACAAGAAAACACAGGTGTTGGCATCAAGATGAAGAGCAGTGTGGGGACAGGCAGCCTACATGGTCTCCCTGAACCCTGCGTCTCCCATCACTGGCCTATGGGTGCAATAGCCCCACTTCCCAAGGTGGCCTGAAGATGAACCAAAATGGTTTTTTGTGAATCATTTAGCAGTGGCCATAATAATCACTTAGCCATGTTTCCTATTATTGCTAAGCAGTTGGATTAAAAAAATCAAGACATATGCTTTTTTGTAAGTAGTCCTTGTCCAGCCCTTATAATCTACCAGAAGTATTCATAGGCACTACTGCATGCTCAGGAAATGACTATGGGCACTGGTCCTGATGTTGGAGACCTCACGATACAGACTGGACAGAACACCGTCCATTGAATGTATTCTCTACGGCTCTAGGGGTGAGGGCACCATGTTGGGTAGGGGTGAGGGCACCATGTTGGGTAGGGGTGAGGGCACCATGTTGGGTAGGAGCAGCAGAGGGCTGGAGGATGCCTCCTGCCTAGCCCAGGAGCAGTTTCCGGCGCGGCCCGCTGGCTGCTATGCCATGTGCCATGACGCTCTCCACGGATGGCCGGCTATCTTCACATTTCAGGCATGGTGGGCTTCGTGCTGGCCCTGCAGGCCGGATGTGGCCCCTGGGCTACAGTTTGCACATCTCTAGTTTGTGCAGCCACCACCCTGGCATAGGACAAAGGTGCTGAACAAATGTGTTCAGTGAGATTTAAATTTTCTTGTGTTTTCTGATCAATGAATGCATTATTTGATTGTACAGTAATAAAAGACCCTCACAGCTATCGGCACATCTGCAAACTAACACAAGAGTTTCTGTGACCTCCGGAGCGCCAGAAAGACACCAGCCAGGACCCTGGGGACACAGAGTAGACAAAAATGATATTAGGGAGCATCCACCTTCACACGTCATGGAAACAGAGTGCACCTGCAGAAGATGCCTCACCTAATCCTTGTCTCTGAGCTAACTGGCATCAGCCGGGTGCAGAGGGAATGAGAGTCCTTCCACAGGGGATAGAGGGAAACAGGAGAAACACGGGGAACACAGCCTCATTCACTGCACGTGAATTTGCAGGGGAGCATGGATCAGGAGGGCGCTTGTCTGCTGGGGGTCTGTACAAGACACATCGATGGGCGTGCATCCTCAAGGGAGCACTCAGGAGGCCCGAGGGCCCAAGGCCCAGGGAAGGGTCCCTCTGTGAACTGAGGGAGCCACCGATCAGAGCCCTGGTACAGGAGATCGACCGAGTGGAAATGTAAGACAGCAAAACCAGGTGCAGAGCATTGAAGCCAGCAGACAGGCACAGGGTCTGCAGAAGGCAAGCCCCTAGCTAGACGCTCATTCAAAACCGGCCAATGCCTGCCCTGGACTCACAGGGAGGCAGTGGCTAGGCTCTGCCTAGCTTCTACAGCGTGGAGGGCAATAGGGGGAGATGGCCAGATCAAGGCCCCTGGGCACCCCCTAGGGGTAACAGAAGCTGAGGGTCAGTGCAGGTTCACCTGGATCTCAGCAGCAGGGTGGGCCTGACCAACGTGGTCACGTCTCTGGGTTTCCAGCTCTGGAACCAGCTCTTCCCCACAGCTAACTCCAAATCCTGCAGCGAAGAGGAAGCCAGTGGGGCTGTAAGAGCTGGACAACAGCCAAGGAGGGGGCAAGATGGCTAAACTACCACTGTGGCTGAGCGTGCAGGCCATTGCAGACTCACGGCCCGGGTTCCTGGGTGAGGAAGGCTGGGTCCCCAGTCACATCTCCACTAAGGAAGAGCAAGGGCCCAGATCATGCTCTCCCCCGAGATGCATCCAAGTCCTAGTCCCACCCCACAGGTCTTTGTGATATTATCAAAGACCTCGAGATGAGAGTTAGGGTGGACCCCGCAGCCACTGAGGGGTGTCCTTACACCAGAAAGCAGGGAGACCTTGGACGGGCAGGGGTTCACAGAGGGGAAGGCCATGTGCACATGAAGGCAAAGAGTGCAATGAGGCTTCTACAGGTCAGGGAGCCCCATGCACAGGCAGCAGCCATCAGAAATGGAGCATGGAGGCCAGCGGACCTGGGAGAGACCCTCCCTCAGAGCCGCCAGAGAGAACCAACCCTGTTGACCTCTTGATTTTGAACTCTCGGCCACCAGAACTTAAGGAGATAAAGTTCTGTTGTTTTATGGTCCCCCCAGTTTGGGGCGACCTGCGCAGCCTCCCTCCAGCACTGATGCAGCCGCTATGGATTTGTCCCCTCTCTGATGCCAGCAGCATGATCTGTCTCCTCCACCACGCTGTCCTCAGCCCCAGGGAACTCAGGACATACAGGAAAAGCCTGCTCGCTGCAGGGACAGGAAGGGTGCCCTCCTGGGGTTGGCTGACAGGTGGTCCTTGGCTGTGAGGGTAGGACAAGGGGTGAGCGGTCAGCTCCCCAAGCCACTGGCACCAAAGGCTGTGCAGTGCTCTGGCGCGGCTCAGGAAGGTTCAGGGCACTGGGGCAGTGGAGCGAGGAGGTGTGACAAGTGCCAGCAGCAGTGCCAAGGTCAAGTGCACACAGTGGCCAGATTCCATGGGTGTCCTGAGTCACCCCTTCATCACCTCTGTCTGCAGAAGGCTCCTCGGAGCTCCCTGGTGTAGAAGAACCGGAGCATCTAGGGTGGTCGGGGAGGCTTCCTGCACGAGGGGCACTACAGGCACCCTGAGTCATGCGAAGGCTCTGGGAGGATGGAAGACCTGGAGCCACGTGTCCCAGAGGAGGGCATGGTGTATGTGAACTGAAGAAAGGGAATGGGTGTCTCAAGGGAAAATAGGCGGTGTGGCCGAGTCAGGGTTCTCCCTGCGAGACTCCGTGGAGCGAGGGGGTAGGGGTGGGCTGAGAAGCGTGGCTCCTGGAGAAACCACAACTTGCTGTACCTGCCGCTGGGCAGATGCTCTGACTGCCAAGCAGGTGGCCAGGAAACAGGCAGTGGAGAGCATGGTCAGGGCAGGGCCAGGCTGGTGGTGGCTGGCAGGACCCCAGGGCCAGTCCCGGGCCACGCTCAGACTTCCTCCCATGCTGCTTAGGAGCCCCGTGGGAGGCCAGCACATGGGCAGCCAGAATGTGTATGCCCCTCGGGCCCCTCTAAAACCACTCTGCACCTGCCAGCTTTGCTCCTCCCCGTTTCCTGGGGTTTGCACACCTCGGCACCCACCTGAGCCCTGCACCCTGTAGCCAGCCCTACAGAATCCACCAGCAGGCTGGTGAGCCAGCAGCTTGGGCCAACTCACAGACATCAAGTGTCAGCTTCAAGGGGAGGTCCCGGGGCCCCCTCGAGCAGCAGCTCTGATGGTTCCAAAGAGGAAAGCTGAGAACGCTGGTCCCTGTGGCTGCCCAGCCTCTACCTCCTGCACCTGGAAAGGTGCCTGTGGTAGGTGGGTCTCAGTGCAGCTGTGGAGGATGAGACAGGCCCTTGTGAAGCTCAGCCTCACCCACCCAGCCCCTCCACCCTGCGTGGCCTGCAGGGCTCCCCGACGCTGACCACACTGCAGCTCCCCGGCGGAGGAGATCATTGTCTCTCAAAACGCAACCCCGGGAGTGGGCAGTCTGCCACCTGCTACAAACTCTCATCCCCCAAGGGTCCCTGGTCCAGGCAGAGAAATGAAAGAGCCAGACACAGCCAACCCAAACAAGAACACTGGTGTCAAAACCAGGTCTCTTTCACCAGCTGAGCCTGAGCAAAGTGTATGAACACTATATTTAGACGCTTTGCAGCAATTTTTCAAATGTTTCCTACATTGCAGTTGGGATGTCTTCCCCAATGATCTGGGATCAGATGCAGAATTCACTTCCACACCCCAGACTTGGGCTCCACAGGCCACCAGCTCACTGCCAGAGGCCATCAGAGGGAGATTGTTTCTCCCCCACCACGAGCCTCTCCCCACACAGCCAGCCCATCCTCTGGCTCCACAAGTGCAAAGGCCCAGCAGCTGTGGGACTCACGGGCCACAGACCCCAGACCCGCCACCCAGGGCTGACTCTGTCCACTGTTCTCTCCCCCACAACCCAGTAGTTGCCTCTTTTCTCACACTGCCTCGGAGAGATGAAAGGGTCCACGTCCCTTAAACAGAAGAGAACATTTGGAACAGCGAATTAACAGCAAATTAAACTGGTTACATTGTACTCATTCATGCACAAAATGAGTGTGGGAGTTAAACCGAGAAAAACCAAACAGGCGAGGTGTTGCCATAATCAGAGGGCAGAATCCAGCCCCAGGGGAGGGAAGCGCCATGCAGTGTGAGCTCCTAATTGGTCAGGGGCACTGCCTCTTCTCCCTCCCAGGCCCAGCACAGGTGGACACGCCCTCCTGCAAATGCCCCAGGCGCCTGCGCCTCTCCCAGAGAGCACTGCTGGCTCCCAGAGCAGCTGCCTGCACTGCCTCTGCACACTCAATCAAAAACGCTACAGCAACAACCAATTAGGGCCCTAATCCTGCAGGCTTTTCCCTTTGCGTGTGCATCTGGCTGCGGTGGGGTCTCGGCGGCACTGTTCGGCACAGGGCTAACGAGAGCACCCATCAGTCCCCTGTGGATTCATCAGGACCTGGGATTAGCGGCAACAGCATATTAAGCAGCTCTCTTACACCGAGCAATTTTAAGCAACCTCATCCTTCTCCTTCCTTCCAGCTTTGCCTGGCTCATCTAACATCTGATTCCCTGTCCCTGATGGGTTCCCCAGGCCCCTTCCCTTCCAGGGCCCCTCCTGGTACAAGCAGGCACATCACAGCCTGGGCTGGGTGGGCAAGCAGAGTCCACAAGCAGGCGGTGAGAGGACACCTGACTTCTAGTCCCTAGGACTTTGTTTAATTTCATCTGCTGGTTCACTCTCTGAATGCCTACAATGGCTGGGGCTGGGCCAGGCTGCCAGGAACTTAACTTGGGTCTTTGACAAGCATGGTACAGACCCAAGTACTTGGGCTATCACCTGCTGCCTCCCAGGGTGTGCATTAGCAGGACACTGGAACTGGCCGTGAACCTGGGACTTGAACCCAAGCACTCTGATCTGGGATGTGGGCATCTTAACTGCTGTGACTGAAGCCTGCCCCTGGCCCCCAGCATCCTGGAAAAGCGGACTCATGAAAAGGGCAGCTATGACCCCGCGTGAGTCTACTTCTACTAACAAGGCATGAAGCCTCACATCCTCCCTGACCCTTGGCCCCTCCACTCCCTCCCTTGCTCTTCCAATACCAGCAGCTGCCACAAGAGCAGGCACGCAGAGCCTGGGAGCTGCAGGGTAGGTTGTGCGCAGGAGTCCAGACGGCAGCCACTGAGACTCAGAGCCACACCCGTCCTCTCACCCCCAGATAAAGCACTGTGTCGTCCCCAGCACGGCACGGAGCAAGCCCGGCTGTAAGTGTTGTACCTGCAATTCGACTTCTATTCCTTTCTCATGCATCAAAGACGGCCAAGAAAAAGAATTAAGCTTGTGTAGATGGAACCTACAGATGGATCCTGGAGCTCTCAGCTGGACCCATGGTCAGGGTCATGTGTGCTGAGGGCAGCCTGCAGGGCCCCCTGGGGAGGGGTGGCCAGGGTCATTCCCATCGCAGCAGATGCCAGGACAAACACATCGGGTTATATTATCTGGTTCAGGCCAAACCGGCTCTTACACAAGTGGAGCAAGTGGCTTTCCGATTCCTGCAGAAGACACACAGGCTGGTCCATTCTAACACCACGAGTGTAAATAAAGCCCAAGAGCCCGCGGCTGCTGCCACTCGCCCTCAGTCCTGGTAATAGCTCTTCATCAGCCACACGACGAGCGGGAACCACGATCGTCTAATCAGATCTGACAAGACATTGGCAAAAATACATCAAATAATCAAGAAGACTGTTTGAAATATGAATGTACATCCACTCTTGTCAATGACGAGCCTCTCCCCGAGTGTATATTTTGCCTTGCTGTACCAGCTAACGAGATTAAGAAGCCATTTTAATCATAGCATGATATTGTAAAATATTGTTTGTTTCATCTTTATCTGATTTTCTAATAATTTTATTTTATTGCATGGATTCAAATGCACAGAATACATTAGCGCAATACATGTGCTCATATGCACTAAATACCTAAATAGAAAAGCAATAGGGTACAGACCTGGTCTGGGATCCAGAAGGTTTGAAGACCCCTCCCTGCCTCTGCCCACCATCTCACCGTCCTGCCAGTGACTCAAGCCACAAAAACATGTATGCCTCCCAGACTCCTGGCTCCCCTCTCTGGCTTCCCATCTGTCACCTCTTCTCTATGCCTCCTCTGAACACTCCCAGCAAATCCTCTCATTCCTCACTCTCACCCCACCCAGGCCAGAGACCCCCTGTCCTAGACACCCGCTCCAGCCGTCTCTCTCCCTTTCTTGTACCTCCTATGTCCAGTCTCCATCTGCAGAAGAGTTAGGCTTCCAACAGTGTGAATCAGAGCATCTCTGTTTCTCCCCAGACGTTTTGCACAGCTTCCCAGGGACCGCAGGGAAATGTCCCAAAGGCCCCTGGCCCTGCTCCTCTGTCATCAGTGGCACCAACAACACCTCCTGTTAGTGCCATGGGGTCTTTTAGTGTGCACAACCCCAGGAAGAGGTTGTCACAGGTACTGTGCCCACTGCACAGATGAGGCTGAGTGAGGTGGAGGGACTTGGCCTGATCCCCACCACTCCACCTGGCCTCTGCCTCCCAGCCCTCTCTCTACAGTGCTCCCTTTCCCACCAGCCAGTTCTCTGGAACTGTCCTTGGCCCTGACCCGATTCTCATGCCCACGCCTTGCCTCATGCTCCCTTGGCCCTGGTAACTGCCCTTTCCCTCCCCAGGGTGACCCTTCTCACGCTGTTGGCTCCAGCTTCAATGCTGCGCTGAGAGCAATGGCGCCTGCACCCACGCCAGCTATGCCACCACCGGTTGCTACACCAGTCCACGGGGAGGCTGGGTCAAATCCATCCCAAGCCTGTTCCGGCCTCCAGGTCGAATTCTGCATTTGCAGGATGTCCATGGGACTGAGAGAGATGCCCCCCCACCCCCTGGAAACTGGGGATATGATCAGCAAAACCCAGACTCGTCACAGCTCTCCAGGAAACACAACCTCGTGTGTTCAACCATCAAATAACACAGAAAAAATCAGAAAGGTGGGAATGCCTACGATTAAAATAAACGTGAGAGACGATTCAACCAAATGCCACACGTAGATCCTGTTTGGATCCTTATTTGAACAAAACAACTGTAGAAGGAAAATTTGCATTCTGATTACATATTTGATAATGCTAAGAAACTAGTGTTAATTTTTTTAGATGTGATTATGGCTATTGTGGTTAGATTAAAGAAAGCTAACATGGATATATGTATCTATGTCAACATGTTTAAAGTCTGTTCATTAAAATTCTGAGAAAAAGGTAAAAGCTTTTTCTTTAAAAAAAAAAATGACTTAGGTGTTTGCACCTGCTGTCAAAGAATCTCCAGACTTTCTCATCGGACTAAACGGAGATTTCATGATCATTCTGCCCCGTGCGACTGTAAAGCAGGTGCAGGCAGAGGCCTGCCTGGGGGGCAGCTGGGTCCCTCAGACACTCGGGCCCGTACACAGATGCCCACAGGTATCCAACCATGTGCTTCTCTCACCTACAAATCTCCACACTCGCCCGTGTTCCACCATCGCTCTGCTCCAGTTGGCCTCCCCAGTGGCCCCCATGAGTCGAGGAGGAGGCCCCATTGCATCTTGGAAGCCTGCAGTCCGTGTGTTGGACATCTCCTGATTTCTCAGGGCCTAGGCGGCTTTGCCCAACCCACCCCTCAAGTCAGCCTGCTCACACACCACCACCAGAGCCCTACTCCTCTCCCTTCTGAAGGATAACTATTTACAAAATCTGAGCAGCCAGTGAGCCCAGGCACTGCGCGAGCTCCACTGGGGGGATCTAAAGAGGTAGGAGACAAGATTCCTGCTCCCAAAGACCTGGGCTTCCCAGCCAGGACAGTCTCTGTTGCAGCCGCCACATCTGAGCACCATGTCTGCCGCCAAACCTGCCTCTGGGGAAACAGTCAAATCCATACCCAAACCTGCCCAGGCCTCGAGGGCTTATTGTAAGTTTACAGGGCGTCCAGGGGACCAAGGAGGATGGCACCTGGATGCTGTTATGTGGTTCCCAATGCAGCTTAGGAGATAGGTGCTACTATCACATTTCTGTAGGAGAAGCAGGTTCCAGGAGACGAAGCTTCAGGACACTCTGCAGCCAGAGTCTGACTGCAGCCTGGGGCGTGTGTAGCCCCAAGGCATATCCTCCTCGGCTGGTCCGGATGGTTCCTCAGATTGCACACCAGTAACTCCACGAGCCACTCAGCCTGAATCCCACCACCCCTGGCTGTGGGTGAATCTCCACTCCCACCACTGCATCACCCACTCCCCAGGTGCAGCTATGACTCGTTACTATTGGAAGCCCCCTCCTCAAGAAGCTCCAAGTCCAAGACTGAGTCTGGGATGGTTGATAACAGGGAGGAAGTCGACTTCAGGATGCCATTAGCACTGTCCTCAGCGAGACCTTGCTTCTGCATTATGGGGAAGGGCATTCCAGGAGAGGGAACAGCAAGGGAACACACTGGAGCTGCAAGGGCTGGCTGTGTTTGCGGGGAGGGGGATCAATGAGCTTCCTGAGGAAGGACCCCAGGTGCACTGGTGAGAGTGGGGGGACATCCCTGGCCAAGCTCAGTGAGGACCACTCCTGCTCCCTGCCAGCGAAAGCACTGCCAATCCCTGGGCCCCTACAGCTGAGGATGACAATAAAAATGATGAGGATGATGAGGATGAGATATGCACTCCATGCAGGAAGGCTCCAAGGTGGCTTTTCTACTCCTAACCCCTGGGGAGTGCCCTACAAGCCCTTCAGACAGTCTGATGGGGTCCTGACCCCTCCTCACTTCTTCCACCCCACAGCCCAGTACATTGAGAGATCACAAAAACAGAAAGTGGCCAATATGGGAGTCTTTGCCATCTGCTGGGAGACAGTCAAGAGCTGAGAGGTGACATCCCCCAGACCCTGTCGCCCTGCACAGTGCCCTCCACCCTGACTCTGCTGCCCACCATGGTGAGGTCCCCTGGGGACTGCCTGGCAGGCCTGAGCTCCGGGCTGGGACACAGCACACCCAGCACATTGCACACGCTGCACCCAACAAGGGCGAGGAACACCCAGGGGCTCCCAGGGCCAGGAAGCAGCACTCCCCTGAAGGCTGGATCTGTGTCCTGAGAAGCCCCGGAACGTCTCCACGTGGACACGAAGCAACACGTGCCGGAGGGCAGCCGTTTCCACTCCTGAGCAGCGGCTGTTTCTTCAACAAGCAAACAGACCCCGGGGAGACGCCGCTCGCCTCCCACAGATGGGTGCCTGGAAAACACAAGATCGCTTCCAAGCCACAGATTGTGCCGCAGCCCCGGATCACCTGCTCGCACGCAGATTGCATGTCACTTGCCTGCAGGCTCCAGGGAGCCGAGAGCATGGAGCTGGCCTGCCACCAAGCACAGAGAGAGGCTGGGCAGGTCCCGGTAATGTGCAGCCCAGGCTTGACCAGGCGGGGTCAGCGAGAGGGAGGGACCAGTGCAGCCTAGGCTGGGCATTCCACACACTTGGCTTCTCCGCCCAGGCCTGCCACCAAGCACCCAGCACCACCAGGGTCAGGTGTTCTTGCCCATCTGAAAATGTTCTGGAAGCCCACCTGCAGGACAGAACCCAGAACCATGACACGGTGCATGTAGATGAGTAACTGACAGAGTCGAAGAGCTGGGATGACAAGTGAGGCACCTGGCCTGGGTGTGGCCACCCCCTCGCCCTCAGGACTCCTCCATCTCACTGCCCTGCACCCCACAGCCACACGCACTGATCACAGCTGCCACTGTGCCTTCTTGGGGTTAATCAGAGAAGCCCAAGCCATGAATCAGGGCTGTCACAGCCTGTGCCACGACCTGGGTGTGCACTCTGGGCTCCCAACGGGCACAGAAGCTGCCCATGGAGTAGGCTTACAAGCCCCTCCCTCCTGGCAGCACCGAGAGCCCCAGCTGCCAGAGCAGAAAGATGCCCCCCTGCAAACACACACACAGAGGGAGAGCGGACGCAGCCTGCTCTGGCTGGTGCCCAAAACCAACCTCGGTCCTTCCTGTGCAGCCAGGCCCGGGCTTTCCACGCCAAGACCAAGGAGGGTCTGGGATGAGGAATAAAGGCCCCAAAGGGAGACGCGGCCATTCATCCATCATCCATTCAATGCACCCGTCAGCGGTGCAATGGGATGCGCGGGGCTTCTGAGTGGGTGGTCAGGGGAGGGGGCCCGGAGGAAATGCCATTCTGAGTCAGGATGGGCACGGCCTACAGAGGCCTGGAGGAGGGGACGAGCCGCCCTGGCGGAGGAGACAAGAGAAGGTCCCGCCCTGCTTCATCCCCCACCCCCGCCATGGCTGCACTGGCTCCTCAGCTCTGCCCACCTGCAGCCGCTCCCCTCCCTCTGACCCAGTACTGACACTGCCAGTCAAAACCTGGCCTGAGCTCCAGGGTGTGAGGAAGCGACCAACCCTGGGGCTCCCCTCCCTGACCTGTGCTGCAGCCCCTCAAGGCTCCCCAGACAAAGAGCTTGGAACCTTCCAGAACCCTAGGCATGAGGAGCTGACCAATAAGGAAATTGCCCTTCACCAACTCAGATCAGATCAAGAGAGAGAACCAGGGAGGAGCTCTGCCGTGGCCTTCCCAGGATAGCACGCTGTGCCACAGGTATCTCACCAAAGGGCCCTGCTCTACTACCAGCACCCTGGGTGGGCCAGGGCCCCACTCCTGCCAGGCCTGTGGAGATGAGGCAGGTACCCAGCCAGCTTCTGCTGCTCCCCATGAGGAGGCTGAGCCATCCAACCAGGCCCTTCTCCCCCTCACTCTGTTGAGCCCAGGAGAGCAAAGGGCTCTCAGGGAGCCCCCAGGACCCAGCCCCTGCCCACTCAGCATTCTGCATGCCACCTCTGTCCTCTGTCAATATCAAGTTCATGGTGCTTTCTAGCACGTCTGCCCAAGCAGGGCTGCCCTCTGAGCCCGACACCCCCAGGAAATGAACCCTGAACGAGCCAAGACTTCAGGGTGGAGTGGGTGGGGTGGAGGAGGCTCACTCTGGTAAGATGGCATGGGAGCACCAAGCCATCGAGGAAGGAGCTGGCCTCGGAGAGAGGAGGAAATCAGTGAGTCACACTGGCAGGAAGAAAGGCTGGGGTGGAGGTGACACCTGTCTTAGTGGTGACAGCCTTGTCCTCAACAGGAGTGACCTGCACGAGGGTTCATAGGGTCCTCAGTGCTCCTGCTAATGCCCGTGGAGCCTACGAGTGGGTCCAGTCCCCCTCGCCCTGCACTGACGGGGTCAGCAGTGACCCAAGCCCCAAGTTCTGAGACAGGAGGCCCCAGCTGAAGAGAACAAGCCCAGACCAGGAACCTGCCAATGACTTCCAAGTGGAGGGAGGGCACGGAGGGGCCTGCAGAGCCACGGCATCCGGGTGGACTGCATGACATCCAGAGTTCACGGCCATGGCCTTGGGGTGCTGCACGGGCTGACCCGCTGCACGGGCTGACCCGCTGCACCACAACACGTCTCCTCTCCCCAGCGAGCCCCGCTACAACTCCCTGCAGACCAAAGCTGGAGGAGTCAGAGAGAACATTCCAGCTCTGGCTTCTCCCAGGCCCTGCCTCATCCACACGTTTGGTTTGCCAGCCCCAGAGAGGGCCGACAAAGGCTGCAGACATTCCCCTGTAACCAACAGGGAAAAGGAAGGGTCACAGCGTCTTGCAGGAGCCTGGACTGCGTCCCACCGCCCCGGGCCCGGCTCTGCCCTTTCCCAGGCGGCAGGCAGACCTGGCTCTGCTCTGCCACCACCACCTTCCCTAGCGGGTTCCATCTGCATAGATACTTAGCTGCCCTTCTTCGCGCGCACGCGGCTGTTCCGCCCACAGCTGACAAGTGGCAAATTCACTCTTGCTTCCACAAGGCCTTGAAAGATCTCTGAGCATGTTTAACAGGGAAAGTGCGAGTTTTCAGAAGCCGTGTCTATACACAAAAGGTTCCAGCACTCTATTTCACTTTTCAGCTTCATCCAAGCCCAGCAAATTTCCACTTCAAAGCTGGAGCTTTCTTATTTTCTTTGTGTAAAAAGAAATGCATTGGTCACAGTGAGAGATGATTTTCCAAACTCATCTCTCTGTGCCTGGTGGTGGAGGGACAGGCACTCACTCTCTGGCACTCCTCCTTCTGCCCTGGGCACCGAGATTGCCCCTCTGTCCATCTGCACCCTGGATCTCTGTGACTGGATGAGATGCAGAATTGGCAGAGCAGCCGGTGAGCCAGCAAACGGAGAGGAAGATGAGAGACAGGCAATGGTAACCTCAGTGGGTATCGACTCCTGAGCTGAGCCAGGCTGGGCAAAGCAAGGCGGCCCCAGGAGGAGGCCGGGAGAGCAGAGGGCACCCGGGCTCTGCCTACACTGCATTCATTCCTTTCAAATCACAGCTTTTCCACCGCGCATCTGTGGCTGAGACGGGGACTGATCACCCAAGCGGAACAGGGAGTGAAAAGTCTGTTTCCATGCAAGATCCCAGGTGGAGGCTGTGGCTCCTTTCAATGAATACAGACAAGCAGAGGCCCTCCCATAACACCCCGGCCCTTCCTGCCCAGGGAGGAGACACTTTCCAGGAACAAAGCGCTGGGCTCTGTAGTATACCTCTGCAGGTCACAGGTGGCCACGGGCAGGGTGGGGGCGGAGCCTACCTACTCTGGCCTGAAACTAAGGACTGAGTGCTGAAAAGCCCACAGCGGACAGTTGGGGACCAAGGCCTCAGACCTAACTCTCCACTGTTCTTCTAGAACCTTCCTTCACTTGCCAGAACCCAAAGGAAGAGCCAAGCCAGCAATCTCAGTGCTCAGAGAGAAGGACAATATAAAAACAGACCTTTTTTTGGAGGAGACGTGGATGGGCCAGGCGCAACCTTCCCCAGAGACTGGAGGATGGCTCACATGACCTTGTGGAAGGTCTCCAGGCTGAAAAGCTTCCGTCTTTGTATTTCTGCTTCAGAAAGCTCAAACTGAATATTAGGAGCCTCAGGTAAGGAAGCTGAGGCCCAAGAGGGGAATGGTGGTCTCAGTCACTGGTCCCAGTACCAGTCCATATCCCCTCTCCCCAAGCCACACCATCCTGAACCCTGAGGTGGTGACAAGAGGAGACCCCAGGCACATGTCCCTAGGTCCAGGGACAGCTTAGGACAAAGCCATCCGCTCAGTTCCGTGAAGGGCCAGTGAGCCACAAGTACATGGGCTGCAAGAATATCTCCTAAAAAGCACAGCCCTCCAGTCTCCAAGGCTCCCACTTGGGGAGAGCAGGCCACACCCCAGGAATGAAGTCGGTGTGGGGTGAGGACAGGGGACAGAGGAAGCAAACTAAAGGGAGCTGCCAGCCCTCCGGAGGGTGCTGCTGCCCCCTGCACACCTGCCTCCTTTCCTTCCTTCGGTCAGTCCACACGGCTCAGTCCATGGCACCTGCTCCATCACAAAGCTGGAAGAGGACAGCCAGGGGCCCACCACCAGGCAGCTGATGGTCTGGAAAGACAGACCGACAGCCCACCAGGAGCAGCCCAAACACAGCAGCAGCATGGAGGGCATGACACGAGTGAACAGAGCCAGGGACGTAACTCTTGCTCAACACAAGAGACAGGAGTAGTCTAGAAGGAGCGACTTTGAGGACCAGACGGGGTGAGCAGAAGACGCTGGATAAAGGATCAAGCTGTGCTGGGCCAGCTCTGAGCAAGTGCAAGGCTCCTGGACGGGTGCCTGGTGTGGGCTGTGTGTGTGTGTGTGTGTGTGTGTGTGTGGCAGGGGTTAGGGTGTGAGCACTGGACATGGGGGTGGCCGAGTAGGCAGGCTGGACCTCACAGGCCGCATGAAGGCTGTTCTCCCCTTGGATTTATGGCCTGTCCCCTTGTTTTTCCATTTTATCCTCAGTGCAAAGGGAAACCATGCATTGCGACATTGGGGGCAGCGGGCACCCGAGTGAACAGCTTTGTTCCTTCCTCGTCTCAGTTCACACAGTGTTCGCTCTTTAGGAGGGATCCGCATGCCAAGAGAAGGAGGTTTTACAGGCCTGCGCTTCCTAATGAAATACTAATTACATCTGTAATCAGGACCATCTCTATGCCCCCTCCCTCACCCCCCTCCCCGAGACCTTGGCGCCCAGCTTGCCCTGTGGGGAGGTGGGCCGTCCGCGGGGGCATCTCTTCCGCATTCTTGTGGCTTGGTCGGTCCACAGATGGATGAGTCGAGCGTCTGCATTCCATCGAGCTGGGAAAAGATGCAGCGGGCCGCGAGTATGCGTGTGAGTGTGTGCGCATCCTCTGTTTGCAAGGGCCTGACCCCATCTCGGCAAATGGTGTTGAACTAGCTGGGGCTCAGCAAAGCAATCCATTTATTATAATTCTGCTGAGAAGAAGCCCAGTAAATCAAAGAGACAACCTGACTGCAAACAAATTACTCACCCAGAGACGGGACGGGGGGGGGGGGGGACCTCGAGAAGGGCCAGTTGGGAAAAGAGAATAAAAAGGAAGGGGGAAGGCTGAGCCAGAGGAAGGAGGCCTACAGAGATGTCTGGGGTCAGAAAGAAATAAAAACGGAGCCCAATTTGTCCATCAGGGAGAACAAGGAAAAAGAAAAGCCTCCTACCAAGAGGCATCCCCTTTACTGGAAGTCCCTAACTTACAAATCCTTGACTTGAAAACCAACTGCCCTTTGTTCTCCCCAGGGTCACCTGGGGAGTGATTGATGGGCAGTCAGCCTCTCCTGGGCAAATGTTCCCAGGTCTCTTTTCTCATGCAAATAGCGCTGGGAGCCCCGACTTTATTCACAGCTACCCTGGTACCGGTGCCCCTGGTGCAGACTCAGACCACACTGAGACCCTGCCTGGTGGAGGTGAGGACCCTCTTGCTGTGCTGGGCCAAGGTCAGGAAAGATGCGTTTCTAGGGAGACGTGGAAGCAAGCCATGTGCTGCCACAAGCACAGTGACAAATGGCGCTTGGGACTGACACAGGCACAGCCCTGCGAGGACTTTAAACAGGCTTCAGGGCCACAGAGAGGAAGCAGCTCAACTGCCACTTAAAATATCTGTCTCTGGAAAAGTTCTCTCCTGCATCTAGACAGATCCACAACTGGAGCCGGCGCTGTGGCGTGGCGGGAAAAGCTGCCGCCTGCAGTGCTGGCATTCCATATGGGCGCCGGTTTGAGTCCCAGCTGCTCCTCTTCCGATCCAGCTCTCTGCTATGGCCTGGGAAAGCAGCAGAAGATGGCCCAAGTGCTTGGGCCCCTGCACCCACGTGGGAGACCCAGAAGAAGCTCCTGGTTCCTGGCTTCACATCAGCTCAGCTCCAGCCATTTTTGGAGTGAACCAGTGGATGGAAGACTCTCTCACTCTCTCTCTCTCTCTCTCTCTCTCTGTAACTTTGCCTTCAAATTAATCAATAAATCTTTTTTTAAAAAATTCACGGCTGAAAAAGAACCTTTTTAGAAACTGGAAAGCGCATCTACGCCAGCAGTAAGAAGAGCACGGAGACGGTTGGGAGAAGATCCGCTCAGGCAGCGTGAGCCACGCACAGCGCTCCGAAACCAGCTGCAGGGACTGAGGCCTGGCTGGAAAGAGCTGTGGGCCGCCACAGGAAGCTGCGGTCCACAGTCACTGCCAAGGGACCGGAGAGGACTCCCTTCCTCCTGAGTCGCCACACTGCTCTGTGACAGAGTTAGAGACAGGAACACTGGTGCCGAGGGCAGCTGTTGAAGACGTAGGGGGATGCTGACACGCGGGTCCTATCGGGATGCCTCACTCACAGCTCCCTAGCACTCCAGCAGGGCTTTGTCTGTCTATAAATCTCAATGCACTGTCGGCAGAGGATCCACCAAGCACTGGCACCCAGAGCGGGAGTTATTACAAAGCAAGGGTGGCTCAGTATCAGAGAATCCATAATGTGATTCGCCATAGCAATGGATTCAAAGTGTGAGCTCAGCTCTCAGCGGACACAGGAAGGGCGGGGAATGATATGAACATCCGCTCTCGACTTGAGAAAACCTCACAGGGAAGCAGTGATTGGGTGGCTGCTTTCTGCCTGGGTGAAATACGTCTTTCTCAACCCAAAAGGCTTAATGGAAAAACACTGGAATTTTTCCCATAAAAGTTAGGCACAAGACAAAAATGTCACATTTATGACTATGAGTTAGCATTATTATGGAGCAGCAGGCAAAATCAGAAGTATAAATCCACAAGGAGGAAGCCCATGTGATGAGCATTGGTTGACAATGTGATCATGCACCTGGCAAAGCCAGGACAATCGGCTGCCGGTCTGCTCGAAATGGTAAAAGGAAAGTGATTAAAGTAACACGGAGAGAGAAGAGGTCTTTATACCTACAAAGAGCAACCCACTGGGAGACAGGCTGGGAGAGAAAACCTCCATTTATAACAGCAACCAAAAAGCACACAAAACTCCTGGAGTTACTTAATAAGAAAAAAGATCAGATTCACATTCTTAGTTAAGAATTCTACCACCAAAGTGCTGTAATTCTTCCTAAATTAATCTGCAAGAGTCACCCAATGAAATTGTTATATATATATATATATATGTGTGTGTATGTGTGTCTGTGTATACATATATTATATATATTCATTATGAAATAGCTGAGCTAACTCTAAAGCTGAAACAGAAAATGAAGCAGGTACACCCACTCCCAAGAACCGTGTGGTTCCATCTATAAGAGCCAAGCAAGTGTACAACAAGCGAGTCCAGTCCTAGGAACAGACACAGGAGAGCCAAGGGACATTCCTAGAGACACACAGGAGGAGGTACCCAGGAGTGTCAGTGGGCAGGCTGATGAGAATGGTGGAACACTGCACACGCCTGCACGCCCATCCCCAGGAAAGTCGATCAGTGGTGATTTTCCTACAGCAAATATTGTGGTGTTGGCAATGACGCACCAGAGCCACACATCTCCACATGGATGAACCTCAGCTGTGACACCGAGAGTGGGGAAAGGGCCAGGAATCAAGTGTGTGAAGTGGACCACCATCTACATCAATGGAGAAACATTATAATACTGTCTGGCTTGGGTCCACATACGCAGCTATTACATGTGCATAAATGCACGGAAATATGAAACCCCATGTTCAGTGGCTGGGGACTGAGGAGAGACGGCTGGGCCTCTCTGCCTTCGTCCAGGTAATCTTGGCATTATTTCAGAAGCTGGGTGGCAGGAAATCTCTCTCACTTGCTCTTGCTCTTGCAGGTTTGCATTATCCTTTGCATGCTTTGCAATCTGATACATTTTAAAATCATTATAACATAAAATAAAGAAGCAATAATAGGAAAACACCCAAAAAAAGGAAACAACAATAATTAGAGGCAACTAGTCCTACCAGATACTCAGACACATGACCAAGCCATAACTAGTGAAAAGCAGTGTGGTGGTGCTATAAAAAGAGGCTGATGAATGGGATAAACGAAACATTCAGAAACATCTCCATTATTGCTTCCCGCAGAGGCTGTCTGCCAGTCCTTACACCATGGCTTTGTGCCCTGACCACTCACAGGAAGGTCCAGATGAACTGTGACTGGGGATTTGGGCCCACAGTCCCAACGTAAAGCTTCCTAGTGGGTCTGGAGCTGTAGTGTAGCGGGTAAAGCCGCTGCCTGCAATGCCAGCATCCCATATGGGCACCGGTTCAAGTCCCGGCTGCTCCACTTCTGATCCAGTTCCCTGCTATGGCCTGGGAAAGCAGTAGAAGGTGGCCCAGGTCCTTAGGTCTCTGCACCCACGTGGGAGATCCTGAGAAGCTCCTGGCTCCTGGCTTCGGATTGGCATAGCTCCGGCCACTGCAGCCACTTGGGGAGTGAACCAGCAGGCGGAAGACCTCTCTCTCTCTGCCTCTGCCTCTCTGTAACTCTATCTTTCATGTAAATAAATAAATCTTTAAAAAAACTTCCTAGAAGACCTGAGTGTAGTTGTGGAAATGAATGCAGGATTTGCTAACTACTAAAATATATGTTCTGGTTTGCAATCACCCCAGCCTGGGCCACCATCTCACCAGGGCCAGCCCCCCAACACCTGCTCCTTCCTCGTGTCCATCCCCCAGCTCCCTCGAGTGCCCTCCCCTTCTCAACAGCTACAGGGACTGTTCTGCTTCTTATGTTATTTCTAAAAATTAATGAAATTTATTTTTTGGTTGAATTGTGCAATGTTTATTTAAATACGCACATGCACACACACACACAGTCAGAAACAGAGATCTTCCATTCACTGTTTCACTCCCCAGACGCCTGCAATAGCCAGACCGGTCCAGGCCAGAGCCAGAGCCAGAAGCCAGGAGCCCAGAAGCTGACATCAGAAGAACCAATAGCTTTCACAATCAGGCACGCTGACGTGAGACACAGACGTCCCACGTGGCATCGTAAGTGTCGCACCAAATGCCTGCTCCAATAGGAGCCTCTTAAACAGGTAAAGCATCTCCATTTATACTCCTGATTAAAGAGCAGTAGCACCTGACTGCACTGAGCAGAAAATCTGAATTTCTTCCAGGACCTATGGATGGCTCCTGAGGGGTCCACCTCAGCCCACCCCCTGCCCCCAGCCCTGACTCAGTCCTTCCAATGGACCTCCTCTCTGCCACTGGAATCCATCCAGTTCCTCACCCTCAGAACCTCTGCACAGCTCCCCTTCTAGAACATTCTTTAGTGTTCCAACCAAGCAGAGGTTTTTGTCTACCCTGCTCCTTGTATCTCCACTCCTCGCACATGGTGCCACACAAATACTTAATGGATCAGCGAACATGGGTTAGAGTGACCCTCCAAGACAGATTAGTTTTCAGAAAAGAGGTCACATCAGACCACACAGTAGCTTTTACTACAGGCCCTTCGGTGCCGCCAGGAGTCCCTCATGGCTTGGCGCTCACTAGGGGGCCTTCCAGGTGAGCGTGGAACTGAGATCTGTGTATAGTCACCTGTGCATCAGTTAAGTCCAGCCCAGCCAAGGAAGGCCCTTGGTGTCCTGGCGGGCTGTCCCTGTGGTGAGTCAGCAGGTGCTGCTGTCTGGGGACACTCCCTCCGCGCCCACCCACAGAACGGAACCCCTCTGCCAAGTTCACCTGCTTACCCCGACAGATGTCGCCAAGGGCAGAGAGAGGGATTTGCAGCATCGGCAGAACCTTCCACATCCACCCCCAGCCTGGGGAGGGGGAGTCCCAAGTCCTCCCTCAGCACAAAGCCATTTGCAAATCCCTAACGTGGGGAAGTTCTCTCTCCACTCCTCACCGAGAGGAGTGGGGGGAGTCGGCCCACACAGCAAAGCAGGCGAGGATTCCTCCAGGTGGTCACATGGCCCCTCGCTGGTAGATGGCCTTCTGGTAGCCGTTTGATGCCCACCCTAACGCGGAGAGAACTCTCACCTTACAAGCACTGGAAGTACTTGTGGCTAGGCTCTTCTGATCTTCAGCATTTTATTAACTTACAAAATGGATCATCCGGCAGAGTTAAAACAACCTCACTCCCCAGATAACTCCTTTTCATTATTCAGATTTATAATGAGCTGTTTTGGTATCCTTTGAGTTAGCATCAAAAGGTACAAATGAAAATAATTACTTCCTGTCTTTCCCATGCAAATGGCATTCTCTTTCTGGCTGTCTTCCCCCCAGACCCGGAGTGCTAGGTGATTACAGTAACAGCCCCCGGACTCTTCCCTGGCTGGATCTGAACGTCTTTGAAACCACTGACTTTGCCACTTCCTCCCCCAAGAGCTGGGGTCTGTGTCTCCACCCTCCTGAAGCCAGGCTGTCCTCAGGACTCGCTTTGACCGATGGCAAGGGTGAAAGTGAAGCGTAAATCGAGGCGCCCGAGAGGCCTGATAGCTTCCAAACCCTTGTCTTCTCGGACCCCGACTCCACCATGCTAGAAAGAAGCCCACTTGAACACAACAGAAGAAGAGAGGCCGCGTGGAGCAGATCCAAGGCCCCCAGCCAACAGCCAGTACCAACTGCCAATCACACGAGTGAGATGCCGCTACAGAGCCCAACCCTCCAGGCAAATGCAGTAGCATGAGGGGACCCAGGAGAAACCAGAAGAGGAACAACCCCGCCGACCCACAGAATTCTGAGAAACAAAGAACTACAACGATTTTAAGCCACTACATTTTGGAGTGGTTTGCGATGCAGCGATGGATAACCACGGCCCTGTATCCGTTGCTCCCAAGATGCTGTGCCTGCAGTCACTTGGATCCTAGTTCTCTGTGTCCTCCCCAGCGAGCTCACTGCCTGGAAGCAGCAGCATCCTGGCGACTGGTACTTTGCAACAGTCTCTAGTCTTTGGCAGAAGTCACCATGCCTCCTTGGACTCTGTCAATCACCAGCTGCGTGTTCTGGGTATGTAACTCAGACTCGCACCCTGCCTACAACTCCTCTACTTTAAAAAAAATAACAACCATAGTGCCAAGGCAGAGTTGCTGTGGGCTCAAGACGAAAACACAAGAGCATCCTTAACAGCACAGCGACTGTGCAAGAAAGCCTTGTGTGCGCAGATCTTAAAACTGTTCTCACCAGAATAAACGTAGCTTTTAATGCCATTTTCCACCAGCTTGTATTAACTGCTATTACGACTCTAGAATATTTATTCAAGAAATCCCTTTATTGAATACTTCCTGAAATTGTCAGTTGCAGAAAGGAGAAGCTGGGACACTTTACGGGTCACTTTCTCTGTGCCTGAAACTTTTTTTTTCTTTACAAAGTGACACCTGGACATGACAGAAATGCCATTCTTTTTAAAAATATTTATTTAGTTATTTGAAAGGCAGGGTGACAGAGAGAAGAAGAGACACAAGGGGAGAGAGAGAGAGAGAGAGAGAGAGAGAGAGAGATCTTCTGTCCACTGGTTCACTCCCCAGATGGCTGCAAAGGCCAGCTTAACCCACTGTGCCATAACATCCACCCCAGAATCCCAGGAAATTCCCAGCAAAGCCACCCTTTCAGCCTGCGGTAGAGGATCACTGCCTCCAGTCCCTTTCTCTGCAGGGCTGAGGTCAAGTCCAGCATTCCTGTGTTTACAGATGCATCAGTAGATGATGCTGACTCATCAACGGTGGGTCCTGTGACCAGGTCTAAACAGGTGGGTTGCACAATTTTAGCTCATTGGTTGAATGCCTGCCTCATGGCCACACACGTCAGGTGTGGGACCAGCATGGCTCAACCCACACAGCACAGGAAACCAGTGGGCTTTCTTCCCCATACTCTAGTATGCCCACACCTAGGCCTTCAGATTAGCCAAAGGAAATCCGCCCTGGGGATTTCTGGCTGGGGTCTTCTGAAAGGAAATGGCATGATTAAATCGGATCCTTCGGCTTGTTTGTGCTGATGTTTCATATTTTGTTTAACTAACAGAACCGTGTCTGATGCTGGCTCAGTCTTTGAACCCCTGCTAATGAGAACCCCCAGTACTCTCCAACAAGAGCAGACCACCTGCTGATCAAGTGAACTTCTCACTCCCCAGGGACAGCATCTGAGCCGCTTTGGCTTTAAGTAGACGTTTTCAAAGAGTTAAAAGAAAGCTTTTGTTCATTTATTCATAATAAGCATAGGCATACAAAAAGGTTCCGCTGAGGCTTGATGAAGTAATAGGACTGATTGCTTATGGACCCAGAACTCTTCCAGCTGTGCACTACCCAACTCGAACTATTCCTGCCCCCTGGCCTCTCCACACCATCACTGCTTGCTGAGGAGCTACTAGGTGTCACCACAGTGGTGTCCACCTGGCCCTGACTCGTGGGACTCAGCCAGTGGTGACTCACACCAGGACACCACTCTGGCATTTTGGGGTCACCTGCTTAGCAGTCTGGCCACTGCCTTAGCACCTCAGGGATAGAGGGCAGAATGGGGGGGGGGAGGGGCATGCACTCGACTCCAGTATGAAAAGATCAAAAGACCTAGGCTTAAATCCCATTCCCCCTACCAGCCATCAGAGAGCTAGCCTGGGACGAGCCATTTGAATTCATCGTGGCTCGTCTTAAACTGGACTCGGAGCTGCCTGACATGGGGCATAACATGCATTTAGGACAATGCCCAGGCCTCTCCCTGACACCTGCTCTCTCCTCAGCCATCAGAGCACAGGTTACTCAGTAAGGTCAGTCCCAAAACAGGAAGTGAGTCCCCGCCCAGCTCCACCCCAGTTCCTCCTTCGAGGGAAGCAGGGTGCTTTATTTCCTGATGGCTAACTCCGGCTCACGCCACAAGGGCTGGTTGTGAAAGCGAGCCGACACCTCTCCTCTTCCAGAAAACATTCAGTACATCACTAACTCTCCTGGGCGGGTTTAAATGGGGCCAGACTTGCAGTCTCAGAAACAGAAGACACAGGGCTCAGGGGGACCTTGCAAACCCAGTACTTGGAATCCTCCCCAACATTTCTTTCGGGGGTGGGGCCGTGCAACCTCTGTTCGGGACAGAGCAGCTTCATCTGGGGGCATTCTGGCCCCCACTCAGAGACGGGGGAGGACCTCTGCATTCAGGAGCCCTCTTTCTCTGGGGACACATCCACCTCTGAGATCTGGTGCCCCTTCCTGCCTTCACTTCTCTGCTTGCTCCTTCCAGGACACATCCGAGGCTCCTGCTCTTCAGAGCAGACTGCACCTGTCTCTCCTGCAAAGGGCAGGACCTACTCTGCGGGACGGGCAAGGCAGGGCCGGCGCACAGTCCCTGCCAGTCCTAGCAACCCCCAGTGCAGGAGGACAGCAAGGCTCTCACCACACAGCCTGCCTCAGCCTCCCTCAGCTCACCCGCCACCACCCCCAGGTTGGTTCTTGGTGGATCTGCGTTGTAGCCATCTGGACGCTGACGCCTGGTGATGGGGGATTGTTTTTATAGCTTTAATTATTTCCTCTTCTCTTTTTTTCTATATGATGAATCATTTTGTTCCTGGGAGAAGAAAAAGATAAAGATTTTTGAAAGTTATGGGTGTAATTTCAATAGAAGACGATTGAGCTTTGAGCGATAGAAGCATTTGTTGTATTTTCTGAGTCCATTTTTCATCCCCATTGGTTAATGAAGATGTTATTTCTCTCCTGCATTTCAGTTGTTAATTTCTGACAAGGGTCTCTGTAGTGCTGGCTGCATCTACGCCCCTCCATTCACCCCGCCTTTGTATACCTTATGAAATATTCAGCTCTTCCAGACAGGATGAGGTTGCATTCACCCCTGGCTGTGATTAATTATGTCAGTATTTTGGGACCTAATTTATGTTTATATGATTCCTCTAGTGTTTCCATTTTCTTTTCTAATTATCCATTTTTCCCCCATGTTTTTTCCTGAAATTAGTACTGAATTAGCTTGCCTCTGATTACAGTCTTGGATGCATCCCAAAAAATATTGTTGGACAGCTCCCCATTGTCATCTCATTCCATGAATTCTTTGTTTGGCTTTTGCAATAAAGCTTTATTAACCCCCTCCGTGAACCCTCATTTTCATTTGCTCAGTCATCTTGGATTGGAAACCACGCCAGACCATGGTCAGATGTCACTCACACATTTTCTTCTGCTGCCTGCCAAATCAAGGGTTTTTTTTTAAGTCACAACTCTAGGGATTGAAAATAAGACCCACGCCTACATGGAGAGGCTGGGCTGACTGAGCTTCGTCCTCCCTTTCAATGACCCATTTCTTTGCCATCGTGGCAGAGACGTAGGCTTTTGGGAGACAGCCTCTCCGAGGAAGGACATCAGTTGCCTTTGTCAGGAGTCTGCCTCACAGATCCTTCCTGGGGTGCAAAGAGAACATCAGGCTCCTGACCCAGCTGCTTGGATGGGCAGTGTCAGTCTCCCCCACAGGGCTGGTCTGGGACAGCAGGCGGGACCCCAGGGGAACCAGCTCTCTGGCATGGGAAACTCGTCTCACCCAGCATCAGCCAACTACTTTCAGTGCAAGTCAGTCTGGGCTCTGTAGGTTGCTTGTCACCAGGCCCTCCATTCTGCCAGCTCCCCCTCACTACCTGCATACACCTGCATGCCCACCCCCAGGCCCACACTACACACAACACCCCGGTATGCATCTGCTATGCACCCAGTGAACCCACGTGCACATGAAAAGCACACCCACCCACCTCATTCCAGGCAGCCTCTGGGCCTCCCTAGTCCTGGGAGATTCTGGACGCTTTAGGGAGGTTGCTCCTACAGCTCTGGTCACTGCTGACCACAGGTCCTCCATCCACTGAGCACAGTGCCCAAACCTGGTTGGTCAGGGTCCCACTGCTGTGAGTGCAGAAAGGGCATTGCTACAATAGAGAACAACTGTATGCACCTTAGCCTCACGCCAAGTCCCAGAATCCCTGGCTGTGGACCTCTCACATCCCCCTTCCTCTCACAGATACAGAAATGATAGCCCTTCCCTCCTGAGTTGAGGCCAGAGGCCCAGTTCCAGGCTGCCAGACCTCCATGGGGAGAACGTTCTGGGATTCTCCTCTGTGCTGAGTGAGTCACGGCTCAGCCTTGCAGTCCGGATGTTCTGCCCAAGCATTGGTTGGGTGCTCCAGGTGGGTCCAGGAAAGCGACTCTTGGCTGAGCAGTGACAGGGTCCCAGTTGCCTGGGCTGTGGTCCCTGGTGATGGGCCCTCAATGCCATGCCTTTGGAAGTGGTTGGGACCATCCCTGGCTGTGTCGAGGGCTACAGCAGTCTCCAAGAAGGGACTCCTGCCTGGGTGAGCCCCAGCCACCACCAACAAGCCTTCCCCGGAGGGCATTTCAGGCCAGGGGCAAGAGGGACAGACGAAAGAAGAAAGAGCAGAACCAGGCTTTGTCCCCCATGGGCAGCACCCAGCAGAGCAGCCAAGCCAGTCCTGGCAGCTTCCTCACCCAAGCTCCCCATCTGGCCCAGGAGGCTGTGCATAACCCTGAAATGCCACGAGGCATCCTGAAGGAGCACTCTTCACAGAGCCCCAGAGCCAAAGAGCCCATGTCTGGCAGCTTCTCGCCCTCGGGTTCCATGCGTGCCACCTGCCCGGCCGCCCACCTACTGAATCCCCGCCCCCCAACAGGGTCACCAGCCTCTGCACAGAGGCACAGGTGCTGGGAACGAAGCAGCACTGTGGCCTCAGAGAAGGCGCACCCAGCTCCAGCCCTGGGCACAGATGGAAAGCAGCAGGCACCCAGGATTCCCACACAGAGTCTTTGCTGTGTGTTCTTTAAATCTGACATCCTTTGAGGTAAGCGGGATTTTTCCCATCCTCATTTATATCACTTGGGTGTTTTTGAATCTGCGTTGTTTAGTTAGTTAGTTAGTTAGTTAGTTAGTTGAAAGGCAAAGTGACAGAGAGAGAAGGAGAGACACAAGGAGAAGGTCTTCCATCTGCTGGGGTTTACTTCCCAGATGCCTACAACAGCCCAGTCTGGGTCAAGCCAAAGCCGGAACCCACGACCTCATCCTGGTCTCCCACATGAGTGGCAGGGGCTCAAGCACTGAGCCATCTTCTGCTGCCTTCCCAGGGGCATTAGCAGGAAGCTGGATCATAAGCAGAGTAGCCAAGGCTCAAACCAGCGTCCCAGTAGGGGATGCAGAGGTACCAAGTGGCAGCTTAACCTGTGGGCCCACAATGCCTCCCCCATTTACATAACTTTTCTGACCTCCTTGGAACTTTCTCCAAAGCTGGGCCCTCTGCATGCCTTTCCCACATTTGATCCTGTCTGTTTTGATGGCACGGAGTTAGGTTTGGACAGAAGCCATTCTGCAGCAACTGCATGGACCTGCCTCAGATCTCCCAGGTCTTTGCCCATGCCAGACGCCCTTCCTCTAAAGCCAGGACCAGTGTCCCACAGTGAGGCTCCATCCTTTGCCGTTCTTGGTGGAACCTCGGCTTGGTAAACGGGTTTGGCTGGGAATTTGGATGGATGATGTTTTCCAGGTTGAGCAGTGATCCTTCAATTCTGGTTCTTTCGACAGCCCTAAGACGGCTCTACTCTGTGCTGGCTCTAGTCAGCTGTACATACTCCATGTGTGAGCCTCACACACACCTTCTGCAACATGGGAATGGAGGACTGGTAGGCACAGAGCTCCCTGGGTGTGGAGAGGGGAGTGGTTTTAAGGTGGACCAGCCCTTCAATCGCATCCTGAATGACGAACAGCACAAGCCTCTTTAGGCTCCCTACCAAGTCTTCAGCTTACCTTAAGGGAGAAGTCTTGGCTTGGGAAGGGTGTTTCTTTAACACCTCTCAAACACTTGGTACTCACAAACAAGAAAACAGCCTTTAGATGTTAGCTAAAGCTTACTATCATTTTCCCCCTTGATTCATTTTGACAGTTGTCTTCTATTTATCGCATATGTCCAGTTTCCTGTGTACCGCAGTGATTTACATTTTGTTTTACAAATAGACATACTTATGTTTTGGAAAAGGGAACCAGCAAGGGTGCAGAGAGTAAACCCATATGGCAACAATGCACCAAGGCGGCTGCTGCCCGAGCCACACAGGTTCATCCCTTGCACGGTGCGGAGGGTCCCTTCCAGCTGCGAGCATCTGGACTCCTGACTGAGAACCCCCAGTTTTACCAGGAGGCAGGCGGAAGTCACAGCTGGGAGCTCCCGCAGAGCTGCCTTGGCTCAGGTAAGCAGTCGCCTGTCCCTTGCAAGGGAGGATGGTGCCAACCTCCCCGGCCACCTCTCTCGCTCTCGCTCTCGCTCTCGCTCTTGTTCGCTCTCTCTCGACAGGGTCGGCAGAAGACATATTTTTAATTCAAAGCCTTTCCAGCCTCTTTCTGCTCTTTAATAAACGTAATAGGAGCTGCCAGCTCTCCCTGGTCCACATCTGGTTAATTCCCCATTAAGAGCAGAACAAATTTAAGTTTGGAAGAAGGAAAATGAATTATTCAGAAGAGCTAATTTCACCTGAGCCATTTTCTTAAGAAATTGCTCCAAGAACTGGCCTGAAACTTGTTCTTAATTCATGATATATACAAATATCCCTGGGAAAGCTCGAAGGAGAGAGAGACCAGAAGGTTCCCAGCCCCTGCACGCACCAAGGTGTCCTCAGCTCCGGCGGGGAGACCTGGCCCACGCCGCCTGGTGATCTCCACGCAGAGGGAGGAGCCACCCCTCCTGCAGCCCCGCACCCCTTCTGGGGACTGCGTGGGATTCACCCCGACTTCACCTGGAAGGGAGCCAGACAGCACTGGCAGCCCCAAGAGCTTGGCGTGGGAGGACTCCTGTCGCCGAAGGTCTGGAGAAGCGAATCCTGTCTGACTCCTGGGCTCTGGGGGTGACAGTTACAGGCCTGGCACAGCCCTCTCTCCCCGCCCCCAGGAGCCCCAGGTCAAGGAGCTGTATCGAAGGCATGAGAGGCTGCAGGCAACACACAGCCCTGGAGACATCACGGAAGTAAGCGAGGGGGAGGTTATTCCAGGGAGTAACTCCGCACCTCCATCATTTGGTTGGTTTGCCATCAACATCACCCTGAAGAAGGCTGGGGTCATGGTAGGCTCAGGGGTGGGTGGCCTGACTCAGCGTACAGGCCTGTGGGTCAAGGAGAACAAGGGGCGGTGCTCAACGAGGAAGGAACCCCGAGGGCCTGGCCAACGACTCGGCTGTTCCCTCCCACAGCGAAGAGACCAGCACGTCTGATGTGGAGCCATTCATCACGATCCATCCTGGGCTGCACTCCTGCCCAAAGCTGAGGTTCTCCAGGTGTCCCATGCATGGCATCACCTTCTCCCAGCACAAAGGAGTGGTCTCAGATGGGAAGGGAGGGGTCTCAGCCGCCTGGCTCCAGGACCTGCAGCCTGGACGGAGTTCCACAGCCTGCAGGCCTGCTGCCTAATTCCACCCTCCTCGGCAGGTGCGGCTCTCTGTGTGCGGGAGCCGGAGGCTGGGCAGGCATGGGTGAGCTCACAGGTGCTGAGCCCCTGGAGTGCAGGCCAGGGCCAGGGGGTGAGGAGTCTGAGCTGAATGAGCACAGGTGCGTGTGCAGTGATTCACTTCTCTGTGATAAGAGCAACATAAGGCGTGAGGCAAGCAGTCACCCCAGGGCCCCAGGCGTGGGCGGCAGTCAGGGGGCTGGGGGGTTGCTGGAGCCACTGTGCTTGTCAGCTCGGCCTTAGCAGCCCATTTATCTACTAAGAGCACCCTGGTTCTGCTCTGTACAACATGCCCTCCCGCTTTCAGTCCACACGATGCCACCAGGCCCGTCGCTCCACAGCCTGCCCCACACGCGGTCCCCACCCCAGCCCATCACTCCCAGCCACAACCACGGGCCACGTGACCCAAGTCAGCCCACGGAGGCCCTTCCCTGGAGCCTTCTGCGGGCACAACAGTAAGGACACAGCTGTCTGCGTCTCCAGTCTGAACATCTGGGTGGTGACCTTGGCTGCCAGTTTGGGGGCTTGTCTAGGAACAAAGCTTACAGGGAGGAGAACGAGAGAAGGGGAGACCAGCCTGAGTGCACCTGCTCCAGTGGTGTCAGGAAGCACAGAGCTTTTCAGTTCTGTCAATCAAGGCAGGTCCCCTTTTCCTTTGAGCTATTTGAATTAGATTTCTATCACCGGCAGCGCTGAGCCAGTCCTACAGGCTGGGCTGGAAACAGGAAGTGAAGAGAGATGAGAGAATCAGAAAGGCTCGGAGAAAGAAGCCCAGGAGGAGGCCTCATCAGCCTGGCGGGGTCTAGGGACAGCACTAGCCAATCAGCGCAGGCCAGTTGTGGGGGAGGCAAGGGGGAGGAGGAGGAGGCTGGGGAAAAGGGCAGGGGCAGCCCTGGGACACTCCTGAGCCTGGACTCCTGTCCCGGCTGTGCCCCTGCCTGGCCCCTGGCACAGCGCACACCTCCTCTGTAAAGACGGCAGAGCAGGGCGATCACGGAGCAGGTGCACAGTTCTGGAAGCTCCCTCTGGAGGCTGTGAGGAGGAGAGCCCAGAGGAGGCGGGCGCTGGGAGGTGATTAAGGGGGTGGAGGCAACAATCTCAGAAGAGCCCCTGTGCTCTCTTACCTGACCTGTTCCATCTGGGCAGTCTTTAAAAATTTTCCCTTAAAGGCCTGGAAGAAAAGCAAGTACTTGAGAAGTGGAATAAAAATAGGTAAACATAATAATCATCTCACTTAGGTACAGCGATGTGTGGTGTTGCCGGCCGGCTCACAAACATCAGCGCATCACCGCCCTGAGAGGTGGTTATTATCCACGTGGTGGGGATGCGGGAGCTGAAGCTTGCGGCACTGAGGGACTTGGCTGTGACTGTGGCACCATCAGTGCAGGGGCCTGGGCAGAGCAGATCCACAGCACACGCCGTCTGGGGGGCACACCCTGGGAGACCCTAAGGGCCCCTCCGCCCTCCCTGCAGTCCACAGGAGCCCACAGCCGAGTCCTCTCCGCGCTGCCCCATGCACCTGTCTCCATGGCCAGCAGTGCCTCCATCTTCCCGGACTCTCCTCCCCACCGGCCTTCTGCTCCCCTCTGCCCGCCAACACACAGCCCTGGTGAGATTCCAGGAGGGCAGGTTGGCTGTTCCTGGCTGACTCCAAAGGAAAAGGGAGCTGGGACAGCACTGGCTCCTCCCCAGGAGTCAGCAGAGCCGCATGCCCTGGAGTCTGAGCTGAGCGGCTCAGCTTCCTTTACCTGCATAACTGGACAGGGACCTTCACCCTCACAGGCTCTGTCTGGGCACCAGCGAGCTCTGTAAGATGAGTTCCTAAGGCTGTCAGGAGGCCAGCTCTGGGCAGCACTCACTGGCTCCCCCAGCAGCAACCCTGGGGAACATGGATCAGTGGACCGTCCCCTTCGACAGGGCCAGGGACCCTGAACTTGGGAGAGGAGGGAGCCTGCTGCAGGGACAGACGGAGGAAGTGGTGAGGCCCTGACTGTGTAGTGAGGGCCCATGCTCCTCGGTGCACCAGGCAAGAACTAGGATGGTGAGCACAGCCCACACGCTAGCTTTGCTCCTTCCCATCACTCCCAAGCCAGAGGGGAGAGTGTCCCTACGTCTGGAACGACTTCTGTGCTTTCCAATGAGCAGTGGGGAATCTCTGTGCCCCAGGGGGTACAGAGCACAGGCCAGCCTGCTACCCCCAGTGTTCCCCAACCCCATTGCTGCCCACAGGGCGGGATGGGGATGGTGAGGGAGGGCAAGCCATGCACCATGTTTTAAAACACTCTACTAATATTTAGAAAGTGGGAAATTCCCATAGATATTCCAATTTCCAGGTTACACGGACAATGCCCGCAGACCCAGCCATGTCTGCCCCTGCTGCACCCCCACAGCTACGTGCCCGCCAGGCGCCCCAGACCAGCCCCTGCTCATGTTTGTTTCTGCCAGGAACCAACCCAAGGCGGCAGCTGAATTTCTGCTCTTGTCAAGGTTTCGGGCATCCCTGTCCCCCCTTCCTGGGGGCTCACCCCAAGCCTGAGTGACCAACCGCTGCCCTGTAGCCTCCTACAGAAGTGCCTTGCCCACACTGAACTGAAGTCGAGTGGACGAGAGCTGTATCACTGCCCATGTTTGCATGCATTCTTCAATCTATCCTGGAGGCCCCTCCACTGCCCCCAAACCCACAGTGACTGTCAGAGCTGCTGTGGCCTCTCAGACAGACGTCACCCAGGAGGAGCATGAGGGAGGGAGGAATGTGCGCTTAGATCAAATCAAGGGGAGGCCACCTGCTGGTTGCCTGGCAGGTGGCTGGAATCAGGTTTGTGAGCCGACCACAGCACACAGGCAGCCCTCACAGTCCTATTTCCTCAATAAACAGATTCATTCCTGCTGCCTAGATGCAGACTAGACAGACAGACAATTACTGCTGGTGGCTACGAGAACTCAGGTCAATTCATCGCAACTCTCGAACTAACTGGGGTGCTGGGATGTGTCGAGGACGCCCTAGAAGAGTCCTCCATCACTCAGGGTCAGAGTAGGGCCGTGCACTTCAGAGTCTGACTTACAAATCCTTACGCACTCAGCACCAAGACGTCCAGGCCACAAGGAGCACCAGGCAGTCAGAACGGAGAAGCCTCGCCCGCCCCCGCTCACAAGACCATTCCCTCCCTCTCTGCTCTCTACCCTTGCCACAATCCTTCCACCTCTGTGGCAGCATGGATAGTTAAACAGGCATCATTTTAATGTAAGGGCTCTAGTGGACGAGTCTGAGCTGACACAACAAGTTCTAGGTGATTTATCAGTTATCTGGACACAGCCCTGCAACTCATGGCAAGAACAGGAGCCAGGTCCGTGAGACACCCAGGTTGTCCCTGACCCGATCCACAGTACATCAGCAACCCGTTAGTCACTCACCCACCTAGCAAACTTCTGCTGGGTCCTTTGGGGATGCCAGACCCTGAGCTAGACAAGGGATACTGAGAAAAACTGGGTGTGGTCCCTGCCTCACAGATGCCTGGCCTGATAGGAGAAGTGCATAGAATATTCTCTTGACAGTGCCTGGTGATACAAATAAGATGGGAGGTGCAAAAGGGAGAACGAAGGTAGTCACCCTTTCTTACAGTTTATGGAAAACACTGCAGAAGCTTAAGCAGAGAGTGCCATGATCAGTCATGTAATTGAGTAGATTAGATGTCAAGGAAGCACTGTTCTGTCCATGATATTGTGAGCCGGGCTGTCATACAACCGGCAGCCCCGGCTCCAACTTTGCCTTATTTATTGGAAATCTGTGGTGTGTAATGTGATAGGTTGGCCATAAAAATGTCTCATCACTACACGTGAAATGGCCATGCCTTCCAGCTTTGCATGAAAATGGCAAATTCTGCTTAATGTTCCTGGACTCGCACAGTCTGATCAACTGTATGAGATCCAAATTATAAGGAATAGAATAGGCGGCGGGAGACAGACCAGGACACGAGGAGCAAATGCGTCTCTCTCCAATGGGAATTCTCTTCCAGACGTGCTCTAAGGATCCAGGCTTCCCACATCAGGGCTACTCCGTGAGGTGCCCCCTGGACAGCCCCAACTCCTCCATCCCTGGACAATTTGTTGTGAGAGCTTGTCCCTTATCCTCGAGCATCACAGGACGCTCAGGACAAGCAACATACCAGAGGACAAATGGAGGGGCAAGAGAGGACCAGAAAACGAAGGCTTTTAAAGACAGCAGGTGCAGGTAGCAAGAGTGGCAGAGACAGTAACTTGGCCACCCAGTGCCATCAGGGAGAAGCACAGCATCAACACTGGCTATTAATTACCACCACGTGACCCCACTCTGGCTATTAAATACCGCCACGTGACCCCACCCAAGTGCCTGCAGACTTTGTCCTCAGACGATGATGCTCTTTGGTGCATTAACATCCGGGTGCATTTCACTGGACCCCTCCCCACATGGGCAGGCTGCTGGCCATCACGGAGGTGCCCTGATGTGCTCACTGCAGGGATAAGCCAGAGCTTTACGGTAGCTCCTACCCATCCCATCGGGCTCTCCCCTCCCCTCCCCCACATACACTCACTCTTGCTCCCTCACCTAAGCTGCTGCAGTGATGATGATGATGATGGCAATGTTGGAGACCCCAGGGTCCACCTACAATAGCCTCTGTGTCCTGAACAACTAAGGAACACCTCCCCAGGGAGCCCTCACCTCTGTTTCTTAGAAGCAGCATTCGATGAGTTTGTCTTGGAAAGGCAGCGTGTTTCTGGGGAAAAGCGTTGAAGCCAAACAAAACCGGACTTAAACTTCGTCTCTGTCAGGCACAAGCTTGGAAAGCCCTGGGCAGCATACTTAGCATCTTTGAACTTCAACACCCTCTAAAACTGAGCAAATGAGGAGGAGCTGGCACTGCGGCATAGCAGATAGAGCCACTGCCTGCAGTGCTGGCATTCTGTATGGGCACTGGTTCAAGTCTCGGCTGCTCCACTTCTGATCCAGCTCTCTGCTATGGCCTGGGAAAGCAGCAGAGGATGACCCAAGTCCTTGGGCCCCTGCACCTGTGTGGGAGACCTGGAAGAAGCTCCTGGCTCCTGGCTTCAGATCAGCCCAGCTCTGGCCATTGCAGCCATTTGGGGAGTGAAGACCTCTCTTTCTCTCTCACTGCCTCTGCCTCTTTGTAACTCTGCCTTTCAAATAAATAAATAGATCTTTTTTAAAAATTGAGCAAATGAAACCTACTTTGATATATTATTACTAAAATGAGAAAAACACTTGCTCATGAATTCTCTCAGTGAGCATTTGCTGGGAGCCTACGATATCCCAGGCACTGTTCTAGACCCTGTCCAGAGCACAGCCCACACACACAAGGTTCAAGTTCACACCCAGTCAAGTTCAGATGCTACATGCAAACTGTGGATTAGGAAACAAATAGGCAAGATAACCTGAGATACTGGCTAGTGCTAGCCATGCGACCCAGTAAGAGATGACGGGGAGCAGCACAGCAGTGGCTGTGAAACTGGCACTTAGTGGGAACCTGACTGATGAGCAGCAGCCAGCCACAGAAGACATAGAGGAAGCCACCCAGGCCAAGGGGCTGTGAGGGGAACAAGCACGCTCTGTGAAAGGGCCAGAAAGAAGCTCAGCACTTGCTGGCGAGCGCAGAGAGTGGGAGCAGGAGGAGCAGAGAGGGCCAGGGTCAGAGCACCGGGGGACCTCTGTGCCTTTGGACCATGCTTGGGCGTGATTCCCGGGGGGCTCTGAGTTGGAGCTGAGGGAAGATTACCTTGCTGTCTTGGAATGGGAGAGAATGAGCTTGGGAGCAGAGATGCCCGTTGGTTAGGAGGCAAAGATGATGGGGGCTAGGACCAGGTGGTGGGGGTGGAGAGACGGGACACACACAGGTCTGTGTGTAGATGGGATGAGGGTCCTGGGGTAAGGGAGAGATTAGAGAGGTCCCTCGGAGCAAGTGTTGGGTATGATAGTTAAGATGCCACTTGAGACGTCTGGGTTTGAGTCCTGACTGCTTCTGGCTTCAACTTCTCACTAATGCAACTCTGGGCCACAGCAGGTGATGGCTTATTAAGTAGCTGGATCTCTGCCACCTACGTCAGAGACCTGGACTGAGTTCCCAGCTCCTAGCTTCAGCCTGGCCCTGCCCTGGCCATTGGGCACATTTGGGGAGTGAACTAGTGGAGGGGAGCTCACTCTCCATCCCTGTCTCTCTCTCTCTTTCTCTGCTTTTCAAATTAATTAACTAATTAAAGAGGACCCTAGCCTGAGGCTGGAAGAACCAGATTACAATGCCATTTTCAGTGGAGTAAAGACCAGACAGGTGCAGTTCTGCATTGGCCGTGCTCCGGCTGGGCCAATGGAGAGACCCAGGGACAGAGGGAAATCACGTGTTTGCAGGGAGTGGAGAGACTGGGCTGGGAATGTGGAAGTCATCAGTGTCTAGAAAGTCCCAGGATTGGTTGAGCTCACCCAGGGAGCCTTGGAAATGCAAAACATGAGGCAGTCAATAAAGAAAGCAATAATAATGATCGTAAATAATAAATAATGAATACAACCATTCTTGTTGTAATGGCGAGGGGGCACACCAGCAATCCTGCATCTGCTTCATGTGTCCCTGGAAACCGAACGCACTGTGAACACAGGACTCGGGGAATTCCAGAACTTTCTGGCAGGCTGGAAACTCTACCTGCCACACTCCTCATTCCCTTAGTCCAGCTGCTCCCCAAGCCTGGAGAATCAGCCAAATGGACACATTTATTGCACCAATTATGGGAGGGGCCCACCTGCCTCGACGTGGGGCACACGTGCAGTAAAGGCAAGGCGGGAGCCAGGCAATGAGACGGGGCCTCCTCGTTGGCCTGAGCTGCAATTATCTCCGAGTTTGACTCAGCTTCCGGAGCTGCAGCTGGCTTAAAAGTCCTTATCTGATTTCTGTTTTTGTAACAAGGTCTTTCTCTGGTCCCCCTCTGGCCTGAGCTAATGTCATGGCAGCAGCGTTACTAAGCGGAAGCCTTTCTTACTGTGCAGTAACCCATATGAAGGCTCCTGGACCACCCATCCCAGGGCCTGGGGTCAGGGGCGAGTGGCCAGAGGGGCAGACACCTGCCTGCTGTGATGACCCAGCTGAGACCGGGAAGAAAGCCGAGCATCATGGAAACAAACTGCTTAATTCTATGGGCCTCAGTTTCCCCGCACAGCAGAAAAGCTGAGATAAGGGTAGGAGGGAGAGGATCCTAACTGCGTCCTCTGTCCTGGAATGCAGTGGTCGATAGCTCATTTAATCCTCGTGGCAGCAGTGTGGTGGGCATCGCTGTTGCCACCGTGCTGAGGCAATGCTCAGTCCATGGCTGGGGTTTTCTGGGGCTGGCTTGTCCTGGAGTATCACGGTCCGGGGCAGCATTCGACGATGGCCGTCTCCATCCAAGCTGTAGCGGGACTCTGAATTTGCTGTGCTTACCTGAGTCCCTGCACAGAGGTCTGGGTCCTCCTGGCCTTCCTAGGGGGACAGCCCAGAGCACTCCTCAGCTGTCCCCAGGGGAACTCGGATGTGCAAGCTGGGGATGACCTGTGCTTTGCTCTGCCCCCTGAGCCAGGGGTGGGGCCTCCTCCTCTTGCGGGTGCCCTGATACATCAGTGGGCAGACTGGGGGTCCTGGTTTCCTCCTATCCTCTCCCTGGCCCCGTGAACTCTGCCCTGGGTAGCTCCTTGCTCTGACAGGATGGCCTCGGATGCTGGTCGTCAGGTCTGGATGTGCAAGCCTCGCTCTGGATTGCTGGCCCTCAGAGAGGCCAGTGCTCATCCCATCTCCACAGCTCCTGCAGCTGGCCCGTCTATGGCAGCCATCCAAGAACAAACTCAAGCAGTGGAAACCGTCCTCAAGGGCCTGGTGTGCTCTTTCTGCTTACCTAATCTACCTACATCCTCTGTAAAACGCACGGACGCCCACAGCCCTGCAATGGCTCAAGGACACCCTTGTACTTGTGCCCTGTGAGTTAAGTGGATGCTTGCCCAGAGTCCGCCGTGTTTGCCCCCACACCTGTTTGCCAGCTGCATTTGTTATTATAAATACTTAGGTAAATATTAATAAGCTGATGGAGTACGAATGTGAGAAGAAAGAGCTATTGCCCTGTAATAACCGAATGCTGTGGAAAGACACAACAAATGCAAGTCGCTTAAACATTGCTCTCCCTTTTTTAGATAGGGTAACAGAACGCTGAAAGATCAGATATAAAACATCATTCAAAATCCGGCAAATTCTGCATTCAAATTGCTTTAGAGTTTCAGAGTTCTCACTCCATGGAGAGAAGCGAGAGGTAGAAACTGTAGAGGATGGGGCCGGTGCCGTGGCTCACTGGGCTAATCCTCCACTTGCGGCTCCAGGTTCTAGTCCCGGTTGGGGTGCCGGATTCTGTCCCGGTTGCCCCTCTTCCAGGCCAGCTCTCTGCTGTGGCCCGGGAAGGCAGTGGAGGATGGCCCAGGTGCTTGGGCCCTGCACCCGCATGGGAGACCAGGATAAGCACCTGGCTCCTGGCTTCGGATTGGTGCAGCATGCTGGCCGTAGCGGCCGTTTGGGGAATGAACCAATGGAAGGAAGACTTTTCTCTCTGTCTCTCTCTCTCACTGTCTAACTCTGCTAGTCAAAAAGAAAAGGAAGGATGGACTTCAAACGGCAGGAGTAGAATGGCCTCCATGCACAGAGCCGGCCCGGAAAGTCACAGGCCCTTGACCTCAGCACATGGCTCAGGAGTGGGCATCAGCTTGATTCTTGCTATTATTTCCCACTGCATTCTCCCTGAAGGACTGTTGTCCCAAGCAGCCATCTTGGTGACATCATGTAGAGTGTGCAGAGAATGGCATCCCCCAGAGACAGCAGCCAACAGAGGGAGAAAAGCAGCAGATCCATGGCACCACTCTGACCCTCCTGGCAAATTTTCTGCTTGTTGAAGCCAAGCTGGGTTAGGATTTCTATCCCCTGCCTGGCTGTTTCTCCTCTAAAAATGCCCTTGCAATGTTCCTATTCCCATTCCTTCTCCTCCTCCTCTTCTCCCCCTTCTCCTGTTCCTCCTCCATCACCATCATCATCATCTCCAAAGCTACCCCTGTGTTACACACCCGATCCTTTCAATAACGCTGTGAAAAGCATCCCTGTGAAGAAACAGAGGCACCGAGTTCTCAGGTGGTTTGCCCAAGGCCATGAAACTTGAAAGAGGCGGAGTCAGGGTTCAGACCTGCCATACTCAGCCCTCAGGCAAGAGCTCCCAAACCCTGCAGGCCCACGGCCCATAGGCCAAGATCAGCTGCCTTGTAGCATTTGCTGACTGTGGGCACAGAACAGCAGCAAGACCCAGGCTGTGGATGTGTCATGTGTCCATTCACAGGCTCCCTTTGGTGCAGCGTACAAACATCCATTATTAGCATGAGGGTGTAAAGTCCAACTGTCTACCCATCCGGGCTCTCCACTGAATGGTAAACCACTTGCAGCCAAGAATGGGTTTCACTCTTATGTGCATTCCCACAGCCTGGCATGCACTAGGTGTTCAATAAATGCCCACGGAAGCAAAGGCAGCCGTGAGGCCCACACTGCTCAAGCCGCCAGGACCCCTGCCCCCTGTAGCAACCAGCTCCTCCAGGACTTGCCCTGATGTGTCTGGAGGCTAAGACCTCACCTTCCGCATCCCTGGGAAACAGGAAACACTCCCACCATGGTCCCCATAACTTCCGCCATCATTGGCATCATTGCACCTTGCAGCCGCAACCCACGGGGCAGTTTGTTTTCCCCAAGAGACTGACAGTTGCAAGGATAAATGACCGCCCAGTGGGCAGTGGGGCCTCCGCCTGTGGCCTTAGGGTCCGAGCAGCGGAGCTTCATGCATCAGTGATTCACTGATGAAAAATGGGAAGAGGCTCCCTCCGTTATGCTTTTTAAGTTAAAATAAAACTCTTTGTTAGAGCTGCCAAGCCAGAGGTCCTAAGCAGCATTAATCATGTCCACACTTAAAAATCTGATACATAATTTAAGAACAAGAGGCAAAGAAAGATAAGCACTTAAGTACAATTTGGTATCTTTTCATTAAACCTTAAGTCATCCATCAGGGACTCATCTAACCCCAGTCTCCTCTCTGGCTGCAGCAGGCTCAAGCCACACCTCTCTCTCAACTCTGGGTCTTCAAGCCCCGTCCTCAGAGTGTGCCCTCCACGGTCTCCGGCCTCTGCTCAGCTCCTGTGCCTTGGCAGGCTGAAGGCACTGCTGATGTCAGGGCCCAGGGAAAGGGGATCCAGCATCCCCCCCAACACCAGAAGCCCTGCGAGACCCACCTGCTCGCCCCTAAGCCACCATCTCACATTCCCAGCTTGGTCCCAATGGGGAGGGACTCGGTGCAGCACCCTCGAGATGAGCATTCCCCAAATTCAGCCCTCCCATCACTGACCTTCTTGCTCTACAAAGATTTCATGTATTCCTTCTAGCAAGCTAGTCACCACCTTTCACTTCTGGATGTTTAAGTCCAAATCTTGAAGTCAGTCCCGAGGTGGAGGCTAATTCCTTAGGGGACCAGGAATGGGAGGGCTGGGGGAGAAACAGAAAGGGAACGGCCACCCCCATCAGCAAGTAAGAGGTGAATGCACACCCTGAATTCAGTGAGGCTCTTTTCCCCACCCCCAGAAGGAAGCTGGAGTCACACCTGTCTTCCCATCTCTGCTGGCGAGCGGCTCCCTCCTTCCCGAGGCCACGTGCCCTTTGCCTCCCCTTTGACTGTCTGCTGCTTTTATCCAGATCCTGCGGCTGCTTTCGGGGGCTTCAGCAGCAGCTTCCCACCTGGATCCCACTAGGCTGCTGCTCTCTCCACTCCACCTGCACAGAGCCCACTGGGACTGCACCCCAGACGCTGTCTCTCTGTCTCTGTCATCTGAGCAGTGGCGTAGAGTAAAAGGCAGGCAGAAAATGAACAGCAAAGAAAGAAACTTGGGAAGGCATCCACAGAGGGGAGGGAGATTTACCACCGCTGGCCACTAAAGTCAACCACACCTGAGTCGGAAGTACACACAGGGCCAATGAAGGAACGTACCCACACGGGGTTCACTGGCCCTGGGATAGAGGAGGTGATAACTTCTCAGAGGCAGCTAGGACCCAGAGCGTGAGCCTATGGTGAGGGTCTTGGCCATGTCTAGCCTGCGCCACTAACAGGAACTGGTTGCCCTTCGAGGATCTAGCTGAACCCCAACCCCTCAGCTGCCTCTGATCTTGGAAACTTGGAAAACGTCAGCATGGGTTTTGGAGCGGACAGAGCCTGGCCCCACCTCTACCCTCCATTCTCCTCCTACCCTCACTCCCTCAGGACTCGGTCCCAGGATGCTGCGATACACAGAGCTTAGTGGCCAGGTACAAGCAGCAGGCAGTGGGCCCCGGGTAGGAGAGAATTGAGCACTGCCTGCGGGCAGCTCTGCTGAGCCCTCGTGCTCTGAAACCCAGCGCTGAAAGCAAAAATCCTTTCCGGTCCAGCTCGGGTTGGTCCACGCCTTGCTGGTTCTTCCTCTGTCACATGGTTTCCCAAAAGAGTTCAACGTGGCGTCATTCTCACCACACTACCCACACCACATCTAGAGAGAGTTAGGGATAAAGGACGGAAGCAGAGGCAGACTTCAGCTGCTCGCCCACGGCTTTCCCAACCACTGTCAGGGCTGAGCTCCCCTGGGACTCGGGCAGGTGGCCCCTGCTCAGCCTCCATGCTAGCGTGGTTCTGTCAATGGCTCTGCCTGAGCTCAGGGTGACCCACTAGCCACCTGCTCAGAGATTCCTTATTGCTAGTAGGTCCCAGTGAAAAGTCTCCTCCCACCCTCCACCAGGTAACACTGTCCCCACCCACCCTTCTGATGCATATATAGGCTGAACCATAGGAAACTGCCAGCAAGAAACCGTTTCAACCTTTGAAAAGACCAACTTTATGTGGCTGAACCTACTATACGCAAATATGAATACAAAGTCCAATTCTTCTCCTTTTCATCCAAGCGTTAACATAACAGACTCTCTGCATCTTTTGTGTCTTGTCCTTGTTTAACTTAATACATCTTGGCAATCTTTCTAAGTCAGGTCATTAAGGGCGTCTCTTTCTTTCTGTCTGTCTTCTTTTTCAACAGCTGCAGAGTTGTCTTCCATTGTGTGGCTGTTCCATTAGTTACTGAACCAGTTCTATAATGATCGACACGTGGGCTGGTTCCAATCTCTTGTCATTATAAACAACACTGCGAGGCCTATCTTGAAGGTTATGTTGCACAAGTGTGAGAGTATCTGAAAGATGAATTCCTAGAAATGCAACAGCAACGGGTGTACATCTTTGTGAATGTGATGGATGTTGCCTAAAAGCGCACGTTGCGAATGGAGCTCAGTCACACTCCCACGAGTGATGCAGGAGAGTCCCAGCTCAGGGATCCTCGCTATTTTCCTGTAGATCAGAGATTTCCAAAGTGCAGGTCGTGACTCATTGCTGGGTCATGAAATCAATGTTGTGGTTGTAGTTAGTATTTGTTAAGGGAATACGATAGTCTATGACAGTGTTAACGCAGAATAAGATCGAACACACAAGACTCAATTGCATGTTTGGGGAACTTCTGCTTCAGATATATAGATAGAAAAAACTCATCTCTGTCTCTTCTCTCATACACAAGCACACACACACACACACACACACGCACAGATGTGTAAGACAGGATCAGGATATACACAGATAGTCACAGACTCATAAGGATTTGACAAACTCTTCCCACTTTCCAAGGGTGCCACAGTGTACTGATGCAACCACCCGTATTTTCCATGCTTAGGCAGGATTCAATACATTCCATGAGATGGTCAATGACTTCCTTATAACACAGGCATTGTGCTGATGATGCTACCCAGCTGTAGGCCAATGTGGAAGAGACCTGAGCCTGGCCAAGGTAGCCTGGGCTGGCTGGAATGTTCAGCACGTGTGGCACGTTGCTTGCATTTCAGTCTGGCTAGTTTCACTGAGACATGACCCCCGGTCAGCCGAGAAACAACTCTGTGTTGCTTCAGGTCATGGTCAAATGTCTCGAAAGTCAGTTTTAGATCTTGAACCTCTTCAAGAATCTGAGGAACCCTGCAGAAAGTCTTCATAGGAAACTCGCCCACACACATAACAGCTCAGTCCTTGAGCTCGTGGAGGCCCATGCTGGGACCCTGGGTCTAGCGTGTGTCCTGGGCCGTGGCTGTGAACCACTCCAGGCTGGGTCAAGGATGACTTCTAACGCCCTAGGCAGGCAGCCCAGGCTGCCAGGGAGCGGGCTCTGCACCTCCATCTGCCGTGCTGCAGGAATGTGCACCCAGCGTCTCCCTCTGACAGCACCTTCCCCCTCCGTCCACAGCCAGGAGGAGGCTGCCCCACCCGCCATGACGTCTTGCTTCTCCACTGAAAGCAGGTGGAGGGAACATGAAGAGGTTTGAGAGACACCAGTTAACACCTCCCTCCTTCAAGTTCATGCTTTGTTTTTGACTCTGAGCCTGTTGCACAGCAGAGAAACACAGCCCTTAGAGAAGGAAGGGAGAGAGGGGAGGGGAACAGGGAGAGGGGATTGTCGGTCAGGCCTGAGACAGGTGGGAAAAGGCCAGGCCAGGAGGGGAGGCGCTGGGAGGCTGTGGGCAGGACTGCGCATGCGCACGGTCTTCAAACAAAGGCCAGAAAAGGGAGCTGGCGCTAATGAGAAGCAGACCGGGCCGGCCCGCCGACAAAGCGAAGCACCTGCCCCAGTGCTGGGCAGAAGCCCGCTGGCCTTGGGAGCCCTCTCCTGACGCGAGGACGGCTGAGCACGAGGCAGAGCCTCCAGAACAGGGCATGGAAAGAAGGGAGGGAAAGGGAACCTCAACAAAAGCCACCAACGGCAGCTGTGCGCTCCAGAGGGGCAGGTGGAGGCCAGCTACAAAGAAGCCGTGCTGGGGAGCAGCGTTGCCAGGGAGCCAGCATCCCCGCTGTTGGCAGGAGCACAGAAGGGGCGGCGCGACTTCCCCAAGAGACAGCCTCTGCCCTGACGCCAGCAAGGACGCCAGGATCGCCCCAGACACTGTCCCCCAGCCCACGTCCCCGCCCCAGTCTCCCAGGTGCACGCTGGCGGGCGGCTGGGAAAGGGCTGTCACCCATCTCACCTCCTGCGGTAATCCTTCCAGGCGTGGACTGCCGGACACGGGGGACCCCGCTTCCCCGGCCCAGCTTTAGGTGTGAAACCGACGTGAAGCTGCCACATGGGACAAGGCGGAGCCCAGTTTCCACGGGCGCCACCACACCTTTCCCCTGTCCCAGGCTCTGTGGGGCAGGAGCACATCTGGAGTGCTAAAGGCTCGCTCCCGGCGCCTGCAGGAGCAGTCCTGCGCTGGAGACTCAAGGCGACTTAAAAATAAAGAAATAAAGAGCCCGCTGAGCCTCCGAGAAGCCTGCCCGGGGATCGATTCTCCTTTTACCTAATTTCTTCCTCCTTTTGTTCCTGGTGGCATTTGCTGCCACTTAGGAGCCTTGGGTTTAAACGACAAATGCACGAGAGTTATTGATTTTCTCCGAAGAACCTGCCTGCTCGTGAAGTGAGGCTGCACCAGGTAGCTGGGGCTCTGGGTCACGGCCGGTCGCCACCTCGTGGTTCCAGCCTCGCCAGGTGCTGCACAGAGACTCCAGGGGCTCTTGCACACCGACACATTTTCCTCCCAAAATACAACTCTTCTCTAGAAGGGGAGAAGATAAACATCTGAGAGTTCAAGAGTTGCTGACTCGTGACAAATCGGTATCCAGGTGGATGATGGAAAGATAAGGGTCCATTCCTGCGCTGAGAAAAACCCTGCAGCTTATGAACATGGAAATAAACCTGACTTATGAACTTGAACCCTGGCTTCTTCAAAGAAACTGAGGTGCTGCATACCTGAGGAACTGCAATAAGATGTCAGAGACCAACGAAGGCAGACCCAGAGGAACAAGGTTGAGAGGAGGGGCACGGCCAAGGACACCTCGCAGGAAAGGTCTCTGTTACTTCCCGTCATTGGCCAGTTACTGCAAGTCCGGAGTGGCTGAGCCCAGAGGCATGCCGGGAGAGGACAAGAGGCAAGAAGCAGGGAGCCCAGGTGGTGTGATGCCATCACTGCCAGCTCAGGGGAGTCCAGGCGTGCCCCAGCCTCTGTCCAGGCGGCCCTGGAGCAAAGCCACACAGAGTCGTTCTCGGAGAAGCCACAACCACCAAGGGGGACTCCAAGTCCCATGAGGCCAAAGGGAAGGAAAACAGCAGCCACAAATGCCCGCATGGCTTTGAGTCGGGCACGGCACGAGCAGCCCCACGTGTGAGCCACAGAATGGCCCTGCTGGCTCCTTCTGCAGCTGGAACCAGCTGTGGGCACCTGCTGCTCCAGGAAGAGGAACAAGGAGGCCACCCACTGAGCCGCGGAGTTGAAGGATCAGCAAGACGAGGTCCTGGTCCCAGGACCAGATCCAGCCTTCTCTTAATCTCGGACCCGTGGTCACAGCAGCACCTCCAGCCGTCCCTCTGCGCCACGACCAAGGCTGCTGCTCCCAGCCCCTGGGCCGCATCGGCTTGCCGCTTGGCGGTAGCATTTTAATTAGTGCTTTATTTTAATTGATGATATATTTTAATTGGTGTTTCGATTTAATTAAAGTTTTATTTTAATTGAGTGTGTGTGTGTGTGGGGGGGGGGGTTCTTTTTTAGCTCACAAAGCCTGAACAACGACAACAACAAAAAAAGCTGGTCGAGAAAAACAAATCCATGAACACACAGGCCTGTATCCCCAGGGATCAACCATGGCTAAGACGGGTGCAGGCCTGCGTGGGGCTCTGGGGAGATAGGCTACAGGCATCCGTGCAGCATATAGCCCTGACGTGCTGGGCCCAACTCAGAGCGCTCCTTCTCCCTCCTCACCCCCACCACCCGGTGGCTCCAAGCCCGCACCAATGCTCCCGCCCCTAGTGAGCTCTCCGGTAGACAAGTGTTTGTCCCTGCCCTCAGTCCAGGCAGTTTTGCTGTGGGCTTTACCATGCTCTGTGCTAGACAAAGGCCAAGGCCAAGCCCTGGATTTCTTGCTTTCTGCAGCATCCCTCCCTGTCCTATGAAGCTCGGGGCAGGAGGGATGTGAGGGGGCTCAGAGCGGAGCTGAGTGCTTGCAAGACCCAGGCCCAGGCAGATGTTCCGAAAACCCCTTGTGGAGCAGATCCCATTCCCACACCTGCCTACAGAGCTCATGTTTCTGAGTTCCTGCTCACCCCTCGGAAATGGATCCCCAACAAGAGCCTGGGCCGAAGCCCAAGGATGCTGTGACACCCGCTGCTCTTCGCGCTCCCCACTGCCAAACACATTCCCCCACCCTCTGGGGTGTGTCGCCGCCCCTGCTTCCCTGTCCTGCCCAGCTCTGTCTTTCCCCCTAATTCTTCCACACGCTTCTCCCGCAGGGCAGCTTGGAAGCCCGCATGGTTCTGCTCAAGCCCATGTGTCTTCTGCTAGCTGGCCCTGCCAATTCTGCTTTGGTTTGGGTAAGTCTCTAGGGGGTCAACTGACTCCCCAGCTGACGCCCGCATGATATGGGCTCAGCCTCACTGCGCCCTGAACACACTTGTCACGCTTGTCTCCTCACCAACCAGCAGGCTTCCCGGCCCCTCCCTGCGGGCCGCGGCCACATCTGAGCCACCCTGCTTTCTCCTGGGACGCCCCGCCCACGGACAGCTCTGGAGGGCACTGCCTCGTCAGTACTCCATGGTCACTTCATTTCTGCTGCTCCCGGCGCTCCTGCTGCCTCTCATGGACGCCGTCTGCGCGGATGTGTTACCCCTGCACCATCCCTCACTGTGCCCGCTCCCCTTGGCCCTGGGATGCCAATATGTGCCCTGTGCCACCACTGGCGTTCTAGGGGCTGGATTTCCTTCCTTCTTCCCCACACTCGTCCCACATCCCTGCCAACACCAAACACAACAGGTAGCAAACACATGCAAATCAAGCAGTGAGCCCTACTTGGTGCCTATTAAACCTGGGGGTGAGCTCAGGTGAAGGGTGTGCAATGGCTACTGAGGGGGCGCTCAGAGTGACAGTACTGAGAAACCGGTGTGAAAGCATGGAGCTGCATCTTCTGTCAGCACCAGGTGTGTCGGTACAGGCAGTGGAGACCGTCCCTGGCCACCCCGAGGCCTGCACCAGGCTGGAGAGCCACACGGCTTCTTCACACGTCTCTGACCAGCCCAGGAGCAGATGGCCCCTTTCTCTGGCTGGCAACCAGAGGAAGCAGTTGGTGTACACTTCGATGCCAGAGAACATGAACCCTTCATGTCTCTAACACTCGAGCTGTTAACATGGGGTGAGGCAAGAGGCTCCCAGGACAGGATGCTTATGGGAAGGAGGCTGGCTGGGGGCAGTCAGCAAATCCCGGTGACCCCTTCCCTTGTGTGTACATTGTATGTGTGTGCATGTGCATGTGTGCGCATGTATGTGTGTGTACTCATGTGTACACACAAGGCTATCTATCTGTGGTCTTTTCTTAAGAGTTCAGTTTTGGTCCCCTAATTGGGCACATGACACATGCAACCCTGCACTCTCAACAGCTATAAAAGTGCTCAAAATTAACTCACTCTTCAGAATTTACCAAGAGGGGGAAAAAAACCTAATATGAAAAAAAAAGCTAACTAGATGATATACTTATTCCTAGTTTCACAAAACAGGGGAATAGTTAAATATTATACAGCCACTTGATGGGCGATTACAAAGCCATCGAAAAATGAAAATTATAGATATTATGTAAAGCAAGGAAAATATTAACAGTAAAATGATGAAGGGAAAAAAGCAAGATATCAAATTATGATTGCAGCTCTAAATCTGTATGGAAATTTACACAATTTATGGAAGAGAAGTCATCAAAATGAATTTAGCAATTTTGTAACCGAAGTCATTATTTTTAAAAGGGGAAAACTTAAAAAAACACCTGTTAATTGAAGGGATGATGGCTCCTGGGGAGAAGAAACGCCACTTCTAACAGTGGAGCTGGGGACTGAGGTCTTGATGCTTCCCCCAGGGAAGATGCCACAAAACAGGTGCTGGGAGAAGGTTTGGTGGATCCTAGCCAGGGGCTGGGGATGCCAGGCCCCACAGGGCAGCACCCTGGGATGGACCCTGTGAAGGTCCCAAATCTGGGACAGAGCCCATACCTGCTTCACACCTTGACCAGAAAGACCTGGAGCAGTCTGGAAATATCCTGCCACTTCCAGGGTACCATCCAGCAGGTGGGCTGGGGCCAGGTGAGCTTCCCTTCAGCCTCCTGGATAACCCCACGCAGGGCCATGTGTGAGAAGAGCCCTTCTCTGCTTGTTGGCAGAGCAAGCAGAGGGGAAGGACAGTGGCTAATACGGCACATCCTGGCCAGGCTCAGGGCCAAGATCACGGAGAGGAAGAGGGGCAGGAGAAGGCAAGGACAGGTCCAGAGAGCCTGTCCACCTCTCAGAGGTTCATGGAGAAAGGGAAAGACCCTCGGAGGACAGCTCTCCCATCATGGCCCCTGGCTCATGCATCTCAGCTCACATGGGCCACCTCTCGGGCAGGGAGGCCCCGGCAGGTGCACTTGTGCATCAGAGCCAGCCAGGCCCACCCCAGGGCTTCCACTCATTGCGTGGGAAGGGGCCCACTGCTTTCAGTGCATTCCTCCTGGGCCATGGGGACCCACAGCTGGCGAGTTGGCTGCTGGTCCCAGCTCCAGCTCTGTGGCAGGCTCCAGGGTCATCTCCCTGACCCCTGCACTGCCTAGTTCCCCCAGCAGCCTGAGGAGTGGATCATCCCAGCCTTCAGGGCTCTGCTCATGGCACCGTCTGTCTTCCGTGCTGTTGTTGCCAGCAGTCCTTCCAGAGCCAGACTTCTCCTGTGCCCCTTCCTGCGAATGATTTTTGGGGTCAGGTTACACAAGCTCCAGGCTGCTTAACTGACACTGGGGTTGCCTGTGGGCCGCTGATAGGAACAGATTTTAAATCATCGCTTGCCGTGTTGAGTGCAAACACACCACCCCTCCCGTGCCTGACGACGCTCGCCATCAGTGAAGCCCCGTGGTTAGCAGATGTGCAACAGTAATTACCTGGACATCAGACGCTTACTCCCAGTTTAATTACTCCGCCATGGCAGCCTGTGTACCCCATCACGCACCACTATGAGTGCTCACAGAGACACGCAAAGTATTGCTATGGATTCTGACCAGGTAGGGGACCAGGGGACCACCTGCAGTGGGAATGGGACAGGCTTTCAGGTTCTAAACCAGGAGTGTGTGTCACCCCAATCTACAGGGACATCCTGAGGTGACACTCCTAACGCTGATGATGTACATGGAACATCAGGCTTGAGAAAGAGTCCTCAGCCAGCAGCAGTTCTTAAGAATTAGATGTGTGTGGCTGGTGGCACAGGAGGTGGGGGGAGGGGACAGAGAGACACCAGTTCAAGCCTCCAGCCTCCTCCATGGCTGCCAGGAAGCTGCTCAGTTTGGGGTCATCTTTCAGGAAACTGCCCCAGGCCAGCTCAGACCCACGGCTTGTAACAGGGGCACTGACACCTGCTCTAACAACATTCACCAAGGACAGCAATGTTTGCTTTCAAATGAAATTAGTGCCTATCCAGGTGGCCAAAAGGTCTGTGCTGCCCCACCAGACACTCTGGCTCCCGACTGGTCAGCAGCACGCAGATCCCCTGTATCTGACAAGCACAGGGTATTAATAATAGAGTTAGAATATTTAGGGTACTGGGCTCTGCCTTCACCTTCACCTTGGGTGAAACCCAGACACTCCTAGTATGAGATGCAGGCATTCCAAGCAGCATTCTAACTCAGGCCAAATGACTGCCCGTTTTAAGTTTATTCTTAATTGGCACATAATAATATTTATGGGCTATGGTGTGCTGCTTCAATATGTGTATGTATTGTGCTATAATCAAATTATACTAATTAACAAGTCATTACCTTAAACATTTATCATTTCTCTTTGTGCTGACAACATTCAAACTCCCCTCATCTAGCTGTTTTGAAGCACACAATACATTGCTGTTAACTGTAGTCACCCTGCAGAACCCCAGGTCCACTCTTCCCAACTGCAACACTGTAACTAGCACTCAGCACCTCCCCATCTCCCTGCCCCCAGCCTCTGGTAATCACTCCTCTTCTGCTCTGATTTCTACTGAGACCACTTTTCATAGACTCCAGCTGTCAATGAGATCATGCAGTATCTATCTTTCTGTACCTGGCTTATTTCACTAACATAATATCCTCCAAGGTTCATCCAAGTTGTTGTAAATGTCAGAATATCATCCTTTTTCTATGGTGAAGGTATCCTATGTTCATGGATTGGAAGAATAAATATTGTAAAAATATCCATTCCACTCACGCTATAGATTCAGTGCAACTCCCATCAGAATATGAATGGTATTTTAGAATAGGCCAGCCTAAAAATTTGTGCTAAGCCACAAAAGACCCCAAATAGCCGCATAAATATTGAGTAAAATAGCCTTCCTTCCTCACAAGCATTGTATGTGAAATTCAGAGTTCAGTAAGAGTTACAAAAAAATACAACCTCCTTTTTTTAGAAGCTTCTTTCTTGCCTCAAGCACAAGAAATACCATGCAGATCACATAAGTCCTTTTAAATGTTGTCACCTTATTATTTAAAGTAAAAAAGGTGAGATTAATGTCAATGACTTACTTATTTCAATATATCCAAAGTATAATCATAAAATAAATATAAAAATTATGAGATATCATTTCCTCACATACAAAGCTGGGTGCGTTTTACACATTCGGCACCTGTCTGAGTTAACAGCAGACTCATTTCAATTGCTCGGTAGCTATATGTGCCTAGTGGCTACCGTGTCAGACAAGACAGACCCAAAATGTGATTTCTTGCTCCTCAGCCCCCGGCTGTATCGGTGGCAGACAAAATGAAAGTATAAAGTTAAAGGGAAGTTCATGTCCTCCAGTTTAGAAGACTCTTTTTCAGTTATATTCAGGCTCACCTGCCCTCCAACCTTGAGTTGAGTTGATGCAGGGGATGCTGAGCCCTGCTCATGGTTGGGGCGTGACAGGTGGCTGCCTGCTCTTGCTCTCACACACTGGGTCCAGAGCCTGCCCATGGTGGGGAGGCCAAACTGTCTGGTTCAGCAGGCTCACCCCCACTCCTGAGCACCCACTCCAGGCCAGTCCCAGCTCCTGGTGACCTGTACACACCGACGCCCCTAAGCCCGCATAGGTGTCTACACCCACCTCAAGGTGTAGGGGTGCTGGGGCACAGCCCTCTGGTCCACCTTTGCCTTCCTCTCCTGCCAGGAACCGTGAGCACACACAGACACATGCCCATGCTCCACATTTACATTCCTGGGGGGCCAGGAGCCTCTGGGTTAAGAGCACTGTCTCTAGGCAGACCCCCGACGCGGCTCCCTCCTGCACCCACGGGTGCTGTACATGGCCTCAAGTAACTGACTTCACTCTTCTCTTCCGCCCTTCCACCATCTGTGAGCCAGGTGTCACCCATCACTACACCGGCTGCTCTGTGCAGCCGGTGATGAACACACAGTAAAACCCTGGCAGAAGCACCCGGTGCCAGCTCAGGTCTCAACAGCAGGAGTCCTTCCAGGGCAGCAGAAGCTTCTCGAGGGCTTCTCGAGGCCTTCCCCACCCTGCAGCCTGTCCTCTCCCCCTCTGCCCACTCCCCCTCTGCCCACGACACCACTGGGGCAAACCAGTCTCGAGAGCTATCAGCAGGCATTCCTCAGACATCACACACACACCCTCTTACAGTTAGGACTCGCCAGGTACAGCCCCGTGTGTCACCAGGAGACACTGTGCAGAATTGTCTTTGCTAAGATGAATGGTGGGTATTCAGCTGGTGCCTACTCTTGGATCTCGCTCACCGCCCATTCTGTCTATGGGTTCTACAGGGGGCCTTTCTCCCAGTCTGTGTGATCCAGTGGGTCCCTCTAGCCTTCTCCCAGTGTGTCTGGAATGCTCTCAGGAGCTGAGGCAGCCTACGGGGGGCAGTGCCTCACCCCAGTCCAGAGACTGGGCCTCTGGGGAACTCCTCAGCCTCTTCTCCAGGTTTTGCTGTAGGCCTGGCCTGGGTCTGAATCCAAACCTCCCTGGAAGTCTCCGTCTTAAATCTGACACGTTATTATTTATAACTCATTCTATTTTAGAAGATTTAAGGTGGCTTTCAAGGATTATGTAAAATACTATGAGAGCTAGAAGAAAACAAGTTAAAAATATACCACATATTGCTAAATTTCAAAGAAGTTGCCAAACACCGTGTACAATGTGGTCACATCGAACATGGGCATGTGTCTGTGTGTGCTCACGGGCCTGTGCTGTGCACCCATGCGTGTGCAGGAAGACAGGTGAGCCGAACACAAACCTTAACAGATGGTCTGGAGGAGCGGCTGGGGGATTATAATTGACTTCGTTTCCTTCATGCTACTTTTCTATATTTTCTTCTCTTTTTATAGAGAACCTATATTTGTTTTATAATAAGAAAAAGAGCAATAAAAATATCTCTCAAGAAAAACAGGTGAGAAAGCAAAAGCCAAACTGTGAGAGGAAAGCCATAAATTGGAGCCCCCGGCGAGGCTGAAACAACTTATTTCTACGGCCAAGCCACACGTTTGGAGCTGGGTTTGCCAGCAGGTGATGGACGAGGAAAATCTGAGCGGTTCCACGGGTCATGGGGTCCCCGGGACATACACGGAAGGACTGCTCTGGAAAGCCGGGCTGTTCTGGACAGGAAACTTCACGTCAACGCCTCCCATGGGACCCCACGGAGCGGGCGCCGCGGGAAGCGTGGAAAGCTGCCAGCAACACCATCAGCAGGAAACACCACCGAGCGCGTCTCGGGACTGCTCGCCTGAAGCCCTGACAGCAAAGCGCCCACGCCCAGCGCGGCCACAGCGATTCCTCAAGGAGGGGAAGCCACGCACCCGGCTTCCCCCTGGTCTGCCTCCATCCAGAGCGGGGCTTAGGAGGATTCAAGATGAGGACACGGATCCGCTCCTCCCAGTTCAGCTCAGCTCAGATCCCTGTGTCCTCAGGCAGAGGCCTCACAGCTCTGTCCCGAGAGGCTACAAGCACTGATTAATCCAGACACTTCTTCAGCCCACACTAATCTCAGGGCGCCTAGGTGCACCAGGCACCTGTCACTCCTATTGCCCCCATTAAACCCAGTAACCCCAAATCCACCAGATACCTGGAGCCCTAAGGTGGCCCCAGCTGACATTGTCTTGGGGCTCATGGCAAAGCCAACACCATTTTTCTGCATGGAAGCTTGGGTTAATCTCCAGGGCAGGAGAGGAGCAAGCGCACTTGCTCACGTGCCAATAGGGTTCACAGCTAGTGGTGGCAGGTTGGAGCGAAGGACTTTTTTAAAATGTATTTATCTGAGAGACAGACACAGCATGGGGGAATGCCCATCTGCCGATTCATTCCCCCAAATGCTTGCGATGACAGGGGCCAGGCCAAGCTGAAGCTGGGATCCTGGAGCCCAGGCCAGGCCAGCTCCCCGAGTGAAGGACTCTGAGGCTGACCATAAGCTCATGGGACGGCGTCAGTGATGGACAGGCCCCAGCCTTGCTTGAGGAGGCTGCCCGGAGATGCCACATCAGCCCTGTATGCAACCCAGGTCTCCCACTTCCCAGCCCTGCTTTGGTGCCAAAGCCTCCTCCCTCTCCCTGAAGCCTCCTCTCTGTGCCTATAAGAAGGGGCCCAACATACCTCTGGGCCAGGGTGCTTCTGACCGTAGATCGACCACCTGCACGCCTCTGGTTGTGACTTCTCATCTTGACCTCCAGCCTTGGACCCCTCCTCTAAGCCCCAGGTCCGCATGGCCCGTTCCTGCTTCCCAATCTTCCCTTGCAAGTGTCCCAGGCTCCTCAGGCTCAGGACGTCCAAGTCCCCCACACATGGCCAGTGCCGCCACCACCCACTGACTGTAACACCTGGACACCTGGGTGCGTCGCTGGCATCTCCCTCTTCGCATAGCCAGCATCTTGTCCCTGGAGCTCCTCTCCTGCAATGGCCAGCCCGCTTCCTGTCTGTCACCTGCTGACAGCACCTCCCCTCGCCAGGGAAGCTCTCCCCCTTCTCTTCCCCTACTCTTCCCTTCTCATTTCTCCTCCATTCTATTTGCATCGTCTATTCTACTGGCTCTTCCGCTGCTATGCCCCCACCTCGTGGCTCCCCACTAAAACAGGCAGGGTTAGCAGTCACCTCACTCGCCTGCTGACTGCATGGGTGCAGAGTGGGAGGCGTGGAGAGGGAGAGCAACATCACACCCGCACCGCAGTTGGCAGCAGCGTCTGCCCGAGGCTGATAGGCCAGCCTCAGTCCATCATCATCTCCACTCATCCCTGTCTCCCGCTCTTCCTCCTCCCAGTGCCTTATGCCATGACTGCACCTGTGCTAAAGATAGGGCAGTCAAAATGCAGGGTGCCTGTGTGCCTCTCTCTCTCTCTCTCTCTCTCTCTCTCTCTCTCTCTCACATACACACACACACAGTCTGCAGCCCCGTCAGAGCCGAGCATCTTCACCCTCCCCCAATGCTATTGCATGGCTTCTCAGGCCCCCAGTTCCCCTCCTGTTGAGGCTGATGCCCTCTGTCATCACTGGACGCCCCGACACGGATTCTCTTCAAACCCCCTGGCTCCTTCGCAGAGGGTTCGCTACCACACCATGAAGGTAAGTTCCTGACCCTGTGTCCTTCTCTCCTGCAGCCCCATATGGGCCTGGCACACGTGGGCTGCAGAAATCCAATCCTGTCTTCGGAACCCATCCAGATTCACAGCCATCTGTGACCACACAGCTCGCCAGGGCGGGAGGGGCAGGGGCCCAGTGGCTGCAGACTGAGGCCCAGGCTGACTGCCAGAGGGGAGAGGCAGCCAGGAGAGGGGACCATTAAGGAGAGGTAGGGGCTGGTGGATGGCACCAGATGGCGTGGCATTCTCTCCCGGTGCGAGCGCTTAGAGCAGGTAGGAATACGCCCCCAGGAGCGCTAAGTCCACAGCCAACTGCCAGCTGGGGGGTGGGTGAGTCATGGGAGCTGGGCCAGCCACCTGAGGCCCTGGGGTTCTATTGAAAATGCACCTTAGGCAGACACTCCTGGAGCAGAGGTTCTGCGGTCCATGGTGTCTCCCAGGCCTGGTAAAGGACAGCAGCACAGCTCTGAGCATGGACACAGTGACCAGCAGGTGCAACGGAGACAGCCTTCATGTCCAGACTGTCGACGTGCTGCACCACTTTAGGGCTTTTGGCCAACGAGACCCATGAGGTGTGTGACTGGGGGACTTTTGTAAGCCTCAGCTGGTGAACAAACCTCAGACCCGAAAATGGCCCTGTGTCCGTGAGTCAGGGCCCCAGGACAGCTGGGTATGGTTCTGTCTCCATGGTGAACAGGAACAAGACTGACCGCAGGTGCCAGGACAGTCCGTGGCCCATGTGTCTCCCACAAACCCAGAGTTCCAGGTACACGAGGAAGGCGATGCAGGACATGAAGCTGCAGGTGGGGAGGGGGGAGCAGCTGGGGAGGAAGCCCTGGGCAGCAGGCAGGAGCAGCAGAGAGGAACTGAGAGCGGAGAAGGAGACCGGGGCTGGAATGAGAGGACTTGACAGTGGAGGAGACCCGGGGAGGCCAGCGGTTGAGTCTCTCCAGAGCCCTGGGACCTGGGGAAGCTGTGGCTAAGAGGCTGGCAATGTACACACCCTGCTCAGCTCTGCCTCCTGCAGCCTGGCCTCCTCCTCCCAGACAAGGCCCACCAGCCCCCTGTCTAATTGCTGGAGAGACACACGGACCCAGCACCTTTCCTCCCAAACACACTCAGGCCTTCAGCCCAGGAGGAAACGGGCAGTGGTCCAACAGGGAAGAGGGCAGAAAGGCTGCTCCTGGGCCCACCCTCCCATTGTGAGGCAGTTTCCCTCCCAGCTGCTCTGCAGGGATGGACGTCCGGATGCCTGGCTCCTCACCAAAGCACCAGGAGGTGCTGCCCACACTGATCCTTCTCCACGGGGAGCCTGTCCACACATCCCTGTGCCCCCGAGGAGCCACAGGAGCCCCTGAACAGGGACAGGGCATGAACAGTCAAGGCCAGTTGCACCTGCTCGCACAGGCCACAGCCCTGTGCAGCAGGGATGAGCCGCCTTAGCCAGGAGTCCTGGGGCAGTGCCCAGGCTGCCCGGGGCAGGTGCTGTCTCCTACAGCCCACACTCCGCAGCCCTACCTGGGCTGAGGACAGTCAGTGAGGACAAGCACCCAGCCCTGGAGGCCACCCAGGCTCATGCCTCTCAGACCCCAGGCTGGGCCGGTTTTCCCAGAGGGCACCCCTGTTTCTCAGAGCCCGCAGGCTGGCTCACCGCACTCTACTGCTGCTGTTTTAAATGACAGCTATTGTTCCCGGGCAATTGTATGATCAAGGAAAAGAAAGAGGCCTTTGAAGAAGCGAGGCAGCACACTTAGGAAGGGGCTCCAAAGGGGAGGAACCAAGAGCCAGGTAGGATGTGGCTCCACAGCTCCACGGTGTCCTCGCTAGCCCTGTCCCCACCTGCAGCCTCAGCCACAGCACCAGAACAGCTTCCAAACACCACTATGGCCTTTGGGACAGGCACCAGGGCCACCTGCTGCTGGGCGAGCCCAAAGCTGAGCCCCGCAGAGCCAGACCGGAGCAGGGATGGGTCCTGTTCCCACCACAGGGCTTCCTGGAGCAGCTCCGGAGCAGGTGCCACCCTTCGCCTGCTCCTCCCCAACAAGGGCAAGAGTGTAGGGCAAAAGCTTTGAACTCACACACAGGAGGCAGCCGACGGTGTCCACCTGCATGGATGGCTTCCGACCTCTGTGCCTCTGCCCCTCCTGCATTCTCAGGGCCTAGGCAGCCCCTGTGCCATGTCCCCTCTGGGCGGAAGGGACACCCACTGCCAGCCCAGGCCCACCCACCCGTGTACTTCTATCAGTCAGCTGCAGCACCACCTGCCCAGGCGGGGCCAGCTCCCCGCAAACTTCCCAGTTCCAGCTCCAGCCTTTCCGCTTCCCAGAATTTTGACCCAGTGAGGTTCTACTCTTTCTGGAGAGGCCTTTAGAAGGGCCCCATTTCCAGGAAGCCCTCGGGGCCTTGTTCTGAGCAGTCTCCCCTCAACCTAGGCCCATGGTTCTCAAAGGCAGGCCCCAGCACTACCTGGAAACTTGCTCAAAACGCGATTCTTCAGGCCCCACCCCAGAGCCACCCAATCAGAAACGGGAGGGAGGGGAGCAGCGGCCTGCTTCAACAAGCCCTCCACATGATTTCAATGCCCACATCTAAGAACCACCAGCTAAGGGCTGATCCGGGCTCTGAGGCCCGCCACTCCACAGCCCCGCTGTGCTGCTGTCCCGCCCCCTGAGACGCACGCCCTTGCCTTACAGGTGGGCGTGGTCTCTGCAGGACGCGGCTAAGCCTTGCCGCTCCTGGTACCTCCTTGATCTCCGTTAGGTAGGAAAGCAGCGGCTCACAACCTCTGGGCGTGCTTGCACCATGGAAGCAGTGACCTCACGCCGCGGAGGGCCTTTTTGCTGTCTCAGTGGAGAGCACATGGTTTGATGGGCTGTGCGCCCCGGGCAGCTTCCTGGCAGAAGCCCCCAGCTGAGAGGCAGGTGCCATGAGCTTTGGGCTGGAGAGCAGCAGCCAACTGCAGCAGGGAGGGAGCAAGACAGTCATGACGGCTCCCTCCACGTCTCCACCTCCGTGAACGTACAGTAACGGCAAGGAAAAGTTTAAATTGTCAATATTAATCTAAAGCTTGCGATGAATGGAGTGGTGATGATAAATGGGCTGTTTAATAAAGACGAGAGCTCCAGCAGCCTAGAAGGAAAGCTCCTTTGACTTAAAGTTAGCGTCCTGATTAAAATTTCCATTTTATTATCCTCATCAGCAATCTTCCTTCAATGTGCTACAATTTGTATTTTCTCTACTTAGACAGATAATTAACAGCACTATAAACATATTAAAAGTAAAATGTGCATTAGAATTGCTCCCTTACCCATGTTTAACTGATTTTGTTTAGCAATGCTTCATCAGCATGCACTCTTGCCTCCAGGAAGTCTTCCCAGAGTGAACCAACCTACCCCGAAAGCCTCCTCCTGCTCGGAGCAGACAACCTCGCCCCCTGGTCACACGGGTCGGTGTTCTGCAGCCCTGACAATTCGGTCCAGTTTCACTTTGCTTCGTTCAATCTGTCATCTCTTCACACAGCTCCCCACTATGAGTGTGTGGGGTGAAGCAGACACATGCATGGGGAAACCGAGGCACAGTACAATACAACGATGTCCCTGAAGAAGTCCACATGGCACTCTCTGGGTTGCAAAGGTGCCAAGCACGTGTGGCAGGCTCCGAGGGAGGAAGCCGCAGCACCCACGGTCTAGAAACTGACCCCAGGCAGGGCACCCGAGCAGTGCGTCTTCAGTCACAGTGCTGAAACTGCTTTGGTTTTCTACATATCTTTTTTTTTTTTTTTGACATGCAGAGTTAGACAGTGAGAGAGAGAGAGACAGAGAGAAAGGTCTTCCTTTTTCCGTTGGTTCACCCCCCAAGTGGCAGCTACGGCCGGCGCATTGTGGCCAGTGCTCTGTGCTGATCCGAAGCCAGGAGCCAGGTGCTTCCTCCTGGTCTCCCATGGGGTGCAGGGCCCAAGCACTTGGGCCATCCTCCACTGCACTCCCGGGCCACAGCAGAGAGCTGGCCTGGAAGAGGGGCAACCGGGACAGAACCGGTGCCCCAACCAGGACTAGAACTCGGGGTGCCAGCGCCGCAGGAGGAGGGTTAGCCTAGTGAGCCACAGCGCCGGCTTACATATCTTAAAAACACAACTCTGACTGCCCATGTGGGAAGTCTGCTTCAACACACATGGAGCTCTGGAGCCAGGTGGAAATGACTCCCGCAGGTCACCCCAGGGGCACCCGGCCAAGGCCTTTGACTTCCTGTTTCCTGCCTTCTTCTTAACCCCTCCCAACTGGGGGCAGCCCAACAGACCCAGCCTCCCCTTACAGTGTCCTTACAACAAGTCGTGTTTAAGCTGCTCCCAGGCCTGGACGAGCGCAGCCTCCACATCTGACAGACGAGGACACTCTCAGGACCCTGCACCAAGTCACACAGCTGCCGGGCGGGCGGCAGTCCTAGCCCCGGCGACCTCCCGGGGGGTCCTGCACTGCACAGCACCCAGCCACAGGGTGCGGGGCTGCATGCCAAGCAGGCCGTGGAACCTGGTCTCACCCTGCCGCTGTCACACCCCCAGGGGCTCCCACCGGCAGCTTCTCTGGATGGTATGTTTTTGCCATGATGTGTGCTTTATACCTGCGTCACCTCCCAGTGTCCTGAGCCTTCCACAGGGAGGCCACGTTCCGTTAATCAGCATGAACCAGCACGTGCCCTCTGACCCCAAGGGGAAAAAAAAGATGTATGCAAGAGTTGAGGTCACCCAGGGAAACTGAGGAAGCAGCAATACCCACAAGCCCTGGAATCCGAGCTATCCATCTCCCGCCACCCAAGGAAATGAAATCATTATGTCTGCAGCAACAGAACCCAAAAGAACAAATTTCCTGCCAGGATAATAAATGAGTTCTTTTGTTTTTGTCTCGACTCCCATCCCATGATCCTCCGGGGCCATTCCCCATCCAGGTGGCCCTGCCGGGTAAATACTCAGAGGTTTCAGTTTCAGCTTCGAGAACTGACCGCAGAGTGTCCACCGGTGCACGGAGCCCGTCTGCCCTCCCCCCCCACCTCGCTCCTTCTCCTTTCCTTCCCCAAAGGACTCTTGGCCAAGATGCACACGGAGAGGGCCCTCTCTCCACCCTGAGCCGGGAGCAGGTTTTGAAGTTACTCCATGGAGAAAAGAGGGGAGAAGTCGTTCCTCCCCACTCCGCATGGGCATCACAGGAGACGGACGCTGCAAACAATAATGACTAGTAGAAGCGGACTCTGGAGCTCCAGAGGCTAGCAGCCAGCAGCAGGAAGGCGCTCCCGATGGTGTGCATGTGGGGTGGAGGGGAAATGAGGGGCTTGGGAGAGATCTCGAAGGCCGCATTATGGGCAGGCTGGGCTGCACTAACATTCCCCCAAATGGGGCCTCGGAGCCCTGTCCTAGCAGATCGCAATGTGCAAGCACGGAACGGCTTCATAGCGGGCCTCTGATGGGCCAGGACATCAAGCGCTCGGCTGCGGAAATGGGTCTGTGTTTGCTGGCTGAACACACAGAAGGAGCCCAGGGGCCGGGTGAACAGACCCAAGGGAAGTCTGCCCATGCTCCTGCCCCCTGAACCTGTGAGAGGCGGCAACACCCAGAGGATGCCACACCGTCCAGCTCCCAGAAGGAAACCAACTTCAGAGCCCGGGCTGGCGGCTCCGCTCACCCAGGGATGCAGCCCAGGGGCAAATCACCCTCTGCAGGTGTGAAGAAAAATGGCCATGGCACAGCACTGAAGACACCACTTTGGACACCAACATCCCCTATCAGAGCGCCTGGTTTGAGTCCTGGCTCTACTCCCAAACAGCTTCCTGCTAATGCACACCCTGCGAAGGCAACAGGTTACAGTCAAGTACTCGGGTCCCTGCCACCCATGTGGGAGACCCAGATTGAATTCTGGGCTTCTGGCCCTGCCCTGCCTGTTCTAGGCATTTGGGGAATGAACTAGTAGGTGGAGCACACTCTCTCTCTCACTCGCTCTCTCCCCTCTCTTCCTTTCAGATAAAATGAAAATAAATAAATAAAAAGAAAAATGACCAGATGGCCATCTCTCCTTGACCTTCACACCTTTACCTCCCGAGAACATGCATGTGTGCAAGCGTGCATGTGTGGACGAGCAGGTATGGGTGTGCATTGCATGTACAGGTGTGTCCGTGCATGTGCGAGTGTGTGCAGACGGGGGTAGATGGTGTCAAGAGGCTGGTTCCAACTACCCAACAGGTCAGGGTGTCTCCTCTGTAGGAAAAAAATGGGTTTGCAAGATGGTCCCAGACTCCGGTGCAAACCTGCAACATGTGAATGTTTGGGCTATAACAATAAACATGACCAGGATCTTGGCAGGAAAACCAGAACGGTACCTCCCAGAAAGGCAGTACGGCTCCAGCTACTGACTGGCCTCTGTCTCCCCAGACAAGGATTCTGCAAGATACAGAGAGTGCCTTGGGGTTCTTGTCTCACTCTGCTCTGGCTCTCAGCTCCCAGCCAGAGGATATCAAAGCCTCAGCGAAAGGTCACGGACGTCAGATATGACCCTGAATGTCAACCCTCTGGCCTCTGTACTGGCAGTTCTTCACTCACACCTGTCAAAGACCTTGCCAGAAGCTTTGTAAAGCTTTGCTCATAGGTCTGTCTTCTCAGTGTGTTTCTCAGGTGCGCACATCTTGTCTTATTTATCTCTGTGTCTGCAGCAAGATGGATGGTAGTAGGTGGATGAATGAATGTTTGGTTGGTCGATGGATGAATGATAAGCCGGATTATGCACAGCATATTATCTTCATCAATCCTACCTTTTATAGGAAGAAATGAAATGAACAGTTATAAAGCACTACTCCATGCCAGATATTGTTCTAGATGACTTCAACATCTTATTGAACTCATTAACTATTATAGGAAGTTTCATCTTTGAGACTGTGCCTACAAGAAACTAAGGGACAAGAAGGCAAAACATTGTCCTTGGGACTCAAAGCAGGTCCCTGGAATATTCCACATCCAGTATTCAAAGGGATCACACTCTCTGCCCGCTTTCTTGCAGATCACAAGTGCAACAAACATCTGTGGGCACCTGCTGGGGGCCAGGCACTGAAGATTCAGTGACAAACCTGAAGACGCTCTGGGGTAAGTAGGGGGGGAAACTCAAGTACTCCAGGAGCTGCACAGCCAGGAGAAAGCTGATTGCCTCAAAATATCCAACCTGGTGGAGACTACAGCCACAGCAGAGGCAGGAAGTACATGAATCCTCTTTTATAAAAAGCAACAATAAAGCTGGACAAATGGACAAGCACAACCATCTCAGCATTCAGAAAATGGGCTGAAGACACTCAGCAGTCTGAGAAGTGTTTGTGTTCCACAGCCTGGACTTTCAGTAGGAGCAGGCAGAATCCTTGACATTCTCGCCTAGGTCTGCAGCCCACTCCCCCGCCCCCCACCAGTACTGCTGACACAGGGGCTCCAATAGGGAAGAAGGTAACATGAGGACCATCAGATCTACAGGGTCAAAGAGGACTTACTTGATTCAGAGTGCCTGGTCATTTTACTAGTTAAAGGGATCAGTTTAAGCTCATAACTGATCATAAAGATAGGATTAAGTGCCAAAGGGATCACATAAATAAGACAAAGTGTCTGCTAATAAGCACTGATAGAATTAAAAAGGAGAGAATGATCCAAATGGGAAGCAGGCCACACAGCAGACTCATAGAATGACAAATGCCCTAAACAGCACTCTGGCCTCAGAATCAGCCCTTAAGGCATTCGGATCTGGCTAAAAAGCCCATGAGAGTTTCTCAGGCATGGAAAGCCAAGACACTGTGGCAAAAAAATGACCTACATGAAAGATCTCTGTGAGTGAGATCCCAGTGGAAAGAAGGGGCCATTAAAGGAGGTACCTTTTTCTGAAGGGAAGAGAGAACTTCCACTTTGATTATGGCCTTGGCTAAATAAGGTCGGAGTTTGTGAACTCAAGAGGCTTCTATAGCCTTAGCAGCTCATAACAAGAGCCTCGGGTAATTACTGACATCATAAATAAGAGTAAATTGTTAATCAACAACAGGAGTTACTGTTCACTTGCTCTCCATGTAGGATCTCTGCCCTTAATGTGTTGTAATATGCAAATTAATGGTAAAACTAGTAATCAAACAGTACCCTATACTTTGCGTGTTTGTGTGGGTGCAAACTGTTGAAATTTTTACTCAGCATAGAGTTGATCTTCTGTATATAAAGATAATTAAAAATGTATCTTAATGAAGAATGGGAGGGAAGAGGGAGTAGGAAATGGGATAGTTTGTGGATGGGAGTGTGGTTATAGGGGGAAGAACCACTATAATCCAGAAGTTTTACTTTCCAAATTTACATTTATTAAATAAAAGTTCTCTATTAAAAATAAATTAAATTAAATTAAAAAAAAAAAAACAGTGACTGGTACTACCCGTATCCATCAGTATTGTCCAAAGTGACAGTCTCAGTGGGCAGGGTGGGGCGAGCATGTTCCCGGCTGAGACTATGGGCACACCAAGCAAAGACCTGAGAAAAGCCAAGATTTCCACATGCCAAATACTATGCAGTGCATGGTAGTAGTGACAGCTTCCACCAGAGATTCAGAGCAGGGCAGACTTCAGCACGGCCTGAATTTGAATGGGCTCTACTCCCCACTGGCAGAGTGGCTCAGGGTCTGGGGGGGTCACAGGCAGATCACCAGCTTACACAGAGTGGGAGCTCCCTCTAGGAAAACTTAAATACAGGACAACAACTAAAACTAAAAATCGCACACCATGGGGAGGACATGCTTCACAGATGAGCCCAGGCAAGTCACCAAACAAACAAATCAGTAAAAACAACGTCCTTCTGGGGAAAAAATAGGAACTCAGAGCTGCTGCAATTTAGTATCCAACCTGTCTCATTTTCCACAAGAAATCATGACACATGCAGGGAAACAGGAAACGTGACCCATATTCAAGACAGAAACCGCCTGAGTCCCCAGATGCGGCATTCAGCAGACAAGCACTCCAAAGCCATTGTTACATGAATATGTTAAAAAAGAAAAAAAAATTTTAAATAATTAAGAAAATATAGCTTTGATGAGTAAATAGAGATAATCTCAAATGAGTCAAATTATTTTTAACAAATACAAATTCTTAAGTTGAGTAGTAGAATAACCGAATTGAAAAACTCTCTCTGGAGGAGCTAAAAAAAAAAAAGTCAAGAGAAAAAGAGGAAAAACAAAATCAGTGAACTTGAAGAAAGATCAATGGAAATCATCCTATCTAAAGAGCAGATAGCAAGAAGATTAAAGTGAAAGCCAAGGAAACCCATTGCTTCTTATCAAGTTCATCAATATACGTGGAATAAATATTTCAGGAGAGGAGAGAGAAGGGAGACGGGAAAAACTTTTGAGAAATATGGCTTAACACTTTCCAAGTCTGTGAGAAACATTGATCCAGACATATTGAAGAAGCTCAGTGAGTCCCAAGTAGGATAAATAAAAGAAGATTCATACCTAGATACACCATTGTTACTACACTTGATCTTAGCCAAAAGGCTGAGAAGCAATAGATAGATACACCATTGTTAAAAGACAAAGAGAACATTTTGAACACAGCAAGAGAAAAATGATTTAGGGGCTGGCATTGTGGCATAGCAAGTAAAGCCACCACCTGTGACACTGGCATCCCATATGGGTGCTAGTTCATGTTCATTTCCAACCTAGCTCCCTGTTAATGGCCTGAGAAAAGCAGCAGAAGATGACCCAAGTGCTTGGGCCCCTGCCACCCACGTGGGGGACCCAGATGAAGCTCCTGGCTCCTGGCTTTGGTCTGGCTCAGCCACTGGGAAGTGAACTGGATGGAAAACTCTGTCTCTATCTAGCTCTAGCTCTAGCTCTAGCTCTAGCTCTAGCTCTAGCTCTAGCTCTAGCTCCAGCTCTTCCTCCCCACTGTGATTTCAAATAAATTAAATAAATCTTTTTTAAAAAACTGAATTATCGGGGCCAGAACTGTGGCATAATGGGTAGAGCTGCTGCCTGCAGTGTCAGCATCCCATATGGGTGCCAGTTCAAGACCCAGCTTTTCCACTTCCCATCCAGCTCTCTGCTGTGGCCTGAGAAAGCAGTAGAAGATGGCCCAAGTCCTTGGGCTCCTGCACCAGTGTGGGAGACCTAGAGGAAGCTCCTAATTCCTGGCTTCGGATCGGCACAGCTCTGGCTGCTGCAGCCAACTGGGGAGTGAAACAGCAGATGGAAGACCTCTCTCTCTCTCTCTCTCGCTCTCTCTCTCTCTCTCTCTCTCTCTCTGTAACTCTGACTTTCAAATAAATAAATCTTTTTAAAAACCTGAATTATCACATACAGAGCAACATCAATGTTATTTATATCTGACTTATTTTTTGAAAAAATAGAGGCCCAAATCAATGTCGTAATAGTTAAGGTGCTAAAAGAAAAAAACTGTCAACCAAAAATTCTATACCCAGCAAAACTACCCTCTAAAAAATAAAGGCAAAATAAAGATGTTCCTAGGTAATCAAAGACTAAGAGAATTCATTGCTAGCAAACTTGACTACATTACACAAAACACTGAAGAATATCATTCAGGACAGAAAGAGATGTCCCTAGAAGGTGGCTTGAAAACACAGGATGAAACAAAAATAAATGCTAAACACAAGTGTTAATATGAAAGTCTCCGTGTCTTCTCCTAACTTCATTAAAAGGCATAAGATGACACTAAGTACTAACTATAGCCCTGCAGAGTTGAGTTTATGATGTAGGCAGACAGATAGATAGATAGATATAGTAACAGACACCCAATAACAGCACCAAGGAGCATTGGCTATGCTTCCTGGCAGAGGAACCACTTCAACCAGGCCACTACAGAGTAAGAGATGGAATCAGGGGAACAGGTCTTCCAGACAGAGAGAATTGACAGCCAAAGACATGGAGACAAGAGAGACACGTGTCGGGAAGAGCAAGACATCTGACTTGGGGGTCTGTGGGAAAAGTTGGAAAAGTGCAGGTGACTCCAGGGGGCCCGTGGAGAGCCAGGCTGAGGTGGCAGGGCTGTCTGCAGCCCAATCGCAGCAAACCTGGAGAAGGGTCCCTCTCCCTAATCAGTGCTTCAGGAAGGGTCTTCTGGCTGCAAGCATGGGAATGGCGCGGGGCTCAGGGAGGAGCAGGTACCACAGTGGAGAGGCTTCAGACACAAGGCACAGAAGAGTGAGGGGTGTGAAGCTGTGACCTGGCAGTCTCCAAGACACTTGTCTCTGCCTGTACCAAAATACCGCAACCAGGTGCTCACCAGCAGCAGGAATGCATTCCTCGGAGCTCCAGTGACTCAGAAGTCTAAGATCAAAGTGTTGGCAGATCTGCAGCCCGTGAGGACCCTACTCCTGCTCCATGGGTGATGCTTTCTGGCTATGTCCTCATGTAGCAGATCAGTGAGGACACTCTCCGAGGTCTCTTTTATTCATTTACTTATCTATCTATTTGTTTTTAAGATTTATTTGAAAGGCAGAATGAGAGAGGGAGAGAGAGAGAGATCTGCCTTCCATCTGCTGGTTCACTCCCCAATGGTCACAATGGCCATGGCGGGGCCAGGCCTAAGCCAGGAGCCCAGAACTCCACTGAGGTCTCCCATGTGGGTGGCAAGGACTCAAGTACCTGGACCATCAACCTCTGCTTTCCCAAGTGCATGAGCAGGGAGCTCAGATAGGACGCAGAGAGCCAGGACTTGAACCAGTGCTTCGATATGGAATGCTGGTGTGGAGAGCAGAGCAGTGGCTTCACCCACTGTACCATCACGCTGGCCCTGAGGTCTCTTTAGGAAAGGCAGTAATGCCAATCATGAGGGCTCCCCTGTTGTGACCTAACCACCTGCCAAAGGGCCCAACTCTTAGGATATCAACATACGAACTTCAGGAAATCACAGACGGACCACAGCACCCCACAATGGCGTGTGGTGATGGCTAGGACGTCCTCTTTAACTCTCAAAGTCTCTGTGGATGAGCTCAGGCCAAGTGCAAACCAATGAGGGAGACCCTGAGCAACAAATAACCCACATGAATAAAGAACTGGGAGAATTTAAACCAATCTGTGCAATACTAGACACTCCCGAGCATCTCAGATTTCCGCACATAAGCCAGGAAGGGAGATTTAATGAAGTCTGTTTTTATAGAGGAAGAAACTGAGACACACTGGCTTAAGGTCACACACAGAAGTGAGATCTGAATGACTGAGAGTCTGACTCAACCATCATACTCTTCCTACAGTTTCAGCCAGCAATCTGGGGCAAGAAGATGCCCATGCCATCTTTTGAGAGACCTTCTGTACACTGGTTTACTCCCCAAACACCTGTAACAACCAGGACTGAATGAAGCTGAAGCCAGAAGCATAAGACTCCAACCTGGGTCTCCACTGTGGGTGACAAGGACCCAAGTATCCGCTGCCTCCCAAGATGTGGAGTGGCATGGGGATGGGTGGAACCAGGAGCTGGGACTCAAACCAGGCACTCCAATATGGGAGTCAGGCATCCCAGGTGCAATCTAACCACTGCCCCAAACGCTCACCCCAGAGTCAGCTTTTAACTCCGACAGATCACTAAAAGAAGAGGAAGAGAACTTTTTAAGCTAGAGTCGACCCTGACTCCTCCATTCAGGAAGCCCTCATCACACTGCCCCCTTCCTTAGGTCACTAAAAAGCAAAATGTCCAGGCTCAGCCCAGCTCAGCACCTGCTGCCTGTCTCGCACCAGACAGACACAGGCTTCCAGGAAAAAACAAGGCTGCAGCAGCGCGACGGGCAGGTGGAACGGGGTTCCTGGGAGGGGAAGTCCGCTCCTCTACGGCTTCCTGCCTGGGTCTGAACACGGTGGGCAGGCTGAGTGACTCACTGGGCTTCTGTTCTGGCCCTGCCTGCTGTCCATAGGAGAGCTGTTCCTAGAAACCATGAAAATGCCCTTGGGTGGCATGACCCCTCCCCACTCCCCCACCAGCACTCCACTCTCACACAGCAGTACCGCGTGCACTGTGGAGTGACGGGCCGTAATCGGTGCATCAAGAAGCAGTCAGAACGGCAGTTCACAGCCAGGGCCACTAAATCCCACCCTGTGCTGGAACTCTGAGAGAACTCTCTTTTTTTAATTTATTTTATTTATTTGAAAGAGTTACAGAGAGGTAGAGACAGAAAGAAAGGTCTTCATCCACTGGTTCACTCCCCAATTGGCTGCAATGGCCGGAGCTGCACTGATCTGAAGCCAGGAGCCAGGAGCCAGGAGCTTCCTCCGGATCTCCCACGTGGGTGCAGGGGCCCAAGCACTTGAGCCATCCTCTACTGCTTTCCTAGGCCATAGCAGAGAGCTGGATGGGAAGTGGAGCAGCTGAGTCTCGAACTGGCACCCATATGGGATGCCGGTGCTTCAGGCCAGGGCATTAACCCACTGTGCCGCAGCGCCAATCCCCTACAGAGAACTCTTAAAGCAGGAGCTGTCCCATCTGTCACCAGAGGAGAAGGACCACGAGGCAGCGAGGGAGCTCCCGTTTACAATGTATAGCAGTTCTGCGCTCTGCAAAACGACACGCAGACCGCAGCGCTCGCCAACTTCATAAAATACGTTTTATTAGTATTGTTATGGTCCTGACTCAAGCAACTTCATAAAATTTTCCTTCTTATGAAGTGGGTGCTCTTACACGCTCATGCCTTGAAAAGACATGTGTTCATTCTGTTTAATTAGGGACGGGCACCGGGAAACTACTTTTCAAGGGTTAGGGCACCCATAGGCTGTGTGTGTGCTTTGTTATTGCATCTGAGAGCCAGACTGAATTTATTTGGTCAGCACAAAAACAGAAAAAGAAAAAAAAATATTTATCTATGGTCAGGCCTGGTGCTTTGGCGTAGCAGGTAAAGCCTGCAGTGCCAGCATTCCATAAGGGCACCAGTTCGAGTCCCGGCTGCTCCTCTTCCAGTCCAGCTCTCTGCTGTGGCCTGGGAAAACAGTAGAAGATGGCCCAAGTCCTTGGGCCCCTGCACCCGCATGGGAGACCTGGAAGAAGCTCCTACCTTAGGATCAGCTCAACTCTGACCGTTGCAGCCAACTGGGGAGTAAACCAGTGGATAGAGGATCTCTCTCTCTCTCTCTCTCTCTCTCTCTCTCTCTCTGTCTCTCTCTCTCTCTCTCCCCCTGCCTCTCCTTCTCTCTCTTTAAAAAAAATCTATGGTCAACTTTTAAAAATTGGCCATTTTACCCAGTGAAAATCCAGCAGGTGGCCTCAACTGGTTATGAGCCCAGTGGCCTCAGCAAGCCTCTGGGTGCCTGCTCAGGCCAGCTACAAGCCCAGCATAGTCCATGCAGACAAAGACCTCCCGTGGACAAAGCTCTGGGTCTGGGTGCCTGCTTCAGGCCAGCTACAAACTCAGCACAGTCCACACAGACAGAGGCCTCCTGTGGACAAAGCAAGGTCTGGTCCCTGAGCCCCGGTGGCTCAGGCTGCACGGGGAAGCAGAGGCACAGAAATACCCAGCGCCACGGGCAATGTGATCCTGACTCTGATGAAGGGGTCGGGAGAAGGGAGTGGAGGAAAAAGGGATTCGCTACTGAGTAGCAGGGGGGCCAAAAACGGCATCCCTGCTCCTGCCCCAGATGCCCCTGGGTCCCCAAGGGGCTCCCAGTCCTGCCTCACTCTGAGCTACCCTGCACAAGGTACAGTCACCCTTCACCCAGGGGTACTCCTGGAGCACACAGAAGAATCATTTCCAGGCTGTTTCCACTCCTCACACAAACAGCTCCCGCCATCTGTGGGCTGGGGTCTCCCCTCTGGGGCACCAAGGGACCCGGAAAACACTCCCAGATGGCTCTAAGGGCCACCTCCAGCCCCTCCACACACACACACACACACACACACACACACACACACTGCTCACCACTCACCTCTGTCTTGCCCTGTGCCAGAACTGGCCCCAGCCACCTGCTCTCTCTCGTTGTCCTCAGGGGCAGCCTGGCGGGAGGCCGTGACCCCGGCTGAGTCTTGTGTCTGAGAGCAAGCAGGGCCTCCCAGAGTCCAGGGGCAGAGATGTTTGCTAGATACACCCAAAACAGCTTCACTCTGGTCTGTGCCCATTCCCCAAGACTCGCCCCATTGCCCCTCCAGAAACGCCAGCAACAGAGAGACGGCCCCCGGGAAGTGCAGCTTGGAGCAGTCGCTCTGTGGGCTGCGTGGCACCAGGCCCCAGCCAGTGATGCACGCGTGTGGTGGCGGCAGGGCCGTGGCTGCTCCACTGAGCTGGGGAGCACACAGCAGGCTGCAGAGTCAGCCAGCACTGAGACACGGAGGCAGGTACGGGCTCGGGCCTGAACGAAGGCTCATTTCGCATCCTGACTGTGCAGTGCTGCCTGCTAACTTCTCTGCATCTGTAAACCAGGGCTGCTACTCGGGGCTGGATATTGTGAATCAAATGAGGTGACACACTTAAGTATTTCATACTCTTGCCCACTCGAACATTAACTGATGAACTAATGGATGAAAAGAAAGCACTTCTTGGACATATTCTAGACCGTGTCCAATTATTTTGTTCTGGATTTTATTAAAAACAGGAGTAGAATGTTCTCCTGGTCAGCTTCAGACCTCTAGCCACACCTCTGAACCCAAGAAAGCCACCCACTTTTTGTATATTTTGCTTGTAATTAGGGTACACGGCCACCAGGTGGCGGTGGCTGCTCTAGGCTCCTCTTCAGATGGGATCTAGCCACAGCCAGAAACTTTCCAGATACTAATTTTCAAAGAGCAAGAAAGCGCCATGTGACTGATGACAGTATCCTGTTAAGGGAAGTGTTTCTTAGAGAAGGGTGGTGAGCAACTGTTCTCCCGTGACTTCCAAGCACAACACGAGCCGATGAGGTTTTCCACTGGGGCACAATAGACGACAGACACCAGTGTGAACTGCCCGCCTACAGGAGGATAACACCTGAGCAGGAAATTCTACAAGAATCTGTGGAGACGTCCCCAAGAGCCAAACTAAGCCAGGAAGCCAAGAGAGGACAGAGGCCAGGACTGGGAGTCAGTGGTGAGGACGGCCAGCGCCGTATCCGCCCGGTCCCGGTCTCGGGTCCCTCACTGGCAAAAGGAGACGAAGGTAAATGAGCTCTCCCGGCCTACAGCCTTGGCCATAGAGAAACCTGCCTTTCTCTGTTACACCTCCCGGATCCTAGCTTCTGTCCTGTGCGGCGACCACTCTCCCACCAGAAGGCACAGCCCAGACGACAAGGCCATGGTGTGAGAGTGTCCAGGGGCGGAGAGGAAGCAGGATCCAGCCCCACTGACCCGCTAAGCCTCCCGAACAGTGCCGGGGCTGAGTCCCTCCCAGGCAGCAGCCCCACTCTGCGCCCCCACGCTCCCACCCTCACCCCTTCCCTGCCCCTGGGGCCCTCCCCCGCTCCGTACTGCTCCATGACAAGGTAATGTCCAGGGCTCCCTGAGGCTCAGGGGTCCAGGTCTCCAGTGCAGCTGGAGGCGACAAAGCGCATGACAGACGCTATCTCACCTTTCCCTGGTTTGAAACCGTTAAAAACTCCACCAAGCTGCCCCACCCAAGTTCCGGCTCATTCTCAGTGGCCGGGGGCTACAGCACAGCCTCTCTGAGACGTTGTTCCTTGGGCAAATCACACTTTCACGGCAACAAGCAGGTCAGCCAGGCCCACAGAAGCCCAGGCTAAGCACACCTCTCCTCCCCACCAGGTACAACCCAGGCCCCATCCTTCCCTGCTCCAGCAAAGTGCCACTGGCCCTCCCCTGCCACCTCCCAGGACCAGTGACATTCCATGGAGCCTCCTGGTCCCCAGGAACCATCAGGTGGTCATCCTTGGGTCTGTACCAACAAGATCCGTGTCCCTAGGAGCCAAGGGGATGACAATCGGGGATTATTCAGGAGTAAATCGGATTTTCTCTTGTCTCTAATTAATTAATTTATTTGAAAGGCAGAGAGATAGAGATAAATACAGAGAAAGAGATCTTCCAATTGCTGGTTCACTCCTCAAATAGCCCTAACAGCCAGAGCTGGTCCAGGCCAAAGCCAGGAGCCAGGAACCTATCCATATCTCCCATGTGAGTGGCAAGGACCCAGGCACTTGACCCATCATCCACTGCCTTCCCAGGCACATCTGCAGGAAGCTAGATTGGAAGCAGAGCAGACCCTCTGTGTCACAACACCGAACCCTAAGAGTAAATCAACTTTAAAAACATCCATTTTTAATTAAACTCAAATTTTAAAATATTTTCACTTTTGTTATCAAAAAGATATGCTAAGTTTCAAAGACATAAACATAGACTACAGAATATATCTCTTAGCTATGGGGTAGCTTGAGAGTATAGATCATTCTGACATTTTAAAGATAAGTTTTACAAATAGGCACTCATATCAATGGTTCTGTCCCCCTGGTCACTAGGGTGCTCCATAGCTGGACAAGGGTCCATCTGAACTCTGGGGGACAGCTTGGTACCCAGCCCCATGAACGACCACCATCGTCCCCTTTCAATATCAACCCCATGTGTTCGGGCTGAGGCTGAACAGGCTAAGGGGCGAGTCTGGGCTGACGCCTAACTTCGCAATGTCATCCAAGTCCACGTGTCACTCATCCACTTGCTGGAATACAGAAATGACAAGCCAGGCTTCTCATCACAGGGGCCTCCTCTACTTGGAGCAACAATGACGTCTTTCTTCAGACAAACGTCTTCCAGATTCATCACTTGGGAACGGGAGAGGCAGGACACCCCCGATTTCTCGCCCGGCCAGGAAGTTACCAGGAAGGATAATCTAGATGTCAGTGCATAACGGAAGACCATGTGTTTCTTGCCCTGATTCAAGTGACGCTGATTTCTATTTGCTGGTATTTTTCAAAGGCCCGTGTTTCCTATTTATAACTAAACTGCTAACGGCGCATGGACGTGGCTTTGGAAATATGTGCTTCTGTGGAATGTGAATATTCATAATATGAAAATATGGGATTTAACCAAACAAAATCACTGGAATGCCTGGGACTTCCTTTATGCTCTATTCATCTGATAAAGTACGGCTTTGAAAACCTCACTGCACTATATATCATGTAGCTGTGAGATCAGAGACGATCTGCCTCTTAATTTACAAAGATCTGCTTCAGTGTGTGTTAATAAACGGAACTCCTAAAGGATTATTATATTTTTAGATGCAAAATTAAAACTAGACGAATGAGTAATTCTTTAAATGCACCTTTTAAAATAAAAACTGCATCTGTTTTATGAAAAACAAGGGGCTTAGATCCATTATTAAAATGTACTTTTTAATTGAGAACACTGAGTGTAATTAGACATTTAAACCATGCCTTACGCTACTGCTGTCACATTGAACTGAGGGCAGCTGTCCCTTGGGGGCCATGGAGTCCCAGGTGGCTGTGCCAGGGGGCTCCTCTCCAGGGTGAGGCCCCTCCTCTCCTGCTCGCCAGGTACCCTTTGCAATAACTTCTGCCTTAAACAAAAACACCCCCGGAAGCACAAATTGCTGATGGCAGCACAGCCTTCCACTGAGGCCTCATTTAGGAAAAGGCTTGTGACTGGTGGGTCACTTCTGCATTTGGAGCAAAACGGCTCCCGGGCCTGATGCCTCCAATCTGTGGCCACCAGGGCCCACGAGAGCGGGGAGAGGAGCTCTGAGGTTCTGAGGAAGGGGGTTCAAGGTGTGGGGCCCTGTGGGGTGGGAGCCCTGGCCCTGGGGAACCCAGGAATCCTTGAGGTCCCCAGAGGTCCCCAGTCCCAGAGTCGTTGCCACCAGGATGGACGCATCCGGTGCTGCAGTGACAAGAGCATCGGCTTTTGAGCCAGACTGCTTGGGGCTGGGGGCTTGGTGGGGTCACCCGGTCTGGCTGGGCCTCCAGGTTTTATCCCTACTGGAGAGCAGGCAGGTCGAAGACAGCGCAGGCAAAGGCACTTGCATGGGGCCCGGCTGCACCATGCCCAACAGTAAGGGTCAAGTTCACCCATTTTTATCAGTGTTGCTCATTATAACCCCTCTGCAGGCTCCAAGTAGCCTACCCCTGGGCTGGACTCTCCCACCATGCAACTGCTGTCCAGCCCAGGGACCCCAGCTCCACTGGGGTGCACCTCATGTCTCCACCACCTCCAACACCGCACAGGGGCGGCTCCTGCCATCAGGAGCGACACACCTGCTCAGATGTTCACGTGGCATCTCCTGCAGGCACCTGGCCCCTGGCAGAACCAGGCACCTGCAACCCACACACCTTGTGGAAGCCAAGGGGAGGCTGCCAACCCCTTCGCCACGGGTCCAGCCAACCGTGAGAGCGTGCCTCTAAATGACACCCCCCTTCCCGCCCCGTTCACTTGACTGGGGAAGTAGCATTTGTTTTTATTTTCCAGGACAGACAGTCAATCACGCGTATGCGACAGAAATAAAGATAAATACCACCCATTGAACTTTAAATCAAAATGCTAATCCCAGACTGACTTCTCTGTCATGGGCTGACACTGAAATAATTCAGCAAGCTTTGATTATGCCCGAAATTAATGCTCTGGTGGAGATCATGTCTATTAATCACGGATTTCCAGGGCAGAGCTGTTCACGTGCCTTCACTGGGTGACATCCAACGCGGCTCTGATGGCCAGGAGACCTTCGGCTGGGTGTCCTCAACTTGCAGAGGGATTACAAGCCAACCTCCAAAACATTCAACAGGCACTGAAGAAATGGGAAGGCTCAAAGGGTCATCCCTAAGAAGCGGCCCGAAGGCGACTGGTTCTGTGCAGCCAAAGATGGCCAAACACTGCTCTGTCTGCTGAGGACTGACGAGAGGAAGTTGGACTGGCCAACCAGGGTCCGGGAGGCAGGATATCAGGGTGGACATCCTGGCTGTGGCATCCCCCCAGCCACCTGTGCTTGTCTCTCCAGCCTCAGGTGGCTCCACCCCCTTCCAGCACAGGACCCTTCAGGAAAACAGGGCAGGCAACCGAGCTTCGGCACCCAGAATGCCCACGCCCCTGTCTGCACCTCGGCTGGCCGGATGCCCTACCCAGCACACCCGCCTCCCTACTCATCACACGACAATCCTCTTCACCCTTCGAGATTCACCCTCACCCGCAGCTCCTCTATGGCTGCCAGCTTGGCCAAGCCCCTCAGGTGGACCCCCACCCTGCACATCACACTGAATGGCTACAGCTGCCCACTTGCCCTCTGCCCATCTCTCCCGCAAGTCCACACTCCGTCAAGCCCGAAACAGCACTTCAGGTACGTCGCAGGCCCAGCAGTGTCTGGAACATATTAGGTGCTCAATGAAAGTTTACTGTCCTGAACCGATCATGCCATAAAACCTAACTGCCCTGTAGCACATTGTTTCAAGCTCTGGCTGGCCCTCCGGGGATGGGGCTCACCCACTCACGGTCCCAAAGGCCGGCATATCAGTTCATCCAGCACTTTCTCCCAGAGGTGGTCTTTCTCATCAAACCAGGGGTCTGGGGGCAGCGAGAGGGCAGAGGGTCAGCGTCGGGGAACTGGCAGGAGACTGGCCAGGGGGCTCATTCATGGGGACAAGAGAGTCCCATGGGGACCCCCGATGGCGCTGCCTGGAGTTGGCACGTGGCCTCTGGGATGTTATCCCTGAGGCTAGGTCAGCTGGGCACGCCCTGCAGACAGATTCCCCCCTCCACAAACACCTCCAGACAGAGAGAATGCATTTGTAATGGACCTTTAAGAAACCACTTTAAACAGCGTCCTGGTTACTGCCAAGAACTAACACCACTGGCACTTCCTGCGAGCGAGGGTCTCATTGGCCAGGGAGGCACAGACACAGACTGTGGGTGGGAAAGCTGTCCCCTTGGGACTTCCAGAATGTGTCAGGAACAAGGTCCCTTGTTGGGGACAACGGTGTCCTTTGCAACTCTCCCTCTTGCTAATTTCTCTTTAAGGAACTGGAGCAGGTTTCAGACTCAGAATCCAAAGTCAGGGTTTGGTGTCAGCCGTTTCATCGCCCTGATGTTTTAGAGTCGCTGTGAACTTGTGATCAGTGAGGACTCTTCTCCATCGGCACTGGAGGGACCAAGTTTTCTCTTAAAACGACCTTGACCTGGAGGTGGGTCAAGATGTCAGGCAGAGAGTGATGGCTCAAGTCACTGGGTCCCTGCCACCCACATGGGAGATCTGGATTGAGTTCCTGGCTCCTGGCTTTGGCCAGACAGAAGCTGGAAGACAGAAAAGGGTCCCAGAGTAACCGGCCCAGGGGTGAGATGACGGAGGCACCGCCCTTGAAGGCTGGGGAGTTCGGCCGACTCGAGGCCTGGCTGTGCCAGGGTCCTGTCACTGCCTTGCCCCCCGCCCGGCTTCCGAGGTCTTCGGTGAGTCCCACAGGTGGGACTTCATCTCACGAGAAGGCCCTCAGCTCAGCTCCTGCCAGCTGTGGCTTACATGTCAATGCTGGGAGCAGAGATTTAGCAAATCAACAAACAACAAGATGCTCAGGTAAAACAAATCATGGGGCTGGCACTGTGGCGCAGTAGATTAATCCTCCACCTGCAGTGCTGGTTCTAGTCCCAGCTGCTCCTCTTCTGATCCAGCTCCCAGCCAGTGGTCTGGGAAAGCAACAGAAAATGGCCCAAGTGCTTGGGCCCCTGAACCAGTGTGAGAGACCCAGAAGACGATCCTGGCTCCTGGCTTTGGATCTGCTCAGCTCCAGCATTTGTGGCCATTTGGCAAGTGAACCAGTGGATGGAAGACTCCTCTCTCTCTCTCTCTCTCTCTCTCTCTCACTGTTTGTGACTCTATCTCTCAAATAAATAAATAAAATGAATCATTATTTTATTATCATAAGTATCACAGGCAATATCTCAGTGCACCTTGCAGGTAACGTTTGGGGCATTCTTTTTTTTAAGATTTATTTATTTATTTGAGTTAAATAGAGAGAGAAATAGAGGCAGAGAGAGAGAGAGAGAGAGAGAGAGAGGTCTTCCATCCGCTGGTTCACTCCCCAGTTGGCTGCAACGGCCGGAGCTGCACTGATCTGAAGCCAGGAACCAGGAACCAGGAGCCAGGAGCTTCTTCTGGGTCTCCCACATGGGTGCAGGGGCCCAAGGACTTGGGCCATCTTCTACTGTTTTCCCAGGCCATAGCAGAGAGCTGGATTGGAAGTGGAGCAGCCGGTCTCGAACTGGCACCCATATGGGATGCTGGCACTGCAGGTGCCAGCCCTTGGACATTCTTACATTAAAAAGTGTGTACTGTCGGGCTGGTGCTGTGGCCCAGCAGGTTAAACCACCCGCTCTGATGCTGCCACCTACATGGGAGACCCGGATGAAGCTGTGGGCTCCTGGCTTCAGCCTGACCCAGGCCTGGCCCTTGCAGCCATTTGGGGAGTGAACCAGTTGGATGGAAACTCTCTTTCTCTCTTTGTCTTTCCCTCTCTCTCTGTCACTCTGTCTTTCAAATAAAACAAATATTTTTGAAAGTGTGTACTGTTTATGTGTAATTCTAATTCCAGTGAGCCTCCTGCATTTTGCCAGTGAGCCTGACCCTGCTGCAGCTCTGACCCACGCTGCTCTCTCTATGTTGGCACAGGGGGCAGTTTCTAAAGACATCCTGTTGATATCTTTCTTGTTCAGAATAACAGCCCCGGATTCTCTCAACCACATCACAGAATATTCAAGCAAGTAGGTTCTTCCTCGGCGGGAGAACCGAGAAGACTCTGTATCTTCTCTTCAAGAGGTGACAAGCTCACAGCATCTCTTGCTTCTGGAATCCAGGGGGAAAGGCAAGAAGGCTATCAGACGGCGGGGGGGGGGGGGGGGGGGGAGCCCTGGGCCGAGCCACAGCAGCCTGAGAGCAGAGGAAGCCACGTTTGTCCACACGTGCAGAGCGATGTGCAGGAAGCGAAGGGGCCTAGAGTCAGCCCGACCACAGGGAAAGTCAGGAGGAGGGGGCAGCAGGTGGGAGCCACCATGGAGACGGGGAAAGGGGGCAGGAGGCCTCCCAGGGTGGGAGACGCAGGAGGGGCGGGACTAAGGCAGGGCCGCTGGTTTAAAAGTGGAGAGCAGACAAGGGACTTGAGCAAGTCTGTGAACTAAGCAAGGACAGCTGCAGAAAGTGGGGCTGGGAGGTGGCCCCAGAGCCCGTGCAGGTGCCCAGGCGTGCCCAGCCATGGCAACAGGCTCCCCCTTGCTGGGGTCTGGGACTCAGTGGGCCGGGTTCTGGTCTCCCAGCCACGCCCCCGCCCAGCTCCAGGGCCGATCAGAGTCCACCTCTGCACGCGCTTCCAGAGCTCAGGGTGGGGGCTGTCTGGGCAGGTCACTGGATCCCCTCACCCCAGCGCTTGCTGGAATCTCTTCACTAGAGAGGAGGTGGGCAACGCTCTGACCAGCCAGGAGAGGACAGAGGCTAGAGGGCCATGGTAGTGGACATGAGAGCAGTGGACCACTGCCTGCTGCAAGGTAGAGGGTGCAGTGGCCGAGGACAGGGGATGAAAACCCTCCCCGTAGAGCCCCTGTCGACTTCGCTGGGCATCACCTTGGCCTCCCCCTCACCCCCAGAGCTTCACCTGTCTTCACCCTGGCTGAAGCACCCTTCCTAGCCACGGCACCTTGCTCCTGGGTGGGGAAAGGGAGACCACCTGCCCCTCCCTGTCCCCCCAGTTAAAGGTGCTTCAGGACGCTGTGACCCACCAGGCACCCAAGAGGACGGTGGAGCTAAGTGGAGCCCAGGCAGGCAGGGAAAGGCACCCCTGAACATGACCTTGCCCACCAGCCGTCCAAGAGCTCTCAGAATCCTCTCTTATACATCTCCTTTTCCAGGAAAAAAAAAAACATAAGTGCCCCTACCCAGAAAGGCTTTGTCCTAGTGACCTTGGCCACTCCTGCACCCTCCACCTGCAGCCCAGACTCCCACCAACTCCACGCAGGTCAAAATTCCCCAAAGACCCACAGTCCTCAGGACAATGTGCATTAATAGCAGATAAAAGAAATTAAGATTTATTTTCTTAAAAGATTTATTTATTTATTTGAAAGTCAGAGGTACACAGAGAGAGGAGAGGCAGAGAGAGAGAGAGAGAGAGAGAGAGAACTCTTCCATCCACTGGTTCACCCCCTAGTTGGTTACAACATCCAGGACTGGGTCAGGACAAAGCCAAGAGCCTGGAACTCCATCCAAGCCTCCCACATGGGTGTAGGGGTCCAAGGACTTGGACCATCTTCTGCAGCTTTCCCAGGCACATTAGCAGGGAGGTGGATCATAAATGGAGCAGCGAGGGCTCAAATCAGCACTCATATGGGATGCCAGCATTGTGAGAGGCAGCTTAACCCACTGTGCCACAATGCCAGCCCAATACAAAATCTGAATTAAAAGTAATTTTAAAAGATAAAAGGGATCAGATGAACTATCACTTTCTTTTGCAACAAAGACAATAGTAGGGAAATTAGCGAAATTTGAAGTTCTGCAGATTAGATGGACTGCAATAGTATTGCATGCACATTAATCCCCTGACCTTGATCTCTGCACTATGGTCAGTAAGAGAGTTTCCTCGATGCTAGGAAGCAGACCCTGACATATTCGGGTGTACAGAGACATTACATTGCAACTCCCTTTCAAACAGTCTGGGGCAGAACAATGACATGTGTGCAGCAGGGATAAGGTGGGGAGGGGCGACAGGGCAGCAGGGTAAGGAGCTAACGTTTGAGGTGTCTGGACGAAGGCCAGTTTTCATAAACTCAGGGCAGGGATTTGACCACACAGCAGTACGTGGCTTTGAGGACCGGCTCTGGCTTCCTATCCCAGCTACCTGCCAATGCAGACCCCGGGAGGCCCTGGGGGTGTGACTCTAGCAGTTGGACCCTCCAAGCACATACAAGGCCTGGATTGAATTCCTGGCTCCTGGCTTTGGCTTGGCCCAGCCCCAGCTGTCATGAACATTCAGAGAGTGAACCAGTGGGTAAGAGCTCTCTCTGTCTCTCCGAGTCTTTGCTTCTCAAATAATAATAATAATAATAATAATAATAATAATAAACGACAGAGTGGCTGTAACAACACCAGGCATCCTCTCACAGCTATGGAGACAGATGAGAACCAGGTGTTGGCAGGGCCGCCCCGTCCCAGAGCTGGAGGGAGACTCAGCTCCCAGCAGTTTGCGGCTCTCGGGTGCTCCCCCAACCCCATCTCTGCCTCCACATGCACACTGCCTCGTTGTGTGTGCATGCAGGTCTGTATCCACAGTGCCCTTCTAATACGGACACCTGTCACACCGGAGGACCCCCACCCCCAGCTCCAGGAGGGCCTGTTCCTCATCCAACTAATTACTGCTGCAAGGACCCTCTTTCCATAGAGGGTCACACTGTGCTGGCCCAGAGGTTAGGACTTCACGGTATCTTCTGGTGGGCACTCAGTTCACCGCGATGCACTGGGGTTCTTGTAACAGAGGAACCACTCTTCTGCCAGCCTGAAACTGTTAAACTTTTTAAAAGATAACTAGAAAGGAGCTCTAAGAAGGCCTGAAGGGAGGGTGTGCAAAGAGGAAGACATTACTGGGGAGGGGGAGAGCCTCTCAGAGCCGGGGGTCCCCAAAAGCTAATTCGTAGGGCAGCTTTTATTTTTTTTTTCATGTTCATTTATTTTCTTCTACTGGAAAGACAGAGTGACAGAGAGAGATCTTCCGTCCAGTGGTTTACTCCACAAATACCCATAACAGCCAGGGCTGGGCCAGGCCAAACCCAGGAGCCCAGAACTCCATTTGGGTTTCCCACATGGGTGGCAGGGACCTGAGTACTTGATCCATCATCTGCTGCCTCCAGGATGCATGAGCAAGAAGCTGGATCAGAAGTGGAGGAGGCAGGACTCGAACCAGGCATTCTGATATGGAATGCACACTTCCCAAATGGCCCCTTAACCTGCTGGGCCACAAGGCAGCTTGTGAGAGGGGCCTGAGTAAAGCGTCCCCAGGACAAAGTCAGCCCCCTACCCATCCACCCTCACCGTGACAGCTCCTCTCGGAGGGAAGACTTTCATTACTTGGGTTGAGAAAATGAATTTGTTTATTTTCCCTCCCAAACAAGCTTTGCAGTAGGGTGTACTTGCCCGGCATCTCAATAGATGCTACTGATGGTTAATTAGATGAATGTTGTTAAACAAAGACAGCTAAATAATTGTGTTCCACGGAATTTTATTCCTTAACTAGTAGCTCTTAAAAATAGCACACTCCATATGAGAGTTTCCCTTTTATTCAGACTGAGTAACCGTGCAGTGCCACAGCAGTAATTCATTGACTCAGGGGAAGTGGGGGACCCCAGGACTTGGTGGGGGATCCCTCACAGGAGTGGACTGAGGGCCCCAACCCTGCCAGGCTCACACAGCACCCGTCTCAGCCACTCAAAACTCCTCCTTCCAGGCTGCCAGGGACAGGACCTTGCAGCTCCAGGGAAGGCCAAGTGTCATTTTCCTAACTGAAACTAGCCATCTTGGCACGTGTCACCAGACCAACGCAGGTGTCCACGGCTTGACTCAGTGCCCATGGGCACCCAGGGCTGGGGGACCAGTCTCCAGGAGGCACCATTAGACCCTCCCTGTGGCCCCAGGAACCCTCTGCCTTCGGGCTGGGGTCGACCTGCAATCCTCAAGCATCGCTCCCAGATCACTCTCCAGCCCCCGGACAAGCAGAGAGAGCGGAGGGAGCACCAGGCAGGGTGCCGGGTGGAGTCCACTTCTCGCTGTGCACCTCGCCCACCGCATGACCCAGCCGAAGCAGCTCAGCCTCTCCCTCCTCTGACTCCTGATCTGTGAGTGAGTAGGTTGAGTCTGACGCTGGGCGTGCGCATGTATTGTCAAGTGTAGTTGCCCAGCCAAGGACGGGCCTGCGGGAAAGTTCCAACTGGCCAGGAGCAGAGCAAGAAAACCACGTCCCAGGCGGAAATGCCCCCTTCGGAGAGCGGGAAGACCAGGCCAGACTCCTCTTCACGGCACTCATTCACCATAGTCTATGAAGACCCTACGATCCGGGGCAGGCATCGTGGTGCTGCAGGTTAAGCCACCGCCTATGACCCCGACATCCCACACGAGCCCTCGTCCAAGCTCCAGCTGCTCTGCTTACAATCCAGCTCCCTGCTGATGTGCCGGGGAAGCCAGCAGAGGATGGTCCCTGCCACCCATATGGGAAACCCTGATGGAGTTCTAGCTCCTGCCTTTAGTCTGGCCCAGTGCACACCACTGTGGTCATCTGAGTAGAGAACCAGCAGATGGACGTTGTGTGTGTGTGTGTGTGTGTGTGTGTGTGTGCACATGTGCGTGCATATTGGCTTCATTTCTAAAGCAGGTGATCCTAACAGACGGCTCGGTTAGGAACAGAAAGCACGCTAGATACACCGACCTCGGACCCCAGCACTGCCACCTAATAGCTGGGTGAGTCTGGGCAACTCACTTAGCTTCCGTGAGTGTTAGTTTCTCATCGGTAAGATGGTAGAATAGTTCACGAGTCAGTGTACGGGAGAATGCAGTTAGCTGAATCTCGGTAGAACACGTGAGCTCTGGACTAGGTGGGGTGGAAGACACTGCAGCCTTCGGAGCAGGGAATTCACTGTTGGGAAAATGTGCTTTGGGGTCATGAACCTGGGCAGAAGATGCCCATGCAGGGAGCCCACAGCCTCCTGGGCAGGGCCAGCATGCCCACGGGAGCTGCATCAGAGGGAAGGGGCGTGGCGCTGAGGTGTGGGTAGAGAAGTCACCCACACCTCCGGGGCCTCGCCCCCTACAAAATAAACAAACGACTCCTGCCCTCGCCCTCCGGGGATGGGACAGGAATGAACTCGAAGCGCTACTGCTGCTCTGTGCTCTCTGCGAAGCTGCTACATAGCTATAAGGGGTGATTAATTTTATCTCTCTAAATGTCTCAGTATCATTTGCCAAAATGATGATTTATTATTCAGACAACTTTTATATTTCCAAGGGGCCTTAAAACCATTGATAGTGGAGAATGAAATGAAACCGGCTAAGGGCCTACAAAACGGAGATGGCAAAGAAACACATGAGGAACTGGGGTTATTTATGCACGGCCAGAGAAGGCAAATGAAGGACACAGCGCAAACCATCAATTACGGGCAGAGCAGCACTCCCAGGGGGAGGGGGGCCTGTGTCTTCCCCCACGTGGAGGGGGGGGACAGGAAATGGCAAGTGGTGGCCCTGTCCCTGGACCCACACAGGCGGGACGGCGGGACGGCGGGAGCCGAGCGTAAAGCCCTCTCTACACGCACACCGCGTCATAGCTCAGCACCTACACACGTCTCCAGTCACCTTCTACGGAGAGACGAGATCTTGGTAAAGTACAACACAGAAAGACAATGCAGGTAGGGTCTAAGAAAACCAGAGGACGCTACTGACAGCAGGGAACTGGGAGGGGCAAATGCCACCTTTTTTTTTTCCAGGAATAAAATGATAGGACAAATTGGTGGCTTCACAGCTGGCAGAATAACGGTACCTACAGAGGGCCCAACAGGGGCGGCATCCCCCATGGGACGTCACAGGTGCTTTTATCACAGGCATTTTTATCCAGGCTTGGCTGGAAGGGATGCTCATCCACTCTCAGCTGCTAGGACATGGCACAAACAGCAGCCAGATGCAACGATCACTTCTGCACACTTAGGTTCGGAGCCATCCCATCGCACCCGGAAAGAGCTGGCCCGATTGCTGCCCAAAGTTCTGGAGCTGATTGACGGATGGCCCCAGCGTCTGCAGCCCGCCCTGTCTCCAGCAGCACTCCCCGTCAGGCAGGCCTGTGCTGGCCACATCCTCCTGGCGAGAGAGGCCTGCAGGCACCTGCCAGCACTCTGACCGCTGACCTTGCCTGGGCTTTGTCTTACATGACTAATTCAAGTGATTGCTTGTGTTCCTGTTGATCGATGGAGGGTAAAATCGTTCTCTCCGAAATGTAGTGCTTTGAGGCAATAACATTTTATTATCTCTCACAGCGATGTGCGCTGGCTGGGCTCAGCAGGGCAGTTCTCTCTGGTGCTCATTCAGAAAGGGCAGTCCAGTGTTGGCAGGGACTGCCGTCCTCGAAGCGTCTGTCGAGGTCAATGCCAAAGTGACCGCTCGCGAGGCTGGCGTTGGTGCAGGCTGTCTGCTGGGAGCGCACCTGGGGCTGTCAACTACAGCAACAACACATGGCCTCTCCTTAGGTCCTGGGCATCGTACAACATGGCAACCATGCCCCCCTAGGGAGCATTTTAACAGCTAAGCCCCGCCCTGCCCGAGAGCCAGGTGGAGGCTTCGACACTGCTTATGACCTAGTCAGGGGTCAGAACATCAGCTCTGCCATGTTTCACTGGCCAAGCTGGTCACGAAGCCCCACCCAGATTCAAGAGGAAGAGCGCCGGCCTCCATATTGGTAATGTTCCGTTGTCAAAGAGCAACGGATATTGCTACAGCCATCTTTGCAGGGTAAAGCCAGCCATGGCTTTTAAACAACAGAGCACACCGCAGTGAGGAGCACTCCAGCTGGCAAGAGCGCTGTGCTAGCAATGACATCCTGCTGTGTGTCACATCCTGGAAGCCCCGCAGCCAGACCCTTCCAGTCCAATGCACAGCAACTGGCACTGGACCAAGGATATTCACATCTAGTTTCTGCCTCCTGCTCTCCTTCCAGGGACCTCCCGGTCCTTGACCCTCCAGCGGCCTGATCTCATTGTCACCTCCACCCTGATATGCCATGGTCTACAAGAATTAACAACCTCACCACGCAGGCCACACCACACAGCAAACCACTCATCACTTGGTCAACTGCAGGAACCAGAGAGGGAGAGGAGGAAGGAGAGGGAGAGGGAGAAGAGGAGGGAGAGGGAGAGGGAAAAGGAGAGGGAGGGGGAGGGGGAGGGGGAGGGGGAGAGGGAGAGGGAGAGGGAGATTATCCTTCTGATAAATATCCAAAGAAAACTTAGGGAATGGTATTTGTGTTTCACTTTTCTGTGAGTTTGCAAAGTGAATAATTCAGTGGTCAACAGAGCCCAGGTTTCTGTTCCACATGTCTGTGAGCTTCCATTTCAGCAGGAGCAGGTGCTGGGCCGGAGAGCTGGGACTCCTGCAGCCCCTGTGCTAACGCAGCCCACCTTGGCTCTCCATTTCCCACCTTCTTGTTACCACTGTTGCAGGCATCTGCTTGTGACATCATAGCGTGGAGCCACAGAAGCCAATGCAGTCAGACTTCCGACTGGACAATTTTCTGAGAGAACACTGGCCTGGCTCTTCACCAGCGTGCTGTGTGTCTGCTGAGTTCCTGTCTCTGATTGCCTCATGGAAGCAGCAGAAAGAACCCTGCCTGGAGCCCAGAGGAGGCCAAGCAGGGCCTCACTTCCCTATCTGTACGATGGAAATGCTAACGCTAAACTTTTGAGGTTACTGCAAGGGGGGCGTGAGAGTTTCCTGTTCCAAGGCGGGGGTCACCAGGCAGGCCTGCCTTCCCCCAAGACCCCCAGAGCTTAAAGCTCAAAGAATTTGTGTGGCCCCTCTCACCATGAACTTGGGCAGACATGGGGTGAGAATGGGAGCTGGGAATTTGGAGACACTGATTGACAGGACCACGATGAGATGATGCAGATGCCTCTCTCTGTCCCCTCCTCTTCCTTCCCTGGTCCTTCTGTCTTCACTCTCACTTCTGGGATCCGCCAGGTGCTTCTGCCGGGAGAGGGCGTCTCTCCACACTGACTTCCTCCGACAAGGAAGCAGGTGCATCACTGCTCCAATTCAGGCCGTCTCCTGAGTGACTAAATGGCTTTTAAGCCAAAGCCTCTATCTGGGTGGCCACAGGCCCAGAGGAGGGCCCACGGAGCCTTTAACCCAGCACTGGGAGGGAGGGCCCAGGGGATGAGGAAGTGGGTGGTCCCGGTGGGGCCAGATCAGACGCAAGGGTTCAGGTCTTGCTGGGAAATCAGCCAAGTCTGACCCCAGTGCACACTACTGGATTCCTCTGCCACCTGAGCCCCAACAAACCACCAGCACTTTTGAGAACTGAACCAATCTCTTCCCAGGTGATTGGGGGAATTTTTAACAGCAAAAGAATGCCATTTAAAAATAAACGTATCAGAGCCGGCGTTGTGGCATAGTAGGTAAAACCACTGTCCACGATGCTGGCATTCTGTGTGGACAATGGTTTGAGTCCCAGCTGCTCCATTTCCAATCCAGCTCCCTATAATGTGTCTGGGAAAGCAGTGGAGGATGACCCAGGTCCCTGGGCCCCTGCACTCAGGTAGGATATCCGGAAGAAGCTCGTGGCTCCTGGCTTCAGCTTGGCCCAGCCCCAGCCAATGCAGCCATCTGGGGAGTGAATCAGATATCTCTCTCTCTCTCTCTCTCTCTCTCTCCCCCTCCCCCCCCCCCTCTCTCTCTCCCCCTCTCTCTCTCTAACTCTGCCTTTCAAATAAATAAATCATTTTAAAAAAATGGAAGGGTTCCTGATAGACGTGTAATCCTTGCCAAACGAGGCCTAGCAGAGCCAGAAAGCCCTTTGCTGTGGCAGGTGCACAGGGGGGAGGGTTCCTGCTGACAAATGGTACACAATCGTCTTTTACACCTTTAAATGCCACCCATGCTCAGTCAGAGTCATAGGCATTCCAGAAAAGTGTCCCAGCAACGTCCCGACTTTAGGAGGTGATCCTTTTCCATTGGGAATGAGAAAGGAATATTAAATTCCATTTCACATGAACTCTTTGAAATGTCCTCATAACACATTTTTTCCATGAAAATTTTAAAACATTTATTTTCAGTTTTTATATGAAAAATCAGAGAGAGAGAGAGAGGCATCTTCCATCTGCTGATTCACTCCCCTCCCAAACAGCCAGGGCTGGGCCAGGCCAAAGCCAGGATCCAGGAACTCACATTAGGTCTCCCGCACAGGAGGGAGGCAGGGCCCCACGTAGTTGAGCCGTGGCCTGCTGCCTCCCAGGGTGCGCTTTAGCAGGAAGCTGGAATTGGGAGTGGTGCCGGGATTTGAGCCCCGCAGCCAGTAAGGTCCGCGGGTGCCCCAACTGGTGAAGCACCTGACTGGGCACCGTTTCTGGCTTCTGCCTCCAGGTTGCACAGTGAGCCTCAAGAACTTTAGGCTTCCGGATTTCACATTTTATCTCATCCCTACCTGTCACCTGCTCTGGATGGCGGTGAAGGCTGCTGAGCCTGGGAATGACCCCACCCCCACCCCGCCCCGCCAGGATCGAGCCAGGAGCTGCCCCTGTCCATGAGCATCAGTCCTGTCCACTGCTCCAGGAAGAGCAGCTTGTGGTCCAGAGTACATCCTGGCCTGTGATGCACGTCCCACACACTGGCTGCGACTCAGCAGAGGTTGCACTCCATCGGGCATCCCAGCACCGCCTCTGGGATGGACCCAGCTAGGCCCTCAGTTCTAAGTCCATGGATCACCCAGCAACAAGCACCAGCCCCAGCTGGCCTCCATGCTGCCTGAGCCCCTACCACACCGGCTGGGAGCCTGAGAACTGATGTGCAAGGAGGCCAGGGCGTCTGGCCCTTTAAGGAGCTAAAGAGCTGAGCTAATCCAAGGATCTCACATGCAGTGAGACGGCTATGATGAGGGAGGTAGATGATGGTAAGTGGATAAACTGGCGGCCCCCAGTGCCTGGTTGTGCAGAAACAAGACTTCAAACTTTACTTTAATGGTATTTTCCAAAGATGTATTTAGTTGTTTGAGAGGCAGAGAGAGAGAGAGCTTCCCTCTGCCGGATCATTCCCTAAATGGCCATGAGAGCCAGGGCTGGGCCAGGCTAAAGCCAGGAGACGGAAACTCCACCTGGCTCTCCCAGGTGGGTGGAGGGGCCCGGGCGCCTGCACCAGCCCTCACAGCCTCCCCAGGTGTGTTCGCGGGGAGCCGGATTGGAAGCAGAGCCGCTGGGACTGGAACTGGCGCTTCTACATGGGATGCGGCGTTGCGAGGGTCGGTTTAACCCACTGTGCCCAACGCGGTCCCCTCTCACTTTATTTTATTTATAACAACAATCATAGTTCATTTTTTTTAGTATTGTGCTAAAATGTTATTTACCTTGAGTTCTGAGTGACAGTCCCAGGTAAATGCCACCTTCACTTTACCGTAGTCCCAGCCTGACGCCTTTTCTTCCGCACAAACTGGAGCCCTGGCCCGAAGAGAGAAAATCCAGGGGACGGAGGGAGTGGCGATGAGCCACAGGCATGTCTCTTGCTCCTCTAAGGCCCGGGAGGCTGCGGGGTGCATCTCATCAGGTTCCCAAACAGCACCCCAGGGCATCAGCTCCCAGAGACCGCCCGAGCACTGGACTCCGCGTGTTCGGAGGCAGACAGGACACACCAGTAATACGGGGCCACACAGAGTTGTGTGGGGGAAGATTTAGGGATCAGTCTTCCCAGAGGAGGCAGCAAACGGGATCTGCCTTACGTGGAAAGAGGGGAGCAGGTGTTTGGGCTCACGGTTAAGATGCCCCCACTCACATCAGAGTGGCCTGGCTCCAACTCCCGGATCCAGGTTCCTGCTAATGTTAGACCCTGGAAGGGTAGCAGTGACGTCCCAGGTAAACAGGTTCCAGCCACCCAGGTAAGAGATCTGAACTGAGCCTCCAGCTCCTGGCCTCAACCTGGCCCAACCTCTGCTGTTGCAGGCATTTGGAGAGAGAATTGGTGCTCCTTTCTCTCTCTCTTGCCCTCTCTCTCTCTCTCCCTGCCTCCCTCCCTCAGATAAATAGAACATCATTTTTAAAAACTCTTAGGGCCGGCATAGTGGTGCAATGGGTTAAGCCTCCAACTGCAATGCCAGCATCCCATGTGGGCTCCAGTTCGAGTCCTTGCTAGTCCACTTTTGATCCAGCTCCATGCTAATGCACCTGGGAAAGCAGTAGAAGAGGGCCAAGTGCTTCGGCCCCTGTACCCACATGGACACCTGGAAGAAGCTCCTAGCTCCTGGCTTCAGATCAACGCAGCTCTGGCAGTTTCGGCCATTTGGGGAATAAAGCTGCGGATGGAAGATGTCTGTCTGTGTGTGTCTGTGTGTGTGTGTGTGTGTGTCCCTCTCTCTGTTACTGCCTTTCAAATAAATGGATAATCATTAAAGAAAACCTTTCAAACACATGAAAAGAGAGACACGGACAGAAGAACCATAATAACCGCTCCCGCAGGTCTTCAACCTGTTCTGTCGTTTCTCTTTCACAACAGCCCTTTGAGGTTAGCACCACCAGCCCCACTTAACAGATGGATAAACTGAGGCAGTAACAGAGGGTTGAGTGGTCTGCCCCAGGTCAGGTCCAGCCCTGCGTGCCTTCAACAGGAGACAGCTCCCAGTTCTGTCCACTGAGCAAGCAGCTCAGCAAGCTCTCAAGGGCAGGAGAAGGGTGGCACAGTGCAGAGGACACGGAGTGCGGCTCCATCCCCCACCTCGGGCCGTTACTTAATCTTTCTGTGTCGCAGCTTCCAGCCCCCCCCCCATGTGTCCTGATAAATAATACGGCACAAGAAGAGCCATTGTGGAAGCTGAGCGGTGAGCTATGGCTGTTCACCGCGCTGAGCTATCATGGTTTCTGTACTTGGGGGAATTTTCATAATAAGTTGAGAAGAAAAAAAAAACATCCCCAGGCCAAAAGTGATGTACGACCCCATCAGATAAAGTCCCTGGCATCAAAATAGCTTATTAAAATAGCTGCTCCAGACAGCTGCCCCAGCCCCTCCCGTGTTGTGAAAACATAAGCAGGTTCTGCCTTTGAGGGGGGGTGGACTTGCAGCATTGGCTGAACTTTTAGAAAAGACAGACTTTCTCTGGCATCTTGTTTACAACATAGCAACCACCCAGGAAAGCTGCATAAACAGAACAGAAAACCCCAAACAGACCTCGGACCCTGATCCATTTGCATTTTTTAAACATTCGCCACACCTGCTTTTTGCATTCTTTCTCCGCCGCAGATATTTTGACACATGATAGGATATAACACATCACATGATGTTATGTATGCTATGTGGTAGCGTAATTTATTACATACACACATTTGTTTGGTTTGCTCCCTGAGCCCCTGAGAGCAGAAGGCCCAGGACCTCTTAATTCTTCAATAATTATTTCTTAAGAACTAGGATATTCTCTTATTTTTTAATAAAAGATGCATCCATTTATTTGAGAGTCAGAGTTACTGGGGCAGGGTGGGGGAGAGGCAGAGAGAGTGAGCATGAGATCTTTCATTCTCTGGTTCACTCCCCAGATGACCGCAATGGCCACGGCAGGGCCAGGCTGAAACCAGGAGCCAGGAGCTTCTTCCAGGTCTCCCACATGGGGGACAGGGGCCCAAGCACCTGGACCATCTTCTACTGCTTTCCCAGGTGCATTAGCAGTGAGCTGGATTGGAAGTGGAGCAGCCGGGACTCGAACCAGCACCCATATGGGATGCCGGCTTCACTATGCCACAATGCCAGCCCCTTCTCTTACTTGACCACAACTCTGTCATCAAATTTGAAAAACCTGATAATGCGCTATAACAGTTTTATCCAATGAGCTCCTCTCCCTTGGTTCAGGGCACCCACATTCCAATTTCATCAACTATCCAAACAACATACTTTAGCGCGATCTTAAAGGAGCCAGCTAAGGAGTGTGCACTGTATTGTCACATCTCTTTCATTTTCCCTAATCCACAAGAGTTCATTTTCTAAAGCAAAATGCGCACACACAGCTTTGTTCAATTGTCTGCAGCAGCAGCTTCGCTGGTGCAGACACAGGGAGCCTGCCCAGAACTCCAGAGCTCAGGTGGTTACACGTCGGGGCCAGAAGACTGCGATGCCAGCCAGCTCCCCAGGAAGCCCATGACCCTGGCTCACCACGCAGACTGAGCGGTGAGGACATTCGCTGTCCGGACGCTGCTAGGGGCCTCTTGTGTTCGCTGGTGGAAACCACGGCAGCAGGACCCCAAGGCTCAGGGCACAGAGCAAGATGCTGAGTCCTGCCTCACAGGAGCACCTGCCGGGCTCTGCACAGCCAGAAAGCCCAAGCCGGCAGCTCTTCCTCAGTTTCCCCATCACGAATGATGTCGGCCATGGGCAGGGAAGCCTGAGCACAAGGGAATTCCTAGCCTTCTTCCCCTATCAGCACAAACTCCTGCCAGCATGAGGTACCCCCTCCTCCAGGAAGCCACCTCAGGTCTCTGCTCTGAGCTCCTACAGCAGCATGCACTCACTGGAATGTGCTGTTATTATCCAGGTCCACTCCGCTCACCTCGCTCGGTGAGATCCTGATACACACTCTCCTCTCGCCACGTTCAAGGCCCAGCTCTCTCACGGTAAAGGTCCCCTCCAGGGCAGGCACCTTGTCTAACCTGTCTTCCCACTTCAGCCACCCAACACCGCCAGTCTCATCTCCATGGGCAGCAGGTGCCATTCTGCCACTGAGTTCCTGGTTCTCTTGCCACAGTGGCATCAGGATCCGACACCCACTGTGTGATGCTGAGGGACCCCACTCATTCGCCTGTCGTTTTCCAAATACCTGCTCTGTGCCCAGCCCTAAGAGGGCTACAGGGGGGCCCTCAGGAAGCCTCCAGGGCTGGTGCTGTGGTGTAGCATGCTGCGCCACCACCTGCAGCACCAGTTCGAGTCTCAGCAGCTCCATTTCCAGTCCAGCTCCTTGCTAATGCACCTTGGAAAGCCGCAGAGAATGGCCAAGTGCTTGGGCCCCTGCACCCGTGTGGGAGACCTGGAGGAAGCTCCTGGCTCCTGCCTTTGGCTTGGCCCAGTTGAGTCACTGCAGCCATTTGGGGAGTGAACCAGAGGATAGAAGATCTCTCTCTTTCTCTCTCTCTTTCTCTGCCTTTCAACTAAATAAATTAAGAATCTTTAGGAAAAAAAATAAATAAAAAGCAGTCAGAAGTGCTGCTGCCTCAGCCCCACTTCTGCTCCTGTGCACAATAGGCGCTTGTGAGAAACACACACGCAGCGCCCGTGCCCCTGCCGCCACCCCCGTGATTGCTGGGATCACTGATCATCGTCATGCAAATCACGACACGCTCGGCTGAGGCTCCTCCATCAGCCTCAGTGCTGGGAGGCCCTGCGTTTGTCACTCACAGCTCAGACATGTCACAGGCACTCCGCGGCTGGAACCCGCTCGCTCGGCACAATCTCCTGCCAAGGTGCTCTGTGAAACAGCCGACTTCGGGGGGCCTGATCCCTCTGGGCTGTACTGCTTCCCCGATAACTGACTAGCACCCTGGCCAGCAAGATCATGGCCCATCCCGACGGCGTGCCCAGGAATACCAGCACATCAGGGCCAGACAGTACCAGGGAGGGCCCTGTGGAACCTCCGCACAACCATCCACATTGAAAATGGGCCCAAAACAGAATCATCGAACAACAGCCACAAAAAACGGGCCAACGACCCAGCTTCTGTTGCATCAAAGACTGCACGTGAGTGGCCGCGAAGCAGGTGCACAACACATCTTCAGTCGTGGAAGAAAGGGGAGAGAAAACCGACAGTCAGAGGCCATCAAACACCTACCGGAGTGGCAAAAACCACAAAGAGTGACAATGCCAACCGCTGGCGAGGATGGGGAGCACCTGGGAGCCTCACAAACTTCTGGGGAGAACGCAAGGCAATTCAGCCACTTCGGAAGCCAGATCGGCAGTCTCCTGTGAGGTCGGACTTAGCCAGCACCTCTACTTTGAGAGAAAGGAACAGACACTTTGTATGTTGTGCCCATGTAAAGACAGAGTCGCACGTGCCGGAGATAGTAGTAACGACAAAAATCACAACCTAGGAGCCAGAAGCAAGCGCCCATCCACTTTGGAGCAGAGAAATCAATAGTGATATTGCTGTTCAGTGGAAGCGAGGAGTCAACATATGATGACATGGGTGAATCTCAAACATTATGCTAAGGGAAAGAGCCAAGCAAGACATGACTACGTACAATACAGCTCCTTCCACAGCAGGCCAGACAATGGAGCCAGGAATCAGATCAGTGGTTGCCAGAGGCCAGGGCTGATGGACAGAGTGACAGCCAGCGGACACGAAGCCGGTTAGAATGTTCTGGACGGTGTTCGCACAGTGGCTGCACGACTTTGTGCATTTGTCAAGTCTTGTGGAATTGTACATTTAAAACTTTACTGCATGTAGATTACAGCTGAAGAAAGCTGACTTTTTCAAAATCAGGGACCGAGACCCAAGAAACCATTTTCATATCCTTTGAAGCCCGAGCTTCATTCATGAGGACAAGCCGGCGTAACCACACTTGTTAAAATGCAGAAGCCTTCCCATGCCTGCTGGCAGACTCCCACTTCCTGGGGCTGCTGAGTCACCGGTGGTCCAGACCCTCTCCGGGTGCCCTGGGGCTCCCTAACACTCAGCAGCTGAGGGCTCCTGCGCAGCCGGCAGGGACACCCCCTCTGACCGGCGCGGGCTCAGGTGTGACTCACCCAGCTAACTCACTGCCAGCCCGATTTCCTTTGATCAAGCATTCTCAACAGGGATGAAATCTGGGTCTTGGAGGGGAACACGAGCAAAACAAAAACAACAACAAACCCTTAATGGTTTGGAGCCCACCAAAGGGTCTTGGTGTGTCAAGAGTTGTCCAGTGGATTCATGGTACCAACAACTTACAGGGTGTGTAGTGGAATAAAACCTGTCTAAAAAGGCTCCTTAGGGGAGCCGTCACGAGAATGAGATTGAGAAATAATGGTTTAGGGAACAGAACGCCAGTACTGAGAGCCTGGCGGCACAACCAAGCCTGGGAGCCCAGCTGTGGACGGTTACCCACGCAGGGGCTGCTGTCGCAGCACGGTTAGGTGGGAAGGAGTGTGTGGAGGAGGAGTGGCCACACATGCCCCTGCAATCCCTACCTCCAGGACACCCCTTCATGGGAAAGCCAGGCACTCAGCCTCCCTCCTGGGAATACCCTTAAACCATGCAAAGGAGGACCCCCCCACACACACACGTGCCAGCACCTTGCCAAGTGTAGGCTGTGAAAGTATAAAGATGGCTACAACCAGGGTAGGCACTGTGGCATGGTGGGTAAAGCTGCTGCCTGCAGTGCCAGCATCCCTTATGGGTGTCGGTTCGAGTCCCGGCTGCTCCACTTCTGATCAAGCTCTCTGCTACGGCCTTGGAAAGCAGTGGAGAATGGTCCAAGACCTTGGGCCCCTGTACCTGTGTGGGAGACCTGGAAGAAGCTCCTGGATTCGGATGGGCTCAGCTCTGGCTGCTGCAGCCATTTGGGGAGTGAACCAGTGTATGGAAGACCTCTCTCTCTCTATCTCTCTCTCTCTCTCTCTGCCTCTCTGCCTCTCAAATAAATAGACAAATCTTTAGAAAGCAAGCAAGCAAACCTGGCTACGCCCAGGACGGCACACTCAGTCCTAGCAGGAAGACAGCCAGAAACCCAAGGGCTGGCGCTCCTTCCTCCCCAACACCTTATCTCTGTGTCCCGGTCGGGAGCGCGGGGTGGCAGAGCAGCACACAGCTCATGCATTGTTTCCAGCAGGTGCTAAGTAATGAAGACAACTTCCAAATGAGAAGAAATTAAGCACTGTAGCCGAGTCCACTGCCTCGTCAGGCGCTGCCTTGTCAGAGCCTCCTTGGGAACGCTCGCATTTGTGCGAGCTATGACAATACCATAATTGTTCTTTCAGTCTCCCCCACATATTTAATAACAACGGGAAGTGGGAGGCGCAGGGGTCGGGGCGACTGCAGAATGAGCAGTGTTCTCATTGTCCTTTTCTAAACAGCACCTTCCATGTGCCAGGGAGTTCCGTGCCAGTGAGCCCCGGTGGTGGAGACCCGGTGCTGCCACCACCTCCTCAGGGCAGAACAGTCTCATTTGCTAAATGGTCCAGTGCGCACACACACACACACACACGGCCACACACATGCCACCCACACCCATTAATGGAAACAATACCCACAGCTAAGAGCAGAGAAATTAGGTGATACACATACTCGGCATAGTCACATGAGCAGCTACTCCTGTGTTCTGGTTAGGTTTCTCCCAGGAACTCAAACGAATACACTCAAAACTACCCAGGCGGACAACCTCCTTTCTATTTGTTCTGAAAGCTCACAATACTTGGCCAGAGGGAGTTTTACTCTTAGTAGGATATAGCTCGTGCACCCCAGTCTCTCTCGTGCGCCCCAGTCTCTCGTTGGCATCTTGCATGGTCCACCTGACCTTGCGATGCTCAGTTCAGCTCTGCAAGCTTCAGCTGCAGGTGCATAAGCGAATCTAAGTCACTGACCAAGGCGGAGAAGTGGATTCTCCCTCTGAAGGTGGATCGGAGGACACCTTTCCGGAAGCAGAGGATTATCGGAGTGGGGAGTGGGGGGCATTTCAGTGCCATGGCTGCGCAGAAGTCTGCACGCTCAGATAAGGCCAGGAGCGATGGCATTCGCATTCCCCATCCGTAGGAGGCTGTGAGCGAATGTGCTTCGTGTCTGGGCAGGGCTTGGTTTGGTAACTGAAGCACAACAAAGCAGGGCGATGTAGCCCTGGCAGGCTATGTCAGGGAACAGCTTTGTACCTAATCCCGAGAGCATGATAGTTGCTAAGGAACCATTGAGATGCAAATGAATTGGCAAATACTTAGCAGGGAGATATCTGGAAAGGGTGGGGAGGGGATGCGCTGAGCAAGTTAGTCAGGTGAGTGAGAGGAAAATTACTTTCTTCTGACTGGGAAGAGAAAACCACGGGTTTTCGTGCGCGCACCGGCAGGATTGTGCTCCAAACAAAAACTTCTCTTTTTCCACTTGGCTAGGAGTAGAGGAAAGTTGGAGCCCAGAGCAGGAAGCTTGGAAGGGCAAGGGCAGTCTTCCTCTAGTGGGCACTGAGTGGACTGTAGATGCGGCTCTTGCAATCGAGACAAGGAATTCGCAACCCAGAAAATCCTGAAGGAGGCCGTCCGCATGGGACTCTGAAACTGCCATCTTCAGTCTCACCACCGCGGGGGTTAAAACGCACCCGGAAAACCGTGGATAAATGTTCTTCCACCACAAAGTGGAAATTTCAGGCAAGACTAAAGCATGACTGGTACTGGTGGGAGGAGAGGAAACAGACTATCTCACTATCCCAGGCAGTTTGCATCCCTTCCATTCTTGCCCTGCGCTGAGGACTCAACGCAATGGTTAAGATACTCTGCCTATCTGTATCGGAGCCCAGAGGGCCCCAGTCAGAAGTTGCGGCTCCTCATCCAACAGTTTTTGTTTGTTTGTGTTTTATCTTGTCCCAACATCAGACTCTTCCTCCTTCAGAGTCTAGTCGAGATAGGCTCGCCTCAAAGTCACTTTGCCCTTAGCCAAACACCACAGGGCCCACCTAGTCACTGCTTTAGGATTGACCACAATGCGCAACCCGAGCAACCGGCCCTCCTGCCTCTCAGGCCCCACAGCTCAGGTGGGTCCAGGTAAGGGATATGCAGACCCCCAACCCAAGCCTGGCCAAGAAGTGCACTCCGTCATTCTGCTGACCACAGGCTCAGGGCCCAAGGGAAGCAAAGGAGCCTAAACTGGCACAGTTTTGGCACAGCTGCTAGGAGACAGAGTTCATCTGCCTGCTAAGCTTTCAGGAGGCTGTGAGTTTGAGGCCAGCAGCGGCCACGTGAGCATCTCGTGGGGGAGCTCCTTGAGGATGAAGTCAACACCCGTGGCTCCATGCCAGTTGTTCTCCATTTCCCTGAAGATCCACTCTCTGGCTTTCTTTTTGCCCCTCCCTGTCTGGCCTCTGTGGTCCACATCCACCAGGCTTCCACGCCCTACGCCTTCTCCTTCAGTTCATCCAATGAGAAGAGCTGACAGGTGAGTGAGTGCAGGGAAGAGTTTCGGGCATACAAACCCCACTCCCACCCGTATCTGGGGAGCAGCTGCATCTCTCGCTGTCCAGCCGCTATCAGGGAGTCCCCTTGCATGAAATGGTTCCTACCAGGTCCTGATGGCCTTGGGTTCCAGTGGTCTCCTTCTGCGGTCTGACCTGGGGGCTGGCCCCAGCCTCCTTGGTTCCCTGAGCCCTGTCCACACTTCTGTATGAGTCTCTTCATTAAACACTTCAGAGTGCCTTCTGTTTCCTGCCCAGGACCCTGGCTGATACAGACACAGAGCTAAGGAATGAAAAAAGGGCCAATCACAACCCGAGACAATGTCGCTGCCCCGGGGGATCATCACAGCCACAGCCCCGATGACGAGTGTGACGAGTGTCAGTAATGTCCCCGTGCTCTGCTCCCCTCCAGCCAGAACAGCTGTCACGACAACCAAACGCTGGCTGATTCAATCAGAAACCGCCCCTGGTGGCCAGCTTGGATGTCTAGCTCCGCGGGGCAGGTCTTGATTTCTCATCCCTGCGCCTCCAATCCTCAGACCTCATTCTCTCTCTCTCTCTCTCTCTCTCTCTCTTTCTCTTCCCCCTTCCCCAAATCCTCCCCATTAGAAGCATCGTCCCCTCATTTGGTTCTCCCAGGAGCTGATGTGTGGCCGTCATCCCACATCTATCAGAGTGCCACAGGTGTCCTGTACAAACCGTGCTAGTTCGCATGGCTCTGTCTCCCACGTGAGTCTGCTGCTCAGGGCACTTCTCGAAGGAAAGCTGTGTCCCCCTTCCCTCTGCATGATCCTTTGTGAGCACTGCTTTTCTCACATCGATGCACAGCGAACATGCTATGGCTGCGTGCTGGGAAGACTGGCGGCTGGGGCAAAGCACATGGCCCGGCCTCTCTGCTCCTCTGTCCCATCTGTCCCTAGCATCAGGTAGGGTCTCCAGTCTGGGAGTGGCCCAGCCCTCACCTGACACTCCAGGGCAGGTGGAGCTGCATTGGCCATCAACATGGCCCATTTCATCTTGGTTCTGCTGGAGGGGGAAGAATTGCATACTGAAGTCAAAATGTACCTAGCACTCAGAGTAAACCCATGCCTGCCCCCTAAGATGGCCCTCGATGTATTCAGAGAGAGAGAGAGAGAGAGAGAGAGAGAGAGAGAGAGAGGCCCTCGCTCCATCTAAGTTGCCCAAGACTGCACCCATTGCTTTCAAACATCACCTGTTCATTCACATTATAGCTTTACATCCCATCATTCCAGTATCTCTCCTCCTTCCTCTGGTAGGATGCGTGCCCCCAAGGGCTGGACTATTCCCTGCCTTGTGCACACTGCCTGGCACGCAGTAGGAGGGGCAACAGATTTGTGTTACAAAACCACGTTGAATGAATGAGTGTCACGTCCCCACCCCCCACCCCCAAGCTTCCTCTGGGCTCCTTTCCCATTTTTTTCTACAACTTCTCCTAGGAGCTTCCACTTCTTACATAAAAGACCAGCCCAAAGCTGAGTGCGGTCAAACAACGACAGCATCTCCTTGGTTCATGGACCCGAGAATCGGATGGGGCTCCCAGAGGGAAGCTGGGTTCTCCCCTCTCACCGTCGGCAGGGGTGTCTGCGAGGACAGAGCTGCAGCCATGGGAACCCTCGCTCACTCACGCCTGGCTGCCTGCGGACTGGGGCTGGGGCTGTGGCGAGAACATCTTGGTGGCCTCTCAATGTCTCCTGGGCCCCCATACGACATGGGAGCTGGGTTAGAAGGACCAGAAGAGAGACAGCCGGGCAGAAGCTGTAGTGGCTTCTGTGACCCCACCTCCACAGATTACTTCTGCCACAGTCTGTTCCTAAGGCCAGTGCTCAAGGGAAGAGCAATCGAGTGCCACACGTGGATGGAAAGACTACAAAACAGCTTGCGGATGTGCCTTAAACCACCAAGCAGACACGCCTTAAACCACTGTGTGCTTCGGCCACGGTTGTAGTCCTTAAGTGTTCTGTGCTTTTCTTCCCTTTTACTCTTTAATCAATACACACCTGCTACATGCCATATACTGGGGACCCCATGACAGTTAACAGAGGGTCTGACCTCACAGGGGTCCACAGAGCTGTGGGGTACCCAGTGAAATAAACACACCGCTAAAGATTCATGTGGAGGGGCCGGCACGATGGCACAGTGGCTTAAGCCACAGCCTACAGTGCCAGCATCCCATATGGGTGCTGGTTTGAGTCCCGGCTGCTACACTTCTAACCCAGCTCACTGCTAAGGGTCCTGAAAAAGCGGCAGACCCAAGTGCTTGGGCCCCTGCACCCATGTGGGAGATCAGAAGCAGCTCCTGGCTCCTGGCTTCAGCCTGGTCCAGCATCTCTCTCTCTCTCTCTCTCTCTCTCTCTCTCTGTATCTCCTTCTCTAAGAAAAGACTCCTGTGGAATATGCCCCAACAGAGCGAGGCAGAGATGACTGTGATGGGTCCCAGAGGACCGCTTACTCCAGAGAAGGAGGTCTTCCAGGTGGAGGTGACCACCATGGTGAATTCTTAGGGTCAGCCAAGAAACCCTCAGTGAGGAAAGCAACCAAGGCAAGCAGGTGCAGCCGCAGGGACCCATGGCAACAGAAGCACCAGTAAGAAAGGAGGTGCCCGGGACACATGCAGCTGGCAGGTGTATGTGCCGTGGGCTCCTGTGTGTGCCTTGGTGGAGCTGGGGAAGGGGTGCTGGTGCACAGATGGAGGAGAGGGAGGGAGGAGCAGGTGACGAGAGGTGCTGCAAGGCCGTGCAGGTGCTGGGGAGATACTCAGGGCACAGCCACGGCCGAGGCAGCATCTGCACCTGCAGCATGTCCCAGCCACGCCCCGGGCACCTGCCCCACACTTGGTGGATTCTCTGATGATACTGACACCCCATTCTTTGCCCTGAGGCTTCCAGCCAGGGCTTCCCTACCCCCAGACTGAGTGGATGCACTGAGCGCCACAGGAGCCAAGAGCATCCCTGGGCCGGCTTCTCAGGAGGAGCCAGCACCGAGAGGCCCGGAGCAATGGTGCTGAGAAACCACCCAGAATGTGTGGCCTCTTCCCCATGCCCCCAGCTCCCCTCCCAACCCCAGCCTCAGCATCAATGAGAAAGCCAAGGGCAAAGGTCCCCCACCGATGTGCTGGAAAAACAGCCAGAGGAAAACAACAGAACAATTAACTACAGGGCCCAGCTGCCTCTCACAGATAAGGCATTGTCTCTGCTGCCACTGCCAACGAGCCAGAGCCGTGGGCAGTTATTCCCGTGCTCCTGCTCGTCCCCATCCACAGCCACAGCCTTGTCCAGTGAGAGCAGGAGGCTGAGGGGTCTCTCTCCTCCACAGTCCCATGACCTTCCACTTGCAAAGCAAATGCTAAATCCCAGCGTCCTCCTCTAGGGTTGAGGGATCTGCACCTGGCCAGATGGACAAGAGCAGCCAGAGCTCAAGGCACAACAGGACCCCAGGCCGGAGGCAGGCAGGACAGAGTCCCCAGGGAAGAAGACAGCGAGGTACCCAAGGGTGACCATGTGCAGCTGGTCCTTCCCCCTGGAAGGTGGGCCTGTGGCGAGGAGACCCCTAGGGTCCTGAGTATATCCCCATGTGCGCACACACACACAGGGGTGTGCCAAGCTGCAGCCATCCCAGGCTCCCAGCTTAGCAGATGGATAGACGCGTAGCAAAAAGAAAACCAGTAATGACCCCCATGGCGGGGCGGTGAGGAGGGCGCACATGAAAAGGAGGCAAAGTGCAAACTGGAAAACGTTTTCCTCCAGCTGCAGACACGGACAGGTGGGACAGCTCCAGAGAGCCAGGGGAGGGCCTACTCTAACCCACAAACAAGTGACATTAAGTGGGAAAGGTACTGGACCGGGAGGCAGAGATCCAGGGAGTGTGACATACTTCAGGGTGACTCTGAGCTCTTGAGCCAGTGACCCGCTCAAAGCCTCAGTTTCCACACCTGTAAAATGGGAGCAAGAATGCTGGGATACGGAGGGTGAGGGGATTAGCACACACAACAGGACAGCACCTCGCAACCACTCCGTGAGTGGGAGGGAGCACGATCCAGTCCTGGCTCTCGGTGAGCCTCCCCCTTTTCTAAGGTTCATCTCCAGTTCCCCTCCCCATACGACTGGGCAGAGAAGGCTCACTCACCCTTGGATGCCCCAGAGTCAGTCCCCAGGGCCTTAGGAGCTAAGCCCAGGATACAGCCTTGAGCCCCCGCCCCTGCTGACCACCTGCCTCTGCCCACTTCTCTGCTCATTATCACCTCGGCTGGCTGATGGAGGAGCAGAGCGGAGGCCCAGTTGAGAAGGGCCGTTCTGTCCCTCGCTGCCAGGAAGGGGGGCGGGGAGAGGGGCGAGGCAGGACCTCAGGTGCAACAGGTGGGCAGGAACGAGTCCTGGTAATTCTTAGGGAGCCTCCCGGATGCTCCCACGTTGGCCCAGCCCTGCTCTGGAGAGCTCCAGGGGAGCCTCCCATGAGTGGCCTCCGTCGTGGCTGCTAACAAGGTCCCTGCGGTGTGGGGGGACTTCACCTGGCCTGGGGACACGTGGGCACTGGTCATGGGTGGGGGAGATGGGCCTTCTCCGTCATCTTCCCTGCTTTGTGAGTGCGTCACCCAGAAGCACCAGTCACCAGCAGGGTCATCACAAGGCCCTCTGGGCACGCTCCCCACACAGCTAACTCTCCTGGCCCGCTGGCGAGGGAGCGAGCAGGTGTGTAAGATGCTCTCCCTGCGCTGCAACACTCGGTGTGCCAGGAAACGTGCCCACTTCCAAAGCTGTGGAAACAAAAGGCTGTCATTCACCGCACTGGAAGCCCGCTGGGCCCATGGCTCCGTGCTGCCTGGCCCCACTGCTGTCAGCCCCTTGCTGACAATGGCGAGGTTTGCACTGATCTCAGATGCGTGCAAATTGGACCCTGAGCTGCCTGCTCCACAGAACCCCCCCACCAGCCTGCGAGGATCCATGTCACCCCCACCCCACCCCCAATGCACACACAGCCCAGCCGGGGTCACCAGGCCCTGGATGAGCCTCATCTACAGCTGCCAACCCCAAGCCCCTGCCACTCTCTCTGCTTGCACCCTAATACATCCCCCTGCTTGACTCAGCAAGGAGAGAAACAAGGCCCTTGGGGGTCCGGGCTGTGACCTGGCTGCTCAATACCAGCCCTCCAAGCAAGCCAAATGCTCTCACCTGAGGTCCTTGCCTGTTGCTGGTGTGCAAATGGGATCTACAGAAAGAGCTGAGGAACGTCTCATAGAAAACTTTGCTTTTAAATACGAGATCTCTCCCAAGGCGTCCCTTTATTATGATAGCAATTTCTTCAGAAGGGCACACGGCGAACGCTCTGCTTCTCCACCATCTTTGGAGACATGGAAATCAGAGAGAACTATTCAGGCCGCTTGGGCGGCTGGTGCAGAAGAGGGAGGCATAAAGACAGCTCTTCCGAGGCATGCAGACTCCAGGAATCCGGGTGCAGGGCTGTGCTCGGGGTAGGGGGATGGGCGGGCAGGCAGGGGCAGGGTCCCCAGAATGCGCAAGGCACCCGGGTCCATCTCCTCTCTGCTAATCATTTCTTCTTTGAGAGAGCTGGATAGAGCAAGAGTGGAGCGATGGCCCCCGCATCCTTCTCCCGGATTCCTTGAGAGGAGCCATGTGACCAGGTAGGGCTCCAGCCCTGGGTCTGTTTGTGTAGGGTGCAGATGCGGGTGGAAGACAGGAGAAAGGGGCAGGCAGGGAGCTACAGGGATGCTGTGCTCAACCCCAAATGTTGAGACTTCTTGTTCATCCTTTCTCCCTGGAGGCCCTACCGTCCACGAAGCACCCCAGCGGCTAAGCGAGCACCTGAATGCCGCTCCCTGCTGGATTCAGGCTGATGGGAACCCTCCTGCGTACATGATTAGAGCAGCGGTGCAGGGAGGCACACAGTTCAGAACACAGACGCAGAACCTGACCTCCAGGTTCAAAGCCAGGCTCAGCCACTTGGCTGCCATGTGGCCTTGTCAAGTTACTCAACTGCGCTGTACCCCAGTCTTCCCATCTGAAAAATGGGAGAAGGTTTCCAAGCATCAACACCTGCCTCACAGAGCTTCAGTTTATGGAAAGCGCCTGGAACAGGCCTTCCTCACATGAAGTTTCAGCCATTAGCAGCAGTTTCCAAATGTGCGGGTGCCAGGGAGCCTGCATCGGCATCACCAGCCCCTCCCGGTTAAAATGCAGGTGCCCAGGCCATTCTTCCTCTGAAAGTGCAGAGTGCGGTAAGATCTGCCACCCTGGTCTAGGAGCATTTCAGAAAGCACCTGAGCCCTCTGCCGGAGGGGCCCATTCACAAGTACATTCTCAGAGGCCGCCCCAACCTGCTGAGCTGTTGGCGCTAGGACCCAGGAGTCTGCAGCCAACCCCCCAGGGACACAGGGCTTCCTGAAGAACCCAAGAACCACTGCCCCTCTTCTGGCTTTCCAAATCACCTCTGTCTTTGGCCAGTGCTGGAACAGCACCAGGACCCTGAATCCGAGTTGAGATCTCTGAGGATGAGCTATAAATGAGTTTTAATTTAAGAACACAACCATATCTTTGACTTTATAGCATGCTTTTTCTTTTCAATCTAGTACAGAGTATGTCTTCGTAACAAACATTATTTGCCCCAGCTCCAACGGTTGGCATAGGCTGGCGCTGTGACCTGCTGGACAGAGCAAGACACTGCTGTCAGGGCACTGGGCGTCTTGCCCATGCAGCAGAGTTTAGAGATGGAAAGCTGATAAAAAGGAGACGCTGGCTTCACGCTCCCGACATCTGTCTCCAACCCATATTTATTCCAGACCCCTCCCTGTGGCCAGACCCCATTCCTGACCCAGTAATGCTTCCCACTGCTCCAAGTTCATGATCTAGCCTTTTGGAGGGGCCAGGGCAGGGCCTCAGATCTGATCCTGGGTCTACAGGAGGGGCTGGGGCAGGGTCTTCTAGGGCTGGACAGCCCCTTCCCAAGCCAACTGCAGGCAGCTCTGCTCCACAGACCCAGAAGGCTCCAGCTGGAGCTAGGCCCTGCCCTCTGCATTCCACGTGTGGCTTCAGGGGGCGCCACCCCCAAAACACTAATGCGCAGACAATGGAATCAGCTAATGCACAAAATCTGCTAAGTTGACTCTTATTTCCCAGTCGCTTTTTAAAATCAGTGGTGCCCGCTACTGCTTGTAGGTTCATGCATACTCATGGACACCCAAAACACACGCACTCACAGCAAACAAAAATGAGCAAACAAAGCAGGAACCACCAATCTCAGCCTAGTGAGACTCCTGGGCTTAGGTGGAGCCTGCGATGGGGATCTAATGTCCGAAGTGTGCACAGTGGAATTCAGTGCACTGGCCTTGCAAGGTGGGGCTCACCAGTAACTCAGTCACTCACCTACTCACACAGCAGCAGTTCCTACTGAGAAGCCACCACTAGTTGAACCACCTAAACACACGTGGATGACGGAGTGCCAAGCCCAGCACTCCACTCTAGACCACCCAAGAGCAGGCCTCCCAGGTGGGTTCCGGTCAGCCAGTGCCCCACATACCGCAGCCACCTGCAGGTGCATGGTCATTTCCATGGACACAGGGCAGGGCTGGGAGGAGGGCAGGAGCAGTGTGAGGGATTCCAGGTTGCTGCCTCCCAGCAGGGCCCCTCGTGCTTCCTCCGCGGGTGGGCGGGTGCTGCACCCAGCATGCACCTGCTGCCCCCGTGGAGCAGCTTTGGAGAAGCCCAGCTCTCCAGAGCCCGTCCCAGAGGCCAAATGGCAAGAGCACAGCTCAGAGGAAGCGAGTGGCTGCCTTCGCTCTGCACACACCCGCAGCCCCTGGTCAAGAAGCCCTCGGGGCCAGCATGAAAGCAGAGTGAGCTGCAAGAGGCCGCTGTCTGCGCCAGGCTGCAGGGAGCGGCCTGGCCGAGGGCTATCAGCATCCCTGTGTCCGCAGCCTGCCTTGCCCCTCTGAAAATAGACACAAAGGCCTCAGATAGCCTTCCCCCTGCAGTGCCATATCTCTCCCACAGCAGAACTGGCTGGAAATCAGGGAGGGGTGGGGGAGAGGGAGCTCCCTTCTGTCTGGCTTTCCCACACCCCAAGCCAACCAGCTTCCTGCCGGATGACAGGTGCGTTATAGCAGCCCCAACATCCCTGTGGCCAAGCAGCAGCCCGGCATAGGGTGGCAGGAGGCCCTGGTCCACTCTTGGGTCCCCACCCTCTCCCTCCCTCCCTCTCTTCCTCCCTCCATTCCTTCCACCCAGGCACAGATTTCAAAGGACCCTGTCTTCCTCTAGCCACATCTCCCTACCTGGCCCGTGACTGCCACTGTCCCATTGTCCCTGATCTGAGGCCCTGCCCAGTCTGGGAGCTGCTTCCCCGGGTGGCGAGGCCCCACTGGAATTCCAGTGCACTGGAGTGCAGAGAAAGAAGTCACAGACGTGGCTGAAACCAACAGGCAGAGGCGCCCCCTGGCCACGGCAGAGCTTGGGAAGGACCCGCTGTCTGTGTAGGCAGCTCATTGATCCACTTTTCTGATAATTATTCCTCACTCATCACAAACCAAATGATGCTGGCCCCAGCCCAGCGGGGCGAGCGGGCGGGCAGCCGTGTGTGTGTGTGTGTGTGTGTGTGTGTGTGTGTGTGTGTGGAGAGTAGAAATGAGCCTGCCTGCTCCACTCGAGGAAGGGAAGCAGTGAATGGCGGGCACACTGAGCAGGGGCAGGGGGCTGCTGAAATATTCTGCTGAACGTGGCCCTTTCTTTTAACCCTTGCTGGGGAGATTCACAGCCAACAGTCAGGCTGTCAGGCCAAGGCAAAGTTTCCCTGGCTGCACCAAGAGAAGCGTCCCAGCGCTGAGATGAGTGGCACCAGGGAGGCCTGGGTGACAGGCTCCGTGTATGAGGCTGGGTGCCGGCACAGGGCGCCCGTGCGACTGCTCCAGCTTGGTAGGCAGGGAGCTCGGACTGTCCAGGGAGACCCACGCACGCACCCTGGCCCCACGGCGGGGGTGTTTCACACATTTGCTCTCCGTTTGCTTGCATGCACGCCGGCTCCTCCTCGGATGGAACGGATGCCAAGAGCATGCTTTCCGAAGCCAGCACCCAGCTGCTCTCGGAGTGCCAGCCCCTGACCCTCTCTGGGTGCCAACCGCCTCGGCCCTACCCAGGCTGGGGCGCGGCGTCATGCTACCGAGTCCCGCCCTGCAAGGCCACGGCAAACCATCCCATCCTCTCGAATTTCCTTTCTGTTTCAATGGCTTGCGCACGTGTCTCTCCGTAAGCGTAACCCAAGCCTCCAGCGCTGGGGTGCAGACCGCCGCGCACCATCTCTCTCTCTCTCTCTCTCTCTCTCTCTCTCTCTCTCTCTCTCTCTCTCTCTCTCTCTCTCTCTCTCATAGGCTACACATTTCAAAGCTCAGCCCGCAGCCCACAAAGAGCGGCAGGCCAAAGGTGCAGCGGGAGGCCGAGAGCGGACAGAAAGCCGCCTTTGGAAAAGCGAGCGGGAGCTGTGTAGACACGAAGGGCCCGCCGCACCCCCAGCGCCGCCACAGAACCGACCCGGGAGGCAGCGATCTTTGCCCAGAGGCGAGGGCAGCAGAGCCCCGCCTCAGGGTCCCGAGACCCCCCCAGCTTCGCTTCCAGAAGGGCAGTGCCTTCCGAAGGGACTGGGGGTGGCCAAGCCCCCGGTGTTCCTGGGAGTTTCCATTGGGCGAACCCGCATCCCAGCGGAGCGAGCGCCCAGACGGGACAGCGGCGCCGGCTCCCGGAGCTGCGGGTCTGGGGTTCCGAGTCCCCGCGGAGACCTGGCCCGCGTCGGACCCGGGAAGGGGGTGCGGGAGCGTCACCCCGAGTCGCTTCCCTCGCAGCGGCAACTCCAAGTCCGCTCCCCTCGCTCAGCCGCTGTCCCGGGAGGCGGCTGCCGCCCCGCTCCGCCGCCAAAAGCGGGGGCGAGGAAGGGGCGGGAGGCGGGGAGCGGGACAGGGATTTCCCACCGGGATTCGCGGGCGCCGCGGCGGAGCGCCCGGGCTCCCCGCTGCGCCAGGCGCGGGGTCAGCGAAGCGAGCGTGTGTTGTTGGCCACCGGCCGGAGGCACGGGCCAGGCTGGTCTGGTAGGGGCGGTGTCGCTGCCCGCCGGCTCCGGGTCGCCAAGTCTCCGTTCCTGGACCCTGGGGGTGGGTGGGGATCCGGTGAGTTTAGGCAGGACCGACGCCCACCCTAGTCCGCGGCTGCTCGGAGACTCCTCCTGGCCCCGCAGACCCCGGCACAGCCACACGGTTCCCCGAGGGTCCAGCCGAAGAACTCGGCCCCCCTCTTTCCGCAGCCCCTTTTGCCGGGAGCCCCGGCAGAGCGGCTCCGACTCCGGCTCCGGCGCGCGGCGCTTGCCAGCCAGCCCCAGATCCAGAAGCGGGCGGACTGCGAGCTGGGGACGCGGAGGTGGCGCGCGGCAGCTAGGGAGCGCATCGGGGCTCGGGATAGGAAGGGAGCGGACAGGCTCCCGGAAGCCCGGAGCTTGACGGTCCGCGGTGCTTCTCCGTCCCCTAACGCCCAGCTCTGCCCGCAGCCGAGGAGCCTGCACTGCAATGCAGCGGGCTCCGCGCTCGCCGAGCCGGAGCTGTCAGAGAGCGCCGGGGCGCGGGAGCTGCTGCGGGCGCCCAGAGCCAGCCGGCGGCGCGCCGGCGGGTGCCGCCCCGGCCCCGTGCCCGGCCGCGGCCGAACCTTGTCCTCGGGTCCCGGGATGCAGGAGACGCGAAGCGGCCGAAGCAGCCCCCACGAGCCGCGCGGCGCCCCGGCCCCGAGGCGGCGGCCGGCAGCCCCCAACTTGAAGCGCCGCCGAGGTTACGTTACCTTCCATCGCGGCCACTGCGGATGCCAGGAGGAACAGCAGCAGGCAATCCCAGGCCATGGCCGGCCGGAGGCCCCCAGGCCGAGCGCGAGCCGAGGCGGCCGCGCGGGGAGGGCGCCGCGTCCCGGGGCGCCGCTGCGCTCCCCGCGGGTGGCTTCTCCGTATCCTTTCGCGCTCTCGCCGGGACCGGACTCCCCGGAGCGCGGCGTGGGCGTGGGCGGGAGTGTGCGCGCGTGGGGCGGTGCGGGCGCGCGTGGGTGTGGGTGTGCATGTGTGTGTGTGTGTTTATGGGAGAGGTGGGTGTGTGCGTGCGTGTGGGAGAGAGAGCGAGGGCGAGCGAGCCTGGGAGAGCGCGCGCGAGCGTGTGCGTCCCGGTGTCACATTGCGAGCTACGGCGGAGCCGACAGGAGGACGGGGCCGGCCAGACTGGCGGGGGAGGGAGCGGGATCCCCCACCAACAGCTCTCTCCCCACCCCTAGCACCTCCTGTCCAATCAAGGAATCAAACCTGCAAAATTCCCCCGTCCAATCAGGCGCGAGCACCTCCTCACGCTGGCATTGTTAGTTTAAGAAAAACTTTTGCTTGCTAGGCTGTGCGGGAGGGCCGCGAAGGCGCTAGGAGGGGTCGGGGCTCCCCCTCGTGGTGCGCCGGCAGAACCACACCGGCCCGCGCCAGCTCCTGGGTCCACGCCCCGGACCTAGCGGGCTGCTGAGGTCTAGGTGGAGGCCCCTCGGCCGTCCAGCGCCCGCAGGACCCCCGTTGAGCTTCAAATCGTTCAGTGCGTATGTCTCCACCCGATCCAGGGCAGCTCCCGTGACACCCCTGCGCCTCTTCTGCATACCACGTCTCCTATGAGGACAGCGTATTCTGTTACTGGTTTCCCCTGATGTAAATGGGCTCATCATTTTGGAGGCTCTGGTTTGTTTCCTTCTGAATCCTGAGCGCTGAGAACAGCGCCTGACCCTGGAAGATGATGGCAGCTGCGTGTTGAACGAACGGATGCAGCAAGCACAGAGGGCTTGGGTGAGTCCTCGCAGCTCTTGGCTGCTGCCTTCCCCCAGGAAGGCTGTGCGTGCCAGGAGCGTCCCTGGGAGCCCGACCCAGAGGACACGCTCTGGGAGAGACCAGAGCCACGCAGCCAGCTGTAACATCAGTCGGGGAAGGGAGTAGGGCAGCCCAGGATCAAGGTAAGGGGCACAGCGGAAGGCACCTCACCGTGGGCTAGGCCTTCAGCAGCAGCAGGACAGCGGCAGGTGGGATTCTGCCAGGCTCAGCTCCAGCAGCTCTGTTTCCTTGCCCTGCCCCTGGAGATGGCAGCCTGGTGTGGATCTGAAGGCTGCCTAGCTGCACAATGTGCGGGGGAGTGTCCTCGTCGCCCCGCCCCCGACTCCCGACCCCATGACAGTCTGGTCCTGCAGCGTCCCTGGGGGACGGCTGGCCTTTCCCCAGAGTTGATAATGAGCTCACAGTGAGCAGATGCGGCGGGGTTTTTTTAATTACTCTCCTTTGGGGGCTCTGCTGTGTCAGTCCCCACCACTGCACGTCTGTCTGGTCTCTCCTTTCCCAAGACTGCTTCCTCTCTGCCAGTCAGACTCGGGTCCCCCCATCCAGATAATTCTTTGGTACCCCAGCTCTGACTCCAGTTACCTCCTTCATCTCCTGCCCTCCTTGTCACCCTGCCTCAGCACCTTCAGTGACCGTACTACTTCCGCCTACTTAATGCTGTGCCAGCTGCACTCCATCCCACCATGATACCAACTGTGCCACAGGGTCTCTGGAGCAAGCTGAGGCTGCCCTGGCGATAGCCTGCTCTGAGTTATCCATCATCTTCCAAGGACGAAGGCATCGTCAGACATGGGTGCCCTGTACTTCTTTGGGGGCTCTGGCCTCAGTTTGCATGGTCTTGCTCCCCCTCCCCATCTTCTACCAACTCCTTCTATTTCCTCTATTCCCTCTTTACCTCTCAATGGAGATGCCCCCCAAGCTCTATCTCTAGAGTCCCTCTCCCAGGGTTCATGGAAAACTCCCTGGCAGCTTCACCTACTCTTTGACCTCCAGCCATGCCTTGATGGGTGGGTAGGTGGGTAGATGGATAGATGGGTAAATGGATAGATGGATGAGTGGAGGGGTGAATAGATGGATGGGTGAGTGGATGGGTAGATGGATGGATGTATAGATTGATGGATGGGTGGGTGGGTGGGTAGATAGATGGATGGATGGGTAAATGGATAGGTGGATGGGTGGGTGGGTGGGTGGATAGATGTATAGATTGATGGATGGGTGAACGGATGACTGGATGGATTACTGAATGAATGCATGGATGCTGGGTAAATGGGTGGATTGATGAGTGTGTGGGTGGATGAGTTAATGGTTGAGTGGATGAGTGGATGGATGGATGGGTGGGTGGATGGGTGGGTGGGTGGATGGATGGGTGTATGAATGGATGGATGGATGGATGGCTTTCAGACTGCCCCCCCCTTCACTACATCACAGCCTCTTGGGAGGCACGTCTGGCAGAGCCCCCTGCCACATCCCCCTCCTGATTCCTTTGTCCCAAGTCCATGAGCCTGTCCCAGCCTACACTGCCTTCCCCTGGATCGCTAGAAACTGAATGACTGCCCATCTTCCAACCCTTTCCTGTCTAGTCCCTCTGGATCCTGCTGCCACACTAATCTTCCTCAAGCCACGCTTGATCCTACCTCTTCCCAGCACAGAAACCTAGTGGCTCCTCCCTGTCTGCTGAAGACAGACTGGCCACTTTGGCTTGGCACTCTCATTTCTGTGAGCTCCCTGCAACCTGCCTTCTCAGTGCAGCCTGCCCAGCCTGGACATGGGCTGCTTAGCTAACTTGACCCCCTTGCCTGTACCACACTCATGCCCAGGCTGGCCACGCATCCCCTACTTGCTCAGCAAATGTTGCTTTGTGCCTACTGGGCACATGGCAGGCTCTGGTCTCAGCTGTGGGGGTGTGGTGGACAAACCCTGCTGTGTGGGAAGCTTACAACGGCAGGCGATAATAAGCAAACAGGCAGTGGTGCATCCATGGTGAGAAGGACTCTGGAGAATAATGCAGCAGGGGAGAGCTCGGGGGTGGTGGCCAGCAGTTGAACATGAGGGGATGGCTTCTGCTTGTTGAGCGCCTTCTGTAGACAAGCAGTGCATGGCAAAACTTAGGACCCTCATTTCCTTCCTTCTGTTTCTGCCCAGACCCACCTCTGTCAGGAAGCCTTCTCTGTGGTTGCTCTTCTGGTCTTCTCCACCCAGTCCTCTCATTCCACCCCCTGGGGTGGAACCCAGTACCCTTCCAGACCTGACTGAAGGTAGAACTGGCCATGAACCAGCTGTAAAACGTCACTCCTGGAGGCAGGTGCACCTTGGAGCCCACCGAGCATCCTTGCCAGGGCCTTTCAACCTTACAGAAAACACCACGTGGGCTCTCTCAAATGCCTGATTGCAAGGCCTCTCCCAAGAACATGTCAACTCACACATGTGATTGCACAGCCCTTTCTCCCCAGTGGATTTTGCTGCACATGAGGCTTGGAAACTTGTGGCTTTCCCCGAAGACACCCAGGTGGAGAAGCAGGAGCGTGGCTGAGAGATGGGTCTCAGACCTCTGCTCTGTTCCAGCAGCGTTTGTTGGAAACTGGGCACCTCCCAAGGCTTCCCCTGAAGCAGGAGGAGCAGAAACAAGGGGAGGAAGAGGAACGAGAGGCGTGGGATGGATTGGGATGGGGAGGAAGGAACATGAAGTTGGAAGGAAAACAGCATTGATGACTTTTAGAACACGCTGAAGGCTCAGGTAAACCTGCTGGTTAATTTCCTTAATAACTCAAAGATTGACTTTTCTCAAGCAAGTTAAATATTAATTTAGCTGTGCAGCAGATTGATATTTCTCTAGCAATGGGTTATGGTTTGTAAATATCCCTGAAAGTACCATTGGCTGGGGACGCCAAGCCTGGGTGCCTTTTCCCCCCCAGCATCTCCTTGGCTCTTTCTCTCTGGTGTCAGATGCTCACTTGTTTTCTTGATTAATCACTAGGCTATTTGATATCACTAAGTCACTCCTTCAAAATGAAGCTGCAGGCTCCTGGGCTGAAGACTCAGAGCTCCCTCTGCCCAGAGGATTTGGGGGCCCTCAACCAGCTTAGACAGCGCTGGCTCTGAACGCTCCTTATCTAAACCCAGGAAAGTCTCTCCAGTGAAAGTAGCTGTACGACTTCCCATGAGGGTTCTACCCATCACGGAGCTGCACTGTTAGAAATGTCCTGGCACCTCCCACCCACATCCCACTCACTGTGATTTGAACTTGTCTTCTCCCTTCTTCTTATCAGGGGAGCGAGTGGACAAAGAATACCTTGCAGAGGCTGCTCAGACACATGCCTTATTCAGCAGGAGATAGTACTGCCCCGTGTCCCATCTTTTTCCTTTTTAAATGCTCTTTACTGCATAAATGAAAGGTTTAGTTACACAGTCCATGACCCAGGCTAGCTGTAATTAGATTCTTAAGCTGCAAGACACATTTTCATCAATTCTTTCTTGAGAGGCAGGAGGACCCTTTGAGGTTCAGTTAAAGCACTTTAACATGGAATTGACAAATAACAAAAATGTTCCTCGCCCTCTTTCATTCTCTCTTTTCTCCAACATTTATTCAGCAACAGTTCTGTGCCAGTTGCATGCAAATTACTGGGGACCAAGAGATACCTGTCACCCAGCCTCTCCCTTTAAGGATATCTTAGTCTGCCCAGGGGGTCAAGCAAAGAATTGAAATGCGTTGTAGGGGAACAGCATTGGGCCTAGCAATTAAGACACCTGCATCTCACATCAGAGCCAGCTCCTAACTCCAGCTTCCGGCTAATGCGGACCCTGGAAGGCAGTGGTGATGACTCAAGTGCTTAGTTTCTTATAACACACTTGAGAGACCTGTTCCAGTTCCCAGTTTTGTCCCCAGCCAACGCAGGCATTTGGGGACTGAACCACTGGATAGGAGTTCGTTCTCAAATGAAAAAATGAATAAATATGCATGTTGGGACTCTCCATCCAAAATGGCCTCTGGCTAGCGGCTTCCTTCCAACCTCTCTTTGTTTCTCAGGAAAATACACTGGCAAATACAGACGAACATGAAGAGTTGCATAACAAGATGAGCGAACACTGACAGCCTAATTGCCAGGATGTGCTAGGGACTGACAACACATATAAAGCACGTGACGCCGGGTTGAGAGAAACCTAACAAGTGCATGTATGACATGTGCCAAGATTTTTGCTTGGAAAAGAATCTGCCTTAAGTAGCCAGGCAGGCATGTTGCAACTCCCTCTCTGTCAATACCTGACTCAGACGCCCACCTGCATTAACCAGAGAGCCGGGCAAGCATCCACCACCGCCAACGTTGCCTTATTTTCAAGCCCAGCAGAGGACAATCTCCCCAGGTCAGCCTCCACCCCAGCCTGCAACGTCTTCATATGCCCAGGGAAAGCTTGAAAATGAGAGAAAATACCGGAAAGAGTGTTGGGCTGCAAAAGACAGTGCATTCTGGAGGTGAACGGTTGAGACAATGGAACAGGCACAGTTCATAACCACAGTGGGAACAGTGCAGCCTGCTGACACATCAGGCCAGTGCACCAGGGAACTGGGACACGGATGGAGAAAGATGCTGCTTCTCCAGAGATCCGTGACATAAATCCTGTTGGCAATGGGCGCTTGAGCATTGGCTGGCCCTCTAGCTGCCGGTATAAAATGTAATTCAACCAGCAACCAGGTAGACAGGTGGAGGGTCCAAGAGAAGTCTACTCATCCTGTCTACCCAGACACACTGAGAGCCATGAGCCTCTCCCTCCTCCAGGGGGAATAAAGAGAGATCAGGGTGGGTCAGCTCAGGAACCTGTGAGAACACTGCAGGCAATGGGCAGGAGTGGTGCCTTCAACGCCCAGGAGAGGAGCATCTCTGTGAAAATGATGCTTTGTAGAAGCGAAGAACATCCTCGGGAAACTTAGCATACACGAAGGCATCAGTGACGTGATAAAGGAAGAAACTCAGTCTTACTGAAAAGGCTACAGAATGAGAGACGAAGGGAGGAGAGTGATAGGGGAGCTCATAAGGAAGCAGGAATGCAGTGTCAGAATTAACATTGACGAAGCAGTGGGGAGCAGGTTGGTTGCAGCTGAACATTGAAGGGATGATGAGAAGACACACTGGGGAATCTTTTTCAAGAATGCATGCAAAATGGACAGAAAAGAAAAACTGATAAGAGAATGCAAAATATAGGGAAGACAAAAAGTGGAGATCACCATAATTAAAATGATGCTAATAGCATGCAAGGTGCTGGAGACCTTCCAAGGTCCCCAGGAGTTCCTGGAGCTGTCTAGAGTTCCTACAGAGAGAGATCAGTATAAAGGCCATAAAAGTAATGACAAAGCTGTAAAACTTTCTTTACTTAAATAAAGATGGGAGCGCCATGTGTAGGTGATGCTTTGAATCACAAGGAAAGTTTAAGGAAATCTTAATATCTGTCTGAGGACACACACATATATGGACATACAGAAACATTCTGTTTTATTTTCAAGTATCGGAAAATTTGAAAGGCCACTTAAAATATATTCTAATTGATGAAAAGGTGAAATTAATGTGTCAATCCATGACATCAATTAAAATTGAAGTCCAAATAGTTGCAAACAGATTTTCATACACACACACACATACACACACACACACTCTTTTAAAAATTCTTCCTACATGACTGCAACTTTGTATCCTGTGACATATCTCCCATTTCCTGTCCCCAGCATCTCTAATAACCACTGTTCTCGTTTGTATGTGTTTGGATTTTTTTATCATTCCATGTACAAAGATACTTCAAAAATTTTTGGAATATGGAATTAAAATATGAGGGGTGTGGTTCAAAACAATGTTGAAATCCGTGCAGACTTTTAAAACATTCACATTCCCATGAACACTTGAGATCCCGACTGAGAGCGTGCCGTATTTTTCTTTTGGTGTCTGGATTATTTCAACATCCATGATGTCCTCCACTGTCCTTCATGTTGTCACAAATGGCAGGGTCTTCTTTTTTGAGGCTGAGTCATAGTCCAGTGTGTGTGTGAGTGAGTGTGTGTGTGTGTGTGCATGCATGTGAACGCACATGCACACGTATGTATCATCCTTTGAGGTCCAAGAGTCCATTGAAGGACTCTTAACGTTGTCTTCTTATCACAGCTACTGGGAATAATGTTGCAATGAATGTGAGAGAGCAGATACCTCTCTAGGGTGCTGATTTCTTTGCCTTTGAACGGAAACCCAGGAAAGGGATTTCTAGTTCATGTAGTAATGCTATCCTAAACTTTCTCAGGAGTCTCCTTATTGTTCTCCACAATGGCTGCACCAAGTTACAACCACATCAACCATGCACCAGGCTGTCATATTCTTTATACCCCATCAACATTTGTTGCCTCTTGTCTTCTTGGGTAACCATTCTGACAGGTGTGAGGTGATATCTCACTGTGTGGTTTTAATTTGAATTTCCTGGATGATTAGTTGAGAACCTTTTTATATATCTGTTAGCCATTTTTATGTTTTGTTTGGAGATATGTCTATTTAAATCCTTTCCCATTATTTTATTGGAATATCTGTTTTGTTGCTATTGAGTTGTGTAGCTCTCTGTTGGATCCTGGTTTTGGATTGGCCCAGCTCTGGCCACTGTGGCCATTGGGGGAATGAATCAGTGGGTGGAACCTCTCTCTCTCTCTCTCTCTCTCTCTCTCTCTCTCTCTCTAACTCTGCCTTTCAGATAAATAAACAATCTTTAAAAAAAAAAAAAAAGCCAATATAGAGGCCAGAACTGTGGCGTAGTGGATTAAGGCAATGCCTGTGACATCGGTATCTCACATGGGTGCCGGTTCAAGACCTAACTGCCCCCTGCTAATGTGTCTGGGAAAGCAGCAGAAGATGACCCAAGTACTTGGGCCCCTGCATCCACGTGGAAGACCCCGAGAAAGCTCTGGGCTCCCAGCTTGGGCCTGGTAGAATTCCAGCCATTGTAGTCATTTGGGGAGTGAACCAGCAGATGGAAGATTCTCTAACTCTGCCTTGCAAAATAAATAACTAAATCTTTTTTTAAAAAGCCAGTACAACTAGATTAATACCAAATACATTAAAACAAAGTATTATTAGTAATTAGAAGGGTCACTACATAACAAAAGGAATAATTGTTTTAGGAAGACACACACATTCTGGTATGTACCTGAGGTACAGCCTCAAATTATATAAAGAAAAAACAAGGCAGAATTTCAAGGAGAAATTGACAAATCCACCATTAGAGCGAAAGATGTTAACATGTCTCATTTTGTTATTGATAGATTAGGAAGAAGAAAGCTCACAAGTAAATAAAGATCGGAACAAAATAAATACCCAGCTTACTATGGCAGACATATACATAGTCCAATCCAACCACTAACAATTAAATAAACACCCAGCTTAATATGGTAGATGTAGACATCGTCCAATCCAACCACTAACAATCGCATCTCAGTCTCAAGTACATGTAGAGCAATTGCAAAAACTGACCTCTTACTAAACCACAAAGCAAAACTCAGCAAAGATTCAGTAATTTTTCATGCACATCACATTCTCTGCCTTCAAAGCAATTCAATTAGAAATCAATAACAACAACAAAAACCTTTGAAGCACACTTTAAATAACCTTTAAATAAGGAATCATAATGAGAATTGAAAAATATTTAGAATTAGATAAGTAAAACACTACCTCTCGAAGTTTGGCATACATTTAAAGCATCATCTAAAGGCAAATTTATACCTTATAGTTAAATAGTACAAGGAATATTAGAATAAAAGAAAGTTAAATTAACTCAAGGAGCTCAGCCAAAAATAAAAGCATTACAATTGAAACTAACTCAAAGGAGGAAAACAAAATTTAAGGAAAAGTACATAGAATTATAGAATTACAGGAACAGAAAATAAGGAATTATCAATAAGATCTCTGCATCTCAAGATTCACGTGAAAAACAGAATCTAGTAAAATACAAGAAGCTTCTGACCAGACAGAGCTGGTCTCGAGGGGTGTGGTAAGGTGTGTAACAGGCACAGATACAAAGTACCAGGACACTTCAAAGCATTCCCGGAAAATGCAATGGAAAGATAAGTTTCTTTTGGTTCAACCCATGCTTAATTTTCTCATAATGTACATTTTCCATGAACCTTTTGAATAATCCTCTAGTGCATGTATCGCAAATATTTTGCCCCAAAATAAACTGATCTTTTAATCTCACCTCATTAACAGATCAAAAGGTAAAATCCATACGATTATCTTAGTAGACTGAAACGGAACATTGGATAAATATCCAGTGCTTTTTCCCAGAGTGCTCCCAGTTGGCTTTGTTTTGAGGGCGTGGCAGTGCCAGGTGGCTAACAGGTCAAAACCCAGTTCTTTGTGAAGAATTCTTTGTGACCATCGCTGGGATGCTGACCCCATCAAGGACATGAAGGTCAAGAGCCAGGACAAGGAAGGCACCAGCCCAGGCAGCAGAAGCTGGTGTTTGCAAGCAGGTGGCTGCAAGGGGGCCACACTCCTTGTGACCGCAACATCTGAGCCAGGGCCCACTCCAGGGGATGAATCCCTCCTGCCCAGTGATGGTATCATTGCGAATGATAGCCATCTGCCCAGTTTAAGTATAGAAAGTGCCAGGTTCAGTAATAGCTGAGTGTGTTCAAAGTGTGGATAAAGATTGTGTTGCATAGCAAAGACGAAATAAGGCAATTTTTTAAATATTTAATAAGAGAGGAATAGAAAGGAATTCTTTATCTGAGGTTAAAAAATAATTGTCTCTCGTTCTTATCTGGAGACATAATATCTACCAAAACCCCAGGACAGATATTGCATTTTGTATTACCTTTTAAAGTTGAGAAAGGAGAAAGGATGCCTACTCCCCTAGTCCCTCATCAACATTTCACTGCAGGTGTTAGCTAGCACTCTAAGACGTTTAAAAAAAAGAGGAACTGTATCAGGAGAAGAGAGGGAGGAAGCAAACCAAGCAAAGGCACAGACAGCAAGATCGTCTGTATAGAAAACCCAAGAGATTGTACAGACAAACCATTAAACCAAACCACAGACATGAGCAAGTTTGCTGGCTACAACGTCAATATATAAATATCGAGTGCTTCCCTAAACATCAGCAACAAATAATTTCAACTGAGCAACTTTAATAGCAACAAAAATTTTAAAGTATTGGGGCACAGGGTCCTGATACAATGGGTTAACCCACTGCCTGCAACATTGCCATTCTGTTTCACGCCAGTTGGAGTCCCAGCCACTGCCACCTGGCTTCAGCCTGGCCCAGCTATGGCTGTTGTGGAAATGTGGGGGGTGAACCAGAGGATGGAAGATCTCTCTCTCTCTCTCTCTCTCTCTATCTGTCTCACTCTGCCTTTCAAGGAAAGAAATAAATCTTTTAAAAAGAAAACGGTAGTGATGGCCACACAACACTGTGAATGCAATTAATGCCACTGAACTGCACACTTCAAATGGTTAAAATACGGAGTTTATGTTATGCAGAGGGATTTTGATCACAAGAAGAGAAAACCATCAGGGGTGATAGATTCCAACAGGTATATCAGGTAAAAGGAAATGTGAATGACCTAACAACATCTGCAAATGAAAACGCCGGAGAGATAAAACTCTTCACTTACCGATCAGCAAAAATAATAAAGCCAGACAGTATGCTGGGGTTGGTAGCGGATGAAGCAACAGGAGCTGTCATAAAATACCAGTGAGAGTGTGAATTGGTTCCAAACTTTTGGATAGGAATATCCAAAAACCCAGTGAGGTTTAACACATGCTTCCTACGTGCCCATTAAAGTCCAAGCCACCATTAGAAAGACACTAACAATAAAGTGACTTAAAGGTAAAAGAGTTTTACCATCTGCATCACTGGGGAACTATTAGTCTCGGTTCTTGCCAAGTCATTTTCTGCAAAGTGGAAGTTGGGTCAGCAGCGCATTAGGATTTTCACCAGTGTGAAGGGAGAGGAGAGCCTGGGGGAGGCGTACTGCTACCTTCCACCCCACATGGCAGAACGCAAGGCTCCAGGGTCCAGTGATGAGGACCGAGTCCCCCAGCCACCCACACCCAACTACACGGCAGGCTTGGATGTGTGGTCCAGCTTGACAGCCTTATGTGGAGAAGGGGAAATGGACTGTGGAGGACACACTTCATAACTCAGAAATTTCACAGCTGGGAGTCTCTTAGCAATCAATGATCCCATATAGACACACCCAAAAGCTCAGAGACACCCGATTCATAACAGAAAACAAAGCCGAAAATGACCCAAAATAGCCATTGCTGTAGAACAGGAAACTCAACCACAGCGCCTTCCTGTGCAGGAGCAGTAGGGGAGGAACCATGGCTGCGCACTGGACAGGGTCACACAAGATGCCCCCAGGGTGTTGTTCATATCCACCTGAGTGGCAGACACCGGTGCTCCATTATTAATATCCAAAGTGTATGTGCATATGTACCTGTGTGCACAACAGTGATTATTTTGTATTTATTTACAGTAATAAAGTTCCCTCCACAAAATGAAGTAAGCATAATTTTTCACCCTAAAGGCTGGTAAAAACAAATGTTTGCTAATAGTAACTGCAGGAGAAGATGTGGGCAGGAGGCATGCAAGTAAGTACGGACTGTAGTCTTCCTCTGTTGGGCAGCTTGGCGGTTTCTAAGAGAACATAAATGGGCATTTCCGAGAAACACAATTTCACTTCTTTGCACTGACCTCAAGAGACAGCCATAGGGGCACCTAACCGGGCAGTGTGCAGAGGTCTTCAGTGCAAGAAATCTCAAGAAAGCAAAAAATTGAGAGTAACCTTGATGCCCCTGGTTAAAGCAACAACTAACTAAGCCATAGTCCAGCCATTCTGCCAAGCATTACAGAAGAATAGAAGGGAATAGTGTGGAATTACTTGTGCGTAGGTAGACCCTCGACACACAGTGTCAAATGAACAAAGGAGAGAAGGCAGTATATTATATTTCCTGGGGTGGGGATGTGAGGGAGTGTATTTTTTATTTGTTCTGAATTATACCCCCCCAGTAGCTATTTTCTGAAGCCTATACCTATGAGACATTTTTTTAAAATATTAAACTAAAAAATGGTTTAAAACCACAAAACCAACTTGATGATCTAAAGAAAACCAGACAAGAGGGTGAAGCAACTCCTTGCACCCACTTGAAAATATTTGTTGGGTGCACACAATGTGTCAGAACCTGGGTCCAGTGGTGATTAAAAACAAAGTCCCTTCTTTACAAAGCTCCGTCGTTTCCAAGACTGAATCTTACTTACCCAGAGTGAAACTTAGAAACCAGAGCAGTCACCCTTTCCACATGCAGTAGGCACAGTCTCTGGTTCCTAATTGTTTCTTAAGGAAGCCAATCAGACAAGCCCAGCAGTTGTTCAAAACCTTGGTCTACCCATCTGAAAAATGAGGCACGTGCCTTCCTGCTCAGAAGTGACGTACGGGGAACATGAGAGTAAGAAGTCTCATCAGTGTCTTTATGCAGTGCTATGGGTGGCCGATCAAGGGAAAGAAAGAAAAGCCATTGACCTTGCTTTGCCAAGGGTCTGAGGTATGAAACATTAATCATTAAAATAAGAAATGCAGGCCAGATCTGAATACTCGTAGGTGATCACACAATTAATTAGAGTGAGAACTGAAAAGAACTTACTAATGGTGAAATCCGCAAGTGCGGATGTCAAGGAGAAATGTCTTCCTTCTTAACACTTCCCTGAGAGCTCAGGAATGCAGCAGACAGAAGCTGGAGACGTCTCAGTTCCTCTCTTCTTGACTTCCGAAATCTTCCTTCAGAACAATTAGAACAAAGAATGGCTGGCTTTTCCAATAGCAACAGATCAGCCACAGAGCAGCACCATGGTCCCTGATCTCACCTAAAGAAAGTGGTCCTGGTTCTCCAAACACCTTCAGCCTTGGTCTCACCAATTTGCTCCAACTGCTCAAACTCCCACCAATGTAATGGATGCTTTCAAAGCACAGAAAACATGGGCCTAGAAGGTCCTCTCACAGGAAGGCGGCCCATCTCCAACCTCAGCACAGAAACTGCCCAATTTCCATGGCCACCAACTCTAGAAATCCTGCCCACTGAACCAGAACCCCCAGCATCCCTACTGATCACTACCCTTCTGCTTCATCACGAACCCCAGTCCTCAGCCCCACAGCATCGAGAACATCAGGCACTCCTGGGCTCCCCTGCTCTCTAACTAGGCTAGATCCCACGGTTAGGGCATTTCAACAAGGCCAGGTTTACCTCCAAAGTCTCCAATGTGGTAGCTGCTAGCCACAGGTGGCTATCGAACTCAGACGCTCCTTCACTGCGCAGGTGCTAACCCTATGGGTTAAAATGCTTGTGTCCCCTCTCAGAGAACCTGGGTTGGATACCTGGCTCTGGCTCCAACTCCACCTTTCTGCTAGTGCTGAGAGGTTAAGTTCCTGGCTCCTGGCCTCAGCCTCTCAGTCCTGGCTGATGCAGGCGTGTGAACCAACAGACGGCAGCTCTCTCCGTCTCTGTGGTCTATGTGTGTGTGTGAGAGTGTGTGTGTATCTACCTCTCAAATCATGTTTAAAAGAGAGTGATTTACTATGCAGAAATGCTCATCTTCAAAGCTAATGTTTCAGCTCCTGTTCTTAATTGTTCTTCACCTGTCCTTCCTGGGGGAACCCTGCCTGGCTGCCTCAGTTTCAGGCCCCCCACATACATGGGAGCTCATTAAGGCATTCAGTGGAACAAAGGAGTCTTTCATTTGACAGGACTCTCCTTAGAAAATATTTGTAGAGTAATGAAGCAGTTTTCTTCTCTGTTGCATTAGTTTGGTGACACGCCATTCGCTTGAGTTAAGAAGTCAGTTCGACGTTTATGTGCTAAATTAGAAAGTGTTTACTTGGTCGTATGACTTAGCATAAGGGAAGCCAGCAGCAGTACAGGTATCAGCATCGCTGGGAGAAGCCGTGTGGGTAGGAACGAGAGGAAGACGTGAAATTCTACATCAGCCACGCTTGGGGTGGGGCTAAGTAAGAAACATGCTTCAGGGGATGAGCATTTGGTCCATCAGCTAATGCTGCCTTGGCCATCTGCATCCCATATGGGAGTCCCTGCATTCCATCCCAGCTCTGCTCCTGATTCCGGTAGCTGGGTCTCAGCCACCCATGTGGACCACGTGGATTGAGTTCCTGGCTCACAGCTTTGGCCTGGCCCAACCCTGGCTGTTGTGGGCATTTGGGAAGCGAATCAATGAGTAGATCTCTCTCCATCTCTCTCTCTCTCTCTCTCTCTCTCTCTCTCTCTCTCTCTCTCTCTCTCCTCTCTCTCTCTCCCTTTCAAATAAGATTGATAGACAGGAATGACGCTGCATAGCGTACCAAAAGGAATAACTTCCCTCTCTCGGGCCCCAGGTGAGGCAAGGCCATGCCTGCTTCTCTCCACTTCCTTATTCAGTGTATATTTACTGAGGACCTGATGCACACCAGGCACTGGAAACACAGCTGAGTACCGAGCAAGACAGACAGGGTCCCTGCTGTTGCAGATGCTAAACTCTAGTGCATGAGAAAGACCCTCTTCCTACAAACCAAGAAGTCATTTCAGACTATCCAACACAGGCTGCATAGCAAGGGAAACAGCTGGTGACAGACAAAGTGAGGGCTGGTGGGTGAGGGATGCAACTCCACACAATGGCCATGTGGGAGGGCGTGGCTGAGGAAGTCATGCTCCATCAGGGGATGCAAACAGAAATGTCAGAGGAGTGGAGAGGGCATTGGGGCAGAAGCCTTGTAAGTGAGGAGCCAGCAGCTGCACATGGAAAACAGGAGGCTGGAGAAGAGGTGGGGTCCTATCTTTTTCCAAGCTGTGATGTTCATGGAGATGGTTCACCCTGGGGAATGCACTTGGGACAGGGCTTACAGGGTAGATGTTCCCTGTGTGGCTGCCATATTGCCTGAGTTAAGGGAGTGGCTTGAGTGACTGCCACAGGTCCCTGCAGGCTATGATGTGGCACAGGGCTTTGCCAGTTCCAAGAGAGACCGGGTCCTCCAGGAAGGCAGCCCACCAGAGCGCCCACCCATGTGTGAGGTCTTGGTCCTGCTCTGGGGTTACTGTGGCAGCACACAGAGGCACGACCTGGCTGGCTCAGATGGAAATGGCTGCAGATGCAGTCTGCCCAGCCAGCCTGTGACCCCTCCCACCCTGCCTCCTCTGAAAGTACACAGGCAGCTGGCAGGACACTGGGGGTCACAGCAAAAATGCCCTGCAGGCACTGTCAGCATGCAGGGAGGATGTGCAGGAAGAAGCCACAGCTTCCCACACCCTGGAACTTGGAGACACATCCTTCCTGGAGGGGTCCACTGACCACAGTGCCTTGGTACCACCAGCCTAGATAGCCATCTCCACCTTCTGGAAGCCAAATTTCCTTACCCATTCCCCCAAAACACGGCATGTGGCATAAGCTGAGTTACAGTGAAGCTGAGCTCCTGAGAATCACCCTGTAGGTCCTGCATCCATTCTTGGAAGGAGCCAGACTTCATAAGCCTGAGGGTATGTAGGAAAGTTCTGGGAGAGGCACTGGGGAACCACGTAGCCCTGTGAGGACCACTGGCTGAGACAATAGAGAGTGTTTAATGCAGAGCACCCTGAATCCCAAGCCCAGACGGGCTCTGATGTCTCTGGACCAGGAGAGAGGGAAGAAGAGAAGGAAGGGGAAGAAAATGATAGAGAAGACAGAAGGGGAGGAAAGAACACAGAAAAGTGAGAAGCCTTGCCTGGCTGCCCTCGAAGCGACTGGCACCCGCTCAGGGTGTGCAAAGCCAAGTGTCTCCCTCACAGCCGTTACAGGCTCCCATTATGGCTGGCTAACAGAAATCAATCTTCTTAACGCTGTCTCAAACTGAGTGGGAGGCCAGCCAAGTCTGGCAAGAGGACCCAGCCGAGCATCAGCTGTGCTGGGTGTCTGGCATTACAGGGTCAGGTTTCTCCCATCCACCTCCTCTCCTGGCAGCAGCCTGGACAATGCCCACAGTGCCTTCAGGGGAGGGGTCCCTGGGGCTGCCCAGGCTGCCCTCTCAGGCTGGCCTGGCTGGGTGGCCTCTGCTTTAACCCCACCACCCCCCCCCCGGAGGCTAGATCTGGTTTCCAGGAAGATGTCTGCAATTTGAGCTCAGCAGCAGGTTTGCAAGGAACCCCGAACCCCTCGTCCCCAGTGACTCTTTCCCCTAAGGCAGAGTGCAGAGAGCTTTAAGAATGTTCTGGGTGTTTCTCAAAGGTTCAGGGACAGTGGCTCACTGAGTGAACACCTGCCCAGGGTGGAGATGGGTGTGGTCTCTTTCTGCTAGCCCCTCAGGCTGAGCCCCTCCACTGAGTCTTGACAACATCAGGAAAAGCTCTCTGAGGTGTTTTAGGGAGGCCATTGCATATTTTGCACGTTATGGAGTGGAAATTGGAGGCTGGTGGCCCTGCCCTGAGACCCTTACCCCAGAGAGAGCATCTCAGTGCCAGCAACAGAAGCCAGGATGTTGACTACCCTAGCTCGCATCCATTCAAATGCATCCCTAAAGTTACCTTCAGGCCAACATGGATTAAAATGTGTATCACGCTTGGGGGTGGTTGCTAAGGGAATCAGGAGAAAAGTATTTGGTGTGTAAATCGTATTGTTTTCCAAATTAGCATCAACACAAGCTGTAACTTTGAAAGACTTTGAAGCTAATTAGCACATGTACTAGTGATTAAGGCAAAACAGACACAAGAGGCAAACTCAGGAGTGGTCTGATCATACTATTACCTAGCCATTGACTTTTCCTTTTGCCACTTAGTTGTGGGGTGGCTCGGCTAGGCCAGGTCCAGGTTCTTGTCCCAGGTAAAAAGGAATTTCAGGAAGCCGTGAAGGCCAAGGTGAGCAGAAAAGCAAGATTCTTGTAAAGCCAAAGTGCACGCTCAAGAAGGAATGCCCGGAAGCTCACTAGACAGAGCCTCAACCAACAGGCTCAGGACCCTGCTTACAAGGGATCTGGAGTCTTAGGGAGTGGTTTTGGGGGCAGAGCTTAAATGAATATTGAAAGGAGTAGCGTTTGGGGCAGGGCTTTACTACCATCCATTTCTGTCCCTTTCTGGGGGAATTTCAGAAATGTCATGGCGTCAGGTGCACGATGGGAGTGGGAGTGTCAGCCCTGGTAATTGTATTATAATGACCTTATACTGACCTGAAAGTCATCATGGAAAGACAGCCTGCAGCCATATTGGATACTTCCAACTGGCACTGGTTCTAAGTCCCAAAATCTCCCAACTTGTGATTTCTATTACACTGAAGGGGAGGAGTGTTTGGTCTGTGCACAGAAGCGGGGGTGGGGTGGTGTACAGAAAGGGGGTTTGGGCAGTGCAAAGAGAGGGGTGGTTTGGGGACGGCATGGCCAGGCTGTCACGTGGGTGGCAGGGACTGGGGTGCAGGCCAGCCACAGCTGCAGCAGCAGCCAGCCACACTGCCATGCAGCCAGTCAGGGCTGTCAAACCTCGGGTCCTCCCTGCTAACGGTTCCTCCCTGCCTATGTCAGCTGGAGAAGAAAGTGAAGTCTAAAGGGAGCAGAGCGAAGCCCTGTGAGCAAGGGCATCAAACTGCATCACGCTCTATCCACTGTGCTACCGTCAGCTGGAGGATATTGTCTGGGACGTGAAAAAAGAAAAGGAAAAGCATTCTGAATGGTATTTGACGGCAAACCAGCTGAATGTCTCCAAATCACAAGAGGAAGAGAGTTAAGCTATGAAAACAAAAATTCAAGATAAAAAGTGCCCCGAAATTGCTAACTCTTGAGGACAGAGTCAAGTTAGTAGAAAAGAAAGAAGTAGAAAGAATTAACTGTTCCACTTGTTTGCATTTCTTCAATTTTTACTCTAGTGCACCATTAATTATGCAATTTTTTTTGCTAATGCCAGTTTATGTTGAACAACCTAAAGACGTGTTTTCTCATTCTAGAAGTAGCAGAGTTCTGAGAAAATAGTATGCTGGGATGCAGTGATTCCCAAACTGTCATGCACTGGCCCCGTCACAGTCCACTGAGGGCAGGCAGATTTCGAGGGCCCGCTGCTGGACATCCCAGTTAGTGGGGTCTGGATGGGGAACAGCAGTGGAAATCGCTTCCAGTCTTTCAGGAGAGTTCAATGAGCAGCCAGCTCTGAGGACAGCTATCTGGGTCTCTGTTATCCACCCGCTGGAGAAGCCGGGCAAAGCCAACGACACATGCTGGCAATGGACTTGAGTGGAAAAAGCATCCCCCAGAGAAGAAAAGCAGCCTGGATGTGCCACACCAGTGAGATGACAGAGAAGTGGCCGGCGGAGCATCCCCCCCCCCTCCCCCCCCGTCTCCAAGGAGCCCAACTTAACATGTTCCATCTCCTAGGGCTGAAGACAGGGACATCAGAGGGACCAGAAACAGCCGCTGCCGACGGCCCTTGTGGGGCACCTGTGTTTCATCTCGGCCGCTCTCGCATAAAATAAGCAGGCCAGAAAGAGATCAGAAAAGTTCTCCGTGGGAAGCGGCAACAGGGACGGAGCCTGCAATTGTCCTAAGGGCAGCACTGGCCAGACCTCCCCAGACACAGAGCTCTCTGGGGGCATTCTTGGGGTCAGGCTTGGGGACACGTCTAGGTGGGGAGCCAACACAAGCATCAGGCACTTCTCAGAATCTACCATTAACCAAGCATCCAGTCGGCAAATATGCACGGGTCAGACACCTGAGCGCACGCCTCAAAGTACATTCGAGTCACTGAAGAAACCAAGAGAAAATTACTAGTGTGCAGGCCCCACCCCAGAAATCCCGAGTTCCGTTGGTTTTGCACAGGGTCTGGGCGGCTGGAACTTCGATCTTCCCAGGGGACCTTAACGTGGACCAAGTTGGAGCCACACAGAGCCCAGGATCCTCCAGTGGCCCTCTGATGTCAGAACCTTGCAGGGCCTGCGAGGGCAATTTCTGTCTGCACCTCACATGCTCACTCTGCAGGGCTGCGTGGAGCCCAACAATTTGTCTGCCACCAGGCCCTGGCTCACGCTGATTCTGCTGGCCCAGGGCCACACTCAGAACCACCTAGTGCCTCAGGACCTGCAGCTCACAAGATCTGCGATCAGTGAAGAGGATGGCTTCCCACTAGAAGATGGCCCAAGTCCCTGGGCCCCTGCACCCACGTGGGAGACCCAGAATAAGCTCCTGGCTCCTGGCTTCAGATCAGTGCTGCTCCAGCCGTTGTGGCCAACTGGGGAGTGAACCAGCGGATAGAAGACCTCTCTCTCTTTCTCTCTCTCTCTCCTCTCTCTGTGTAACTCTGCCTCTCAAATAAATAAATAATTCTTTTTTTAAAAAAAGTTGAAAAGGAAGAAGATGGCTTCCCTGGCAGCCGTTGCGACTCAGCGGGCTCAGCCGCTGCCTGCAAAGCCGGCGTCCCATCCGAGAGCTGCTTCTGACCTGCGGTGAATACGTCACTTTTTAAAATCCGGTTCCTTGCCTCCCACAGAGAGAGCAATGCTAAGCAACGACTGAGATCTTGCGCGAATGGGAACAGAGTTGATTTGGCAGTGAGGAAATAAAAATACCATCACGTCCGAGTGTGGGCTGCCCCACAGGGGAAGTTAGCAACGTGAGAGGACCAAAGAATTGCCCAGGAACAGGAACGAGAGGAAAGGGAGCAGGGGGAGCGGTACCTGTAACGGGGACGGTGCCTCCGAGACCGGGGAGGCTCCGCCAGAGCTCCGCGGTGGAAAGACAGCTCCTTCCCGCCTTCCGCCTCTTTTTATAAAGAAAGGGTGCACCCCATTTGGATATGTAAATAGGACCAGGTCTTAGCATGCGCCCTGGTCATGGATGTGACAGGTGCATCCTGGGAAGGCGGGCGTGGCAAGCCACCAGTTAGACACAGCATCGTTTTGCGGGGATGCAATAACTAGCTCGCTAAACTAACTTCCTGCCTATTTATCCCACATCAGTTAAAGTCCTACCTGCTCTGCTTTCTTTGTTTAAAATTTATCTGTTTATTTGAAAGGCAGAGTTACAGAGAGAGAAAAGGAGAGACAGAGAGAACATCTTTCATTGGCTGACTCACTCCCCAAATGATCGCAACAGCCAGAGCTGGGCCAATCCAAAGCGAGGAGCCAGAAGCTTCTTCTGGGTCTCCCATGCAGGTGCAGGGACCCAAGCACTTGAGCCAACTTCAGCTGCTTTCCCAAGTGCATTAACAGGGAACTGAACCAGAAGTAGAGGAGCCGGGATTCAAACTGGCACCAGTACGGGATGCTGGCACCGCGAGTGGCGACTCTACCCACTATACCATGGCGCCGGCTCCGTGCTCCACTTCCAATCCATCTCCTCGCTAATACTCCTGGGAAAGCAGCAGCCGAAGATGGCCTGAGTGCTGCCATCCAAGTGGAGGACTTGGGTGGAGCTCCCGACTCCTGGCTTCAGCCTGGCCCAGCCCTGGCTGTTACGGCCATTTGGGGAGTAAACCAGCGGATAGAATCTCACTCTCCTTCTCTCTCTCTCTCTCTCTCTCTCTCTCTCTCTCTCCCCCTTTTCTCTCTGTCACTGACTGTCAAATAAATAAATCATTTTTTTAAAAAAATGCATTTATTACTTTCAAGCAAAAGATGATGTTTTCTGACCTGTTTCTTAGCCTGCACAAGGGCTGCCCCAAATCCTAGCTCCCCTGCCACGGGGTCACCCAGTGTTCTATTTTGTGAGCCTCAAAGCCGAGCCCACTGGCCTGCTTTGCCGCAGAGGGCGCAGAGAGCTGCATGCTTTTCGGAGACTCTGGGGGAAGCTGTTTCCCGGCTCTCAAAGGTTGTTAACAGAATTTAGTTTCCTGATGTTGTGGGCTGAGATCTCTGTTTCCCTCCTGGCTCTCGGCTGGGGCTCCTCCTAGCTCCTAGGTCCCTCTGCCTGAGAGCCAGCAACAGCGCCTGAAACGCTTCTCACACTTGGAATTGCTTCTGCCTCCCTCTTAGTTCCTGTGAGTTCCTTGGGTGCATCTGAGCGACCTGGGCTCAGGCCCTGTGGTAGAGCCCACTGATCAGCAGCCTTAGCTGCATCCGCAAAGCCCCCCGCACGGCAGGACCTGGACCAGTGCTGGAGTGAACATGCAGGCGTGGAACTCCAAGAGGCATCTCTAGGTTTTTTTCTACCCTCTCCCCACAATACCTGGTGTTAGCGCTTTCCAAAGAGCAGGTGCGGGAGGAGACCCCCCACCCCGCCCTCAATGTCAGCCACGTGAGTTGTGGGAATCCCAGCCTTCCCAGGCCTGTGCCAGCCCCCCTCCCCCCATCGGGAAGGGATGCTGGTGCTGACTGAGGGGAAACACGGGTTCCCGGTGCCTTCTGGCCCCAAGATGAGGACGAGAAGGAAAAACGCCTCTGGCCCCGGGGAAGGCTTTCTGTGGCCTTAATTAGACCTCCGGGAAGTTCAGAGCGGGGCTTGGGCAATCCAGACCCGAAGCCGGAGAGAGCAGCAGGATAAAGGAGGTCCTTGTTCCTAGAGAAGTCTAGGCTGCCTTGCTGAAGATAATCCCTGCTACGGGAGAGCGAGTTTCCGAATCGCTGGAGGCTCACTGCCTCCAAGCCTCTCCCTCACCAGAGCCTCTCCAGAATCTGCCCAGGATGCGAATCCCAGCATGTCCCTGAGTGTTTCCGGCTCCTCCGTAGCTCCCCCGAATGCCAAAGACTCCACTCTCTGCAGAATGTAACAGGCCCTGTGATCTGGACCCCCCTGGTTTCCTGGCCTCACACCGCACTCTCCAAGTGTCTGAAGCTCCCCAACACCCCCGGCCCCGGCTCCCGGCTCCAGGTGTCTCTGCCTGGAATGCTTGCCCTCTAGTCTTCACATCACCCACCTTGCATCATCCATCACTCAGCCTGGCTCTCCTCTCCTTCCGGAAGGCGCTTCTGTCCGCACGGCTGGGCCAGATGCTTGCTCAGAAACAAAGACAGAGGCCTTGGCAAGAACTTAGAGCAATTAGCCCTGGAGCTGTGTGTCTGCAGTTGCCTGGGAATAACATGTGGGAGTCAGGATGGGGTTGGGTCTAGGCCTCACCCGCAGGGCCCGTGGCAGAGGGAAAAGGCAGGCCCCATGGAAAACAGTTACTAACAAGTCAAGATGGCGGAGTACGGGTTGCGTCTGCTCCTTGGTGCAGAGCCCTGTGCCTCTGCCCGGGACCTGTGCCATGAAACAGTCTGGAATCTTGACATGAGCTAAAGCTGGGAGCCGGGAAGCCCGGAACATTCGCCTTCCACTTCCCAAAAACCCTTTGAGCCTGGCTGTAAATGGCTGCAATGTTAGTCGGTAGAAGAGGGAAAGCGATTCACCCTCCAATGGTGGCCTCTCCCTCAACTAAGAGGAACGAAATCTCCTAATGTCCTGCATCAGAACAAGGGCCATCATGTAAAGCCTGGCCTTGTCCATGGCCTTGGACATGGCACCTGCGAGCCTGATGCTCCAAGCAGCGGTTGAAGAAACCAAGCCAGGCAGGCCACCTGCACATCCCCATAGCCAGCCCCTCCCAGAGCCCGCCCTCCCCAGGCTCCTGGTAGCAAAAGGGAGCTGCATGGGAGCTAAACTGGGGACTATACCCCCCGAGGAGAGCACAGTCTGCCTATGGAGTGGGTAGGTATCCAGTCGGCGTGGTCCTACAGCCTCTGAATGGAGTCAGCAACCCTGGGACACACAGCCCATTACAGGAAGGCCCAAGGAGCTTTGCAGAACAGATACCTCTCCAGCCAACTTCCCAATATGGAATGGAGCCGGTGCCGCGGCTCAATAGGCTAATCCTCCGCCTTGCGGCACCGGCACACAGGGTTCTAGTCTTGGTTGGGGCACCGGATTCTGTCCCGGTTGCCCCTCTTCCAGGCCAGCTCTCTTCTGTGGCCCAGGAGTGCAGTGGAGGATGGCCCAAGTGCTTGGGCCCTGCACCCCATGGGAGACCAGGAGAAGCACCTGGCTCCTGCCATCGGATCAGCGCCTTGCACCGGCCGTAGCGCGCCGGCCGCGACGGCCATTGGAGGGTGAACCAACGGCAAAAAGGAAGACCTTTCTCTCTGTCTCTCTCTCGCTGTTCACTCTGCCTTTAAAAAAAAAATGGATTAGGATGGTGCAGAGCCCTGGCTGGGTCCTCGGGAGCTGAATGGGAGGCACCAGGCCACAGGCAAGCTGGGACTTGAAGGCTGCCAGGCACAAGCTCTCCGTGGTGCCCCTGCTTTCCCATGCACCTGCTCCATCCCCTGCCCAGCACCTTCTGCTGGCACAAGTTCCCTGTCCCCACATGGCTTCCTGGCCTCTCCTATACCACAGCTCCTTCAGTCCCTTTGCTCAAGTCCCAGTTCTTTCTGCTTTCCGTGTTCTCAGGGAACTCTGAGTTGGCCTGATGTGAGCCCAGGCTCAGAGTCTAAAGACCAGCCAGGCTGCAATGGTCAGAGGCCCACCCTGGTCCACTTAGCTGCCGTGCATGGGCATGTCATGTGGTCCAGCCCCAGTAGCTGCACTCAGCCCCCGACCAGGGCAGTGGTTAGGAATGTGTGTCTAGTCCAAGACAGAGCAGAGCCTCCAGGTATGTGGGAAGGCTGTACCCGGGAGGCCGCGCTGCAGACAGCTGTCCCCAGGCACCAGACTGCAGATCATCTGGAGAGGGCACAGGAAGGACTGCCCAGGGCAAAGCAGGGTCCCAGGAACCTGAGGAAGGGCCCCAGCTCAGGAAGCAGGCACTGCAACGGGGCACGGGAAAGGGCAGGGCAAGGCCGACAGCCTGAGACCTGCACAGTCTGCATCCCTGACCTGCTACCCTCAGAGCTGTCAGGGACGAGGGCTCTGTAGAGAGGGAGAGCCTCTCAGCATAGACACACACACACACACACGTGTGTCAGCCTCACACACACACGTATGTCAACCTCACATGCATACACACACTCACGTGTGCCAACCTCACACACACACACTCACGTGTGTCACCCTCACACACACACGTGTATCAACCTCACATACACACTCACGTGTGTCAACCTCGCACACACACACTCACACACACGTCAACCTCCACCTCAGCTGTCCAGTACACTGCCCTCACCAGAGCGCCCCCGCCCTCCTGCACGAGTGGGCGGGTTTTGGATTCTGTTGTAGGTGTATGTGGATAAATATACCTGGATGTCCTGCGGAGTCAGGCTCAGGCAATGCTTAAGTGTGACTTTCGTGACTGTGATCCCAAGGCCTTACGTCAAAGAGGAGACGATGAGCTCTGTAGTCGAAGTCCACACCACAGAGCTCTCCAGAAAACGCGAGTAGAATCACTTTACTTTGCTGTTTCAATTCTTTCAGGGACTCCCCAGTGCCATTCACTCTATCACGTGTTGGCCCGATCCAGAAATAAAGGGTGTGCTAAGAATCGGTTCTGTACTGTGAGAGCTAAGGTGGGAAACCCAGAGTTGCGTGGCGTCTCAGGTCCCTGCCGACTGCTCCAGTCCAGCGATGCTCAGACTTGAACAAGCTGGGGATCGTGTTAGCACGTGGACTGGGGGCTGGCATTGTGGTGTAGTGGATTAAGTCACCGCTTGGGATGCTGGCATCCCATATCAGCGTGCTGGTTTGAGTCCCGGCCACTCCACGTTCCATCCAACTTCCCACTAAGGTGCACCCGGGGAGGCAGCAGGTGATGGCTCAAGTACTTGGGTTCCTGCCACCCACGTGGGAGACTTGATTCAGTACCCAGCTCCTGACTTTGGCCTGGCCCAGCTCTGGCTGTTGTGGGCATTTGGGGAGTGAACCAAAGGATAGAAAATCTCTCTTTCTCCCTCTTTCTCTCTCAAAGTAAAAAAAAAAAAAGCAAATTCTCAAGCCCCACCCCAAACCTACTGAATCAGAAAATCTGAGTGTGGGGCCTAGTGATCTGCTTTTGATAAACTCACCCTGTGTTTCTGATGCTCCTTCGAGTCTGAGAACCACTGCACTGCCACGTACTAGACCCTCAGAGGGGCAGCACCGACGTATTCCATAGCAGATCCCTAAGGCACCAGGGAAGCCGACAGCACATGAGCGCGGCTTGGAGTGAGCACACAGAGGCCCCCTGGGTGTGGTCCACACTCCTGGGGGGGGGGGAGGGGTTCAGCCTCAGAGCAGCGCTCAACCTGAGCTCACTCCCCCACTTTCGGACATCTGAAACACAATAGCCCTGGAGTGGCCCTGTCTCTGCAGACACAGTTTGCAGGGGAAACAGTTACTCTGCCAGTGAATAATTTGAAGACTACATTGGCAAGTGACAGCAGGAGAGCCGGACCAGCCGAAAGTCATCTTGGTGACTGGGGCTAGAAGTGTTGGTCAGAGTGGGGAGGCACTCCAGCACCTGCTGGGCCACCTGGGCAAGTGCGTTCCCAAGCCTCCACACTGCCCCTCTGTGACAAGCAAAGCAGCTCTGGGTGTGAAAGGCGGAGGCAGCAGAGCAGGTGTCCCCAAGGCAGGAGTGGAGACCCCAGTAGAGGTGGAAATGAGGAGGAAGTCAGAAACACAGAGGCGAGGCCGAGGCAGACCTATTTATAGTCACGTGCGCTCCAAAAGGCCAGGATGGGAGGACGGGGGCTGGAGTCCAGCTGAGAGCCTAAGGCGGCTTCAAACGGCTTTGGAAGAGTAAACTCGACATGAACCTAGGGGTTCGCCCCTGAAATCCTGCCAGAAAGTACTCACTTCCCCTTAAAGACTACCACTCACGCAGCTTCTTGGCACGCGAAAACAGCTGGGAACAAAGATGAAGCTTGCTTGTAAACCGTGACAAGCTGCAGTCTGTGGTTCTACTGGAGGCTCCGCGTGGCCGGCGTCTGCGCAGCCTGCTCTCAGATACCCCCACACCCAGCCCAGGGCCGGTGGGGCACGTCTTGGGCTGCCCTCACGACCCGGAGTACAGAGAGGAGGCACCGGGCTGCAGTCCCGGTGACCCCCACCTTCTGCTCTGGGACCGTGGTCTCCCCCAAACAGGTGCCGAGTGCTGGCCTGGAGCCTGAAATCATCCCAGGAACGAGGCATTATCTACAAGGAGCACTCGCCCTCAGTCAGGGCAGAGTTCAGGGCGAGGAACTACATCCCAGACACCTGCTGGAGACAGGGCATGCAGAGGAGAACTCCTTGTTTTGTTCTGTGTAGAACACGTGGCTGAAAGGACATTCCTCCAGCACACGGCTACGCGTGTGCAATAGGTGTACAGGCAAGTTCAGATTGTCCGTGATCAAACAGAGATAAAAACACGTGGTAGAGAGGGAAGCTTGGAGGACCCATCAGGATCCCTCCCGGACCTAGTGAACACTGGAGGCAATGATCTTCTTGTACCTCTTAGATTCTGTAGCCCTGGCCCATTTGAGTTCTAGCTCATTAAAGAAAGACGGATATAGCCCCAAACCACAGGCAAGCATAACTTCGAATGAGCCAGTAGATTATTTGCAAAAATTGGTAATGAAACCACTTCTGCCCCCAAGCTGGTTTGGGAAGCTCCCTCCGCCTCCTTCTTCTGGGCACAGGTGCCACCGGCCCAGGCTCTCGGAGTTGCCTGGTGGGCTCTCCGGGGTCGCTGCGGGGAGCGTCTCATCCCCACGACTCACAAAGTCCAAAGGTTTCAGCTGGAGTTGTTTTGGGGTGTGTGAGGTTTGGTTGGTTGAAGTTTTTCGTTTGCTTTTGGAGGAATGTTGTGGCCAAAGAAGTTTTCTGGACTCAGATTAGTTTTCGAGAATGGCTAATCAAGTCCCACAGAGCAGGTGACTTAAGAGAGTGAGTGTCGGGGCTAGTGCCATGGCGCACTAGGTTAATCCTCCACCTGCAGCACCAGCATCCATCCCATATGTGCGCCGGTTCTAGACCCGGTTGCTCCTCTTCCAGTCTAGCTCTCTGCTGTGGCCTGGGAAAGCAGTGGAGGATGGCCCAAGTGCTTGGGCGCCTGCACCCGCATGAGAGACCAGGAAGAAGCACCTGGCTCCTGGCTTCAGATCAGCGCAGCTCCGGCCATTGCGACCATTTGGAGAATGAACCAATGGAAGGAAGACCTTTCTCTCTGTCTCTTTCTCTCACTGTCTGTAACTCTACCTATCAAATAAATAAATAAAAATATTTAAAAAGAAAGAGAGAGAGAGTGTCTCCCAGGTCTGGAGGCTGGACACTGAGAGGTCGGCCGCTTCTGAGGGCTGTGGGGGAGGGGTGCTCCTGGGCTCTCACCTCGGCTGGCAGGTGGCCGTCTTCTCCCTGCGTGTTCCCATGATCCACTCTCTATGTACATTTGTGTCCAAATGCCCAATTGGGTTGGATTAGGACCTCACACGGATGAACTCATTTTTAAAAAAGATTTATTTTAGGGGCCAACACTGTGGCTTAGCAGATAAAGCTGCCTCCTGCAGTGCTGGCATCCCATATGGACTTGGGTTCGAGTCCTAGCTGCTCCACTTCCCATCCAGCTCTCTGCTATGGCCATGGCCTGAGAAAGCAATAGAAGATGGCCCAAGTGCTTGGACCCATGCACCCATGTGGGAGACCCGGAAGAAGCTCCTGGCTCCTGGCTTCGGATAGGCAGAGCTCCAGCCGCTGTGGCCATTTGGGGAGTGAACAGCAGATTCAAGATTTCTTTCTCTCTCTCTGCTGTGCCTCTCTGTGAAAAAAAAAAAAAAAAGATTTATTTGAAAGGCAGAGTGACAGAGACGGAGAGACACAGGGGCGGTGGGGAGAGATCTTTCATCCGCTGGTTCAGTCCCCAAATGACTACAATGACCTAGGCTGGGCCAGGCTGAAGCCAGGAGCCCAGAGCTCCACCCAGAGCTCCCACATGGGTGCAGGGCCCAAGCACTTGGGCCATCTTCCGCTGCTTTCCCCAGGGCATTAGCAGGGAGCTGGATTGGAGGCAGGGCAGTGGAGACTCCGATATGGGATTCTAGTGTCTCAAGCAGTGGCTTAAACCACAAGGCTGGCCCCACGAACTCGTTTTAATTAATTACCTTTATTAGGACCTAATCTCCAAGTGCAATCACACTGCATGTATGAATCTGGGGGACACAATTCAACCCAGAGTATTCCCAAGCCTATTCTCGGGCACTTTATTTTTTAGATTTATTTATTTATTTGAGAGGCAGAGTTACAGAGAGGCAGGGAGAGAGAGAGAGGGAGAGAGAGAGGGGAAGAGAGAGAGAGAAGTCTTTAGACAGCTGGATCAGAAGTGGAGCAGCCGGGACTCGAACCAGCACCCATAAAGGATGCCAGCACTGCAGGCAGCGGCTTTATCTACTACACCATACAGCAGGCCTCTCTCAGGCACTTTTTACAACTGGAGCATGAGGATGCACAGCTCCCCAGGAAAATGCATAATTTCCACAGCCCAAGGGAGCCCCCCACCCCTCCCCCACTTTCCTACTCTATCCATTGTCAGTAGAGCCCATCCCATCGTAGCTCACCAGGAAGGCACCCGCTTTGCCTCTGTGGGGCTGACTACCACCAGCTTCATTTTTCGAGTATTTTTCGAGTCTAGCCCTGCAAGCTGGACCCACCTTCACGGCTGCGTTAATCACACCATGGGCAAGGACCTTCCCTGCCGTGGCATTGATGTGTCTGCAGGTCTCGCACGTCAGCCGCTATATATAGCCCAAGGATCGATGTCAAGGTTTCTCACCTCTCCCTCTGCCCACCAGCAACAAAATGTGGTGCCTGTATCTAATCTCAGACCTGCCAGAAGGGTTTGCTGCTGTAGGAAGAAGAAGGAGCAAGTTGGGGAGTTAAAGGGAGTGCAGGTAGACCGTGGGGGGGGGGGGGAATCCCCCGGGCTCCGTCTGCCTGCTTTATGGTTTGGTGGCTCTGAGCTTCAGAGAAACCTCCCCAGCAGCCACTCCAGCTGGGGAACAGAGGAGGAGAAGTAGGAGGCTCTCCTCCCCAAGGAGAGAGAGAGAGAGAGAGAGAGAGAGAGAGAGAGAAATCTGCAAGTCTGCCCTGAGTCCCCAGAGCAGATGTGAGCAGGAACAGCTGTGGCTGTGGCTGTGGCTGTGGCTGTGGCCCGTGGCCCGTGGCCGTGGCTTGGCTGTGGCCGTGGCCCGTGGCTGTGGCTTGGCTGCGGCTGCGGCTGTGGCTGTGGCGTGGCCGTGGCCGTGGCCGTGGCTTGGCTGTGGCTTGGCTGTGGCCGTGGCCGTGGGTTCTCAGCCCTCGGTATCCAGAGTGGAAGAAGCACCTGTGCTATCTCAGCCCAAGCAACAGGTTCCCCTTGCTGTCGGGGATCACAGGAGCTTTGGTGGCTCAGCTCTAAGGTGAAGCCAGGGGACACCTCTTCAAAGCCCAAGGCTGCCTGATGCCAAGGCCATCCCCAGACACCCCAGGGCCAGGGCCAGTTGACTGGAGGGAGTCCAAGTTCTGACCTTCCCCTCTGGCTTGTAGAAGACTGGGCCCTCCCGCACCAGGACACCTCCCAGCCACCTTCAGTTCCCACACCCTTGTATATGAATCTGAAGTCCCCAGATTTTGATAGAGGATGATGTCAGGAGAATGAATGGGCAGGTTTTGGGGGTCTCCAAGGGAAGATGGCAGGCAGGGGGACAGGGGCTTTCAATGGAAGAGAACAAGGCTGTGGAGAGAGCTCACCCCGGCACAAAGAAGGCTGGTTCCAGGCCCGTCTGCAGACACAAGGCTGGCATGCTCTAGCCATGGAACATAGCATCTACAGCAACACAAGCCCCCTGAGACTGATTTACACCAGCCTTGAAGGCAGTGAGTTAAGTCCCTGCAGAGAATGAAGAGCCCCAGCACTTGGGAGGGTCCTGGTGTGTGGATTCAGCAGGGTCGCACCGAGGTCCCCAGCAGGTGGGGCCCGTGTCACCATGGAGAGATGTCCTTTAACCCAGGAGGGGCTCGGGGATGGCCCTGTCCCACTGAGGTGAGCAAACTGCCTGCACTGAACTCTGAGCCCCAGAGCTTGTCTAGCGCTTGCATGGCTACCAACTCAGAGCCGTGTGACCTGCGGCATTCCTGGACCTCCCTGCTACCCACCCTGGCGTTGCTCTGAGCGACCAAAGGAGCGTCACGCCCACCCTCCCTGGAGGGCACACAGTAGTTGATAACTAAATGCTAACCTGTCCCAGTATCCTATGTCCTCCTGTCCCAGTATCCTATGTCCTCCCCTGCATCACTAGGTTGGCTCAGCGTCTGTGGATTCCCCACGCAGACCACTAACAGCAGTGAGAGTTCCGCTTTCTCTTTGACGCAGCTCCTGTATTCGCCTTCCCCATCTGCACAATGGAGCTGAGGCTTCCTGCTGCTGCTGTAGGCACCGGAGCGAACCCGTGAATGAGAGTGCACTCTGGGTCTGCACGTTTTCACAACTGACACAGGAACTCACACACACACACACACACACACACACACCCGGGCTGGAGGCTGCTAGAGCGCATTCCTTCTGTTGAACTGTGTTCTTTTTTTGCTCTCTTTTTTAAGGATTTATTTTATTTATTTGAAAGGCAGAGTTGCAGAGAGGCAGAGGCAGAGAGAGAGAGGGGTCTTCCACCTGCTGGTTTATTCCCCAAATGGCTACAAAAGGCCATGGAAAGGCCAGGCTGAAGCCAGGAGCCAGGAGCTTCTTCTGGGTCTCCCACATGGGAGACAGGGGCTCAAGCACTTGGGCCATCTTCTACTGCTTTCCCAAACCATAGCAGAGAGCTGGATCAGAAGTGAAGCAGCCAGGACTCAAACTGGCGTCCATATGGGATGCTGGCACTGCAGGCAGCGGCTTTACCTGCTACACCACAGCGCTGGTCCTGAACTGTGCTCTGGTACCCTGTCTCCAGGAACCTTTCCCTCTCACACATCACTGCCAGAGAGCCCTGCCTGTCACAGGAGAACTTGCTGTTCCTGCTGCCCACAGGAGTCGCCACTTTAACTGGGATCTCCCCACACCACGGCTCCACAAGCCAGGCTTCGCTGCTTTGGAACTGTGACCACAGGGGCTGTAAGTCTGAGCCGTCCCCCTGCTAATGTGCCTGTTAAGGCTGCAGAAGACAGCGCCAGTAGGAGAACCAGATGGAGCTCCTGGCTGCTGGCATTGACCTGGCCCAGACCATCAGGCCATTTGGGGAGTGAACCAGCAGATGAAAGATCTCTCTCTCTCTCTCTCTCTCTCTCTCTCTCTCTCTCTGTTGGTCTTTCAAATAAATAAATACATGAAAAACCTTAGAGAGGCCAGCAGGTTCTACGAAGCCCTGGGCCCCAGTCTCAATGGGCTGTCTGCAGTGTAGTGGGTAAAGCCGCCTCCATCTCATCCAGGTGCTGGTTCGTGTCCCGGCTGCACCACTTCCCAACCAGCTCCCTGCTGATGCACCTGGGAAAGCAGTGAAAAATGGTCCAAGTCCTTGGGCCCTTGCACTCACATGGGAGACTTGGAAGAAGCTGCTGGCTCCTGGCTTCTGACCAGCCCAGCCCTGACTATTGCGGCCATTTGGGGGTGAACCAGCAGATGGAAGACCTCTGTGTGTGTGTGTGTCTCTCCCTCTCTTGCTCTATAACTGTGCCTTTCAAATAAATAAAGAAATCTTAAAAAACAAAAAAAACCTAGAGGACCAGCTCTGTGGCACAGTAGCTTTTAAAAAAAGATTTTTTTAAGGTAATTGTTGAAGAAGTAGATTGATGAACTGAGAAGTTCCATGCTCCTTAATAACTAGAACACAACCCTGCCTTGGTCTGTGGCCTGGAGGGACTCCAGGGCTCCTGCCTGCAGAACCCTAGGGGAGTGGGCACCCCTGGGTGTCAAGACAACACAACCCCACAGAGCCCCTGGCATGGACACGTGTGCACTGCTCAGTAGGATTGGGGAGGCTCACAGTTCAGGGGACAGAGAACAAGAAAGGGAAGTGCAGGGTGGGGTCCTAGGCCAGGTCTGGAGCTGTGCCCATGCACGCCTGGGAGGCCAACTCAAAGCGAGGGGACTAGGGTCCGGCTGCCTGGGAACAAGCCAGCCCAGGGCCAGGCTGCGAGGTGCTGGTGGAGAGAGAGAGAGGGCTGGTGAGTGGCAGCCGGGATGCCCTTCCACCTGCCCGCCAGGCCAGCACCTCCCTACAGAGGAGGGACCACACCCAGCACCTCTCCTTTGCAGAAACAGCATCGCCATGGGCTCTGTCTGGGGAGCTGTGATCACGTGCCCAGGTCACCCAGAGAACCCTGCAGGACCCGTGAGCAGGAGAGAATGAAACAGACGTGATCGGCGCCCAGGGCAGAGCTCCAGCGCTGCTTAAGATAAAGCTAACCTGCAACGAGAATACTGAGTGAGTGGTGGGAAGATTACTCGGTGGCATCCTCCTGCCGGCCCACGCCGCCCTTTGGGGGAAGAATTTCTGATAGCTGTCTGTAGGAGCCGAGGCTTGGGGATGAGGGGTGCCTGTCTGGGGAGGGAAAGGGCAGGCACTGGGGTGGGAGGATGCTGTTAGAGATAGCTGCAAGGTTCACGGAGGTCCCCCTGGATCCACCATTCGCACACGTGAGTGGGAGACACCTGCGGACAGTGCAGCTGGGGTGGGCCTGGGCTCTGCTCACCTTTATCCTCCTGGGGTGAGGGGGCTCCAGCTGACACCTGTGTTAAATCACTACACGACAGCGGTCCTCAGATAATCAGTAATTGTCACAACAGCTGCCATAAGGCCACTTGTCATGCACACGCTGTTTTTCACGTATGTTCCTCTTCTCTTCCTTCTATGTTCACAGAGCACATGAAGGCCCCAGCGACCTCCATTGTGCTGAGCCCTCTGCTTACCTGCAGGCCAGGCAGGTGCACACATGCACTCACACACACATGCACTCACATGAACTCACATGCATGTACACACATGCACTCACATGAACTCACACACACTCATGCACACATGCACTCATGCACACATGCACTCACATGAACTCACACACATGCGACTGCATCCTTGGGTGGGCCTGGCACTCACTCCTTGCTCTGCAGGCCTCTCACCTGGGCCCTGGGGCTGGAGCCCCCCCATCCACCTGGCCTCTCCCCAGTGTCTGGGCCTGCACCGGCCCTTCCCCCAGGTCCTCTGCTAACTTCCACACCCCCAGTCTCCATCCTTCCTTGTCCTCCGAGGCCAGGTCTGCTCAGCCTTGAGGCAGGGCCTTCCCCTCGGCCCCCTCCCTCACCCCCTCCACACACCCACAAGGCTTCCTCATGTCCTCAGCACACACTGCCCTGTGATCCCCAAACACTGCCCAAGGCGCCCCTCCAGGGGATGACACTGGCTCGGGCTCGCCTCAGTGCTTCTCTCCTCTGCCCCACCTGGGACCCTGGCCAGGCTGGGGGACACAGGTGGCTATGGGCCTTCCCAGCCTTGCTGTGGGCATTCCCTGCCACCCTGAGACCACATCTTGCCCCTCCTCACTCTTTGCTACTCAGAGTCACGTGGATGGGCTCGGCACCCACCCGGAGCCTCCTCTCCAGCCCTGTTTGTCACAGACCTGTTGGCCTTGTAGCTTCAGCACTACCACCCTCAGCGAGGGCCCCCGAGGGTTGTCTCCCCCCAAGACCTGTCTGCTAGGATGCAATTCTACACTGCCCCCCACCCCAGGGGGCCCTTGCCCCTCGCCACCACTGTCTGCCTACAATCTGCTACCACCACCTCCACCATTACTACTGCTACCGTTGTTACCTCTGCTAATACATGCACACACACACAAGCATGCACACATACACACACATATGCACTCACTCTCACACACACACACTCGCACAGTGCACTCACACACATGCAAGCATGCACACATACACTCACACATGCACACATGCGCGCTCACACAGAGCACTCGCATGCACTCACACAAGCAAGCACACACGTACTCACACCTTCACTTACACATGTGCTCACACACATGCACACACATATGTGCACATACGCACTCACACACGCAAGCATGCACACACACACTCACGCATGCCCACATGCACACATGCATGCACTCAGGCACGCATACAGTCACACATGCATACACTCACACAGTGCACTCACACACATGCAAACAAGCACACACACATACACTCACACACACAGTATGCACTCACACACATGTACTCACACACACAGCATGAGCTCACACACGTGCACTCACACACACATGGCATCACACAGTGTGCTCACACACATGTGCTCACGCAATGCAAACATGTACATGTATACTCACACACGTGCTCACACACATGAATTCTCACACACAAGCATGCACATGTATACTCACACATGCCCACATGTGCACACACATGCACTCAGGCACACATACAGTCACACATGCACACACATGCATGCACTCACACACACATGACGTGCGCACACACATGACTTAAACGTGGTCATCGCTCATTTCTCCCCCAATTTTGTGCACTCTCCCTCTTTTTAGGGCTGAACTTTTTGGAGTAATTCTTGTTCCTCATTTTCCTCCCTCTCAGTGATCTGCTTGGTCATCAAACCCTGTGCATGTTTCACAGCTACCAGTGCATCCGAGCACTGGAGAAGCAACCTGGTCCTGGGAGTGCGGAGTTCTCAGTCCTAGCCCCCAGCCCAGTAGTTTGGCTCTTTGTGGCCTCAGCTGGTGCCTCTGTGGAATGGGCAGTTGCCTTGATGAGCTTTAAGACCTCAGGCAAACACTGCTGGCTCCCTCCCCAGCATCCATTCTCCTGTCTCCCCCACCCTCGACAAAAGCCTGATTCTGTCCCAGACTGTGACACCCCCACCCGCAAACACAGCTGCTCCCTGGGGGGGCTGGTTCTGACCTCAGGGAGACATTGGCTGCCTCCTGTGGGTCCTCTGGTCCCAGAGTTGTCACTGGCCTTGCACGGGTAGGCAGTAACCCTCCAGGCTGGCTGGATGTCACCACCGGAACAGAGTGGCCCAGGCTTAGGGCTCAGAACCTAGGAGCTAGACAGACCCAATCCTGTCTCAGTGCTCCCAGCGTGAACACCTCTCTCTCTCTCTCTCTCTCTCCCTCCCTCCCTCCCTCCCTCCACTGTTAAACGCACTCTGGGCCCACTCAGACGTGTGTCCTACCTGGTCTCCCTGGTGGGGCTGGGAAAGCAGGTGCAGGACCGGCCTTGGGGAGGGACAGCTGCTCCCTGTCCGAGTCTTCATGTTCCAGGCTCAGCCCTCCTGGATGGGGCTGGTTTCCAGACTCCATATCAAACTGGTTCCCAAGACCTATCTGAGGGCGCCAGGCTCCGCCCGGCACAAGGCGGTCTGGCGATGGGGGCGGGGTGTTCTCCTCACCGCGCTGGGCTACTGACAGGCGAGCTCTCAATGGCAGGTGAAGATCCCCAGGCGTCCGTGGAGGCTCTGCCCCTAACCTGACTCAGGAAGGCGGGCACGCAGACGTGAGGAGGCTCAGTAGGGGGCGGCCTCCTCACAGGACACGCTCGGCACCAAGGCCTCACTCGCTGTTCCCAGCTCCTCTGTCCGTCCTGCCTGCGCCCAGCTTGCCAGCGGGATCCTCAGCTTCCGCGAGGCCCTGGGCGATGGAGCTCGGGTCACTCTGCGGGGCGCATGTGGGAGCCCCTCCCGGAGCCTGCCCAGCAAGTCTATCGGGTACAGTCCGAGTATCATTTTGCACAGCTCGTCTCTGCAGCGAAGCACCGGTCTGGTTCTGCCCACTCTTCCCGGCATCCCACCAACTCAGCCTCTGGCTTGTCATGACTTCGCGGCTGGCAGAGAGGCTACCCTCTCTGGATCGCCTCTCCACCAAGGAGCCAGGCTGACGGAGGGAGGCGGGCAGGGAGCTGAGAGCAGCCCCAGGCACGGAAGAGGCCCCTGGAGCAGCGCTGCGAACAGCCTCCGTCTTGTGCGGAAGCCCCCACCCCAACAGCTGGCGCAGGTGAGCAAACAGGGTAGAGGGGATGTCTCCCACTGAGAGGCCGAGTCCACCAGGGAGCAGCCCTGTGGCTGCTCTGGCACCACATCGCCCCCAGTGGGCGCCGACCCTTGACCTACTGCAGAGACCCCTGCAGACAACCGATTGAGGGTGGCCTGAGGACCAGGGTGCCATCTGCAGAATGTCCACTAGAGGTCAGCCCAGAGGGAGGGCTCTGCCAGGGCTCCTGGGTGCTCCACCCAACCTGCAGAGGCCCGGGCCATAGCGACAGGTGGAGGGTGAGCCCCTCTCCCTACCCGGCCCCCATCTACCACCCACCTCATTGTACTTGTTGGATTCTCCATTGGTCGGCTGTTAGAGGCAACGTGATCCAGCACCCTCCCGCCCAAGGCAGAACAAGCTGACCTCACTCTGGAGGTCCCAGATGCCCCACGGGGTCACGGCCAAGACACGCGTTGGATGGGAAGGATCTGGAATGCAGTAGAACAGGGCGGGGGGGGGGGGAGTTGCGTAAGGGCAGTGCCCAGGCAGCCCTGACCATCACGGCAGGCTTTGAAGAGCTGAGCTCATACCTGTCTAAGAGTTAAGGTGGGAGTGGGGGCCAGGTAGTCTGGAGCCCTTTTAAGAAGACGATCAATGGCTCCAGCATTGTGGTGTAGTGGGTAAAGCTGCTGCCTGCAGTGTCCGCATCCCAAATGACGCTGGTTTGAGTTCCAGTTGCTCCACTTCTGATCCACTCTCGAGTGTGGCCTGGGAAAGCAGTGGAGGATGGCCCAAGTCCTTGGGCCCCTGCACCCGCATGGGAGACCTGGAAGAATCTCCTGGCTCTTGGCTTCAGATCAGCGCAGCTCTGGCTATTGCGGCTAATTGGAGAGTGTAACTCTGACTTTCAAATATTCACACACACACACACACACACACACGAAGAGGATGAGTAAAAAACGCAGCTCCAGACTGGGTGCTGGGGTCACAGCGCTCTCCCAAGGCAGCCCCATTCAGGGCACATAAATCAGGGCTGCTGTGTTCCAAGCAGGGCAAACACATTGCCGCCCTCTGGGTGCCCTGTGACCACCCAGCCCCGCCCCCTGCAGCTGTGAGCATCACTGTGGCACCGCTGGGAGAGGTCCAGGGGCCCCAGGATGCATTGTAAAAGCCTCTGGGCTGGGCGTCCTGAGGCCTTGCGCACCACCGTGGGCCCAGGCAGCCCAGGCCAGTGCACACAGGGTGGCTGACCCCCACCCCACAGCACGGCTGTTCTGTTGAAGAGATGAGCTGTGTCAGCCACTCCACTCTTCTGAGTAAATTCCTGGTGGGCTCTGCCAGACAGCCTCAGGGCACTGGAGGACAGGGGGCGGGAGGGCAGTCATTGAGGCCAAAACACAGCTTGGCCTGCCCGGCCCAGCCCCATCTCCATGTGGGGGGCAGCAACACGGAGGGAGGCGGGGGAGCGCCTTGTCCCCAGCAGGGCCTTCAGCTCCCAGGTCCTCTGTGATGCTATTTTGTCTGATTCTCAGTGAAGACTGCAAGGGGCTCCCTCAAAAGAACAGTCAGACCTGGGGCCCAGCACTGTGGCATAGTGGCTAAAGCCTCCGTCTGCAGTGCCAGCATCCCATATGGGTGCCAGTTTGAGTCCCAGCTACCCTACTTCAGATCCAGCTCTCTACTATGGCCTGGGAAAGAAGCAGAAAGTGGCCCAGGTTCTTGGGCCCCTGCGCCGGTGTGGGAGACCTGGAGGAAGCTCCTGGCTCCTAGTTTCGGATTGGCGCAGCTCCAGCTGTTGCAGCCAATTGGGGAACAAAGCAGTGTATGGAAGACCTCTCTCTCTCTCTGCTTCTCCTTCTCTCTGTGTGTGTGTAACTCAGACTTTCAAATAAATAAACACCTTAAAACACAAGCAGAGAGCACACACACATGGACCTGCATGCACACCAACACACACATGCAGCACACATATGGACCTGCACACGCACACCAACACACACATGCAGAGCCCAGCGTGCTCTACTCTCTCCAGCTCTGTGTCCTCAGGCAAGTGGCTCCACCTCTCTGAGCCTTCGCTTACTGCTTTGTAAAAGAGCATGTGTCAGAGCTGTTCACTGCAAGGCAGGACATGAGGATGGACAGCAAGCAGACCTGCAACGTCCTAGCCTGAGGTCCATGCCTAGCCATTCGGCTAAGGCTGAGTGTGGTTGCCCAGGACAACGGCGCTGGCCAGGTCAGGGTGGGAAGCCTGGAAACCAGGAGTGCTGGCTCACGCTAGACACAATGGATGGGACTGGCAGCTGTTTCCATCTTTAGGCTGGTTTTCGACTCCGCAGATCCTTGGGGACCAGGCTTACCAAGTGCCACAAGTCCTACAGCCTGGAGCATCCAAGGGACCGAGGGGTGACACTTTCAGGAAGTCTCAGGAGTCAGTGACAGGTCATGGAGGCATGCACTGACCGCGGGGAGGCAAGGAAGGGAAAGACCCTAAGATAAATGTGAAGAGAGACTCCAAAGAGAAGGCGGCAGCTGTGAGGACAAGCAGAGGTGGTCTGGATACAGCACAGAGGGACAGACCGCCAGGACCTGCTGGCACACAGATGGAGAGAGAGCGGAGCTGTTCTCCAGCATCACGGGCTTCGCTGATCACACATGCATGGCCACCCTCCACAGACAGCGGGGAGAAAGCCTGGAAGCACAGATGCCCATCTGCCCGTGACCTTGGCACCCACCTCCTCACTGGCTCCCCAGAGGCAGTTCCATCTCTGCAGCTGTGCTGGCCACTGGACCCACCTTGTGCCTGGGAAGCCTTGGAGCCTGGACTGGGCGGCTGGGGAGCGGGGGTAGGGTAGGTCACCAGTAAGCTGAGGCTTGGGGGGTGGGGGCGCGGCTGCTTCAAACAGCTGAGTCCCCAGCGCGGCCACAGGCAATACCGAGGAGCCTGCACTCGTCAGCCCTGCATTTTAATGGTATTAATGAGACCTTATGCAATTCTCTCCCTGAAAAAGATGCTTTTCTTCTTCTATGGTTCCTGGGCCCAGTAAGGCTGCACCTAGCTTTGCCCACTCTGGGAGGGAGCATGGCTGGAATTCGGTCCTCTTTGCATGATGGTAATTAATTCTTTCCAAGGGCGCTCGGGGAAGGTGCTGTCTGTAGATCTGACCACCTGCCACCCCGCTGCTCGTTCGCCTGCAGGAGGAGTGGGCCACTCCAGAACAGGGGAGGGAGGCAGGGAGACGGGGAAGGAGGAGACATCAGGTGAGGCACGGCCTGGCCCAGCTGACCGTCCCTGCCCTTGATGGGGGAGCCTGCCGTGTCTCACGCTAGCAGCCCATGTGTGCAGAAGACAGGCTGGCTGTGGAAACATTCCCATCTGAGCGAGCCTCTGCCGCCCTAGCAACTTACACCCGAATGTCCACTTTCAAGGTGTTCTTGGGGTGTCCCCCTAGGGTTCTCTCTGGCCCCCTTCTTCCGCTCGGGGCATTTGTCTTGATCTCTTTGATTGACTTCTCCCATTTCCACAGGCCTGTCAATGCCAGTATTCCCAAGGTGCCACTCTCCTCTTCTCTGCACACTGCGAAGCACTGGCCCGGAGGTCCCTTCATCCCCATGTCCTGGACAAGCAGGCTGGTCCCCAGCCGGGGGGCGAGCAGGACCCAGGAGGCCACAGCTCTGCCCTCGAGGAGCTCGGTGTTCTAGGATCGCAGCCAGCAACACGGTGGCGACTCAGTCACGGAGCTCAGTGTCTGGAAGAGCCGTGTCTCCTTCCTGGAGGATGAGGGTCTGCAGAGAGCCTCGGCGGATGTTGAGATGATTGAATGAGGGAAGTGCCGAGAATAGCGCCTGGGAAAACAAGTGCTTGGTCATTAAGGTGCAGATGTCAGCTTGAGCTGCACAACAGTTTCTAGCCGGCTTCTCCCTATGGCTGCAGGCGAGCACACCTCACCCTCCTCCCAGCTGTGCCCAGAGGAACACCTGCTAGTTCCCAGTAGGTATCGTCTCCCACACTATGGGTGCTCCCCCCAGTGACAGCACTGCCACTCACCCATCGCTAGAGCATGGGAGCCATCCACACCCAACCAGCTATCGTGTCCGTGACCTCTGTTAGGATCAGGCAGAGCTGCGAAAACCCTGAACTAAGAGCTTGCAGGGGCCTCAAAAATTAGCACCTAACCAGGCCAGTGCCATGGTACAATGGGTTAAAGCCCTGGTCTGCAGTGCTGGCATCCCCAGGTTGGGGTCCCAGCTGCTCCACTTCTGATCCAGATCCCTGCTAATGTGCCTGGGAAAACAGCAGAGGATGGCTCAAATCCTTAGGTCCCTACACCCACATGGGAGACCCAGAAGAAGCTCTTGGCTCCTGGCTTTGGATCGGCTCAGCTCCAGTTGTTATGGCCGTTTGGGGAGTGAACCAGCAAATGTAAGACCTCTCTCTCTCTCTCTCTCCCTCTCTCTCTCTCTTTCTCTCTTTCTTCCTCTCTCTCTGTCTCCATGTATGTGTATGTGTGTGTAACTCCATCTTTCAAGTAAATAAAATAAATCTAAAAAATTAGCACCTACCCCAGAAATTCCCGTGCATAATATGTGCTGAAATATGTACTTCAGTTTTTGTGTGAAATACCGATAGCAGCTCTATTCACGATAGCCAAAAGGTGGAAACAACTCAAATTGTCAGTAAGTGGGCGAACGGAACTTCAGGGAATTCAAGGGAAATGGAATGAAAAAGTAATGATTAAAAATAAGAGTTTTATTTTTCAGCCTAAGCTGCATCAAGGTCAAGACGCTATTATAAGCCATGATACCAGCCATTTGAGTCCAGCTCCAAAGAATGAGGTTCCTGGGAATGCAGCCATGTCGATGTGGTCTCACTACTACTCACTGAAGGAAAATGAATGCCCTTTGAAGATTATTTAAGATTAGGAAACAAAAAGAAGCCAGAAGGAGCCAAACCAGGACTGTAGGGTTGCTGTCTAATGATTTCCCATGGAAACTCGCAAGTACAGCCTTTGATGAGAGGGATGAGCAGGGGGAACTGTTCTGGGAGAGGAGTCTCTGGTGAGGTCTTCCGAGCGGTGCAGTCCTTCTGTTAAAGCGCTGGCTGACTTTCTCACTCTCCTGATAAACAGAGGTCATCATTCCTTAGCCCTCCAAAAGGCCAACAAGCAAAAGGCCCTGAGCAACCCCCAGAAACGTTTCCATGGCCTTTGCTTTTGACGGCTCTGCCGGTGCTCTGACTGGACCAGGTCCACCTCTCGGTAGCCACTTCTTTGGTCGTGCGTTGTTTTCAGGATCACACGGGGAAAGCCAGTTCTCATAGCTGTCACACTTCTTCCAAAAATCCTCCGTGATCTCCCTCCCACCTGCTTACAATTTCCTGAGAATTGTGCTGTTGTCTGCAGCTGATCTGTGCACAAGGGTTTTGGCATAGAACGAGACGTTTGCTCAACTTTGAGTTTTCTATGGGAATAGCATGAGCTGAACCAGTTGAGATGCCCATGGCACTGGCTGCTGCTTCTGCTGTAAATGATCAGTCCTCTTCAGTGAGGGCAGGAATATGATTGTTTCCCCCTCAGTTATGGGCAATCTGATGCCCTGGCTTCTCATCCCTTCTTGAGCCACCCGTCTGTACAAGGCTCATTTCTTTGTGGCATAGTCCATGGAAACTTTCTGTTCGGCATCAATGATTTCACTATCCTTCCGCCCAAGCTTCACCATCAATTTGATGTTTGTTCTTCCATCCATTGAAGCAGAATTCATGTTGCTCTGATAGACTGAGCAACAGAATTCAGAATGCTCTTTTCAGACTGATGTCTCTTCATGCTAAGTGCTTCAAGCTAAATCCAGTTCAGAAACATTATAACAATTAGTACCAGTTCATTTTGCTGCAAAAAAAATTTATTTGAAATCCGTGCGTACCTTTTTCCTGCTACTCCTTTTCCGTGAACTTTTTGAAGGCTTCTCATTCATGCGATGGAATCCTAGTCAGGTGTGAAGGAAGCAAGCACCGTGCATGTCACAGAGGGGGAGCCCGGGAATGGTGATGCTAAAATGAAAGAAGCCAGACCAAAGCCTCACATACTGTATGGTTCCATTTGCATGGACAGGCAAGTCCGTAAGACAGAATTCACATCAGTGGTTGTCGGGGACTGGGGAGAAAGGATAATAAGGGGTAACTGATGGATGGGTGCAGGGGTTTATTGTGGAGATGGCAATGTTTTAAATTAGATAGAAACGCTAGTTATGTATCGTTGTGAAGCTACTCAATGCCACCGAAATGCTGGCTTTCAAACAGCCAATCATACGTTATGTGGGTCTCGCCTCAGTACTTTAAAAAGTATATCAGGTTTTCTCTGGGGAATCTTCTGGCTTTGACCAAAGACTCCTTTCTGTTGGCAGCGTGGAAATACCCAGCAGGCCAGGGCGACAGAAGCTGCAGTGTTGAGGTTACATTGGGAAGACAGGGCCCGGGGGGCTCTCGAGGCATGGCTTATATGAAGCCCCTTTCACCCCCAGGCCCTTCCTCAGTGGGGCTGCTGCCCCCCAATCCCCCACCCCTGCAAGGAGGCTGCCATCCTCTAGTGTAGGGGCGGCGCCTGGGAAAGGGGAGCTTCTCTGTGCGGTGTGCAGGTGCTCACACCCAGGCCGCCAGCAGGAGGCGCCCCGTCCCATCCCAAGGCTGCTGAGAGGGCAGATGCCGCCGCCCCAGGCCCAGTTGCACTCAGCAAGATTGCGAACTGAACACAGCTCCACTCTGGAAGCCGGCAGGGCTGGGAGCAGGGCGGTGGGCCTGCCTTTGTTGGCAGGGAGCAATGGGTCTTTTCCCATCTGGGTCAAAATGCCCCAGCCTGAAGGCAAGGAAGAGCTGACCCTGGGGAGACTGGTCAGGGGGTGTGAATGGTGCTTCAGTCCCCAGAGCGCTGCAAGCCCTGGGACCCAGGGAAAACAGCACAGGCAAGGTGGATTGGTGAGGGCAAGGGCAAGGGCAAGACAGGGCAAGGGTTCCAGCACCAAGAGCAAGTTCAAGGACCATGGGGACTGAGGGTGGGAGCGTGAGTGCCTGCTGGAAGATCCGCCCCTGCCGCGGGGCGCACCCACCTCTCAGCATCTTGGGACCCCCACCCTGCTGGAGCACAGCCCTGTGGGTCCTCCTCCCCATGGCTGTCTGCCAGGCTCTCCCAGGCTCTGGGTTAGCTGCCTCTGGATGGTCCGCCAGTCTCTCCTTTGCTTTTATCTCCTCCCTTTATCTTCCGTGCAGTGTTTCGCCCTCTTCTTTGTACAATTCTTGTTGCTCTCTGACTCGGAGGGGCGGGGGGAGTTGAGGGGGCAGGGAGAGTCTGTGTGTCTGCACAGTTCCTGGGCTGGCCACCCTGACTCCTTGTCTTGAGATGCTGATAAGATGCACTTGGTTTGCTTTTTAGATCACCTTTTCCCCACACCACTGAAGTCTGAAGTCTGATCGATTCTCCTCCCGAACACTGCTCTTTCCCCTCCCTCCCACTGCCGTGCCTGCTCGGGGGCTCCCTGCACATGCTGTGGCCAGTGACCCTTCTAACCCAGCCCTCCACCCCAGCTGCCCTCCCCAGGTGGGCAGCTGCAGGGGCTCTCAGAGGGGGCTCCTGGGCACTGCTTAGAAATGCAGGCTTTCAGGATCCACTGATCCCAGAACTCTGCAGGGGGATGCAGCAGTCTGGCCCAGCAAGCTGTCCGTGTGATTCTGCTGCTGCCAAAGTCTAAAAGCACTGACCTACTTAAAGGCCCTCAGTGGCTCCCACTCCCAGGCCAGGCTCCTTCTCAGCGTGTGCAAAACCTCTGGGACCCACTGCCTGCCTGGCTGCTCCTCCCTACACCCTCCCACCAACCCCTTGCCTGCAAGCATGGCGTTCGTGATTCTTGCTGCGGGACCCCTCCACTCCCATCCACACTCCACACTGGCCATGCCTTCCTGGACACCCCTGTCCCTGCCTAGCGCACCCCCTCTGTCCCCAGCCATGGGCCTGTGGGCTGGCTCCCTGTGCTGCGAGTTCTCTGAGGACAGGACTCCGGGTTGGTATTTCAGTGCTGCAGCACCCTGCCCCTGTGTGGCCCCTGACTCAGAGCCAGCACTGTAGCATGGTCCATGCATCCTGCCAAGCTCAGACAGACAAGGGTGGCTTCATTCCACAGCTGAGCTTACTGTCCCTGCAGCCGAGTGATGGGGCACACTCACAGTCACACTCCTGATGGCGCAGCCCTTAGGGGACGCCTATGGTGTGCAGAAAGAGTGACGCAGCTGGATTCCAGCCACCTGTGACCTCTGGAGAAAGCCCAAGACACAGTTTTCTCATCTGTAAAGTGAGTCCCTAAAATACATTCTCAAAAAGCATTGTACTAAACTTGGGTAAGTGTGAAAGAGCTTCAGAACATTTGGGGAGGTGGAATGAAAAGTTCATACACATTTTCCATGAGCTTTATGAAGCCTCATAAAGAGATCCTTTATTTAAAAAAATCTGTTTATTCGAAAGGCAGAGTTGTAGACAGAGAGGAGAGACAGAGAGAAAAACCTTCCATCTGCTGATTCACCCCACGGCTAGCACTGTGCCAGGCGGAACCCAGGAGCCAGGGACTTCTTCCAGATCTCCCGCGTGAGGGCAGGGGTCCAGGGGCTTAGACCATCTTCTGCTGCTTCCCCAAGCACATTAGCAGGGAGCTGGATCGGATGTAGAGCAGCCGGGACTTGACCCAGCGCCCGCATGGGATGCCGGCACTGCAGGCGGCAGCTTTACCCGCTACGCCACAGTGCCGACCCCTCACAGGAACATCTTAATTTGTGTCCCTCCGAAAGCAGGACTTCACAAAAGGGCTTGGGTGCAGGAGCTTCTTTAGGACGTGGTCCTGGGGGGTTGGAAGGCAGATCTGCGGAGAGCCAAGTCAGCAAAGAGGAAGCAGCAGCAAACACCTGCTCCGGGGGACGGGGGGTCTCCCACTGCAGAACCAGGACCAGAAGTGGGGTCACTGATCAGGGCCCCCGTCTCCCAGTAGCTACGGGCTGGCAGGCCAGGCGGCCCAGCCCCACTCCCTGCCTCCTCTTCCGAGCTGCTGCTCTTGGTGGGGCTTGGCCTTCCAGAGCTGCAGGAAAGACCCAAGGTGCATTGGGTGGGGGCCGGCGGCCTCAGTGGGGGCTCACGGGAGACTTCCCACCACTGCCATCAGGGGGTGCAGGGGCACTGCGATTGCCTCTAATGCCATCCCCGGGGCGCTGGAGACAGTGATAATGTCTGCCGTGTCCATCGCTGGGTCCCAACACCCAGGAGGGACTCTGCAGAGGAGACAATCTCAACATCCACACTGCCTCCCAGGGTGCACATGAAAAGGAAGCAGAATCAAAGCCAGGACTTGAGCCCAGGCCCTCCATATGGGGTCCCAAGTGGGAATCCCAAGTGATACCTTAGCCACTGTGCCGAATGTCCACCCCAAACTTACCATTTCCCACCAACTTTTGGAAGGATCTTGTGTGTGTCTGAACTGATCAAATCATACACGTCAAAGTTAGCCACTGTACTGTATCTGCATTTTGCAGTCAGTAAAGCCCTTTAGAAGAAACACGAGGGGACTGGTATTTCTGTCCCGGAATGGGCATGATCTCCTGAAGAGCACACACGGCGTCCTGCGGTGGTGCCGCTTGCCAAGCTGGAATCCCACATCAGAGTGCCAGTTCCAGTCCCAGGGACTCTGCTGGTTTTTTTTTTTTTTTAAGGATTTATTTATTTGAATGTCAGAGTTACAGAGAGGGAGGGAGGGAGGAGAGAGAGGGAAAGAGAGGGGGAAGGGAGAAAGGGGAGAGACACACAGAGAGAGGTCTTCCATCCACTGGTTCACTCCCCAAATGTCTGCAATGGCCAAGGTTGGGCCAGGCTGAAGCCAAGAGCCAGGAGCTTCCTCCAGGTCTCCCATGTGGGTGGCAGGAGCCCAAGTACCTGGGCCACCTTCTGCTGCTTTCCTGGGCCATTAGCAGGGAGCTAGATTGGAAGCAGTATAGCCAGGACACGAACCGTCACCCATATGGACTTCCGGGACTACAGATGGTGGCTTTACCCACTACACAACTATGCTGGCCACGGGTACTCTGCTTCTGATCCAGCTTCCTGTTGATGTGCCTGGGAAGGCAGCAGATGATACTCCAAGTGCTTGGGCCACATACATGGGAGACCAGGATAGAGCTCCTGGCCCCTGGACTCAGCCTGGCCTAGCCTTGGCTGTTGTGGACATTTGGGGAGCAAACCAGAGAATGGAAGATCTGTGTGTGTGTGTGTGTGTGTGTGTGTGCGTGCGCGTGTGTGTGTGCGTGTGTGTGTGTGTGTGTGTCACTCTGACTTTCAAGCAAATAAATAAATCTTTTTAGAAAATAAAAGTACATGCAGAGCTCATTTAACGAGTAAGTAAGTGGGGCCTTCCTAGTGACGTCAGAAAGCCTTATCTGTCTGCTGTCTGACACACAATCTGTATCTGAAACTCGGATCCGATTTCCAGTGTTGGGGGGGTGGTTCAGAATTGTGTCACCAGGCCCGTAGGATGAGAAACGTGGAACCCATAGGTTCCACGGGAGGCTTCGCCCACGCAGATCAGAGCTGCAGCCACAGGCCTGGTGTTTTTCCCTCTGGGGGCTTCCACCTCGTTCCCCGCACCCCACTGCCTGCACCAGAGAGACCCTCAGACTCTCCTCCCTGCAGCTTCCTCGGCCCCTGACTTCGATGCCTTCTGCACCCACCCTGGCCCTGTTCACAGCCACACAGGCTGCTCACTTGGTGGCTGCCGCCACCTGACCCCTCACTGCCTTCCTGCCCAGTGCTGTCCCTGGGGAGGGCGTCGCTGCAGAGTGCACGATTCTTTCCAAATCTCCATTTGCACAGCAGCATAGAGCAAGCGCCTACACAACCCTGTTCCCTTCCTCCCGAGCGCCCACAGGTGTTCCTGGCAGGCTGGGCTGGGGTGCACGCGGGGCGGCCTAATGCGGCCTGCTCCTCAGCCCAAGTCCAGCCACGGGGTCCAGCCCCTTCCGTATTAATGTGTCCCCTCTCTTCTCTCAGGGTCCTATGGTGGTATCAGCCTCAGAAGTGCCCCACACCGCCCCCGCCGCCGCCCCGTCTACAATCAAGCTCTGAGTAAGAGACCCTCGATTGTGGACACGGCTCTGGTGATTGCCCATGGGATTCTGAGCACACAGTGGATGGCTGCGGTGGGCTGAATGTCTCACTCCGCAGGGACCTGCAGGCTTAGGCTTGCAGGTCCCTGTGGTTCACTCGCCACTGCGCAAGGAGGCCTGTGCTGCCGACACCTGTCTTCTGGGGACAGTGCGGCGGGAGGCCGAACTGGAAACTGCAGGGGCTTCTCTTCTCCCGGGGCTCGGGGAAGGGAGAGTTTCCTGTGCTGGGGCTGGACTTTTGATGGGAGACCATGAGGAAGAAGGGTTTGGAAGGGACCTTGTGCAGGCCAGGAAGCTGCACCAGCCGGGCTCCCGTGGTAGCTGATGTGTTCAGCTTGCAGCCTGGGGCTCAGGGGATGGGGAGAGGGAGATGACTGGTCTGACGTCGCAGCGGAAGCCCGCTGTGGACTGCGGCAGTCGAGGGCTGCAAAGCCAGGGCCGGACTCAGCTCTACCGCAGTGGAAAACCCTGTGCTGGGGATACAGCAGCGGCCATCCTGCCTCAGATGCTTCCAGGAGACCCAACACCCCCTCCTCTCACCTAGGCTCCCCCTGCAGAGGCCCTGCCTCCAGCCGTGAGCCTGCCCAGGCCACCTTTCCTCTCTCCCAGCAGAGAACCTTCTAGAACAATTGTGACCATGTGCTCTTCTGCTGCCTGATCCTGCCTCGTGGAGGAGACACACACAAAATCCCGTCCCCGTGTGCCTCTGACTCCCGCCTCCCAGTGTCCCCCCAGCACAGGCCCACGGTCCTGCCACTGTGGACTGTCACCACCCAACAGACACTTGAGAACCTCCGCTCGCCTCAGTCTCTGCTGTGAGGTGGGAAGGAGCCAGAGGAGGAGGAGAAGGTGGAGAAACGGGAGAGGAAGCAGACCCAAGAGCTGCGGGAGGGAGGGGCGAGGGGGTGACACGGCGAGGGAGGCACGGCGGTGCTGCTGCGCCCCCACCGTCCAGATCAAGGAGGGAACAGCGGGGCCGGGCCACTTTGGAAAGCTCATGCCCCCTGCTCCCTTGGGCCCCTCCAGAGGCCCCGCGCTCTGCTTCCTGTGTGAGCCTCCCTGGCACTTGAGGATGGACTCCCGAGAGGGGCTGAGGCTGAGCCCCTGCAGGTCACAGGGCACCGGGCAGGGGGCCCAGGGCTCCCAGCAGGGATGCCGCCTCCGGGAGTGGGAGCTTGTGAGGCAGCTGCACTCCGGCCAGCAGGGGGAGTTGCGGGCTGTTTAGCAAGTTGTGCTGACACCAGAAAGGAGAAACGAACAGCGCTCGCCCTGAGGGATCAAGGTGGACTTTGTGGCAATACTGACTCCGCTATCATTGGGGGAATAAGGAAGCACCCCTGGGTTAGAGAGAGGGGAAGTCAGGCCTTGCTGTGCAGGGCGGGGCGGGAGGGCAGTCAGGGGCAGAGAGGGAGGCGTTTGGGACTTTTGCATGTCGCCCTGGAGTGAAAGGATTTGAGTCCTGGCAGCATAGTCCAGTCCCGGCTCCTGCTCACGCACACGTGGGAAGGCAGCAGGTGATGGCTCAATTACTGAGTCCCCACCGCCCACGTTGGGGACCCAGATCGATTTCCCAACTCCTGGCTTCAGACGGGCTCCTCTGAGCTGGTGCAGGCATTTAGGGAGTTGGGGAGTGAACCAGCAGATTGGAAATTCTCTCTCCTTCTCTCTCTCTCTCCCTCTCTCTCTCTCTCCCTCTCTTTCTCTCTCCCTCCTCCCTCTCTCCTCTCTCCCTCATTCCCTCTCTCTCTCTCTCCCTCTTCCTCTCTCTCTCTCTCCCTCTCCCCCTCCCTCTCTCCCTCTCTCCCTCCCTCCCTCCTCCCTCTCTCCCTCTCCCTCTCTCTCCCTCCTCCTTCTCTCCCTCTCTCCCTCTCTCTCTCTCTCCCTCTCCCTCTCTCTCTCTCTCCCTCCCTCCCTCTCTCCCTCTCTCTCTCTCTCCCGCTCCCCCTCCCTCTCTCCCTCTCTCCCTCTCTCCCTCCTCCCTCTCTCTCTCTCCCTGGAGAAAGGCTGCTGGCTTCCACTCTAGCACTCCAGGCATCGTGGAAGATGTCCAGGCACAGTGTTTGAGAGACCACATACAAAGACTACAGCGGAGAGGTCACGTGAAGGCACTGTAGTCCTGAGACCACGTGGAGGAGAACTGGGGAGTCAGCCCAGCAGGACCAGAGCCCCATCACAGAGCCTGCACTGAGCCGTGCTCACTAGGATCCAGCTACCAACCATGCCAAGTGGGAATGAAGAAGCCCTGTGCACCTGTGCCTCCGGGCCCAGCAGACCTCCTATGGGGCAGGGAGAAGCTGTCCCCACCAGGCCCATCCCAAGGTTCTGACCCATAGAACAGCAGGAGATAGTAAAAGGGGGGTTCGGGGTGGTGTTTTAAGCAACAAGAGAGAATAGAATGGCGGTGCTACTGGTCAGCTGGAGCGTCTTCATGCATTTGTTGTCAGTCTGCTTTCCTGTCGCACAAATGACTTATCTCTGTCTGTTGTCTATTTTTAATTGCATTGTCCTTTTTGTTATTTGATTTGCAGAAATTATCTGCACCGTCTGGATCTGAATCCTTTATTGATTGGGGCATTTGCACATTATCTTCTCTGGCTTCTCCATCCACTTTTTGTGATCTTTGCACAGTTGTGAATTTTTAATTGTAAAAGAGTTGAGCTCTCCAATCTTTCCCATTAGATTTTGTACTTGCTACATTTTATGCAAGAAATCTTTTCCTATCCTAAAAGCCTTAAAAATTTCCCTATATATTCTTCTAAAATGTTTTTTTTCTCTTTTTGTTAATGTTTAAAATCAGCCTGAAGTAGTTTTTTGCTTACACTGTTAGATAGAAATTCAGTTTAATTTTGTTTCCACATAAATAACACTTGACTTTGTACAAGGGCGCTTCAAAAAGTAAATGGAAAATGGAGTTAAAAGATAAGCTTATTTTGGAGTGATTTTTTTTCAAATCCATGCCTAGTTTGCTCATAATGCACATTCTCCGTGAATCATCTGGAAGATCTCTCATACTGTTAATTGAATAGTCTTTGCCTTCCTCACTGGCCACGGCCAACAATGTTATCTCTTGCAGAAAGCAAGCTTCCCGCGTGTGCGTGCTCTATTTCAGGCTGAGTGCTCCATTAGTCCATTTGCTCAGCCCTGCCCCAGTAACACGTTGTGTCTCTGCCTGTGACATTTTAAGGGGGTCTGCTATCTGCTAGGACAAGGCATCACTCTTTGTTCTTCCTCACAATTGGCCTGTTTGGAGTCATTTTTATCCCATTATCCAGGATAAATGTTCTTTCATGTAAATTTTAGAATCAAGTTGGCAGACTCCAAAGCCCTATAGCAATTTTGATTTATAGAATACTTTGGGGGAGAATTGTATGTACGATACTGAGTTTCCTTTCTACGAATGTGATACATCACTCCATCCATGTAGGAATCTTTCAGTGTCTTTCCACAAAGTTTAATGATTTCCTTCAGAAAGGTCACAAGCATGTGTTGTTTGTTGCTGTTGCTCCTGCAAATGGTATTTTTTTCAAACTGTATTTTCTGACTATCCATGGCTGGACAATAGGGGGTGCATTTAATTTTTGCACGTTGGCCTTACGTCTAACAGCCATCCATCTTCTGAACTCTGCGTAATCACGTTACTTTTAAATAATCCGTGTCTTCCTTTCTGATCATTTTTTTTCTCCTGGTCTTACTTAGTGTACAGTATCCTCTGTGGCGAGTGAGTACGAGTGGCGAATGCGGGAATTCTTTCCCATTGCCAGTTTGAAATGTTATTGCCTCTGCTGCTTCACCAATCTGTCTGATCTCTTCCATCAGCGTTGTGCGGACACACACAGCCTGTGTGATTTTTGTGGGTTTATTTTTGAGTCTGGGAAGGATGAGTATGAGCTTTTCAGCCACCTTGATCTACTACTTTAGTGAACGTCGTGAACATTCATAGCTGTATATTTTTCTCACCCAGTCAAACATTCCTAACTCGATCATGCTGTTTTTTCCTACTTGCTATTGGATTTATCTGGGATTTTGCCTAACTTTTTAGTCTATTTTCTCGAATCCTGCTAGTTTCCTTTCTAGCGCTATCGTTGTCTTGTTTAGTATCAGGGTCTCATACAGTAAATGCAGAGGGGATGCCTTTTCCCCCACCTTATGAGTTACAGAAGAGCTTGGCAGAGCTGCCTGCAAAATTGCTCGAGCTCAGCTTTGCTTTTTTGCTCTTCAGAGGTTCTAGCTGATGGACTTCACTAATTCTGTATCGTCCCCGCTCCTAGTCATGAATTCTGTATCTGTGGAGCACCTACTCGGGAAAATGCACCTGTAACTCCCAAATCAGTTCTTGTGGAGCTTCCATGGCGAGCATTTGAATCATACACCTGAGGCTGAGCACGGGGATGCCCTGTCTTCTTGTTTCCGTTCCGGCACTGTAGATACGTATCATTTTCCCAGTCTGTTTGGTAGTACCACATTGTTCACATCTTGGGGCTTCCAGGGAGGAGTTGTGCTGTTCGAAATGGTTTCTAAGCCCCATGTTGCTGTGCTGTCCGGCCCCCACGCGTACAAGAGATTGCATTGTATCCCGTGGAGAAAACAGGCACATGACAGCGCTGCATCCGGGCCTGCGTTCACTATTGGTTCATCAATGACTCAGTGTATCCAAAGATGCAGGAAAAGGAGGAGGAAGTGGAGGAGGAAGAAGAAATTGACAGACAATGACGCTGCTGCAGGGAAGTGTATGGTGAAGGTATGGAAAGCAGGCAGATTTGTGAACTTGAGATGATAACGGATAAAATCAAGCAAGCAAACAGAGCCGATGGCATTATTGTGAGACTGAATGCAAAAGGAAGTACTTGTTAGTCTTGTTAGCCAGGCCAGGAGAACGTGAAGCTATTCTTAGCACGTTTCAGAAGAACGCAACGCAGGTCAGGCAAGCCCTGCAGATCAGGAACCTGCAGGAGTTTGGAGCCGCTGCGCTGTGCTGTGCAGGAAAAGGCTTACTGAAGAGCAGCTTGCTGATGCTGCTGAGCCTGGCTTTTTGTAAACCTCACGTTGGCAGATGCACCGGTAGATGCAACTGTGGTTTCAGCTGGCAGGAAGGTTCTCGGGGAACCTACCCTGGGTATTCCCTGGGAGCAGATAAACTGGTTCAGTCACCTTCAACCCATCGCTGAGGGCAACTTTACAGCACACACGCACTGTGACCACAGTCGACGATGATGAGACAGCTTCTAGCGTCAGCGTTGGTGAGTACCGATTTCCATGAGAGTGACTGCTTTGTGCAAATTTTCAAATCAGTAAGAACACACTTTATTTAGAGTTCTTGCTTATTATCTTTAAATATATGAACATGTTCTCCTTTTCCTCAATGGTATTGTTCTCTTTTGCCATCTTGTTTTTTCTTGATCCAACTTGACTAACATTTCTCTACTTTCGTAGGCTTTGCAAAGAACAAGGCTTGATTTTGTCATTTCAAGGACACTTTGGACATGGAATCCATCACACAGCATGCGACCTTCAGAGGTTGATTTTGTTTTGTTCAACATTACCTTTGCATTCATCCAAGTTGCTGAGTTCCTTTTTATAGTGAGTAGAATAATGTGGAATGATGATTTATTTGAAGGCAGAGTTACAGAGAGAAAGTGAGAGAAAGGGAGAAAAGAGAGAGATCCTCTATTCACTGGCTCACTCCTCAAATGGCCACCATAGCCAGGGCCAGGTCAGGCCAAAGCCAGGAGCTGGACTCCATCCTGTCTCCCATGTGGGACCGACCACTTAGACCATCTTCCAGTGCTTTCCCAAGCTTCTTAGCAGGGAGCCAAACGTGATGTGGAGCAGCCGCGACTGGAACCAGTGTGTCTTAGGATGCAGCCATGACAGGCAGCAGCGTAACTCCCGGGCTATAATGCCCATGTGTAGGCTTTTACATTCCTCTGTAGTGCGTCCCCGGAAGTATAATGTTGGCTTTGACCGGTAGGTGTATGCAAAGATAGTTTCAGTTCTTTTTAAATTCTTATGCCTTTAAATATTTACTCTCATGTAATTATATTGGCTATATCCTCAAGGACAATGTTCAGCCATATTAAAGTAAGGGCCGGTGCTATGGCGAAGTGGGTAAAGCCGCTGCCTGCAGTGCTGGAATTCCATATAGAAGCCAGTTCAAGTCCTGGCTGCTCCACTTCCCATCGAGCTCTCTGCCATGGCCTGGGAAAAGCAGTGGAAGATGGCCCAAGGACTTGGGCCCCTGTACCCAGGTGGGAGACCCGGAAGAAGCTCCTGGCTCCTGGCTTTGGATCAGCCCAGCTCTGGCAGTTGCAGCCATTTAGGGAGTGAGCCTGAGGATGGAAGACTCATTCTCTCTCTCTCTCTGCTTTTAAAATAAATAAATAAATAGTGAGCACCTTTGCTCTCGTGGGAACACCTCTTGTGTTTCCCTCCCTATATACCACGTGAAGGAAGTATCCATCTGCCTTAGTTTCCAAGAGCTGTTGTAACAAAACACCACAAACCAGGTGGCTTCAAGAAACAGAATTTGTTCTGAGGACTGGAAGCGTGAGATTAAGTTGTTGGCAGGGCCACGCTCCCTTGGAAGCCTGCAGGGGAGAATGTTCCCTAACCTCAGGGCACTTGTTAGACATCCCCTTGCTGGTACCCGCATCCCTCAGGGGTCTGCCTCCACTGTCACATGGTGTCCTACCTTCCGAGCCTGCACCTTTGCGTCTGTCTTCTTATAAGTACGCTGGTCATTTTGGATTAAAGGCCCAGCCGAGCCCAGCGTGACCTCATCTTCACTAATTATATCCGCAATGATCCCATTTCCAAATAAAGCCATGCAGTGTGATCTGGAGAAGGCTGGTGAGAGCCGACTTTTCTTGTGCATCTCAGTGATTCTGACAGCTTTGCATGGAGTCCCTGGGGATTTGTCTTGTCTTTAAAGCCCAGAAGTGTTCCTAGGACAGGTTTCAGACTTGAGATTGAATCATACAGGACGGTTTTCCATGTTCATGTTCTGAGGGACACTTCTCTGCGGGTTGCTCATGTTTCCAAACATATGGCAAGTGAGGCACTGAGTGCCCTTTGTTTTGGACTATCTTTTCAAGAAAGATGATGTAGCAAATACTCTCTAAAAATAATGTCTCCCGGGGCTTGCTGCCGCCTGCAGTGCTGGTATCCCATACGGGCACCGGTTCATGTCCCAGCTGCTCCACTTCCAATCCAGCTCTCTGCTATGGCCCGGGAAAGCAATAGAAGATGGCCCAAGTGCTTGGGCTCCTGCGTGCACGTGGAAGACCCAGAAGAAGCTCCTGGCTCCTGGCTCTCCTGGCTTTGGATCAGCACAGCTCAGCCATTGCAGCCAACTGGGGAGTAAACCAGCAGATGGAAGACCTCTCTCTCTCTCTCTCTCTCTCTCTCTCTCTCTCTGCCTCTCCTCTCTGTGTGTAACTCTGACTTTCAAATAAATAAATAAATCTTAAAATAATAAAAAAAAGATAATCCCTCCCTCCAGGACAAACGAAGGGTGCGTGTAGTACCCAGTCTAGGAATATGGAGCAAAGGGAAAGACACTTCCTGCCTGAGCTCCATAAGCCCAAAGTTCTTCTAGAACATTGTGGGTGCAGATGTCACCCAGGCCTTTCTGCAGCACTATGCAAGGAACCAGCACAAAAGTGACAATCCTTTGGGCACTGTGATCGCTGTAGCTGAGAAGCTGTCTCTGTCCCCGGCCCAGAAATCCCATGCTTTCTCCTGGTATCTATACAACTGTAGCAAGCGAACTTGTTAGCTTGTAAGTAGAAGGAAATACAAGACCCTTTGTGGTTCTTGACAATAGAATAGGCCCTTTCAGTTGTGTTATTTAATTTTCTCACATTTCTGGAAATTATTCTTTAATAGAGCTTTACATATTTGTTTTATTCCTGGGTTTGATCTGTCTTTACTTCCGGGGTCTCCAGTTACCTGTAGACTGAACCTTCTTTGTCCATCTTCCATTTCCACCCCTCTCCCTCACATTTTACTTCTTTCATGAATTCATTTTCATTATGTTGGATGTTTTGGTTGTTTTGATTCCTTTCTTTAGGGTCCTTTTTAGGTTTTCATTGAATGTATTTCTTCCTTCACGTTTTGTAATGTATTTTTTATTTATGAAATTTTGCTTTTTTTTTTCCCTTCATTTTCTTTCCTGATTTTGGATAATTCTCATTGTATTTTTTTTCTCATGTTTTGTTCGTTCTGTTTCATTTTTATTTCTGGTTCTTTTTTTTTTTAAATCTCCAAAATCTTTTTTAGGTATATTTAATTCAAATTGGAACATCATGTTATTGTTCTTTTTTCTACTTTGTGGGTGTTTGCTAGGAGAGAATTTTCATAAGCTAGTAGTCTTGTATGGATTGCGTTAGATTTAGCTTTTATTTTTTCCTGTTCCCAAACACTGTTTGCACAGGGCTCACAATTGCAGAATGTGTTCTTGCATGAGTTTAGTGAAGCAGGTTTTTTGTGGGTGACGATACGGAGAGCAGAAGGGGTGGCTTGTCTTGTTCATTTCTCATCTCTGCAGAATTGGTACATTTCCTGTCTTACTTTCAGTGTTCCCTCTGCTGCTACAGCTGCACGGGGCATCGCTCCTCTCTGTTTATCTGCCCATCTCCTAGATGCCATGGTCTCTGAGGCTGCCACTTCCAGTCCTGATCAAGGCGAGCACTGTGAACCACCAGTGACACCCACCTGCTGCTGGGCTTTCTCTCTGGAAGTGACTTTGCGTGTGCTTTGCCCATGCCCTCTCTGCCTATTTCCATTTTCACAGATTCTCTTAAACCTCCCCTGCTCTCCTACCCACAGATCTGTGGCAACAGCAGGAGCTGTGCTGGAATGCATGCGTATTTACCAACCTAGAGTGGGTTGCAAGAGTGTGGCTGTCTCTGTCTCCTAGCAATGTGAGGGTGTGGATCGTAGGTGGTTTTATTTCCTCTCCCACTTGACTGAAGCGATTTTAGAGATAATGTATGTGTGGAGCCAGATTCGGGTGGGACATTAATTTCTAGACCTGGAAGCTCTGCCCCTTTTATAAGTATTTTAAATTTTGCTTTAATTTCTTTTTGACTCATGAATTTTTTAGAACTGAGTTCTTAAATTTCAAAATGTGTTTTCTTTAAGATTTGTTTATTTATTTGAAAGGCAGAGTTACAGAGAGGCAAGGGCAGAGAAAGAGAGAAAGAGAGAGAAAGTGAGAGAGCGATCTTCCAGCTGCTGGTTCACTCCCCAGATGGCTGCAACAGCCAGAGCTGAGCCCATCCAAAGCCAGGAGCCAGGAGTTTCCTCTGGGTCTCCCACATGGGTGCAGGGGCCCAAGGACCTGGGCCATCCTCCGCTGCTTTTCCAGGTGCTTTAGCATGGAGCTGGATCAGAAGTGAAGCAGCCGGGACTCAAACCAGTGCCTCTATGGGATGCTGGTGCTGCAGGCCAGGGCTTTAACCCACTGCGCCACAGCACTGGCCCCAGTGTGTGGGGTTTTAATTGCTTCTCACTTTATTGCCTGGGGATCAGATATGTGATCTTTATGTCGTTGATTCTTTGAAATACGTAGTAAGCCTACTATAATAGCCTGTTTCTTGGTTAGTTTTTATAGGTAATCCTTGTGTACCTGAGACATATGTATACACTCCAATGTCTACACTCCAGGGTTCTATATATATCCAGGATTCATTCTCTCTCTCTCTCTATCTATCTATCTATATCTATATATATGTATATATATATATATATATAAAACATATATATATATGGAACATATATGTGTGTGTGTGTGTGTGTGTGTGTGTTCCTTGGATCAAGTTTGTTAGTTACATTATTCAAATATCTTTAAAAATGTATTGTCTGCTAGAGCTGTTTTCGTCGTAAAATATCCAAGTGTGTTTTATATCTGTTAACTTATCCTTGTCAGTCTGTCAACTTCTGCCTTCTATGTTTTGAGATTAAGTTACTAGGTATTTTCAAGTTTATGACGAGTATCACTTCCTAATGAATTATAGACTTTATTATTATATTTGGACTCTTCATCATTTCAAAAAGTTTTGATAATACTATCGCTACATTAATTTTGTGTTGGTTATTTACTTGACAAATGCCAGCTTCTGTCCTGCTGTGTTCGGCTTCTCCATGATGTTTTGCTGTGGCCTCCACTTGCAAGCAGAAAATGTAAATTCCTCCCCCCAGATTTAGTGAGATACAACTGACAAATAAATTTTTGAAATTTAACCTGATAATTCTATCTTTTGACTAGTGTTTGGTCATTTATATTGTAATTATAGACATTATATTGTAATTATAGATGTTTGTGTAGAATAATTTTCCCATGTTAGTTTAGACTTTATAGTCAGCTTTTACCAGCTTTTTTTTTTCAAGTTTAGAGATTTGTTTATTTAAGAAACAGATCTTGTAAGCAACATTTATCTGGAGTTGAGCAGTTCTATCTGTTACACTTTGGTGTCACAAATCCAAGCACAGTCAAATGTATATGTATTTTTTTCTATAACGAATGTAGTTTACTTTTTTGTTTTATTGTGTTTTTTATAATTTTTTAAGGAATACAAATCTCCTAAGTACAACTTTAGGAATACAGTGATTCTTCCCACCATACCTGCCCTCCCAGCCTCCTCCTCCTCCCTCTCCTCTTCCCAGTCCCATTCTCCACTAAGATTCATTACTTTTTTTAGGTTTTTTTTTATTTTTTTAAAGTAAGAGTTATACAGAGAGAGGAGGGGGGGGAGAGAGAGGTCTTCCATCCAATGGTTCACTCTCCAATTTGCCACAACGGCTGGAGCTGTGCTGATCCGAAGCCAGGAGCCAGGAGCCAGGAGCTTCTTCCAGGTCTCCCAGGCAGATGCAGGGGCCCAAGCTTTTGGGCTATCTTGTACTGCTTTCCCAGGCCATAGCAGAGAGCTGGATCGGAAGAGGAGCACCTGGGGCTCGAACAGGTGCCCATATGTATGCTGGCACTGCAGGAGGCAGCTTTACCCACTCGCCACAGCGCCGGCCCCAAGATTCATTACTTTTAAAACTAAAAATGGAGATGGTTTAATATACAATGTAAAAATAAGCAAATCATGCTTCAATGAAAGCAGCCATTGTCACAAGTAGGGAGAGTCACCTAACCCTGGTCCAGCAGCAAAGCCTCCTCGCCCTGGCCCTGCTAAATGCGTTCTCCCGGGAGGAGTCAGCAGCCGCAGACACAGAATCGGCGCTGGCTGGAGGGTCTGGGCCAGCCCCTCCAGTAGGGCTGCCAGAGCCAGCAAACAAAAATATTGCACGAGAGACTCCAAACCGCATGCCGCTTGCCCCGGATTCAGAGATACTCGGGCGTCCTGTATTTCGGCTGGTGGCCCCGCCCCGTGGCTCCGTGTCACTTGGGCATTTCATCGGCAGGAGGGGCACAGGGTGGGTGAAGCTGAGAGGGGTCAGAAATGCGTGGCCGCCCAGACCCCTCATCGCTGCCTCACCTCTTCCGCACTTAATCCGGGGAATGAGGACGCGGTCAGCACGTGGTTTTCAGGGCTGATGCAGCCACTGCCCCCCAACTCCCATCTGAGCCCCTGCCAACAGCTCCCCCCACCCAGACCTGCCGGAGTCGGGCTCTGGACGCCGGCACTGACCTGAAAACGCCCACACTGAAGGTACTGCCTTCTCCCGGAGTTCAAAAGAAACCTGCTGTCCCACACCCCCTCCCCCCTACTGGAGCTCCCCCGCTCAAAACCAGGGACTTCCTGGTGCCAGTAGCTGCGGACCCCTGCAGGCCTCAGTGCCCTGGGTGTGCAGATCACCCCTTGACTTCCTGCTCACAGCCATCCAGTTTTCCATTATTTCCTCCTTTATCCCTAACAATTAACCGTAAGCTCATCATTGCCTATGCTGTGCAAAACGCAAAACCCTGTGTGCAGCCTTCCTCCCGTTATGTCTGCGCTGGTGAGTCCTTGGGCTAGAGCAAGCTCAAGCTCTGACCCTCACGGGCTGGACTTCAGGGCCCAGATCATTGATTTCACAGCTGCGTGACCCTGGCAGTTCCCCAAGCTCCTCCCAGGCTTCCAGCCCCCATTTATAAAATGGGCCTAATACAACCGATGTCTCTGACCCAGACCTTGGTCTATAAGAAACCATTCAGACTAACATAAAAAATTTTTCTGCAACTCCATATCTGAGCCAGATTTCACCCTCATGGAAGCTACATTGATGAACAGAAAAAAAAAATAAGCTTTATTTGCAGCAGCATTGGGAAGAGATGACAGGTCATAGCAGGGACACTCAGTGGAATACTATGCAGCTGTCAAAATAGCTAGTGCTTCAATCCTCACAACCATCAGAGGTAGAACTTATTTTAGGGAGAAAAGCAAGATGGGAAACAGCATTATGATAACCTCATATGGGGAATAAAGAATCTGTATTCTTTTGTTTATGTTACATAAACAATTCACAGGAACAAAATAAAATGATTATATCTGATGTGAGAGTGGGGGGTGGTAGCAAAGCAAGGATTTAAGGTAGGAGTGGGAGTGAGATGTTTCACTGTCCACCGTTTTTTTGTTTTGATTTTGAAACCATGTGATGATCTAACTTACTAAAAATAAAACTCGAAAGTTTCAAAAATTTGGAAATTATAGAAAAACCTCAGGAAAAACGAACAACCCACAAGACATGCATTGTGGTGTGGCGGGTTAAACCGCCTTCTGAGACACTGCATCCCATATCCGAGTGCCTGGGATCAAGGCTCGCCTCCATTTCTGCTTCTGATCCAGCTTCCTGCTAAGCACAGCCTGGGAGGTATCAGGCGGCGGCTCAAGTACTTAGATCGTCATCACCCATGGGGGAGACCAAGGTGAAGTTCCTGGCTCCTGGCTTTGGCCTTGCCTTGTTCCGGCTGCTGCAGTCATTTGGGGACTGAGCCAGAGGACGGAAGTCTCTCTTTCTCTCTCTCTCCCTCTCCTTCTGTCACTCTGCCTTTCAAATAAATAAACAAACTTATAAAATCGTCCTTTACTCCAGCACTCAGAGGCAACTCTGCTAATGCTTTGCATATCGGTCTTGCTAGTTTATGCATTTTTACATATACAACATTTTAATCCTACGTTACCATAAAGCAAAGCCATCCTTTGCAACTTCTGTTTTCAACTCTGAAGTCTACCTTGTTGTATAAATAGCCTTTTGCCACCTGCTGTCTATCCATGTCCCCACTGTCCTGTCAGCTCCTTGAGCTGTACCCCCTGCGTCTGGCACACAGAGGGACCTTGATAAGTGAGTGTCGGATACACACGCACATTAATTATCCTAAAATCATCTAAGTGGATGCTTATTGTTGGGCGCTTGGGTGCTTTCCAGTCGTTCTCAGTCCTCTAAATAACATTAGCACAGTCATCGGACACATAAATCACAAATCACTGAACACATCACTACTGTTTCCTTAGGCGGAATTCCTAGAAGCGGAATTACTGGCTCAATGGCTGGGAAAAACACTGAAGGTTGTTGAAATCACATCGCTAATTTGCTTTCCAAAAAGCTGTCCCAGCCTGCTCTCCCGGCAGCTGCTTAGTGCGGCCGGGTACTGATGCTCCCTGGAATTAGGGACTCTTACTCCCTGTGTCGCTGCCCATTGCACGGGGTGGGGAAAGGCGTCCTGTTGCCTTCGCTGACATTTCTGTAATGAGGTAGAGCAGGTTTTCAGGCTCTGCGAGATCTGTTTATTTTCTTGTTTACCAGCTGCTCACACACTTCCTGCTTTCCTTCTCTGTGTTTTCCATCGCTTACCTGGTCGTCACAGGCAATGTTCACTAAGGTGTAGACAAGAAGTGTGCATGGGCACCGTCCAACCGGCACAGACGAGGAGAGAATGGGCTGCTGCACGTCTGACTCCAGCAGTCCCCACATGTTGGCGCTCTCGGGTCTGTTTCCCATTTCTCCCCAACACAACACACCCAGGCACCTGTTTGTCTTGTTTTTACTGCGGTGCATTTTAGGCAAATCCTAGATGTCGTAGCATTTTACCGACAAATATCCCAAGACTCTCTAAGCCACCAGATGAATACTTATATGAGAAATTCATGGATAATGGGACCCAAATCAGAGTTGCTTTGATGGAATAAACTCCTCGAGGTACACAGCACAGTGGGCTGACAGCCATGGTCCTAGGGAACGTAGCATCTATTTTATAGCCAAACAGAAGAAAGGAACTCCAAACCTCCAACCACAAAGTAATGTCCAAGAAGGGGACATTTAGAAGAAAAAAAGATATATCTACTCATTTGAAAGTCAGAGTTGTAGAGAGTGAGGGAAAGATGGACGGACAGATCTTCCAATCCACTGGTTCACTCTCTAGATAGCTACAACAGCCAGCACAGGGGCCAGGCCACAGCTGGGAGCCAGGAGCTTCCTCCAGGTCTCCCACACGGTACAGCAGCCCAAGCATTTGGTCCATCTTCCACTACCTTTCCCAGGTCAGTAGCAGGGAGCTGGATCAGAAGTGGAGCAGCCAGGACATGAACCGGCACCCCCATGGGATGCTGGCCACACGGGCAGCAGTTCCACCTGCCACACCACAGCACCGGCCCCAGGGGAACATGCTGATTGCACGGTTCTTATCCATGCACATTGTATTGATGGACTCCATAGTCAAACAGTAGCCCATAAACATGTACAATTACTGTTGATGAGAATGTGTACGAAGAAGAAAGCCACGGCTTACCCTCAAGATGAGGAGTGTGTCCGCAGCACTTCAGAATCCCACCCTCAACACACCTCCCCTTGTAAAGGACTCACTCGTTCTGTAAAATGCAGCCCCTGTCCCTTGATGGCCCACTGGCGTGTGCTCCTGCACCATGGGTAAAGCATTGCAGCCGTGCGCTTAGGACACATGAACAGGCGAAGCTTGTCAAAGTCACCAGGACCACAGGCGAGGAGAATCACCGATTTGCATTTGCTGAGCACATAAACAACTGGTCTCCCAGGCCTGCGTTTTTGCTAACTGATTACCCCCTTAATCAAACTCATAATTCAGCAGCATTAACACTGTCAAATCTTAATTCATCTTCATTAAATAATGGCTCACTTGGAGGGAGGAAGACGGGTGCACCCCCCTCCCCTCCCCTCCCTTCCAAGGGGGGGCTTCTCTGCCAGGAAGCCCCCACTCTCCCTCTGCAGACCCAGCTTGGGGCTGGAAGCAGAGCTCCAAGTGGAGGCGCTATCTTTATCTCCTCTCTTGGAACCATTTATCCAATTTCAAAACTCAGCAGAAATCAGAATCTGAGCAGGCAGCCTCAACTACGAGGACCACGACTGGGGAGAGCAGAGGAAAAGAGAGAGCGAGAGAGAGAAGAGAGAGAGAGAGAAGCAGAGATGGTGGAGGGAACATGTCTGCAAGACAGCAAAAGTGCTTTTTAAAAAAGCAAGTGCTTGCAAAGACGTAACTGCAGCCAGACCCGAAGAAGAGAAGGCCACCCTAGCCCTGCGCTCCGGCCGGCCGCTCCCTGTGCTAATCCCAGTGAGAGCAACAGGAGCCGCAGGAATCCGAGCCCCCGGCCTGACTTCAGCAGCTGGCGCTGGAGGCTGGGGCTGCGGATCAGGGGAAGCTATGCTTCGTGGGTGAAGAAATACCAGCTTGTCAAAGCCCAGGATCAGCCGTGGCCGGGATCCCAAGTCTTCTCCAGAAAAGTCGAAATGCCCTTTGTGGACCGGTGCTTACATTCGGGTCAAGCTTTCACCCTCTTCCACATGCCCTTCACAGTTCCTGGCTGTGTGCTGCAGAGGGGGAAAGGGGGAGGGGAGCGCAATGTGGGAGAGGGGAGATAGCCCAGCCTCTCCATAGTCTCAGGGAACATCTTAATAGGGGTATCTGTATTGCATGTGCATGTGTGTGTCTGTGGATGCGCATTTACATGTGCGGCTGTGTGTGCCTCATGTACACATGTCTCTGCATGCAGGGGTGTGTGTGTCTGTGTATGTATGTGTCTTGTGTGCATGTGTGCACTTGTGTCTGTGTGTGCAGGAGTATGTGTGTGTTCATGTGTACATGTGCCTATGTATGCGTGTGTGAGCATACATCTCTGTGTGCAGGAGTGTGGGCATGTGTGTGTGTGCATTTATTCCTATGTGTCTGTATGTGCACGTGTACATGTGCAGAACTGTGTGTGTGCATGCATGTGCACATGTAGCTCTGTATGCATGTGTGAGCATACATCTCTGTGTACGAGGGTATGTGTGTGCATGTGTGTGCATTTGTTCATGTGTGTGCAATGTACATGTGTGTCTGTGTGCGGAAGCATGTGTTGTATGTGTCTGTGTGTGCATATATGTCTCTGCATGCAGGTGTGTGTATATCCTGTATGCAGGATTATGTGTGTGTGTGTGTGTGTGTGTGTGCATTAGAACCTGTGTACCCCTGAGTGAATCCGTCCAGCTTTGGGAGCTCCAAGTTGCCAAGCCCCTTGTTCAAAATGAGACCTGCTGTCAAGCGGTACACAAGAAAGAGTCGGGGGGGGTGGTGTTAAAATGTCCAGCCCCACCCAAAGCCAGGCCCTTGCTAATGTGCGCGGTGGCCGTGCAGTGGCCCGGTGGCGCCCGGACAGGCTTTGAAAGGCTTGAGGCCGGCACGAGGTGAGTGAAACCAGAGCTTGGCCTTTCCGTGGAAAAAGCCGGGGAGAACACACAGGAGAAGGCTCCCTCGCCATGAAACGTGTTCAGAGGAGAATCTTCCGAATCAAAATAGATGCGCTCCCGAAATAATCTTGTTTTGACACATCAGAAATCTTAGGAAGAGGAAAAGGCTAGCAATACACTTACCCTTTGAATCTGCTACGGCCCTTGCTATTTATAATGTATTTTTCCTCCACGGGGCTTAAAATAATCAACAGACATTAGCACGTTAACTCTTGCAATCCCCTGGTTCTTCCACAGTCTCCTGCCCTTCAGGGCCCCGGAGGACACAGTCCCGGCTCTGGCAGCTGCAGCCTCTGCTGCCCTCGCTCCTCGGAGCCCCCCAGCTTGCCTGGGCCTGCCAGAGCCTCCTGGCACTGCAGCTAGGGGGGTCCTCTCTCAGGGGCCCTAATGCCAGGTGGCAGGGAGCCTGCCAGAGGGAGCCGTTGGAGCATCAGCCAACAGGACCCTACTGCATGGCAGGGTCCTGACCCGCTAGTGTCCCCAGGAGGCCTGTGGGAAGTCACTGTCCCCAATGCAGATCTGTGATTGTTCACAAAGTAAATCAGAGTAAAGCTTTCTCAAGAGAAGGTGAAAACGATATATGTGTGCTAACTTTTCAAGCTCAGGAGCACGCATGTAGAATTCATCTTTGTCAGTGTCTCTTGGAAAAGCAAAAATCTGGCAACCTGGACCGGGCACCCTCCAGGGGTCAGCGCTGGGCTGGAGCTGGGTGTCCAGCTCCTGTGTGATCCTCGGTGGGCCCAGTGCTTGCTGGCAAGGCACTGCTGCCCCTAAGGGGCACTCCAGATGTGACCACTGCCCCGTAGGGGCAGAAGCAGACGCCTGGGCTCTGAAATCCGTGCAATTTGAGAGGCACGTTTTAAAGGAAAAAGTTATAAATTTATCCATCCACACTTTGGTACGAAATGAATATTTATCGAGAATGAGAAAGGAAATTACTGGCAATCACAGGTTTGATGACAAATGTCCCTGATGACAATTGCAAAACACAAAATGATGAGAAACACACAATTATCACAAAATCCAGAAACTCCATAATTTTTAAAAAATAATAGCTCCTTGCCTGACTTGCTTCCATAATGCTTTTTTGATACCGTGATTGGTTGCATAATTTTTTACGAAGTCTCTTTTTGAAAATAATTGTACGCTATTTTCTCTAGAGAGAAAAAGGAAATTTACTGTTTGCTCTAGATTAGTGGGCTGAGATTTATTTCAAACTACGACAGCTTGGATAGCTTTCTTTCGGCTTCAGCCCTCACTCTTGGTAGTATTGTGTGCATTTTTAGAAGGGTTGTCAAATTTAGGAAAACCTTTATCAAGTTTCTTTCACACATGGGCAGTTGCAATGGTATTTGTGGTTTGAAAGATTGCTGTAGGCTTATGCCTGTAGCATAGGAATTCTCATCAAATCTGTTACATGCTTCCCATCAAAAAAGAGAGAGAGAGAGATCTAGAAGGCAGTTAGAATCATGTGGCCTTCCTGCCTGAGTTCTGCGCCTGTGTGAGTGAGTGTGTGTTGACGACGCATTGGTGAGAACTGAATCCGTGGCTTGGGATTTGATATGCCCGACAGCCAGGGGGATTAGCCCACAGACCCCCGCGGTCTCTGAGTTATTTCAGGCCTTGAATTCCTGCACTTCCCACCTCCGTTGGAGCGGGATGCCCGGGGCACCTTTCCGGCACAGTGCTGAGAGAGTTTGTACCCGGGCCGTGAGGATGGATGTGGGAGCCATTGCTGTGCAAGAGAGGCGGTGGTGACTTGTCCTTGAGAGTGAGGCAGACCACAGAGATACACCCCACTGCAGCCAACCTCAGCACCCCCGCCCAGCTCAAACGCCCTTGGCAGACACCGGAACACCCCTGGCCACTCCAAGGCCGCTGTCCAACTGACAGAGCCCAAGAGAGAACAGTACGGTTCCAGTTACGCCCTCACCTTTGCAACAGCTGCCTTGTGGGAGCACTGCTGAGGGCCCTCCCACGGTCTTGAACTTGGTCTGCTGAGTGAACAGCCTGAGGTTGGAGCGTCACTGGCTCCGGTGAATCAGCCTCTGCTGGTGGATATAATAATGATATCATTCCCCTGTTGTCTTGAATGGAACATGAAGAGATTTAAAAATCCTGGGGTCGGTGCTGTGGCATAGTAAAGCCACAGCCACATAGAAAGCCGGTAAAGCTTCCGCCTGCAATGCTGGCATCCCATACAGGTGCAGGTTTGAGACCCAGTTTCTCTACTTCCAGTCCAGCTCTCTGCTAAGGCCTGGGATAGCAGTGGAAGATGGCCCGAGTCCTTGGGCTCCCGCACCTGCATAGGAGACCTGGAAGAAGCTCCTGGCTTTGGATCCACACAGCTCCATCCATTGCAGCCATCTGGGGAGTGAACCAGTGGATAAACAACCTCTCTCTCTCTCTCTCTCTCTTCCTCTCTCTCTCCCTGTGCCTCTGCCTCTCTGTAACTCTGCCTTAAAATAAATAAATAAATAAATAAATAAATAAATAAATAAATCGATCTATCTTTAAAAAAACCTGTAGGCATCCTGGACATTTATTTCACCCATGCCCCTTAGGATCTAAGCCAGGGAATGTGCCCTTGACTACAGCACTACTTGTAGTGGCTGTAAGTTATTGTCATGGCTTATTTCCTTAAGAAAAATCTTCTGGCGTTTTCTCATATGGAGGAAATGCATTGGAGACAAGACCATTGCCTGCCAGGTATGCCACACCTATAGAAAAATGGGGGAGGTCTTCTGGGCCAGAGGGAGGCACTTGTTATAAAGAGAGGGAGAGGAGGAGGAGGTGTTCTGGGGTTGCTGGGGCCAGCATTCGGCCCCTGCTAAACCATCCTTAGCCTGAAGCTCTTTCCACCAGTTCAGAGCCTCAGTTTTAAGGTGGTTCTGCCATCACTTCTCACAGCTGGTGAATTAAAACATGGCCAGCCTTCCCATGGGTCTCGCCTAGTGTATCAGCTATGATGTCAGCTATGATGTCAGCTTTGACTGGCAGCAGCTGCCCTTTGTTGGCTGTGCTCCATGGGTGGCCTGGATGGGCTCCACCTCATGCTACACAGAGAGTAGGCTGCATTTCTCACGCTTCTTGGGACCAGGGGACTGGTCTCCACCTGTTTTTCCCAAGGTAATGGCAGGGGTACAAGATGGGGAACAGAAACCCACGAGGTCCCCTAAGACTTGCAGCTTGGGACTATGGGACTAGCACACTCTGGCACTCATCTATCTGCCACTGGCAGAGGAAAATCACATGACCAGTTTCAAAGTGAAGGATGGGAATTGTACCCCACTGAGCAGGAAGCTATGGCAAGGATGTGGATGCAAGGAGGGTGAAACGTGGGAGCAAGAATTCAGTCTACCATGCATACCTCAGGAGGGGCTCTGAGGACAGACAATGAGAACCAGCAGCCCACTGTGGGTGTGAGGGAACTGGGCATGCCACAGACAACACAGCTTCAGCGGGGCGTTCAGCGGGGCCAACGTGGACAGCCGATGGATTTATTGTTGAACCCCTGTGCCCGATGGATCGATGTCCGTCAGGAAGAGGTCTGCAGTGCCATACCATCAGCTTCTGCTTCGTTCCCCTGTTTCTATTCGCATGGAGGATGTAGGCATTGGGATCAGCTTTTATCAGATTTTCAGGTGATACACAGCTAAAGCAGCATGGCCAGGTCCCAGGGATGACAACATCAACATTCAACTTGGTGTCAACAGGCTGGATTTATGGGCCCCAAACAACAGGGAAGAATACATGAAGAACGGAACACCTACTACGTGCCAGACACACACTTTATTTGATCCCTGCCTTTATTTGATCCCTGCAACAGCACTCGGAAACAATGTTATGTTCTTATTTTCTCATTAGAAAAAAAAATCCTAGGAAAAAAAACCCATATCCTGATAAAGCACAACAAAGGAAATAAAATTAGAATATAAATTAATAAAGCATAAAATAGAGAAACAATAAAGAAAAATTTAAAAGCCAATATTGGTTGTTTAAAAAGCTCAACAAAACCTAAAAATCATTGGTTGGATTAATGAATTAATAAGAAAATATTCAAATTATTAAATCAGAAATGAAACAGAAGACACCATTACCAACCTTACAAAAGTAAAAAGAATTACAAAGGAATCATGTAAAAACAGTATGTCAACAATCAGATAATTTAAGTTGAAAAGAACAAATCCAAAGAAAAGCACACATTACCAAGATTCACTCAAGAAGAAATAGAAAGTATGAGTAAGGAGATAAAATTAGCAATTTAAAAGCTTCCCATTAAAAAATGTGCCCAAGCCCAGAGGAATTCACTGGTGAATTCTATTAAACATTCAAAGAAGAGTTAATACCAAATCCTTCAAGAGCTTTCAAAAATTAGAAAAGGAGGAAACACTTTGCAATTCATTTTATGAAGCCGGAGTTTCCTTGCTATCAAACCCAGACAAAAACATCACAAGGGCAAAAAACCCAGCAGAACAATAGCCACCATGGAGGTACATGCAGAAACCCTCAACAAAACTCTAGCAAATCAAACACAACAGCATTCAAATAAAATGATACATTTATACAGAAGTGGAATTTGTTCTGCAGGTTCAAGGGTAAACATCATAAGTACAATTAATGTAATACACCATATAAATAGAATAAAGGACAGAAGCCATAAGATTATTTCAATTAATGCAAAAAAATGTATTTAATTCATACCATTTCATGATTTAAAAAAACAACAAACTAGAGGTAGAGGGGACGTCCTCAGACTGATAAAATAATTCCATGAATACACAGCAGAATGATAGAATGACAAATGCCCTAAACAGCACTCTGGCCTCAGAATCAGCCCTTAAGGCATTCAGATCTGGCTAAAAAGCCCATGAGAGCATTTCAGGCATGGAAAACCAAGACACTGTGGCAAAAAAATGACCTACATGGAACATCTCTGTGAGTGAGATCCTGGTGGAAAGAAGGGCCATCAAAGAAGGAAGTACCTTTCTCTGAAGGGAGGAGAGAACTTCCACTTTGACTATGGCCTTGGCTAGATAAGGTCGGAGTTTGTGAACTCAAGAGGCTTTCATAGTCTTGGCAGCTCATGACAAGAGCCTCGGGTAATTACTGATGTCATAAATAAGAGTGTCAATTGTTAAATCAACAACGGGAATCACTGTGCACTTACTCTGCATGTAGGATCTCTGTTCTTAATATGTTGTATTATGAGAATTAATGGTAAAACTAGTATTCAAACAGTACTTTATACTTTGTGTGTCTGTGTGGGTACAAACTATTGAAATCTTTACTCAGTATAGAGTTGGTCTTCTGTATATAAAGATAATTTAAATTAATCTTAATGAAGAATAGGATGGGAGAGGCAGTAGGAGATGGGATGGTTTGGAGGTAGGAGGGTGGTTATGGGAGGAAGAACCACTATAATCCAAAAGTTGTACTTTCAAACTTTATATTTATTAAGTAAAAGTTTTCTATTAAAAAATAATTTCATGAAAAACTGAACAACTAGAAACTGAAGCACTTCTTTCCAAAGATCACAAACAAGATAAGGAAGTCTGTTCTAACCTCTTCTGAACTTGTCCTTGTTGGTGCCTTTAGTTAAAAGAAAGAACAGCCATCACAATTGGGAAGTCAGAAGTAAAACTCTATTTGAAGATGACATGATTCTGCATAGAGAAATCCTGAGAAATCCACTGAAATTCTATTAGAACTAATATTTTCAGCAATACATCAGTTCAATATACCAAAAAGTCAATATACCAAAACCGACTGTAATTTTATACTAGCAATAACTCTTCAAAGTTGGAGTTAAGGAAACAATTCCAGTGGCAGGCATTTAGAACAGTGGTAAAGATACTGCTTAGAACGCCCACATCCAGTACTGGAGTGGCTGATTCCAGTCCTGCTTCTTCACCTTCCGTCCAGCTCCCTAACAGCGTGCATCCTGAGAGGCAGTCATGACGGCCCCAATATTGAGTCTCTGTCACCCACTTAAGAGGCTCAGACTGAGATCCAGGTTCCTGGCACTGGCTTGGCCGGGTCCCCGCTGTTGTGAGCATTTGATGAGTAAACCAGCAGATAGAATCTCTCCCTCTCCCTCTCCCTCTCCCTCTCCCTCTCCCTCTCCCTCTCCCTCTCCCTCTCCCTCTCCCTCTCCCTCTCTCTACCTCTATCTCTATCTCTCTCTCTCACCCACTCTACACTTTGAATAAATAAGTAAAAAGAAGAAAAGAAAAGAATTCCATTTACAATATCATCTAAAAGAACAAACACTTAGGTATACAATTCACAAAACAAATGCAACATTTGCATGGCTTATATGCTTAAATTTACAAATTGTTGTTGAAATAAATTAAGGAAGATCTAAAAACATGAGAAGACATATCACATACACTGACAATATTTTTAAGGTGGGAATGTTCCCTAAATTAATCTATACATTCAATGAAATCTCTAGCAAAATTTCAGCTGCCACCATTTTCTTTGAAGAATTTAAGAGCAGGTTCAAACATTCTTGCAGAAATTTTAGAGACAGAGAATAGTCAAAACAGTCTTGAAAAAGAGGCACACACTTGGAAGACCTACACTTTCTAATTTCAGAAGTTACTATAATATGTGGTACTGGCATAAGGACAGATGTATAGATCAGAATCTGGAAATAAATTCTTGTATTAATGGTCAATCAGTTTTTTAAAGATTTATTTATTTAGATCTACAGAGAGAGGGAGAAATCAACAGAGAGAGAGACAGAGACAAAGAATTTATTTACTCTCAGAGGGAGATCTTCCATCTGCTGGTCCACTCCCCAAATGGCCACAATGACCAGGGCTGGGCCAGGCCAAAGGCAGGAGCCTAGAACCCCATCCAGGTCTCCCACATGGGTGCAGGGGCCCAAGGACATAGACCATCATCTGCTGCTTTCCCAGATCCAGCAGGGAGCTGGAACAGACGTGGAATAGCCAAGACTTGAAATGGCACCCATATGAGATGTTGACTGCATGGGTGGTGTCTTAACTCGCTGAGTCATGACATCAGTCCCGATTAATTTTAACAAAGGTGCCAATAACACCAATGGGGAAAGAACAAATCGTTCTGGGACAACTGGATTTCTGCATGTAAAAGGATAAAATTGAACCCCTAGCTCACACCACATACAAAATTAACTCAAAACGGATCAATGACCATAAAATCAATGTCGATAAAGCTCTTAGAAGAAAACATAGCAATAGAATTTCATTACTCAAGATTTGGCAATGAACTCTTACAGATGCTACCAAAGCATGAGCAATGAAAGAAACATTGGACTTAATCAAAAGTAAAAACTTCCATGCTTCAAATGACATCATCATGAAAGTATGGGAGAAAATATTTGCAAACCATATAGCTGATAAGGGAACTGTGTCTATAATCAGTAAAGAATTTGTATAAGTCAGTAATGAAAAGACAGACCACTCAATTTGAAAATGGGCAAAATATTTGAATAGATGTTTCTCAAGAAAAATGAACAATGTGAATGGGCACATGAAAAGGTGCTCAGCTTGATTAAATATGAGGGAAATTCACATCAGGACCACAGGGAGATCCCACTTCACAGCCACCACACAAAATCAGTCTTAGAAATTACAGTTGTGGGAGAGCGGCAAGATGGCAGAATAGGAAGGGAGCACACCGATAGTCTGGGGAAAGACAATTTAATAAAAGTGGAGATACTGCAGGTTCAAGGAAGAGTAGGGGAAGAAACAGCAGAGGAAACCCTTCCGGAACTGGTGATCCACAGTGGACCTGCATGGAGAGCGTGGGAGCCCGCAGTTTGTGACACCAGCAGCAGATTCAACACACCAGCGCTGGAACGCGAGGGGAGCCAAACCTCAATAGCCCGAATTACCAGCAGGGAAGTGGAAAGAGGAGGCTAGAGCGAACAAGGCTTGAAACCCTGCCGGGAAAAGTACACCAGGCTAACTAGAAGAGAGAGAGAGAGAGAGAGAGGGAAAAAAAAAAAAGTGACCCATACGGACACGAGTTTCTCTCTCTCTGCTCACCTCTCAAAGGTGAGCAAGACAAAGAGCAGGCGCCATTTTGGAATACGTCATAAGCAGGGCGACCTCGGGTTGGCACGGGCCCTGAGCCTAGCAGAAAAACCTGACTCTGGGTGGGAGGGGTGAAATAGCAGGAGATTAGAACCTAATGAATGTGTGGTGCTAATGAACTGAGACTGTGAAAAAAGAGACGGTGGGGGAGAGAACTCACGGAAATCACGAATTCATGTGAGTACTCTCCAGAGACGCTACAGTTCAGTAGCCTTGGCAGCCCAGTGGGAGACTACAGGAGAATCTCAGCCCACACAAAGGGCCGCAAAGATTCCCTCTGTGGTCCTTGGGAAAGAGCTTCCGATCTCTGGCTCCTGTGGGTATATCATTCGCCTGCTAACCACCCCCAATTCCATTCAGCTGTGTGGAATTACTTCCCTTTTGAACCAAAAAAAAAAAAAATAAGTAACAGAGAGATTTACCATGCCTAACCTGGGAGTGTCTCCTTTGACACACCCTCAACCCTGAGGAACCAAACAGAGCTCTCAGGCCACACCCATCTCAAGCCTCTAAGGCTCCATCAAAAGCAGACAGTCCACTTAATCTAGAGTCATAGTATAACAAGAAAAAAACACCACAGTGAAGAAACCAATATGCCAAACAACAAATGCAAAAACCGAGGTAATAAGAACAAGGAAGACACTATGGTGTCCCCAAATGAAAAAGACACCCCAATTCAAGATTACGAAGATGATGAGATAGAAGAAATGCAAGAAGCAGATCTCAAAAAATTGATAAGAACACTAAGAAGTACTCAAAAACAAATTCTTGAACTACAGAAATCCTTAATGGACAAGGTAGAAAATCTCTCTCGTGAAAATGAAATATTAAGGAGGAATCAAGCTGAAATGAAACAACTAGTAGAACATGAAACTGTGATAGTGACGAGCAATCATAATGAAGTGAAGAATTCAATAGATCAAATGAAAAACACATTAGAGAGCCTTACAAACAGAATGGGTGAGGCAGAAGAGAGAATATCGGACTTAGAAGACAGAGCACAGGAAAATATACAGTCAAACCAAAGACAAGAAGAGGAAATTAGAAATCTAAAAAATATTGTTGGGAATCTACAGGATACTATTAAAAAACCCAACATTCGAGTTCTAGGAGTTCCTGAAGGCATGGAGAGGGAGAAAGGATTAGAAGGCCTTTTTAGTGAGATAATAGCAGAAAATTTCCCAGGTTTGGAGAAGGAGAAAGACATCCTAGTACAGGAAGCTCAGAGAACCCCTAGGAAACATGACCAAAAGAGATCCTCATCACGACACATTGTAATTAAACTCACCACAGTGAAACAGAAAGAAAAGATCCTAAAATGTGCAAGAGAGAAACGTCAGATTACTCTCAGGGGATCTTCAATTATACTCACAGCAGACTTCTCATCAGAAACCCTACAAGCTAGAAGGGACTGGCGAGACATAGCCCAGGTACTAAGAGAGAAAAACTGCCAGCCCAGAATATTATATCCTGCAAAGCTCTCATTTGTGAATGAAGGTAAAATAAAGACCTTTCATTGCAAACAGAAATTGAAAGAATTTGTTGCCACACGTCCAGCCCTGCAAAAGATGCTTAAAAGATGTGTTACACACAGAAACACAGAAACACGGCCATCAACATGAAAGAAAGTAAACGAAGGGAAACTCACAGCAAAAGATCACAGGGAATTCAAAGCATACATTTGGATAAAGAAATTATGGGACATGTACTCTATAGAATACTATACAGCAGTCAAAAACAATGAAATCCGGTCATTTACAACAAGATGGAGGAATCTGGAAAACATCATTCTGAGTGAATTAAGCCAGTCCCAAAGGGACAAATATCATATGTTCTCCCTGATCGGTGACAACTAATTGAGCACCAAAGGTGAAACCTATTGAAGTGAAATGGACACTATGAGAAACAGTAACTTGATCAGCTCTTGTGCTGACTGTTGTTGTACAATGTAATACTTTATCCATTTTAGTATTTTTTTATTCTAGTACTATAGGTTGAACTCTGTAATTAACAAACAATTATTCTTAGGTGTTTAAATTTTAACTGAAAAGTGATCCCTGTGAAATATAAGAGTGGGAATAAGAGAGGGAGGAGATGTACAATTTGCGACATGCTCAATCAGTCGTGCCCCAAATGATGGAGATAGAATCGTGCCAGGGGATTCCAATACAATCCCATCAAGGTGGCATGTACCAAGGCCATCTCACTAGTCCAAGTGATCAATTTCAGTTCACAATTGATCACACTGATAGGTCTAAGAGTCAAAGGGATGACACAAACAAGACTAGTGTCTGCTAATACTAACTGATAGAATCAAAAAGGGAGAGAATGATCCAACATGGGAAGCGAGATACACAGCAGACTCATAGAATGGCAGATGTCCTAAATAGCACTCTGGCCTCAGAATCAGCCCTTAAGGCATTCAGATCTGGCTCAAGAGCCCATGAGAATATTCTAGGCATGGAAAGCCAAGACACTCTGGAAAAAAAAAAAAAGACCTAAATGAAAGATCTCTGCGAGTGAGATCCCAGTGGAACGAATGGGGCCATCAAAGAAGGAGGTACCTTTCTCTGAAGGGAGGAGAGAACCTCCACTTTGACTATGACCCTGTCAGATTAAGATTGAAGTCGGCGAACCCTAAAGGCTTCCATAGCCTCAGCAACTCATGACTAGAGCCTAGGGAGATTACTGACGCCATAAACAAGAGTGTCAAATTGTTAAATCAACTTCAGGAGTCACTGTGTACTTACGTCTCATGTGGGATCTGTCCTTAATGTGTTGTCCAATGTGAAGTAATGCTATAACTAGCACTGAAACAGTATTTTACACTTTGTGTTTCTGTGTGGTTGCAAACTGATGAAATCTTTACTTAGTATATACTGAATCAATCTTCTGTATATAGATGATTAAAAATGAAAAAAAAATCTTGGTGTTAAATGTGAAATAATGCTATTACTAGTACTGAAACAGTATTTTTACACTTTGTGTTTCTGTGTGGGTGCAAACTGATGAAATCTTTACATAGTATATATTAAATCGATCTTCTGTATATAAAGATAATTGCAAATGATTAAAAAATCTTGGTGTTAAATTGGAAATTGCATAGATAATTAATCAATTCTTTAAAAAAAATCATGTAGGATCTCTGTCTTTAATGTGCTGTACATTGTGAATTAATACTATAACTAGTACTCCAACAGTATTTTCATTTTGTGTCTCTATGTGAGGGCAAACTGTTGAAATCTTTACGTAATATGTACTAAACTGATCTTCTGTGTATAAAGAGAATTGAAAATGAATCTTGATGTGAACAGAAGGGGAGAGGGAGCGGGAGAGGGGAGGGTAGCGGGAGGGAGGGAAGTTGTGGGGGGGGGGAGCCATTGTAATCCATAAGCTGTACTTCGGAAATTTATATTTTTTAAATAAAAGCTTTATATAAATGCAAAAAAAAGAAATTACAGTTGTGTTTGTGGGGAAGTGAACACATGGAAACCCTTAGACACTGCTTGTAGGAATGTAAAATGGTGCAACCACTTTGGAAAACAACATGGTAGTTCCTTTAAAAAGTAAATGTAGAGTTAGCACACGACTCAGTAACTCCACCTCTAGGTGAATATCCAAGAGAAATGAAAACAGACACCCGTAAACACCTATCAACAACTGTTCAAAGAAGCGTTACGCATAAGAACCAAAAGGTGAGAGCCCCCCACGTCTGTCAGTTGATGAATGGGTAAATAGAACGTGTTCCACGCGGACAAGGGACAGTACCTGGCAGTGACAGGGAGATGGAGCACCGTCGCCCGATGGGCCTTGAAAACAGCCCGCCCAGTGGAAAGAGTCTGCTGTGAGACCCCAACCACACGGCTCCCTTTATTTGAAACGTCCAGAGTGGTCACCCATGGAGACACAAAACGGGGACAGGGACTGCTGAGGGCTAGCAGAGGAGTGAGAACGGAACACTAAATAGACACAGGGTTTTTATTAAAGGGGACAAGTGTTGTCCAGAGTTAGATTGTGGGAGTGGTGGCACAACCCTGCAGATGTGCTAGAAAACAATGAATTGGGGCCAGCGTCGTGGTTCACTTGGTTAATCCTCCGCCTGTGATGCCGGCATCCCATGTAGGCTCCGGGGTTCTAGTCCCAGTTGCTCCTCTTCCAGTCTAGCTCTCTACTGTGGCCCAGGATGGCAGTGGAAGATGGCCCAACTGCTTGGGCCCCTGCACCCATGTGGGAGACCAGGAAGAAGCACCTGACTCCTGGCTTCAGATCGGTGCAGCACCGGCCATGGTGGCCATTTGGGGTGTGAACCAACGGAAGGAAGACCTTTCTCTCTGTCTCTCTCTCTCACTGTCTATAACTCTACCTGTCAAATAAAAAAAATAAAACCATGAATTGTACATTTCAGTGGGTGAATGATGTTGTATGTGATTTATGCCTCAATAAAACCCTTTTTAAAAACTGGTTGTGTAAGGAGGAAAAGGAGCTATCTGCAAGGAAAATGCTTCTCCTATCTGATTTAATACATGCACACACCAAAAATGCAGATTGTGCTTCTCAGTCTGGGATGGAGCCTAAGACTCTGCATTTCTAACAAACTGCCTGAACCGTGGACCACAACTTGAGAAGCCAGGCCCAGTGGGGAAAGCCAGGATTCAAGTTTGTGTGATAATGAACCTCAAAACTAATGGTTAAGTGCAGTCCAGTTTCTCAACAACTGTTAACAGGAAAACCATGTGCTAGGTGATCCTAATCACAATGTGTGTGGAGCTGCCACAGCCATGGAGACTATGAGCAGAATCCCATTGAATTGGCAGAGTGGCCATCCCAGGCAGGCAGAGGCAGTCTGCGTGCCCCCACCCCGTCAGACCTGGGAAATCCAAGGCTCAGACACAGGTGCCACATTAACAGAAACAGTGGACGGGTGGGGGTGGGCAGAGATGTTCTTCTAGAACATGGTAATCTGCCTGGCAGAGACTTGAACAGAGAAAATGATTGGTGGTGTTTCTACTCAAGAAGTGCCAATGTGGGCCGGTAAACAAGCCCTTGGGAAAGGCTGTCCCACGAGGAGATGGCTGCTTGCCACGTGACCCAGAGGACGGAACAAAGACTGAGAAGGAACATCGTAAGGCCATCTTGCCAACAAACAAAAAGTAATAAAAGTCTAACACATTAGTCTCCTCCATCATTCACAACTCAGAAGCCAAGCACAAACTGGCCAGGTGGAGAGTGTACTCACACGGCAGGCAGTCCAGAGAAAGATTCCGGGCAGTCACTCGCCTGTCCTCGCTGTTCTCCTCTGTGCGGGCTTCCTCTCCAGGTGCCTTCTCCCAACATGGTAGCAAGGCTCAGCGTCTGTCTGCTGAACCACCAGGAGAAGCAACGCAGTTTCCCCCTGGGCTCGAACCCAAGTCCCAGGGGGTGATTTCATCAGCTGGAGTCACAGCCCCATTCTTTAAAAAAAAAATTTATTTTGAAAGCCAGAATGATTGAGATAGAGGGAGAGGCAGAGAGATGTATCTTCCATCCAGCAGGGCCTGGGCCAGGCTGAAACCAGGAGCCTGGAACTCCATCCAGGTCTCCCCCATCTGTGGCAGGGGCCCGTCTTCCATGACCTTCCCAGGAGCATTGGCAGGGAGCTGGATCAGAAGCGGTGCAGCCAGGGGCTGGCTCTGTGGCATACCAGGTTAAGCCATCACGTGCAGCACCGGCATCCCCATTTGGATGCTGATTTGAGCCCTGGCTGCTCCACTTGTGATCCAGCTCTCTGCTAATGGCTTGGGAAAGCAGCAGAAGATGGTCCAAGTCCTTGGGCCCCTGTCACTGATGTGGGAGGCCTGAGAGAAGTCCCTGGGTCTTGGTTTTGGCCTGGCCCAACCCCTGGCTGCTGTTGTGTACATTTAGGGAGAGAATCAGAGGATAGAAGATCTCTCTCCCCCTCTCTCTCCCCCTCTCTCTCTCTCCCTTAATAAATCTTTAAAAAAATAAGAGAAGATAATAGAGCAGCCAGGACTTGAACCATGCTATGGTATAGGATGCCAGAATCACAAGCAGCTACTTAACCCACGCAACACAACGCTGGCCCCCACAGTCCTGCTCTCGAGCCAACTGCTATGGTCACCAACCAACCAACCAACCAAGCTGGATGCTGAGGTCAACCCTGACTAAACCCCAGGGACTGCGGCTGGAGGAGGGGTGGCCCACCAAAGGAAACACAACCCACGTGCTCTTTCCAGGAGAGAAGTGTATTAGTGAGCCACTAGATTTCTAGAAACTGTCTGGAAATGGAAGAGGCCCCTTTCGGAGGAAACAGGAAGTGGGTTCCCCATCCCTGGAAGCACCCAAGCAGAGGCTGAGTGACCAGCATCACCCCTGCCCAGCAGGGAGCAGGGGATGAGAGTCACATCTTAGACCAGCTCTCTCTTCTAAGGACGATCCTGTGTCGTCTTCATTTTTCCACTCAAGCACTCGTTTCTGTCTCAAAATACATTGCAACCAGAGGGAGCCGTCTGATTCCCATTCCTCTAATTGCAAACAGACCTATTTCCTTCCGTCTTCCCTCTGGAATCAGCTTGTGGCCCGGGTGTGTGCACACCTCATGTCAGTGGCCTTGGCCTGTGTCTCTGCCCTCATTAAACATTCCCGCTCCCAGGAGATGTGGGAGTGGGGCTCCAGCAAGGCACAGTCATCTCGTCTATGTCGCTGATGGGTAAATGGCTCCTTACCTGAGGCAAGGTATTTTGTTTTGCCAGAAAAAAAGGGTAACACGAAGGTGAAAGGTAGGGGTATGTGTGTGTGTGTGGCACCTGTCCATATGTGCATCCATGTGTGTGAGCCTGTGTGTAGCACCTGTCCACACATGCATCCATGTATGTGAATATGTGTAGCACCTGTCCATATGTGCATCCATGTGTGTGAGCCTGTGTATGTGTGTAGCACCTGTACATACATGTGTGCATATGTGTGTGAGCATGTATTGTGTAGCACCTGTGTATAAGTGTGTCCGTGTGTGTGCCTCTGTGTGTGTGTAGCACCTGTTCACACGTGCATCCATGTGTGTGAGCAACAGGAGTTCACACAGCCTCATCCTGCCCCTGCCATCATGCAGCCAGTGGCCACACAGCGGAGTCTTCCCATTCACTACCAAGCACCTGCCTCTCACTGTCCCAGTCCCATTTTCCACAATAGGAATCTCGTGGAACCAACCCCAGACAGCACGCAAGCCCAGTCTCAGTTTCCATCCTCTTTCCAGGTGCCGTGGCCAGGAGGGAAGGGGTGAGGCGTGGCACATGTGTGGCAGTGGGAACATCCTCCAGTCCATCTATGGCCAGCGCCTCAGGAATGCGGCACTCACCTAAGAAGTGCCCCGAATTTGCCATGTGCCTCCCTCCCTTTGAGAAGGGTCAGACTCCCTCCACAGTGTTCTCCCAGTCAGTAGCCAACCACCTTCAAGAGCGTAAAGTGATCAAGCCGTCAGGGGAACACAGAATTGCTGCCTGTTCAGTGGTGGCCGGGAGGCTGCTGTGCGAGGCTCTGAAGGCAGCAGCGGGACTGCCCAGAAGAAGGGGTCCCAGACAGCAAAGCACGCGTGTCCTCGGCACCCCGGCCCGTGGGAGGGGAGCTGCCCGTGTGCATCCCGTGGTCGACCCAGTGAGGCTGCATGTACAGAAGCCTGGGCAAACCCTGGGAAGTCTGAGCTATGCACGTGGAGCCCCCATTGCATCCCCAACTCACAGATCGATTCCCCCCCCCAAATCTTCCATCCACTTCCCAGCCGGATTTCTGGAAGATTCCCTGGGGAAGGGGCCATATCTAGATCCTAAGGTCTCAGGAAAGCCAGACCAGGAAGTGACACAGTCAGCTCTGAGCTCCTTCCCAAGAAAGAGACTAAAAACCCCCGGCAATGTGAGTGCCGGAGCTCACCTGCCCTAGCCTGAAGGGCTGGATGGGGGTCCAGGCACTTCGAGGGAATCGGACACAGTAACAGATGGAAATCTTATAAAACAGAGCCAAATTGACCAGTCAGCAAATGAGAGTGTGGCCACCCAGACTAAAACTGATTTAAAGGCACATAAATTAAGTCCCTAGTAAATGTAGAGGAAGGCAGGAATCTGGGGAGACTATCTGATGCTGCGTTATTGGACTTGATGCTATTTATTATAGGGGATTAATAGTAATAAAAATAACCTCCCCTGGTAAAGCCTTTGAAAGTATCTACATTGTAAAGCATGAGTCTATAAATAAGAGTTAGTCTCGGGGGCTTAGCTGAACATATCACAGAGAGGACAGTACTTTAATTGAATGTAAGATGATGATACCTTGGTGTGGCCCTGTCTAGTCACAGAGAGAGACTTTGCACCAACTGGGCCCTTGCGTGGCATTGGGCCTCAGCATACAAAGGGTTTGCAGTAGCTCGAGCTCAGCACTCAGGGGCACTTGTTTGGTGCCAGGCACAAGTATGAGCTCCAGACCAGTGGCATAGAAGGAAGTCCCACTGATTGCTGTCCTCTCACAGATGAGGAGCCCGTTCCAGGAGAGGATGAGCTGCACTAGGTCACTCACCAAATGCACCTGCTGATAAGCTGGGGTTCCAGAGCTGGGGCTCTAACCAGGAGACTCCACCACCTTGATACCCATGCCCCTCCTGTAGCTCTGACCGTGTGCCCCAGGACCAGTCTTCCTCCCAGGATGAAGTCTGCACCTGGCTTGGACCCCCGTGTCTAAGCACCTGCTTTGGTCATAAGCAGGCCATAAGGGATGGTTGGCTTACTCACATCCAAGGACACTCAGCTGGTCAGTGAGGAAGACTCTTGGCACAAGAAAACAATCAATGTAGTTACACAAGGAAAATCCATCACCTCATCTAGCAAGGAACCCTAGGGGCGTGTCTGTGTAATGCACAGATGAGAAGGGGAAAAGGCTACTTCTTCCCATGCGTCTCCCATGTGAGAGCGAGGGAGACCTTGCTAGCAGATCTCCGCCATCATTCCTTGGCTGACGTGTGACTGACATGTCCATTCCTGCACCCATTGCTGGCAAAGGAAAATGAAATTGATTTGGTCACCTTAGCCTGGTTGGCAGGTGCCACTGAATTATAAGGTGGATGTGTGAACACAACCATAACTGGGCCTGAGCCCATCTGGAAGAGGGAGGAATGGCTGGACCAGCTCCTGCCCCTGGCACCCATGCTGGGACTTTGGGGTAGGGGACAGTGGCACATCCATGTTTGTTGAGACTTCAGTATAGTTCGTTCTGGAAGTTTCTCCAGACTGATGCTGCCCTGTTGCAGACAGAATGGGGGAGGATTTTACTGCACAGATGGAACCAGACACACTCTAGACAGGAAAAGACTGGGGCTGCCGGCTGGGGATGGGTGGGGGCATCACTCAGCCCTCTCCCGGTCGCAGTGGCTCCCAGGTGGCCGGGTTTGTGTCCGGGCAGCAAACTGGAGGGGCGTTCCTCCCAGAAAACAGCCTGACCTCCCTCCAGCGAAGCCCGCTGTCACCAAACACCACCCAGCCCAGAGCGCCGGCTCTCACAGGTGAGCCACGGTGAGGGTGGGCAGAAGGTCAAGACCCAAGACCAGATAGGATAACCAGGAAGAAACTGAAGGCGGGAAAGAAAGAGAACTCAGAGGGAAGCAGAGCACCCAGGGGGAGCAAACGCCAACAAGCATAACAAAAGAGGAAAGAGTTCCCACACAAACAAGAGCACAGGGCTGTTTGGGGAAGGAGAAGAGTGCGATCATTATGAAACGCATAAAATAATTGAAAACTTAAAATTAATAAACAGAAGATAAAGTTAAGAAACTTTCTCAAAAAGTACAATGTCTTTAAGAAAGATGAAAACTGGAGAGAACAAATAAGAAATCAATTAACTCAGGACTTCCGAAATGCAACAGCAAGAATCCCAGGAAGAGAGACCAGAGAGCGGGGAAGAAACCGTGACCGAAAGAACCTGAGATCGTCCAGGACTGAGGACGAGAATTTGGAGATCTAAGGCTCTGTCAGTGCCCAAGAGGGTGCTGGGTAAAAAGAAAGGCCCACCCTCCCCGGCACCAGGGTGAAGTTAAGGTTCCAAACAGATACCAACGGTCACAGGTGAGTGAGCAGAGATGAGAATGGCGTCAGACCTCGCTAGACGGAAGCGTCTAGCACTCGGGAGACAGTGGTGCAATGTCCTCAACACGAGGAAAGACGATGCGTAAACAGGAGTTCCACAGCCACGTTGCTGATCAGGTGCCAATAAGACGCCTTGGAACGTTCAGGGTCTCCAATCGCGCCCCCTTTCTTGGGAAGCCATAGGCGGCGTGAAGGCGCCCAACAAGGGAAACATCTAAGGAGGAGGAAGAAACAGAGGCTCTGTGCTGTGAAGCGAGGTCTGGGATGACAAGTCCCAGGTGCACCGAAGGCCTGCAGGGAAACCAGGAATGCTGGGAGGAGGGCAGAGGGGGCGAACCCAGCAGACTGTGGAGCTGACAGGCGTTGGTCGTGTTGCAAAGGGAGAGCGGGGAAAGTCAACGCCAGAGACACGACGTGGAAGCAATTATCCCCACTCCCCAGCCCTCCAGGAAAGCACTAGGAAATGAGTTGTCGAGGTGGGAAGGAATCCTAGGACAGCCGGCTGCTGGGGGTCAGTTGTGTTTATAGCTGTACAACTGTAAACACTGAATGTTTGTTTAATCAAATCTTGTGAGATATGCAGATTGGGGGAGGGGCAAAGTAGAAGAGTGTGTGTGTGAGTGTGTGTGAGTGAGTTGTGTGGGTGAGTGTGTGTGTGTAAGAGTATGAGCATGTGTGAGTGTGTGTGAGTGTGTGTGTGAGTGAGTTGTGTGGGTGAGCATGTGTGTTAGTTGTGTGGATGAGTGTGTGTGATTGAGTATGTGTGTGTATTAGTCCAGTTTCTGATGCTGATAACACAATAGCATAGACTGGGTGAGCTATAAAGAGACCTCTTTAGGCCCGTGGGTCTGGAGACGCGTGGTTGGGGGTCCCTGTCTGGTGTGGTCTTCTGCAGCACAGAGCCACCAGGACCGGAGACAGAGCAGGTGTGGCCGTCTGTGTCTCTCCCGCTGCTTCTGCAGCTGCCTGGTGCTGCCTGTGGGGCCTCGGCAGGGACGACCTTACCCAATCCTCGCTGCCTCCCCAGGGCCCCGTCTCTGCACAATGTTTGAGCCCGATTCAGGTTCCACCTGCTTAGTCCCTTACAATGGGGATTCTGTTTGAACTTGAATGTGCCAGAGACAAGCCAGATTCAAACCAGAGCTGTGTGTGTGTGTGTGTGTGTAGACAAGGGCTAAATCCCAATCTTGACAAAAACATTCAAACTGGATTAAGAAACTGAGGATCAATCATGCCATGTGGGAACTGAGGCAAATGGAGGAAAATGGGAGGGGGCTCTCGAAGGCGTGGTCCCTGGGGTGGCAAGGATGATAAACAGGTGCCTGTCCAGCATAAGCCAAAGCTGAATCACACTATTCAAATTGTTCAGTTGTGCCTCTATCATTTTTGTAAAGATACATTTTTTTGAAGTTAGAAACGACATTCACTTGGTTGTGAGAGATTTCCCCCAGAGCAACAGAATCTCTTGCAATGAGCTTGTGGATCACGGGACTGGTGAGGGTTCTGGCTAGAAACAGCTGTGTGCTCACCTCGGCAGCTGCAGAACAAATGACCCAACTGCGTTCCTGGTTGGCCTTGAACTTCCACCGTGGCCTTCCTAGATGCCTGAGACCAACCAGCAGCAGGGACTGTGCCCCAGGCCTGAGGTCTTGTAGGATCCTTCCTGGGACTTAGAAACAGCCCTGAGCTTTCAGACTGCCATCGAAGGTGCTGGCAAGCAGAACTGTGGAGTCGGGTCCCTCTGCTGGGGACTGAGCACTGTTTCCCTTCTCCTCCCCCACGGGGAAGCCAGTGAGTGGAGAATGACTCGGTCTTCAGATCCGTGACCAGTCCAACTGGCAGCAGGATAATCACAGATTATTTTTTCTCTGCCATCTGCTGACCACCATCATATTCCAATGTCAGGTGCATTCTAAATATCTCACTTTTCTTAATCGAGACATCGGGTGGCTCACCCGCAACCACACAGGTAGTAATTGCTAACTCAGCCCTGCTGGCCCCAGCCTCTGGGTTCTTGCCATTATTCCAGGCTGTCTATAAACAGGAAAGGACGTCTCTTATTCCCCAGGGGGATGCGACTTCTCACTGGGAGGATATTTATAAACAAGCACTGAACTCCACAAATGTCTGTTTGTTAATTCAAAACTGGTTCATGCAAGGTCTGTGTTTGGTGCCTTCCCTGTCCAATTTTGAACTGGCAAGTGCAAGTCCGATGTTGGCGGAAGCCGCCATCAGAACAAATAACTAACCTCTCTGCCCCCCACCCCCAGCACGTCTCGCATGTTTGTGAATGTGTCCCACGAGCCTCCGGGTGATCACAGAGTGGCAACATTCCCCCCCACTTCCATCCCTTATTCTCCAGGGGGATCCCGGGGCTATCTCCCAGCACCCCAATGTCTGGAGGACAGCCGCCCTTACCACGCATCCGTGTCACCATGGCAACAGGTCAGGGCTCAGAGCCTTAATGTTGCCAAAATGTGGTTATAGCACCCGGAGCCCAGCAAGACTGAAGCCACACTGCGTTCTGTGCCTAAAGGGAGAAAGTGCTCCCCTTCCTCCATCCTGCCCCTGGGAAGCTCCTGGTGCCAAAGCAGGGCTGCTCCTTCTCCCATAGCCTGGCAAGGTCTCCACTGGAACTTGCATTCGGCTGCACCCTGGGTCTTCCGTGTGAGTGACAACACTTACCAAGACGGAGATTTCAGTCCTGGCCAACTTCCTCTTCTAAGAGGCTCCTTAATCACTCATGAAAAGAATCCACCCAGAAGATGATCTCTCCACACTGGCGTGGCTGGTGCCTACAAAGAGATGGCATCCTCGGTATACACACATGCATGTGAGCACACACACACACACACTCTACCTCCCCCACCCCAGGGTGAGCATCCTGCCTGGCCATCTCTCCACAGTCAAGGCCCAACATTCTCCAACTTTGTCGCTTGGGGGTAGAAAGGGACAGGGCGGCCTGGGACTCCTCTGATGCTCCCTTTTGCAACATCTCAAGGAAAAGGCCCTGGAATTCCAAGGGCTGCAACTCTTTAGTAGCTGATGGCTGTGTAGCAGAACATAAACCATGGTGGTCATTGGGCCATGCAGTTAAGACACCAATTGGGAGTGCCTGGGTGTGAAACCAGGCTCTGCTTCATTTTCCAGCTTCCTGCTAATGTGCACCCAGGAGGTAGCAAATGATGCCCCAAGTATCCGGTCCCTGCCACCCATGTTGGGAGATCCAGGTTGGGTTCTGGGCTCCTGGCTTCAGCCTGGTCAAACTCTGGAAGTGATAGGTGTGTGCGGAGTGAGCCACATGTGGGAGATGGAAGATCTCTCTGTGTACGTATCTTTCAAATAAATAAAAACAGCAAGGCATTCTGGGAGGCAGAGGTGTGATAGGGGAGAGAGCAGCCAGAGCTGTGCTATGAGGGGGTAGAAGGTCCAAACTTCTCAGCCAGTGAGACCCTTCAGAACGGAGAGCTCCCAGGGCCTCTGCAAATCTGGAGAGGGTGGACCAACAGGCCCTCTGCCCAAGCTCTGTCACACAGAGCCTATAAATCCCCAGACTTGTTACTCCCTCTGTGACCCATCAAGATAATGAACTACCCTTCCCCTGCACCCCCAACCCAATCCCCTGGGACCCTGTCTCCGTCAGGTTAAGTTTTATTGTTGTTGGGAACCCTTGACAAATTAATTAATCGGATGCATTAATCTCTAATAAAAGATTAATGCAAGGGTAGTAAATGGATTTCATTTCTGCTGCCAACTGTGATTGCTTGGGGCTACCTAGAGTATTCCTTTGAGAAGAGCATGGCCAGGGCTTAGCTCAGCAAACCAGAGTGCCAGGATTGATTTGCAATGTCTGCCCTGAGCCCCTAGGAGCAGAAGCATTGCAGGCAGAGTGCCAGGATTGATTCGCAATGTCTGCCCTGAGCCCCTAGGAGCAGAAGCATTACAGGTGCTGCTTGCGTGGCATCCTGTGATGAGCTGTGTTCACCTCCCGCTCTGGGTGCCTCTTTAAATTCAGCACTGACCCTTAGGGGAAGGAAGGCTTGTCCCAGTCAACGAAGCTACGTGGAGCAGGTGGACCCCACCAGCCCTGGTGGGGACAGCCCTTCTTCACATGGCTAGGAGGGCTGGGCCTTGCCAGACTGGCTGGGCAGTGCTCAGACCCAGAGCGAGAAGGCTGCTGAGCAGCCATCATTTCTGGTTCATCTCATTGGGCATCGTTCACTTGTGTCCTTCGAGGAAAGGAAATGGATGAAAGCATACAGCTCTGTGTTCCTGGCCAGGAATGCACTTACCCTGCTAGAGAAGAGAGACCTGCACGGCTAGCGTCACTGTGGTGCCACCCAGCAGCCTTTGCAAACCGCACCCTCTCTCTGCAGGTGGGGGAGAGCAAGAGCGGAAGCAATGGCGTTAACTACACATGGAACTGATTCCGCTCAGTTAAAGGAAGATCCCTGAGCCCAAGAGGAAACAGAAGCAGGTGTCATAATTGCTTTTGTTAATCTCGCTACCTGCGCTGCTCACTCATTTGGGAGAGGCCAGCCCTCTGGCCACAGCCACTTTGGCTCCTGGTGGCCTGAGTCTTCCTTGCTTATTCGCCCACGCCAGGCTGGGCTATCCTGCCGTCTCACCATGCAGCGCAGTGCTCACCTACCCTGCTTGTGCTGCGCCCTGAGAGGCCTCCACGCTTTGTAAGGCAGTCTCGACACAATAGCACAGGGCCTGGGGCAGGTAAGCACGTGATAGACTTCGTCGAGTGAATAATGGGATTTGAGACGATAGTGGTTGAATTGGGCACCCCAAAAAGACATATTCAAGTCCTAAATCCTGCACTTGTGACTTTGACTTTCTTTAGAAAGGGAATCTTTGTAGGTGTACATGAGTTAAGATCTCAATCTGAGATTAGCCAGGGTTTAGAACGGGCCCTAAGTCTGACGAGTGATATCTTGGTTAAGAGAAAGGAGGGGCAGCTCCGGCACGCAGGGGTACGCAGCAGGGAAGCCGTGTGAAGACCGAGGGGGTGACTGCAGTGACGTGGCCACACAAGAAACAGCCAGGATTGCTGGAGACTCCAGAGCCAGGAGCTCAGAACTTCCGGAAAGATCCAAACCTTCCCTTCCGCACCCTAATCCCATGCTTCCGGCCTCCAGGATTGCGAGAGAACTAATGTCTGCCACCAAGCGTGTGCTCATTTGTCAAGGCAGCCCTGGGAAACTCATACACAGACTCTGCCAACCACCAAGGGGAGAACAAATCGGGCAGGTATGGAGGCAAGGCAGGGGAGGGGCCTGGCCCGAAGGAGGTCCTCACTCAGGTCCTGCAGGTGCCCCCCACCCCTGGAGGACCCAGCCCTCGAGCTCAGTCCTCCGCCCAGACGTTTCTTCCCCTCTTGGAATCTCAGCTGGAGGGCCTCCAAACACATGCCCACCCGGGAAACGGAGCCTGTGTATGTAGAAGGACTCATCCTCGGGAGGAAAACCAGTTAACGGGAGACCTGAGACTCGACCTGACTTGAGGCCTAGAGATGTGGAAAGAGCCTGAGCGAGCAGCCATCCCTACCCACTGCGCACCTACGAACGGGTCAGCAGCTCGCCTAAGACCTGCTGGGAAGAGGCTGCACACCCAGGGAACTGCCAGTCACCTGCCACCCAGCCCCTTCCTCTCCCTTGAAGCCTGGTGGATCCTCCCAGCTGAAACCGCTCTGTGTCTCCCCATCTGGGAAGTGAGGTTAGCACTAGTGGGCTCAGGATTTTCCAGTTCAGAAGTTGCTGCTTTGTTACCAACCCTGAGACTCTTCACTGAAAAGCCACTTACTGCCGAGCAAGTTATAGAAGACCCCGAATCAGAAGACTGCAGCTCCATCAAGGCTGTCATCAAAGACAAGGGGAGAGTCACGTCTCTGCCCACCTGTACCCGAACCTGTCCCATCAAGAACCTCCAGGGCCGTGCTGGCCACCCGGCTGTGGCTGGTATTGGCAGTCGGGCCAAGCACAGGTGAGCAGCCACCACCTGCTCTGGCTGCCTGGAAGAAGGGCTGCGGCCTGGGTGGGTGGGCACCCATGGGTGGGCACCCACTACCTTGAGAAGAAAAAGAATCAGCCTTAGCCATGAACCCTGGCAGTACTGAGGCCTGCACGCTGGACCCTCACAGTGGGTCTCAAAGGCAGGCTGCCCTGATTCCGTTGGCTTTGCCTGGGCTGCACAGGCACTTCCGGTAAAGGTCTCTGAGAAGGAAGGCACACCCTGGAGGCGCTGGAAGGGACACAGATCCCCTGGAATCCGGGTGCAAGACGGCAGATGTCAGAAGAGGCTGCAATTGTGGTGCTCTGCTTCCGTGGTCGGGCTGGCACCCTCCAGAGGGAGCCTGCCAGCCCCTCCTCTCCTGCAAGCCGTGGCCCTTCCATTCTGGGATCTGCACACTATTTGCAGATGTTTTCAGCCCACAAACAAGTCCCAGCTTGCCCAGTTGGTCCAAATAAAGCACCCAGGGCCCGTGATGGCAGACTGGCTCACAGGAGCGCGCTGCCCAGTGTCTGGGAGCAGACTCCTCCCGCAAATAGTAGGCGTGCACTGCCCCTGCTTCCAGAGCAGAGCCAGAACAGCTACGGACTCCCCCAGACACGCAGGGCTGGGGCTAGAACCTGTCCTGAGTGTGATGACCTCCAAATCAACATTTCCGAAACAGGCCGCTACCATTCATTTTCTCTCTCTCTCTCTCTGCATCTCTCTCTGCTTCTCATTCTTAAACCCTTTCTGTCTTTTCCTCCATCTCTCTTCCTGCTTTCATCCTCCCTTTTTCTTTTTCTTTAACGATTTTATTTTTATTTATTTGAGAAGTAGAGTTACAGAGAGGACTTCCATCTACTGGTTCACTCCCCAAATGGCCGCAATGGCCAGAGCTGCGCCTATCTCAAGCCAGGAGCCAAGAGCGTCCTCGGGGTCTCCCACATGGGTGCAGGGGCCCAAAGACTTGGGCCATCATCCACTGCTTTCCCAGGCCATAGCAGAGAGCTGGATTGGAAGCAGGGCAGCTGGGACTCAAACTGGCACCCATATGGGATGCCAGCTCCGCAGGCGGAGGATTAACCCACTGTGCCACAGCACTGGCCCACATCCCTCTTTCTACCATGCAGCTGTCTCTTGAATGTCCAGAGTGGTCCTAGCTGCCAACAATGAGGCCCAGTCTCCCATTAGAGAGCTCACAGACTGAAAAGGGAGGTCCTACATTGCATACCCAAGAAGCACAAGGCACAAGCACAAGAAGCAGACGGGATGGGGCACCCAAGCCTGCGGCAGAGTTCAGAGTGTTTGAGTTGGAATTTGAAGACCAACAGGTGGAAAACCAGGAAAGGGCATATCCCACTAAAACACTGAAAGGCAGGATCACCCAGGCCTGAGACAATGTGCAGTGTTTGGGACAGCGTGGGCAATGAGATGCTGCCAGAGTAGGCTACGGGGCGAGTGCAGGTGATGAGGCTGAGAGAGATCATGGAGAGCGAAGTGCGCTGAGAAAGACGAATCCCGAGCCCACCTGGTGGGGGGGGGGGGGGGTTGCAGCAGTGGGAGCAGAACTGCCTGTTGTGATTCACCTGAAAGAAACCTCTGTGTCCAGGAAGCATCATGGGGAGGCGGGCTTCAAAAAGCTGGTGGGAAATGTGCATAATGGAGAAGCCACACATGGGGGCTGGTGTTGTGGGACAGCTGGTAGAGCTGCCGCCTACAACACTGCCATCCCAGACGGCACTGTCCCAGCTGCTCCACTTCTGACCCAGCTCCCGCTATGGCCTGGGAAAGCAGTGGAAGGTGGCCCAAGTGCTTGGACCCCTGCACCCATGTGGAGACCCAGAAGAAGCTCCTGGCTCCTGGCTTTGGTCTGGCCCAGCCATTTGGGGATTGAACCAACAGATGGAAGACCTCTGTCTATCTATCTGTCTTTCTGTCTATCTATCTATCTCTCCCTCTCACTGTGTAGCTCCAACTTTCAAATAAATAAATAAATCTTTTAAAAAACGAAAAGAAAAAACTACACGTGGCTTTCAAAATTCCTTGGCACCAGAATAAACTATCTCTCTGTTAACTGCTTTTTCCTTAGACCTTATAAAGTTCCCACACAGAAGCCCGTGGCAGCTCAGCACACCTTTTGCACAAACTCGAAATGAAAGGGTGAGCTGGAAAGTCGTATTTTATAAAAGATATGAGAGCTGGGGAGGCAGTGAGAGCTGCTGCGTAATCGGAAATCGCAGGGGACGGAGAGCGTTGCTTCCCGGGTCCTCTCCCGCCGGAGCTCCTGCCGGTTCAGGAGCCGCAGCAGGCGGCTGTGGCTGGGGACAGAGAGGCAAGGAGAGCTCTCCAAAGTCACGCGAGGCAGACTGGACAGACTGGGAACTCCAGGAGCCCTCTGGGCAAAGCTGGCTTCCCCCTGGGCAGTGCACGGGCCGGGCAACAAGACCAAGAGAATGAAGCCTCATCAGAGAGAAGGGGCCTGCGCCAAGCACACGCTCCTCTCCAGAACAGTCACCAGGTGCTTGTTTTAAAAAAAGATTTATTTATTTATTTATTTGAAAGTCAGAGTTATACAGAGAGAGGAGAGGGGGAGAGACAGAGAGAGAGAGAGAGAGAGAGAGAGAGAGAGGTCTTCCTTCCGATAGTTCACTCCCCAATTGGGCACAACGGCCAGAGCTGTGCCAATCCGAAGCCAGGAGCCAGGAGCTTTTCCCACGCGGGTGCAGGGGCCCAAGCACTTGGGCCATCTTCTACTGCTTTCCCAGGCCACAGCAGAGAGTTGGATCAGAAGTAGAGCAGCCAGGACTTGAACTGTCACCCGTGGGGGATGCCAGCATTGCAGGTGGCGGCTTTACTCACTATGCCACAGCGTCAGCCCCAAGTCACCAGGTTCTGAACCCGCACCACTCCTCCAAGAAGAAACCCCTCGGCTCGCGTCTCACCCAGAGGGAATCCCCGGTTCTGACAAGTGCGTAAGAACCCTGTTGGCACTCGCACCTCACCGAGTCTCTCTGCTCACCCTCCCCAGCTCCTTTTGCTCGCTCTGTCCCTGGAACGCTCACTAGTACGTCCCTGCTCTCCGCCTCCGCGTGAGCGGTTCTCCCCTTCTCAGAGGCTCTTTCCCCGCTGCCACAGTGTGAGCATTGTTTGGCTCCCTGACTATGGCAGATGGTTAGATCCCAAAGCCACAGATTGATGGCACTGATGGGGGGCTTGGTGCAACCACAGTGTCCAGGAGGGTCCACCAGGAGTTCTCGGGTCATCGCGACCCCAGCATGCAACTCACTTGAAGGTTGGTGACATGAGTCCACGTGAGATCAGCGTCTCCTCTCTCTCTCTCTCTCTCTCTCTCCCCCCCCAACCCTGCTTCCTGCCTCGCCGTGTGATCCTTCCTTTGCCCACACTCGTCAGATGTGTTCACATCTTGGACTGTGAACCCCCAACACCATGAGCAGAAATAGACCCTTGTCCCTCAGGAGGAGTTTCCCTAAAGTGACAAAAAGCTGACTGACCACGACAGAGCCCCTGGCATGCTCCACGCCCTGCAACAGGTCAAGTCTCAGGGAAGGCTGAGCAGTCCGACTGCCCCACCCAAGAACTCTGGACTTTCCTTACCCGGCTTTGCTGTTTGTTTCTTTTATAGATCCCACCACCTTCTCACATGACCTACAATTTGCCCAGTTACTGTGGCGATGTTTACCCCTGGGTTCCCCCCAAAAACAAGGCCAGGTTCCCAGGAAGGTAGTCATCTCATCTGTTTCATTATCTTTATGCCAAACCTCTACACCATTGTTGATCATATACTCAATGCTTAATCAATATTTTTTAAAGATTTATTTATTTATTTGAAAGTCAGAATTACACACAGAGAGAGGAGAGACAGAGAGAGCAGTCTTCTATCCACTGGTTCACTCCCCAATTGGCCGCAACGGCCGGAGCTACGCTGATCTGAAGCCAGGAGCTTCCTCCAGGTCTCCCACGTGGGTGCAGGGGCCCAAGGACTTGGGCCATCTTCTACTGCTATCCCAGGCCACAGCAGAGAGCTGAATGGGAAGAAGAGCAGCCGGGACTAGAACCGGCACCCATATGGGATGCCAGCACTTCAGGCCAGGGCATTAACCGGGTGCATCACAGCACTGGCCCATCAATCAATATTTTTGAATAGACATTTTGGATGTATTAATAATTTTAAAAATTTTTTACTATGCCTTTGGATCATACCAATTTTGTTTTTCTAAGTTTTAATTCTTTTTTTTATAGATTTTATTTATTTGAAAGGCAGAGTTACAGAGAGAGGTAGAGACAAAGAGAGATATTCCATCCTCTGGTTCACTTCCCAAATGGTTGCAACAGCAAGGACTGGGCCAAACTGAAGCCAGGAGCCAGGAGCTTCCTTTGGATCTCCTACGCGGGTGCAGGGGCCCAGGGACTTGGGTCATTCTCCACTGCTTTCCCAGACACATTAGCAGAGAGCTGGATTGGAAGTGGAACAGCTGGGACTTGAACCATC